>JBBBDQ010000328.1:3482500-5882500 GCA_037127315.1 Ascarosepion bandense | reverse complement strand
CTTCATTCAGCTCCAGGCCATTTTCGCTGCCAGTGGGATATGATCGTAGAAAATATCTTTTGACAGTGTTGTCCAAGCCTTGCCTCCTGGCGTTGTCAACACAGTTGTTCACTTATTTTAAGATGTCCCTAACACTGATCCTTACAACATCCTTAAAGCAGCTGTCATTAAAAGAGAGGTCACTCAGATGAACAAATGTTGAGGGAACTATTTAACAACATATGTATCAGTGATAGAACACCCTCGCAACTTCTCAGGCACAGGAAAAGTCATCTCTGAGAGAATGATATGTTGGAGTCTATCATCTATCGTTAGACAAATTTCCAACCACTATGGTACAAATACTAATGCCCATGACAGATAATACAGCACTGGAAAAGTTGGTATATATTGCTGTCAAAATTTTTTTGTCGTTCGATCAAAGTCTTAATGCACTAACTTCTAAACACATGCATATCAATAAGGGACTCACAGAATGCAACTGTCATGAATCAGTTTGATGAACCAGGAATATGGTTTCTCATCAATGCTTCTCATTACTGCATTAGAGTGGAAAAAGCAAAAGAGCAATATAGATTCATTCAAATGAATTCAACTATCATGAATCAATTTGATGAATCATGAAAAATGCTTCTCTATTCCAGATTAACAAGTGCTCATTGGCTGAAAATGCTTAGCTGAGTTGCAGTTTAACTAGGGAAATATTAACAGCATGACGCGCAATCCTGTGCCAGACAAATTTTCCTCAAGTACTCAAGGGAGAATCTGGTGCAAAAGAAATCCTGAAATCAAGATATATTTGCAAGAGAAGTGGACAGCTAGATGTTTTTGATCATGCTTAGCTTTTTAGCATTTGAGAAACTGATTGGCAAGTGTAATTCACAAACTCGAGCAGCATAGAAAATTTTCATCAATGTAAGTTATCACCGAGGCACACCACTCTCGCTCCATGTGCAATACCACTTCTGGTAGTCATGTAGCTATCTTCTTTTAACTTAGCTCTCTAAGTTATTTGCTCACCACTGCTGTAGTCTGGTATTGAACTCACAATCCTTAGGGTAAAGTCACTGGAAACACTGCATATATTGTCATAAGTACACGAAAATATACTTACATAAAACTGCATATATTGTCATATGTACACGAAAATATACTTACATAACACTGCATATATTGTCATATGTACACGAAAATATACTTACATAACACTGCATATATTGTCATATGTACAGGAAAATATACATACATAACACTGCATATATTGTCATCCCTTGTTTCCTGTTTAGGATGTGGTTTCCGGCTTTCTCTTTTCCAATCTTCTCACTTTGTTTTTTTTTTTGCAATTGGAGTAGGTAGATCTATCTATTGCCCGGTTCACACTCCACCCACGTCTATTGAACAGGTTAAGAGGCTCATCCCTTGTTCCCTGTTTAGAATGTGGTTTCTGGCTTTCTCTAATCCAATCTTCTCACTATTACATAGCCCTCTGCACATCAGTGGCATTACCACCTTGCTCGGGGTGATACGATTAAAAAAAAAAGTTGAAGACTAAGCAAACCGATTATTCCAATTGTGAAGCCAGATTCTGCCATCCAAATCTTTACCATTAATAAAATTACTATCTACAAGGTTGCTATAATTGTTGCTACACCTACCAATGATAGAAGATTTATTAGGAGGAGAAGAGTTTTCACACTAATTAATCCATGCATATCAACTGGTTATTCAAAAAGTAAAATCCAGCAATAAAATCCAGCAATAAAATTGCTATCAACATTGGGATGGGAATGTTTAAATATAACAATTGATTTTCAGATTTATTTTGCATCTAGTATAATTCATAGAATATAGTTTGATTCAATACATTTTCAGTGTATGTGCGTAGTGGTATAGTAGATATTGGCTCAGAATGAGAAACCGGGGAGCCGAGTTCAAATTCCAGTTGAATCCGTTGTATTCACTTACGTGCAAATACCCTTGGGAAAGGTATTAATCTGTCTCTTCCTTCCAGTTATGGGTTAAATAGCAGGACAGATTGGGTTCTATAGCCTTGGTCGGCAACCAGTCTATCACAGAAAGTAATGTCAACCTACTGCGGGATAATCTTCTGCCCAGTCAGTCATGTCTCTTTCGAGACATGATTGCCCAAGCGTGTATCACGTATGGCACTTAACTGACTGATAATTCATAGAATATAGCCAGTTTGATTCAATCCATTTTCAGTGTATGTGCGTAGTGGTATAGTAGATATTGGCTCAGAATGAGAAACCGGGGAGCCGAGTTCAAATTCCAGTTGAATCCGTTGTATTCACTTACGCGCAAATACCCTTGGGAAAGGTATTAATCCGTCTCTTCCTTCCAGTTATGGGTTAAATAGCAGGACAGATTGGGTTCTATAGCTTTGGTCGGCAACCAGTCTGTGGGGCTTGATACATTGCCACCCACACACACACACACACACACACACACACACACACACACACACACACACACATGGTCAATCAGCGTTCACATGATAACTTTGTTTCCCGCGTAAATGAATGCCAATGGTACGCTAGTTAGGATTTTGTCCCGGACAAGAGCAGACATGTTTCCCTAACTCACACAAACACACGCGCACTAATTGCAGGTAGCAATTAGGGGTGCAATTTTTTATTTCTCACCAGGGAAAGAACTTCTCTTTCCTTAATTTTATGCATGCTGTCAACCCTATGTAACCTTCGTTAATATATTGTTTTTCCGGTTACTTTCGCCTTTTCGTTCTTTCTTATTTCCTGCTTTAAATCTTGACCGCATGTTACGTCGAGTCGACTCGTTAAATTTAAATAAGTAATGGATGCTTCGTCCACTACAAGTCTACCACAGAAAGCAATGGTAACATACTGTGGGATAATCTTCTTCCCAGTCAGTCATGTCTCTTTCGAGACATGATCGCCCAAGCGTGTATCACGTATGGCACTTAACTGACTGATAATTCATAGAATATGGCCAGTTTGATTCAATGCATTTCGGTGTAGTAACATATATTGATGATTTGTTAGATTCAGCGAAGATTAAGGAAGTTCATAGCAGAAACTTGAGAGTGAATAGAACACAGAATACAGATACATTTTTATTGTATATTGCAGTGTTGTTGAGAACCAAATCCTATCATGCTATCTTAGAGGATTTTATGGCACATTTAGTGTAGTCAGCTCACTGGCTGGAAGGTTTTTGAAAGGAACATTTGAGTTTGGTGAGGTTAGATGTGTCATTAAAGAGGAGAATGTCATGGGTATTTGTGAGAAAAAATACCAGTTGATCCATGCCAATGCAATGAAACCATTTTAGAGTGATTAGGGTCTCCTATACTGGACCGAAGATAGTGAAAAAAAGAGAATTTAACTTATGTGTTTAGGAAATATGAGTCATAAAATGGTAATACTTTCCATTCATGCAACATTTATAATGTTTTCTCAGAAGATAACCCATTCAGTATACAATTGAATTGAATAAGGGCTGAAAAAATCATTTTAAAATCGATTAATTCCATGACATTTTGGTAGTCTTATAAAAACGATTATTTGCTTTCATTTAAAAAAAATCCTTTCATTTTTTGTGAAACTAAAAGAACAATATACATAGCAATGAACAATGTCTTTCTGCGTTGGTCATGTTTATTTATTTATTTATTTTGATTATCGATATTAGCATTATCATACATCGAATCTTGAATAACTTTGTTTTTTCTGTAAATGCCAAGAAATCTCAGTATTTTAAACACATGGAACCAAATTTTTACTAACACCGTTTAATTTTTCAGCTTACATAAAAATAAAATCGTGTAACACCTTTTCTCAGAAGTAAGTTTCCAGAAGGTCTTAGGCATTCGCCTGACTTTTCTATGACACTGTCAGCACTCTGCCTTCCGAGCAGAGAGCACAAACCCAGTCGTGATTCCGCCGAAGGGTAGATCCACGACTGGGGAAAAATAGACAGAGATTTTTTGGCCCGGCTATATGGCCGGGAATACCCACTATAAAATGACCATGTGTCACATCTGGCCTTGTGTGGGATGGCTAGTAAATACAGAAGTAAGTTTCCTATTTTTTATATCTTGTTTGTCTATTTCTTTATTCTTTTGTTTTTGTCATTCGTTTCAATTTCGACATTATATGCACTGAACGAACAGAATAATTGTCAAGTTGACAGAGAAATCCTAAGAAAATAATTTCGAGACAAAGAAATTTTAATCTCTTGTTTTCTCTTAGTATTTTTTCAAAATCTGAATGGTAAGTAGACTGATTGAAAAGAAAATCGTTATTTACTGAAATGAGAAAATAAAAAATGAAAATAAATTCAGCTATTTCATGTTTTAAGAATACTTATAAATCAGATTAACTGGGTTTTTTTTTTGTTATTTCACCTTGTTTTTTTTTTGTTTTTTTGGTAGTTTTAATTTTTTTTTAATCAAATTCACAATAATAGCCAGTTAACATAAAAAAATGACCTTGTTATTTTACTCTTTATTGCAAAGATTAACAACAGACATAAATGATGACTCTTGGTTTGACGGCGTTTGGTTGTTATTACTGGAATTTTTAATTTAACCTTTTTTTTAACTAAAAAAATAACACTTCTCTCTCTCAGTAAAAACACAAAAAGTTTATTATGTATTTAAGTTTTATTTTTATGATATACAAAAGAGTCATAGTTGTACTAAAAAACAGTAATTATTTTAATTTTTGAAATCAGCTGCTTATTTTCATTTTGTGAAGTAAAAAAAAAAGACTAAAGAGTAGACTAAAAGAGTCTTAGTCTCTACTCTTACTACATTTCGTTTTGTGGATAATATTTAGTTCTTTAGTAACTGTCCTTTGCAATACAGCGTGCTCCAAAAATGCAAATGTCTAGACTCTATGTTAATAAATAAAATTACCTTCTCCCACCAATAATTTACTGAAAAACAGAGTTATATCAAGATGAAAAAAAGCCCAAAGATAAAAACAAGGTTTTATCGTCAAAATGTGTCTTATTGTTAAGGTGAAAGACCAAACAAAATATTTATTTATTTTAAATATTTTTAAAATCCTCTCTAGCACGTTGGAAATTTTGGTCATAGGTAGTTCCACTAAAATCGCGGCAAAAACAGCATATTATGAAGAAAAATGTCCTAAACTTAATAAAAATGAACTTTTCTCATAAGACTAAGAGAAAAGATCAAAGTATTTTTTAGTTTTTTTTTTAATTCTTTCTAACGTTCAAAATTTTGGTAAAAATCTAGTTTTCACTTTCTTTACAAGAGTTTTACAATGGTTTTTGTTACAAAAAGAATTTACAATAGTTTTCATTTTAGTTACAAGAGTTTACAATGGAAAATCTAATATTACATGACTCACCTTTGTTCAGGTGAAAAACACATTAATTTGTAAATTCTTGCAAAAATCAAATAATTGTTAGATTTTAAAGTAGCTTTCAGGACTTATTACCAAATGAATGAGATTATTTTTGAAATTATTATTGTTATAAAATCTTTGAAAAATCCTTTTTTTACATCTACTAAAAATGTGCATGAAGATTTGTACCAACCGTTTCAATTTTTGATTAGTAAATATAGTCTTCACTTATTAACTTAATAACCTAATTGAGACAGTGATTGGAATAAGTTTTGAAAGATTTTTGAAACTATAAATTATAATTAAAAAAATAGAAATGAAAATTTTTCTTGTTAAAATTCCTTATTCATTGAAAACATTTTTCTCTTCAGACTGATATCCTTAATATTGTTTGTAAAAATAATTAAAAGTTTATTTAATTAAAAAAATGGCATAGTTTTATTGAATTTTTGTTTTCACTATTCAGAGCAGATTTTCTGAAAAGGAGCAACTGTCTGAAAAAAAAATAGAGGATTACATTCAACAAGGCGTCCTGCATTTAACTAATGAAACAAATTCAATTTCTAGAAATTTCAGGAAAGTAATTGGAGTGAAGTAACATGTTAAAAAAAGAAATTTACCAAGAATTTATAAAAATGTTTTCAAAAATAATTTCAGTTATGTGTCAGTACATCCTGAAAGTTTCATCAAAATATGACCATTATTTGATTTTTGCAAGAATTTTCAATTTAATGTTTTTGACCTATAAAAAATGAGCTGCATAATATTGTTTGCTGTAGTAAACTCTTGTAAAAAAAAACTGGTTACTTGCTGACAAAAAAAAATATTTTACCAAAATTTCAAAACATGTTAGAAAGGATTCAAAAATTTAATAAAATAATGAAAAAAAATACTTTATCTTTTCTCTTAATAATAACATATATAGTTTGATGATAAAACTTTGTTTTTACTAAGTTTAGGGCCTTTTAACATCTTGCTATGTTTTTTTTTTTTTCATTAAATGTGTGGAGATACCTAAACTATATTAAATTTAGAGGAAACATTTCCAAAATTCAATAAAACACTCACAGAGAATATTTTCTGAATTACTGGGTTTTTTAAAAAAATTTAATATGAAAGGTGACCATGTTAATATAACTACTTTGTGTAACACCTAAGCCCCAATAAAAATAAAACAACAGATAAAAATTTCAAATATTTCAAGACCATGAATGTCTTAAATATATAGCTACTGTCAGGTTAAAAATGTATTTCTGTGATATTTTAAGCTTAAAGTAAATAATATTTGTTTCTAATCAGATCAGTTACAATTGAAATCAGCTAATATTTCTCAAGTAAATTTTATTTTTGGAAGATATTTTAATAAAAAGAATTACATTGTGAAGAAAGATGGCTAAAAAGGTGCTACTCGGTTATTTTAAAAAGAAAATTCTCCCTCCATTTAATTTAAATAGTTTTTTTTTAAATACACCACAATATTTTGCATATTGGAAATATTAAATTTAATCTATCAGCTTGAAATTAGAATTAAAATAAGTGTCAAGAAAGAATTTTCATTTTTTTAAAATTAAGTTTAAACTTTTGGTATCTTTCTTTTTTTCTTGTAGGTACCTACTCCTAGTCCTTAATATTGTGTTATCATATTAAAAAAAATTGTATGTTTTCTTCAAATTTAAATTTTTGATATTATTTGAAAAAAGTAGCCTAAAGGAAAGGCTGGAACTGATGTGCATTAAAAGAAAAATTTATTTTCCTGTATCATAAATTTGTAAGGTATATGTAGAATAGGTACATCCACTCATTTTTTATACCCAAGTTTAAAGTGAATTTATAAAAATAAAAATACTTTCTTCAAGCTTTCATTTTATCTTTAATTAGAAGCTAAATACGTAAATTTACTATTTCTAGTAAACAAAATCAGACAGTTAAGTGCCATATGTGATACATACTTTGGGTGATCATGTCTTGAAAGTAACATGACTGATTGGACAGAAGATTATCCCGCTATAGGTTGCCATTACTTTCTGCAGTATACTGGATGTTAGCTAAGGCTATAGAATCCAATCTGTCCTGTTATTTAACCCATAACTGGAGGGAAGAGACGGATTAATACCTTTCCCAAGGGTATTTGCATGTAGGTGAATACAAGGAATTTAAATGGAATTTGAACTCGGCTTCTCTATTTCTCGTTCCAACCCAATATCCACTGCACCACAACGCACATCTCCAGTGAATTTCAAATAGAAATTATATTGATCGGACTCTCAACATTTTTTGAGTTTTCAAAATTCATCATTTTTTGCATCCATTTTAACAGCTTGACAAGTCAGTAAACAAAAGTTAATTTTCGCTTCTAAAAATTTTGCAAAAATTAAATATGCATCTGTGCCATGTTATTTTTGGAAAATTAGCAAATTTAAAGTGAACTTAGTTTGATTTACAAAAGAATTGTTTATAGTGCGAAATTTAAAATAAAAGTATTTCTTAATCACAGAGCTTTTTTTTTTTATCTTTGGAGTGAGTGATGACAGTCAGATGATGTTTAAATGATTGATGACTGCTAAGTATGTTTGATCAGAATTGACATTATAGTGCAAATTTTTCATTGTGTTACAGTAGATATTAGGTTGGAAGGAGAATTTAGAGAGCCAAGTTCAAATTCCATTTGAATTTGTTGCATTCACCTATATTCAAAATATTCAAAATTGTCTGAAGAAAATAGTTTATCAATGAATAATGAATTTTTACAAAAGTTTTAATTCTAATAATTTATAAAAATTAATGTCTTTTAAAATTCTATATGAATTTTAAGAGGTGTTATATTAAAAAAAGGAAAAATATATTTACTGATCATAAATGTAACTTACTACAATTCAGTGACAATGTCCCAGTATTTTAAAATGAATTTGTATTATTTTTGTATAAGATATATTCTAGACATTATTGTCTTGAGACAAATAGTTTTTCAATGAACAATGAATTTTGGCAAGAATTGTTTCTATTTTTTGTTATTTTAATCATAATAATTTTAAAATCTTAAAATTCTATACTAATTTTTAACAAGTGGTAATATTATTTAAGAAAAAACTATTTACTGATTATACATGGAAAGGTTTACTATAATTCAGTTAGTATCCCCCATGATTTTTTGTTAAAATTGGATACCGTATAACTCGCAGATAAGGTGCATCTTTTTTACTAAAATTTTCTTCAAAAAATAGGGGTGCAACCTATCTATTCGACATACCTGTAAATTCAGCAGTAATTTTTCAGTAACTATCATTGCGGTAACGCGTAGACCTAGATCCAAGTACCAGAATGCATATGCTAATTTATTTTTTTTTTTATTTTTTTTTATTTAATCATATCACCCCGAGCAAGGCGATAACGCCACTGATGTGCAGGGGGCTACGTAAGAGTAAAAAGATTGGAAAAGAGAAAGCCGGAAACCACATCCTAAACAGGGAACAAGGGATCATTGGAAAGCTGTCCTCTTGCCAAATCATATCTGAAACGATTTTACCAATTCACAGCTTTATACTGATCTGATGCTGTTAGAAATATATACATTTATTAGAATTAAATAGCATAATATTTTCATTTCCAATCCTCGTATGTTTGACGCTGTTTACATCTTGAACTACGACCTTGCCCTATATAATGTATCGAGCATGCGGATTCGGATATATTTTTACACGTGCTATGGTTGTGCTTTCATGCTCAGCCTAAGTTGGTATTCCAAGATTTCGTAGCAAAGTGTAATGTTTCAATATTATAAAAAGAATAATAGAATATACAAAATAGCGTAGATCCCTTATCCCTGCTGACGTTTAATAAATTGTGTTTATATTTGAAAAAATATGCCTGTACAGTAAAAATGTTTCAATATTTGTAAGCAGATTTTTGAAATGAAGGTAAATATTTTATAATATTTGTTTTTATCAATGGGCAGTGTAATTTCATAGATTCCAGTGCGACCTATCTGCGAGTCAAATTCAAGTACCCAATTTTTTGCCTCAAACTAAGGGTGCGACTTATCTACTGGTGCGACCTATCCACAAGTATACACAGTAATTTTGTGTATGTATAAACATGCTGACTTTTGTAAATATGAGTATACACAAAATTATCAGAAAATAATTTTCAAACTTTTTCTTTAACAATTATTTTTGTAATTAAGTCTGTAAAGACAAACTAAAATTTAATAAAATGTTAGTTTATTTTCAAAAGAATATAACTCCATCCTTTCATACTCTTTGTAGCTTTTTCTTCTCCTTCTCTTCTTTTCTTTTTCTTCTTTTCTTTCTTCTGATTAACTCCTCGAGGTTCTAATTCCACACTTATTTTCTTACATAAAATATATCATTTCACCCAATGTAGTTTTAAAAATATTTTTGAATTAAATATATTAAAATAACAGTGTTGCTATTTAGAAAAATAAGGGGTAAAATTAATAGTTATTGAATTGATAAAGTTAACTGATTGCATTCACTTTCAGTTCCTAATTATTCACAAGCATCCAAGTGATGTCTTTATTTTAAATTAATGTAATTTGTTATTCTATATGTTTATGTGAAATGACACAAAATCCAAATTATTTCCCCTTTTCTTTCATCCATACAAAAAATGAGTTTTGTACATCCATACAAAAAGATAAGTTTTTAAGTCAATAACCTAATATAAAATTTTTTTAAAAAAGATTCACATTTGGAAATGGCATTAAACATTACAGTTTTTTATTCTTCAAACATGTTTTTATTTAATAAAATAAATTATTGTGAGTAAAAGAAATGGGATGAATTTCAAAATTATATATAACAGATTATCCCCAATAAAAAGTACATATGAATGTTGGATAGTGGGTGAAACAAAACTCCAAAATAATATTTCCACAAAGTGTTCTAATAAATAACCTATTCAGTATACAATTCATTCATTAATGAAGAAGCAATAAAAATTTAGTTTGATTCAAATATTTGAAAACCACAGAAAACATTTTTTTGTTCATGTTAGAAAAAAATCGTCTATCTTGGTGGTACTTCGTTATTTTTAATCAGTACCTGCAAAATGATGTTCTATTTGTGCTAATCATAAGATGAGAAAAAAGACAATCCTAGTAATAATTAAAATAAGCAAAAAATCAGTGAATTATTGAATATTATTAAAAGTTTCACCCCTAATCAAAGTTTATAGGGTCCTGGGTATGACAGTAAACTGCATTCAACAGCAAGGCCTCCGATTCGGAGGTTGTAAGGAGCATGGAACCACCTCTTAATTGCTGTTGTTCCCAGATCCACCCTGACCTGGAGTGGTAGCACCTGCTAGGGTCCCAGCTATGGGCAAACAGTTAACCCCCAAACTTGGGTCAAAACACTATGAAAATATAAAAATATGCTTTTATAGAAATATATACCTAAAAATAGACTTTTATAGAAAAATATACATTTTTGAAGGAAAAATATTACCAACAATATATTTTTGAAGAAAAAAAAATATTACCTTTACACATTTTTGAAAAAAAAATATTATTGCCATCATACATTTTTTAAGGAAAAAAATTATTACCAGCAATACATTTTTGAATACAAAACTAGAAGACACCTTCAGTTTTTCAAAATAAAATAAAATAAAAAAATTTTTCTTCAAAATCTTATTAAATCAACCTTCTTACTATAACCAAATATTTAAAAAAATATCTTAAAAACTCTACTATTCTGGCATTAAATAACCCACAGAGGTTGATATGCCATTAAACAAAACTCAAACTCGAAGTTTATAATTTTTCTTCTTAGACTCACTGTTTTCATTTAGTTACATTACCACTTAGCTTATCAATAAGACTAAATTTTGGATATTCCTCATTTTCACTTTCATTATTTTTTTTAAGAATCAAAACATAAATTTCTATTATTTTTTGCTTAAGTTCAATGTTTTTTATTTAGTTACATTCTCACTTTTGGGTAATCCATAAGAGTAAACTTTAGATATTCTTCATCTTTACTTTCATTACCTTTTTTAAGATTCAAAAGTTAAATCTTTTTCTTTTTTCTTAAGTTTGATATTTAGTTCAGTTACATTCCCACTTATCTTGTCACTAATCCATGAGACTAAATATTGGATATTCCTCATTTTCCCTTTCATTAACATCAATACCCAAAGAAAGAAAACTTCCAATATTAACACATCAAAAATATACTCCACAAACTTCAGAAAAGAATAAAAAAAACACTAGGATCTAGGTCTATGATGCTTTCAAAAATACTATACATGTTGGCTAGAATTTCCCATGAAAGATTTCCTGGTGAATATTATAATTACTATTTGAAGATAAACAATATTTCTATAATATCACTTTCAAAAACATCTTTGATTTTATAGAATTGGTATAAATTGTTTTTATATCAGAATTTCCTTACTATTTTTCTTGTGTTGATATCTACCTGTATTGTTTGATTTATATCAAGTATCTACCTGTATATCTACCTGTATTGTTTGATTTATATCAAGTAAGTAATATAACAATTGTCACATTGAAATCACCATCTTGATTGCATAAATCAAGATGGTGATTTCAATGTGACAATTGTTATATTACTTAGTTGATATAAATCAAACAATACAGGTAGGTATCAACTTTGGAAAAAACAAAACTACTTTATTGCTGGATATTTGAAATTGATTCCTCATTCTCTGTTCCTTAAAAAAGCAAAATAAAACTTCACTTGGTCTTTATGCTGATTACACACCATATCTTATTAAATACTAGAAATTTTATGCACAGCCAATACTGAGTTGATTTTTATCAGATTCTGAAAGCTTGGTTTTTAGTTTCTTAAAAGTTGTCCTGCTGCATATTATAGTTATATAAAAAGTTGTTTACCTAAAAATAGTTATAACTATTTTAAGGTAAACAACTTTTTATATTATCACTTTCAGAAACAACTTTGGTTCTATAGAATTAAATATATATATAGAATTATATATAGAGAATTATAGATATATAGAATTAGAATTCTTATATATAGAATTAAAAGAAAATCTTTGTGCCATAAATAAGAAAATTCTGATATGAAATCAAACTATATAAGTTTGATTTCATATCAGAATTTTCTTATTTATGGCACAAAGATTTTCTTCCTTTTGTTGATATTCAGTTGTAATATTTGATTCATATAAACAAACTAATTGAAAACACCATCTTGATTTGTACAACTTGTGAAAAGAACAAAAATACATTATTGCTTGATATTTGAAATTGACTTCATATTCTATGTTCCTCAAGTTACAAAAAGACAAACTTTCACTTATTCATTATGAAATTTTGCCTCATTTCAAGATGAACTTATTTCAAGATTGTATAAAAAGAAACTGTTAAATAAAATGTGAAGTTATTTTTTTTCAATTGGAGTAGATAGATCTATCTATTGCCTGGTTCACACTCCACCTACGTCTATTGAACAGGTTAAGAGGCTCATCCCTTGTTCCCTGTTTAGGATGTGGTTTCCGGCTTTCTCTTTTCCAATCTTTTCACTTTGTTTTTTTTTTTCAATTGGAGTAGATAGATCTATCGCCCGGTTCACACTCCACCCACAGGTGGACAGGTTAAGAGGCTCATCTCTTGTTCCCTGTTTAAGATGTGGTTGCTGGCTTTCTCTTTTCCAATCTTCTCACTTTGTTTTTTTTTTCAATTGGAGTAGATAGATCTATCTATCGCCCAGTTCACACTCCACCCACAGGTGGGCAGGTTAAGAGGCTCATCTCTTGTTCCCTGTTTAGGATGTGGTTTCCGGCTTTCTCTTTCCCAATCTTTTCACTATTACGTAGCCCCCTGTACATCAGTGGCATTACCGCCTTGCTCGGGGTAATATGATTAAAAAAAATGTATTTTCACTGTCTCTCTTAAAATATATCTCTTTACTTTTTCATTACAGGTGTTTGGACTGAAAAGAAAATCCTGATATAAAAACTGTTATTATTGGGAATTTGAAAGGAGAGAAGAATTTTGACTTACCGTCAATAACAGAGAAACATATGCTGCAATCGTCATGTGACTGTATTTTAAATTGCATTTCCACTGATGTCATGTTTGGAGAGACATGTGCAAACACATACTGGAGAAAAACCAGAGTCTTGTGAAGTTTGTGGATCTGCATTTTCAGATAAATTCTCTTTGAAACGCCATGTTTGTAAACATGGAAGAAAAACAATATTCTTGTGAAGTTTGTAAATCTGTATTTTCACGGAAGAACATTTTGAAGCGTCATATGCAAACACACACTGGAGAAAAACCATATTCTTGTGAAATTTGTGGATCTAGATTGGCAGACAAGTCATATTTGAAGTGCCATATGCGAATACACACTGGAGAGAAACCACATTGTTGTGAAGTTTGTGGATCTGCATTCTCAAATAAATTATCTTTGAAGTGCCACATGCGAACACACACAGGAGAAAAGCCACATTGTTGTGAACATTGTGAATCTGTATTTCGAACAAAAACTCATTTAAACCGCCACATGCAAATACATACTGGAGAGAAACCATATTCATGTGAAGTTTGTGGATCTAGATTTGCAGACAAGTCATATTTGAAATGTCATATGCGAACACACACTGGGGAGAAACCTTATTCTTGTGATATTTGTGAATCTGCATTTTCAGGGAAAACAGGTTTGAAGCGCCATATGCAAATACACACTGGGGAGAAACCATATTCTTGTGAAGTTTGTGGATCTGCATTTTCACGGAAGAGCAGTTTACAGCATCATATGAGAACACACACGAGGGAAAAACCATATTCCTGTGATTTCTGTGAATCTACATTTGCCAGCAATTCAAATTTGAAGGACCACATGCGAACACACACTGGAGAAAGACCATATTCTTGTGAAGTTTGTGGATCTACATTTTCAGTGAAATCCCTTTTAAAGCGCCATATGCGAATACACACAGGGGAGAAACCATATTCTTGTGAAGTTTGTGGATCTGCATTTTCAGAGATTTCACATTTAAAGAGACATGTGCGAACACACACTGGAGAAAAACCATATTCTTGTGAAGTTTGTGGTTCTGCATTTTCCATTAATACAATTTTGAAAGACCATATGCGAATACACACCGGAGAAAAACCATATTCTTGTGAAATCTGTGGATCTGCATTTTCACAGATTTCACACTTGAAGCGCCATATGCAAATACACACTGGATAGAAACCATATTGTGCAGCTGTGTTTCCATGTAAATCTAATTTGGTTTATCATAGGTGAACTCATACTGGCAAGAAATTATATTTTGTGATGTTTGTGCATTTATATTTTTAGAGAGGTTAACATTATTAAACATATGTAAACACATTGAAACCATTTTCATTTTATTGTGGTATGAATTTCCACAGATATCACATATGATTTGACATATGCAAACATTCACTAGTGTGAAGTCTGTGAATATATGTATTTCAGTGCTTTTCAGTAATTAAACAAAATGTTTGTTTCAATTGTTTCATTAAACTTTACTCCAGCTAATTTTTCTGATATAATTTTTGAGAAAACTCTATTTCTTTTTTAAAGATTTTTTCATAAAGACAGTTATTTAGTGTTAACTGGTCTGCTAGTAGGGATGAATTTACAGACTTTTACAGATAAGTAGAAAAGAAAGAGATTGTAATCCACTTAAATTTGTTTTGAAATACACCAGTGATTATTAAGAATATTAAATTTGTTAATTTCAATGACTGCTGAAATATCCCACCTTGAAATTGTACAGATTCATGCTGTTATTTGTTTCTAACTAATAAAAATATACCATTTCTCAATCAAATCTGCTATATTTTTGTTTTTTCTTGTCTTGATGTCAGAATTCTACAATCACTTGACTGTATCCCTTTTGTGTGTGAACACCATTCTTTTTGCTTTATTACTATTGCTTAGGTTAGTTTTGACTTTGTTTTGGTTCATTTGTGTAAATATATGGAACATTTCAAGACATTTGCATGAATTTAGTAAAACATTTGAGAATGATGTGCCTTATTTGATAAGAAATAGGCATAAATAATCTTGAGATTTGTCTTGATGAATGTATTTAACAAATTTACTGTTAGTATTAATGAATGCTTCAATAGATAGTCTGAAATATGGAAATGCCAGAAGCAGATGATCTTTATTTATTTTGGACAGTTTGCTCCAGTAATTGTGCTCATAAGTCCTGCTCAACAAGACACCAAATGACTGTTTTCATCAATACATTTTCAACCCTGCCATTTGTATATCATTTACAATGTTCTTTGCTGTTAAGTGAGGAACCTTCAAGATATCTCTGAAGTCATTTCTTCTTTCAGAAATTAACCATTTTCTGCCAGTTCCTATTCTCAGTACAATAAGTTCTTGATAATTCTCTGAATTGTTCATCCAGAAACATTTGAATGCTTAGAAAGGGTTGTATATCCATCACCTTGATGGTATCGATCAGCTGTCTTCATTCAGAGATTCTTGTCAAGTTCTTCAGCCTTGACCATTATTAGAGAACAAGCAAATTATTGTGATATGGGGCACTTACATATTTTCTTCAGAAACTTCTAGAATGTTATATAATCAGGTCAATACTGATTCATTTTACATGGGTGATTGTAATAAATGTTGAATAAAGAAAAAAATTCAATACTCAAAAAGAAATATTATTTCATAATTTTCATAGCTGCTGATAGGATCAATAATTTGTGATTTCAGCTGTATTCAGAAAAAAGTGTTCATTACATTCATAATAAACGTTTTTATTTATACTGAAAATGATCATTTTTATTTCTAATAAACAAAAACATACTTTGGTATATTTTGTATTTTAATTGATGATTTGCTTTTTCATTCTTGACTGATAAAAAACTTTTTTCATTGATATTACTGTCCTGGATGAACCAACTGTGAGGTTCAAGGACAATGATGTGGCAGTGGGGAATGTGAAAGAAATTACTATGTAAAAAGTATTACAAATTAAAATTTCTACCATTTAAATATAGGCAACCACAAAAAATAATAAAAACAAGCCAATAACCAACGTTAAAACAAAAAAAAATAATAAAGCCTTAAATAAAATAATAGCAATTCTTACCTACCATAGTTTCGCACAGAACCCATCAAAAGTAAATATGTACGTACAAGAAATCGACAACTATTCACGCGTTGACGTTGGCATCGCTACACCATTCGAATACACCAACCGAATGAGTATGTAGGTGTGCAACAGCACGCATATATATATACCGAATCCCGTACAATTCACATGTGTATGTTTATGCAAGCCTCAGTGACCGAACGCACGCGTGTGTGTGTGTGTGTGTGTGCCCTTGTGTGCGTTGATGGGTGTACAAATGTATATATATATATATATGTCTGTGTCTGTCGTGACGAGAGATTTTTCCCCCACTTCCACAAAAATACACGAATATAACCAATTTTTTAAAAAAAATTAATCAGTTTGTCTGACGATCACAAAAGTGTGAAACCCAGGGTTACAAACTCACACCTATCTATATGAATATGTCTGCTCTATCACTGATATTGAGTGCTTTTAAATAAGTACCACGCATATATAATATGTAAACAATATAATATATATAACAAATTGCATATTTATATATATATATATATATATATATATTGATATTTATAATTATATACATACACTTTTCACATATATATATGTGTGTGTGTGTATTTGTTATGGTGCCCTATCTACATTGAAATAAACTCTTCCACCTTCATAAATACTAACCTGTGAGACTTCCTAAGTTCCTAAAAGAGGCAGTCGAGATGCAATGTTACATGTCAGTTTGGATGCATATTTCTTGTAGCTGCTGCCAGGCACCATTTGCTACCAAACCCAATGTAAAAATCAGCAGGTTCACTTTCTTGCCAAAGTGAGTCCTGTATTCTTGACCAGTGGCCTTGTCACCCCTTAGGACAATGTGGCCAGAAAATATAGTTCCTTATATTTTAGGATAATGTAAAACAAGAATAAGGTCTAAATGAGAAGTATGAGACAAAACAGTAAAGTTAAAATAAATAAATAAAAATATAACAAATAAGCTGTCTTACGGCAACCATTTCTAAAATATAGGATTTTTGGTCTCTGCATAAGAAATAGAAACCCCCTTAACAGCCTTTTGGATTGAGACCTTCTAAGAGGTCAGATGTAAATTTGTTATCTCCAGTGGCAGCACATTCGTTCAATACTGTTAGGGAGTAACTCAATTGTCATAGACCACACGAGGTGCCAACGAGGTAATTAAAATTTTTTCCATTCAATTTCCAACAGACCCTAGACAAATTATATAATGGAATTTAATTCTTCTAAAGTTTTTATTGCTTTTTAGACCCTTCCTTAATTTGTAAAAATGTACTGCTTTGGCGATGCAAACGTTTCCTGTTGATTTAAACACTTGTTATAATTTCCCTGTTTTGTTACAACTATTTATGTAAATTTCATTGTTTTCTTATTTTTTCGAATTTTGTAATTATCTATCCTTGTGTACATTCTTCCTCCTCATGGCATTTGTTTGTTTTAATTGCAGTTTTCTCAGCTGCACAAGTACTGTAAAGAAAATAAAACCTTTTACAATATCTACCCGCAGTTTGCCAGTTCTCTCACGCACGTTTCATTATGCAATTAAACTTCTATCTGCTGACTAATAACACTCTTATTTTGTATATATGTTGTTATTCCAATACACTGGTTCAACCTACCTTTTTTCTTTTCATGTCTTTCTTCCTGGCCCTAAAATATATTTATTTTGTATATATGTTGTTATTCCAATACACTGGTTCAACCTACTTTTTTCTTTTCATGTCTTTCTTCCTGGCCCTAAAATATATTTATTTTGTATATATGTTGTTATTCCAATACACTGGTTCAACCTACTTTTTTTTTTTCATGTCTTTCTTCCTGGCCCTAAAATATATTTATTTTGTATATATGTTGTTATTCCAATACACTGGTTCAACCTACTTTTTTCTTTTCATGTCTTTCTTCCTGGGCCTAAAATATATTTATTTTGTATATATGTTGTTATTCCAATACACTGGTTCAACCTACTTTTTTCTTTTCATGTCTTTCTTCCTGGCCCTAAAATATATTTATTTTGTATATATGTTGTTATTCCAATACACTGGTTCAACCTACTTTTTTCTTTTCATGTCTTTCTTCCTGGCCCTAAAATATATTTATTTTGTATATATGTTGTTATTCCAATACACTGGTTCAACCTACTTTTTTCTTTTCATGTCTTTCTTCCTGGCCCTAAAATATATTTATTTTGTATATATGTTGTTATTCCAATACACTGGTTCAACCTACTTTTTTCTTTTCATGTCTTTCTTCCTGGCCCTAAAATATATTTATTTTGTATATATGTTGTTATTCCAATACACTGGTTCAACCTACCTTTTTTCTTTTCATGTCTTTCTTCCTGGCCCTAAAATATATTTATTTTGTATATATGTTGTTATTCCAATACACTGGTTCAACCTACCTTTTTTCTTTTCATGTCTTTCTTCCTGGCCCTAAAATATATTTATTTTGTATATATGTTGTTATTCCAATACACTGGTTCAACCTACATTTTTCTTTTCATGTCTTTCTTCCTGGCCCTAAAATATATTTATTTTGTATATATGTTGTTATTCCAATACACTGGTTCAACCTACTTTTTTCTTTTCATGTCTTTCTTCCTGGCCCTAAAATATATTTATTTTGTATATATGTTGTTATTCCAATACACTGGTTCAACCTACTTTTTTCTTTTCATGTCTTTCTTCCTGGCCCTAAAATATATTTATTTTGTATATATGTTGTTATTCCAATACACTGGTTCAACCTACCTTTTTCTTTTCATGTCTTTCTTCCTGGCCCTAAAATATATTTATTTTGTATATATGTTGTTATTCCAATACACTGGTTCAACCTACTTTTTTCTTTTCATGTCTTTCTTCCTGGCCCTAAAATATGTTTATTTTGTATATATGTTGTTATTCCAATACACTGGTTCAACCTACTTTTTTCTTTTCATGTCTTTCTTCCTGGCCCTAAAATATGTTTATTTTGTATATATGTTGTTATTCCAATACACTGGTTCAACCTACTTTTTTCTTTTCATGTCTTTCTTCCTGGCCCTAAATATATTTATTTTGTATATATGTTGTTATTCCAATACACTGGTTCAACCTACCTTTTTTCTTTTCATGTCTTTCTTCCTGGCCCTAAAATATATTTATTTTGTATATATGTTGTTATTCCAACACACTGGTTCAACCTACCTTTTTTCTTTTCATGTCTTTCTTCCTGGCCCTAAAATATATTTATTTTGTATATATGTTGTTATTCCAACACACTGGTTCAACCTACTTTTTTCTTTTCATGTCTTTCTTCCTGGCCCTAAAATATATTTATTTTGTATATATGTTGTTATTCCAATACACTGGTTCAACCTACCTTTTTTCTTTTCATGTCTTTCTTCCTGGCCCTAAAAAGCCACAACAATTTTACAAATACATTACTACAAAATTACAGTAACTTGTTACACTTTGTCTTTTATTACTACAGCCAAAACCTCACACTCATTATAGTTATAAGCACCAACTTTATTTTCAGCAGTGGTGACATACACTACTAATTGCTTCATATTATAACTTACTCAATGCTTTTAACCTTTCAACAATAAAACTCATTCAACAAAATTTGATGAATCTCCAGGTAGTGTGTAATTTACATCTGTCTTTGGCTCACTTCTCCAGATGTATCCTTTAAAGTGACTTTTGCTGATGATTTGCTTAAGAATGCATCTTGGATTTGACCAGCATTGTAGCCCCGTGCTACTCATCTCAAAGCTCTGGTGTTGACATCACATGAACATGATTTAGCAAAACATTTTGTAATCATGTACCAAAAAACATTTTTCCAAGACTATTAATTCCATGAGATGATTTGAAAATAGTAAACAGTTACTATCAATAGTAAAACATATTCTCAAATTTCTCATGATAAAATAATGACCAATCTCATTATACGAATCAAGAAAAATAGAGAAAGATCGTAGTCTGACACTAAAAACAAAAATGAGGCTCATAATAACTATGATATTCTCAGTGGTGTATATAAGCAGCAGTCTAAATGCACACAACCAGTAGCTGGCCTGACACAGGTCTGACCCTCACATTCTGCTTGACAATGACCTGAATTCCAAATTCCCTGTCTGACTCCTTCTACTACTATTACTGCTAGCATGCTGACTGATGCCTCTAACCACCACCACTGCTATCACAACTGTTCTTTTCAGGACAAAAGTAA
Source organism: Ascarosepion bandense (assembly GCA_037127315.1). Lineage (NCBI taxonomy): Eukaryota > Metazoa > Mollusca > Cephalopoda > Sepiida > Sepiidae > Ascarosepion > Ascarosepion bandense. The sequence continues at coordinate 5,861,789 of JBBBDQ010000328.1, read as the reverse complement.
CTGTCTTTTTCAGGGCAACCAACAGGTCTTTCCTCTACTAACTACAACTGTGCTTTTCAGGGCAGGAAGGTCTATCTTAAAAGAGAAGCACCATATCGATGCAGCAAGTTCCAGCGCCCAGTCCAGTGCACCCCAGCAACAATCTCTTGCATAACAACCTTACTGTATCAACTACCAACAGCTAATATCATCTATATGCCAATCAAACAGATTGAACCACACTTCGATAATTAGTGCAGTTGACACCACCCAACTACGGTGAAAATGCGACTATACCTATCCACCAACAACTAGCAATTCAGGCCCTATTTCCTGACATAGGTATTGTTAACCAGATGAACTGATAGCTTAAGCCTACAAGCAGTGGATATCATTCAATCAACAGCAGTCTAGCAGCAACCCAAGAGACTATCTTTAACTGTAAACAACATAAAAAAGAAGTCAGATTAAGGTCATTACATGTCAAGTTACATCTTGATTTTGTCATCTTTGCCTTTCGAGTATCATTTTTTCTTAAAAGTCTGTGGAGTCGGTGACCATAATCAGCCCAGCAATAGCAGGGACCTACTCACCAATATTAAGATTATTTAAAGTATATCTTATTGCTAAACAGTTCAATTCCTATCTCAGAAGAAGTTGACAGCTAGAGGTTTTTGAGAAACAAATTGGCAAGTGTAATTCACAAACTCAAGGAGCATGGAAACATTGCATCAATAAAACTTGAAAACTTGGCAGGCCAGGTGTTCCAATTGTGAAGCCAGATGCTACAATACAAATCTGTGGCATTAATAAGTTTATCTTATACAAAGTTGCTATAATTGTTGCTACTTGCTACCAAAGATAGAACTTTTATTAGTAAAAAACAGTTTTCACTTAAATTAATACATATCAAGTGTATCAACTTGTGATTTAAAAAGTCCAACCCTTCGATAACATTGTTATCAACACTCGGGTGGGAATGTTTAAATGTAATAGACACCCTTTTCTGATTTCTTTTGCATTTAATATAATTAATAGAATTCTGGGTAGTTTGATTCAAGGAATTCTAGATGTAGTAACATATATTGATGATGTCAGAATACAATTACTTAACTGTATCCCTTTTGTGTGTGAACATTCTTTCAGAACTTTTTGCTTTATTACTGTTGCTTAGCTTAGTTTTGACTTGTGTGTATATTGTTTGCTTAGTATTAGTGATCTTAATAAGTTTTTTAACATAGTGAGTCTCTAGGTCTTGTAAGCAGTGTTTTAGTTGTGTCCCTGGGGACTTCAATGTTTTAGTTGTGTCCCTGGGGACTTCGTTGTGTCCCTGGGGACTTCAATGTTTTTTAGCTAAAGTTTCCTCATAAAATTTTTATTCAACTGAGAAGTTAAATTTTTTTTTTTTTTTTTTTGTATGCCATAGTCCCTAAAAAAGATTTCAGGCATGTTAAAAAATATCAAGAAAGTTTTTGATAAGGCAATTCTAAATTACTTAACCATAGCTCTCCTTTACAAATTTAATCCATTGGAATTATGATTATAATAGAAGCATTTTTAAATTTTACCTTTGGAGTTATTGATTTCTGCAACTTTTCAACCATTTGCAGCATATTTTTACATTGTAAGATTTTTTTTTTTTTTGAGATTACAATGTTTTATTGTTAAAAGTCTTATATATTAACCAAGGAGAAAAGATGGATTCATTCCTTCACAAAATGTTCACAGGAATTTTAACTCAGATTTCTGATAAGAATTCTGAGTCATAAAATAATATCCCACCCATACTTTCATGCCTACTGTAACTGGTATTCCAAAGGAGTCATCCAGATGCCACATTGCTTAACTTCAGTGGTCATATAGAAACTGGTGTTCTACAATAGTAAGGTTTTTAACTTTTGGAGTTATTGCAGATGATTTATGTTATTAGTAGCTAAAGACATCAAAAAGTAAATAATTATTAACTAGTAGTTCAAATATGTCATTATAAATTCAAATATGTCATTAGTAGCTAAAGACATCAAAAAGTAAATAATTATTAACTAGTAGTTCAAATATGTCATTATAAATTCAAATATGTCATTAGTAGCTAAAGACATCAAAAAGTAAATAATTATTAACTAGTAGTTCAAATATGTCATTATAAATTCAAATATGTCATTAGTAGCTAAAGACATCAAAAAGTAAATAATTATTAACTAGTAGTTCAATAAGTAAATGAATTTACTTTTTATTAGTTTTAATGTCCTTAATTATTTCATAATGTTACATGTCTGTTTGTGGTCAAAATAGATTTTGTTTCTAATTGGAAAAATAATTTCTAATAGAATATTTTAGACATTTAAACAGTTTTGAGAAAAATACCATTAACATTTTATGAAAAAGGAAGCAATGTTGCTTTTATATCCTTAGGAAAGATCATTTTGATAAAGAATAACTTTAAAAGGAGCTTTTAAGCTTACTTCCTTTGCCTAAATAGGCTCTTCTTTTTCCTGATGGGTGTGCATTTTTGGTTCATTTATTTAAAAATATGGAACCTTTCAGGATATTTGTATGAATTTATTAAAGATTTGCGAAAGATGTGTTTTATCTGATAAAAAATTGGCACAAATAATCGTGAGATTTGTCTAGATGAATTAACTTAATTACTTTGATACAATTTCAACCTTGCTGTCTGTATATCATTGACAATGTTCTTTGCTGTTAAATGAGGAATCTTTAAAACATCTCTGAAAACTTTTTATTTTTTCAGAAATTTACCATTTTCTTTCAGTTCTTATTCTCAGAACAATTAGTCTCATATTTCTGGATAATTCTATGAATTGTTGATCTAGAAACATTGAAATCCTGAGGAAGGGTTTTACATCCATCACTTTGATCAGCTGTCTTCATTCAAAGATTCTTGTCAAGTTGATCAACTTTTACCCTTGTAATAGAAAAAACAAATTATTGTTGTATGTCACATTTATATATTGCCTTCAGAAACTTCTAGAATATTATAGAATCAGGTAAATATTGATTAATTTTACATGGCTTCTTGTATTAAATGTTGAATAAAGAAAAAATTCAATACCCCCCAAAAATATTATTTCATAATTTCATAGCTGGTGATAAGATCAATAATTTGGGAATTCAGCAAATATACAAAAAAAGTTTGTTAAATTCATACTATGCATTATACTGAAAAAATAACATTTTTTTTCTAATAAAAAACATACTTTTGTAAATGTTGTATTTTAACCGATGAATTTACTTTTTCATTCCTGACTGATGAAAGATTTTCTTCATTGGTGATAATGCTAATTGTGAAGTTTAAGGACAATGACATAGCAGTGTGGAATGGAAAAGAGATTACTACAGATATATATGTCCCCTGGCTAATGTAGTCTACATGCCAATCAAACAGATTGAACCATACTTTGACAACGCAGTCAAGACCACCTGACTACAGCAAACACAAGACTGACCAAAACTATCCACACAGTGCACCAACAACTAGCAATTCAGGCCCCATTTCCTGACTTAGGTATTGTTAATCAGATGAACAATTAATAATAGTTCCACAGCAATCCAAGGAATTTGTTTTAAACTGTATAAGAACAAAAAAAAGAAGTCAGATTAGGGCAACTTTGTCACCTTTTAGGTACTACCACTCATTTTTTATTCCTAACTTTTAAACTGAATTTTAAAAATAAAAAAAGTTTTCTTGAAGCTTTAATTTTAGCTAAATTGAAAGATAAATTTTTAAATTTACTATTTCTAGTAAGCAAAATACAGAAATTATATTGACTGGAATCTAAAATTTTGAGATTTTAAAAAAATTTTCAGTTTTTTGGCCATTTTTTGGGAAATTGACACATTTGTAAACAAAAGTTCAATCCCAATTTTAAAAATCTTGCAAAAAATAAAATATACATCTGTGACACATTATTTTTGGAAAATTAGCAAATTTAAATTTAAATTAATATGATTTGCATAATTATTACTTAGTTATGGCAAGAAATTTAGAAGAAAACTATTAATCACAGAGCATTGATCTCTCTGACCTTTCACCATAGAGTTGACGTGATGATAGCCAGATGCAAGATAAGCTAAGTGCAAGGTGACCAGAATTGACCAAACTCATTACCTTTCAATGTAAGACAGAAATTACCATACAAAAACAAACTTCAACTACACGCAAAAAAATTAAAATTACAAATATGATGGCTCGATGATTTGTATTAAACTTTTCAATTAGTAAATATAGTCTTCACTTAATAAGTTAATAACATAACCATCACAAGACTTTGTTAAATTTTTAAAACATTTTTGAAACTTTATAAATTATTATGATTAAAAAAGAAACATTAAAACAATTTTTTTACAATTTCATTATTCATCAAAAACAATATTTTTCTTCAGTTTATAATGTTTGTAATATATGTTATTTATAAGAGCAATTAAAAGCTTATCCAATTAAATAATGTCATAGTTTAATTGCATTTTTATTTTTGTTTTCAGAGCAGATTTTCTGAGAAAAGACCAAATGGATGAAAAAAAAATAGATGATTTACATTCCCCAATGAATCCTGCATTTAACTAATAAAGAAAATGTTTGCTACAAAATTTAATTTCTTGAATTTATGTAAAATGGGGTCAGTAAGAATTGTATGAGGAGGGGCAGAAGAGACCAAGGCCCCCTACCCAGAATTTTGGTTAGCCACTCCACCACTTTTATAAGCTTCTAAAATCTATGAAACTGATCAGACTCTGATTTGATCTTCAGCACTTTTCCCCCCTGCATTTTCTTTTTCATTTAACTTTTTAAGGACACATACAGAAACCAGTTTGAAAGAAAAACAAACAAAATAAAACAACCAGATAAAAATAAACATGTTGTTAGGGAGAGAAAGAGACTTAATAGTCACAGAATCATGGAGAAATGGTAGTATTTGATCCTTTGTTGCATATTAGTTACAATTGTAACCAATATGCCCCAAAGGTTAGAGAAAGGTTACAATTGTAACCAATATGCAACAAAGGGTAAAATTATTTCCTTATTACAAAGTAGATTCTTGATTGAATGGTCAGACTTTGCTGAAAATATAAATTAATTTTTTAAACTGAATTTTATACAGCTGTGGTGCCCACAGGATTTTGATTAATTTCATTACATTACTTTATTTTCACAGTTATTTTTTTTCTCGCATTTATTTTTTGTGCTTCAAAAAAGTTTTGTAAAGGAAAAAATCAGAGCAGACAAATCACACTGTTCTGCTAGTATTTACGTTAGTATTAAGCCTTTCATTTTATTTTGAGATTAACCGCTTGTGTCCCAATAGCTTGAGAGTGGAAAAGAAAGCAATGATAGATTAGAAGTCCACTACTATGAATGAAAAGTTATTCAGTTTAATTTAGTGAAGTAACATACTTAGCATCATTCTTAAGTTGTGTATATGATAGTGATGATATATGATATTGATGATATATGATATTGTGTATATGATAGTGATGATATATGATATTGATGATATCTGATATTTGTGTATATGATAGTGATGATATATGATATTGATGATATATGATATATGATATTGTGTATATGATAGTGATGATATATGATATTGATGATATATGATATTGTGTATATGATAGTGATGATATATGATATTGATGATATATGATATTTGTGTATATGATAGTGATGATATATGATATTGTGTATATGATAGTGATGATATATGATATTGATGATATATGATATTGTGTATATGATAGTGATGATATATGATATACGATATTGTGTATTTGATAGTGATGATATATGATATATGATATTTGTGTATATGATAGTGATGATATATGATATTGTGTATATGATAATGTTGATATATGATATATGATATTTGTGTATATGATAGTGATGATATATGATAGTGATGATATATGATATTGATGATATATGATATTGTGTATATGATAGTGATGACATGATATATGATATTTGTGTATATGATAGTGATGATATATGATATTGATGATATATGATATTGTGTATATGATAGTGATGATATATATGATATTTGTGTATATGATAGTGATGATATATGATATTGATGATATATGATTGTGTATATGATAGTGATGATATATGATATATGATATTTGTGTATATGATAGTGATGATATATAATATTCATGATATATGATATTATGTATATGATAGTGATGATATATGATATATGATATTTGTGTATATGATAGTGATGATATATATGATATTTGTGTATATGATAGTGATGATATATGATATTGATGATATATGATATTGATGATATATGATATATGATATTGTGTATATGATAGTGATGATATATGATATATGATATTTGTGTATATGATAGTGATGTAGTATAAAAATGGAGAAGCTGCATGAGTTTATGCCCCTTCACCTCAGAAAAATTTCAGCTCCTAAGTGCACCCCCACTACTTTCAGAGTTCTACAATTACCACTGAGTGCAGTAACAGATTTTAAAAAATATATATTTTGACCAAGATTTTCAAAAAATAGTAATTTCATTTAGTTGTGAATAAGTCCTGAACATTTCATTAAAATGACAATTTTGCAAGAATTTTCAAATGATTGAGTTTTTCACCAGAACAAAACTGAGTTATGTAATATTACATTATCCATTGTAAACACTCATAATGATTTGGTTATCCACTAATGAAAATTAAAACAAGGTTTTTTACCAAAATTTTGAACATGCTGGAAAAGATAAAAAAAACTATTAAAAAAAACTTAAAAAATACTTTGATCTTTCCTCTTAATAATAACATAAATGTTTTGATGAAAAGATTTTGTTTTTATTAAGTTTATGGACTTTTTCTTTATACTATGCTGCTTTTTCAGCAAATTAGTGGAGGTGCCTACCTTACTGCTTGTTTTTATCATCCTTGCCTTTCTGGTCTCACTTAACTTTTCTTAAGTCCGTGGAGTCAGTTACCATGATCAGCCATGTGACACTAGTGGCCTATTCACTAATATTAGGATTATTCATCAAAGTAGATCTTAATGGTAGACAATTCAGTTCCCATCTCATTTGTATGTGTCAGCAGATTTATCTAGATTTGTGGTTGAACTTCTCTTTTACACTCCTGACTGACAAAAAACTTTCTTCTGGTGTTCTTAGCCTGAATCTAGCCACTTATCCTATGGCATTTTTTCTTATTTATATGAAACATTTAGATTTGAGTTCCTTTCAGTAAATTTGCAGTAAATCCACCATTCACTGCTTGTGAATTATTTCCTGAATATCTATGGCTTTCTTGCTCACATTTATTTTCAATGTGCAATTTTTTTAAGAAATTGAAAATTCCAAGAGAATGATCTACATTAGAATCAACAAATTAGAGACGCCTTTCATGGCACCAAAGAGAAACCTGCAATAGAGAAAAGATGAAAGAAAAGCAGAAAACAAAATATGTTTAACAGAATGTATGAAGTCTGAAGAGAAAATAATCATAATGGAACCAAGAAAAAGTACTGCATTAGTGGAATTGACATATTGAAGAACTCTTCTCAGGCAACACAAGAGATGTTTTGAACTGTAAAACAACACAAATAAAATTTAAACCTAAGATATAGAGGAGAAACTATTGAAAAATTGCCCTCTTGGTAGATAATATTTATCAGAAACAAATAAGGAACTAATTATTTCCCTTGGACCTTAAATCCTATTTCAGTTGTAGAGGCTACATGGACCTTTTTAAGGCTCCTTCTCTTTTAACTTCAGTTCTGGTAAGTCTGCCATGCTGAATAAACATTTTTGTTACCATGTCTCTTAAACCTTAAAGATGTCTCATTTGTTTACACCTGTTGATAGAATCTTATTTGCTTTGCCACTAGTCAAATTGTTAAGGTAGAACATTTTCATTCTTTTATTCTACATATAGATGTTGCACTGATAATTCTATTTTAACATTAGTTTTGAACCCAATGTGCAATTCTTTTAAGAAATTGAAAATTCCAAGAGAATGATCTACATTAGAATCAACAAATTGGAGAAGCCTTTCATGGCACCAAAGAGAAACCTGCAATAGAGAAAAGATAAAAGAAAAGGTACAAAAGAAAATATGTTTAACAGAATGTATGAAGTCTGAAGAGAAAATAATCATAATGGAACCAAGAAAAAGTGTTGCATCAGTGGAACTGACACATTGAAGAACTCTTCTTGGGCAACCAATAGAAACCTAAGACATAGAGAAATAATTGAATGAATGAAAGCATAGTCTTTGCAAGGATGTATAAAGTCAGAAAAGAAATTATAATTTTTATGGAGATGTTGATCCCTAAAAGTTTCTAAAATCAGAAGTTGTAAGAGTATCAGCCAAGCTGCAGGGAAATAGAGCAGCAGAACCCATTTAGATTAAAATTTTGCTTCCATTAGATAATTTGGAATTTGAGAGTACAGCAACAGTAGCATCCATCAGATAGAAATATATAAACACTGATCTGTTACAAGCTCAAACTATACACCATACAACAGAAGTTTAAGGATATAATTTTTCAGATTGCTGTTAAAATATGGTGTAAATGAATGCAAGAGTAAAGAAACCATTGAATTACCTGAGCTCATATTAGCCTAATAGATGTCATGGCATGAGTTGCTTCCCTTGGGATAGGGGTTACTTCCCTTAATAAAGAGGTTGCTTGTGTAGACATTACGGAGGTCTCCCTTGTAAGCTTAACTCATCTTCTCGTTGTCTTTGCTCTCTAATAATATTTATACTAACGAATACCATAACAATAGAGTTCATTGTAAAATTAGTGTTGAATTAGTAAAAGAGCAACAAAAATTTATTCAAATTAATCCAAGTATCAGGAATCAGTTTGTGGCGTTAATAAAATTACCTTTTACAAAATTGCTATAATTTTTGCTAGATAGAATTTTTATTTGGAAGAAAAACAGTTTTGACCTAAATTAATACATCTCATATGGTGGTACAAACAGTACGATCCTGCAATTACACTGATATCAACACTCAGATGAGAATGTTTAAACTTAATAGACACCCTTTTCTGATTTGTTTGTATCTAATATAATTCATAGAATTATGGGAAGTTTGAATCAACAATCAGAGTATTAGCTATGATAGATGTGCCATTGTTCATTTTTTAGATAAATTGTAGGATCAAATGCCTGTATCATGTTACCAAGCCTGACTAAATTTGATGACAATGTTAACTATTGCTTCTTTTTTCACTTTTGGGTTGTTGATGAGAAGGACTTCATAAGATCTGTATTTTCATTTGCATTTTTTGTTTATTCTACAAAATTGGAGTAGATAGACAAAACTATCGCCCGGTTCACACTCCACCCACGTCTATTGAACAGGTGAAGAGGCTCATCCCTTGTTCCTTGTTTAGGATGTGGTTTTCGGCTTTCTCTTTTCCAATCTTTTCACTCTTTTCTTTTTTTTTTTCAATTGGAGTAGATAGACTAAACTATCGCCCGGTTCACACTCCACCCACGTCTATTGAACAGTTGAAGAGGCTCATCCCTTGTTCCTTGTTTAGGATGTGGTTTCCGGCTTTCTCTTTTCCAGTCTTTTCACTCTTTTCTTTTTTTTTTCAATTGGAGTAGACAGACTACACTATCACCCAGTTCACACTCCACCCACGTCTATTGAACAGTTGAAGAGGCTCATCCCTTGTTCCTTGTTTAGGATGTGGTCTCCAGCTTTCTCTTTTCCAATCTTTTCACTCCTACGTAGCCCCCTGCGCTTCAGTGGCATTACCGCCTTGCTCGGGGTGATATGATTAAAAAAAAAAACAAAAAAAAAACTTTGAGCTATCTCTGAATTTTAAACTCTAAAGGATGAAAAAGTGTCAGTAAAAGTGACACTGGGTCACAATCTTTGATTTTCTCTAGTGTACTGAATTCTGTGATAGCCACTTTCTAAAAAAATACCAACCTTTTTTTAGTCGAGGTAAAATGGGTAAGCCTTTGATGATGTGTTTGAGTCAGTAAAGACCAAGGAAGATCATAACAGAAATTTGGAGAGCTTATTATAATGTGAGTGAATAGAACATTGAATACACATTCAGCTTCATTATATATTACAATGTTGTTGAGAAGCAAATCCTATCATTCTATCTCAGAGGATGACACATTTATTTGTAATATTTTATCTGGCTACCAACAATCATCTTGTCATCAACGACTGTGACACTGGTGTGGAGTAATGGGCAGCTAGAAACTTATCAAGTACATACAAGGGAACTGACAAGGAGTTGTGGCAATAAAATGCTGAAAGAGAATTAATGCTTATGAATGTGGGGAGCACCATGAGTAAGGAATGTCTTTGATGTAGTCACTCCTTAGGTCAGTAAGTAGTTTTGTGGCAGGGAAGAAGGAAAGAGGTAAGGGAGGTGAATGTAGTAAGACACTTGACTTTCAGTGAAGGGAGCTACTAGTTACTCTCTTCTCCTTGAGTCGGTCTGCCTGTCAATGCTTTCTGTATCCCCTTTTTATATCTTCTTTTTGGATCACAGCAGCTCATTTGGGATTTCACACTTGTATTTGGTTCTGGGCTTCCCATTGGTTGATAAATAAAATTCGTGTAGGGTCGCAAACTGGAAATTTAATATTTAATTAATTTTTATTTTTCAACCGGAACATCTGCACCAACCCGGATGCGCCCCGATGACTTTTGATCATTTGCTTTTTGGTCGTGAAAGTGCAAACATCCAGTCCATCTCTTTTGCTAGGTATCACCACAGAGTCATTAGCTAGTGGGAGCTCTCTGTTCTGTGTGTGTGTGTGTGTGTGTGTGTGTGTGTGTGTGTTTTGACCTCTTCTCCTTTTGTCTTTGACTTACATAACCAAAAACTTCCACACACCCTTGCCCTTCAGGCTGTCACTTAATTGAAGTCAATCATCATTTTGTCAGCTAGTGCATTTCAAGCCTTTGTTTTTGCCTAATAAGTTTTGTCTTTGATGTCAATCATGTCTTTGTCAGCCACCACCTCTACCCTCTTCCTTTGATGTTGATCATAGCTTTGTTGTCCATTGTCTGTGTTCTCAGCCTTTGATGTCATTCACATTTTGTTGGGTCAAGGCAAGATTTTACATATTTATCTCACTTAACGGGAAGGTCTATTTGAGTTTGGTGAGGAAAGTTGTGTCATTAAAGACGAAAAATGTAACAGTAATTGTGAGATAAAACACACATTGGTCCATACTAATGAAACCATCTGAGATTCGTTTTGGAGTCTTCTATGATGGATTGAAGATAGTGATTAAATAAGCCATTCAGTATAAAATTCATTAATGAAAAAGTGCTGAAAAAAGAAAGATCAATAGAAAAGCCAATCAGTTTATCTTAAATAATTTTCTTTGAGGCTGACATGCACATGTATTTTTCTGAAAAACTTTTGAATTGTTATATATTACCTGGCTACAAATAATCATCTTGTCATCAATGACAGTGAAACTGTTATGTATTAATGGGCGGCCAGAGAGAATCCCACACATACAAGGTAGTCGACAGAATATCATTAGCCAGCAGGAGTTCTCAGTTCTCTCATTGTGTTCTGATCTTTTCTCTTTCTGTCTTATATAGCCAAAACTCCCATGCACCCTTGCTCCTTAGGTTGTCATTTAATTGACGTCAATCATCTCTTTATCGGTTATTTTCTTTGTAGTAATTGTTGTTGTAGTAATAAAATAAAGGAAGTCTTCAATGGTAAGAATTATGTCTTCTTAACTGTAGTAGTAATTGAGTTGGTATATCCAAAGATGGTGAATAAACATGTTAGCAGTATGACCTCATTGTATATCTAAGAAGAAAAACAGTTTTCACCTAAATTAATACATCACATATGGTGGTACAAACAGTACAATCCTGCAATTACACTGATATCAACACTCAGATGAGAATGTTTAAACTTAATAGACACCCTTTTCTGATTTCTTTTGTATCTAATATAATTCATAGAATTATGGGTAGTTTGAATCAACAAATTCTGGATTGAGTAACATATAGGATCTACCAAGGTAAAATGGACATCCAGGGTAAAAAGGATAATCAAAGTATTAGCTATGATAGGTGTGCCATTGTTCATTTTTTAGATAAATTGTAGGATCAAATACCTGTATCATGTTACCAAGACTACTAGCCTGACTAAATTTGATGACAATGTCAACTATTACCTCTTTTTTCACTTTTGGGTTGTTGATGAGAAGGACTTCATAAGATCTGTATTTTCATTTGCATTTTTTGTTTATTCTACAAAATTGGAGTAGATAGACTAAACTATCGCCTGGTTCACACTCCACCCACATCTATTGAACAGGTGAAGAGGCTCATCCCATGTTCCTTGTTTAGGATGCTAAAGTGTTTAGTCACTATCTTTGGATACACTAACTTAATTACTACTATAGTTAAGAGGTGAAACTCTTACCATTGAAGAGTTCCTTTATTATATTATGTGGTTTCCGGCTTTCTCTTTTCCTATCTTTCCACACTTTTCTTCTTTTTTTTTTCAATTGGAATTATGTCTCCTTAACTGTAGTAGTAATTGAGTTGGTATATCCAAAGATGGTGAATAAACATGTTAGCAGTATGACCTCATTGTGTATCTATTATGTCCATTTATATTAAAAACAAATGTAACATTTTGGCAGTGCTGGGTTAACGTGTACTGAAATTTCGTGCCTGTGGAATTCTCTACTGTATACTTGCTTCCTAGACAGCTACAATCTCCAAGAATTTAAATGCAATGTCAATTGCCATCTCTTCTCTCCTTGACTAGCATCCTTTCCGTGACAACCTTTGTATCTTGTTCTTTTTCCTTTCCCCCTCTACTCTCACACAGCTCTCTTCATACTAGTGTTCTCCTCTTTGTCTTAGCCATTCACCAATCCTCCCTGTGACCTGTTCTTCCTTGTTTTCACTCTCCCCTGTGCACCAGTGACAGTACTGCCTTGCTTAGGGTGAAATGATTATAAATAAAAAAAAGATCTTTTCACAAGAGGGGCGTAATATAATAAAGGAACTCTTCAATGGTAAGAGTTGCACCCCTTAACCGTAGTAGTAATTAAGTTAGTGTAGCCAAAGATGGTAACTAAGTGCTTTAGCAGTATGACCTCATTGTGCATCTATTATGTCCATTTATATTAAAAACAAATGTAACAGTTGTCTTTTGTGGTCTGTCTTTAATGTCGATTACATCTTTGTCGGCCATTGTCTGTGTTCTCTGCCTATGACGGCAATCATATTTTTATCGGCTTGTGTCTTCTGCTTTTGATGTCAATCATATTTTTACCAGCTCAAGGCAAGATTTTGCATATTTATCTCACTCATCAGGAAGGTTTTTGAAAGTAATATTTGAGCTTAATAACAAAAGATGTGTCATTAAAGTTATGGGTATTTGTGAGATAAAACACAAGTTGGTCCATGCCAATGAAACCATCTGAGATTGATTGGGAGTGTCATATACTATATACCAATGATAGTGATAAGATAACTCCTTCATTGTACAATTTTTTAATGAATGTTGAGAAAAAATCATTAAAATGGAATAATTCCCTGCCTTATTGGTAAAGTTTTAAAAACAATTTTTTGCTTTCATTTTGAAAAAAAAATATCCCTTCATTTTGGTGAATCTGAAAGAACAGCATACATAACAATGAGCAATGACTTTCTTTTATTTTTCTTTGTTGGTCACTTTTTTAATTTTTATTTGGTTCCCAATATTAGAATTATCATGTTTATTGTACATCAGTTGGTTTCAATCAAATCAAATTTACATTTCATATAAAATGCACAAAAAAGATATATTTTAGAGTTAGGGCACAGTATTAGATACTTTTTAAGTTTTTAGCTGGGGAAATCTGATGAGGGTGTATTTAGCAAGCAAGATTTTTCTGTTCTCCACTATTTCATTTACAACTGAGAGAAGTGAGTTCCAGCCTTACTACGTGGTTCTTTCAATTTTTTCCACATGTAACCTTCGCTTAGAAAATTGCTATTTTACGTAGTGGAAGCCCCGAGTTCTTGGCACCAATAACTTTGAAAAAAAAGTCATACATCGATTTCTGAATGCGTCTTCTGTATGTCAAGAAATCTCAGTACTTTAAACACATGGAACCAAATCTTTACTAACACCGTTTATATTTCTCAGTTTGCAAAAATCGTGCAAAACCTTTTTCTCAAAAGTAAGTTTCCTTCTCTTTATCTTGTTTGTCTATTTCTTTTTTAATTTTATTCTTTTGTTTTTGTCATTCGTTTCAATTTCGACATTATATGCACTGAACGAACATAAAAATTGTGAAATTGACAGGAATCATAAGAAAATCATTTAAACGGCTACGTCTTTGCCGCAAAAGTCAAAACTGGTCTGAAAGTAGAATAAAAAAAATTCATAAAAAGGAAATTATTATTGACTGAAATAAATGCCTCAGCAGTTTTTTTAAACCTTTCATTTTCCGTTCGTGTTAGCAAAATAAAATAAATTCAGCTATGATTTCAGGTTTTAATACTGATAAAAAAATGAACTAGTTTTTTGTTTTGTCATGTCACTTTGTAATTGTTGTTTTACTTAATTCACTCAAACTCACGATAATAGCTGATTAGCATAAAAGTCCGTTTTACGTCGATAAAAAAAACCAGCATTATTAAATTTCACTTGATGACCTTTAAGTCATTTAGACTTGAGATTTTTAAAATAATTCCTAATTTTTTTTACACATTTTCGATTTGTAAATATAGTCTATTTTTTAATGAATAACTGTTTCAACCCGAAGAAATTTAAAAGATGTTTGAAACTTTAATTAGCATGAAAAAATGACAGTTCTTATAAAAATTCATTATTCATCAAAATTTATTCAAGATGTTGTATTAAAATAACTTTTTATATAAATATTAAATTAATTCTGTCTATTAAAAGGTAACAACTTAACAAGTAATTTTCATATGTCTGAGTGCAAGAATGATTAGAAAGGTTTACAGTGTGTGGTATAAGGTTGATCAGAAGAGTTTTAGTTGAATATGTGAAGGCAGTAAATAGATTGAATTTTGAATGATGATTGTGTATTGAGTAGAGAGTAGGGTTGTAGTTATAGTCGTTGATACTTTATAACAGTTACTCAGTGATTTTAGAAAAAAAACAAACACCTACTTAATTTAAATAGTTTTTGAAATACAGCACAGTATTTTGCTTATTGGACATATTAAATTTAATCTATTTGAATGAAAATAAAATCTTAAAGAAAAATTTTTCATTTTTTAAAATTAAGTTTAAATTAATTTTTTCTTGGCGGTACGAACTACTAATCCTTGACATCGTGTTAAAAAATAGAATATGTTCTTTAAAGTTAAATTTTTGATATTATTTGAAAAAAAATAGTCTAAAGGAAAGGCTGTAAATGACCTATATTAAAAGAAAAAATTGTTTCCCTATGTGATTATTGGTTGTTCAGTATATTGAAAATATCGGCATGTACACTGGTCACTCATTGAACTGTCATTATAGATGGAAAATGTAAACATCATATGTGACCTAATACATACAAATTAATATAAAATTTACAAAGATTTGCAACTTTAAAAATTATCAAAATTAAAATTTTAAAAATTGAAAACAGTTCATTATCAGAAATTTAAAGACAAATATCTTATTCATAAAACAATTAGCATTTTTAATTGAATAATATCTTAGTTTTGTTGCATTTTTCATTTTAACATTCAGACATTAGATAAGATTTTCTATGACTGAGGGTCCAGTCTTATAAAAACAAAATTATATAAATTCGCTAAGGATTTATGCTTTTTTTTTTTTTGTACTATAAGCAGTCAGTCTTACAAAATTCAACATCTCAAAATTTCATACATACAAATTAATACAAAATTTACAAAGATTTGCAACTTTAAAAATTATCAAAATTAAAATTTAAAAAATTGAAAACAATTCATTATCAGAAATTTATTTAAAGTCAAATATCTTATTCATAAAACAATTAGCATTTTTAATTAAATAATATCTTAGTTTTGTTGCATTTTTCATTTTAACATTCAGACATTAGATAAGATTTTCTATGATTGAGGGTCCAGCCTTATAATAACAAAATTATATAAATTCGCTAAGGATTTATGCTTTTTGTTTTGTTTTTTTTTTTGTACTATAAGCAGTCAGTCTTACAAAATTCAATATCTCAAAATTTCATAAAATTAAATGTGTGAGGGGGTAAAAAGAGTAAAAAAAAACACCATTTCATCAAGATTTTCTAAAAAAGAAACATTTCAGTCAATAAAATATACTTTTCTGAAACTTTGAGGAAGATTAACTGATTTAAAGTTTAATTAATCTGATTTGAAACAAATATTACAAATTCATAGTTTGAAATATTGTAGAAAAGCATTGTGCTTTTTATTAAGTGTTGCAAATATTTCCTGTGGGGGTACATAACCGTAAAAATTACTTGATGAATACAATGTATGTAAAGTAAATAAAAATGTAATTATCAATAAAATTTTCATGCCCAGATATTTTCATTAGTTAAAAGCAGATTATTGTTCAGTTCTGTGAAAATCTGCTAAGAATTGTAAAAAACATGCAACAAAACTAAGACATTATTTAATTAGGAAAGCTTTTTATTGCTTTCAGAAATAAACTTTATTAAGGAGAGTATTGTTTTTAGAGAAGTATTGTCTTAAAGTTGGTTAGAAGTATGGTAATGCTTTGAGATATGGAGTGTACTGATAGGAAAAATATTTAAGATATGAGGCGGATTTCAGCAGATTTTTTTGCCTTGAGATAGAAGCTGAGTTTTGAGATGTTAATGAGTTTCAGTTAAGCATCCACTAACTGATGCAGCAAGCACCAAATTTTGATAGTTTTTCCATATGCAGTACACATGTTTACCTTTTTCTAGAAGGAACTCTGTTGTGTTGCATGTTTTTGCTGTTAGATTGAAAATTCCTTTAGTAACATCATGCGTTCAAAAAAAATAAGTGTAAAGAACAGTGGTGAGAAGTTGAAGCATATAATTTTCCTTGAGATAAAGCAAGAAAATATAAAAAAAATATGCAGGCATACAAGTAGTGAATCAGCAAGACAGTATAAGCGTTCTACATCGATGATAGACAATATTCAAACAGAAATACACTATAATGGATAAAACAGCAACCAAAGGAGTAAAAAGATATTTACATTAATGGATAAAAATGTGAATGTCTTCAAAAATTTAAAAATAAAGTGATAAAGTTGATCTTCATTATCATAGACTAGGCTGGGCTATTGCCAGGCCAGGTTAGAGGTTGCTAAGCTAGTTGCTGTTGTCCCCCACCTCTCTCTCTCCTCTGGCAGTTGGTTTATGAATCATCTGAACTTTATAGTTTGTTACAGTTTATTTCTTTACAATTTTTTTCTCTTTTATTTTATTGTTTGTAGACTACATTTCTGGTTTATTCACACATTTCTGCTTGTAAAAAAACCCACAAATACAAAGAAGTGAGATATTTAAGAAAATAAGAGTTTTCTTATTTTAAGGGCCTGAAACAGATTGGAAATATTCCCCTTAAATTCAATACAAAAAAGTGATTTGACTTATGAGCTTGAATGAATTAAACTTGTATTTCAAGTTTTTTTTTTCATAAAAACAACACCCAATAAGAGAAAAATAGTTTTTTAATGAATAATGAATTTGACAAGAATTGGTTACATTTTGTGTAATTTGAATTATAAGAATTTATAAATTTAAAAATTTTTTAAACTTCCATATTAATTTTTAACAGGTGGTATTGTTATTTAAGAAAGAAATTATATTTACTGATCATAAATGGAAAAGTTTCCTGTAATTCAGTGACCATTCCCAATATTTTTTTAAATTTTCATAATTTTTGTGAGTGTATAAACATGTTGACTTTTGTAAAACTAAAGTACATTTGAAATGTATTGGTAATTTGCAAACCTTTCCTCAACAATTATTTTTGTAATTGAGGCTGTAAAGACAAAGTAACTAAACTTCAATAAAATATTAGTTTAATTAGACTATTTTCATAAATTCTAATTTTATGATGTTAGTTAAAAACTTATATAAAATAAGCACTTACATTAAATTCATCAAGTAATTTTTAGTTATCTCCTTATAGAAAATATCCCCAAATGTATATGTATTGAGATAGTTGTCAACACCTCAAAAACACTCTTGACATGTTAAAAAATGCTTTGCAATATTTAAAATTTTCCTTCTTTTATTGCAATATTTTCCTGAAATTAGTTATAAAAAATTAGTCATGTTTCAAATCAGATTGATTAAACTTTAACACAAATTTCCTCAAAGTTTCAGAAAAGTATAATTTTCAAATATTTCTTTGATATTGACTGATTCACTAATATATCTGATTTTTAGCAATTTTCATTATTTCAAAAAATCATTCTATCAACTGATTACTTTTTCCTTTATTTTTAACATTCAATGTTTTAGTCCAGTTCCCACTTTACCTTGTAGCCTACCTGTAGGAGTAAATTTTGACTATTCCTCATTTTCACTGTTGTTAAGTTAAAGAAAGAAAACATTCAGTGTTAATACATCAAAAACATACTCCTAAACTTCAGAAAAGAAGGCAAGAAAATCTTTAGGATTTAAATCTGAGACAGTTACAAAAGTATTATACACCTTAGTTTAAGTTTCCCATAAATGCTGAAAGTGCTAAGTTTCAGAAAGTGAATCCATTTCTGCTGTATGCAGTTACACTTAATATGATTCAGCATTTAAATTTAAAACATTTCTGATGAGGTGCATTTGTGAAAAGGGCAAAACTTAGAAGAAAATTTCTTGCCAATATTATATGAATAGTTTGTAATAGTTACACAGAATTGCTCCAGAAATCTATTTTTAGAATGTGTAAAACTTGATAAGCTTGGGATTTTATAAGTAAATGAATTAACTGATTTAATCACATGAAGCATCTTTCTTTGCAAAATTTTAAATGGAAACTTTTGTAAACAATTTTCATCATTTATTACATGTTGCAATTTTATGCTTTGACTATACTTATTTCAAGGGAGACATTTCAAAAACATTTTTCGCTTTATAGAATTGTTACAGATTGATTTTATATCAGCATTTTCTTATTTTCCATGTATTGATATTCAGTTGTAATGTTTGATTCATATCAGCAAACTAATAATTTGCTAAACTGACATAACCATTTTGATTTATAGAACTTGTGAAAAAAGAAAAGTTCTTTATTGATTGATATTTGAAATGGATTGCATATTCTCTCTTTCTTCAACTGAGAAAAAAACAAAATTCACTTGGTCATTATGATTTAAATTTACTTCTTATGACCTCATTTCAAGATTAACTTATTTCAGTAGTATATAAAAAATAGTATATGAAATTTAACTGATTTCATGTATTTTTCACAGTCTGTTAAATACATTTCTTTACTTTTTCATCACAGGTGTTTGGGCTGAAAGAATCACAATATATAAACTGTTATTATTGAGAATTTAAATGAAAGAAGAGAAGAATTTTGACTTTTCATCAATAACAGAGAAATATATGCTGAAAACATTATGGAGAAGTTGTGTGTCTATATTTTCAAAAGCAACACATTAAGAAAACCTGTATTCTGCAACATGTTACTTATTTTTTTATAGAAACTTCTTATTATATAAGTACAAATTAGAGGCACTTCATGTATTTAAGCTTGCAAATTATTGCTAGGATTTAAATTTAGTTTAACATATGAAAAAAATCACTAGGAAAAAAACCATATGCTTTTGAAATTTGTGGCTCTGTCTTTTCAGAGAAGTCCTGCTTGAAATGCCATATGTGAATACATGCTGAGGTGAAAGCTTTGTAATGTTTGTGGACCTGCATTTTAAAGGAAGTTACATTTGAAAAGCAATATGCAAACAAATTCTGGAGAGAATCCATATTCTTGTGAAGTATGTGGATCAACATTTTCGCAATTGTCACATTTCAAGTACCATATGCAGACACATACTGGGGAGAAACCACATGCTTGTGAAGTTTGTGGGTCTGCATTTTCAGCTGAGTCATCTTTGGAGTACCACATGCAAACACACACGGGAGAGAAACCGTATTCTTGTGAAGTTTGTGAATCTGCATTTTCAAAGAAGACATATTTGAAGACCCATATGAGAACACACACTGGAGAGAAACCATATTCTTGTGTAGTTTGTGGATCTGCATTTTCAGAAAGGTCAAACTTGATGTCTCATATACGAACACACACTGGAGAGAAACCACATTCTTGTGAAGTTTGTGGGTCTGCATTTTCAGACAAGTCAGGTTTGAAGCGCCATATACGAACACACACAGGTGAAAGACCATATGCTTGTGAGGTTTGTGGATCTAAATTTTCAACAAAGCCACATTTGAAGAGACATATGCGAACACACACTGGAGAGAAACCATATTCTTGTGAAGTTTGTGGATCCACATTTTCGCAGTCATCAAATTTAAAGTGCCATATGCTAACACACACTGGAGAGAAACCATATTCTTGTGATATTTGTGGTTCTACATTTTCAGCTAAGTCATCTTTGGAATATCACATGCGAACACACACTGGAGAGAAACCATATTCTTGTGAAATTTGTGGATCTGCATTTCCACAGATGTCACCTTTAAAGACACATATGCGAACACACACTGGAGAAAATCTACATTCTTGTGAAGTGTGTGGTTCTGCATTTTCACAATTGTCACAGTTGAAGTGCCACATGCGAAAGCACACGGGAGAGAAGCCATATTCTTGTGAAGTTTGTGGGTCTGCATTTTCTGCTAAGTCATCTTTGGAGTACCATATGCTAACACACAGTGGAGAGAAACCATATCCTTGTGATATTTGTGGATCTGCATTTTCATGGAAGCCATATTTGAAAGCACATATGCGCACACACACTGGAGAGAAACCACATTCTTGTGAAGTTTGTGGATCTGCATTTTCTTCGAAGTCATCTTTAAAAAAACATATGCAAACACACACGGGAGAAAAACCATATTCTTGTGTAGTTTGTGATTCTGCATTTTTCGAGCTGTCATCTTTGAAGTACCATATGCGTACACACACTGGAGAGAAACCACATTCTTGTGAAGTTTGTGGGTTTGCATTTTCGAATAAGTCATCTTTGAAGTACCATATGCGGACACACACTGGAGAGAAACCACATTCTTGTGAAGTTTGTGGATCTGCATTTTCTGCTAAGTCTTCTTTGAAGAAACATATGAGAACACACACTGGAGAGAAACCATATTCTTGTGTAGTTTGTGAATCTGCATTTTTGCAGCTGTCATCTTTGAAGTGCCATATGCGTACACACACTGGAGAGAAACCACATTCTTGTGAAGTTTGTGGATCTGCATTTTCAACTAGGTCATCTTGGGAATACCATATGCGAACACACACCGGAGAGAAACCACATTTTTGTGAAGTTTGTGGGTCTGCATTTTCAACTAAGTCAGCTTTAAAGTACCATATGAGGACACACACTGGAGAGAAACCATATTCTTGTGAAGTTTGCAGGTCTGCATTTTCACTGAGGTCATCTTTGAAAAGCCATATGCGAACGCACACAGGAGATAATCCATAATCTTGAAAAGTTTGTGAATCTGCATTTTCCAACAATTTAAATTTGAAATGCCATATCCTAACACACTTCTGTTGAAGTTTGTGTATCAGCATTGCCACACAAGTCAGGTTTGAACTGCCTTATTGAAACACACTGTTAAAATGCCATATGGTTGTGTGGTTTGTGGATCTGCATTCCCAAGGAAGTCACATTTAAAATGTTATATGCAAACACTCATAGGAAATAAAACATGTTCCTGTAAAGTTAATGGCTCGAAATTTTTACAGAACTCAAATTAAAATGCCTTATGTGAACACACACTGGACAGTACACATATTCTTGTGAAGTTTGTGGTTCTGCATTTTTGCAGAGGTCAACTTTCACACCCTATATTCAAACACTTCAGAAAAACCACATTCTTGTGAAGTTTATCGTCTTCAGAGTGACACATCTGAACTCACACTTGAAAGTAATCATAAGCTTGTAAAGTTTGTGGGTCAGAATATTTACAGAAGTCAAATTTGAAATGCAAAATGCAAATACATACAGGAGAGAAACCATGTTCTTGTTAATTATGTGAATCGGCATTTTCACAGTTTTCACAACTGAAGTGCCATATACAAACACACATTTGAGAGAAATCAGATTTTTGTGAAGTTTGTGAGCCTGCATATTCAACTAATTGTCTTTGGAGTACCATATGTAAGCTCACACCTGAGATAAGCCATAACCTTGTGGGTCAGAATTTTCAAAGGCCATATGCAAACACACACTGGAGAGAAACTACCTTCTTGTGAAGTTTCTGAATTTGTATTTCCACTAATGTCGCAGTTAACAAGACATGTTAACTCACACTCTTGTGAAGTTTGTGGATCTGTATTTCCCAACAATTCAAATTGGAAGTGCAATATGCGAACACATGCTGGAAAGAAACCATATTCTTGTGAAATTTCCAGATCTGAATTTTCTAGTAAGTCCCATTTGAAGCTTAATATGCAAATGCACACTAGAGAAAAAACCATATTCTTGTGAACTTTGTGAATTAGAATTTTCAAAGAAGTCACATTTGAAATACCATATGCACACTAGAGAGAGATGATATTCTTGTAAAGTTTATGGATCTGCATTTTCAGACAAGTCAGCTTTGAAGTGCCATATTCAAAAACAGACTGGTGAAAAACCATATCCTTGTGAAGTTTGTGGATCTGCATTTTCAAGGAAGTCACACTTTAAGAGATATATGCAAACACACACTGGAGAAAAAATATATGTAAATATATGTAAAATTTGTGAATCTGTATTTTCAAACAATACAGATTTGAAGTGCCATATGCAAACACACTGGCATGAAATTACATTCTTATGAATTTTGTGCATTTATTTTTTTATTGAATTCTTTATATTGCAATGTGAAAAGACTGTAAAAAACATGAGTATTTTTTAGATTTCTGTTCCTAGATAAGTCAAATATACTGCATCAGATTCAATTCTCTTCTAGAAGGAAACACTGTTTTTTGTAAAATTTGTGTATCTGTATTTTTAGAGATGTTAACATTGTCAAACTGTATATAAACACATGGAAACAAAACCATATTTGTCTTGTTGTGGTCTGAATTTCCTCAGATGTCATATATGATCTGACACTGGCAAGCATTCACTGGTGAGAAGTGTGTGAATATGTTTTTTAAATGTTTTTCTGTAATGAAAAGTAATGTTTGTTTAAATTCAGTTTTATTAAACTTCAGCTAATTTTTCTAAAATAATATTTGGGCAATGCTATATTTAATTTTTGAAGGATTTCTTTTAATAAAGAGCAATATTTAGTGTTAACAGGTCTGTCAGTATGGATGAATTCATAGATTTTGCAGATAAGTAGAAAAGAAAAAGATTGCAGTCCATTTAAATTTAGGTGGAAATTCACTAATGTTTATTGTGAAGATTAAATTTGTTGGTTTCAATCAATATACAAATAACTGCTGAAATATCCTCTTTTTATTTTTTTGTAATGAGAATGTTTTATTGTTAAAAGTGTTACATATTAACCCATTGCTGAGAGGAGAAAAGGTGGATTCATATGAACAGCATTCTTTTGAAAGTTTTTGCTTTATTACTGTGGTTTGCTTAGTTTTAAGAAGCATTTGCTTAAGGATTTTTTTAAAAGAGTAAGTCTCCAGGCAGTGTTTTGGTTGTGTTCCTTGGAACTTCAATGCGTCCCAACTAAAGTTTCCTAATAAGAATTTTTGTTCAACTGTAATGTAATATTTTTGTTTGTTTTTTACCATAATTTCAACAAATGATTTCAGGCTTGTTAAAAATATGAACCAAGAATGTTTTTGGTAAGGCAATACTAAATTACTTAACCATAGGTGTTTTCTACAAATTTAATCTATTGAAATTATAACTATAATTAAAGCTTCAAGAAATATTTCTTGTGAAATTTATATCAGAATTTGGTATACTTTTATTTTATTGGTTGGGATGGAGAGTGTACATGCAAAAAATTTCTTACTGATATCGAGTTTTAATAAAATGTTCTGTATATTTTGTTTTTATCCAAGAAAACAAACATACAGGACAAATTTTAATACTATATTTGAGTGCAAACATTCTTTAAAAAAATTAACGTTATTTTATTACTACTTTTTTTTCTTGGCTGATCAAAAGGACAATTTAAAGAGAATTTTAAATTATGTCCTTTGACATTATCAATGTGAATATAACACATCAAAAACTGGAAGTCAGCTTTCTGGTTAAGAATTCTGAGCTTTAATCTATTATATCATCTACAGTTCAATGCTACGGTGATTGTATAGGATCTTCCTATTATTGAAAATTAACTTTTTTATTTTTCTGTTTTGCTATTTCTTAAAAGATTTAGCAAGATTTTTGTCAAATACAGAAATGTTATTCTATACTTAATTCATTTCCTTGATTTTCACTTCAGATTACATTTATCTCATTTGAGTTTTACTGTTAAACAAAGAGCAATTTACTCATTGATTTCTTAATATCTTGTGCCACTAGATTCTCTATGTTGCAACAGTAGATTCTCTGCTTCTAATCACATTGCACTTTATGAAAAAGAAAGCAATATTGCTTTTATGGCTTTAGGAAAGATCTTGACAAAGCATAATTTTAGAAGGAGCTTTTAAGTTGTTTCATTTGCCTAAATATGTTCTAGTTTTCTCAGATGGTTTTGCATATTTTGTTCATATGTTTAAATATAAGGAACCTGTAAGGAAGATATTTGCATGAAAAAGTTAAAAAAGAAGAGCTTTATTTGATAAAAATAGACACAAATAATCTTGAGAGTTCTTTTGATATGCAGACTTGATAAATTTACTGTTAGCATCTATGACTGCTTCAATACTTGGTCTGTAATATTGAAATGCCCTAATCAGACCTTATTTGATTTTGGACAGTGTACTGGTTCTGGTAGACTTCGGAGGTTTTATAAGGTTATAGGACATTGGCTGGCTTCCTGCTTGACTATGCCCATACCTATCAACGTACCTATCAACTGTCTTCATTCAAAGATGCTTGCCAAGCTTGTCGCCCTTCCACTGTTACAGAATTAACAAATTATTGTGTTATATGACACATATTCTCTACAGAAACTTATAGAATATTATAGAATCAGGTCAATACTGTTTCATTTTCAATGGGTGCTTGTATTAGATGCTGAATAAAGAAAAAATATTTGTTAAATTCATAATATGCATTTTTATTTCTATTGAAAAATTAACATTTTTTTTCTAATAAACAAAAACATAAGTTGGTATATTTTGTATTTTAATGGGTAAATTTGCTTTTCAATCACTGACTGACAAATGATTTTCTTTATTGCTATTAATGTTTTGAATAAGCTGTGAGCTTCAAGAACAATGTCATGGCAGTGAAGAATGTAATAGAGATAACTATATATATATATATATATATATTTATATATATTATAAATTATATTTTAGAACATGTTCTAAAATATAATTTATAATAAATATTCACAGCTCTATATATTATATATCGAGCACTGTTTTAAATTAATGTTTTGGACGTTGTAAGAATTCTTTCTTCATTCTGTATTCACTCGGAGATATATATATATATATATATATATATATATATATATACACACACACACACACAGAGTAGTGAGCATAAAGATCAGAACGAAAAGTTTAAATGTAAAATAACTTTTTATTTTAAAGCTTCATAGAACATTTTATCAAGGAAAAATAAGGATATAAAGGTAAATTATATAATTCCAAAATATAATGCTCAATAAACTTATTTTGATAAAGTTATAAGAATATTTATATAACATTTGAAAAAATAGATGATCAAAATCATCAGAACAATTAACAAAATCATACTATTATAATGGATACATCATATCCAAATGAAAATAGCATTCATAATTCATTAGTACTTGATGTGAAAAACCTTTACTTTCAATAACAGTTTAACATCTTTTGCTATATGAGCGAATTAATGTCTTGCATTCATTATTTTCTCCTATTCTCTTTTCAAATTAATCCATAGTTCTTTGACGTTTGTGGGATTCTTTTCCTTAACACTTTCACTTAGTAATTTCCAAACATTTTCAATAGGATTCATGCCTGGCCTTTGAGCAGGCCTCTCCATAATAATAACATCCTCCTCAGAAAGAAACATCTTAACAGACTTTGCTATGTGACATGGCATGTTATCATGCATAAATATAGCTGGTTGATTAATTGCAGTTCTCGAATTAGGTACAATATGTTTCTTCAAAATCTCTTTGTATACTGTTGCATTAATTTTACAATGTAGCCTAACAAGAGGTTCCGTACCAGCAGCTGAAATTATGCCAAATACCATCACACTTCCTCCTCCAAATTTAACGCTACTTTTAGTGCATTGAGACAAATATCATTCCTTAGGACTGTATTGAATGAACCTTCTCCCGTTACAACTGAACAGGTTAAACTTTGACTCATCACTGAAATGAACACACTCTCACTGTTCTTCTGTCCATATGAGGTGTTCAGTGGGAAATTTTAACCAGCTCATTTGATCCTTTTTAGAAATGTAAGGCTTCGTAGAGGCTACTCGACTGTTCAGATTTATTTCATTAAGTCTTCAGGAAATAGTATGCAATGATATTTTAATGCCAAGGTTAGCATTAGCTCTTTTTTTATTCTTTACCAATCCATGTCTTTCCTTGCAGTAGTTTTCCTAGGCCTGCCAGGTGGTTTTTTGGCTTCACATGACCCAGTTTCCTCAAGTTTTCTTAAAATACTATGAATAACACTTTTAGATTTCCCCACGCTCTTTGAAATATCCTCAATCGAGATTTTATCTTCATTACGTAACTTGACTATCAGTTTTCTAAGTTCCAGTGATGTCACAGATTTTTTCGCCATGTTTACAATGCAAGAGTCAGTAAAGAGCTGGTGTAATTTAGTAAAATACACGATTTTATATTCTTACTTTAAAAAGTTTTCAATAATGCAAAATAATTGTTAAATTTTATGAATTTATTTAATCATTCTGATCTTTTTGATCGTCTATTTTTTCGAATGTTATATAATTATTCTTATAACTTTATCAAAATAAGTTTATTGAACTTTATATTTTGAAATTATATAATTTTCTTTTATATCCTTTTTTTCCTTGATAAAATGTTCTTTTTAAGCTTTAAAATAAAGAGTTATTTCATATTTAGACTTTTTCTTAACATCGTTCTGATCTTTATGCTCACTACTATATATATATATATATATATATATATATATATATATATATGTATTACTACAAAGTTGCAGTCACTCTCTCACTGACATGATGTGGCTTCCCTGTGCCTCTTCTGCAAGTACTTTCATGGCTTCTGCTCTGATGAACTTAGATCACTGGTGCCGCCTAAGCACGAATTTACACGAGATACTAGATTAGCAACTAGGTCCCACCCTTTTACAGTTAAACAGATAAGCTGTAACCGTAATTTCTACTCCAACAGCTTCTTTTCTTGTGCCTGTGGAACTCCCTTCCACAAGTCTGCTTTCCCGAGAGCTACAATCTCCAGGTGTTTAAATGTAGGGTCAATAGACACCTCCTATCACACTAACTTCCAATTATTCTCAGAACACTCTCATCTACCCAACCTTCATTCTCGGTATCCTTACCCGCCTATCACCCACCCTCTGACATTTCCTATATTTAACCATCCTTTCTCCACTCTATGTAGCCCCCTGCACAGTAGTGGCAGTGAAATGCCTTGCTCGGGGTGAAATGCTTATAAAAAAAACTTGTTAAGCTTTGTCGTGGAAATAGTAAACTGTTACCCTCAATAGTAAAACACATTCTCAACTTTCTCATAATAAAAATGAAAGCAGGGGTAAGGAAATCATTAGATCAACTTCATTATACAAAAAAAAATAGAAAAAGATCATAGTTTTATACTGAAAATGAAAATGAGGCTCACAACATCTCTAATGTTAATAGTGATATACATAAACCACTGTCTAAATGCATACAACCAGTAGTTTGGATGACTCAAGAGAATGATACCATCCCCTTGACCTGCTGACATCTGGCCCTGACCCTCACATCCAGCCTGACAATGATCTGAATTGCTGAGCTTCTACCTGACATCTTCAATCACTACCATGCTGCCTAACACTTCTGACCACCCACACTGATACTACAACTGTCATTTGTGACTCATTATTTTTGGGAAATTAGCAAATTTAATGTTAAATTAATCTGGCTTACATAAGTATTACTTATTTATAGCATGAAATTTAAAATAAAAGTATTTCTTAAACACAAAATTCAACTTTCTGACCTTTCCACCTTATGTGTTGACAGATTAATAGATGCCATATTTGGCATAAGATAAAAACGTATGGTGATCACAAGTGACATAATTGTACAAATTTTTTTCTAGTAAGAGGATAAAACACTGACATACATGACCTTTTAATTTACACTTAGAATTTACCATACAAAAATACATGATTTACATTCCCCAATGAGTTCTGTGTTTAACTAATAAAACCATTTTTACCTACAGAACTTAAGTTTTTGAAACTTCATGAATTTATATGGAGGGGAGATAACAAATGTAAAAAAATATTTTTAACAAAATTTTTTTAAAGTAATAATTTCAAAATTAATTTAATTAATTTACGAATAAGTCCTGAAAGTTTAATTAAAATCCAACTATTTTTGCAAGAACTTTCAAATTAATGTGTTTGTCACTGGAAAAAAACTAAGTTATGTAATATGACGTTTTCCATTGCAAACTCTCATAATGATTTGGTTACCTGCTAACTCAAATCAAAACAAGAATTTTACAAAAGTTTTTAACATGTTAGAAAGGATTAAATTTTTTTTTTAAATAATTAAAAAATACTTTGATCTTTCATCTTCATAATAATATAAACATTTTCAAAAAAGTTTGTTTTTATTAAGTTTGGGGCTCTTTTTATTCATACTATGCTTCTTTTTCTTTTTTTCTTTTTTTTCAGCAATTTAGTGGAGGTATCTAAGAGGAAAGACCAAACAAAATATTATTTGATTATTTTATTAAATTGTTTAATCTTCTCTAGCATTATTTTTGAAATCATTATTTTAAAAAAATCTTGGTAATTTTTTTTTTACATCTGTTATCCCCTCCTTGTAAATTCATGGAACTTCAATAAATTAAATTTTGTTGTAAAAATTTATTTTATTACTTAAACACAGGTCTCATTGGAAAATGTAAATCATCTATTTTTTTTTTTTTTTCAACCGTTTGGCCTCTCTTTTTGGAAATCTGCTACAAATAGCAAAATAAAAAATGCAATAAAACTATGAGGTTATTTAATTAGATAAGCTTTTAATTGCTTTAATAAATGATATAAATTAAGGACAATATTGTCTGAAAAAAATAATTTTTTTCAATTATTAATGAAATTTTAAAAGAATTGTTTTCAATTGCTCCAAAATGGCTGATAAATTAAAAGAATCTCAAAATTTTAGATTTCAATCAGTATAATTTCTGAAATACACTAGGGTATTTTGAATACTGAAAATATATTAATCATTTAGCTTTCAATTAAAACTAAAATAAAAGTCTCAAGAAAACTTATTTTTAAAAATTTGATTTAAGTTAGTAATCAAAAATTAGTTTAGGTACTTAGTTAAGTGGATGGGTCAATGTATTTTTTGGAATATTTAATGAAATTTTTTACTCGTTTTTAGAGCATTTGAAATTTTGATATCAATTTTTTTTCTGATTTACATACCTCTACTAATAATAATACAGAATTAGGGAACATACCTCGAAAAACTTTGTTTTTCTTGTGTCAACATGTAAACAGAAGATTAGAAAATTTTAGATTTAATTTTTTATTGTTTTTTTTTACCCCCTCGCCTGACTTAATGAAATTTTCAGAAATTAAATTTTATCCCTCTTCATATTTTTTTAAAAGAAAAGTAAGACTTATTGGAGAATATATTAGGTACCTCAACTGATTTCCTGAAAAGAACAGCTTGGTATGAAGAAAAAAAGCACCAAACTTAATAGTAAAAACAAATTTTTACTATCAAAATTTTTGTTATTATTAAGAAGAAAGATTGTTTTAATTAAAAACAAATTTAATTATTGAAATTTAAGTATTGAAATTTTGGTAAAAAATATTGTTTTGTTTTTCATGAGTAGGTAACCAAATTGTTACCAGAGTTACCAATGGATAATGTAATATTACAAAACTGTTTTTTTCCTACTGAAAAAGATATTAATTTGAGGATTCTTGCAGAAATCAAATAATTGTCGGATTTTAAGGAAGCTTTCAGGACTTATAAATTATTTTTGAAATTATCCTTTTTAGAAAATCTTGGTAAAATATTTTTTTTTACATCTCATACTCCCATTCCATGTAAATTCATCAAATTTCAAGAAATTTTTGTTGCGAAAATTCTACAAAGTCTTGTGGCGGTTAGGTTATTAAGTTAAGTGAAGACTATATTTTCTAATTGAAAAGTTTACTATAAATTGTTGAGCCTTGTATTTTTGAAACAATTTTTTTTTCCTTCTACAGGAAAAAAATATGTACAATTATGTCAATTCAGGTCAACCATACTTAGTTTATGTGGCCGTCATCACATATCACTCACTTACAGCAAAGGTCAGAAAGATCAATGCTCCATGATTATGAAATAGTATTATTCAAAATTTCATGCTATAAGTAAGTAATACTTGTGGGATCAGATTAATTTAACTTTGAATTTGCTTGTTTTCCAAAAATAACATATCAGAAATGTATATTTTTCTTTAGCAAGATTTTTAGAATTAAAAATTAACCTTTGTTCACAAAAATGGTCTAAAAATGGAAATTTAAAAAAAAATTTCAAATTTTACATTCCAATCAATATAATTTCTATTTGAAATACATCAGAATATTATGCTTACTGGAAATAGTAAATTTAATCATTTAACTTTCAATTTAGTTAAAATTAATGCTTCAAGAAACTTTTTATTTCTAAAAATTCAATTTAAAATTTAAGTATAAAAAATTAATGGAGGTAACTACACTATTCACCACAGAAACATACAAAATGCAACAATTAAATGACTGTATTCCTTTTTTACGTGAACATAATTCTTACTTTTCTTAAAGCAAACATCTTTTAATTCCACCTTTTATATGCATCAACTTGTGATTTCCTGCAATGCAGCTGCGATGATCTCTAAATTATGATAATTAATCACAACTAAAAATAGAAATTTTTTCTCTTTTTTAATCACCAAAAATCTTTGTGATACTAGAATGAGTTGTTCACTTATTCATTATAGAGGATGTGTGATTCCCAATAAAAGTGACATGAAAATTTGTAGACTAAAAACAATGTTCATATGTCATTACCAGTAATACAGTTTAATCCTCAAAAGAATTTGGAGCTGATATATTCAAGTTAATTGAAAAAATACTTAATCCAATCATGATACTAAAAAAAATGACATCACAGATCATAATATAACAGACAGCAAATTAAATATATCTGTAAATTTATTAACAACATATAATTACATAAAAATGTATCATAACTATAATAACTCAATATCATGTTGTGTTTTCTGTTATACATTTTTCTTATTTGTATACGGCCTTAACTTGGAAAATTTCTCTGTTACTTAAAGTTATAGTAATGTGTTATGCTTTTTTACCCACTTCTATTGAACGGGTGAAGAGGCTCATCCCTTGTTTCCTGCTTAGGATGCAGTTTCTGGTTTTCTCTTTTCCAATCTTCTCACTTTTTTTTTTTTTCAATTGGAGTAGATAGACTAAACTATCGCCCGGTTCACACTCCACCCATGTCTATTGAACAGGTGAAAAGACTCATCTCTTGTTCCCTGTTTAGGATGTGGTTTCCGGCTTTCTCTTTTCCAATCTTTTCACTCCTATGTAGCCCCCTACACATCAGTGGCATTACTGCCTTGCTTAGGGTGATATGATTAAAAAAAAAAAATTATTACAACCAAATTATTATAACCATTATAAGCAACCTCCTTATTAACAGCAATGGTGACTTACACTACTAATTATGTCATATTGTTAATCACTTGGTGCTTTTAATCTTTTAAAAATGAAACCCAGTCAACCTAATTTGTTGAATCTTTAGCTAGTGTCTAGTTCTCATTATATCTCCCATGGCTCTCTTTTCATGATCTATGCTTCAAAATGACTTTTGCTGGTGAGTTGCTTCAAAGCAAAGTCATCTAAACCAAAGTCATTTTCATGGTTACAGAGATTCATGAGGTTTTTGTAGCTCTGGTATTGGCCTGCACAACCATCACTTCACTATTCAATGTGTTTGATTTGAAGCAACTTTTCTTTGATGAAACTGAAAATCAATCTCTGTAGTTAATTGACAAAACTGGTGTCATGATCGAGATCATCAGACAGAATATATAACAATAGGTTGGCAAGTTCCTTTTGATCCCAAGATGAAGAGTGCACTGGTCCTTGCTTCAGTGGTAACCCAGCACTTCATCCTGCACAATATAGTGAAAGTTCTCAGCAAAATCCAGGGGTATGATGCAAGTTTCACCATCTATTTCTTCCTTTCTTGATTTCAGAGAGCAAGCCTGACTCTTGGCGATGAATATTGCTCTTGTAAAAACCACATCTATGCTTCTTCATGCTTTTATTGATAACACTGCAAAATGTATCAATCATCAACTTTGTGTTTTGATAGACTTTGCAAACACACTGTGAGTTCCTGATGAGGAAACTGTGATGCACCACTTTGGCTGGAGTTCACAAAACATTGACAGCTTTATCTTGTGTTTCAGAAACTTCCCCTTGTAGGCTTGATGCAGATCTTTCAGATTACAAAGAATCATATGCTTCTGTTTGTGTATTGCTCCTGGCATCATATTCATAGAATAATTTAACAGATGTGTTACTCTATATATTCCCTTTATTTTTACTCCAGTTTACTTTTTTCTCATTTGAAGTTTTATTATTAAACAAGAAGCAATTTACACATTCATTGATTTCATAATATCTTATGCCACTCAATTCTCTATGTTGCAACAGTAAATTCAATACTGTGAATCATGTTGCATTTTATGAAAACTGATGGAATATTGTTTTATGAATTTAGCAAAAATCATCTTGATAAAGTATACTTTTGGAAGAAAGGGTTTTTAGGCTGGCTTCCTTTGATTAAATACACTGCTGTCTTCCTTGATGCTTTCAGATTTTTGGTTCATTTAGGAGGGGAATTAGCTCGAATGGTAGAGCGCTCGCTTAGCATGTGAGAGGTACCAGGATCGATGCCCAGATTCTCCAGGTTAATATGCTTTTAGAGAATGTGTGTTGTGGTACAGTGGATATCAGCTCGGAACGAGAAACCGGAGAGCCGAGTTCGAATTCCAGTTGAATCCATTGTATTCACTTACACGCAAATACCCTTGGGAAAGGTATTAATCCATCTCTTCCTTCCAGTTATCGGTTAAATAGCAGGACAGATTGGGTTCTATAGCCTTGGTCAGCAACCAGTCTACCGCAGAAAGCAATGGCAACCTACTGCGGGATAATCTACTGCCCAGTCAGTCATGTCTCTTTCGAGATATGATCACCCAAAGCGTGTATCACGTATGGCACTTAACTGACTGACTGTGTAAATACATGGAACCATTGAAGATATTTGCATCAATTTAATAAAAAGTCAAGAAAGAAGTGCCTTATTTGATAAAAATTGGTTCAAATTATCTTGAGAGTTGTCTTGATACATAGACTTAATGAATTTACTGTTAGCATCAATGACTGCTTCAATACATGGTTTTAATTGCTCAAATCATATTATCTCTATTCATGTTGGACAGTTTGCTAATTAAGGCAAACTTCAGAGATTTTATAATATTCCAAGTCATTAGCTGACTTCCTGCACAACTATACCCCATATATTGTAGTCCATTAGATTCAAGTCTGAAAAGTAAGAAATGATATGTTTGGGGTGACATGGTTGTAGCCAATGTAAAGTCAAAGCCTAGTCAAGAAAGAAGAACATGTGACATCATCATTGTGACAAGGTGAACTCTTCAGTATATAAGAGTTTGTTCCCTTGTATTAGTTATCTTATGGTATGTATCCAATATGGCTGAATAAACAAAGTAAATCTCAACTTGTGTCTTTATTAAATAATTTATATTCAACTCACCATAAAACATGACAATCATCTTGAGTCCTTTAACTTTCAAGAAGGGAGTCATCATTTGTGTATTAAATTTTTCGTGGTGTTTTTAAATTATGTATCAATTTTTTCTTTTAAATATTGCATTCATTTATAAATTAAAACAATGTCTTATAAATGTGTTATACCATATTGCAAAGGGTTTATAAAACAGCTAAAAAATTCATTTATTTTCTTTTTCAAAAGATTAAAAAATATCTGATGTTTGGTTTCATACTATCAAAAGAGACAATTTTTATCTACTCAATTTAGCTGAGTGAGTATATTTTTGTATTAAAAAAAGTAAATTTAACTGAAACTTTTATGATTAAATCAATTTCATATCTCTGTAATTCACAACATAAAGTAAATCTAGCCCGAAAGTTAAGCTATATTAATGTCTTTAATTTATCACTCATGTTCTTTTTAAAAGCTAAAATTTCATTTTTTAAAAATAAACTTTAAAGAAATTTTCAATATAAATTCATAAAGGAAGATTTTTATAGGCATAAAATATAATTCTAATAATTCCAACATTTCTTTAGATTTTTTTTATTCATAAATAAAAATTTAAGTATTAAATTAATTTCATCTTTGTAATTCACAACATATTAAAAAAAGTTGTGAAAGTTTTTAAAAGCTGGAAACCTCATTAGGAAAAAAAAATTTATAAAGGAATGTTTTATAGGCATAAAAATAATTCTAATAGTCTAACAATTTTTAGAATTATTTTAGTCATAAAAATATTTATTTTGATTTAAAAATGTATAAATGTTAAAAATTCTCTCTTTATTTGTACTTAGATTCATCACTCATAATCATTTTGTTTAATTAATTAATTAAATCATATTCCTTAAAAATATCAGAACACTTCATTTTTCCTAAAATTGTAAGAAAAATGTTTCATATTGTAAATTTTTGATGATTGATTTTTTTCTTAGTTTTTCACAAGAATTTAAAATAGATTTGGTTTTAAAATTTTTTTTAGGTATGTGAACTACATTTTTGATGAGAGGACAAACCTCAAAATATGGTTTTTATATTAAAATTGGTCATGTCATTTCTACTATTGGTGCAAGAGGAATCAAACAAATATTTCAGTTCAATCAAATTTATATATGAGCAGCTAAACTTAATGACTCTGAACAAGCTTGATTATTCAACAGAAATTATGATATTTCTTTCATTGTTATATAACTGCTCCCCTAAAGGGTATAGATTAAGAGACAGCAAAAATATAATTTTACCAAGCTAGTCAGCCATCAAAAGACTAACCTATCAACATAAATGAATCCTTTGATTGAGCAACATGATAACAATTTTCTTATGTATATTAAAAATAAATTTAAGTCCCTAGTGCAGAAGGACACCACAGTATCTTTACTTGTTGATGAAATTCATCTAAAACCTTACTTTGATTATAAGGGTGGTAATATTGTTGGCTTATCTGACAACAGCAATGAAGCAGTAACAAGTGCTTTTGTGATGTCATGTTTCATACACTTTTCTGTTTAACCAAATATTGACTGTTCAATGACCAAAGTAGAATAACAGATTTGAGTTTCTGCACATAGGGTCAACATATCTTTTGATAACAAAGCAATTATTTTCATTCATCATTTAATGAGATGATGTTAAAAAAATATATTAACCAACAGAAAAAAGAATTGCTTACAGACTGAAGAGATAACTAGTGAATGAACAGAAACCAATAGAAAGTAACAAGTCTATGCAAACTTTAGTCTTGTTACAAAAAACCTGCATGAATCAAAAAATCAGACAGAGGGAAAAGACAGTTATGCAGAGACATAGCTTCAAGGCCGAGTGACGAGCTTTCTCTTACCAGCCAACACCGCACATCAGGACATCAGCTGACAGCAACTGACACTCACCTTCTCTCTTTTCTTTCTTTTTCTCACTTCACAGCAGCAATGGATAGAAGTTTATGTTTTTTTTACATATGTAAATAAATTATATATTTATTTACCCCAAAGTCAGGTGTATTCTTTATTTTTTTAATTTATGATTGCTGAGGCAAAGAAGTTACAGCAATAACTGCAACAGCTACAGTTCTGCCTTTCAGGTCACCTATTGCTTCCCTTCTGCAACAATGGTTAGTAGTGTATTCTCACAATATAAGTATGTTGTGCATGTTCTGCCATCTGAATGTCTTAAAGCTGAGAATTTATTTGACATAGTTAAACGTATAATAATTGGTTTAGAAGAGATAAGCTTTCAAGTATTATCACTCAGAACAGATAATAATGCTATAAATAAAAAAGCTATATCTTTTGTTTACAGACCCCAAATCTTTTCATTTTATATCCACACCCAGTCTCAACCTCTTTTTTTCCTATTTGGCTCAGTCCATATATTAAAATGAATTAGAAACGATTGGCTTGATCAAAAATATGCAAGTAAATGCATGCTGTTCTCAAAATTTTGTCACAATAGAAATCATGAATTAGATAGTATCCAAAGTGCCCCATTTTATACCTTACAGAATCTTCATGCCCTGGAATCTCAGCCAATTTTGAAATATTTTTGTAAACTGACCTCAAAAACACTTTCTCCTACTAATCTTGAAAGGCAGAATGTTAATTTAGTTCTGCAAATTTTTAATGAGTACACAATTCAAAAATTATTGACCTTAGGAAAACAAACATTTGCCTAATTTTACAGAAGTTGCAGAATATATAAACATATTATATAATTAGTGGACAATAATTAATGTAAAAACACCATATAATATAAATAAATACTGTAATCCACTTAGAGTTAATGAAGAAAATTTTAAATTTCCCTTTGTATTCCGTAACTGGTTAGATTCTTGGAATAGCATTTCTGGAAGAAATGGCAAATTAACAAAGGAAACTTTCATACAACCTATGCATTTTTAGAACTAACCAAGTATTACAAAGAAGAATTGAAAAGCTTATACATATTAACTGGCAATTTTCAAACTGATCACCTTGAGGCAAGGTTTGGTCAGTACCTGCGACTTAGTGGGGATCAGTGTAATATCTTGATTTGGTAAGTGTTTGAGTATGAAAAAGAAAAATTAGAGTGCTATCAGTTTTAAAATTGAGCTTACCATTTAATCAGCAATGCATTAAAATTGATTTAAAGAATTTACAAGAACCAAACTGGGATGAAGTGATAAAGGAGAAAAAGTTAGATTTGTATAAATTTAGAATTGATGTTAAAGAGGATGATGTTAATAGATGTAGAGAAATTCTTCCTGTAATACTACACTTAGCAGGTTATTGATGTTATGCAGTTTTAAAATTGAATGCAATTGTTGCAAAGATTTAATATCTGGAAGAGATAATGAGGAAGAAATACCTGAAGTAAACAGCTATTTTAGGGCATTAATAGAGATTCCTTCTTATATTCTAATGATACAACTACAAATTGTGTTCTATATAATTATGCAGTCATTAGTGAGCTGATAAAAATCCTTCTTTCTTTCATTCAAGGGAAATTAGCCATGCATATAACATTGAATGTTTTGGCAGATAATTTAGCTTCTTTTTAATGTTGACACTTGTGATGAGGGTCACAATGTAGAAAAATAGAAAGAATGTTTGTCTGGAGCTTACAAATGTTCTTTTAAATAATTTTTGTTCTAGGGAAATTAAAAATATTACAAGTAACAAGTTAAGCAAAAAAAGAAAACTTCAAACATTCAGCTAAATTTTGTATCTGTAACATTTTTCTTAAGTATCATTTGATTTTTAAATCTATTTATTTGGATTTAATTTATTTGCTTCTTGTTTATATTCAGTTGTTTTATTTTTTAATCATTTACTTGTAATTTGTTTATTTAATTATTGTTTGTTCCCTAATTCATAATTCAGTTGTTGCTGTAGTGTTTAAGAGTAATAATCACTTATTAAATTGTAGATTTACAGAATATTTGCTAAAACTGAAATAAAAACATGCAAATTAAAACAATGCT
Organism: Ascarosepion bandense; assembly: GCA_037127315.1. Lineage (NCBI taxonomy): Eukaryota > Metazoa > Mollusca > Cephalopoda > Sepiida > Sepiidae > Ascarosepion > Ascarosepion bandense. The sequence goes on along the minus strand of JBBBDQ010000328.1, from coordinate 5,823,546 downwards.
GATTAAAATTCTAAAAAACAATGTTTTCAAATTCTAAACAAGTAAAATAATAAACGAATTTCAGTCTTTAAATATTAATGAAATGTAATGTGGTGTTTTTATTTACTTTAATGCCACATTCAACAACAATTTTTTATTATTTTTAATCATTTAGAATAGAATGAATAGTAAATAAAGCTCACTATACAATCTTTCTCGGTTTTTCTTTTTTAAACTTAATTTTTAAAAGTTTTCTAATATTTTTTCTTTAGTTTACAATCATTCGTTACTGCTGGTCTTGCTAACCGAAGACCAATGTAGAACTACTTTTGTGATGTCACTTCACAATCAAGCTGGCCTTAACTTTTCAGTAGCAGTGACATGGTTGTGTAGGTTAAAACTTATTTATTCTTTGGTAACCTTATGAAAAGCTGCAGAGTCTTGTCAATAGGTGTAAAGTCTTCCTTTGCTTACATTCTATCTAAGGAGGCATTTGGGAGGGTTGTGAAGCCTTTCTTGCCATGTCTCTTTTACTAAGAGCCTAAGGCTCTTAGTAAAAGAGACATGACAACTCACTTGTTGCTCAAGACTCCCTGAACTTTAGATTCAAGTTGCTGGAAACATTATGTACATGACTGTTGGAATGTCTATATCATCTGTAGAACCATTTACCATGCCCTCAGTTTTATCTTTTGATCCTGATTAACTTTTTTATTATTAGTTAAAATCCAAAGCTTTCCAGGCTCATGAAGTTCCAATTTTCTTTCAATAGAGGCATTTACCTTTAATGTAAAGCTCAAAGTCCTGTTTGGTGGAGTTATAGTGGGTTATCCATTCTTTTCCAGTTTATAGTGGGATCCATTCTAGTAAAGGGTAGTTGTATATTGTTGCAGATTAATGGAATTTGGCCTTGTTGTAGATAGCCCACTATAATTCGTAAAATGATTATAAGTCAAGAAAAGCAAATTGAGTTGAAAAATAACATTTTATATATACACATATCAATTAAGGTTTTTACAATTAAAGTAATACTTGAAGTATAGGTCCAACGGATGTTAAAATGTTCATAGCAATAAAATGCTGAAAAGAGAATTAATGCTTATGAATGTGGGAGCATTGTAAGTGTTATGAACGGGGTTTTTGTCTCATAACTAAAATGCCTTAACTTATAGTATGATTCATGGTCTGTGGACGAATGTGTGTGTGTGTGTGTGTGTGTGCGTGTGTGCAGCACGTGGAGAAAATGCATGGAATGAAAGAAAAGTAGATGTCTACTCACGGTTGACTGGATGATACATTTATTTTACATGGAGAAACATTACAAAATATGTATATGCGGTATCAGTCCCAAGTTATCAGGTTGTGTGTCACAGTCATTAGGACAGAAGAACATACATGCATTCTTTGACCATTGGCGGCCATATTCCAAGTCTGTTCCCTCATGCGTCCCACATCTGAATGTCCCATTGATCACGTGACTCGTGTGTACCCACTTTCAGAGGTGAAAAGGGAGGTACTCTGTTTGGGAACAGGAAAGGGTTAATTCCCTTGGAATATGTTTTATTTGTCCAAACAGTAAGTAAGGAATGTCTTTGATGTATTCGCTCCTTAGGTTAGTAAGTAGTTTTGAGACAGTCAAAGATAAGAGGAGAGGGAAGGGAGGCTAGCATAGTAAGCCACTTGACTTAGGTCAAGTGGGAGACTGATTACACTCCTCTCTCTCAAGTCTGGTTCTGTCTGTCTGGGGATGCTTTCTGTATCAGCTTTTTATGACTTTTTGGGTCGCTGCAGATCATTTGGGAATTCATATCTGTATTTGATTCTGGGCTTCCCATTGGCCGATAAAAAAATTTCGCGCAGGCTCGCGAACTGGAAATTTAATATGTAATTAATTTTTAGTTTTCAACCGGAATATCTGCGCGAACCCGGATGTGTACCGACGACTTTTGGTTATTTGCTTTTTGCTTGTGAGAGTGCAAACATCCAGTCCATCATTTTTGCTCGGTCGATATCACCACAGAGTCACCAAGAGACTGTCTTCATAGATATATTTCAAACCATGCTGTCTGTACATCATTGCCAACATCTTTTGCTGTTAAGTAACAATTCTTCAAGACATCTCGAAAATCTTTCTATTATTTCAGAAATTAACCATTTACTGCCAGTTCTTATTCTCAGCACAATCAGTTTCATACATTTTTATAATGCTCCAAATTGTCAATCTAGAAACATTAAAATGCTTAAAGAGATGTATATCCATTGTCTTGATGGTATACATTAACTGTCTTTATTCAGAGATTCTTGTCAAGTTCTACAGACTTCACCATTGCTGTAGAATTAACAAATTATCATGGTACTCAAATATTGTCTTTTCAGAAACATCTAGAATATTATAGAATCAAGTAAATACTGTTTCATTTTCAATGGGTGCTTGTATTAAATGATGAAGAAAGTAAAAAAACATGACTGTTTTCTTCTTTTTATTCCAGTTTTAATATACATCAACTTGTGATTTCCTGGAATACATCTGCAATGATCTCATCACAGCTAAAAATAGAAAACATTTACCTTCTTTTACCACCAAAAATCTGTGTGATACTAGAAATTAGTTTTTTACTTACTCATGAGATATGATGTTTGATTGCCAATGCAAGAGACATGAAAATTTGAAAACTAAAAATAATAATAAAAAAACAATCTCCACATCTCATTTTTTTAAATTATATCACCCCGCACGAGACTGTAACGCCACTGATGTGCAGGGGGCTACATAAGAGTAAAAGGATTAGAGGAGAGTGAGGAGAAGGACGAACCAATTAGAAAGGAGCAAAAGAAGGATGGAAATACAGGTATGATGACATTTGCAAAGGTGGAGAGAAAGGAAAGGATATACAGGGTGTGTGGAAAGAACTAGGGTCAAGTAGTTAAGAGATGAGTATTGACCTTGCATTTAAAAAATTCCTGGAGGTTGTAGCAGTAAGGAAAGCAAGAATAAGGAAGCGAGTTCCAGAGGCAGGAAGTGCAGGAAAAGAAGCTGCAGGAGTAGAATTGTCATCTGCATTTGGTTGATCTAACTGTGAATGGGTGAGACCCAGTTGCCAGTCTCATTGCACGAGTAAACACCTGTTGCAGAGGCACCAGTGACTTAAGTTTGTTGGAGCAAAAGCCATGGAAGTATTTACATAAGAGACAAAGGGAAGCCACTTCTCATTGATGGGAAAGTGGCTGTAATCGAGCTGCCAAGTCAGTACCTATCACATTACTGATTCTCCTTTGGAGTCTGTCAAGAACACGGAGATGAACAGCAGGGGCACCTGACCATATATGGCAGCAGTACTCCATGCATGGATAAATGGTTGATTTGATTTGTCATTACCAGTTACACAGTTTAATCCTCAAAAAGAATTTGAGCCTGATACATTCAAGTAGGTTAAAAAACAAATACATAAGCCAATCATAAGAATAAAAGAATTTACACAGATCACAACACACACCAATGAAAACATTTTTGTAAATTTATTGCCAACATATAATTACATAAGAAAAGAATAACAAATTAACACAATATCCTGTTGTGTTTTCTGTTACACATTTTATCTCTTCATTCATTTTCAGCATTAACTCAGATTTCTCTGCTACAATTTGGAGCTAGATAAAGTTAGAGTAACTTGTTCTTTTATTACTACAACCAAAATATCACACTCATAACAGTTGTAAGCAAACTCCTGATTTGCAGCAGTGATGACGTACTCTACTATTACTACAATGAAAACACTATACTCATAACAGTTGTAAGCAAACTCCTGATTTGCAGCAGTGATGACATACTCTACTATTACTACAATGAAAACACTATACTCATAACAGTTGTAAGCAAACTCCTGATTTGTAGCAGTGTTGACATACTCTACTATTACTACAATGAAAACACTATACTCATAACAGTTGTAAGCAAACTCCTGATTTTCAGCAGTGATGACATACTTTACTATTACTACAATGAAAACACTATACTCATAACAGTTGTAAGCAAACTCCTGATTTTCAGCAGTGATGACATACTTTACTATTACTACAATGAAAACACTATACTCATAACAGTTGTAAGCAAACTCCTGATTTGCAGCAGTGATGACATACTCTACTATTACTACAATGAAAACACTATACCCATAACAGTTGTAAGCAAACTCCTGATTTGCAGCAGTGATGACATACTCTACTATTACTACAATGAAAACACTATACTCATAACAGTTGTAAGCAAACTCCTGATTTGCAGCAGTGATGACATACTCTACTATTACTACAATGAAAACACTATACTCATAACAGTTGTAAGCAAACTCCTGATTTGCAGCAGTGATGACATACTTTACTATTACTACAATGAAAACACTATACTCATAACAGTTGTAAGCAAACTCCTGATTTTCAGCAGTGATGACATACTTTACTATTACTACAATGAAAACACTATACTCATAACAGTTGTAAGCAAACTCCTGATTTTCAGCAGTGATGACATACTTTACTATTACTACAATGAAAACACTATACTCATAACAGTTGTAAGCAAACTCCTGATTTGCAGCAGTGATGACATACTTTACTATTACTACAATGAAAACACTATACTCATAACAGTTGTAAGCAAACTCCTGATTTGCAGCAGTGATGACATACTCTACTAATACTACAATGAAAACACTATACTCATAACAGTTGTAAGCAAACTCCTGACTTGCAGCAGTGATGACATACTCTACTATTACTACAATGAAAACACTATACTCATAACAGTTGTAAGCAAACTCCTGATTTTCAGCAGTGATGACATACTTTACTATTACTACAATGAAAACACTATACTCATAACAGTTGTAAGCAAACTCCTGATTTTCAGCAGTGATGACATACTTTACTATTACTACAATGAAAACATTATACTCATAACAGTTGTAAGCAAACTCCTGATTTGCAGCAGTGATGACATACTCTACTATTACTATAATGAAAACACTATACTCATAACAGTTGTAAGCAAACTCCTGATTTGCAGCAGTGATGAAATACTTTACTATTACTACAATGAAAACACTATCAACAGTTGTGGCAAACTCCCGATTTGTAGCAGTGTTGACATGCGACTACTATTAATAGCTACAATGAAAATGACCATACTCATATTGTAAGTAACTCATCAGCAGCATATATCACTATTACTACAATGAAAACACTATACTCAACAGTTGTAAGCAAACCTTGATCACAGCAGTGAAGGAGCATAATTTCATTGTCAGTCAAGTAATGAAAATGACCACTTAAGTGGGGTGTTGTAAGCAACCCCTGATTGCAGCAGTGATGACATACTTCACAAGTTACTACAATGAAAACACTATACTCATAACAGTTGTAAGCAAACTCTGATTTGCAGCAGTGATGACATTTTTATTGTTGATTATATACAATGAAAACACTATAATTACACAGTCGCTAAATTGATTGTAGCAGTGTTGGTATATCACTATTACTACAATGAAAACACTATACTCAGTAACAGTTAAAGTAAACCCTGATTTGCAGGAAAAATAGAAAATACCACTATTACTACAATGAAAATACCATACTCATAAGAAGTTGTACAAACCCCTGATTTTCAGCAGTGATGACATACATTACTATTACTAAAATGAAAACACCATACTCATAACAGTTGTAAGCAAACTCCTGATTTTCAGCAGTATGACATACTTTACTATTACTGCAAGGAAAACACTATACCCATGAATAGCTGTAAAAGCAAACTCCCTGATTTGCAGCAGTGATGGTATACCTACTATTACTATAACAAAAACACTATACTCATAACAGTTGTAAGCAAACTCCTGATTTGCAGCAGTGATGACATACTTTACTATTACTACAATGAAAACACTATACTCATAGCTACAAGTGTTCCCTGATTTGCAGCAGTGATGACATACTTTACTATTATTACAATGAAAACAGATTTTAGCCCATAACAGTTAGCAACCTCTGATTTTCAGCAGTGATGACATACTTTACTATTACTACAATGAAAACACTATACTCATGACACAAGTGAAAACTCCTGACTTGTATATGATGACATACTTTACTATTACTACAATGAAAACACTATACTCATAACAATAAGCAAACTCCTGATTTGCAGCAGTGATGACATACCTACTATTACTACAATGAAAACACTACTCATAACAGTTGTAAGCAAACTTCTGACTTGCAGCAGTGATGACATACTCATACTATTACTACAATGAAAATAACAAAACCTAACACAAAGCAAACTCTCATTTTTCACAGTGAATATATACTTTGGCTATTACTACAATGAAAACACTATACTCATAACAGTTGTAAGCAAACTCCTGATTTATGATGACATACTTTACTATTACTACAATGAAAACATTATACTCATATAATACAAGAAACCTGGATTGTGCAGTGATGACACTTACTATTAGCTAAATGAAAACACTATACTCATACATACAAGCAAACTCCCGATTTGCAGCAGTGATGACATACTTTACTACTACAATGAAAACACTATACTCATAACAGTTGTAAGCAAACTCCTAGACTTGCAGCAGGATGACATACTCTACTATTACTACAACAGCTACCACTACAGTAGTCAGCAATCCCTGATTTGCAGTGATGACATACTTTTATCTACATACGCAGCTGAAAACACTACTCAGCAACAGTTGTACAAACTCCTGATTTTTACAGTGATGACATACTTTACTATTACTACAATGAAAACACTATACTCCTAACAGTTGTAAGCAAACTCCTGATTTTCAGCAGTGATGACATACTTTACTATTACTACAATGAAAACACTATACTCATAACAGTTGTAAGCAAACTCCTGATTTTCAGCAGTGATGACATACTTTACTATTACTACAATGAAAACACTATACTCATAACAGTTGTAAGCAAACTCCTGATTTGCAGCAGTGATGACATACTCTACTATTACTACAATGAAAACACTATACTCATAACAGTTGTAAGCAAACTCCTGACTTGCAGCAGTGATGACATACTCTACTATTACTACAATGAAAACACTATACTCATAACAGTTGTAAGCAAACTCCTGATTTTCAGCAGTGATGACATACTTTACTATTACTACAATGAAAACACTATACTCATAACAGTTGTAAGCAAACTCCTGATTTTCAGCAGTGATGACATACTTTACTATTACTACAATGAAAACACTATACTCATAACAGTTGTAAGCAAACTCCTGATTTGCAGCAGTGATGACATACTCTACTATTACTACAATGAAAACACTATACTCATAACAGTTGTAAGCAAACTCCTGACTTGCAGCAGTGATGACATACTCTACTATTACTACAATGAAAACACTATACTCATAACAGTTGTAAGCAAACTCCTGATTTGCAGCAGTGATGAAATACTTTACTATTACTACAATGAAAACACTATACTCATAACAGTTGTAAGCAAACTCCTGATTTGTAGCAGTGTTCACATACTCTACTATTACTACAATGAAAACACTATACTCATAACAGTTGTAAGCAAACTCCTGATTTGCAGCAGTGATGATATACTTACTATTACAATGAAAACACTATACTATAACAGTTGTAAGCAAACTCCTGGACTTGCGGCAGTGATGACATACTCTACTATTACTACAATGAAAAAACACTATACTCATAAATTGTAAGCAAACTCCTGATTTGCAGCATGTGACATACTACTATTACTACAATGAAAACACTATACTCATAACAGTTGTAAGCAAACTCCTGATTTGCAGCAGTGATGACATACTTTACTATTACTACAATGAAAACACTATACTCATAACAGCTAGGCAAACTCCTGATTTGTAGCAGTGTTGACATACTCTACTATTACTACAATGAAACACTATACTCATAACAGTTGTAAGCAAACTCCTGATTTTGTAGCAGTGTTGACATACTCTACTATTACTACAATGAAAACACTATACTCATAACAGTTGTACAAGCAAACTCCCTGATTTTCAGTGATGACATACATTACTATTACTACAATTTAAAACACTATATCATAATTGTGTTTAAGCAAATCCCCTGATTTTCAGCAGTGATGACATACTTGACTATTACTACAATGAAAACACTATACCCATAACAGTTGTAAGCAAACTCTGATTTGCAGCAGTGATGACATACTCTACTATTACTACAATGAAAACACTATACTCATAACAGTTGTAAGCAAACTCCTTGATTTGCAGCAGTGATGACATACTCTACTATTACTACAATGAAAACACTGTTCATACTGCTGTAAGCAAACTCCTGATTTGCAGCAGTGATGACATACTTACTATTACTACAATGGAAAACACTATACCTATAACAGTTGTGCTAAACTCCTGATTTTCAGCAGTGATGACATACTTTACTATTACTACAATGAAAACACTATACTCATAACAGTTGTAAGCAAACTCCTGATTTTCAGCAGTGATGACATACTTTACTATTACTACAATGAAAACACTATACCATGACAGTTGTAAGCAAACTCCCGATTTGCAGCAGTGATGACATACTTCTTACTATTACTACAATGAAAACACTATACTCATAACAGTTGTAAGCAAACTCCTGATTTGCAGCAGTGATGACATACTCACTATTACTAACAATGAAAACACTATGCTCATAACAGTTGTAAGAACTCCTGACTTGCAGCAGTGATGACATACTCTACTATTACTACAATGAAACACTATACCTTTATAACAGTTATAAGAAACTCCTGATTTTCAGCAGTGATGACATACTTTACTATTACTACAATGAAAACACTATACTCATAACAGTTGTAAGCAAACTCCCTGATTTTCAGTAGACATATACTTCTACTATTACTACAATGAAAACACCATACTCATAACAGTTGTAAGCAACCCTGATTTGTGCAGTGTTGACATACCTCCACTATTACCATAAATGAAAACACCAGCATCAAGGCAACAGTTATAAGCAACTGATTTCTCAGGAAAGAAAGAAGAGACACTACTATTACTGCTACAATGAAAACACTATACTCATAACAGTTGTGGAAGTGTAACCCTGATTTAAAAGAAAGACACATACAATGTCGATGACAATGAAAACACTATACTACAACAGTTGTAAAAGCAAACCTGATTTCTTCAGCAGTGATGACATACTTGACTATTACTAAGAATGAAAAACACTATAACTATGTAATAGTTGTAAAGTAAACCTGATTTGAAAGTAAGTGATGACATACTCTACTATTACTACAATGAAAACACTATACTCATAACAGTTGTAAGTAAAACTCCCTTGATTTGCAGCATGGACATTACATACTCTACCACTATTACTACAATGAAAACACTATACTCATAATTATTGTAAGCAAACTCCTGATTTGCAGCAGTGATGACATACTTTACTATTACTATTACAATGAAAACACTATACTCATAACAGTTGTAAGCAAACTCCTGATTTTCAGCAGTGATGACATACTTGTCATTACTACAATGAAAACACCATACTCATAACAGTTGTAAGCAAACTGATTTTCTTTCAGTGGAAAGATGACATATTTAACATTATTACTACAATGAAAACACTATACTCATGACAGTTGTAAGCAAACTCCTGATTTGCAGCAGTGATGACATACTTTACTATTACTACAATGAAAACACTATACTCATACTGTAGTTAAGCAACTCCTTGATTTGCAGCAGTGATGACGATACTCTACTATTACTACAATGAAACACCTATGCACTAATAGCTGTAAGCAAACTCCCTGACTTGCAGCAGTGATGACATACTCTACTATTAATACAATGAAAACACTATACTCATAACAGTTGTAAGCAAACTCCTGATTTTCTCATGACATTTACTATTACTACAATGAAAACACTATACCTACAACAGCTGTAAGCAAACTCCTGATTTTCAGCAGTGATGACATACTTTACTATTACTACAATGAAAACATTATACTCATAACAGTTGTAAGCAAACTCCTGATTTGCAGTGATGACATACTCTACTATTACTACAATGAAAACACTATACCTATACAACAGTTGTAAGCAACCCTGATTTCTAGCAGACACATAATTTACTATTACTACAATGAAAACACTATACTCATAACAGTTGTAAGCAAACTCCTGACTTGCAGCAGTGATGATGACACTACTATTACTACAATGAAAACACTATACTGCAATAACAGTTGTAAGCAAACTCCTGATTTGCAGCAGTGATGACATACTTTACTATTACTACAATGAAAACACTATACTCATAACAGTTGTAAGCAAACCCTGATTTTCAGCAGTGATGACATACTTTACTATTACTACAATGAAAACACTATACTCATAACAGTTGTAAGCAAACCTGATTTTCAGCAGTGATGACATACTACTATTACTACAATGAAAACACTATACTCATAACAGTTGTAAGCAAACTCCTGATTTCCCCAAAAGTAGCATTTACATACTTCTACTACTACAATGAAAACACTATACTCATAACAGTTGTAAGCAAACTCCTGATTTGCAGCAGTGATGACATACTCTACTATTACTACAATGAAAACACTATACTCATAACAGTTGTAAGCAAACTCCTGACTTGCAGCAGTGATGACATACTCCCTACTATTACTACAATGGAAACACTATACTCATAACAGTTGTAAGCAAACTCCTTGATTTTCAGCAGTGATGACATACTTTACTATTACTACAATGAAAACACTATACTCATAACAGCTGCTAAACTCCTGATTTTCAGCAGTGATGACATACTACTATTACTACAATGAAAACACTATACTCATAACAGTTGTAAGCAAACCTCTGATTTGCAGCAGTGATGACATACTCTACTATTACTACAATGAAAACACTATACTCATAACAGTTGTAAGCAAACTCCCCTGACTTGCAGCAGTGATGACATACTCTACTATTACTACAATGAAAACACTATACTCATAACAGTTGTAAGCAGCCCCTTGATTTGCAGCAGTGATGAAATACTTTACTATTACTTACAATGAAAACACTATACTCATAACAGTTGTAAGCAAACCTCTGATTTGTAGCAGTGTTGACATACTCTACTATTACTACAATGAAAACACTATACTCATAACAGTTGTAAGCAAACTCCTGATTTGCAGCAGTGATGACATACTTTACTATTACTACAATGAAAACACTATACTCATAACAGTTGTAAGCAAACTCCTGACTTGCAGCAGTGATGACATACTCTACTATTACTACAATGAAAACACTATACTCATAAAGTTGTAAGCAAACTCCTGATTTGCAGCAGTGATGACATACTTTACTATTACTACAATGAAAACACTATACTCATATAACAGTTGTAAGCAAACTCTGATTTGCAGCAGTGATGGCTATTCTTACTATTACTACAATGAAAACACTATACCTTGCAACAGTTGTAAGCAAACTCCTGATTTGTAGCAGTGTTGACATACTCTACTATTACCACAATGAAAACACTATACTCATAACAGTTGTAAGCAAACTCCTGATTTGTGCAGTGTTGACATACTCTACTATTACTACAATGAAAACACTATACTCATAACAGTTGCAAGCAAACTCCTGATTTTCAGCAGTGATGACATACATTACTATTACTACAATGAAAACACTATACTCATAACAGTTGTAAGCAAACTCCTGATTTTCAGCAGTGATGACATACTTTACTATTACTACAATGAAAACACTATACCCATAACAGTTGTAAGCAAACCCTGATTTGCAGCAGTGATGACATACTCTACTATTACTACAATGAAAACACTATACTCATAACAGTTGTAAGCAAACTCCTGATTTGCAGCAGTGATGACATACTCTACTATTACTACAATGAAAACACTATACTCATAACAGTTGCAAGCAAACTCCTTGATTTGCAGCAGTGATGACATACTTTACTATTACTACAATGAAAACACTATACTCATAATAGTTGTAAGCAAACTCCTGATTTTCAGCAGTGATGACATAATTTACTATTACTACAATGAAAACACTATACTCATAACAGTTTGTAAGCAAAACTCCCTGATTTTCAGCAGTGATGACATACTTACTATTACTACAATGAAAACACTATACTCATGACAGTTGGTAAGCAAACTCCTGATTTGCAGCAGTGATGACATACTTTACTATTACTACAATGAAAACACTTATACTATAACAGTTGTAAGCAAACTCCTGATTTGCAGCAGTGATGACATACTGCATTATTACTACAATGAAAAACACTATACTCATAACAGTTGTAAGCAAACTCCTGACTTGCAGCAGTGATGACATACTCTACCATTACTACAATGTTCACTATACTATAACAGTTGTAAGCAAACCTCTGATTTTCAGCAGTGATGACATACTTTTACTATTACTATTAACGAAAACACTATACCTATAACAGTTGCAAGCAACCTGATTTGCAGCAGTGATGATGACATACTTTACTATTACTACAATGAAAACATTATACTCATAACAGTTGTAAGCAAACTCCTGATTTGCAGCAGTGATGACATACTCTACTTCTATTACTACAATGAAAACACTATACTCATAATAGTTGTAAGCAAACTCCTGATTTGGTGATGACATACTTTACTATTACTACAATGAAAACACTATACTCATAACAGTTGTAAGCAAACTCCTAGGACTTGCAGCAGTGATGACATACTTACTATTACTACAATGAAAACACTATACTCATGCAACAGTTGTAAGCAACCCTGATTTGCAGCAGTGATGACATACTTTACTATTACTACAATGAAAACACTATACTCATAACAGTTGTACAAACCCTGATTTTCAGCAGTGATGACATACTTTACTATTACTACAATGAAAACACTATACTCATAACAGTTGTACAAACTCCTGATTTTCAGCAGTGATGACATAATTTACTATTACTACAATGAAAACACTATACTCAACAGTTGTAAGCAAACTCCTGATTTTCAGCAGTGATGACATACACACATACATTACAATGAAAACACTATACTCATAACAGTTGTAAGCAAACTGCTGATTTGCAGCAGTGATGACATACTCTACTATTACTACAATGAAAACACTATACTCATAACAGTTGTAAGCAAACTCCTGACTTGCAGCAGGGTGATGACATACCTACTATTACTACAATGAAAACACTATACTCATAACAGTTGTAAGCAAACTCCTGATTTTCAGCAGTGATGACATACTTTTAATATTACTACAATGAAAACACTATACTCATACCAGGTTGTAAGCAAACTCCTGATTTTCAGCAGTGATGACATACTTTACTATTATCACAATGAAAACATTATACCCATAACAGTTGTGGCAAACTCCTGATTTGCAGCAGTGATGACATACTCTACTATTACTACAATGAAAACACTATACTCATAACAGTTGTAAGCAACCTGATTTGCAGCAGTGATGACATACTCTACTATTACTACAATGAAAACACTATACTCATAACAGTTGTAAGCAAACCTCTTGATTTGCAGCAGTGATGAAATAATTTACTATTACTACAATGAAAACACTATACTCATAACAGTTGTGGCAAACTCCTGATTTGTAGCAGTGTTATTACCTACCATTACTACAATGAAAACACTATACTCATAACAGTTGTAAGCAAACTCCTGATTTGCAGCAGTGATGACATACTTTACTATTACTACAATGAAAACACTATACTCATAACAGTTAAAAAGGCAACCCTGACTTGCAGCAGTGATGACATAATTTACTATTACTACAATGAAAACACTATACTCATAACAGTTGTAAGCAACTCCTGATTTTCAGCAGTGATGACATACTTTACTATTACTACAATGAAAACACTATACTCATAACAGTTGTAAGCAAACCTGATTTTCAGCAGTGATGACATACTCTACTATTACTACAATGAAAACACTATACTCATAACAGTTGTAAGCAAACTCCTGACTTGCAGCAGTGATGACATACCTACTATTACTACAATGAAAAACACTATACTCATAACAGTTGTGGCAAACCCTGATTTGCAGCAGTGATGACATACTTTACTATTACTACAATGAAAACACTATACTCATAACAGTTGTAAAGCAAACCTCTGATTTGTAGCAGTGTTGACATACTCTACTATTACTACAATGAAAACACTATACTCATAAGAAATGGTAAGCAAACTCCTGATTTGCAGCAGTGATGACATACTTTACTAGTTACTACAATGAAAACACTATACTCATAACAGTTGTAAGCAAACTCCTGATTTGCAGCAGTGATGACATACTTTACTATTACAATGAAAACACTATACTCATAACAGTTGTAAGCAAACTCCTGATTTTCAGCAGTGATGACATACACATTATTAATAAAATGAAAACACTATACTCATAACAGTTGTAAGCAAACCCTGATTTGTAGCAGTGTTGACATACTCTACTATTACTACAATGAAAACACTATACCATAACAGTTGTAAGCAAAATCCTGATTTGGTGCAGTGATGACATACTTTACTATTACTACAATGAAAACACTATACTCATAACAGTTAAAAACAAACTCCTGATTTTCAGCAGTGATGACATACTTTACTATTACTACAATGAAAACACTATACTCATTACAGTTGTAAGCAAACTCCTGATTTTCAGCAGTGATGACATACTCTACTATTACTACAATGAAAACACTATACTCATAACAGTTGTAAGCAACCCTGACGGCAGCAGTGATACGCGACATACTCTACTATTACTACAATGAAAACACTATACTGGTAATAACAGTTGTGGCAAACTCCTGATTTGCAGCAGTGATGATGGCGCTCTACTATTACTACAATGAAAACATTATACTCATAACAGTTGTAAGCAACTCCTGATTTGTAGCAGTGATGACATACTTACTATTACTACAATGAAAACACTATACTCATAACAGTTGTAAGCAAACTCCTGATTTGCAGCAGTGATGACATACTTCTACTATTACTACAATGAAAACACTATACTCATAACAGTTGTAAGCAAACCCTGACTTGCAGCAGTGATGACATACTCTACTCTTACTACAATGAAAACACTATACTCATAACAGTTGCAAACAAACTCCTGATTTGTGATGATGACATACTTTACTATTACTACCAAATGAAAACACTATACTCATAACAGTTGTAAGCAAACTCCTGATTTTCAGCAGTGATGGTATACTTTACTATTGCAATGAAAACACTATACTCATAACAGTTGTAAGCAAACTCCTGATTTTCAGCAGTGATGACATACTTTACTATTGCTACAATGAAAACACTATACTCATAACAGTTGTAAGCAAACTCCTGATTTTCAGCAGTGATGACATACTTTACTATTACTACAATGAAAACACTATACTCATAACAGTTGTAAGCAAACTGCTGATTTGCAGCAGTGATGACATACTCTACTACTACAATGAAAACACTATACTCATAACACTTGTAAGCAAACTCCTGATTTGCAGCAGTGATGATATACTTTACTATTACTACAATGAAAACACTATACCATAACAGTTGTAAGCAAACTCCTGATTTGCAGCAGTGATGACATACTTTACTATTACTACAATGAAAACACTATACTCATTACTGAGATTGTAAAAGCAGCTCTGATTTGCAGCAGTGATGACATACTTTACTATTACTACAATGAAAACACTATACTCATAACAGTTGTAAACAAACTCCTGATTTGCAGCAGTGATGACATACTTTACTATTACTACAATGAAAACACTATACTCATAACAGTTGTAAGCAAACTCCTGATTTGTAGCAGTGTTGACATACTCTACTAAAATGAAAACATATACTCATAACAGTTGTAAGCAAACTCCTGATTTGCAGCAGTGATGACATACTTTACTATTACTACAATGAAAACACTATACTCATAACAGTTGTACAGCAAACTCCTGATTTGCATGGTGATGACATACTTTCTATTACTACAATGAAAACACTATACTCATAACAGTTGTAAGCAAACTCCTGAGTTTTCAGCAGTGATGACATACATTACTATTACTAAAATGAAAACACACACTATACTCATAACAGTTGTAAGCAAACTCCTGATTTGTAGCAGTGTTGACATACTCTACTATTACTACAATGAAAACACTATACTCATAACAGTTGTAAGCAAACTCCTGATTTGCAGCAGTGATGACATACTTTACTATTACTACAATGAAAACACTATACTCATAACAGTTGTAAACAAATGATTTTCAGCAGTGACTACTTTTACTATTACTACAATGAAAACACTATATAATGCAGTTGTAAGCAAACTCTGATTTTCAGCAGTGATGACATACTCTACTATTACTACAATGAAAACACTATACTCATAACAGTTAATAAAAGCAAACTCCTGATTTTCAGCAGTGATGACATACTCTACTATTACTACAATGAAAACACTATACTCATAACAGTTGTAAGCAAACTCTGACTTGCAGCAGTGATGACATACTCTACTATTACTACAATGAAAACACTATACTCATAACAGTTGTAAGCAAACTCTGATTTTCAGCAGTGATGACATACTTTACTATTGCTATAATGAAACATATACTCATAACAGTTGTAAGCAAACTCCTGATTTTCAGCAGTGATGACATACTTTACTATTACTACAATGAAAACATTATACTCATAACAGTTGTAAGCAAACTCCTGATTTGCAGCAGTGATGACATACTCTACTATTACTACAATGAAAACACTATACTCATAACAGTTGTAAGCAAACTCTGATTTGTGATGATGACATACTCTACTATTACTACAATGAAAACACTATACTCATAACAGTTGTAAGCAAACTCCTGATTTGCAGCAGTGATGACATACTCTACTATTACTACAATGAAAACACTATACTCATAACAGTTGTAAGCAAACTCCTGATTTGTAGCAGTGTTGACATACTCTACTATTACTACAATGAAAACACTGCTCATAACAGTTGTAAGCAAACTCTGATTTGCAGCAGTGATGACATACTTTACTATTACTACAATGAAAACACTATACTCATAACAGTTGTAAGCAAACTCCTGATTTGTAGCAGTGTTGACATACTCTACTATTACTACAATGAAAACACTATACTCATAACAGTTGTAAGCAAACTCCTGATTTGCAGCAGTGATGACATACTTTACTATTACTACAATGAAAACACTATACTCATAACAGTTGTAAGCAAACTCTGATTTGCAGCAGTGATGACATACTTTACTATTACTACAATGAAAACACTATACTCATAACAGTTGTAAGCAAACTCTGATTTTCAGCAGTGATGACATACATTACTATTACTAAAATGAAAACACTATACTCATAACAGTTGTAAGCAAACTCCTGATTTGTAGCAGTGTTGACATACTCTACTATTACTACAATGAAAACACTATACTCATAACAGTTGTAAGCAAACTTTCTGATTTGCAGCAGTGATGACATACTTTACTATTACTACAATGAAAACACTATACTCATAACAGTTGTAAACAAACTCCTGATTTTCAGCAGTGATGACATACTTTACTGTTACTACAATGAAAACACTATGCTCATTACAGTTGTAAGCAAACTCCTGATTTTCAGCAGTGATGACATACTCTACTATTACTACAATGAAAACACTATACTCATAACAGTTGTAAGCAAACTCTGACTTGCAGCAGTGATGACATATACTACTATTACTACAATGAAAACACTATGCTCATAACAGTTGTAAGCAAACTCCTGATTTTCAGCAGTGATGACATACTCTACTATTACTACAATGAAAACACTATACTCATAACAGTTGTAAGCAAACTCCTGATTTGCAGCAGTGATGACATACTTTACTATTACTACAATGAAAACACTATACTCATAACAGTTGTAAGCAAACTCCTGATTTGCAGCAGTGATATTATACTTTACTATTACTACAATGAAAACACTATACTCATAACAGTTGTAAGCAAACTCTGATTTTCAGCAGTGATGACATACATTACTATTACTAAATGAAAACACTATACTCATAACAGTTGTAAGCAAACTCCTGATTTGTAGCAGTGTTGACATACTCTACTATTACTACAATGAAAACACTATACTCATAACAGTTGTAAGCAAACTCCTGATTTGCAGCAGTGATGACATACTTTTACTATTACTACAATGAAAACACTATACTCATAACAGTTGTAAACAAACTCTGATTTTCAGCAGTGATGACATACTTTACTATTACTACAATGAAAACACTACTCATTACAGTTGTAAGCAAACTCCTGATTTTTGCTTGGTGATGACATACTCTACTATTACTACAATGAAAACACTATACCTTGATTTGTAAGCAAACTCATGGTTGCAACAGTGATGACATACTCTACTATTACTACAATGAAAACACTATATACTCTGTGATTTATGTAGCTCCTGATTTGCAGCAGTGTTGACATACTCTACTATTACTACAATGAAAACACTATACTCATAACAGTTGTAAGCAAACTTCTGATTTGCAGCAGTGATGACATACTTTACTATTACTACAATGAAAACACTATACTCATAACAGTTGTAAGCAAACTCCTGATTTATGACAGTGTTGACATAACTACTATTACCACAATGAAAACACTATACTCATAACAGTTGTAAGCAGAAACTCTGATTTTCAGCAGTGATGACATACTTTACTATTACTACAATGAAAACACTATACTCATAACAGTTGTAAGCAAACTCCTGATTTGCAGCAGTGATGACATACTTTACTATTACTACAGTAAACACTATATCACATAACGATTTGTAAGCAAACTCCTGATTTGTAGCAGTGTTGACTGCTCTACTATTACTAAAATGAAAACACTATACTCATAACAGTTGTAAGCAAACTCTGATTTGCAGCAGTGATGACATACTTTACTATTACTACAATGAAAACACTATACTCATAACAGTTGTAACCAAACTCCTGATTTGCAGCAGTGATGACATACTTTACTATTACTACAATGAAAACACTATACTCATTACAGTTGTAGCAAACTTCTGATTTGCAGCAGTGATGACATACTTTACTATTACTACAATGAAAACACTATACTCATAACAGTTGTAAGCAAACTCTGATTTGCAGCAGTGTTGACATACTTTACTATTACTACAATGAAAACACTATACTCATAACAGTTGTAAGCAAACTCTGGTAGTTCAGCAGTGATGACATAATTTACTATTACTACAATGAAAACACTATACTCATAACAGTTGTAAGCAAACTCCTGATTTGCAGCAGTGATGACATACTTTACTATTACTACAATGAAAACACTATACTCATAACAGTTGTGTAGCTCTGGTTGGCAGCAGTGTTGACATACTCTCACTATTACTAAAATGAAAACACTATACTCATAACAGTTGTAAGCAAACTCCTGATTTGCAGCAGTGATGACATACTTTATATTACTACAATGAAAACACTATACTCATAACAGTTGTAAAAGCAGCTCTGATTTGCAGCAGTGATGACATACTTTACTATTACTACAATGAAAACACTTCTCATAACAGTTGTAAGCAAACTCCTGATTTTCAGCAGTGATGACATACATTACTATTACTAAAATGAAAACACTATACTCATAACAGTTGTAAGCAAACTCCTGATTTGTAGCAGTGTTGACATACTCTACTATTACTACAATGAAAACACTATACTCATAACAGTTGTAAGCAAACTCCTGATTTGCAGCAGTGATGACATACTTTACTATTACTACAATGAAAACACTATACTCATAACAGTTGTAAACAAACTCTGATTTTCAGCAGTGATGACATACTTTACTACAATGAAAACACTATACTCATTACAGTTGTAAGCAAACTTTCTGATTTTTCAGCAGTGATGACATGCTCTACTATTACTACAATGAAAACACTATACTCTCATAACACTTGTAAGCAAACTCCTGATTTTCAGCAGTGATGACATAGCCTACTATTACTACAATGAAAACACTATACTCATAACAGTTGTAAGCAAACTCCTGACTTGCAGCAGTGATGACATACTCTACTATTACTACAATGAAAACACTATACTCATAACAGTTGTAAGCAAACTCCTGATTTTCAGCAGTGATGACATACTTTACTATTACTACAATGAAAACACTATACTCATAACAGTTGTAAGCAAACTCCTGATTTTCAGCAGTGATGACATACTTTACTATTACTACAATGAAAACATTATACTCATAACAGTTGTAAGCAAACTCCTGATTTGCAGCAGTGATGACATACTCTACTATTACTACAATGAAAACACTATACTCATAACAGTTGTAAGCAAACTCCTGATTTGCAGCAGTGATGACATACTCTACTATTACTACAATGAAAACACTATACTCATAACAGTTGTAAGCAAACTCCTGATTTGCAGCAGTGATGACATACTCTACTATTACTACAATGAAAACACTATACTCATAACAGTTGTAAGCAAACTCCTGATTTGTAGCAGTGTTGACATACTCTACTATTACTACAATGAAAACACTATACTCATAACAGTTGTAAGCAAACCTGATTTGCAGCAGTGATGACATACTTTACTATTACTACAATGAAAACACTATACTCATAACAGTTGTAAGCAAACTCCTGATTTGTAGCAGTGTTGACATACTCTACTATTACTACAATGAAAACACTATACTCATAACAGTTGTAAGCAAACTCCTGATTTGCAGCAGTGATGACATACTTTACTATTACTACAATGAAAACACTATACTCATAACAGTTGTAAGCAAACTCCTGATTTGCAGCAGTGATGACATACTTTACTATTACTACAATGAAAACACTATACTCATAACAGTTGTAAGCAAACTCCTGATAGCCAGCAGTGATGACATACATTACTATTACTAAAATGAAAACACTATACTCATAACAGTTGTAAGCAAACTCCTGATTTGTAGCAGTGTTGACATACTCTACTATTACTACAATGAAAACACTATACTCATAACAGTTGTAAGCAAACCTCTTGATTTGCAGCAGTGATGACATACTTTTACTATTACTACAATGAAAACACTATACTCATAACAGTTGTAAACAAACTCCTGATTTTCAGCAGTGATGACATACTTTACTATTACTACAATGAAAACACTATACCATTACAGTTGTAAGCAAACTCCTGATTTTCAGCAGTGATGACATACTTTACTATTACTACAATGAAAACACTATACTCATAACAGTTGTAAGCAAACTCCTGACTTGCAGCAGCATTTTCTATTACCTACTATTACTACAATGAAAACACTATACTCTGCACAGTTGTAAGAAACTCCTGATTTTCAGCAGTGATGACACTTCTACTATTACTACAATGAAAACACTATACTCATAACAGCAGTTAGCAAACTCCTGATTTGCAGCAGTGATGACATACTTTCATTATTACTACAATGAAAACACTTGGCACTACAACAGTTGGGGCTAAACTCCTGATTTGCAGCAGTGATGACATTACTCTAGCCATTACTACAATGAAAACACTATACTCATAACAGTTGTAAGCAAACTCCTGATTTTCAGCAGCATGACATACATTACCATTACTAAAATGAAAACACTTATACTCATAACAGTTGTAAGCAAACTCCTGATTTGTAGCAGTGTTGGAGACACTACTATTACTACAATGAAAACACTATACCTCATATAACAGTTGTACAAACCCTGATTTGTGGCAGTGATGACATACTTTACTATTACTACAATGAAAACACTATACTCATAACAGTTGTAAACAAAATCTGATTTTCAGCAGTGATGACATACTTTACTATTACTACAATGAAAACACTATACTCATTACAGTTGTAAGCAAACTCCTGATTTTCAGCAGTGATGACATACTCTACTATTACTACAAATGAAAACACTATGCTCATAACAGTTGTAAGCAACTCCTGATTTGCAACAGTGATGAGATACTCTACTATTACTACAATGAAAACACTACTCATAACAGTTGTAAGCAAACTCCTGATTTGCAGCAGTGTTGACATACTTCTACTATTACTACAATGAAAACACTATACTCATAACAGTTGTCAGCAAACTTCTGATTTGCAGCAGTGATGACATACTTTACTATTACTACAATGAAAACACTATACTCATAACAGTTGTAAGCAAACTCCTGATTTGCAGCAGTGTTGACATACTTTACTATTACTACAATGAAAACACTATACTCATAACAGTTGTAAGCAAACTCCTGATTTTCAGCAGTGATGACATACATTACTATTACTACAATGAAAACACTATACTCATTACAGTTGTAAGCAAACTCCTGATTTTCAGCAGTGTTGACATACTCTACTATTACTACAATGAAAACACTATACTCATAACAGTTGTAAGCAAACTCCTGATTTGCAGCAGTGATGACATACTTTACTATTACTACAATGAAAACACTATACTCATAACAGTTGTAAACAAACTCCTGATTTTCAGCAGTGATGACATACTTTACTATTACTACAATGAAAACACTATACTCATTACAGTTGTAAGCAAACTCCTGATTTTCAGCAGTGTTGACATACTCTACTATTACTACAATGAAAACACTATACTCATAACAGTTGTAAGCAAACTCCTGATTTGCAGCAGTGATGACATACTTTACTATTACTACAATGAAAACACTATACTCATAACAGTTGTAAGCAAACTCCTGATTTTCAGCAATGATGACATACATTACTATTACTAAAATGAAAACACTATACTCATAACAGTTGTAAGCAAACACCTGATTTGTAGCAGTGTTGACATACTCTACTATTACTACAATGAAAACACTATATCATAACAGTTGTAAGCAAACTCCTGATTTGCAGCAGTGATGACATACTTTACTATTACTACAATGAAAACACTATACTCATAACAGTTGTAAACAAACTCACAGTTTTCAGCAGTGATGACATACTTTACTATTACTACAATGAAAACACTATACTCATTACAGTTGTAAGCAAACTCTGATTTTTCAGCAGTGATGACATACTCTACTATTACTACAATGAAACACTAATATATATTGATTTGTAAGCAAACTCTGACTTGCAGCAGTGATGACATACTCTGCTATTACTACAATGAAAGCACTATACTCATAACAGTTGTAAGCAAACTCCTGATTTCAGCAGTGATGACATACTCTACTATTACTACAATGAAAACACTATACTCATAACAGTTGTAAGCAAACTCTGATTTGCAGCGGTATTGACATACTTTTACTATTACTACAATGAAAACACTATACTCATAACAGTTGTAAGCAAACTCCTGATTTGTAGCAGTGTTGACCTGCTATTACTACAATGAAAACACTATACTCACATAACAGTTGTAAGCAAACTCCTGATTTGCAGCAGTGATGACATACTTTACTATTACTACAATGAAAACACTATACTCATAACAGTTGTAAGAAAACTCTGATTTGTGGCAGTGTTGACATACTCTACTATTACTACAATGAAAACGCTATACTCATAACAGTTGTAAGCCAAACTCCTGATTTGCAGCAGTGATGACATACTTTATTACTACAATGAAAACACTATGCTCATTGCAGTTGTAAGCAAACTCTGATTTTCAGCAGTGATGACATACTCTACTATTACTACAATGAAAACACTATACTCATAACAGTTGTAAGCAAACTCCTGACTTGCATGATGATGACATACTCTACTAATACTACAATGAAAACACTATGCTCATAACAGTTGTAAGCAAACTCCTGATTTTCAGCAGTGATGACATACTCTACTATTACAGCAGTAATACTATACTCATAACAGTTGTGGCTCTTCTCATTTTCAGCAGTGATGACATACTTTACTATTACTACAATGAAAACACTATACTCATAACAGTTGCAAAGCAAACTCCTG
Source organism: Ascarosepion bandense (assembly GCA_037127315.1). NCBI lineage: Eukaryota > Metazoa > Mollusca > Cephalopoda > Sepiida > Sepiidae > Ascarosepion > Ascarosepion bandense. The sequence goes on along the minus strand of JBBBDQ010000328.1, from coordinate 5,799,251 downwards.
ATTTTCAGCAGTGATGACATACTCTACTATTACTACAATGAAAACACTATACTCATAACAGTTGTAAACAAACTCCTGATTTTCAGCAGTGATGACATACACTCTACTATTACTACAATGAAAACACTATGCTCATGATTGTAAGCAAACTCCTGATTTGCAACAGTGATGACATACTCTACTATTACTACAATGAAAACACTATACTCATAACAGTTGTAAGCAAACTACTGATTTGCAGCAGTGTTGACATACTTTACTATTGCTACAATGAAAACACTATACTCATAACAGTTGTAAGCAAACTCCTCATTTTCAGCAGTGATGACATACTTTACTATTACTACAATGAAAACACTATACTCATAACAGTTGTAAGCAAACTCCTGATTTTCAGCAGTGATGACATACTCTACTATTACTACAATGAAAACACTATACTCATAACAGTTGTAAGCAAACTCCTGATTTTCAGCAGTGATGACATACTCTACTACTACTACAATGAAAACACTATGCTCATAACAGTTGTAAGCAAACTCCTGATTTGCAACAGTGATGACATACTCTACTATTACTACAATGAAAACACTATACTCATAACAGTTGTAAGCAAACTCCTGATTTGCAGCAGTGTTGACATACTCTACTATTACTACAATGAAAACACTATACTCATAACAGTTGTAAGCAAACTTCTGATTTGCAGCAGTGATGACATACTTTACTATTACTACAATGAAAACACTATACTCATAACAGTTGTAAGCAAACTCCTGATTTGCAGCAGTGTTGACATACTTTACTATTACTACAATGAAAACACTATACTCATAACAGTTGTAAGCAAACTCCTGATTTGCAGCAGTGATGACATACTTTACTATTACTACAATGAAAACACTATACTCATAACAGTTGTAAGCAAACTCCTGATTTTCAGCAGTGATGACATACTTTACTATTACTACAATGAAAACACTATACTCATAACAGTTGTAAGCAAACTCCTGATTTTCAGCAGTGATGACATACTCTACTATTACTACAATGAAAACACTATACTCATAACAGTTGTAAGCAAACAACTGATTTGCAGCAGTGATGACATACTTTACTATTACTACATTTAAAACACTATACTCATAACAGTTGTAAGCAAACTCCTGATTTGCAGCAGTGTTGACATACTTTACTATTACTACAATGAAAACACTATACTCATAACAGTTGTAAGCAAACTCCTCATTTTCAGCAGTGATGACATACTTTACTATTACTACAATGAAAACACTATACTCATAACAGTTGTAAGCAAACTCCTGATTTTCAGCAGTGATGACATACTTTACTATTACTACAATGAAAACACTATACTCATAACAGTTGTAAGCAAACTCCTGATTTTCAGCAGTGATGACATACTTTACTATTACTACAATGAAAACACTATACTCATAACAGTTGTAAGCAAACTCCTGATTTTCAGCAGTGATGACATACTTTACTATTACTACAATGAAAACACTATACTCATAACAGTTGTAAGCAAACTCCTGATTTTCAGCAGTGATGACATACTTTACTATTACTACAATGAAAACACTATACTCATAACAGTTGTAAGCAAACTCCTGATTTTCAGCAGTGATGACATACTCTACTATTACTACAATGAAAACACTATACTCATAACAGTTGTAAGCAAACTCCTGATTTGCAACAGTGATGACATACTCTACTATTACTACAATGAAAACACTATACTCATAACAGTTGTAAGCAAACTCCTGATTTGCAGCAGTGTTGACATACTCTACTATTACTACAATGAAAACACTATACTCATAACAGTTGTAAGCAAACTTCTGATTTGCAGCAGTGATGACATACTTTACTATTACTACAATGAAAACACTATACTCATAACAGTTGTAAGCAAACTCCTGATTTGCAGCAGTGTTGACATACTTTACTATTACTACAATGAAAACACTATACTCATAACAGTTGTAAGCACACTCCTGATTTGCAGCAGTGATGACATACTTTACTATTACTACAATCAAAACACTATACTCATAATAGTTGTGCTAAACTCTGCATTCTATGAAGTGATGACATACTTTACTATTACTATAATGAAAACACTATACTCATAAATAGTTAACAACTCTGATTTCTACAGTGATGACATACTCTACTATTACTACAATGAAAACACTATACTCATAACAGTTGGGGTGCTAAACCTCGATTTTCAGTGATGACATACTCTACTATTAATATAAATGAAAACACTATGCTCATAACAGTTGCTAAACCCTGATTTGCAACAGTGATGACATATCACATTATTACTACAATGAAAAATACTATACTCATAACAGTTGTGGAAGTATGTCTCCGATTTGCAGCAGCGCATATATCACTATTACTACAATGAAAATACTCATACTCAACAGTTGTAAGCAAATCACATTTGCAGCAGTGATGACATACTTTACTATTACTACAATGAAAACACTATACTCATAACAGTTAGCAACCCCGATTTGCAGCAGTGTTGATACCATTATTACTAATGAAAACACCATTTCCATAACAGTTGGGGCAACCCTGATTTTCAGCAGTGATGACATACTTTACTATTACTACAATGAAAACACTATACTCATAACAGTTGTAATGGTAACCCTGATTTTCACACAGATGATGATTACTATTACTACAATGAAAACACTATACTCATAACAGTTGTAAGCAAACTCCCGATTTTCAGAAATAGTGATATACTCTCATTATTACCAATGACTACTACTACCATAATAGTTATATACAATCCTCCCTGATTTGCAGCAGTGATGACATACTTTACTATTACTACATTGAAAACAATGTATATCTACAATAATGTTGTAAGTTAACCTTGATTTGCACAGTTATTATTATTTCATTGTTACTACAATGAAAACAGTATATTCATAATAGTTGTAAGCAAACCCCCTGATTACATATATACTTTACTATTACTACAATGAAAACACTATACTCATAACAGTTGTATAAACCCTGATTTATAGCAGGGATGACAGCATTTCTTACTATTACTACAATGAAAACACTATACTCATAACAGTTGTAAGCAAACTCCTGATTTTCAGCAGTGATGACATACTCTACTACTATTACTACAATGAAAACACTACTATAACAGTTGTAAGAAATTGATTACAGCAGTAGTTGATATTACCTTACCATTACTACAATGAAAACACTATACCTACAATAGTTGTAAGCAAACTCCTGATTTGCAGCAGTGATGAAGATTTACTATTACTACAATGAAAACACTATACTATAATAAAGCTACAACCTTGATTTGCAGCAGTACATACTGATTATTACCACAATGAAAACAATACCATAACAGTTGTAAGCAAACTCCTGATTTTCAGCAGTGATGACATACTTTACTATTACTACAATGAAAGCACTATACCTACAATAGCAAACCTGATTTTCAGCAGTGATGTCACAATTTTACTATTACTACTGAAAACACTATACTCATAACAGTTGTAAGCAAAATTGATTGCGATGACATACTCTACTATTACTACAATGAAAACACTATACTTATGAAGGTTGTATGCAAAAGTCCCCTGATTTATAAAGACATACCTACTATTACTACAATGAAAAACACTATATTCTTATAATAGTTAGCAAATTTGATTTAGCAGATGCATATACTTTTACGGTTACTACAATTAACACTATACTCATAACAGTTGTAAGCAACTTCCCTGATTTTCAGTGATGACATACTCTACTATTACTGCAATGAAAACACTATACTATAACAGTTAGCAACCCTTGATTTTCAGCAGTGATGACATACTTTACTATTACTACAATGAAAACACTACCATAATAGTTGTAAGAAAACTCCATTTGTACAGTGATGACATACCATTATTACTACAATGAAAACACTACACTCATAACAGTTGCCAGCAAACCTCATTTGTGTATATGTTGACATACTCTACTATTACTACAATGAAAACACTATATCAGCAATAGTTGTAAGCAAACTCCTGATTTTCAGCAGTGATGACATACTCTACTATTACTACAATGAAAACACTATACCACTAATAAGCAAACTCCTGATTTGCATATGTTTACATACTCTACTATTACTACAATGAAAACACTATACCTTACAATAACAGTTGTAAGCAAACCTGGATTGCAGTGTTGACATACTCTACTATTACTACAATGAAAACACTATACCTACAACAGTTATAAGCAAACTCCCGATTTGTAGCAGCACACATCACTATTACTACAATGAAAAACACTATACTCATAACAGTTGTAAGCAACCTGATTTTCAGCAGTGATGACATGCTTTACTATTACTACAATGAAAACACTATACCATAACAGTTGTAAGCAACCCTCTGATTTGCAGCAGTGTTGATATAATTTACCATTACTACAATGAAAACACTATACTCATAACAGTTGTACAACTCCCACATATGCAGCAGATGACATATTTCATTATTACTACAATGAAAACACTATACTCATAACAGTTGTAAGTAACCCTACTTTCAGCAGTGATGATACTAGTATTACTACATTGAAAACATACTATACCATAATAAAGTTGTAAGTAAACCTCATTTTCAGTAATATTATATACTTAGACATATATTACTACAATGAAAACACTATACTCATAACACTTGTAAGCAAACTCCGATTTTCAGCAGTGATGACATATTTTACTATTACTACAATGAAAACACTATGTCTTAGCATTAGTTGTAAGCAAACTCCTGATTTTATAGTGGTTATTTATATACTCTATTAGTTTTACTACAATGAACACTATACTCATAATAGTTAAAGTAAAATCGATTTGCATGTTGATGACATACCTTACTGTTACTACAATGAAAACACTATACTCATAACAGTTGTAATAGAAATTTTGATTTTCAGTATATATGACAATACTAATATTAATAATAAAAATACTATACTCATAACACTTGTAAGCAAACTCATCATATGTTGACATACTCTACTATTACTACAATGAAAACACTATACTCATAACAGTTGTAAGCAACCTGATTTGCAGCAGTGATGACATACTTTACTATTACTACAATGAAAACATCACTCATAATAGTTGTAAGTAACCTGATTTTCATATAGCGACATACTTTACTATTAATAATAATGAAAACACTATACTCACATTACAAAGGAAACTCCCATTTTCAGTATGATGATGGCATTCTTACTATTAATACAAACACTATACTCATAACAAATAAAGTAAACTTTATCAAAATGGAGAGGATATACATTTCACTATTACTACAATGAAAACACTATACTCATAACAGTTAAAAGCAAACTCCTGATTTTCAGCAGTGATGATATACTCTACTATTACTACAATGAAAATAATTGTACTATGTACACAAGTAAAACTTGATTTGCAGCAGTGATGACATACTTTACTATTACTACAATGAAAAGACACACACTTACAATAGCTAAAGAAAACTCTGATTTTCAGTAGTGATGACATATTTCACACATGTAACAAACACTATACTCATAACAGTTAAAGAAACTCCTATTTGCAACAGTGATGACATACTTTACTATTACTACAATGAAAACACTATACTCAATAACAGTTGTAAGCAACCCTGATTTTCAGCAGTGATGACATACTTTACTATTACTACAATGAAAACACTACAGTACTCATACATAGAAAACAACTCATTTAGTAGTAAAGATACACTAATATTACTATTTAAAATATTTATACTCATAACAGCTACAGCAAATTATTTTGGTGAAAATAGTGTTGACATTCTTTACTATTACTACAATGAAAACACTATACTCATAACAGTTGTAAGCAAACTCCTGATTTTCAGCAGTGATGACATACTTTACTATTACTACAATGAAAACACTATAACTAATAATAGCTAAAAGCAAAACCCTGATTTGCAGCAGTGATGACATACTTTACTATTACCAGCAATGAAAGACGGTACTCATAGTCAGGTTGTAAGCAAATCACATTTGCAGCAGTGTTGACATACTCTACTATTACTACAATGAAAACATTACACCACATACAATAGTTGTAAGCAAATTCCTGATTTTCAGCAGTGATGACATACCTCTACTATTGATGAATATACAACACTGCTACTATAATAGCTAGAAGCAACCCCCATTTGCAACAGCAGATAATATACCTACTATTACTACAATGAAAACACTATACCTACATATACAGCAACTGATCAGTAAAGTATATAGTACTCTACTATTACTACAAGAAAACACCATACTCATAACAGTTGTAACAAACCTCTGATTTGCAGCAGTGATGACATACTTTTTACTATTACTATAATGAAAACACTATACTCATAACAGAAATAAAGTGAAATTGACGGCAGTAAGACATACTACTATTAATACAATGGAAAACACTATACTCATAACAGTTGGGCAAAACTTGATTTTCATATAGGATATACATTTACTATTATTGTAACAGTACTACTATACTCATACAATAAGTAAAACTCTGGATTTTCAGCAGTGATGATATACTTTACTATTACTACAATGAAAACACTATACTCATAACAGTTGTAATACAACCCTGATTTTCAGTAGTGATGACATACTCTACTATTATTAATTATAATACTATACTCATAATAGTTAGCAACTCTGGATTTCAGCAGTAGCGATAATAAAGGTACTTCACTATTACTACATTGAAACACTATGACCATAACAGTTGTAAGCGAACCCCGATTTGCAGCAGTATATACTACTATTACTACAATGAAATGGCATATTCATGAATAGTTGTAAGCAACCCCATTTTCTGGCAGTGATGACATACTTTACTATTACTACAATGAAAACACTATACTCATAAGAAATGTAAGCAAACTCCCGATTTGTAGCAGTGATGACATACTTTACTTATTACTACAATGAAAACACTATACTCATACAGTTGTAAGCAAACTCCTGATTTTCACAGTGATGACATACCTCATTATTGTTAATATAATGAAAACACTATACCTTTACAACAGTTGCAGCAACCTGATTTGCAGCAGTGTTGAAGACATTCTACTATTAGTCATACATTGAAAAACACATTATACTTATAAATGGTTATACAAACTCCCATTTGCAGCAGTGATGATATTAGTATTAATGGTTATTGTCAATGAAAACACTATACTCATAACAGTTGTAAATACAAACTCCTTGATTATGGTAGTGTTGACATACTTACTATTACTACAACAGCATCGTTGGTACTTAACAGTTGGGCAAACTCCCGATTTTCAGCAGTGATGACATACTTTACTATTACTACAATGAAAGCACTATACTCAGCAATAGCTGTAAGCAAACTCCTGATTTTCAGTGATGTCATACTCTACTATTACTACAATGAAAACACTATACTATAATACAGTTGTAAGCAAACTCCCGATTTTCAGCAGTGATGACACTAATGATGTTTACAACAATGAAAATATATTTATAAGAATGGCAATCACATTTGTACATGACATACTCTACTATTACTATAATGAAAAAACACTATATCATCTATAATAAAGGTAAGCAACCTTCATGATTTGCAGAAGTATGACATACTTACATTTACAATAATGAAAACACTATATTTCCATAAACAGTTGTAAGCAACTCGATTTGCAGCAGTGTTGATATGACGCATTATTACTACAATGAAAATACGTTATACTCAAAACAGTTGTAAGCAAACTTCCTGATTTGTAGCAGTATGATATAACGCATTATTACTACAATGAAAAAACACTATACTCATAAATATTGTGCTGTAAGTAACTTCGATTAAATATTTATTATACCCACGATACTACTAAAACAGACTATACCTACAACAGTTGTAAGCAAATCATGATTTATATGCAGGATGACATTTACTGAGCAATACAATGAAAACACTATACCTACAACAGTTATAAGCAAACTCCTGATTTTCAGTGATGACATACTCTACTATTACTGCAATGAAAAAACACTATACTCATAAAGCAGTTATAAAGCAAACTCCTGATTTTCAGCAAGATGACATACTTACTTATTATTACAATGAAAACACCTTATACTCATAACAGTTGTAAGAAAACCTCAATTTATACAGTGATGGCTATACTCTACTATTATTACAATGAAAACACTACACCTGCAATAAAGTTGTAAGCAACTCATCAAAAGTAGTGTTGGCGACATCAAAGGTTACTACAACGAAAACACTATACTCATAACAGTTGTAAGCAAACTCCTGATTTTCAGCAGCATGATACACTTCTACTATTACTAATGAAAACACTATACCTAATAATAGTTGTAAGCAAACTCCTGATTTGTAGGTGTTGACATACTCTGCGCTATTACTACAATGAAAACACTATACTCATAACAGTTGTAAGCAAACTCCTCGATTTGTGCGGTGTTGACACATTTCACTATTACTACAATGAAAACATTGCACTACAATAAAGTATGAAGTAACCACTGGTAACAGTGTTGACATACTCTACTATTACTACAATGAAAACACTATACTGTTAATGGTTTAAAGCAACCCTGATTTTCAGCAGTGATGACATTTACTATTACAATGAAAACACTATACTCATAATAGTTGTAAGCAAAACTCCCATGATTTTTATTAGTGTTGATATACTCATTGCCTACTACAATGAAAACACTATACTCATAACAGTTGTAAGCAAACTCCTGATATGCAGCAGTGATGACATACTACTATTACTACAATGAAAACACTAGTACCATACTAGTTACAACAAACTCCTGATTTTTCGCAGTGATGACATACTCTTAGTATTACTACAATGAAAACACTATACTCATAACAGTTGCTAGGCAAACCCTGATTTTCAGCACATATACTTACTATTAGCCACAATGAAAACACTATCATAATACTTAAAGTAACTCCTGATTTTCTGGTGATGACATATTTTGCTATTACTACAATGAAAACACTATATCACAATAGTTAAACAAACTCCGATTTGCAGCAGCGATTGTATACTCTAATATTATTGCAATGAAAACACTATACTCATAACAGTTGTAAGCAAATCCTGGATTTTAAAATAATGATGACATACTTTACTATTACTACAATGAAAACACTATACCTATAATATTATACAACCCGTGATTTTCATGGCGATGACATACTTTACTATTACTACAATGAAAACAATATATCTGTAATGAAGAAAGCAAACTCCTGATTTTCAGCATGATGACATACTCTACTATTACCACACGATACTATACTCAGCAATAGCTGGGCAACCCTGATTTTCAGCAAGTGATGACATACCCTCTACTATTACTACAACAGCAAACACTATGCTCATAACAATAAGTAAACTCTGATTTGCAACAGTGATGACATAGACTAACACATACAATGAAAACACTATACCATAACAGTTGTAAGCAAACTCCTGATTTGCAGCAGTGTTGACATACTCTACTATTACTACAATGAAAACACTATACTATAACAGTTGTAAGCAAACTTCTGATTTGCAGCAGTGATGACACATTTTTACTATTACTATTAATGAAAACACTATACTTACAACAGTTGGGCAACTCCTGATTTGCAGCAGTGTTGACATACTTTACTATTACTACAAATGAAAAACACTATACTTACAACAACAGGTGAAATCCTTGATTTTCAGCAGTAGCTGATGATACTTTACTATTACTACAATGAAAACACTATACTCATAACAGTTGTAAGCAAACTCCTGATTTTCACAGTGATACTTTACTATTACTACAATGAAAACACTATACTCATAACAGTTGTAAGCAAACTCCTGATTTTCAGTAGTGATGACATACTTCCTACTATTACTACAATGAATAACACTATACTATAATAAAGTTGTAAGCAAACTCCTGATTTGCAGCAGTGATGACATACTTTACTATTACTACATTGAAAACACCATAATTAGCAATAGTTAAAGTAACTCTGATTTGCAGCAGTGTTGACATACTTTACTATTACTACAATGAAAACAGTATATTCATAATAGTTGTAAGCAAAACTCTGATTTTCAGCAGTGATGACACTTTACTATTACTACAATGAAAACACTATACTCATAATAACAGTTGCAAGCAACCCTGATTTGCAGCAGTGATGCATGACATCATTGTTACTACAATGAAAACACTATACTCATAACAGTTGTAAGCAAACTCCTGATTTTCAGTAGTGATGATATACTCTACTATTACTACAATGAAAACACTATACTCATAATAACAGTTGTAAGCAAACTTTGATTTGCAGCAGTGTTGACATATTTTACTATTACTACAATGAAAACACTATACATAACAGTTGAAAGCAAACTCCTGATTTGCAGTGATGACATACTTTACTATTACTACAATGAAACACTATACTCATAACAGTTGTAAGCAACCCTGATTTGCAGCAGTGTTGACATACTTTACTATTACTACAATGAAAACACTATACCATAACAGTTGTAAGCAAACCCTGATTTTCAGCAGTGATGACATACTTTACTATTACTACAATGAAAGCACTATACCCATAACAGTTGTAAGCAACCTCTGATTTTCAGCAGTGATGTCATACTCTACTATTACTACAATGAAAACACTATACTATAATAGTTAGCAAACCCTGATTTTCAGCAGTGATGACATACTCTACTATTACTACAATGAAAACACTATACTTCTATAACAGTTGTAAGCAAACTCCTGATTTGTAGCAGTGATGACATACTCTACCATTACTACAATGAAAACACTATACCCAAATAGCTGGGCAAACCCTGATTTATACAGTGATGATACACTTCATTATTAACACAATGAAAACACTATACCATAATAAAGGCAAACTCCTGAGCCATATGATGTGGATACCATTATTACTGCAAATGAAAAACACTACCATAACAGTTGTAAGCAAACCCTGATTTTCAGCAGTGATGACATACTTTACTATTACTACAATGAAAACACTATACTCATAACAGTTGTAAGAAAACTCCTGATTTGTAGCAGTGATGACATACTCTACTATTACTACAATGAAAACACTATACCTATAACAGTTGTAAGTAAACTCCTGATTTGTAGCAGTGTTGACATACTCTACTATTACTACAATGAAAACACCACTACAACAGCTGCCAAACCCCTGATTTTCAGCAGTGATGACATACTCTACTATTACTACAATGAAAACACTATACTCATAACAGTTGTAAGCAAACTCCTGATTTGTGTAGCAGTGTTGATACACTATTACTACAATGAAAACACTATACTCATAACAGTTGTAAGCAAACTCCTGATTTGTAGTAGTTATTATACTTACTATTACTACAATGAAAACACTATACTCATAACAGTTATAACAAAACTCTACTAGCAGTGTTGACATACCTACTATTACTACAATGAAAACACTATACTCATAACAGTTGTAAGCAAACCTCGATTTTCAGCAGTGATGACATGCTTTACTATTACTACAATGAAAACACTATACTCATAACAGTTGAAGCAACCCGGATTTGCAGCAGGTTGATATTCTACTATTACTACAATGAAAACACTATACCTATAATAGTTGTAAGCAAACTCCTGATATGCAGCAGGAATAGAGATACTTTACTATTACTACAATGAAAACACTATACTCAACAGTTGTAAGCAAACCCTGATTTTCAGCAGTGATGACATACTTTAGTATTACTACAATGAAAACACTATACTCATAACAGTTGTAAGCAAACTCCTGATTTTCAGCAGTATGACATACTTTACTATTACTACAATGAAAACACTATACTCATAACACTTGTAAGCAAACCTGATTTTCAGCAGTGATGACATATTTTACTATTACTACAATGAAAACACTATACTCATAACAGTTGTAAGCAACTCCTGATTTGTAGCAGTGATGACATACCTACTATTACTACAATGAAAAACACCTATACCATAATAGTTGTAAGCAAACCCTTGATTTGCAGCAGTGATGACATACTACTGTTACTACAATGAAAACACTATACTCATAACAGTTGTAAAGCAAACTCCTGATTTTCTGCAGTGATGACATACTTTACTATTACTACAATGAAAACACTATACTCATAACACTTGTAAGCAAACTCCTGGATTTGTAGCAGTGTTGACATACCTCACTATTACTACAATGAAAACACTATACTCATATAACAGTTGCAAGCAAACCTGATTTGTGCAGCAGTGATGACATACTTTACTATTACTACAATGAAAACACTATACCTATAACAGTTGAAGAACTCCTGATTTTCAGCAGTGATGACATACTTTACTATTACTACAATGAAAACACTATACTCATAATACAAAGCAAACTCCTGATTAGCAGTGATGACATACTCTTACTATTACTACAATTAAAACACTATACTCATAGCCAGTTGTAAGCAAACCTGATTTGCAGCAGTGATGACATATTCTTAATATTACTACAATGAAAACACTATACTCATAATAGTTGTAAGCAAACTCCTGATTTTCAGCAGTGATGATATACTCTACTATTACTACAATGAAAACACTATACTCATAACAGTTGTGTTAAAAACCCTGATTTGCAGCAGTGATGACATACTTTACTATTACTACAATGAAAACACTATACTCATGAATAGTTGTAAGAAACCCTGATTTTCAGCAGCATGACATACTTTACTATTACTACAATGAAAACACTATACTCATAACAGTTGTAAGCAAACTCCTGATTTGCAACAGTGATGACATACTTTACTATTACTACAATGAAAACACTATACTCATAACAGTTGTAAGCAAACTCCTGATTTTCAGTGATGACATACTTTACTATTACAATGAAAATACCATACTCATAATACAAGCAAACTCCTGATTTGTAGCAGTGTTGACATACTCTAATATTAATACATTTAAAACACTATACTCATAACAGTTGTAAGCAAACTCCTGATTTGCAGCAGTGTTGACATTCTTTACTATTACTACAATGAAAACACTATACTCATAATAGTTAGCAAACCCCTGATTTTCAGCAGTGATGACATATTTTACTATTACTACAATGAAAACACTATAATCATAACAGTTGTAAGCAAACCTGGATTTGCAGCAGTGATGACATACTTTACTATTACTACAATGAAAACACTATACTCATAACAGTTGTAAGCAAACCTTGATTGCAGCAGTGTTGACACATTCTACTATTACTACAATGAAAACACTATACTCATAACAGTTGCCAAACTCCTGATTTTCACAGTGATGATATACTCTATTATTACTACAATGAAAACACTATGCTCATAACAGTTGTAAGCAAACTCCTGATTTGCAACAGTGATGACATACTCTACTATTACTACAATGAAAACACTATACTCATAACAAAGTTGTAAGCAAACTCCTGATTTGCAGCAGTGTTGACATACTCTACTATTACTACAATGAAAACACTATACTCATAACAGTTGTAAGCAACTTCTGATTTGCAGCAGTGATGACATACTTTTTACTATTACTACAATGAAAACACTATACTCATAACAGTTGTAAGCAAACTCCTGATTTGCAGCAGTGTTGACATACTTTACTATTACTACAATGAAAACACTATACTCATAACAGTTAGCAAACTCCTGATTTTCAGCAGTGATGACATACTTTACTATTACTACAATGAAAACACTATACTCATAACAGTTGTAAGCAAACTCCTGATTTTCAGCAGTGATGACATACTTTACTATTACTACAATGAAAATACTATACTCATAACAGTTGTAAGCAAACTCCTGATTTTCAGTAGTGATGACATACTTCTTACTATTACTACAATGAGAACACTATACTCATAACAGTTGTAAGCATTGATTTTCAGCAGTGATGATACTTTACTATTACTACATTGAAAACACCATACTCATAACAGTTGTAAGCGAACTCCTGATTTGCAGCAGTGTTGACATACTTTACTATTACTACAATGAAAAACAGTATATTCATAATAGTTGTAAGCAAACTTGATTTGCAGCAGTGTTGACATACTCTACTATTACTACAATGAAAACACTATACTCATAACAGTTGTAAGCAAACTCCTGATTTGCAGCAGTGATGACATACTTTACTATTACTACAATGAAAACACTATACTCATAACAGTTGTAAGCAACCTGATTTGCAGCAGTGTTGACATACTTTACTATTACTACAATGAAAACACTATACTCATAACAGTTGTAAGCAAAACTCCTGGATTTTCAGCAGTGATGACATACTTTACTATTACTACAATGAAAGCACTATACTCATAACAAAGTTGTAAGCAAACTCCTGATTTTCAGCAGTGATGTCATACTCTACTATTACTACAATGAAAACACTATACTCATAACAGTTGTAAGCAAACTCCTGATTTTCAGCAGTGATGACATACTCTACTATTACTACAATGAAAACACTATACTGATAAACAGTTGTAAGCAAACTCCTGATTTGCAGCAGTGAGACATACTTACTATTACTACAATGAAAACACTATACTCATAACAGTTGTAAGCAAACTCCTGATTTGCAGCAGTGATGACATACTTTACTATTACTACAATGAAAACACTATACTCATAACAGTTGTAAGCAAACTCCTGATTTGCAGCAGTGTTGACATTTTTACTATTACTACAATGAAAACACTATACTCAAAACAGTTGTAAGCAAACTCCTGATTTGTAGCAGTGTTGACATACTCTACTATTACTACAATGAAAACACTATACTCATAACAGTTGTAAGCAAACTCCTGATTTGTAGCAGTGTTGACATACTCTACTATTACTACAATGAAAACACTATACTCATAACAGTTGTATAAACTCCTGATTTGCAGCAGTGATGACATACTTTACTATTACTACAATGAAAACACTATACTCATAACAACAGTTGTAAGCAAACTCCTGATTTTCAGTGATGACATACTCTTACTATTACTGCAATGAAAACACTATACTCAACAGTTGTAAGCAAACCTGATTTTCAGCAGTGATGACATACTTTACTATTACTACAATGAAAACACTATACTCATAACAGTTGTAAGAAAACTCCTGATTTGCAGCAGTGATGACATACTCTACTATTACTACAATGAAAACACTACACTCATAACAGTTGTAAGCAAACCTGATTTGCAGCAGTGTTGACATACTCTACTATTACTACAATGAAAATACTATACTCATAACAACAGTTGTAAGCAAACTCCTGATTTTCAGCAGTGATGACATACTTACTTATTACTACAATGAAAACACTATACTCATAACAGTTGTAAGCAAACTCCTGATTTGCAAGGTGTTGACATACTCTACTATTACTCAATGAAAACACTATACTCATAACAGTTGTAAGCAAACTCCTTGATTTGTAGCAGTGTTGACATACTTACTATTACTACAATGAAAACACTATACTCATAACAGTTATAAGCAAACTCCTGATTTGTAGCAGTGTTGATATAATTTACTATTACTACAATGAAAACACTATACTCATAACAGTTGTAAGCAAACTCTGATTTTCAGCAGTGATGACATACTTTACTATTACTACAATGAAAACACTATACTCATAACAGTTGTAAGCAAACTCCTGGATTTGCAGCAGTGTTGATATACTCTACTATTACTACAATGAAAACACTATACTCATAACAGTTGTAAGCAACCTGATATGCAGCAGTGATGACATACTTTACTACTACAATGAAAACACTATACTCATAACAGTTGTAAGCAAACTCCTGGATTTTCAGCAGTGATGACATACTTTAGTATTACTACAATGAAAACACTATACTCATAAATAGTTGTAAGCAAACCTGATTTTCAGCAGTGATGACATACTTTACTATTACTACAATGAAAACACTATACTCATAACACTTGTAAGCAAACTCCTGATTTTCAGCAGTGATGACATATTTTACTATTACTACAATGAAAACACTATACTCATAACAGTTGTAAGCAACCTCTGATTTGCAGCAGTGATGACATACTCTACTATTACTACAATGAAAACACTATACTCATAACAGTTGTAAGCAAACTCCTGATTTGCAGCAGTGATGACATACTTACCATTACCACAATGAAAACACTATACTCATAACAGTTGTAAGCAAACTCCTGATTTTTCAGCAGTGATGACATACTTCACTATTACTACAATTAAAAACACTATACTCATAACAAAGTTGTAAGCAAACTCCTGATTTGCAGCAGTGATGACATATTCTACTATTACTACAATGAAAACACTATACTCATAACAGTTAAGCAACTCTGATTTTCAGCAGTGATGATATACTCTACTATTACTACAATGAAAACACTATACTCATAACAGTTGTAAGCAAAATCCTGATTTGCAGCAGTGATGACATACTTTACTATTACTACAATGAAAACACTATACTCATAACAGTTGTAAGAAACTCCTGATTTTCAGCAGTGATGACATACTTTACTATTACTACAATGAAAACACTATACTCATAACAGTTGTAAGCAAACTCCTGATTTGCAACAGTGATGACATACTTTACTATTACTACAATGAAAACACTATACTCATAACAAAGTTGTAAGCAAACTCCTGATTTTCAGCAGTGATGACATACTTTACTTATTACTACAATGAAAACACTATACTCAACAGTTGTAAGCAAACTTGATTTGTAGCAGTGTTGACATACTCTAATATTACTATATTTAAAACACTATACTCATAACAGTTGTAAGCAAACTCCTGGATTTGCAGCAGTGTTGACATTCTTTACTATTACTACAATGAAAAACACTATACTCATAACAGTTGTAAGCAAACTCCTGATTTTCAGCAGTGATGACATACTTTACTATTACTACAATCAAAACACTATAATCATAACAGTTGTAAGCAAACTCCTGATTTGCAGCAGTGATGACATACTTTACTATTACTACAATGAAAACACTATACTCATAACAGTTGTAAGCAAACTCCTGATTTGCAGCAGTGTTGACATACTCTACTATTACTACAATGAAAACACTATACTCATAACAGTTGTAAGCAAACCCCTGATTTGTAGCAGTTTTGACATACTCTACTATTACTACAATGAAAACACTATACTCATAACAGTTGTAAGCAAACTCCTGATTTGTAGCAGTGTTGACATACTCTACTATTACTACAATGAGAACACTATACTCATAACAGTTGTAAGCAAACTCCTGATTTGTAGCAGTGATGACATACTCTACTATTACTACAATGAAAACACTATACTCATAACAGTTGTAAGCAAACAACTGATTTGCAGCAGTGATGCCATACATTACTATTACTACATTTAAAAACTATACTCATAACAGTTGCAAGCAGCAAACCTCTGATTTGCAGCAGTGTTGACATACTTTACTATTAATACAATGAAAACACTATACTCATAACAGTTGTAAGCAAACTCCTCATTTTCAGCAGTGATGACATACTTTACTATTACTACAATGAAAACACTATACTCATAACAGTTGTAAGCAAACTCCTGATTTTCAGCAGTGATGACATACTCTACTATTACTACAATGAAAACACTATACTCATAACAGTTGTAAGCAAACTCCTGATTTTCAGCAGTGATGACATAATTTACTATTACTACAATGAAAAACATCATGCTCATAACAGTTGTAAGCAACCTCCTGATTTGCAACAGTGATGACATACTCTTCCTACTATTACTACAATGAAAACACTATACTCATAACAGTTGTAAGCAAACTCCTGATTTGCAGCAGTGTTGACATATTCTACTATTACTACAATGAAAACACTATACTCATAACAGTTGTAAGCAAAACTTCTGATTTGCAGCAGTGATGACATACTTTACTATTACTACAATGAAAACACTATACTCATAACAGTTGTAAGCAAACTCCTGATTTGCAGCAGTGTTGACATACTTTACTATTACTACAATGAAAACACTATACTCATAACAGTTGTAAGCAAACTCTGATTTGCAGCAGTGATGACATACTTTACTATTACTACAATGAAAACACTATACTCATAACAGTTGTAAGCAAACCTCTGATTTTCAGCAGTGATGACATACTTTACTATTACTACAATGAAAACACTATACTCATAACAGTTGTAAGCAAACTCCTGATTTTCAGTAGTGATGACATACTCTACTATTAATACAATGAGAACACTATACTCATAACAGTTAAAGCAATCCCTGATTTGCAGCAGTGATGACATACTTTACTATTACTACATTGAAAACACCATACTCATAACAGTTGTAAGCGAACTCCTGATTTGCAGCAGTGTTGACATACTTTACTATTACTACAATGAAAACAGTATATTCATAATAGTTGTAAGCAAACTCCTGATTTTCAGCAGTGATGACATACTTTACTATTACTACAATGAAAACACTATACTCATAACAAGTTGTAAGGCAAACCTGGATTTGGCAGTGATGACATACTACTATTACTACACTGAAAACACTATACTCATAACAGTTGTAAGCAAACTCCTGATTTTCA
The DNA here is from genome assembly GCA_037127315.1 of Ascarosepion bandense. Lineage (NCBI taxonomy): Eukaryota > Metazoa > Mollusca > Cephalopoda > Sepiida > Sepiidae > Ascarosepion > Ascarosepion bandense. Next base: position 5,780,358 of record JBBBDQ010000328.1, on the reverse strand, counting down.
GCAGTGATGACACTACTATTACTACAATGAAAACACTATACTCATAACAGTTGTAAGCAACCTCTGATTTGCAGCAGTAGTGTTGACATAATTTACTATTACTACAATGAAAACACCTGGTACTGACAATAGCTGTAAGCAAACTCCTGATTTGCAGCAGTGATGACATACTTTACTATTACTACAATGAAAACACTATACTTCATACTGTTGTAAGCAAACTCCCGATTTGCAGCAGTGTTGACATACTTTACTATTACTACAATGAAAACACTATACTCATAACAGTTGCAATGCAAACTCCTTGATTTTCAGCAGTGATGACATAATTTTTACTATTACCACAATGAAAGCACTATACTCATAACAGTTGTAAGCAACCCTGATTTTCAGCAGTGATGACATACTCTACTATTACTACAATGAAAACACTATACTCATAACAGTTGTAAGCAAACTCCTGATTTTCAGCAGTGATGACATACTCTACTATTACTACAATGAAAACACTATACTCATAATAGTTGTAAGCAAACTCCTGATTTGCAGCAGCGGATGACATACTCTACTATTACTACAATGAAAACACTATACTCATAACAGTTGTAAGCAAACTCTGATTTTCAGCAGTGATGACATACTCTACTATTACTGCAATGAAAACACTATACTCATAACAGTTGTAAGCAAACTCCTGATTTTCAGCAGTGATGACATACTTTACTATTACTACAATGAAAACACTATACTCATAACAGTTGTAGGCAACCTGATTTTCAGCAGTGATGACATTCTCTACTATTACTACAATGAAAACACTATACTCATAACAGTTGTAAGCAAACTCCTGATTTTCAGCAGTGATGACATACTCTACTATTACTACAATGAAAACACTATACTTATAACAGTTGTAAGCAAACTCCTGATTTGCAGCAGTGATGACATACTCTACTATTACTACAATGAAAACACTATACTCATAACAGTTGTAAGCAAACTCCTGATTTTCAGCAGTGATGACATACTCTACTATTACTGCAATGAAAACACTATACTCATAACAGTTGTAAGCAAACTCCTGATTTTCAGCAGTGATGACATACTTTACTATTACTACAATGAAAACACTATACTCATAACAGTTGTAAGAAAACTCCTGATTTGCAGCAGTGATGACATACTCTACTATCACTACAATGAAAACACTACACTCATAACAGTTGTAAGCAAACTCCTGATTTGCAGCAGTGTTGACATACTCTACTATTACTACAATGAAAACACTATACTCATAACAGTTGTAAGCAAACTCCTGATTTGCAGCAGTGATGACATATTGTACTATTACTACAATGAAAACACTATACTCATAACAGTTGTAAGCAAACTCCTGATTTGCAGCAGTGTTGACATACTTTACTATTACTACAATGAAAACACTATACTCATAACAGTTGTAAGCAAACTCCTGATTTTCAGCAGTGATGACATACTTTACTATTACTACAATGAAAACACTATACTCATAACAGTTGTAAGCAAACTCCTGATTTTCAGCAGTGATGACATACTCTACTATTACTAAAATGAAAACACTATACTCATAACAGTTGTAAGCAAACTCCTGATTTGCAGCAGTGTTGACATACTCTACTATTACTACAATGAAAACACTATACTCATAACAGTTGTAAGCAAACTCCTGATTTGTAGCAGTGTTTACATACTCTACTATTACTACAATGAAAACACTATACTCATAACAGTTATAAGCAAACTCCTGATTTGTAGCAGTGTTGACATACTCTACTATTACTACAATGAAAACACTATACTCATAACAGTTGTAAGCAAACTCCTGATTTTCAGCAGTGATGACATACTTTACTATTACTACAATGAAAACACTATACTCATAACAGTTGTAAGCAAACTCCTGATTTGCAGCAGTGTTGATATACTCTACTATTACTACAATGAAAACACTATACTCATAACAGTTGTAAGCAAACTCCTGATATGCAGCAGTGATGACATACTTTAGTATTACTACAATGAAAACACTATACTCATAACAGTTGTAAGCAAACTCCTGATTTTCAGCAGTGATGACATACTTTACTATTACTACAATGAAAACACTATACTCATAACACTTGTAAGCAAACTCCTGATTTTCAGCAGTGATGACATATTTTACTATTACTACAATGAAAACACTATACTCATAACAGTTGTAAGCAAACTCCTGATTTGCAGCAGTGATGACATACTCTACTATTACTACAATGAAAACACTATACTCATAACAGTTGTAAGCAAACTCCTGATTTGCAGCAGTGATGACATACTTTACTATTACTACAATGAAAACACTATACTCATAACAGTTGTAAGCAAACTCCTGATTTTCAGCAGTGATGACATACTTTACTATTACTACAATGAAAACACTATACTCATAACACTTGTAAGCAAACTCCTGATTTGTAGCAGTGTTGACATACTCTACTATTACTACAATGAAAACACTATACTCATAACAGTTGTAAGCAAACTCCTGATTTGCAGCAGTGATGACATACTTTACTATTACTACAATGAAAACACTATACTCATAACAGTTGTAAGCAAACTCCTGATTTTCAGCAGTGATGACATACTTTACTATTACTACAATGAAAACACTATACTCATAACAGTTGTAAGCAAACTCCTGATTTTCAGCAGTGATGACATACTCTACTATTACTACAATTAAAACACTATACGCATAACAGTTGTAAGCAAACTCCTGATTTGCAGCAGTGATGACATATTCTACTATTACTACAATGAAAACACTATACTCATAACAGTTGTAAGCAAACTCCTGATTTTCAGCAGTGATGATATACTCTACTATTACTACAATGAAAACACTATACTCATAACAGTTGTAAGCAAAATCCTGATTTGCAGCAGTGATGACATACTTTACTATTACTACAATGAAAACACTATACTCATAACAGTTGTAAGAAACTCCTGATTTTCAGCAGTGATGACATACTTTACTATTACTACAATGAAAACACTATACTCATAACAGTTGTAAGCAAACTCCTGATTTGCAACAGTGATGACATACTTTACTATTACTACAATGAAAACACTATACTCATAACAGTTGTAAGCAAACTCCTGATTTTCAGCAGTGATGACATACTTTACTATTACTACAATGAAAACACTATACTCATAACAGTTGTAAGCAAACTCCTGATTTGTAGCAGTGTTGACATACTCTAATATTACTACATTTAAAACACTATACTCATAACAGTTGTAAGCAAACTCCTGATTTGCAGCAGTGTTGACATACTTTACTATTACTACAATGAAAACACTATACTCATAACAGTTGTAAGCAAACTCCTGATTTTCAGCAGTGATGACATACTTTACTATTACTACAATGAAAACACTATAATCATAACAGTTGTAAGCAAACTCCTGATTTTCAGCAGTGATGACATACTTTACTATTACTACAATGAAAACACTATACTCATAACAGTTGTAAGCAAACTCCTGATTTGCAGCAGTGTTGACATACTCTACTATTACTACAATGAAAACACTATACTCATAACAGTTGTAAGCAAACCCCTGATTTGTAGCAGTTTTGACATACTCTACTATTACTACAATGAAAACACTATACTCATAACAGTTGTAAGCAAACTCCTGATTTGTAGCAGTGTTGACATACTCTACTATTACTACAATGAGAACACTATACTCATAACAGTTGTAAGCAAACTCCTGATTTGTAGCAGTGTTGACATACTCTACTATTACTACAATGAAAACACTATACTCATAAGAGTTGTAAGCAAACTCCTGATTTTCAGCAGTGATGACATACTTTACTATTACTACAATGAAAACACTATACTCATAACAGTTGTAAGCAAACTCCTCATTTGCAGCAGTGTTGACATACCTACTATTACTACAATGAAAACACTATACCATAACAGTTGTAATCAAACTCCTGATTTGCAGCAGTGAATATACTGCTTTACTATTAATACAATGAAAACACTATACTCATAACAGTTGTAAGCAAACTCCTGATTTTCAGCAGTGATGACATACTTTAGTATTACTACAATGAAAACACCATACCATAACAGTTACAAACCCTGATTTTCAGCAGTGATGACATACTTTACTATTACTACAATGAAAACACTATACTCATAACACTTGTAAGCAAACTCCTGATTTTCAGCAGTGATGACATATTTTACTATTACTACAATGAAAACACTATACTCATAACAGTTGTAAGCAAACTTCCTGATTTGGCAGTGATGACATACCTACTATTACTACAATGAAAACACTATACTCATAACAGTTAGCAAACCTCTGACTTGCAGCAGTGATGACATACTCTACTATTACTACAATGAAAACACTATACTCATAACAGTTGCAAGCAACCCTGATTTGCAGCAGTGATGACATACTTTACTATTACTATAATGAAAACACTATACTCATAACAGTTGTAAGCAAACTCCTGATTTTCAGCAGTGATGACATACTTTACTATTACTACAATGAAAACACTATACCATAACAGCAAGCAAACCTCATGATTTTCAGCAGTGAGACATACTTTACTATTACTAATGAAAACACTATACTCATAACAGTTGTAAGCAAACCCTGATTTTCAGCAGTGATGACATACTTTACTATTACTACAATGAAAACACTATACTCATACTGTAGTTGTAAGCAAACCTCTGATTTTCAGCAGTGATGACATACTCTACTATTACTACAATGAAAACACTATACTCATAACAGTTGTAAGCAAACTCCTGACTTGCAGCAGTGATGACACTTCCTACTATTACTACAATGAAAACACTATACTCATAACAGTTGTAAGCAAACCTGATTTGCAGCAGTGATGACATACTCTACTATTACTACAATGAAAACACTATACTCATAACAGTTGTAAGCAAACTCCTGATTTGCAGCAGCATTACATACTTTACTATTACTACAATGAAAACACTATACTCATAACAGTTGTAAGCAAACCTCTGATTTTCAGCAGTGATGACATTTACTATTACTAATGAAAACACTATACTCATAACAGTTGTAAGCAACCCCTGATTTGTAGCAGTGTTGACATACTCTACTATTACTACAATGAAAACACTATTCTCATAACAGTTGTAAGCAACCTCTGATTTGGTACAGTGATGACATACTTTACTATTACTACAATGAAAACACTATACTCATAACAGTTGTAAGCAAACTCCTGATTTTCAGCAGTGGTATACTTTACTATTACTACAATGAAAACACTATACTCATAACAGTTAGCAACCCTGATTTTCAGCAGTGATGACATACTCTACTATTACTACAATGAAAACACTATACTCATAATAGTTGTATAAACTCCTGATTTGCAGCAGTGATGACATATTCTACTATTACTACAATGAAAACACTATACTCATAACAGTTGTAAGCAAACTCCTGATTTTCAGCAGTGATGACATACTCTACTATTACTACAATGAAAACACTATACTCATAACAGTTGTAAGCAAATCCTGATTTGCAGCAGTGATGACATACTTTACTATTACTACAATGAAAACACTACTCATAATAGTTAAGCAAACTCCTGATTTTCAGCAGTGATGACATACTCTACTATTACTACAATGAAAACACTATATTCATAACAGTTGTAAGCAAACTCCTGATTTGCAGCAGTGATGACATACTCTACTATTACTACAATGAAAACACTATACTCATAACAGTTGTAAGCAAACTCCTGATTTGCAGCAGTGATGACATACTTTACTATTACTACAATGAAAACACTATACTCATAGCAGTTGTAAGCAAACTCCTGATTTGCAGCAGTGATGACATACTTTACTATTACTACAATGAAAACTCTATATTCATAACAGTTGTAAGCAAACTCCTGATTTTCAGCAGTGATGACATACATTACTATTACTACAATGAAAACACTATACTCATAACAGTTGTAAGCAAACTCCTGATTTTCAGCAGTGATGACATACTCTACTATTACTACAATGAAAACACTATACTCATAACAGTTGTAAGCAAACCCCTGATTTGCAGCAGTGATGACATACTCTACTATTACTACAATGAAAACACTATACTCATAAAAGTTGTAAGCAAACTCCTGATTTGCAGCAGTGTTGACATACTTTACTATTACTACATTGAAAACACTATACTCATAAAAGTTGTAAGCAAACTCCTGATTTGCAGCAGTGATGACATACTTTACTATTACTACAATGAAAACACTATACTCATAACAGTTGTAAGCAAACTCCTGATTTGCAGCAGTGTTGACATACTTTACTATTACTACAATGAAAACACTATACTCATAACAGTTGTAAGCAAACTCCTGATTTTCAGCAGTGATGACATACTTTACTATTACTACAATGAAAACACTATACTCATAACAGTTGTAAGCAAACTCCTGATTTTCAGCAGTGATGACATACTCTACTATTACTACAATGAAAACACTATACTCATAACAGTTGTAAGCAAACTCCTGATTTGCAGCAGTGATGACATACTTTACTATTACTACAATGAAAACACTATACTCATAACAGTTGTAAGCAAACTCCTGATTTTCAGCAGTGATGACATACTTTACTATTACTACAACGAAAACACTATACTCATAACAGTTGTAAGCAAACTCCTGATTTTCAGCAGTGATGACATACTTTACTATTACTACAATGAAAACACTATACTCATAACAGTTGTAAGCAAACTCCTGATTTTCAGCAGTGATGACATACTTTACTATTACTACAATGAAAACACTATACTCATAACAGTTGTAAGCAAACTCCTGATTTGCAGCAGTGATGACATACTCTACTGTTACTACAATGAAAACACTATACTCATAACAGTTGTAAGCAAACTCCTGACTTGCAGCAGTGATGACATACTCTACTATTACTACAATGAAAACACTATACTCATAACAGTTGTAAGCAAACTCCTGACTTGCAGCAGTGATGCATACTCTACTATTACTACAATGAAAACACTATACTCATAACAGTTGTAAGCAAACTCCTGATTTTCAGCAGTGATGACATACTCTACTATTACTACAATGAAAACACTATACTCATAACAGTTGTAAGCAAACTCCTGATTTGCAGCAGTGTTGACATACTCTACTATTACTACAATGAAAACACTATACTCATAACAGTTGTAAGCAAACTCCTGATTTGCAGCAGTGTTGACATACTTTACTATTACTACAATGAAAACACTATACTCATAACAATTGTAAGCAAACTCCTGATTTTCAGCAGTGATGACATACTTTACTATTACTACAATGAAAACACTATACTCATAACAGTTGTAAGCAAACTCCTGATTTTCAGCAGTGATGACATACTCTACTCTTACTACAATGAAAACACTATACTCATAACAGTTGTAAGCAAACTCCTGATTTTCAGCAGTGATGACATACTTTACTATTACTAAAATGAAAACACTATACTCATAACAGTTGTAAGCAAACTCCTGATTTGCAGCAGTGATGACATACTCTACTATTACGACAATGAAAACACTATACTCATAACAGTTGTAAGCAAACTCCTGATTTGCAGCAGTGTTGATATACCTCTACTATTACCAATGAAACACCATACTCATACAACAAGTAAACTCCTGACTGCAGTGATGACACAATTTCTATCATTACTACAATGAAAACACTATACTCATAACAGTTGTAAGCAAACTCCTGATTTGCAGCAGTGTTGACATACTTTACTATTACCACAATGAAAACACTATACTCATAACAGTTGTAAGCAAACTCCTGATTTTCAGCAGTGATGACATACTTTACGCATAATATATTGAAAACACTATACCATAAATAGCCAGGGGCAAACTCCTGATTTTCAGCAGTGATGACATACTCTACTATTACTACAATGAAAACACTATACTAGTACAGCTTGGGCAACCTGATTTTCAACAGTGATGACATACTCTACTATTACTACAATGAAAACACTATACTCATAATGCTGTAAGCAAACCTCTGATTTGCAGCAGTGATGACATACCTACTATTACTAGTTGAAAACACTATACCTATAATAGTTGAAAAGTTAAACCTTGATTTGCAGCAGTGATGACATACTTTACTATTACTACAATGAAAACACTATACTCATAACAGTTGTAAGCAAACTCTGATTTGTAGCAGTGTTGACATACTCTACTATTACTACAATGAAAACACTATACTCATAACAGTTGTAAGCAAACTCCTGATTTGCAGCAGTGATGACATACTTTACTATTACTACAATGAAAACACTATACTCATAACAGTTGTAAGCAAACTCCTGATTTGCAGCAGTGATGACATACTTTTACTATTACTACAATGAAAACACTATACTCATAACAGTTGTAAGCAAGCTCCTGATTTTCAGCAGTGATGACATACTTCATTATTACTACAATGAAAACACTATACTCATAACAGCTAGCAACCCTGATTTGTAGCAGCATGTTTATACACGCCTACACAATGAAAACACTATATCTGCAATAGCAGCAACCCTGATTTGTGGAAAGGCAAGCATACACTCTCTAATGTTACAATTAAATGAAACACTATACTCCAGCACAGTTGGGGCAAACCTGATTTGGCAGGATGAATGCTACCTCTTACCATACTAAATGAAAACAACTACACCAGAAGCAGCTGTAAGCAAACCTCTGATTTCAGCAGTGATGACATATTTTACTATTACTACAATGAAAACACTATACTCATAACAGTTAGCAAACTCCTGATTTTCAGCAGTGATGACATACTTTACTATTACTACAATGAAAACACTATACTCATAACAGTTGTAAGCAAGCTCCTGATTTTCAGCAATGATGACATACTCTACTATTACTACAATGAAAACACTATACTCATAACAGTTGTAAGCTAACTCCTGACTTGCAGCAGTGATGACATACTCTACTATTACTACAATGAAAACACTATACTCATAACAGTTATAAGCAAACTCCTGATTTGCAGCAGTGATGACATACTCTACTATTACTACAATGAAAACACTATACTCATAACAGTTGTAAGCAAACTCCTGACTTGCAGCAGTGATGACATACTCTACTATTACTACAATGAAAACACTATACTCATAACAGTTATAAGCAAACTCCTGATTTGCAGCAGTGATGACATAATCTACTAATTGCTTCATATTGTTAATCACTATGTGCTTTTAATCTTTTAAAAATTAAACTTTAAAATTAAGTGCAAGAAGATACTTAAAGAAGCTAAGCTGCTGTTTGCAGCCAGAATGAAGCAGCGCATAGCATCCCATAAGTTTGGTTCCAAAGACTATTGGAGGCCCTGTAAAAGTGTACTAAACAATAGCAAATCCTCCATACCACCTCTAATCAATTAATTTGAGGTCTTTACCTTTACAACAGACAAGGCTAAGTGCTTGACTCGCAGATTCTCCTCCAATTCAACACTGAACTCATCTGGAGTATCTGTACCTGACTTCCCACCCCAAACTGAGGCCCAAATGAATGACATCCACATTACCCCTTCAATAGTCTTTAACATAACTTCAAAGCTTGACCACCATAAAGTAAGCAGCAGTGGTGACAGAATCCCAATCGTCCTGAAGAAATATTCCCTTGAACTCTCCTCTGTTCTCTCCAAACTCTATTACTGCCTCTCTGCTTCTTGCTTTCCTGCCTACTGGAAGTCCTCCTCCATAGGTTCAATATATAAAAACACTGGTGAACCCTCTGACCCCTCTAATTATTGCCCTATCAGCCTCCTACCAATTTTTGGCAAAGTGTTCAAAGCCATCATCAGTGCTGAGGTGGTTCAACATCTTACAGACTGTTCTCTGACAAACAGTATGTCTTCTGCTTTACCAGGACTACTGCTAATATGCTCATGACCATCACTGAGTATATACACCATGCTCTCAACAAGAACATCGAAGCCTAAACTGTTACCCTAGATATTTCCAAAGCTTTTGACAGAGTCTGGCATGCTTGCCTTCTACACAAGCTGCAAGGTTATGGTATAACTGGACAATTGTTTGACCTTATCCAGTCATTCCTTTCAAATCACACAATGAAGGTAGTATTGAACAGACATGCCTCCCAATACTATCATACGAATAAGGGTGCTCCTCAAGGCTCTATTCTAGGTCCTATGCTTTTCCTTATCTACATTAATGATCTCCCAGATTTAATAAGATCCAAAATAGGCATATATGCTGATGACACTACGGTTTACTCGTGTATCGATCAAAAATCTACCGAGGCTGACAAAGCAAACTTTTCTGCCGAGTTTTAAAATGACCTCCAATCCATGGCGGACTGGGGTAAGAAATGGCTCATGAATTTTAATGCTTCCAAATCAAAGCTGCTATCTATTAACCATCACAAACAATTGTTCCTACTGCCCATTAGCATGGATCTGGCTAGTCTCCCTGAAAGCAAAACACTGTGCCTCCTCGGGTTAACTCTCACAACAGACCTCAAGTGGAATGACTATAGCTATCCATAGCTAAATCTGCTGCTAAGAAAGTCGGTTCTCTGTGTAGGGCCAAGAAGTTTTCCCATCTGAAACAATCCTGCACATATATAAATCTACCATCCGCCCGTGCATTGAATATTGCTGCCATATCTGGTCTGGTGCTCCTGCTATCCACCTAGGTGTCCTTAACAAAATCTACTGAAGAATCTGTAATATGATCAATGCCGGTTTGGCAGCTCAGATACAGTCACTTTCTCACCAGCGCAATGTGGCTTCCCTGTGTCTCTTCTACAAATACTTTCACGGCTTCTGCTCCAATGAACTTGGCTCACTGGTGCCTTCTATATAGGAATTTACTCCAGCCACAAGATTAGCAACTAGGTCTTACCTTTTTACTGTGAAACCAATAAAAATGTAAACGCAAATTCTACTCCATCAGCTTCTTGTCTTGCACTTCCTGCCTGTGGAATTTTCTTCCATTTACTTGCTTCCCCGACAGCTACAATCTCCAAGAATTTAAATGTAAAGTCAATAGTCATCTCCTATTTCACTAACTTAAATCCTCTCTCTCATGTTTTTTCCCTGTTCACCCCACTCTCATCACTATTTTCATCCTTCTCTTACCCACTTTCTGACACTCCCTATAACCTGTCACTTTTTCTTATAACTTTCATCCTATGTAACCCCCTGCAAAACAGTGGCAGTAAAATGCCTTGCTTGTGGCAATTTGATATAACAAAAAAAAACTAATTCAACCATTTTTGATGGATCTCCCGCTAATATCCAGTTCTCATTATATCTCCCATATCTCTCTTCTTCAGATCTATGCTTTGAAATGACTTCTGCTGGTGAGTTGCTTCAGAATGCATATTTTCATAAAAGTAAATCTTGATCAAATCATGAAATGAAAGTGATTTTGAATGGCTAATCTTTTAGCATCAATGCAAGTCTTCCTCATGCCTCTATTGTTGGAACAATATTGTTTTTAATTTTCATAAAGGAGGTACTGTATTTAACAATGCAAATGTGGTGGGCATGAAATCTGCATAATTGATTTCATCTTTGCATGAGGAGTATGGACAACAAGGAGTACATATAAATGAGCCAGTAGTGAGGTACAAAGACAATGATGTAGGAGTGAGAAATGTGAAATGAATTACTACAAATTATTGCAAATATATTTTGGCACCATAACCAATTTCATCCTAAACTGATACTAGAATTTGACAGCTCTGATCCTGAACAATCTGTTGTCAAATGGATAGAGAAAGCAGAATTGATATGTCGGCTATGTGCAGTGAAAAGGATTAGGTTTGTAGTCCCAATGCGTTTAATGGGTGTGGCATATGCAGTGTATCAGCAGCTGAGTGAAGAAAGAAAAAAAACAGGTTCAGCTGCATAAAGGAAGCCCTGTATATGGTCTTTTGCTGCTGACTAATTTGCAGTGTATTAATGATCTGTGGCTCAACATTTACAACCTGCAGTGTCTATTGTTTTTTTCTGGCAGAACTACGAAAAACCCTCAGTTCTGTTCGGCAGTGGAACAATCCGTAAGGTATTCTTTAATAGCCAATTTGCTAGTGTATCAAGCAGCTCTTCTGTTTATCCTGCAGAAAGAACAAAATTGATATTAGACAGGTGCTTGCTTGTGTAAGGGCAATAATAAAGGATGACACCATAGGAATGGAACTAGCCACTGTAGCAGTAAAACAGATGTGTGACCCAGTGGATGGAATTATGAATGCAAGAAAATTTGATTTATGTGATAGTCCAAGTCATAAAGCTCATGTCTGCCTCACTCAATACAAGAAACCCAAAGACAACTATCTGAAGCCCCACAAAAAATGTGTGTGCTTTTGGTGTGGAAATTTGTTGCAGAAATTCTTTGGAAAAAATGACAAGAAGGAAAATCTACAGTGCCAATAAAAATGTGAATTTGTCACTACCCACGATAGAGCTGTACATGTGCGGGAAAAGATGTGCTGCACTAGTGGATTCTGGGTGGTTTTAGATTATTATTAGCAGAAAGATGTGCTGGACATGGAAAAAGAAGGATGTTGAAATGATAACTCTTACATGAGAAATGTGCATCTGTTGTGTTGGGCAGATAGATCTTTAACTGGATGAAAGAACTGCAGAAATAGAAGCTTTGGTTGCACAAGAGAATCCTCTTGGATTTGGTGTACTGATTGGTGTGGTTGAAATCAAGACCCTGAAACAGGTTTCCATGACAAAATCAGGAGAGATGTACTTCCTCTAAAAACAATCTTCTGTGTGTGTGATAGCAGTTTTCTTCATTGAAGAACCAGATGTTCATATGGAATTTGATCAGTGATTAAATGATAGGACTGTATCCTGGAAATGGACAGCCAGCAAAACAGCCAGCAATTTAACTTTATCAATTCAATAAATCTGTATCAATTTTATCCCTCATTTTTCTAAGTAGCCACTTTTATTTTGATCCACTTAATTCAGAAATATTTTTTTAAATTACATTAGGTGAGGTGATATATCTTATGTAATAAAATATGTCTGGCACTGGATCCTCGGAGAGTTAACCAGAAGAAAGAAAAGAGAAGAAAAAAGGGAAAATGAAGAGAAAAATAAGAAAAAAGAATGAAAGGATTGAGTTGTATTCTTCTTACAGAGGGAAGAGAGAGAAGGGGGAGGACAACAACAACAAGTTTAGTAACCCCTAACCTGGCCAAGCAAAAAAGAACAGATCATTTAATTTCTTCAAGAGCAGTAATGCCTTGAGATACAAGTTTAATTCATTCAAGACTAAGCTTGTAATTAATTTTCCACATTGAAATTAAGGGGAATATTTCTAGTCTCTTTCAGGCCCCTAAAAAAAGAAAACCCTTATTTTCCTAAAGCTCACACCTGCATTTGTATTTGTAGTTTTCTTACAAGAAAAATGTAGTTTACAAACTATAAAATAAGAGAAAAAACAATTAGTAAAAAAATAGTACTAAAGCATGAAGTTCAGGCAGGTCATAGGCCAAATGTCAAAGGAGAGAAAGGGACAACAACAACTAGTTTAGCAAACTCTACCCTGATCTAGTAACAGCTAGCCTAGTCTATGATAATGAAAATCAACTTTATCACTTTAATTTTTAAGTTTTGTAAAACATTTACATTTTTATCCATTAATTTAAATATTTTTTACTCCATTGGTTGCTGTTTTAACCATTACAGTGCATTGATGTTTCAATATTATGCATATCATCAATGTAAAATACTCATATTGTATTGCCAAATCCATTACTCATACATCTTTCACAGATTTTTGAATATCTTCACACTTTACCTCCAGCAAAATCATATGTGACATAACAGAGAACAAGGTGAACATGAGTATTGTGAGTGGAAACACTCTCAAAGCTTGGTGCTTGCTGCGCCAATTCATGGATGCTTTATTGAAACTCATTCATATCTGAAAATTCAGCATATTTGTAATGCAAATATGACTTAACTCATTTTTTTTTCTGGTGGAAAAACACAATAATTTGAAAACTTCTTGCAAAAATCAAATAGTTGTCAGATTTTAATGAAACTTTCAGGACTTAGTCCCAAATAAATTAAATTATTTTTTAAATGATTATTTTTAGAAAATCTTGGTAAAAATATGGTTTAATCATTTACCTTTCAATTAAAACTAACATAAAAGTTTCAAGGTATATTTTTATTTCTGAAAATTCAATTTAAAAGTTAGTTATCGAAAATGAGTGGAGGTACATAAATTGAGTGGAGTTGTTGTTTGATGTAACGTTAACTTGGTTATATTAGAGAAGAAAAATAACTCCTTCCACTCAATTTAAATAGTTTTTAAATACAGCCCATTATTCTTATTAAATTTAATAAGATTAAAAATTGAAATTAAATTTCTATTGACTTAAAATTAGAACTAAAAAATAAATGCATCAAGAAATATTTTTTATTTTAAATAATTAAGTTTAGACTTTTGGTAAATAAACTTTATTGAGAAAACTAATGTCTTTAGAGAATTGTTGTTTTAATGTTTATATTAAAAGTACAGTAATGCCTTTGAGATAAGGGTTGTACTAACACAGGAATTCTTTGAGGTATGAGCCAGAGTTCAGCAGAATGTTTTTTTCAGAAGCTGAATTTTGAGACGTTTGCTCACATAGCTAAGATAGCTTTCATTTAAGCATCCACTAATTGAGCCAACTAGCAATAAGTCCTATTATTATTTCAGAAAGAAACTATATTTTCTGATTATAAATGGAAAAGCTTACTATACTTCAGTGACCATCTTCAAATATTTTTTAAAATTTGGATAATTTTCTGTGTGTATAAACATGCTATCTTTTGACTAAACACATCGTTATCAGAAAGTAAATTTCAAATTTATTGGTAATTTTCAAACTTTTCTTCAAGAATTATTTTTGTAATTAAAACTATAAAGCCAAAATAATTAAACTTCAATAAAATATTAGTTTATTTTGTCTGATTTCAGAAATTTTAATTTTATGTATTAGTTACAAACTTATATAAAATAAAAGGATTACTTACATTAAATTCATCAAGTAATTTTTTGTTATTTTTTTATAGAAAGAATCCCCAAATATATATGTATTGATATAGTTAACAACACCTCAAAAACACCCCTGACATGTTGAAAAATACTTTGAAATATTTAAAATTTCCTTCTTTTTTTCCAATGGTTTCTTACAATTAATTTAAAAAAATTAGTCATATTTGTTTCAAATTAAACTTTAAGTCAATTAATTTTCTGCACAGTTTCAGAAAAGTATATTTATTTTTCAAAGATTTCTTTAATATTGACTGATTCACTAATATTGCCTATTTTTTAGCAATTTTCATTATTTTAAAAAACTATTCTTTCACTTGATTGCTTTTTTTGTTATTTTTAACTTTCAATGTTTTAGTTCAACTACATTCTCACTTACCTTGTGTCCATTCCATAGGAATTAATTTTAGATATTCCACATTTTCACTTTTGTTAAATTAAAGAAAAATATCCAATCTTAACACATCAAAAATATACTCCAAAATTTCAGAAAAGAATGCAAAAAAAAACTCCAAGATCTAAATCTGAGACAGTTTCAAAAACATTATATACCTTGGCTTGCGTTTCTCATAAATGTTGAAAGTGCTATATGCAGTAACACTTGACATGATTCAGCTCTTAAATTTAAAACATTTTTTATGAGGTATGTTTGTGAAAATGTTACAAGTTTGTAGAAGATGGCAGTATTTATATAAACATTTCTAGCCAATATTGTATGAATCACTTTTTATGTAGATCCTATAGTATTTAAGTTTGATAATAGTTATACAGAATTTCTCCAGAAATCTATCTTTAAAAAGTGTAAAACCTGATAAACTTGGGATTTTACAAGTAAATAAGTTAAAAGATGTAATCACATGAAGAATCTTTCTTTGAAAAT
Source organism: Ascarosepion bandense (assembly GCA_037127315.1). Lineage (NCBI taxonomy): Eukaryota > Metazoa > Mollusca > Cephalopoda > Sepiida > Sepiidae > Ascarosepion > Ascarosepion bandense. Next base: position 5,764,227 of record JBBBDQ010000328.1, on the reverse strand, counting down.
TTCAAATGAAAATTTCAGTAAATAATTTTCTTCATTTATTACTGAAATTTTATGCCTAGCCAATACTTACTTCGAGGTAAACATTTCAAAAAAATTTTTTATTTTATAGAATTGTTATAGATTGATTTTATGTCAGAATTTTTTATTTTCCATTTATTGCTATCCAGTTCTGATTTTTTTATTCATCTCAACAAACTAATAATTGCCAGATTGAAATCACCATTCTGATTTATAGAAATTGTGAAAAAATAGTACTTTCTTGATTGATATTTGATATTGATTCCATATTCTTTCTTCCATCAATTAGAAAAAAAAACAAGGATTCACTTGGTCATTATATTTCAAATTTACTGCTTATGACCACATTTCAACATTCAATTATTTCAGTGTTATAGTAAAAAACTAGGATATAAAATATAAATGATTTCATATATTTTTCACACTCTGTTAAAATGTCTTTCTATGTTTTCCTCACAGGTGTTTGGGCAGAAAAGGAAATCTCAATATATAAACTGTTATTATTGGGAATTTAAATGAAAGACAAGAAGAAATTTGACGTTCGATAACAGAAAAATGTATACTGAAAACATCACGGAGAAGTTGTGCATCTATATTTTTAAAACTATCACATTATGAAAACCTGTACTTTGTAAATTGGGACTTTTTAAGTAGAATTTTAGTGTTCTGTAAGTATAAATTAGAGACACATCATATATTTAAGATAGCTAATTATTGCTATCATTTAATTTAGTGTACAATATGGGAAAATGCACAAGAAAGAAACCATATGCTTGTGATGTTTGGGGTTTAGTTTTTTCATACAAGTCCTACTTGAATTGACTTTTTTGAACACACGCTCATCAAACCCTGTTCTTGTGATATTTGTGGACTTGCCCTTTTAAGAAAGTCACATTTGAAGTGCAATATGCAAGCACACACTGGAGACAATCTATATTCTTGTCAAGTTTGTGGATGAGAATTTTTACAGAAGTCAAATTTGAAATTATAAAGTTTATAGATTTGCATTTTTGCAGGTATCATATTTGTAGTGCCATACGCTAAGACATACTGGAGAAAAACACATTATTTTGAAAATTGTATGTGTTAATTTTCAGCTTAGTCATGAGTGGAGTACCATATGCGAATACATACTGGTGAGAAACTGCATTCTTATGATGTTTGTGGGTCTACATTTTCATGGAAGTCAAGTTTGAAATGTCATATTTGAACCCAAACTGGTGAAAAACCATATACTTATCAAAGTTTTGAATCTGCATTTTCCAGCTTATTTAAATTTGAAGTGTTATATGTTATCCCATACTAGCCAAGAACCATATTCTTGTGAAATTTGTGGATCTACATTTTCATGGAAGGCGCATTTGAAGTGCCACATGCAAACTCACACTAAAAAGAAACCATATTGTTCTGAAGTTTGTGGTTCTGAATTTTAAAGGAAGCATCATTTGAATGAACTATGCAAACAAACACTGGGGAAAAACCATATCCTTGTGAAGACTGTGGGTCTGCATTTTCAAGTAAGTCATATTTGGAGTACCATATGCAAACACACACTGGGGAAAAACATATTCTTGTGAAGTTTGTGGATCTGCATTTTCAATTAAGCCATATTTGAAGAAACATATGCAAACACACACTGGGGAAAGACCACATTCTTGTGAAGTTTGTGGGTCTGCATTTACAATAAAGGCAGTCTTGAAGAGTCATATGCGAACACATACTGGAGAGAAACCATATTCTTGTGAAGTTTGTGCATCAGCATTTTCAAATAAGTCATCTTTGGTGCACCATATGCCAATACACACTGGTAAGAAACCACATTCTTGTGAAGTTTGTGGGTCATCATTTTCATTGATGTCAAGTTTGAATAGGCATATGCAAACACACACTGTTGTGAAGTTTGTGGGTCAGCATTTTCAATGAAGTCATATCTGAAAATACACATGCTAACACACACTGGAGAGAAACCACATTCTTGTGAATTTTGTGGGTCGGCATTTTCAAGTAAGTCAAATTTGAAGTATCATATTCAAACACACACTCGCAAAAATTCACATTCTTGTGAAATTTGTGGTCTGTATTTTCAAGGAAAGCAGATTTGAAGCGCCACATGCAAACACACACTGGCAAAAAAGCATATACTTGTGAAGTTTGTGGTTCTGAATTTTTAGAGAGGCATCATTTGAATAACCATATGCGGACACACACTGGGGAAAAACCACATTCTTGTGAATTTTGTGGGTCGGTATTTTCAAGAAAGTCAACATTGAAGTTTCATATTCAAACACACACTAGTAAAAATCCACATTCTTGTGAAATTTGTGGCTCTGCATTTTCAAGGAAAGCAAATTTGAAGCACCACATGCAAACACACACTGGAGAAAAGCCATATCCTTGTTAAGTTTGTGTTTCTGAATTTTTAGAGAGTCATCATTTGAATAAACATATGGGGAAAAACCATATTCTTGTGAAGTTTGTAAATTTGCATTTTCAATGATATCGCATTTGAAGAGACATATGCAAACACACACTGGTAAGAAACCACACTCCTGCGAAGTTTGTGGGTCTGCATTTTCAACTAAATCATCTTTAGAGTGTCATATGCGAACACACACTGGTGAGAAACCATATTCCTGTGACTTTTGTACATCTACATTTGCCAACTATTCAGGTTTGAAATTCCATTTGCTAATACCCACTGGAGAGAAACCACATTGTGAAGTTTGTGAATCTGCATTTTCAAGAAAATCACATTTAAAGTGTCATATGCAGACACACAGGAGAGAAGACATATTCTTTTTAAGGTTTTGGATCAGAAATTTTACACAAGTCAAATTTGAAATTCTCTATGTGAACACACGCTTGACAGTGGCCATATTCTTGTGAAGTTAGTGGATCTGCATTTTTGTAGTGGTTGTCTCTAATGCTCTGTATTTGAACACACACTGTAGAGAAACCTCTCTCCTGTGAAATTATATGCAAAGTTAACAGAAAGATATATTTTCAACCCTCCACAAAGAAAAGTCAAAACAGAAATACACGTTTTCCCCTCCCCAAACAAAAAATCAAAACAATTATGAATTCAAAAAGAAACCTTCTCCTAATCCATGTTATAGATGTGGAGCTCTTCACTGGTATAAAGACTGCATGTATCATTATAAAACCTGTTCAGCATGTGACACAAAAGTTTGCATTGCAGAACTAGAACTAAAGAAAACAGAATCAGGGTAAGAGCTGCCAGAATGGAACATGAGGAGAGAATAAACAAAAGAAAATAAGTAGTAGTAGAAATTCTAAACAAAAGGATCAAATTCCAGCCTGATTCAGGCTCCGATCTGTCATCAGTTTACAAACATGGAGAAAACTGAATAAGCCCACCATGCTATGTACAAGCAAAATTACAAGATCAGTAACAGGAAAAAGAATAAAATTCGAAGGAGAGATAATCATGAATGTATCATTCAATGAAAAAACAAAACAACTCAAAATGTTCTAAAAAATACAGTGTTTTTGATTTAGCCAAAGATGATAAACTTCAGATTGTATCTACTTAGCATTATCTCATATATGACACTGTTTTCTTGATCAGGATATCTCTTTATTTCACTTGTTATATGCATCAATTTGTGATTCCCTTAGATGTATCATTACTGACTTGGTGTTTTTGATTTAGCCAAAGATGATAAACTTCAGATTGTATCTAGTTAACATTATCTCACTTATAACCCTATCTTCTTTATTATTCAAACTTTTATATGTATCAACTTGTGATTTCCTGGGACACATTTGCAATGGCCTCTAAATGATATTTCATCACTGCTAAAAATAGAATACTTTTCCATTTTTTTATCACCAAAAATCTGTGTCATATTAGATTTTGTTTTTCACTTACTTACTAGAAAGGTCAGTAGAATGTTTGATTCTCAATACAACAGGCATGAAAATTTGAAGCAATTCAAAACAAGAAAAAACAAACTCTATATGTCATTATGAGTTATACAGTTTAATCCTCAAAAGAATTTGGGGCTGATACATTCAAGTAAATTACAAAATATATAATCCAGTCATGATATTAAAAACATTTATGTACTGCCACAAATCACAATTTAACACACATTGAGTAAGACATTTCTGTAAATTTATTACCAACATATAATTACATAAAAAAGAATAATGAATCAATATCCTGTTGTGTTTTCTGTTACATGTTTTTTCTCTCCATTTATTTTCAGTTACAGTTAGTTGTTAACACCCTTTTTATCCAGTGACACATTCATTTGGAAATTCTTACAAAATATCAAATAATTGTCAGATTTTAATGAAACTTTCAGGACTTATTCACAAATGAATTAAATTATTTTCAAAATTATTATTTTTTAAAACCTATAAATTTTTTTTTTTGCATCAGCAAGTGAACAGATTTTTACAAATGTAATATTACACAACTCACTTTTTTGACTATGAAAAACATTAATTTGGGAATTCTTGCAAATTAAAAATTATAGACTTTTAGTTTAGCTATAAAACTAAACTAGGTATCTCCTAAATCGCTGAAAAAACAGTATAGTATGAATAAAAAAGGCCCCAAACTTAATAAAAAAACACTTTTTCCATCAAAATGTTTGTTATTATTAAAAGGAAAGATCAGAGTATTTTTAATTATTTAAAAAAAATGTAATGTCTTCTAACATTCAAAATTTTTGGTAAAAATCTTGTTTTGATATTTTTAGTTTGCAAGTAACCAAATAATTATGAGAGTTTACAATGGAAAATGTAATATTACATATTTCAGTTTTTTTCTGATGACAAACGCATTGATTTGGAAATTCTTGCAAAAATCAAATAATTGTCAGATTTTAATGAAACTTTCAGAAAATAATGAAATTAATTATTAAATTAATATTTTTGAAAAATATTAGTAAAAATATTTTTGCATCTGTTACCTACCACTCCATGTAAATTCATGAAATTTTAAGAAATTAAATTTTATTGCGAAAATTGGTTTTATTAGTTAAATGCAGGACTCATTGCGGAATGTAAATCATATATTACTTTTTTTGAAACATTTTACCTTTATTTCCGAAAATCTGGTCTGAATAGTAAAATAAAAAATGCAATAGAACTATGACATTATTTAATTTGATAAACTTTTAATTGATTTAATAAATAATATAAATTAAGGACATTATAGCATAGCAATAAAACTATGACATTTTTTAATTTGATAAACTTTTAAATCTCTGCGTACATTGAAAGGTCATATGTTTGAAGGTTTCTTCCCCTTACAGGAAAACATTATGTCACTTTTGATCACCATACACTTATGTTATCTCTTATCTGTCAAACTGTCATCACATTTCAAATATGGGGAAAAGGCCAGAAAGTTGAACTCTGTGTTTAAGAAATAGTTTTATTCTAAATTTCATGCTATGAATAAGTAATACTTCTGTAAATCAGATTAATTTAACATTAAAAACTGAAAAGTTTTAAATTCCAATCAATATAATTTCGGTTTGAAATACACCATAGTATTTTGCTTACTGGAAATCATAAATTTAATTATTTAGCATTCAATTAAAATTAAAATGAAAGTTTCAAGAAAAGTTTTTTTTTTATTTTTAAAGATTCAATTTAAAAGTTAATTATCAAAAATGAGTGGGAGCACCTATTGAATTAATATTATTTGTTGCAAACAAATTGTTCTGTTTGCATCTATAATATACAATATATATATATATATATATATATATATATATATATATATATATATAAAGAGAAAGACCATTTTTAATGTTATGTGTGACCTTAATGAAACCTCATCAGGTAATGTAAATATATGTTATTTTGGTATATTTTATGTTTTAAGAATACATTAAGAATTGGGTGTAACTGCTACATAGAAAACATAGTCATATTTGCTAAGATCTTCTTATGACATCTTGGGTTAGGTGAGGAAGAAACAAAATGACCAAGTCACAGAACTTCTGATCCAAAGCAACTGACTGAAGAAGGTGTGACAGCCAAATAGGAAACATACAGTCATGTTTATAGTGGGTATATCTTATTTTATTCTTTTTCTAGTTGTAGTAGGATTCCGTTCTAGTGAAGGGTAATTGTATACCGTTGCAGGTTAATGGAATTTGGCCTGGTGGAAGATAGCCCACTATAAGTCATGAAATGATTATAAAATCAAGAAAGGCAATTTGAGTATAAAATAACATTTATATATACACATGTCAATTAATGTTTTACAATTAAAATAATACTTGAATATAAGTCCAACAGAGGTTAAAGTGTTCATGACAAATAATAATGAGCTGAAAGAGATAAAAGGCTTAGAAATGTGGAGAGCGAAGGTATGTGGGGAATGTTCATCTTGAAGTTGCCACTTCTAAGGTCTGTAAGTCAGTAAGTAGGTTTGTGAGGAATGTCTTTGAAGAGGTCACTCCTGAGGTCAGTAGGTACTTTTGAGACAGGGAGAAGGAAAGAGGCCAGCATAGTAGCCGCTCGACTTCAGTCGAGGGGAGACACTGGTTACTCTAGCCTGTCTGTCCTTCTGTCTGACGATGCTTTTTGTCTCGGCTTTTTATATCTGCTTTTTGGATCAGAAGCTCGTTTTGAATTTCACGCTTGTATTTGATTCTGGGCTTCCCATTGGCTGGTAAATAAAATTCACATAGGCTCACGAAATGGAAATTTGATATTTGATTAATTTTTATTTTTCAACCAGAACATCTGCGCAAACTCGGATGCGCACGACGAGTTTTATTCATTTGCTTTTTAGTTGGTATAGAGCCAACATCCAGTTCATCGCTTTTGCTCAGTCGGTATCACTACAAGATCCTCATTATGTCATTTTGGGTCAGATAAAGAAGGAATAAAATGCCCAGGTAACAAAACTTCCAATACGAAGTGGCTAAAAAAGGTGTGATTGCCACATAGGAAACATTTGGTAATATTTGGTAAGATCTTCTTTTGACATCATGGGAAAGAATAAAATAGGCAGGTCACAGAACTTCTGATAAAAATTATCTAAAGAAGGTATGACCACCACATAAGAAACAGTCATATTAGATAAGATCTTCTTATGACTTCTTGGTTTAGATAAAAAAAAGAAATGTTTTTACTTCTAAATTTCTTGAATGCCTTTCCTAATATTTCATGAATGATTTTATTTTTGTTATTTCATGAATGTCTTTTTCCTTAGTGTTTCTTGAATATCTTTCTTAATATTTCTTGAACACTTTTAATCTTAATATTTCATGAATATCTTCCTTCTTGATATTTCATGAATATCTTTCCTCTTGATATTTCTTCAATGTCTTCAATTTTAATGTTTCATGAATATCTTTCCTCTTGATATTTCTTCAATGTCTTCAATTTTAATATTTCATATATATATATATATATATTGATTGTTTAATTACTTGTTTTTGGTCATAATAAAATTAGATCTGTAATAATTTTAAATTTAGCAATTATGCTATTCCCAAACAAAAATGAACTATTGAATGAAAGAACAGAAATTATGACTAAGTGTAACCATACTAAAAAATACCTATTAGGTTCAAACAACCATGGCTGAAATTTCTTGTAATTTTAAAAATTTCCTGTAACGTGAGTGTTAAAAAAACACACTGCTACATGAGCATTCTTAAAAAAAATGGTAAAAGGTAAAATTGGTTATTGAAAATTGCCTGAAGACACCACATGGTAGAAACCTAGGTAACATAATAACTCATTTACAAACAAAGAATATATATATATATATATATATATATATATATATAGAGAAAGGCCATTTTTAATGTTATGTGTGACCTTGATGAAACCTCATCAGGTAATGTAAATATATGTTATTTCGGTATATTTTATTTTTTAAGAATACATTAAGAATTAGTTTTTTAACAAATTATAATATTAATTAAATTTATTAATTTTCATTGTAACAAATCAGTTGGATAAATTATAAATTAATTATATAATTATAAATTCTTAATTTTCTTAATTTTGATGTTTTCACTTTTCATCACTAACATTTCCTGAAAACTCGGAAAAAATAAGATTGAAATTGAGATATAGAGTTAAAATTTTTTACCCGGACTAAATCTTTGCAAGGAACAAATTCTCCTTTGATACCGATTTTTATAATTCCTTTGTTCTGTTCTCAATCTAAATGCGATCTATTTTTTTTCAAATAATGAATTTTTTTAATTGCAGTTCCTTTAAAAATAGAAAGTTTTATTGATTCTCAAATATTACTGTTGTAGAGTAAGAAATATCAAGTCGAACAACAAGAGCAATCATGTTTGTTTTTCAATGAAAAGCTTTTAGATTCGCCCTGAAAAGGTAAGTTAGAAGAACCGTCGTAGACTTCCTAAAAGACCCACATCAGAAGCATTTCAAATCATTTATTAAATGTCTTCTTCCTTAAAAGATAATAATAGCCTAAAGCGAATTAGAATTAAAAAGAAAACTGAATTTCCGTCTCTAAATAAATCTTTCTTTTCCAGGCATTTTTCAAACATTGACGAGTTTTCTTGTCCTTCATTGAATTACCATTTTTGACGAAACATAAAAACAAATTTCAAAATCCCATAAAAGCGTAGACTCTTGAATTGTAGTCAGCATTTCCATTTAAGATTAGAAAATAATTTTCATTTAATAACAATATCACTTGACCTTCTTATTTTTATTTTTAAAGATTTTCACATATTTTTTCTTAATTTAAATAAACAAACATTGACGAAAAAAACTAAGTTTTGTGGGGCCTTCTTCCATGCCATGTTTAAAAAAAAAACGAGATACGTAAATCAACATTTCATATAGATCTTTTTCAAGAATTTTGAAAGTAATGATTGCTATATTTGAAAAAAAAATTAATGATTAAAAACAAATATAAATAAAACAGAATAATAATAAAAAAATAATGGCTTTAAATGAATAAGATTTTTTGTTTTTTTTTACGGCCTCCATACAATCAATGTAGAAATTAACAGAAATAATGAAGGCAAGAAATCAATGTTGTTATAAAAACATTTTTAAACGTTTTTTAATCAAATCAAATTTATCAATTATTACAATTTTGTGTCTTTAAGTAACGTAGAGGGATTCTATGAATTAACATTTTAGAAAAACATTTCAAAATAGGTACCTCCACTCAAAAATGTGGAAAAAACAAACAAACAGTATACCATGATGTTAAAAAAGCTCAAACTTAATAAAAACGAAGTTTTATCATCAAAATGTTTAGTGCTCTATTAAGAAGAAAGATCAAATTTTGTCATTATTTTTTAGATTTTTTTAATTCTTTTTAACATGTTCGAAATATCAATTAAAATTTCTTTTTTTTTTGTTTTCCGTCAGCAATTCACGCTATGTTTGCGTAATGATAATGATTTTTTAATGTCACTATTAGCAAAAAAATGTAATTACGCAAGACAGGAGGCAAGAAGACACATTAATTTTAAAATTCTTGCAAAAATCAATTGTCTGATTTTAATGAAACTTTCAGGTCTTCTTAACGAATAAATGAAATTATTTATGCAATTATTATTTTTGGAAAATTTTGGTAAAAAAATATATATTATTTTACATCTGTAAACCCCCCCACCACCACCACCACCACTTCAATTAATTTCATAAAAGTTTTATGCAATTAATTGAAGTAGAGGGAGGATAACAGATGTAAAAAAAAAAAGAAAAAAAAATATATAGAGATTTACCAAAATATTGTAACTTCTAGAAATACATTATCTATACCAATTTTTTTATGTTTTAGTTAAATGCAGGACTTATTGAGGAATGTAAATCATGTAACTTTTTTTAATTACAGGACCATGTGTCCAAAAATCTGCTTCAAAAATGCATTAAAACTACACTATTTTTAATGTAGATAAAGTTTAAATTGATTTTATAAATAATATAATTATTTATAAATTATAAATAAATTATAAATAAATAATATAATTTTAGGATATCATATTCTAATGAAGAAAAAATTTGATCAATAATTAATGTTTATAAGAACTGTTTTCACTTTTTTCTTTGTTAATTAACGTTTCCAACATCTGCTTAAATTTTTCTCCAGTTACTCAGTGTCTTCGGTTATTAATTCATTAATAATAGACTTTATTTACAAATCAAAAATTCATCAGCTTAATACAAATCATTTAAACATAAGATTTTAAAAATAATTTCTATTTTTTTTATTATGTTAAACTGCACACTTTCTTTTACTATGAAAATTTATAACAGATTTATCATTAAAAGGTCACATGTTTTAAGGGTTGTTCTCCTTATGAAATGATAAACTGGGTTATGTCAACTTTTGGTTACCATATGTCCAGATTGATTTATAACGGGTGCTGTCATCATCTATTTAAATGGTCAACGAGTCAGACCTTTGTGATTAAGAAATACTTTTATTCTAAATTTCACGCTATAAACAATTAATATTGGTTTCAAATCAGATTAATTTAACTTAAAATTTGATAATTTTTTAAAAGTAACTAGTGGGAGATGTATATTTTATTTTTGCAAGATTTTTAAAACTGAGAATTAACTTTTGTTTACAAATGTGTCGATCACTCAAGAAATGGCTAAAGAATTGAAAATTTTTTAAAAAAAGTCTCAAAATTTTAGATTCCAATGAATATAACTTCTGTTTGAAATACACCTGAGTACTTTGCTTAGTGGAAATAGTAAATTTAAACATTTAGCTTTCAATTAAGCTAAAATTAAAGTTTCCAGAAAGATTTTATTTTTAAAAATTAAATTTAAAACTTAGGTACCTAATTTATAGGTACCTCAACTAATTCTAGCAAAAAGGAAAAGACTTCCGAACTTAATAAAAACAAAAATTTATTTGGATACCTTCACTAAATCGCTGAAAAAAAACAGCTTCTTTTTTTAAATTTTGATTCCTTTCTAACATGATTTGATTTTGGTTAGTGAGTAATCAAATTCTTATGAGAGTTTACTATGGAAAACATAATATTACATAACTCAGTTTTTTTTTCCAGTGACTATTTGGAAATTTTTGCAAAAATCAAATAATTGTTGGCTTTTAATAAAACTTTTAGGACTTATTTACAAATTAATGAATTAATAAAAAAAAAAAACTTGGTAAGATATTTTTTTTACATCTGTAACCCCCTCCCCCAGCATAAATTCATGAAATTTTAAGAAATTAAATTTTGTTGGTTTTATTAGTTAAACACAGGACTCATTGGGGAATGTATTATTTTTTTAAACCATTTAGCCCCTTTTGCCAAAAATTTGCTCCAAATAGTAAAATAAAAAATGCAATAAAACTATGACATTATCTAATTTGATAAGCTTTTAATTGCTTTAATAAATATTATATATTAAGGACATTTTAGCCTGAAGGAAAAATTTTTTTTGATTAATAAGGAAATTTTAAAAGAATTGTTTTCATTTTTGTGTTTTTAATTATAATAATTTATAAAGTTTCAAAAATATTTTTAAAATATTTCAAAGACTTAGGTATTTGGTTGGTAGGTTATAAAGTGAAGAGTATATTTAGTAATTAAAAATTGAAAAGTTTAATCCAAATCATCTAGCCATTGTATTTTTAAAACAATTTTCAATGTTTTTTTTTTGTGTATTTGAGGGTTTTTTTTTGTGTGGGTATGGTAATTTCTGTGTACATTAAAATGTCATGTGTTTCTGTGTTTCAGGATTTCTTCCTCTTACGAGAAAAATAATTTGTACAATTATGTCACTTGTGATCGACATGCACATATCTTTTCAAATATGATGGACAGGTCAAAAAGTTCAACTATGTATTTATGTATTCTAAAGTTAGCTGTCAAATATGATTAGAGGTACTTAGATTTATTGTTAAAATGTGTTATAATTAAAAGGAAATATCAAAGTATTTTTAATTATATTAAAAAAAATTTTAATCCTTTCTAACACATTTGAAATTTTAGTAAAATCGTTTTTTCTTTTTTGTTGGTGATTAATCAAATTGTTACCAAAATTTACAATGGATAATGTATACGCAACTCATTTTTTCCATTGAAGTACACATTAATTTGGAAATTCTGGCAAAGATCAAATAATTGCCATATTTTAATGAAACTTTCACTACTTATTCACAAATGAATGAAACTATTTAGGAAATCATAATTGTTAGAAAACCTTGTTAAATTCTTTTTCACACCTGTTCCAAACCCCTCACTCGCCTCAAATTTTGTATCATTAAGTCTTTTAAGTAAAGTTGGAGGGATTTTTATGTATCAGCAAATTCTTTAAGTCTAACATTCTGTCTACAGTGTGTGAAAAACTGTCTAAAGCATATTTGTGGATGTCGTTTGTATATCTAACTCTCCAAAATTTTGTTCTCTTGACTGCTATGCTGAATGCATGTTTGAGTAAACATCCTTCCACTCTACACTCAATGGATGAATAACCCTAAATCAATCCCTGCACATGACTTCATCTGATAGTTAAGTGTGAAATTTGTATGTAGCATATATCTGGAATACTACAATACATAGTTTGCAATTCAAAGTCATTTTCCTAGTCTAAAACTCTTCTTCCTGATTTTGTTCTTCTGTACTTAGGCCTATTCTTTCATACACATATCCATGTCCACTGATACATGATTAAATAATGATCTATTGGCAAATCTGCTCTAGCTTCACATGCCATCCACATAAAAAGATATCCTATTGTAGAATCAATTTTAAAGTCATCCTTTTCCTAGTCTTAAACTCATCTTCATAATTTTTTCTGTCTGTACTCATGCCTATTGCAACACTCACACATTCATGTTCACTGATACATGATTTAATAATAATCTGGTGCCTGATCTGCTCTAGTTTTACACGCCAGTCAGAATAAAATATATCCTATTGCACTGTACAATTCATTTTAGCTTAGTGATTTTGTTTTACTCTTCCATTGCTCATTCCAACACTCACACATCCATGTCCACTGATACATGATTTAATAATAATCTATTGGTAAATCTGCTCTAGTTTCACATGCCATTCACAAAAAATACTTCCTATTCCACTGTACAATTGATTTTAAAACAATTTCCTAATCCTACATATGTTTCCTTCTACATTTTTATGATATTTTTTCTTTTTGCAGCTTTGCATCTTAGAGAGTATCTGAAAACCACTCATGACACTAAAAAGGATTCTTACACTGTGAAATTCTGTGAACAGAAGATTACTCAAACTTCACACAGGAGAGTACATATAAACGAGAAAACTGTGGAGTTAGATTGTCGATGAATTCAAATCTCAAGATATATGATGTTACACACTAGAGAGAAACGTTTCCACTGTGAAATCTGTGGATATAAATCTTACCGAAATTCTGATCTCAAAAAACATATATTAACACACACTGGAGAGAAACCATTCCACTGTGAAATCTGTGGTTTTAAGTGTTCCCTAAGTTCTAATCTCAAACGACACATGTTAACACACACAGGAGAAAAACATTTCCACTGTGAAATCTGCGGATTTAAGGTTTCCCTAAGTTTTAGTCTTAAACAACACATGTTAACACACACAGGAGAGAAACCTTTCCACTGTGAAATCTGTGCATATAAAACTTCCCGAAATACAGATCTGAAAAAGCACATGTCAACACACACTCGAGAGAAACGTTTCCACTGTGGAATTTGTGGATTTAAGTTTTCTGAAAGTTCAAGTCTCAAACAACATATACTAATACACACAGGAGAGAAACATTTCCATTGTGAAATCTGTGGTTGTAAGTTTTCCCGAAATTCACATCTCAAACGACACATACTAACACACACAGGAGAGAAACCTTTCCACTGTGAAATCTGTGGATGTAATTTTTCTCGTAACTCCCATCTCAAGCAGCACATGTTAACTCACACAGGAGAGAAACCTTTCCATTGTGAAATCTGTGGATTTAAGTGTTCCCTAAATTCAAGTCTCAAAAGACATATATTAACACACACAGGAAAGAAATCTTTTCACTGTGAAATATGTGGATTTAAGTTTTCCAAAAGTTCAAGTCTCACACAGCACATTTCTACACACACTGGATAGAAATATTTCTATTGTGAAATCTCTACAAATAGATATTCCTGAAATTCAAATCTCAAATATGTTTGTATGCACTTCAGAGAAATTTGTGCATTTAAATTTCCCAAAACACATCTCTCAGACTATACATGTTAACACACAGGTGAAAAACCATTCTACTGTGAAATCTGTGGATGTAAGCAGATATAAAATATTACTGAGAATTAGTTGGACGCCTAATATATATATCAAGACAAGAACATAGCCTACAGTAGTGTTGTCAGTGTTTTTATGAAATATGTAGAAAAAATCTTTTCTACTTTGAAATATGTGGATGTTAGCTGATAGAAAATAATAGTGATAATTTGTTGATAGCTTGCTATAATTCAAGACAAAAAACAGCCTACAGTGACATTTTCATTGTGATGTGGAATATATGGTATGAGAAGCCACAATAGAGGAAACAAAATTGCTTATCTATTTATTAAATATCTGATTAATTCAAATGAAAATGAGCATACCACTATCTATTAAGACAGTCAAGTTAGTATAGATGTAATTAAAAACTCTATCGCTAACTTTACAGAAATGTAGACATAACTAGTACAAAATGGTACAATAATGTTGGACTATATTTCGTCAGAAGAAAATGATGTCTTATTTAGAAACACTTTCGGCAGAGTAAAATTAAAGAAATTTGTTACTGCTCGAAATGGAGAGAAATCCTGAACTTTTTGCTTCTTATTTTTTATCTTTCAGAATATTATAACCACTGTACTGTATCCCTTTTGCATATAAATATTTTCCTACTTTATAAACCTTTGACTTTATTACTGTCTTATAATTTATTTCCTTTGATTTCAACTTGAAACATATATATTAGAGTGACATTTTATATATATATATATATATGTAAATTTTATAGAAAAAAGGGACTTCCTAAATTCAAAATTAAGGTTAAATATACAAAATATTCTACAGTTGTACAAATAAACATTAAAGATAGGTCCAATCCGATCCCTCCCCACCCTTTATACTTTCTTACACTCCCCCCTCTAATGAACCCAAAGAATAAAGTCTAGTCATGAAGCCATAAAACCTACACCCCATCTTCTGATGTTAAATCTGTCTATAAAATTCCCAACACTTTCATTGATCAACTATATTCCCTAAACACCCCACTTTCTTCAAAATTCTAACAGACAATTTACAAAAATCACTTCCTTATCGCTAACTCCCACTAACATCCCACACACAACTTACCAAATATAAGAAAAAAGTCTTTCCATTCCTTTCCACACCACCTGGTGAGACATTGTAATTTCAATGTCAAAACAAAATGTACACTTTGTAGTGGATATTAAAAAAATTTGTACATGTTCTAAAATATAATTTATAATAAATATTCACAGCTCTATATTATATATCGAGCACTGTTTTAAATTAATGTTTTGGATGTTGTAAAATTTTTCTTCATTCCTTATTCACTCAGATATATATATATATATATATATATATATATATATATATCCCAGACTTGTAAATAGAGATGGCCCAATTTTGCTGCACAAAAGCTCATGGCCACACACTTCTCAATCAACTGTCCAAAAGCTGCATAGCCAGAATTATAAAATTTTGTCTCATCCTCCATATTTGGCTATCTCTATTAGGTTGTCATGCATGATATGATGCATTGTTTGGATGGTTGTTGATCTAACCCCATTTTCATCAGTCCAACTCTCCAAAGGCTATATAACCAGAATTATGAAATTTTACCTCATCTTCCATATTCACTTGATATCTCTTCTACTGATTATCATTTTATGCTTTTCATACTCAATAAAACATTCTTTCTCAATAAGGAAAATGTAATTGAAGCATTTGAAATGTTTAACACAACAAAGGATGTGAATTCATTAAAGATGAGATCAAGAATTTAGAGATATGTTGGAGAACAGCCATTCATCAACATGGTGCTTATTTCAACTAAATAAATTAGTTATTTAACATTTCAAAAGTGTCTTATTAATTTCCTATAAAGTGAATCATTTCATATGTGCCAATCTAATACAGCCCGAACTTGTTGATGTTGCATGACTGAATATTGAATCTGGCATTGCAAGACAAACTGATTTTGATAGAATTATTAGAAATCTTACAAACAAAAAACACGGAAGTACATTTTAAGTAGTACAATGTTAAATTTGTTTTTTCTTTTAAATGTTAAATTTGTTTTTTTTCGTTCTAAGAAAACTTTTTTTGAAAGAAATTATATGCATTTTAAAAGCATATCATATGATAAAATCTAAAAGGCAATTAGTGAACGTAAACATGAATACTGATTTATATTGCAGTATTAATTATGTTTGCTATATTATGTTATATCTGATCATGGAAATAAGGCATTTATGAGAGTTTACACGTTAATTTATGGGCAGTGGGATCCATGTATAGGTACTCCAGATCTGCAGCACCTCCTATTTTTATTAGATATTGATAACTTTCAATATAAGGGTTCTTTCTTTATATTTTTACATTATATAATCCTTAAGCTTTATGTCAGTAGCCATTTCCTCGTTCACGAAAAATTCCATAAATCCTTGTATGGAACAGAAACTCAGTGTTTAACTATTGTGCATGTGCACACATCTGAAGAAAGAAGCTGAATGCTGAGCAGAGAGAGTACTTTTGCTCATGTTTGAGTGTAAGGCAGTACTTATTTTTGAATCAACATGTGTTTTGTTTAAAAACCATGTACTATATTTTTGAATGTGAGAAACTGGATGAGTATCATGCTTCTTACTGTTCTATTTCACTTTTGTTTTGGTTGTTTTATTGTATAGAAAATTTGAATAATATAACCATGACCTCCTTGAATCTCCAAGAAATAAGTTCTATGACAGTAAGTGAACTTCAGCACCTTAAGTTTTCATGGTTGTCTCTCCATGAGAATTTTACAGTGAAGAAAAGAGGCCATTCTGTAATATAACAATCTGGCCCCACCCGAGGAAGGCTGATGCAAGCGAGGGTGTTTCCGGTCGTTGAAAGGAACGGATGTCGTTTGACCTTATTTCCGGCAGCAGCGGAAATAACTACAGAGGCAAACAGAACAGGTGTCTCTGAGAATTACGTGGGCGTGCGTGGGCGAGGCAAAACCGGAAGAAAAAGTCCCGGTTCTGGAAGATTATAAAAAGACCTCGGCACACAGATTCGCCAGTAGAGGAGCAACAGAGATCGGCCGGTGAAGAGAGACACAACAGATAAGACTACACTCCCGTCAACCCATTAGAAGCGCGCTCTCTCAATTCTCTGTTCCCTATTCTACACGGTTCATCGTCATTAATAAAAATATAACTTTATATTTTTATATATATGCGTGTTTGTTGTTTGTCGATATATAACAATTCAACACCTGATGTTCATATATCTCAACCAGAAATAAGTGACAAGACATATATTCTTAGCTTTAATTCTTAATGGTACCAACAAAAGTTAGCTTCAGAAATGTGCATTTTTGAAATTAATGTTGCTGTTTGTCACAAGAGTGTTTTTAATTAAACATATATTTGTATATCTGATTAATGCAATGTTTTTATTAAATAAAGGTATATTTCTATATCTGCTTAATGCAATTTTTGAGTATAAAATTTTTAAAAATGAATTTTTTTATTTATCCTAAAAGTTCATTTATTTTATATAGAAATTCTTTATTAATTCCCTTCTTTTTTCAGTTTCATAAATTTTACATTAGAATTGTTTAAAAAATATTTTATTGGCTGCAGTTAAATATTTCATGATATTAAAAAAATAAAAGGAAAAAATTCTAAATTTCACAAAATTCTTCAACTCTTGCTTACATTGTGTCAAATTTCTTTTTAGCATGAAGAAAACTAATTTCTAAACTATAGCCCATTTGATCCCCCATATTCTTTACATTTCATACATACTGAGTCACT
Organism: Ascarosepion bandense; assembly: GCA_037127315.1. Lineage (NCBI taxonomy): Eukaryota > Metazoa > Mollusca > Cephalopoda > Sepiida > Sepiidae > Ascarosepion > Ascarosepion bandense. The sequence continues at coordinate 5,746,208 of JBBBDQ010000328.1, read as the reverse complement.
GAACTTTTTATCTTATGTACCATTTTAGCATACACCTTCAGATTTTTAATATTATTTGTATGGATGTTCAAAATTAGATAATTCTGAATTACAGATTTTGTCAACTTTTCCCTGCTGGAAGAGAAATATGATAATTCAATGACTCTTAAATTCATAATAAAAAAAATATTAGGTACTATTAGTTATTTTATGATACCAAACTGGTACAGTAATAATTTAAAAAAATAAAAGTCATACATAAAACTCAATGTATGATTTAATTAAAAAAAAAAAATTTATTTCTTATTTTGAAAATAAAATTATTCATTCTATTAAGTTTCATAAATTGTATAAAAATATTCATAAATTATTGTACCGATTGACATTTTCTTTCGACCCAAGTATTGTTGGGCAATGGGCACATGTTTCTGGGTTAGGGTTAGGCTTAATCTGAAAATCATTTCTATTGTTTCTCATCACATCATTTTTTTTTAATAAATAATTTTAAAATAAAATAGACCAAAATACTCATTTAATAGTGATATGCCAAAATACTCATTTAATAGTGATATGCCAAAATACTCATTTAATAGTGATATGCCAAAATACTCATTTAATAGTGATATGCCAAAATACTCATTTAATAGTGATATGCCAAAATACTCATTTAATAGTGATATGCCAAAATACTCATTTAATAGTGATATGCCAAAATACTCATTTAATAGTGATATGCCAAAATACTCATTTAATAGTGATATGCCAAAATACTCATTTAATAGTGATATGCCAAAATACTCATTTAATAGTGATATGCCATGACCAAGAAGAACCAACCTTGAATGTTTTCAGGTTAGAATAACTTATAAAAGAAAAAGTATCCTAATAACTCAAAGGATGCATTTTCAGTTCAGAAAAAGGTTTCATCAGCAGAAAATAAATCACTTATCTGTTAAATTTTATTCCCATGAAGTATTAATTTTGATGAGTACAAGAGCACATAAGGGCATGCCAAAAAGCAAACAAAATTGTGTCAATAAGCATCAGAATGTCAAACTTCTCTGTATACATTTTTAGCCAGCAAGATGCTAGTGGTGGAGATTAATAAGAAAAGTGCCTTGTTGGCTATTTTAACTTTTGATTATTAAGTATAATCTTCACTTAATAACCTTCCAACAACAAGACTTTGTAGTATTTTTTTAATTTTAAAATTTTATAATTTATAATAATTTTTAAAAAAATGAAAACAATTCTTGTAAAAAATATTCACTGAAAATTTGTTTGCCTTCAAATTATAATAACATTAATTTACATTTTTTATCAAAGTAATTAAAAGCTTATCTAATTGATTAATGTCATAGTTTTATTGTATTTTTTATTTTACTATTCAGAGCAGATTTTTGGAAAAAAGCCAATTGTTTGAAAAAAGAAAATAGATGATTTACATTCCCCAAGGAGTCCTGCATTTAACTGATAAAACAAATATTAGAAACAATTTTTCTTGAAATTTCATGAAATTATGTGGAGTGGGGATGTTACAAAAATTATCTAAAAATAATAATTTAATTCATTAAGTCCTGAAAGTTTCATTAAAATCTGATAATTATTTGATTTCTTTTCAAGAATCTCAAAATTAATGTTTTTCAAAAAATTTGTAATATTACACTATCAATAGTAAACTTTGGTAAAGGTTTTGTCACCTGCTGACAAAAAGACAAAACAAAAATTTTTTACCAAAATTTTGAACATGTTAGAAAGGATTAAATTTTAAAAAGAATAATACTTTGATCTTCATAAATATTTTGATAGCAAAACTCTTTTTATTAAGTTTGGGGCCTTTTTTTATCATGCTATGATGTTTTTTCAGTGAATTAGTAGAGGTACCTACTTTTATACAATCAGCTATTCAACACAATTTATCAAATGGATGTAAAATCACATACTAAAATGCCTTGATTCTCTACTAGGTGTATTTACAACAGTCAGAAATCTATCTTACCATGAAAAAATTGTATTGTGATTAAACATCATTTTACAAACAAAGCAGGTGAGATTACAATACTGTCTGAAGCAAACATTTAACTGACCAGCCTTTTTCCTGCCCCTTATCAGACTCTTGTATTTACTGAAATAATATCACTTTTTTGTCTTTAGCAAAGATAATTTTGATAAAGCATAATTTTGGGAACTTTTAACCTGGCTTCCTTTGCCTATATATGCCCTTGCCTTCCCTGATGGGTTTACACTTTCATATGTTTAAATATATATATATAACCAAAATCTCCCATGCACTCTTGCCCTTTAGCCTGTCACTTAACTGGGGTCAATCATCACTTTGTCGGCTATTGCTTTTAAAGGATATGTTGTTTCCTTGTGTTTTCTGTATTTGATATTGATCATATCTCTGTCAGCCACTACCTGTTCTCTCTGCCTTAGATGTCAGTTATATTTTTTCTTGGTCAAGGCAAGATTTTACATATTTATCTCATGCATTGAGAAGGTTTTTGAAAGGAATATTTGACAAAGAAAGATGTTTTATTTAAGAGGAAAAATGTATGGTTATTTGTGAGATAAAGCACTAGTTGATCCATACCAATCAAACCCATCTGGGATTGATTGGTAATGTCATATACTGAACCAAAGATAGTGATAAAATAACCCATTCATTATACAGTACTGAAAAAAATCATTGAAATAATTCTTTGACATTTTGGTAAAGTTATAAAAACAATTTTATGCTTTCATTTTGTTAAAAGAATTGCTTAAATTTTGTGAAACTGAAAGAACAGCATACATAGCAATAAACAATGTCTTTCTTTTATTTTTCTTCATTGGTCATGTTTATTTTTTATTTGATTATTGATATTATTGAAGATTACCATGTTTATTGTACAACATTTGGTTTAAATAAAATTTGCATTCAATACAGAATTTATGAAAATGACAAGCTGTAGAGTGAGGATACAGTATTATATACTTTAGCTGGGAGGTAACTTTGTGGTGGATTAGCAAGCAAACTTTTTTTTTGCTTACATTTACAACTGAGTAATGAGTTTCAGCCTAACTAGGTGTTTTTAATTTTTGATTTTTTCTACATGTAAGCTTCGCTTAGTAAATTACTATTTTACACGGTGGGAGCAACAAGTCCTTGTCACTTGGTGCTTTTTACTAAAATCATAGTTGTACTTAGAAAAGCATAATTTTTGGAATTGGCTGCTTATTTTGTGAAGTAAATTAAAAAAAAACTTAACTCTAACTACAAATATTTCATTTTGTGGATAAGTTCTTTACTTTATTCAACAACTTTGAAAAAATGTCATGCAATCAATTTTTTAATACCTCTTCTGTAAATGTCAAGAAATCTCAGTATTTTAAACACATGTAGTTAAATTTTTACTGACACCATTTAGTTTTTTTGCTTGCATAAATAAATCATGCAAAACCTTTTCTAAGAGTAAGTTTCATTTTTAATCTTGTTTGTCTATTTCTTTATTCTTTTGTTTTTGTCATTCATTTTAATGTTGACACTTAAATTTTTGGATTTTTTTAAATTTTCAATTTTTTGGACATTTTTTGAGCAGTGAACACATTTGCAAACAAAAGTTAATTCTTGGTTTTAAAAATCTTGCAAAATAAAATATACATCTGTAACATGTTACTTTTGAAAAATTAACAAATTTAATGTTAAATTAATGTGATTTTTGCAAGTATTACTCAGTTTTATTCTACATTTCATACTATAAATATTTATTTCTTAATCACAGAACATTGATCTCTAACCTTACACATAAATGATTGATATAAGTGTATGGTAACTAGAATTGACATGTAGTCCAAACTTTTTTCTTTAAGGGCAAGAAACCATGAAAGTTATAAGCTTAGTCTTGGAATGAATTAAACTTGTATCTCAAGGTATTACTGCACTTGGAAAATGTAAATGATCTGTCCTTTTACATTTTTTGTAAAAAACACCTAATTAAAGAAAACTCTCTCAACTGTAAATTTAAAAAATTTACTAAAACTAATACATTAATTAATTGAATTTTAATTGCTTTTGTAAGTAAGATATGTAACCTGGACACAACTGTCTCAAGCAAAAAATTTTTTAATTAATAATGAATTTTTACAATAGTTGTTTTCATTTTTCTAAGTTTTAATTATAATAATTTATATAATTGAACTTCTTTTAAAATTTCATGTTAATTTTAACAGGTTTTATTTATATTAAAAACAAAGAAAAAACATCTACTGTGGAAAAAATAAAATTATTAATTTTGCTAAGTTTAATAAAAAGTGTATGAAATAAAAATCATAATTAATACATTAATTAATTGAATTTTAATTGCTTTTGTAAGTAAGATATGTAACCTGGACACAACTGTCTCAAGCAAAAAATTTTTTAATTAATAATGAATTTTTACAATAGTTGTTTTCATTTTTCTAAGTTTTAATTATAATAATTTATATAATTGAACTTCTTTTAAAATTTCATGTTAATTTTAACAGGTTTTATTTATATTAAAAACAAAGAAAAAACATCTACTGTGGAAAAAATAAAATTATTAATTTTGCTAAGTTTAATAAAAAGTGTATGAAATAAAAATCATAATTAATACATTAATTAATTGAATTTTAATTGCTTTTGTAAGTAAGATATGTAACCTGGACACAACTGTCTCAAGCAAAAAATTTTTTAATTAATAATGAATTTTTACAATAGTTGTTTTCATTTTTCTAAGTTTTAATTATAATAATTTATATAATTGAACTTCTTTTAAAATTCCATGTTAATTTTAACAGGTTTTATTTATATTAAAAACAAAGAAAAAACATCTACTGTGGAAAAAATAAAATTATTAATTTTGCTAAGTTTAATAAAAAGTGTATGAAATAAAAATCATATTCTTAAACTGTTGTTAAAATTGAAAAATTGTTCTGTAAGATCCTATTTTAGTTTCCAGATTAATTTACTATTTCTAAAAATCAGCTGTATTAGTGAATCAGTCAACAGTTAAAACAATCTTTCATGAAGAAAATATACTTTTCTATACGTCCATTAGTATTTCATCACTTTCTTGCATGACATCACTAGTGTGTCTTGGCCTTATTTGATTGATATGTCTTATGCATTTCAATCCATTGCCATTACGTACATGACTCTGCTGAGCATTTTTATAATTACACCATCCTTCCCTAAAATGTTTCCCACTTTTGTAGTACTTAAAAAATACTTTGTTACCACCTGCGTAGGCTTTTAATTGAAAGTTTTCCCTTTTAGAAATTTTTTTGCCCAACTCAGTAACAGTCTATCAAATACAGATCTAATCTTCCTCACAAACATGAGTTCTGCTGATGAAAGCCCTGGATTTGTATTTAGGTTAGGAGTGATCATATAGACTGCTAGAATCTTTTGTATGCTTTTCTCATCTGTGTCTATACCTTGGTCTTTCATCAAGGCTCTCTTGAATGTGTCTACAAACATCTCAGCCTGACTGTTGAATCTCAGATAGTGTACCAGGGTTGTAAAATGATCAATAGACAGGGATGTACAAAAGTCCTTAAACTCTTTGTCTGTAACTTGGGTTCCATTATTGTTGACTTGCATTTTAGGCATTCCAAAATGACAACGCATCAGTCATATTTGTGGTAGTTGAATGTTTGCATTTAATTACTTTTAGCCATTTAGAAAAACTGTTCACAATTACAAGATATTAATGACCATTTATGGGTCCAGCGTAGTCCAAATGCAATCTTGACCATGGGATGTCTGTTTTAGGCCACGACTGTATTTTTATAGCTGGCACTTTCACTGTGAGTTGGCAACCTGTACATTCTTTCACTCTTTACTCAATGTCTTAGTCCATATTTAGGCAATAAATGAAACCACACATCAGAGATTTCATTCTGGATATGCCTAAATGTCTAACATGGAATTCTTTCAGAATTTTTCTCTGAAAATTGTAGGGTATAACAACTCTACAGAAGTACATATTTGCAAATCAAAAATGGTGATATTTTTTTTATCCCTTTTTGTTACTTCTGTTCAGCCATAGTTGTTTTTTCATTTTTTTTATCAACTCATTTTTTTCGACTGCTTCCTTTTATATCCTCTAATGTCACTGGTAATTTGTGGATCATATTACAAAGTAATATGGAGAGTACATTTTCTGCCTGTAACATAGCAATCACTGTGTCTTCTAGCGGTTCAGCACACTAATGGAGGTATAGAAAAGTATATATTCTTCATGAAAGATTGTTTTAAATGTTGACTGATTAATCTAGATAGTCTGTCAGCATGGGCTAATTGCTTCAAGTGCAAAAACACCTTTTTAAAATTGTAATTTAGTAAAATTACTTCCTATCGCTATAGCCTGTTTACTGTATGCATGGGTTTACCTCTTTTAGAGCCAAAAATCATCAATAATGGCCTATGGTCAACTTGTATGAATTTCTTTCCTCCTATGAATTATAAAACAGTGAAATTTATTCAATGCATAGATTATTGCCAAGCTTTCTTTTTCAGTCTGACTTTGTTATTACCTGCAGAAAAGAACTATTCTTGACACATGGGCTATTGGATTAGTTGACCCATCTTTAAAGTTGTGGAGAATTCCGATGAGGTTTTATGGATGTGCATTGTGGTACAGTGGATATCGGCTCGGAACAAGAAACCGGGGAGCCGAGTTCGAATTCCAGTTGTAATCCATTGTATTCACTTACGTGCAAATACCCTTGGGAAAGGTATTAATCCGTCTATTCCTTCCAGTTATGGGTTAAATAATAGGACAGACTGGGTTCTATAGCCTTGGTCAGCAACCAGTCTACCGCAGAAAGCAACGGCAACCTACTGCGGGATAATCTTCTGCCCAGTCAGTCATGTCTCTTTCGAGACATGATCGCCCAAGCGTGTATCACGTATGGCACTTAACTGACTGACCATAATTACTGGCATCCGAAGCTACAATTTCTTTCTACAGATCATAATGTGCCAATGATAAGTCAGATAATAAGCATTTTTAAATGGGTCCTCGCATCTTCCTGACCAATTCCATTTTACGTCTTTTTTTTTCAATAATTTGTTCAAAGGGGCTCTCAAGTCATGCATATTAGGAATATATATGTCATAGTAATTGGCTAAACCCAAGAATGCCTGTAAATTATTAATGTTAGTTGGCCGTAACAACTTCTTGATAGCTCCCGTATTCTTGCTTTCCTGACGGCTACAACCTCCAGAAATTTAAATGCAAAGTCAATACTCATCTATTAACCACTGGCCTCTAGCTCTCTCCCCTCCCCTGTATAACCCTCCCTTTCTCCACCTATGTATCTGTCATTGCACCTGCTTTCTCAGCTTTCTATTGTTCCTTTCTAACTAGTTTGTACTCCTCACTCTTTTCTAATTAATCTTGTTACATTTATGTAACCCCCTGCACATCAGTGGCGTTTCCGCCTTGCTTGGGGTGAAATGATTAAAAAAAAAAAAAAAAGCTTCAGCCTTTTCTGGATCTGGTCATCTTCCATTTTTCTTGATAATCTGCCCAAGATACTTTATTTGTTCCATGAAGAATTCACACTTTTTAATACTTGAACCCATATTCATTACTTTTTATAAAAACTGCTTATACATGTTTTTTATGTTATTTATTATTTTGGCTTTTTACCAAAATATCGTCCAAGTATGCTGTTGCAAACTCCAGTCCAGCTAGCATCGTATCCATTATTTGCTGGAATAAATTAGAAGCCACTTTCAATCCAAAGGCAAAAAGAGACCTTTGTGTGTATTAATGGCTAACAGCTTCGAACAGTCTTCATTCACTTTTACTTATAAGTAGGCATCTGATAGGTCAATCTTAGAGAACACCTTGTTACTGTTGTGTTTAGAAAAGATGTATTCAGGCAATGAAAGTGGGTAAGTGTGGTCTTTAAAGCAGTCATTTAATCTGGTGGAGAAGTCTGTACACACTCTTATTTTTTTATTCTTTTTCTTGACATAGACTGTAGGGCATGCCCATTCAGAATTGTTGATTTTTGTTATTGCTCCCATTTTCTCTACTCTTTATAACTCATTATTTATTGGATCCAATACAGCAACTGGAATGATTCTCTTAGGCTTAAACATTGGTTTAACATTGCCTTTTGAGGTAAAATTTGACTTCATTCTTTGTACAGTATCCAAGACCCTCTGCAAACACTCATGAAAATTCAACTCTTAATTCAGAAATTAATTTTTCTGTTTCTTTTGCTTTTTTCTTTATGGCAATATCCACCCGGTTACAAAAGAAATTTAATGGGTAATTTCCATAAGTTCTCATAATAATTTATTTCTCTTATCTCTCCTGTTTCCAAAGGCTATTATAACTGTCTTTGTAACAAATGAAAACTTGAAAAGGGGGTTTCCAGATATTAATCTTTCTTTATCATCTTCTCACTTTACTTTACCTGATTTCTCAAAGCCAGGGCCTTGACAATATTCTAAGATAATTGGAACCAATCAAGATGGCCCCATGTCAGCGACTTCTCCAATGTATTGTTTTGTTCATCCACAGTTATCATGGGTGGAAAAAATATTCTCACTATTTTTAGTAATAAAAAAATTATCTTTCTTTTTATGTCTTTCTCAGTCAGCAAGACCACTTAGTTTCTCTCTGGGTCAGCTTACGGCCTATCACGTTGAATACACCGGTTCTCACTCGATCACCGAAGTTAAGCAACATTGAACCTGGTCAGTACTTAGATGGGTGACCGCATGGGAATACCAGGTGCTGTCAGTGTTTAGTGACGGATGTGCGTTGTGGTGCAGTGGATATCGGATCGGAAAAAGAAATCGGTGAGCCGAGTTCGAGTTCCAGTTGAATACCCTGCATTCACTTAAGTACTGGTACCCTTGCGAAAGGTATTAATCCATCCCTTCCCTCCAGTTATGGGTTAAATAACAACGGTAGGACTTGGGGACCCTGCTCTTAAAAACAAATCCCAATGAATCTTGATACTCAAAAAGAAAAATGTTGTAAAAATAAAATAACCTTACCCCCAAAATATCATTGGTTATGGCCTTAAATGATCCCATAAGGATTGATAGGTTGTTAAACCTCCAAACAAACAAAACAAACTCTCTGGGTCATACTAAATTAACTGGAGAAAATCCAGATGGGCCCTCATCAGCCAATTAACAAAATCTCAAAAATTACTAGTTTATCCAACAGTCATTTCACTTGCTGTTTGTTTTTCTTTGTACACTGACTCCTTAAAAGAATACAACTCAATCTTTTCATACTCACTGCAGCTTTTTTCTTTATTTCCCCTCTTTCTCCTCATTTTCTTTTTTTCCTTTTTTCTTCCTTTTCCTTTCTTATGATTAACTCCCTGAGGCTCTAATGCCATACATATTTTCATACATAAAATATATCATTTCACCTAATGTAATTTTTAAAAAAAATATTGCTACTTAGAAAAATGAGGGGTAAAATTGTTACAGAGTTATTGAATTGATAATGTTAACTGATTGCATTCACTTTCAGTTCTTAATTATTCACAAGCATTCAAGTGATGCCTTTATTTTGTCCCTAAACTGACCATTAGTTTATAAAAGCAATTTTTTTATTTTATATGTTTACGTGAAACTTAGAATTGTCAGTGGCATGAAATCCAAATTATTATCCTTTTGTAGATCCATATAAAAAATAAGTTTGTAAAACAAATATGTAAAAAAAAAATTTTTTTGCAAAAAATTCACATTTGAATATGGCATTAAACATTACAGCTTCTGATTCTTCAAACATGTTTTTAATAAAACAGCTTGTGAGTAAAAACAATGAGATCAATTTCAAAATTACAAGTAACTGTAAAAAATTTGATCCCTCATTAAAAAGTATATAGAAATGTGTGGCAAGTGAAACAAATCCTTAAAATAATATTCTCACAAAGTGTTTCAATAAGTAACCTATTTGGTACACATTATTTATTTATACATTATTCATTCATTATTTAATAAATAATATAATTTAGTTTGAATCAAAAAGTTCACTTATTTTTAAGCAATTATTTTACAACTATCAAAAATGATTTTTTTTCATTTTAGAAAACAAATCATTTATTTTTTAATCAGTACCTTCAAACTGATGTTGACATACATCAGTTTGAAGGTACTGATTAAAATATATGAAATGTTATGAAATAAGAATAAAAAGAATGACAGTACCTGTACTAATTAAAATGACCAAAAAATAAGTGATTTATTGGATTTTGTTGAAATTTTCACCCCTTTAAAGTTTAGTTTATAATAACTTTTATCTTCTTACACTCACTGTTTTCTTTTAGTTACATCCCCACTCATCTTGTGGCTAATCCATGAGAGTAAATTTTGGATATTCCTCATTTTCACTTTCATTTCCTTTTTTAAGAATCAAAAGGTAAAATTTCTTTTTTCTTTTTTTTTCCCTTAAGTTCAATGTTTTTTGTTCAGTTACATTTCCACTTTTGGCTAATCCATCAGAGTAAATTTTGGATATTCCCCATTTTCATTTTCATTACCTATTTTATAGGTAATAGATAATTTACTTTTTTATAGGTAATAGATAAATTACTTTTTCTTAAGTTGGTTGTTTTTGTTCAATTACATTCCCACTTACCATGTGGCTAATCCATAATAGTCAATTTTGGATATTCCTCATTTTATTTTTTATTACCTTTTTAAACCATATTAATATTAGGTGATGTGGTCTGCATTTCCATCGGTGTCATATATGATCCAACACACGCAAGCACACTGGTAAAACGTGTCTATTCCAATGCTTTTCTGCATATTATATACTAAAAGAAAGTAATGTTTGTTTCAAGTCACATTCATTTAACATTAGATAATTTTTCTGAAATGTTTGCGAAAACTATATTTAATTTTTGAAGGATTCCTTTAATAAAGATAATTATTTAATGTTAACAGGTTTCTCGTGCCACAGAATTTATATTTTGTTTTAGTCCCGTGACTGATTCACTTTGAACATTCCAACTTTTAGCATGAACTCTTGTGGACTGCACGTGAAAGGAAAAGTGACCAATCAGAAAATGTTTTAACAAGTGATTCACTTTTAATAGGTTTAGCAGAAATAGAAAATACATTGCCATGATCCACTTTTAATGGGTTTATTTTCAGTTTGTCATAGTAATTAGCAATAGTTTTTTTATACTTATTCTAGAGTAGGGCTCTACATTTCTGAAATCAACAGTGTCTAATTATTATAATTGCTTTTATAAATAATATCTTAATTAAAGCTTAATATATCTTATATATAAAAGCAATTATCTAATTCAATAATATCTTAGTGCGATTGCATTTTTATTTTATGATTCAGAGCAGACTTTCAGTAAATGACTTTTTGAAAGAAAAAAAATTGATGACTTACATTCTCCAACAGGTCTTGCTTTTCTTTTCAAAAAATATCAAGTGGAACAAAACTTATTATTTGGAAATTTAATTAAGTCAGGCAAGGGGGTAAAAAAAAAATTAAAAATTAAATCTAAAATTTCCTAATCTTTGGTTTTCATGTTGACACAAGAAAAACAAGATTTTTGTAGGTACATCCACTAATTCAGTATGCGTAAGGTTTTTAAAATTAATATTTTAAAATGAAAAATTTTTTCAAAACTTTTATTTTAGCTTTGATTGAAAGCTAAATGAGAAAATTTACTATTTCTAGTAAGCAAAATACTCTGGTGTATTTCAAACAGAAATTATATTGATTAAAATCTAAAATTTTGAAATTAAAAAAATTTTTTTAAAATTTTTGGCCATTTTTGAGTGATCAACACATTGTAAACAAAAACTAGTTTTGTTTTTAAAAATCTTGTAAAACTAAAATATACATGTGAAAAGTTATTTTTGGAAAATTAGCAACTTCAAAGTTAAATTAATCTGATTTACACAAGTATTACTTATTTATAGCATGAAATTTAAAAAAAAACTTTCTTAATCTAGGAGCGTTGATCTTTCTGACCTTTACCATAAGTGATTGATGTGTGATGACATCCAGATAAGCTAAGTATGGTTAACCAGAATTGACATAATTGTCCAGATTTTTCTCCTGTATGGGGAAGAAACTGTGAAACATACAGCCTTTTTATATAACACAAAAACTTTTCATTTATTTATACAAACAAGACAGTTTTATCTTTCCAACCTTCTGTTAATCTTAAATTGTGGGAAGTTTGGTTATGTTTGACACATGGCCAATTTAATAAACATAATGTTCTCAGGGGACCTTTTTTTTCATACTATACTGTTTTTTCACTGAATTACTGGAGGTACCTACATTGTGAGTGATTGAATTAAGAAAAATAAAAACTACAAAGTGAAATATCTTATTAATATTAAAACATAAAAATTATGGATGAATTTATTTTAATTTTTTACATTTTGATAACACGAACAGAGAAAAAGGGATTAAAAAATGTTAAAGCATTTCAGTAAATAACGATTTCTTTTTTATCAATTATTTTTTTATTTTACTTACCTTTCAAACTAGAAAAATACAAAAAGAAAAAATAAGGAATAATTTCAATGCCTTTAAATTATTAAAACAATAATAATAATGAAAACCAGTTTCTTTCTAGTATCAGTATTATTATTAAAACAGAAAATCATGGCTGAATTTATTTCCATTTTTTTATTTTGCTAACACAAACAGAAATTAAAGAGGTAAAAAAAAAACTTCTGTGGCATTTCAGTAAATAACGATTTCCTTTTTATCAAAATTATTATTCTACTTACCATTCAGATTCAGTCAGTTAAGTGCCATACGTGAAACACGCTTGGGCGATCATGCCTCAAAAGAGACAGGACTGACTGGACAGAAGATTATCCTGCAGTAGCTTGCCATTGCTTTCTGTGGTAGACTGGTTGCCTGCCAAGACTATAGAACCCAATCTGTACTGTTATTTAACCCATAACTGGAAGGAAGAGATGGATTAATACCTTTCCCAAGGGTATTTGTGCGTAAGTGAATGCAATGAATTCAACTGGAATTCGAACTCGGCTCCCCAATTTCTTATTCTGAGCCAATATCCACTGCACCACCCATGCACATCTGCACCATTCAGATTCGAAGAACATATAAAGAGAAGAAAAGAGACTAATTTCTTTGCCTCAAAATGATTTTCTTGTGATTGTTCAGAGAATCATGCTTCCTTTCTTCACTAAAAGCTTTAAAAAGTGTTGGGATGGTTGTGAGGTCTTGGACAGAGTTTTGAGCAAAGGACGATTGTATATCTGCCAACAAGACTGCAGCATTTCATTAGGCCAGTACAACCAAAGAATGAATGAGTTACAACCTACACAATCATGTCACCTCAAATATATTACTTCCTAGCTCTCTGGACATGGATCCATTGGACTATTACATATGAGACATGGTGGAGCAGGAAGCCAACCTCTGTCCTGTAACACTAAAATCTCTGAAGCTTGCCATAATTAGCACACTGTCCAAAATGGATGAAAGAAAATGTGATTTGGGTATTTCAGACCACAAATTGAAGTAGTCATTGATGCTAACATTAAATTCATTAAGTATGTCTAACATTTTACTAAATTCAAGCAAATATGTTGAAAAGTTCCAGATACCTACACAAATAAACTAAAAATGTAAACCTATCATGGAAAGCAGAAACATAACTAGGCAAAGAAATCCAGCCTAAAAAAACCCTTCTTTCAAAATTATACTTTATTAAGATGGTCTTTTTTTAAAGCCATAAAAAGAATATTATTCCTTTTTCATAAAATGCAATATGATTAAGAACAGTGAATTTACTGTTGCAACATAGAGAATCCAGTGGCATAAGCAATTATGAAATCAATGAATATGTAAATTATTCCTAGTTTAATGGTAAAGCTCAAATAAGATAAAAGTAATCTGAAGTGAAAATCCCAAAAAATGAATAAAGTATAGAATAACAAATTGCTACTGTAGAATATTCTTCTATTTGATAAAAATCTTGATAAATCTTTTAACAAATAGCAAAATATAAAAAATAAAAATATTGATCTTGAATATATCTTCAGTTGTGCAAATATTCATGGTATTTTTATCAAAATTATTTAAATGTCTAAAATATTCTTTTACAAACTATTCTTTCCGTTTATAAACAAAGTCTGTTTCAACAATACACAGACACAAAACACTATGGCATTTATGATATAATTAAGGCTATTAACATTAAGAAAAAGAAAATTCACTTACTTATTGAATTGCTGGTTAATTTACATTTACTTTTTGATGCCTTTAGCTACAAATGATAAAATCATCTGAAACAACTCCATGATTATGCAGACTTAACATGAAAACCTTACCTTCGTAGGCTTATGAGAATATCCTATTGAAACACCAGTTCCAATACGGTCATTGAAGTCAAGAAATGAGGAGTCTGGGTGACTGTTTGGGAATACCAAATGCTGTAAGCATGGAAGTGTAGGTGGTGTAATGAATTATGGCTCAGAATTGTTAATCCGTAAGCTAAGTTTCAATTCCTGTTGGGTTCATTATATTCCAATTAGGTAATGGCATGAATTCACCTTTTCTCCTCCCAGCAATGGGTTAATACATAAGACTTATCAATAAAACATTACCATCACAAAGAAAACATTTTTTTACAATATTTTGCAGCTTTAAATGAACTACAAAATGGTTGATAGGCTGCACAACTCAATCAATCCAATGGTCATATTTTTACAAAATAACAAAAAAATCTTTCTTGAAGTTTTAATTATGGTTTTAATTCCAATTTATTGAATTAAATTTGTGGAGTATGACTGTGGTTAAGTAATTTAGTATTACCCTACCAAAAACTTTCTTGGTTCATTTTTTTTTAACACAACTCAATTTTTAAGTATGATGGTAAAAAAAATAAATAAATAAAATAAAAATTTTACTCTACATTTGAACACAAAAAATTATTAAGAAACATTAGCTGGGATCTACTGAATTTCCCAAAGATACAATGAAATCACTGACTGTGGGTCCTGGAGACTAACTGTATAAAAAAAAACTATCAGGATCACTGATACTAAACAAACAGTATATATGCAAGTCAAAAGTAAACAAGGCAACAGTAATAAAGAAAAAAGTTCACATGAAAAAAAGGATACAGTCAAGTGATTGTAGCATTTTGACATCAAGACAAGGAAGAACAAAAATATGGCCGATGTGATTGAGAAATGGTTCATTTTGATTGTTTTATTGGATTGGGAAAAATAACATTATACATCTATACAATTTATCTATAAATTTCAGAAGAGGATGTGTAAGCAGTCATTCTACAGTAATTGGAACAAACAAAGTTAATATTCACAATAAGCATTGGTAAATTTCCACTCAAATTTAAATAGATTGCAATATTTTTATTTTTTATTTTCTGCAAAATCATCCATACTGACAGACCTGTTAACACCAAATAATTAACTTTATTAAAAATTTAAATATAGCTTTTGCAGGCATTATGTTAGAAAAATTAGCTGATATAATGATGAGTGTAAACTGAAACAAACATTACTTTCTTTAGTGTAAAATATACAGAAAAGCATTAGAATAGGCGTGTTCATGTGTGTTTGCATGTGTCAGATCATATATGACACTTGCAGAAATGCAGATGGCAACACCTAATATAAATATGGTTTAATTTCACTGCGATTACATACAGTTTAACAATTTCTAAAAATACAGATGCAAAAATTTCAGTAATTTTAATTGAACACAAGATAAAAAGTTAATGGTACTTTTCTCAAAACTGTTTAATGTCTAAAATATTCTTTTACAAATTATTCTTTCCATTTATAAACAAAGTTTATTTTGCCAACATAAATACAAGATTATGGAAAGTATTATATAATTAAAGCCATTAAAATGAATAAAAAATAAATCCATTCACTTATTGAACTGCTAGTTAATTTATATTTAGTTTTTGATGCCTTTTGCTATTAATGATATAAATTATCTGCAAATACTTCAAACAGTATACAAACTTAAGAAAAAACCTTTCATAAGATTACAGCCACATGATGTTAGAACAACTGTTCCTCTATGATAACTGAAGGTAATAAATGTAGAATCTGGGTGACTCCTTTGGAATACCACATTCTGTAAGCATGGAAGTATGGGTGATGTAATGGATTATGGCTCAGAATTCTTAATCAGAAAGCTGACTTCCAATTCCTTCCACATTAGTGATATTCACATTTTTTTCTCCAGTGTGTGTTTACATATAGCATTTCAAATTTGAATTTTTAGAAAAGGCAGAATCACAAATTTCACAAAAATGTGGTTTCTATCCATTATGTGTTAGCATATAGCATTTCAAGTTTGAATTGATGGAAAATGCAGATTCATAAACTTTACAAGAATGTTTATTCTTCAGTGTGTTTGCATATGTCTCTTCCATCTTTTCTCCTCTCAGCAACTGTTTATTATGTAAAACTTTTAACAATAAAACATTATTATCTAAAAAAAAAACCTTACAATATAAAAATATTTTCTGGTTTTAAATATCCTTCAAATAGTTGATAAGGTGCAGAAATCAATCAATCTAAGAGTCATATTTTTAAAAAAATTACTGTAAAAGAACGTAATTTAAAATTTTTTCTTTGAAATTTACTTCTGATCATCCAAAGGAAAAAAAAAAAACAGTAGTAAAATAATGTTAATTTTTTTTTTATAGAATCTTCCCACTCAAATATAGTATCAAAATTTTCCTTACATGTTTTTTTCCTGGAAAAAACTTAAAATATACAAGACATTTGAAATTCAGTATCAGTAAAAAAAATTTTGGTAGGTACACTCTCCACACCACGAACAAAATAAAGTCATGCTAAATCTTAAAATAAATTTCACAAAATAAAAAAGATGTTTCTTCAAGTTTTAGTTATAATTCTAATTTGAATAGATTAAATTTACACAGAACAGCTATAGCTAAAACTTTCTTGGTTCATTTTTTTAATATGCCTGAAATCATTATTTTGGATTATGGTAAGAAAACTAAGATCATATTTTACAGTTGAACAAAATTTTTTTATGAAATGTTAGTTGGGAAACATTAAAGTTTCCAAGGGACACAACCAAAACACTGTCTGTGGGTCCTTAAAAAAAACTCTCAGGATCATTAATAATAAGCAAACAGTATACATGCAAGTTAAAGCAAAGCAACAGTAAAAAAGTTCCCAAAGTAAGAATGGTGTTCACACACAAAAGGGATACAGTCAAGTGATTGTAGAATTCTGACATCATGACAAGAAAGAACAAAAATGTGGAAGATGTGATCAAGAAGTGGTTCGTCTTTATTGGTTAGAAAAAATACCAGCATGTATCTATACAATTTGTTTATAAATTTGGAGGTGGGAATATTTCAGTAGTCATTTTTACAGTGACTGGAACTAAAAGAATTAGTATTCCCAATAAGCACTGGTGAATTTCCACACAAATTAAAATTAAGTTCTATATATTTGCAAAATCTATCAGTACTGACAGACCTGTTAACACCAAACAATTCTCTTTATCAAAGGAATCCTTCAAAAATCAAATAGATACACAAACTTCACATGTCTCTTCAAATGTGACATCAGTGGAAATGCAAATCTACAAACTTATTATTAGAAAAGGTAACTCCACAAATTTCACCAGAATATGGTTTCTCTACTGTGTGTGTTTCCATCATTTGCTATGTGACTTCCTTGAAGATGCATATCCACAAATATTTCAAAAATGTGGTTTCGTCTAGTGTGTGTTAGCATATGTCATTCAAATGTGAATTGATGGAAAATGTGGTTTCACAAACTTCACAAGGTTTCCAATAAGTGTGTTTTTGAATATGGTGTTTCTAAACAGACTTGTCTGAAAATATAGACCCACAAAATTAACAATAATGTGGTTTCTATCCAGAGTGTGTTAGCATATGACACATCAAACTTGACCTGTCTGAAAATGCAGATCCACAAACTTCACAAGAATATTGTATTTTATCAGTGTGTGTTTTCATATGACTTTTCAAATGCCGCAACTGTAAAAATGTAGACCCACAAACTTCACAGGGATAGGGTTTTTCACCAGAGTGTTTTCGAATATGGCGCTTCAAACCTGGCTTGTATGAAAATGAAGATCCACAAACTTCACAATGATATGGCTTCTCACCAGTATGTGATTGCCTATGGTACAGCAAAGACGACATACCTGAAAATGCAGATCCACAAACTTCACAAGAATATGGTTTCTCTCCAGTGTGTGTTCGCATATGGCACTTCAATCGTGACAACTGTGAAAATGCGGAACCACAAACTTCACAAGAGTATGGTTTCTCGCCAGTGTGTGTTCGCATATGGCATTTCAAATATGAATTACTGGAAAAAGCAGATTCACAAATTTCACAAGAATATGGTTTTTCTCCAGTGTGTGTTCGCATATGGCTTTCCAAATGTGTCTTTGTTGAAAATGCAGATCCACAAACTTCACAAGGGTATGGTTTTTCACCAATGTGTGCTCGAATGTGGCGTTTCAAACAAGATGTGTTTGAAAATGCAGATCCACACACTTCACAAGTATATGGCTTCTCTCCAGTGTGAGTTCGCATATGGTAAACTAAAGACGACATAGCTGAAAATGCAGTCCCACAAACTTCACAAGAATATGGCTTCTCTCCAGTGTGTGTTCGCATATGGCTCCTCAATTGTGGCTTCCTTGAAAATACAGATCCACAAACTTCACAACGATATGGTTTTTCGCAAGGATATGTTTTTTCATGAGTATGTGTTCGAATATGCCGCTTCAAACATGACTTATCTGAAAATGCAAATCCACAAACTTCACAAGGAAATGGTTTCTCTCCAGTATGTGTTCGCATATGGTACACCAACGATGACATAGTTGAAAATGTAGACCCACAAACTTCACAAGAATGTGGTTTCTCTCCAGTGTGTGTTCGCAAATGGGATTTCAAATGTCCCAATTGTGAAAATGTTGATCCACATACTTCACAAGAATATGGTTTCTCTCCAGTGTGTGTACGCATATGACATTTCAAATTTGAATTGTACGAAAATGCTGACCCACAAACTTCACAAGAATATGGTTTCTCTCCAGTATGTGTTCGCATATGTTTCTTCAAATATGGCTTCCTTGAAAATGCAGATCCACAAACCTCACAAGAATGTGGTTTCTCTCCAGTGTGTATTTGCATATGTTTCTTCAGCGGAGACATCTCTGACAAAGCTAATCCACAAACATTAAAGGAATATGGTATCTTTCCAGTATGTTATTATATGGTACTCCAAACTTGACCGAGCTCAACATGCAGACCAACAAACTTTACAAGAATATGGATTCTCTCCCATGTGCGTTTGCATATTGCACTTCAAATGTAACTTCCTTAAAAAGGCATGTCCACAAACACCACAAGAAACAGGTTTCACATGAGCATGTGTTTAGCATATGATATTTCAAGCAGGACTTCACTGAAAAGACAAAGCTACAAACTTCACATGCATGTGATTTTTAAATTTTTTCCATAAAGCACACTAACTTAAAATCATAGCAATAATTTGCCATCTTAAATGCATGATGTGTCTCTTATTTGTACTTTTATAACACTAAGATTCTATAAAAAATACAATTGGAGTAGATAGATCTATCGCCCGGTTCACACTCCATCCACGTCTATTGAACAGGTTAAGAGGCTCATCCCTTGTTCCCTGTTTAGGATGTGGTTTCTGGCTTTTCTCTTTTCCAATCTTCTCACTTTGGTTTCTTTTTTTTTTCAATTGGAGTAGATAGATCTATCACCCGGTTCACACTCCACCCACATCTATTGAACAGGTGTAGAGGCTCATCCCTTGTTCCCTGTTTAGGATGTGGTTTCCGGCTTTCTCTTTTCCAATCTTTTTACTATTACGTAGCCACCTGCACATCAGTGGTGTTACCGCCTTGCTCGGGGTGATATGATTAAAAAAAAAAAAAAAAAAAACGTCAGTTGTTACAAAGTATATGTTTTCTTAATGTGATGCATTTGAAAATAAAGACACACAATTTCTCCTTGATATTTTCAGAAAATATTTCTTTGTTATTAATAAAGTCAAAATATTTCTCTTCCTCATTTAAATTCCCAATAATAAGACTTTACATACACGATTTTCTTTTACGCCCAAACATCTGCAATAAAAAAGTAAAGGGACATATTTTAACAGACTGTGAAAAATACATGACGTCAATTACATTTTACATATTACTTTTTATATGATACTGAAATGTGTCAATTTAAAAATGATGCAAAAAGCAGTAAATTTAAATTATAATGACTAAGTGAATCTTTTTTTCTAATTAAAAGAAGAGCGAACATTGAATCAATGTCAAATATCAATCTATGAAGTTTTTTCTTTTTTTACATATTGTATGTCAAGGTAGTGATTTAAATCTGGTAATTATCAGCATGTTGAGATGAATCAATCATTAAAACTTGTTATCAATACATGGAAAATATTAAGAAAATTCTTAGATAAAATCAATATTTGGAGAAATTCTGTTTAATTATTATCACACTATAGGTTCTACATAAAAAGTGATTCATATAATATTGGCAAAAAATCTTCCTCTAAATATCACCCATTCCACAATCTGTGAAAATTTTTACAAACGTACTTCAACAGAAGAGTTTTAAATTCGAATGCTGAATGATGCTAAATGAAACTGCATATAGCAGTGCAGGATTTACTTTCTGAAACCTAACACTTTTCAGCATTTATGGGAAACTCGAGCCAATGTGTAT
This sequence comes from Ascarosepion bandense, assembly GCA_037127315.1. Lineage (NCBI taxonomy): Eukaryota > Metazoa > Mollusca > Cephalopoda > Sepiida > Sepiidae > Ascarosepion > Ascarosepion bandense. The sequence continues at coordinate 5,725,442 of JBBBDQ010000328.1, read as the reverse complement.
AATATTTTTGAAAGTGTCTCAGATCTACATCCTAGAGTTTTTTGCATTCTTTTCTGAAATTTTAGATTATATTTTTGATGTATTAACATTGGATATTCTTTCTTTAATTTAACAAAAGTGAAAATGAGGAATATACAAAATGTACTCCTATGGATCGGCCACAACGTAAGTGGGAATGTAACTGTACTAAAACAATGAATGTTAAAAATAAAGAATTTTAGATTATATTTTTGATGCATTAACATTGGATATTCTTTCTTTAATTTAACAAAAGTGAAAATGAGGAATATACAAAATGTACTCCTATGGATCAGCCACAACATAAGTGGGAATGTAGCTGTACTAAAACAATGAATGTTAAAAATAAAGAATTTTAGATTATATTTTTGATGCATTAACATTGGATATTCTTTCTTTAATTTAACAAAAGTGAAAATGAGGAATATACAAAATGTACTCCTATGGTAGAATTTTAAAAGATTTTATACCTTATAAATTATTATAATTAAAATTACTGCCAAGTTAATTAATGCTTTTCTGCAATATTCCAAACTAAATTTTTAAGATTTGTTTCAAATCAGATTATTAACACTTTAAATCAGTTAATCTTTCTCAAAGTTTTAGAAAAGTATCTTTTATTGGCTGAAATGTTTCTTTATTAGAAAATCTTTATGAAATATTTGTTTTTAATTTTTACCCTCACACATTCAATTTTACGAAATTCTGAGAAATTGAAGTTTTAAAAAAAATCTAAAAAAAATTATATTTAAAAATAATCTAAAAAAAATTATAAATCCTTAGCGAATTTAAATCATCAAATTTTATATAAAGCAGGACCCTCAATCACTGAAAATGTCATCTGAATCTTAAAAACAAAAATGCAATAAAATTAAGATAGTATTTAATTAGAAATTCTGTTTTATGAATAAGATATTTGCCTTAAATTTTTCTCATAATGAAATTTTATCAGAATTGATTACAATTTTTAAAATTTCAACTATGAGAATTCTTTGGGTTTTAAATCTTTTTAAATTCTACAGTTTAGGTCAAGTATGCTGTTTACATTTATCATCATTTGAGTTACTAGTGTAGATGCCAATATTTCAAAGATACCCAACAACTAATAATTACATAGGGAAATAATTTTTTTTAATACAGATCAGTTTTACTTTTTCCTTTAGGCTACTTCTTAAAATAATATCAAAACTTTAAATTCAAAGAAAACATTCAATTATTTTTTAGCATAATAACACAGTGTCAATAACTATCAAATAATATTTTGTTTGGTCTTTCCATTTTTAAACATTAATGGTTAGAAATCTTGTCTTGCTTCCATCATTACAATATTGGGTAGTGAGTTCGATCCTAACTGGGTGCCCCATACTTTCGCCCATGTGCCACATCTAAGCAGCGTTAAGAAAATCACCTTTCCACTTTTAACGCGCATTTTGATGACAAAACTTTGTTTTTATCAAGTTTGGGGCTTTTTTTTCATCATGCTTATAAACTCTTTTTTACAGCGACTTGATTAGAGAGGGAATGTAATTTTTTTTAACAAAGTTTTTCTTTTTTGCTTTTGAAGCACAAAAATGTAATTAATTTATCATTTAAACCAATTAAAAATTGATTTTCTTTTTTTTTATGGAACGTTCTGTTTTTTCTGAGTGAAGAATAATTTCTCTGTCATTTGAGACTTCCTAACTTAAGCAAACTTTAAAAAAGCACGGAAACAAATCAAGTGGTAATAATAACCACCATAAACCCCCACAAAAGTATAAGATTTTTAAAATATAAAAAACGGTTTGTGATTTGTCTACCGAAAACGTTATTTTTATTAAATTTTTATTAAATAAATTATTTTTAAAAAATCCTAATTCAATTAAAAAAGATAATAATTATGATGCAATCGTCTGCTTTAAAAAAAAAAAAATATAATATTTTTTTAAATTCTAACATTTTGTGGATAATTTTTAAAACGCTTTAAACAACATAAATAAAAAATAAAGAATTAAAATATTATTCAAAAAACGAAATGTTTTTAAAGTTTACTTTTCTTTTTTTAACAATTAACTTCACAAAATAAGCAGACGATATAAAAAAAAAAATTGTTTTTTTTTTAACTATGATTTTAGTAATTTATTTATCATAAAAATAACATTTTTTGGTTAAAGGGAAAAAAAACTCAAGTACATGATAGATAATTAACGTATTTTACTTTTTACTGAAAGAGAAAAAAAAGTTTTTAGTGAGTCATTTTTGTTAATAGACGAGGTCCTAATCTTTCCAATTTTAAAGATAAAAAACAGACATTTTTCATTTAAAAAGAGTCACCAAGTAAAATTCAATAAGACTAAGAAGAGATAATGTTTTTATCGGCATCTATGGACTTCATTTTCATTAGCTGTTATTGTGAGTTTGAGTGAAATAACACAAAAATCAGTTAATTTCTTTTATTTTTTTCTTTGCTAACACGAACAAAAAAAAATGGGATTAAAAACCTGCTGAGGCATTTCATTTCAATAAATAACGATTTCCTTTTTTTTTTATCAAAATTATTTTTATTCCTCTTACCATTTCGATGAACACAAAAAAGAAGAAAGAGGAGGGAATTTAAATTTCTTTGCCTTGAAATGATTTTTTTAGGATTCCTGTCAACTTCAGAATTTTTATGTTCGTTCAGTGCATACAGTGTTGAAATTGAAACAAATGACGAAAACAAAAAGCAAACGAATAAAGAAATGGACAAACAAGATAAAAAAGGAAACTTACTCCGAGAAAAGGTTTGTTTGTACAATTTAAGCAGAAAAGAAACGGTGTTAGTAAAGATTTGGTTCCACGTGTTTACTGGGATTTTCTGACATTTTGAGAAAGGGTATTCAAAAATCGATGTATGACATTTTTTTGGCACGGCTATTGGCACTGCTAGTGAAGTCGTAGGGTGATGGTTAACGTTTATTAATTCGGCCTTGTGTCATACATAACCAAACTCCCTACAGCTTTACAGATTATTCAGAATTACCATCAGAAGGTTTTGCTGGTTGTTGGAATGGAAATTGGATTAGTGTGGAATAGTGGAAATATACATTTTTGATGTTAAAATAGAAATTTATTAATAGGAAAGAATAAGAAGAATTTGTAGAAGTTCATGTTCAATGATAAAGTTGAGAGTAACGAGTTGTAGAAATGTTCATAGAAGTAATATGCTGGAAAGAGTTCATGCGTATGTATGTATGTATGTATGTATGTATGTATGTATGTATAATTGTTTGTTTGGTAGGAATGTCTTCGGATGGAGAAGAAGAAGTAAAAGGAATCAGCACATGAGAAAGAAGGAGAAAGAGGATGAATGACCAGGTTGACTAGAAGCTGACCTGATCAAAGCCATTTATATAGATCTTTGGATTTTTTGCACTGGATCGCAAAATCTTTATGGTCTTGCAAATCGCTCCCATTGGTCAGAAAACCAAATTAACATCTACTTGCGAAATCTGGTTTTGACCTTTTCTTTAAGCACATGCTCAATCCTCTTTCTATTCTGCAAAACCAGGATTTCACACGTCATTGTGAATTTTTGTAAAAGTGAAGATGAAGGTTGCTTTTAATTCTTAATTTCCTATCCACCACACTAGTACCAAGGTCTCTGTGCTCCCACTATGCAAAATAGTAGATGTACTAAGTGAAGCTTACATGTGAAACAAAATCAAAGAACTAAGGAGCACCTAGTGATGCTTGAACTTATTACTCAAGTTTTAAATGAAATAGTGAGAAAAACTTCCTTGTTAATACACCACATCAAAGTTACACCCAACTAACATCTTCTCAACTGTGCCCTCACTCTACAGTAGGTACCTGCACTGATTTTTCAGTACCTAAATTTAAATTTAAATTTTAAAAATAAGTAATCTTCAACATTAAAATTAGCTTTAATTGAAAGCCATAACATTAAATTTTAATTCCCGAAAGACAAATACACTGGTATTATTTAACCCGAAATTATATTGATTTTAATCTAATTTTTTTTAAATCGAAAAAATTAAGTTAAAATTTCCCACCATTTTTGATTTATTGACACATTTTGTCAACACTATGTCAACAGTAGCCCAATTTCTGTTTTAAAAATCTTGCAAAAATAAAATATACCTTCATTTAAGTCAATTTTTAAAGTTGAAACTTACCTTTATCTGATTTCAATCAAGTAATAATTCCTTACTGCCAGAAATTTAGAAAAAACAACAACTTTTTAACTGCGGTAGCCCTACCTGTCATCACCTCGATTACGCAATGGTAGGGTGTAAAAAGATTTACGAGCTCCGGAAGTTGTCAGACGGAAAGCATGTCAGCATGTCATTTTCATAAATTTTATAGTAAATGCAAATTTTATTAAAACTAAATGATGTACATCAAAGATGTTAAAGTTAAATCCTCTTTTCTTCACTATCTTCAGTGCAGTATTGGAAACTCCCAATCATTATCAGATGGTTTCATTTGCATGGACCAGCTTGTGATTTTTCTCACAAATACCCATTTCATTTTCCTCTTTAATGACACATATTCCTTCACCAAACTCAGATCTTCCTTTCAGAAAAACTTTCTGACAATCAAAATGGTAATTGAATTGTGTACTATTAAGATCTACTTTAATGAATGATCCTCATATTGGTGAGTAGGTCCCAAGTGTCGCTGGGTCAATTATGGTAACTGACTCCACAGACTTTTAAGAAAAGGTTAAATGACACTGGAAAGGCAAGGATGATGAAAATAAAATGACAAGGTGACAAAGTTGCTTTAGTTTGACAAAATTGTTTTGTGTTGTTTTACAGTTCAAAATGATCACTTGTGTTGCTGTGGGAATGTAATGATTGAATGGTGTCCACTGCTTTGTAGGCTTGAGTTATCAATGCATGTGGTTAACAATATGTAGGTCAGGAAATGAGGCTTGAGTTGCTAGTCATTGCAGCACTTAGTGGATAAGATGTTTGCCATAGATGGGTGGCGTCGATTGCATTAACTGTTGAAGTGTGGTTTGATCCAGTTGATTGGCATGTAGAATACATTAGTAGCCAATACAGTCAGTTTGCTATGCTGATCATTGCTGCTGAGTCATACTGGACAAGTTGCTTAAAATCACTGCATAAGACAGACTTTCCTGCCCTGAAAATGACACAGTGACTAAAGGAAAGACCTGTCTGTTGCCTTGAAAAGGATAGTTAATTTTATCCTGAAGAAAGACAGTGGTGGTGGTCAGAAGCATCAGGCAGAATAGTAGCAATGGTAGTGATTGAAGGTGTCAGGCAAGGACTCAGGAATTCAGATCATCATCAGGCTGCATATGAAGATCAAACAGCAGCATCAGTTAGATCACGCGGATGGTACTATTCTTTCGTGTCATCCAAGCTACTGGTTGTGTGTCTTTAGACAGTGGCTGATAAATGCCACTGTTAATGTCAGAGTTGTTCTAGATGTCATTTTCATTTTCAGTGTTGGGCAAAGATGTGGTGATACTGACCAAACAAAAGCGATGAACTGGATGTTGGCTCTATGCCGACCAGAAAGTGAATGAACAAAACTCCTTGTCGTGCATCCGAGTTTGCGCAGATATTCCGGCTGAAAAATAAAAATTAACCAAATATCAAATTTCCATTTCATGAGTCTACGCAAATTTTATTTACCAGCCAATGGGAAGTCCAGAATCAAATACAAGGATGAAATTCAAAACGAGCGTCTGATCCAAAAAGCAGATATAAAATGCCGAGACAAAAAGCAGACAGACAGACAGACAGAAAAACGAGAGGAGAAGAGTGTAATTAATATCCCCTTGACTTAAGTCAAGCGGCTACTATGCTGACCTCTTTCTTTCTACCTGTCTCAAAAGCACTTATTGACCTCAGGAGTGACCTTTTCAAACACTGCTTCCTCACAAATCAACTCACTGACTTAGAAGTGGCAACTTCAAAATGAACATTACCACACTCCTAAGCCTTTTATCTTTTTCAGCATTATATTTTCCCTGAACTTTCTAATCTCCGTTGGACTTATATTCAAGTATTATTTTAATTGTAAAAACATTAATTGAAATGTGTATATATAAATGTTATTTTATAATCAAATTGCTTTTCTTGAGTTTATAATCATTTATGAATTATAGTGAGCTATCTTCCCACAAGGCCTAATTCCATTAACCTGCAACAGTATACAATTACCCTTCACTATAACAGAATCCTACTACAACTAGAAAAAGAATAAATAAGATAAGATACCCACTATAAGGATCTGTCTCTATTTTTCTTTCTTTGTATAATGAAGTTGGTCATTATTTTGTTACAATGATGTTTTGATGTTTTGTTTTTGGTAGTAACGGTTTACTATTTCTGAGGCAACTCATGAAATTAATGGTCTCAGGAAAATATTTTGGTATATCATCACAAACCATTTTGCTGAGTCATGATCATGTGATGTGAACACCAAAGCTTTGAAGTAAATAACCTGGGGCTACAATACTGGTCAAATCTAATACATATCCTGAAGAAATGCACCAGATCTGGAGAAGAGACCCATGCAAAATATACTGAGAACGGAACATGAGCTAGAGATTCATCAAAATTGGTTGGATGAATTTTATTGAAAGATTGAAAACACTGAGTGAGTTATAATATGAAGCAACTAGTAGAATATGTCACCACTGCTCCAAATAAGGTCATTGCTTATAATGAGTATGAGGTTTTGGCTGTAACTTTGTAGTAATATATTTGTTATATAGTTCACTAACATTTATCTTATACATAGCATATTTGGCCATCAGAAAGACAAACCAATCCTGATATGTAAAGTCAGGAATTTATTCACCTGAACTTTGGATTCAAAACACATATAGTGACACTGTTGGGACGCCCGCGCATATTCAGCTATAATGGACTATTCCATTACTATGTAAAGTAATGGTGGCATCTACAGACGGGAGTGTGCCGAGCAGCCGATCGACAAGTCAGTCGTAGACTTCCGGTGACAACCCGGAAGTACCCATTGCTCATACTATGTCTTACAACGGTTGAGACGATTAACCTTTATTCTTGTATTGGATACTAATAACCTTTGTAAATACTATTTTCATGGAATACAACAATTAACCTATACCTATTGTTGAGTTATTTATTCTTACTCACGACATAACAGACACAAATGCCATTATGGACACTTAATGTATTATACAAAAGATAAGTAATACTACTACTCCTAATAATAATAATAAGTCTACACATTAAACAAAATGCTTACAGATTCTTTAAATTATTTCACCTATACCAATTTCTCTTGTTAGAACAACCCCTATTTCTTTTATATATATATGAACCTCACAGTTTGCTCATTAAGTACAAGTGCATTAATACAAATAAAGAAAGTCTTTTGTCAGTCAGAAATAAAAAAGCAAATTTATCTATTAACATACAAAATATACCAATGTATGTTTTTGTTTATTAGAAAAAAAAATATTAATTTTTCAATATAAATTAAAATGCATATTATGAATTACAGAAATTTTTTTTCTAAATATTGGTGAAGTTTCAAATTATTGGTCTCATCACCAGCTATGGAAATTATGAAACAATATTTCTTCCTGGGTATTGAATATTCTTTTCTTTATTCAACATTTAATATAAGCACCCATGTAAAATGAATCAGTATTGACCAGATGCTATAATATTTTAAAAGTTTGTGAAGGTAATATGTGAGTGCCACATACTATGATAATTTGATCATTCTGTAACAATGGTGAAGGCTTGTATACTTGACAAGAATCTCTCAATAAAGACAGCTGATCAATACTAACAAGGAGATAGATTTGCAACCCATTCTAAACATTTCAATGTTTCTAGATCAACATTTCAGAGAATTATCAAGAAATAGCTTGTAGGAATATGTCTGTATTAATTCATTTCATATTCAACACTGACACATCATCATCCTTGAAACTTACAAATGTGCTCCTCATCATCGATAATCCTAATGATGTAAACACAAATTATGCCAGCTTTTATGTGTGCCTCAGTCAATTATTCAGATTCTTTTCATGCCCACTTACAGACATTTAATTAATCCTAAGACACGTGGCGAATTTGCATGACCGTGTATAGAACCATCTCATCCATTTAGTTGAGCAGAATCACCATCAGTTGAACGGTCATTCTTGTCACCCACACTTTGTAGATATATTTCATTAACACTTGATGTGGAGACCTCAACTTCCGCTAGTGAGGGAAAATAGCAAAGATCATCTTTTTCATATATTACTCATTTAGCCTCTAGCAGCACAATGTTATCAACACCTTTCACCTGAACTCATAGGATTACAATGCATTGACTGGAGCAGTCTCACTGTGAACATCATCATCTGGTGTAATGTTGTACCAGTACATCACTTCCTGGACAGAGTATTGCTTCCTGGCAGTGGCCCACTTTTTGGTTTTGTGAACGTTCAACAATACCACTTCCACATGGCATATATCTACATTGGGGAATCTGCCTGTGTTTCTAGTTTTCAGTAAATGTCCTGAAATTCCTCCTCTTGAATATTGTGCAATTGCCTGTCAGGATATCCTCAGATGGGCCTCTTTCAATAAATTTGCTGTGAGTCACTGGATTACAGCAGCAGAATCTTCTCACATTCAGTTAGTCAGTTATGTGCCATACATGATACATGCTTTGGGCAATCATGTCTCAAAAAAGACATGACTGACTGGGCAGATTATCCTACAGTAGGTTGACATTGCTTTCTGCAGTAGACTGGTTGCCAGCTAAGGCTATAGAACCCAATCTGTTCTATTATTTAACCCATAACTGGAGGGAAGAGACAGATTAATACCTTTCCCAAGTGTATTTGGGCGTAAGTGAATGCAAGGAATTCAACTGGAATTCGAACTTGGCATCCCAATTTGTTGTTTCGAGTTGATATCCACTGCACCACAATGCACAAGAGTTGCTAAATGACAAACTAGGAAGGCTCATAGTCTATGAATGCCAAATAATGGGCACCAGTATAATGTCTACCACAAGTCTTTGCCATATACTTCCTGTTTCTGTGTCATCGGATTAGTGCTGGATCAATTGATTGACATTCCAAACAGCAAATAAGGGAATTGCTTACAAATGTTACAAATCTGTTTTTGTTATAATAAAAATAAAAGTTTAACAATTGAATGTAATGAAAATAAATGGAGAGGAAAAATGTGTAGCAGAAAACATAACAGGATATTGATTCATTATTCTTTTTTATATAATCTAAACTTATATAATAAATGGAACTTTGTCTGTGTGCGTGTGTTGTGTGTGTGTGTGTATGTGTGCATAACCTATAGACTCTAAAATGGCTGAACTGATTTCTTGAAAATTTACACAGTTGTACTATAAGCATCTGCAAGTGTTCTTAGCTAGGTTTTGTGTCAAGGTACCCCTGATAAATATCGATAATCAAAAAAATCAGGTTACAGAAGGAGTGGTCCAATTTTAATCAAATTTGATACACTCATAGACAAAGACAGAAGAAATGATATTCAGAAGTTTCAAGGTTGCAGATTTTACAATAGTGCAGAAAATCGATAATATATATATATATATATATATATATATATATATAAAAGGCAAGATGTTTGTGTGTGTGTCTGTTTATCTGTTTGTATTTTTTTCAGCCCTTTTATTTTACTTTTTGCTTTGGGTTTTGCTTTGGGTAGGTATAATTGTAGTTCTTAGTCTCAGCCATGATACCATTTACTCAGAGGACTTATTTAGCCTTCAAAATTCAGTTTACGATGAAAAACTTATTTGATATCGATACCAGGAAATCAAAATTTGACTTACATCCATTCATTTTTCTTTCAGTCTACAGTTTCACTTTAACTGGAAACAACTATTGCTTTTTTAGTCTTTCATACCAATGCCCAAAGAGTCTGAGCTCCAGGAGCATGGATTAGTTTTAAAGCTTTCATTACACCTGAGCAATGCCGGGCTATACTGCTAGTGTAATTATATGTTGGTAATAAATTTACAGAAATGTCTTACTCAATGTGTGTTAAATTGCGGTCTGTGACATAGTGCATAAATGCTTTTAATATCATGATTGGATTATGTATTTTTTAATTTAGTTGAATGTATCAGCCCCAAATTCTTTTGAGGATTAAACTGTATAACTCATAATGACATACAGAGTTTGTTTTTTCTTGTTTCAAATTTTCATGCCTATTGTATTGGGAATCAAACATTCTACTGACCTCTCTAGTAAGTAAGTGAAAAACTAAATCTAATATGACACAGATTTTTGGTCATAAAAAAGAGAAAAGTATTCTATTTTTAGCAGTGATGAAATATCATTTAGAGGCCATTGCAAATGTGTTCCAGGAAATCACAAGTTGATGCATATAAAAGTTTGAATAATAAAGAAGGCAGGGTTATAAGTGAGATAATGTTAACTAGATACAATCTGAAGTTTATCATCTTTGGCTAAATCAAAAACACCAAGTCAGTAATGATACATCTAAGGGAATCACAAACTGATGCATATACCAAGTGAAATAAAGAGATATCCTGATCAAGGAAACAGTGTTATATATGAGATAATGCTAAGTAGATACAATCCGAAGTTTATCATCTTTGGCTAAATCAAAAACACCATGTAAGTAACAATACATTTAAGCAAATCACAAGGTGATGCATATAAAAAGTGAAATAAAGATATTTGTGAAAAAACTAGAAGCAATAAATGGTAGGTGATTTGTAAATATACTGAAGAGAAACATTTTTCTAAAAGACAAGTTATCGTCAAGAAAACAAAGAACATAGCAGGGACAAGTAGAAAAATTCAGGACATTAATAACATTTAAGAACTTCTTTTTTCAGTCAAGCGTGACAAAGCAAATTTATCCATTAAAATACAAAATATACCAAAGTATGTTTTTGTTTATTAGAAAAACAAATGTTAATGTTTTAATATTAAACATTTTTATTTAATGTATATTATGAATATTAATCTATTTAATCTGTTATGAATATTATTTAATATTAAACATTTCATGTAATGCATATCATGAATATTAATCTATTTAATGTATGTTATGAATATTATTTAATATTAAACATTTTATTTAATGTATATTATGAATATTAATCTATTTAATCTGTTCTGAATATTATTTAATATTAAACATTTTATGTAATGCATATCATGAATATTAATCTATTTAATGTATGTTATGAATATTATTTAATATTAAACATTTTATTTAATGTATATTATGAATATTAATCTATTTAATCTGTTCTGAATATTATTTAATATTAAACATTTTATGTAATGCATATCATGAATATTAATCTATTTAATGTATGTTATGAATATTATTGAATATTAAACATTTTATTTAATTTCTATTATGAATTTAATAAGCATTTTTTCTAAGTATTGCTAAGTTCAACATTATTGATCCTATCACTAGCTATTGGAATTATTAAATAATTTCTTTTTCGGTATTCAATATTTTTTCTTTATTCAACATTTAGTACAAGCACCTATGTAAAATGAATCAGTATTGACTTGATTCTATAATATTTGAGAAGTTTCTGAAGGAAATATATAAGTGCCATTATAATTTGTTAATTCTCTAGCAATGGTAATATCTGGTGAACTGACAAAAACTTTACACTCTTAGAATACCAGTTCCTATATGTTCACTGAATTTAATCAATGCAGAGTCTGGGTGACTCCTTAAGAATACCAGGTACTGTAAGCATAGAAGTGCAGGTATTGTAATGTATTATTGCTCAGAATTCTTAATCAGAAAGTTGAGATCCAATTTCTGCTGCATTCATTTTGTTCACATTTTGTAAAGGAATGAATCCATCTTTTCTCCTCCCAGCAGTTGGTTAATATATAAGACTTTTAATAATAAAACATTATCAAAATTTTTTCAAACCTTAAATATCCTTCAAGTGGTTTGATAAGCAGCAGAAATCAATCAATCTGATGGTCATATTTAAAAAAAAAATTAATGATGTCAAAGAACATTTGTAAAGGACAGATATGGTTAAACCTTCCTTGGTTTATTTTGTTAACATGCTTGAAATCGTTTTTAGGATTATGATAAAAAAAAATTTACTTTATGTCGGGGCGCTCTCCACCTTTCCACCAAAATGGACTGTTTGAATCACTAAATAAAATAGTAGTGATTATACCTCGAGGAATGAAGTCGAGTGAGCGAGTCAGTCGGGTATTTCCGGTATTGCACCGGAAGTGTTCTACTAGTCAATCTATCACGTCTCTACGACGATACTGTATACCAATTACCTTGTTCTGTATTCTACTAATCCTCACCTCTTGTACATACTTCTCTTTCCTGTCAATACACCTACTTTTATACTATTACATTGTTTTGTATTATTTCACATAATTCTGTTACCCGACATAACACTTTACAATTGAACCAAAAATTTTACTAGGAAACTTTAAGTTTCCAAGGGACACAACCAAAACACTGCCTGTGGGTCATGGTAACTCATTCCATTAAAAAAACCTATCAGGATCATTAATAATAAGCAAACAGTATACATGCAAGTAAAAAGTAAGCAAACCTAAGTTTCTAAAAAAAATGGTGTTCACATACAAAAGGGATACATTAAAAAAACCTATCAGCATCAATGATATTGAGCAAACAGTATACATGCAAAATAAAGTCATGCTAAATCTTAAAATAAATTTCACAAAATAAAAAAGATGTTTCTTCAAGTTTTAGTTATAATTCTAATTTGAATAGATTAAATTTACACAGAACAGCTATAGCTAAAACTTTCTTGGTTCATTTTTTTAATATGCCTGCAATCATCTTTTTGGATTATGGTAAGAAAACTAAGATCATATTTTACAGTTGAACAAAATTTTTTTATGAAATGTTAGTTGGGAAACATTAAAGTTTCCAAGGGACACAACCAAAACACTGCCTGTGGGTCCTGGGAACTCATTTCATTAAAAAACCTCTCAGGATCATTAATAATAAGCAAACAGTATACATGCAAGTAAAAAGTAAGCCAACCTGAGTAATAAAGCAAAAACTTCTAAAAAAATGGTGTTCACACACAAAAGAGATACAGTTGAGTTATTGTAGCATTCTGATATCAAGAAAAGAATGAACAAATGTATGGTGGATGTAATGAAGAAGATGGTTCATTTTTATTGGTTAGAAAAAATACCAGAATGCATCTCAACAATTTGTCTCTACATTTGGGGAGGAGATATTTCACCAGTCATTTCTACACTGATTGGAACAAACAAATTTAATATTCTCAACAAGCATTTGTGAATTTTCACCCAAATTTAAATGGATTCCAATCTTTTTCTTTTCTTTGTATCAGCAAAATCTATAAATTCATCCATACTGACATACCTGTTAACACCAAATAATTCTCTTTATCAAAGGAATCCTTCAAAAATTAAATAGTATATTGCTTTAGAAAAGTTAGTTGAATAGAAACAAACATTTCTTTTTATTACAGAGAAGCACTGGAATAAACAGTGAATGTTTGTATATGTTATATCATATATGAGATCTGTGGAAATTCAGACCACAACAAGATGAATATGGTTTCATTTCACTGTGTTTACATGTAGTTTAACAATGTTAACATCTCTAAAAATAAATACACAAATTTCACAGGAACAGTGTTTCCTTCTGAATGAGATTTTAATATGATACAGCATATTTGACATTTCTAGAAACAGAAATCTACAAAATACTCATAGATGTTTTATACCCTGTTTTCACTTTGCCATATAAAGAATTCAATAAAAAAATAAATGCAGAAAATTTCTATAAGTATAGTTTCTCACCAGTGTGTGTTCCCATATGGCACTTTGAATTTGTATTGTCGGAAAATACAGATCCCCAAATTTCACAAGAATATGATTTTTTCTCCAGTGTGTGTTTACATATAGCATTTCAAATTTGAATTTTTAGAAAAGGCAGAATCACAAATTTCACAAAAATGTGGTTTCTATCCATTATTTGTTAGCATATAGCATTTCAAGTTTGAATTGATGGAAAATGCAGATTCATAAACTTCACAGGAATGTTTATTCTTCAATGTGTTTGCATATGTCACTTCATTAGCAAAAATACAGATCCACAAACTTCACAAGGATATGTATGTTCACTATTCTGTTTTTGAACATGGTGTTTCAAGCCAAAAATTTCACAAGAACATGGTTTCCATGAGCATGTGTTTGCATATGGTACTCTGAATTTGAATTATTGGAAAATACATATCCACAAACTTCAGAAGACTCTGGTTTCTATCCCTCTGTATTTGCATATGACTTTTCATCAGTGGAAATGTATATCCAGAAACTTGACAATATGTTTTTTCTCACATAAGACATTTCAAATTGGAATTGTTAAAAAGGAAGATCTATAAACTTCACAAGAATGTACTTTCCTTCTACAGTGTGTTTACATATCACACTCCAAATGTGACTTCCTTAAAAATTTACATCTACAAATTTCAGAATATGGATTCTGGTCAGTGTCTGCTAGCAGATAGCACATGAAATTTGAATAGTTGGAAAATATGAATTCACAAGGATATGATTTTCAACCAGTGTGTGTGTATGCTGCTTCAAAACTGTCTTGTCTGAAAATGCAGATACACAAACTTAACAAGTATATGTTTTCTCCCCTGCGTGTGTTTGCAAATGGCATTTTAAATTTGTTTTCTAGAAACATTCTGACCCACAAACATTAAAAGATCATAGTTTCCCTCAAATATGAGTTCACATATGGTACTACCCAGATGAATTAACTGAAAATGCAGGACCACAAATTTCACAGGAGAGGTTTCTCCAGTGTGTGTTCAAATATAGAGCATCAGAAACGACCTCTACGAAAATGCAGATCTACCAACTTCACAAGAATATGGCCATTGTCAAGTGTGCGTTCACATAAAGAATTTAGAATTTGACTTGTGTAAAGATTCTGATCCAAAAACTTAACAAGAATATGTCTTCTCTCCTGTGTGTGTCTGCATATGACGCTTTAAATGTGACTTCCTTGAAAATGCAGATCCACAAACTTCACAAGAATGTGGTCTCTCTCCAGTGTGTGTTAGCATATGGGATTTCAAGCCTGAATTACTGGAAAATGTAGACGTACAAATGTGACAAGAATATGGTTTCTCACCAGTGTGTGTTCGCATATGGCACTCTAAGGATGACTTAATTGAAAATGCAGACCCACAAACTTCACAAGAATGTGGTTTCTCACCAGTGTGAGTTAGCACATGTCTCTTCAAGTGTGACTTCATTGAAAATGCAGATCCACAAATTTCACAAGAATATGGTTTCTCTCCAGTGTGTGTTCGCATATGGTACTCCAAAGATGACTTATTTGAAAATGCAGATCCGCAAACTTCACAGGAATGTGGTCTCTCTCCAGTGTGTATTTGCATATGTCTCTTCAAATGTGACTTCATTGAAAATGCAAGTCCACAAACTTCACAAGAATATGGTTTTTCTCCAGTGTGTGTTCGCATATGGTCATTCAAATGATGTTTCTCTGAAAATTCAGAACCACAAACTTCACAAGGATATGGTTTCTCTCCAGTGTGTGTTTGCATGTGGCGCTTCAAATGTGCCTTCCATGAAAATGCAGATCCACAAATTTTACAAAAATGTGGTTTTTTACCAGAATATGATAGCATATGGCTTTTCAAATTTGAAAATCTGGAAAATGCAGATTCAAAAACATCACAATTATACAGTTTTTTGCTAGTGTGTGTTTGAATATGGTGCTTTAAACTTGACTTTTTTGAAAATGCTGACCCACAAATTTTATAAGAATGTGGTTTCTCTCCAGTGTGTGTTAGCATATCTCTCTTCAAATGTGACTTCATTGAAAATGAAGATCCACAAACTTCACCAGAATTTTGTTTATGTCTAGTATGTGTTTGCATATGCCTATTTAAATGTGATATCGTTGAAAATGATGACACACAAACTTTACAAGAAAGTCGTTTCTTTCCAGTGTATGTTTGCATATGGTACTCCAAATATGACTTATTTGAAAATGCTGATGCACAAACTTCACAAGAATATGGTTTCTCTCCAGTGTGTGTTCGCATATATCTCTTCAAATGTGACTTCATTGAAAATGAAGACTGACAAACTTCAAAAATATATGGGTTTTCCTAGTGTGTGTTTGCATATGGTCATTCAAATGATTCCTCTCTGAAAATTCAGACCCACAAACTTCACAAGGATATGGTTTCACACCAGTGTGTCTTTGCATGTGGTGCTTTATATGTGCCTGCCATGAAAATGCAGATCTACAAATTTCACAAGAATGTGGTGTTTGACCAAAATGTGATAATATATGGCACTTCAAAATATAGAAAATGTAGATGCACAATTGTCACAAGAATATGGTTTATCTCCAGTATGTGTTTGCATATGCCTATTCAAATGTGACATTATTGAAAATGCTGACCCACAAACTTCACAAGGATATGGTTTCTCTCCAGTGTGTGTTCGCATATGGGATTCCAAAGATGACTTATTTGAAAATGCTGACATACAAACTTTACAAGAATATGGTTTCTCTCCAGTATGTTTTTGCATGTCTCTTCAAGTCTCACCTCATTGAAAATGCAAACCCACAAACTTCACAAAAATATGGTTTTTCCCCAGTGTATGTTCGCATATGGTCATTCAAATGATGCTTCCTTTAAAATTCAGAACCACAAACCTAACAAGAATATGGTTTCTCTCTAATGTGTGTTTGCATGTGGCGCTTCAAATGTGCCTTCCATGAAAATGCAGATCCACAAATTTCACAAGAATGTAGTGTTTGACCAGTATGGGATAACATATGGCACTTCAAATTTGAATCTAGAAAATGCGAATTCAGAACCTTGATAAGTATATTGTTTTTCACCAGTTTGTGTTCAAATATGACATTTCAAACTTGACTTCCTTTAAAATACAGACCCATAAACATCACAAGAATGTGATTTCTTTCCAGTATGTTTTCACATGTAGTACTCCAAACATGACTAAGCTGAAAATTAACACCTACATTTTCCAAAAGAATGCATTTTTTCTCAAGCATATGGCTCTACAAATGTGATATCTGAAAAAATGCAAAACCATAAACTTTATAATTTCAAATTTGACTAAAAATTCTCATCCACAAATTTGACACAAAAAATATTGTCTCCAGTGTGTGTTTGCATATTGCACTTCAAATGTGACTTTCTTAAAAGGGCAAGTCCACAAATATCACAAGAATAGGGTTTGATGAGCGCATGTTCCAAAAATCAATCCAAGCAGAACTTGTATGAAAAGACTAAACCACAAACATCACAAGCATATAGTTTCTTTCTTGTGCATTTTCCCATCTGGTACACTAAATTAAATGATAGCAATAATTAGCTATCTTAAATACATGATGTGTCTCTAATTTATGTTTACATAACACTAAAATTCTACCAAAAAAGTCCCAATTTACAAAGTACAGGTTTTCTTAATGTGATACTTTTGAAAATATAGACACACGACTTCTCCGTGATGTTTTCAGCATATATTTCTCTGTTATTGAATGTCAAAATTCTTCTAGTCTTTCATTTAAATTCCCAATAATAACAGTTTATATATTGAGATTTCCTTTTCTGCCCAAACACCTGTGAGGAAAAAGTAGAGAGAGATTTTAACAGTGTGTGAAAAAAACATGAAATCAGTTATATTTTATATACTAGTTTTTTGTTATAATACTAAAATAATTTAATCTTGAAATGTGGTCATAAGCAGTAAATTTGAAATATAATGACCAAGTGAATCCTTGTTTTTTTTTTCTAATTGATGGAAGAAAGAATATGGAATCAATATCAAATATCAATCAATAAAGTACTTTTTTTCACAATTTCTATAAATCAAGACGGTGATTTCAATCTGGCAATTATTAGTTTGTTGATGTGAATAAAAAAATCAGAACTGGATAGCAATAAATGGAAAATAAAAAATTCTGACATAAAAATCAAGCTATAACAATTCTACAAAATAAAAAATGTTTTTGAAATGTTTACCTTGAAATAAGTATTGGCTAGGTATAAAATTTCAGTAATAAATGAAGTATCGCACCCGGCCGGAAGCTACGACCGGCTGCTCAAATGTCTAAAACGCGTCACTCCGGAAAAGAAAGCGAGGCCATCAATTTCCGGTGACTCAGCATTTCCAGGGACCAAAACGCTGAAAAATAACAACAAAGCAAAGTATAAACACACACAAGCGCTCGCACACAAAAACAATACTCTGAAACTAATCTATATACACATGGGGTGCAAACAAAACCCATGTGTACATTCGAAAGTGGAGAGAGAAATTGTTACTAACCAAACAAGAGATTACTAGCTCGGCAATGTTGCAGACCATAGCCGACAGAACATGGCCGATGTTTCTCAACCAAAAGAGGAGAGGGACCCGGGGTCGAGCGACGTGCTCCCCCTACCACCAGCGCCTGGCCGACTTTGCCACTCGCCATAGCAGCAGCCACAACCAAATTCCAGCAGCCCAGCAGCAGCCGCCAGAAGCCAGCAGGAGCAGTCACGCAGTAGCAGCAGCCGTCCCTAGCCCAACCTGCCAACTCCAGCAGCAGCAGCAGCCACATTCTAACAGTCCTTTTTAGGACTCTCTGTTTACATAGATCTAGTCCTTTTAAGGGCTTCCCGTTACTGTTATGCACAAGTCCTTTTAAGGGCTCTTCAATTACATATGCGATAGCCCTTTTCAGGGCTAACCTGCCCCCAAGCAGCAGACGCACCAAGCAGGCAGAAGCAGCTGACGTACCAGGCAGAAGCAGCAGACGCACCAAGCAGCTGACGCACCCGGCAGACGCACCAAGCAGCTGACGCACCAGGCAGACGCATCAGGCAGAAGCAGCCGCCAGCAAGTGCAGCCAACTCCAGCAGCGGCAGCCACACTCTACAATAGTCCTTTTTAGGACTCTCCGTTACATTGATATAGCCCTTTTAAGGGCTTTCCGTACTGATATGCACAAGTCCTTTTAAGGGCTCTTCATCTACATATGCAATAGCCCTTTTCAGGGCTAACCTACCTGAGCAGCAGAAGCAGTAGACACAGCGGGCGCACCAGGCAGATCCCGGCTACACTCACGACCGTACGTCTAAAGACAGCCGGAACGGAATTTGCAACGACCAACTTCGCACCAGTACTACCCAACCAGCTACCGGCTTACCGTCTAGGAACCTAGCGATCCCATCAATCAGCACCGGCGACCCAACGAAGTTTCTGTAAAACATTATTTTGCCGGCTTAGGCAAATAAAAACTTGGTTGAAACATATAAACCCTCGATTTCGTTGTCCTTGATTCGATCGTTATTGCTTTAACTCACAGCGGGGTTAACGGCACCTTTTCTGTCGATAGCCCCGCAACAGAAGAAAATTATTTACTGAAATTTTCATTTGAAATTTTGCAAAGAAAGAATTTTCATGTGATTACATCTTTTAATTTATTTACATATAAAACCCCAAGTTTATCAGGTTTTACACTTTTTAAAGATAGATTTCTGGAGAAATACTGTATAACTATTATCAAACTTAAATACTATAGGATCTACATAAAAAGTGATTCATACAATATTGGCTAGAAATGTTTATATAAATACTGCCATCTTCTACAAACATGTAACATTTTCACAAACATACCTCATCAAAAATGTTTTAAATTTAAGAGCTGAATCATGTTAAGTGCTACTGCATATAGCACTTTACAACATTTAAGGGCAACTCAAGCCAAGGTATATAATGTTTTTGAAACTGTCTCAGATTTAGATCCTGGTGTTTTTTTTGCACTCTTTTCTGAAATTTTGGAGTATATTTTTGATGTGTTAAGATTGGATGTTTTTCTTTAATTCAACAAAAGTGAAAATGAGGAATATCTAAAATTAATTCCTATGGAATGGTCAAAAGGTAAGTGGGAATGTCTTTTTTCTTCTATGTGCCGTGACATTTCAGGACGTAGGCAATCATGGCCTTCCACATCTACCTATCCCTGGTGGCTCTTAGCACACATTCTCCTGTAACATCTCGCAACCCCCGTTCTATCATCCACCTACCCAGGCCCTTCATATATGTTATCTACTGCTTTCCTCTGTCTCTTTTTCTCTCTATCTGGTCTGTTAGTATCAGGTTCTTGAAGCACTCCTTCCTCATTGCAAGTCCAAGGAACTTCAGTTGTCTCTTCCTGGTGCTCAATATTAATTTCCTTTTCATTTCCATTCTTTCCAACACCTCATCATTGCTCACATGCTCGGTCCATGACATCTGCAGCATCCTTCTGTAGAATCACATTTCAGCGGCTTCAAGTTTTTCCTTCATCTTTGATGACATTGTCCAACATTCACTGCCATATTGAAGAACTGACATCATGTAGCAATACAGTACTCTCTTCTTTGTTTCTAGTGAAAGTTTCCTGTGTCTTAATACTTTACTCAGCTTCTGGAACATGTAATTTGCCATGACAATTCGCCTTTGGATCTCTGTGTTGCACTTTCCATCTTCTATTAGAACATTTCAGAGTTATTTAAATTTTTGTATCTGCTTGATTTTAGTATCCCCCACCTATATCAATGTAGCTGGACTAAAATACTGAATGTTAAAAATAATGAAGAAGCGATCAATTGATATAATGATTTTTTGAAATCATGAAAATTTCTAAAAAATAGACGATATTAGTTAATAAGTCAATATTAAAGAAATCTTTGAAAAATGAAATATACTTTTCTGAAAATTTGCAGAAAATTAATTAACTTAAAGTTTAATTAATCAGATTTGAAACAAATGCAAAAAACTCATTGCTTAAAATATTGCAGGAAAGTATTAAGATAAAATTAATATTTGGAGAAATTCTGTTTAATTATTATCACACTAAATACTATAGGTTCTACATAAAAAGTGATTCATATAATATTGGCAAAAATCTGCCTCTAAATATTGTCCTTTCTGCAATCTCTTAAGATTTTTACAAATGTACTTCCACAAAAGGGTTTTAAATTTAAATGCTGAATTATACTAAATGCAACTGCATACAGCAGTGCTGGATTTACCTTCTGAAACTTAACACTTTTCAGCATTTATGGGAAACTTGAGCCAAGGTGTATAATGTTTTTGAAACTGTCTCAGATTTTGGATTAGATTTTTGATGTATTGGATATTTTTTTTTCTATAATTTAACAAAATTGAAAATGAGGAATATCCAAAATTGACTCCTATGGATTGGCCACAAGATAAGTGGGAATGTAGCTGCACTAAAACAATGAATGTTAAAAATAAAGAAAAAAACAATCAATTCATGAAATGATTTTTTGAAATAATGAAAATTGCTAAAAATCAGATATAGTAGTGAATGAGTTACTATTAAAGAAATCTTTGAAAAATAAAATATATTTTTCTGAAACTTTGCAAAAAATTAATTGACTTAAAGTTTAATTAATCGGGTTGGAAACAAACATGACTAATTTCAAAAAAGTAATTGTAGAAAAATATTTTTCAACATGTGTTTTTTAAGGCGTTGACAACTGTTATGTGTTAAGTATAACAAAAGAAAAAATTGATTAACCAAAACTCAGAGTTAAATCACTGACAAATCTTTAATTTACGATAAACACAAAATGATATATATACAAAAATTTACAATTTTTTTTATTCAAAACAGAAAACAGAGATTACTACTGGCAGAGTGATGGGTAAGTGTTATGAAGGAGAAGGGAGGTGTCAAATATCTTTACCCAGTTAAGATAGCAAAGAAATTTAAGTGCTCTGCTTTTAGGAAATCCTCAAATGAGTATATAAAAAATAATTATTAGTTTGGTCAATGAAAAAGTCAAAAATATCTATTTACCCTTTTAGTTTCATGAGGTTCTCTTTCGGGTTTTAGTTGGTCAGCAACTTTCTTAGAGATTCTTTTGGCTGGATGCACAGATCCACGAATCGGGCTGGAATTGATAATGTCAGCAAATCCTGTTAACAACTAATGACTTTCTTCTCAAAACTTATTTTTATAGGGGCTAACACCTAATTTGCATATTTGTAGAACATTTTGAATTCTCTCAATTTTACTTGAATTTTTTTGGACATTCTAGCATCTTCCAAACGTTCTATTTCTAATTTCCTTATTTTTACAACTACTTAAATTAAAACATTTTTATACTAACAAGTAGGACTCAATAGAATACCTAATTATAACCTTTTAGACATTATTATTATTTTTATATATAAATGCATCCTCGTAACAACAACTATACCAATACATATGTATTTGAGTATACTTTCTACAAGGAGATATATAAAAATTACTTGATGAATTTAATGTAAGTAATCCTTTTATATAAGTTTTTAACTGATACATGAAATTAAAATTTCTGAAAATAGTCTAAGTAAACTAACATTTTATTGAAGTTTAGTTACTTTGGTTTTACAGTTTTAATACAAAAATAATTGTTGAAGAAAAGTTTGAAAATTACCAATGAATTTGAAATTTACTTTAGTTTTCTGATAACAATGTGTTTAGTCAAAAGTTAGCATGTTTATACACAGAAAATTATCCAAATTTTAAAAAATATTTGAAGATAGACACTGAAGTATAGTAAGCTTTTCCATTTATAATCAGAAAATATAGTTTCTTTCTTAAATAACAATAGCACCTGGAAAAAATCAAATAGAATTTTTAAAAGATTTTAAAATTTAAAAATTATTATAATTAAAATTACAAAAAGCAGAAACAATTCTTGTCAAAATTCCTTATGTAATGAAAAACTATTTTTCTCTCATTAGGTGTTGTTTTTTACAAAAAAGAGAATTGATCATTTAAATTCTCTAAGTGCAGCAATGCCTTGAAATACAAGTTTATTTCGTTCAAGACTAAGATCGTAATTCAAATCACTTTTCTTCATTGAAATTAAGGGAAATATTTCCAATCTGTTTCATACCCCTAAACAAAAGTAAATACTTATTTTCCTAAATACCTCACCCTTGTTTTTGTATTTGTGGGTTTCTTACAAGCAAAAATATATGAATAAACCAGAAATGTAGTTTACAAAGAATAAAATAAAAGAGAAAAAACAAATTGTAAAGAAATAAAATGTACCAAACCACAAAGTTTAAATGAGGCATAGGCCAACTGGCAGAGGAGAGAGAGAGAGAGAGAGAGAGAGAGAGAGAGAGAGAGAGAGACGACAACAACAACATCTAGCTTAGCAACCTCTAACCTGGCCTAGCAATAGCCCAGCCTAGTCGATGATAATGAAGATCAAAGTTATCACTTAATTTTTAAGTTTTTCATAACATTCGCATTTTTTTATTAATGTAAATATTTTTTTTACATTTACTTTCTTTGACCCCATGCACTAAGAAAAGGAATTTTCAATATAACAGCAAAAACACGCAACACAACAGAGATCCTTCTAAAACAAGGTGAACATCTTTACTGCACTTGGAAACACTCCCAAAGTTTGGTGCTAGTTGCGTCAATTAGTGAATACTTAACCGAAAGCTAACATCTCAGAATTCAGCTTTTATCTGAAGACAAAAAAATCTTCTGTTGAACTCTGGCTTGTATCTTTTTTACAATTCATAACAGATTTTCAAAGAATTGAGCAATAATTTGCTTTTAATTCATTAAAACATGCACGGATGAAAATTGTATTTTTTATGTTTACTTTTTTATTTTATTTACATTATATTCATCATGTAATTTTTACAGTTATGTATCCTCTACAGAAAATATTTGCAACAACTCATAAAGAACACACTTCCATGTTAAAAAATGCTTCTCTGCAATATTTCAAAGTATGAGTTTGTGAAATTTGTTTCAAATCAGATTAATTAAATCAGTTAATCTTCCTCAAAGTTTCAGAAAAGTATATTTTATTATCCAAAATGTTTCTTTTTTAGAAGATCTTTATGAAATAGTTTTTTTTTTTTCCTTTTTAGCCTCATGCATTTAATTTTATGAAATTTTGAGAAATTGAATATTTTAAGACTTAAATACTTATAGCTAAAAAAAAATATAAATCCTTACCAAATTTAAATCATCAATTTTTTATAAAGCAGGAACCTCAATCACTGAAAATGTCATCTGAATCTGAAAAAGAAAAATGCAGAAAAACTAAAACAGTATTTAATTAGAAATTCTGTTTTATGAATAAGATATTTGCCTTAAATTTTTTCTCATAATGAAATTTTATCAGAATTGATTACAATTTTTAAAATTTCAATTATGACAATTCTTGGGTTTTAAATCTTTTTAAATTCTACAGTTTAGGTCAAGTACGCTGTTTACATTTATCATCATTTGAGTTACTAGTGTAGATGCCAATATTTCAAAGATACCCAACAACTAATAATTACATAGGGAAATAATTTTTTAAAATCTTTTTAAATTCTACAGTTTAGGTCAAGTACGCTGTTTACATTTATCATCATTTGAGTTACTAGTGTAGATGCCAATATTTCAAAGATACCCAACAACTAATAATTACATGGGGAAATATTTTTTAAATCTTTTTAAATTCTACAGTTTAGGTCAAGTATGCTGTTTTACATTTATCATCATTTGAGTTACTAGTGTAGATGCCAATATTTCAAAGATACCCAACAACTAATAATTACATAGGGAAATATTTTTTTAAATCTTTTTAAATTCTACAGTTTAGGTCAAGTATGCTGTTTGTTATCATCATTTGAGTTACTAGTGTAGATGCCAATATTTCAAAGATACCCAACAACTAGTAATTACATAGGGAAATATTTTTTTTAAATCTTTTTAAATTCTACAGTTTAGGTCAAGTATGCTATTTACATTTATCATCATTTGAGTTACTAGTGTAGATGCCAATATTTCAAAGATACCCAACAACTAATAATTACATAGGGAAATATTTTTTAAATCTTTTTAAATTCTACAGTTTTAGGTCGTATGCTGTTTACATTTATCATCATTTGAGTTACTAGTGTAGATGCCAATGTTTCAAAAGATACCCAACAACTAATAATTACATAGGGAAATATTTTTTTTAAATCTTTTTAAATTCTACAGTTTAGGTCAAGTATGCTGTTTTACATTTATCATCATTTGAGTTACTAGTATAGATGCCAATATTTCAAAGATACCCAACAACTAATAATTACATAGGGGAAATATTTTTTAAATCTTTTAAAATTCTACAGTTTAGGTCAAGTATGCTGTTTACATTTATCATCATTTGAGTTACTAGTGTAGATGCCAATATTTCAAAGATACCCAACAACTAATAATTACATAGGGAAATATTTTTTTTAAATCTTTTTAAATTCTACAGTTTAGGTCAAGTATGCTGTTTACATTTATCATCATTTGAGTTACTAGTGTAGATGCCAATATTTCAAAGATACCCAACAACTAATAATTACATGGGGAAATATTTTTTAAATCTTTTTAAATTCTACAGTTTAGGTCAAGTATGCTGTTTACATTTATCATCATTTGAGTTACTAGTGTGAATGCCAATATTTCAAAGATACCCAACAACTAATAATTACATGAGAAATATTTTTTTTAAAATCTTTTAAATTCTACAGTTTAGGTCAAGTATGCTGTTTACATTTATCATCATTTGAGTTACTAGTGTAGATGCCAATATTTCAAAGATACCCAACAACTAATAATTACATAGGGAAATATTTTTTTAAATCTTTTTAAATTCTACAGTTTAGGTCAAGTATGCTGTTTTACATTTATCATCATTTGAGTTACTAGTGTAGATGCCAATATTTCAAAGATACTAACAACTAATAATTACATAGGGAAATATTTTTTAAATCTTTTTAAATTCTACAGTTTAGGTCAAGTACGCTTTTGTTTACATTTATCATCATTTGAGTTACTAGTGTAGATGCCAATATTTCAAAGATACCCAGCAACTAGCAAGTAATTACATAGGGAAATATTTTTTTTAAATCTTTTTAAATTCTACAGTTTAGGTCAAGTATGCTGTTTACATTTATCATCATTTGAGTTACTAGTGTAGATGCCAATATTTCAGATACCCAACAACTAGTAATTACATAGGGAAATATTTTTTTTAAATCTTTTTAAATTCTACAGTTTAGGTCAAGTATGCTGTTTACATTTATCATCATTTGAGTTACTAGTGTAGATGCCAATATTTCAAAGATACCCAACAACTAATAATTACATAGGGAAATATTTTTTTTAAATCTTTTTAAATTCTACAGTTTAGGTCAAGTATGCTGTTTACATTTATCATCATTTGAGTTACTAGTGTAGATACCAATATTTCAAAGATACCCAACAACTAATAATTACATGAGAAATATTTTTTTAAATCTTTTTAAATTCTACAGTTTAGGTCAAGTATGCTGTTTACATTTATCATCATTTGAGTTACTAGTGTAGATGCCAATATTTCAAAGATACCCAACAACTAATAATTACATAGGGAAATATTTTTTAAATCTTTTTAAATTCTACAGTTTAGGTCAAGTATGCTGTTTACATTTATCATCATTTGAGTTACTAGTGTAGATGCCAATATTTCAAAGATACCCAACAACTAATAATTACATAGGGAAATATTTTTTTAAATCTTTTTAAATTCTACAGTTTAGGTCAAGTACGCTGTTTACATTTATCATCATTTGAGTTACTAGTGTAGATGCCAATATTTCAAAGATACCCAACAACTAGTAATTACATAGGGAAATATTTTTTTTAAATCTTTTTAAATTCTACAGTTTAGGTCAAGTATGCTGTTTACATTTATCATCATTTGAGTTACTGGTGTAGATGCCAATATTTCAAAGATACCCAACAACTAATAATTACATAGGGAAATATTTTTTTAATCTTTTAAATTCTACAGTTTAGGTCAAGTATGCTGTTTACATTTATCATCATTTGAGTTACTAGTGTAGATGCCAATATTTCAAGATACCCAACAACTAGTAATTACATGAGGAAATATTTTTTAAATCTTTTAAATTCTACAGTTTAGGTCAAGTATGCTGTTTACATTTTATCATCATTTGAGTTACTAGTGTAGATGCCAATATTTCAAAGATACCCAACAACTAATAATTACATAGGGAAATATTTTTTAAATCTTTTTAAATTCTACAGTTTAGGTCAAGTACGCTGTTTACATTTATCATCATTTGAGTTACTAGTGTAGATGCCAATATTTCAAAGATACCCAACAACTAATAATTAGATAGGGAAATATTTTTTTAAAATCTTTTTAAATTCTACAGTTTAGGTCAAGTATGCTGTTTACATTTATCATCATTTGAGTTACTAGTGTAGATGCCAATATTTCAAAGATACCCAACAACTAGTAATTACATAGGGAAATATTTTTTTAAATCTTTTTAAATTCTACAGTTTAGGTCAAGTATGCTGTTTACATTTATCATCATTTGAGTTACTAGTGTAGATGCCAATATTTCAAAGATACCCAACAACTAATAATTACATAGGGAAATATTTTTTTAAATCTTTTTTAAATTCTACAGTTTAGGTCAAGTACGCTGTTTACATTTATCATCATTTGAGTTACTAGTGTAGATGCCAATATTTTCAAAGATACCCAACAACTAATAATTACATAGGGAAATATTTTTTTAAATCTTTTAAATTCTACAGTTTAGGTCAAGTATGCTGTTTACATTATCATCATTTGAGTTACTAGTGTAGATGCCAATATTTCCAAAGATACCCAACAACTAATAATTACATAGGGAAATATTTTTTTAAAATCTTTTTAAATTCTACAGTTTAGGTCAAGTATGCTGTTTACATTTATCATCATTTGAGTTACTAGTGTAGATGCCAATATTTCAAAGATACCCAACAACTAGTAATTACATAGGGAAATATTTTTTAAATCTTTTTAAATTCTACAGTTTAGGTCAAGTATGCTGTTTACATTTATCATCATTTGAGTTACTAGTGTAGATGCCAATATTTCAAAGATACCCAACAACTAATAATTACATAGGGAAATATTTTTTTTTAAATCTTTTTAAATTCTACAGTTTAGGTCAAGTATGCTGTTTACATTTATCATCATTTGAGTTACTAGTGTAGATGCCAATATTTCAAAGATACCCAACAACTAATAATTACATAGAAATATTTTTTTTTAAATCTTTTTAAATTCTACAGTTTAGGTCAAGTATGCTGTTTACATTTATCATCATTTGAGTTACTAGTGTAGATGCCAATATTTCAAAGATACCCAACAACTAATAATTACATAGGGAAATATTTTTTTAAATCTTTTTAAATTCTACAGTTTAGGTCAAGTATGCTGTTTACATTTATCATCATTTGAGTTACTAGTGTAGATGCCAATATTTCAAAGATACCCATAACTAGTAATTACATGAAATATTTTTTTAAAATCTTTTTAAATTCTACAGTTTAGGTCAAGTATGCTGTTTACATTTATCATCATTTGAGTTACTAGTGTAGATGCCAATATTTCAAAGATACCCAACAACTAATAATTACATAGAAATATTTTTTTTTAAATCTTTTTAAATTCTACAGTTTAGGTCAAGTACGCTGTTTACATTTATCATCATTTGAGTTACTAGTGTAGATGCCAATATTTCAAAGATACCCAACAACTAATAATTACATAGGGAAATATTTTTTTTAAATCTTTTTAAATTCTACAGTTTAGGTCAAGTATGCTGTTTACATTTATCATCATTTGAGTTACTAGTGTAGATGCCAATATTTCAAAGATACCCAACAACTAATAATTACATAGGGAAATATTTTTTAAATCTTTTTTAAATTCTACAGTTTAGGTCAAGAGTAGCTGCTGTTTACATTTATCATCATTTGAGTTACTAGTGTAGATGCCAATATTTCAAAGATACCCAACAACTAGTAATTACATAGGGAAATATTTTTTTAAATCTTTTTAAATTCTACAGTTTAGGTCAAGTATGCTGTTTACATTTATCATCATTTGAGTTACTAGTGTAGATGCCAATATTTCAAAGATACCCAACAACTAGTATTTACACAGGGAAATATTTTTTTTAAATCTTTTTAAATTCTACAGTTTAGGTCAAGTATGCTGTTTACATTTATCATCATTGAGTTACTAGTGTAGATGCCAATATTTCAAAAGATACCCAACAACTAATAATTACATAGGGAAATATTTTTTTTAAATCTTTTTAAATTCTACAGTTTAGGTCAAGTATGCTGTTTACATTTATCATCATTTGAGTTACTAGTGTAGATGCCAATATTTCAAAGATACCCAACAACTAGTAATTACATAGGGAAATATTTTTTTTAAATCTTTTTAAATTCTACAGTTTAGGTCAAGTATGCTGTTTACATTTATCATCATTTGAGTTACTAGTGTGAATGCCAATATTTCAAAGATACCCAACAACTAATAATTACATAGGGAAATATTTTTTTTAAATTTTTTTTACAAATTCTACAGTTTAGGTCAAGTATGCTGTTTACATTTATCATCATTTGAGTTACTAGTGTAGATGCCAATATTTCAAAAGATACCCAACAACTAATAATTACATAGGGAAATATTTTTTAAATCTTTTTAAATTCTACAGTTTAGGTCAAGTATGCTGTTTACATTTTATCATCATTTGGATTACTAGTGTAGATGCCAATATTTCAAAGATACCCAACAACTAATAATTACATAGAAATATTTTTTTAAAATCTTTTTAAATTCTACAGTTTAGGTCAAGTATGCTGTTTACATTTATCATCATTTGAGTTACTAGTGTAGATGCCAATATTTCAAAGATACCCAACAACTAATAATTACATAGGGAAATATTTTTAAATCTTTTTAAATTCTACAGTTTAGGTCAAGTATGCTGTTTACATTTATCATCATTTGAGTTACTAGTGTAGATGCCAATATTTCAAAGATACCCAACAACTAGTAATTACATAGGGAAATATTTTTTTTAAATCTTTTTAAATTCTACAGTTTAGGTCAAGTATGCTGTTTACATTTATCATCATTTGAGTTACTAGTGTAGATGCCAATATTTCAAAGATACCCAACAACTAATTACATAGGGAAATATTTTTTTTTAAATCTTTTTAAATTCTACAGTTTAGGTCAAGTATGCTGTTTACATTTATCTCATTTTGAGTTACTAGTGTAGATGCCAATATTTCAAAGATACCCAACAACTAATAATTACATAGGGAAATATTTTTTTTAAATCTTTTTTAAATTCTACAGTTTAGGTCAAGTATGCTGTTGCAGTTATCATCATTTGAGTTACTAGTGTAGATGCCAATATTTCAAAGATACCCAACAACTAGTAATTACATAGGGAAATATTTTTTAAAATCTTTTTAAATTCTACAGTTTAGGTCAAGTATGCTGTTTACATTTATCATCATTTGAGTTACTAGTGTAGATGCCAATATTTCAAAGATACCCAACAACTAATAATTACATAGGAAAATATTTTTTTTAAATCTTTTTAAATTCTACAGTTTAGGTCAAGTATGCTGTTTACATTTATCATCATTTGAGTTACTAGTGTAGATGCCAATATTTCAAAGATACCCAACAACTAGTAATTACATAGAAATATTTTTTTTAAATCTTTTTTTAAATTCTACAGTTTAGGTCAAGTATGCTGTTTACATTTATCATCATTTGAGTTACTAGTGTAGATGCCAATATTTCAAAGATACCCAACAACTAATAATTACATAGGGAAATATTTTTTTTAAATCTTTTTAAATTCTACAGTTTAGGTCAAGTATGCTGTTTACATTTATCATCATTTGAGTTACTAGTGTAGATGCCAATATTTCAAAGATACCCAACAACTAATAATTACATAGGGAAATATTTTTTAAATCTTTTTAAATTCTACAGTTTAGGTCAAGTATGCTGTATTCATTTATCATCATTTGAGTTACTAGTGTAGATGCCAATATTTCAAAGATACCCAACAACTAATAATTACATAGGGAAATATTTTTTTTAAATCTTTTTAAATTCTACAGTTTAGGTCAAGTATGCTGTTTACATTTATCATCATTTGAGTTACTAGTGTAGATGCCAATATTTCAAAGATACCCAACAACTAATAATTACATAGGGAAATATTTTTAAAATCTTTTTAAATTCTACAGTTTAGGTCAAGTATGCTGTTTACATTTATCATCATTTGAGTTACTAGTGTAGATGCCAATATTTCAAAGATACCCAACAACTAATAATTAGATAGGGAAATATTTTTTTAAAATCTTTTTAAATTCTACAGTTTAGGTCAAGTATGCTGTTTACATTTATCATCATTTGAGTTACTAGTGTAGATGCCAATATTTCAAAGATACCCAACAACTAATAATTACATAGGGAAATATTTTTTTTAAATCTTTTTAAATTCTACAGTTTAGGTCAAGTATGCTGTTTACATTTATCATCATTTGAGTTACTAGTGTAGATGCCAATATTTCAAAGATACCCAACAACTAATAATTACATAGGGAAATATTTTTTTTAAATCTTTTTAAATTCTACAGTTTAGGTCAAGTATGCTGTTTACATTTATCATCATTTGAGTTACTAGTGTAGATGCCAATATTTCAAAGATACCCAACAACTAATAATTACATAGGGAAATATTTTTTTAAATCTTTTTAAATTCTACAGTTTAGGTCAAGTATGCTGTTTACATTTATCATCATTTGAGTTACTAGTGTAGATGCCAATATTTCAAAGATACCCAACAACTAATAATTACATAGGGAAATATTTTTTTTAAATCTTTTTAAATTCTACAGTTTAGGTCAAGTACGCTGTTTACATTTATCATCATTTGAGTTACTAGTGTAGATGCCAATATTTCAAAGATACCCAACAACTAATAATTACATAGGGAAATATTTTTTTTAAATCTTTTTAAATTCTACAGTTTAGGTCAAGTATGCTGTTTACATTTATCATCATTTGAGTTACTAGTGTAGATGCCAATATTTCAAAGATACCCAGCAACTAATAATTACATAGGGAAATATTTTTTTAAAATCTTTTTAAATTCTACAGTTTAGGTCAAGTATGCTGTTTACATTTATCATCATTTGAGTTACTAGTGTAGATGCCAATATTTCAAAGATACCCAACAACTAATAATTACATAGGGAAATATTTTTTTTAAATCTTTTTAAATTCTACAGTTTAGGTCAAGTACGCTGTTTACATTTATCTTCATTTGAGTTACTAGTGTAGATGCCAATATTTCAAAGATACCCAACAACTAATAATTACATAGGGAAATAATTTTTTTTGAAATACAGATCAGTTTTAGTTTTTTCTTTAGGCTATATCTTTTTAAAATAATATCAAAACTTTAAATTCAAAGAAAACATTCAATTATTTTACCATAATAACACAGTGTCAAAAAAATGGAAACAATTCTTTTCAAAATTCATTATTCAGTGAAAAACTATTTTTCTTAAGAAAATAATGTCCAAAATATATCTTACACACGCACACAAAATAATCCAAATTCATTTTAAAATACTAGGAGATTGTCACTGAATTGTAGCAAGACACATTTGTGATATTTATGATAAGTAAATATAGTTTGTCTTTGTTTTTAATGTCAATAACACCTGTTAAAATTAATATTGAATTTTAAAAGATTTTAAATTTCATTAATTATTACTAAATCTTTAAAAAAATGAAAACTATTGTAAAAGTTCATTATTAATTGAAAAAAAATTAATAAAAAAGTAAGACATTATTTAATTAAAATTTTATTAAAATGCATGTTTTACAATTAAAAGCAGATAGTATTTAATTAGAAATGCTGTTTTATGAATAAGATATTTGTCTTAAAAATTTTCTCATAATGAAATTTTATTTAAATTTTAATTATGATAATTCTTAAAGTTTTACATCTTTAAAATTTTTGTATTAATTTGTATGGTTTATGTTAAGTAAGTTGTTTACATTTTTTTATCTATAATGAGTGACCAGCATACATGCCAATATTTTACTCAACAACTTATAATTACATAGGGAAATATTTTTTCTTTTAATACAAATCAGTTTTAGCATTTCCATTAGGCTATTTTTTTTCAAATAATATCAAAAATTTAACTTCGAACAACACATTAAATTTTTTTAATATAATAACAACACAATGTCAAGGTACATCTAAGAAAAATTTTTTAATCTATTTTCTCATTTGTGCCATTTTTAACTGTGCCATTTTTACAATTGCCATTGTTAGTAAGCACCCTAGTAGGTGCATGCAAGAAAAAAATGAAATTTACCAAAAGTCTAAACTTAATTATTTAAAATGAAAATCTTTCGGTAAATGTTCATTTTAGGTGCCGACAGCTTTTCTCCCTTCGAATTTATCCAAAATAGCATTATTTCTCTGCAAATGTATATGCTGAACTCAAATCAACAATTAGTTATTGAAGAAACTTACCTTTTTTGCTTTGAAAGTCCATAAAGAAAACGAACTATATCTTGCACTTTTTCTCTCCCATGACTCTCATGAAGTCATGTAATTAACTGTAGAATGATGTTCTACGTAGGCAGCAATTTTCTTTTGAATTTTGGTCGATTTTCTTCATTTACTGAAATTTCCGGCGATGTACTTCCTGTTATGAGAGTAATAAGCGTAGAAATACAATAGCGCATTACTTTAATTACCGGAAGTACATCGCCGGAAGTATCAGTAAATGAAAAAAAATCGACCAAAAATTGTTCACATACGCAGTACGTCATTCTGCAGTTAATTACATGACTTCGTGAGAGTTACAGGAGAGAAAAAGTGCAAGATATAGTTCGCTTTTTTATGGACATTTAGATAAAAAAGGTAAGTTTCTTCAATAACTAACAATTGATTTGAGTTCAGCATATACATTTGCACAGAGATAATGCTATTTTGGATAAATTTGAAGGGGAAAGCATCGGGACTTACAACAAAAATTTACCAATCTTTCTTGATGCATTTATTTTTTAGTTCTAATTTTAAGCAAATAGAAATTTAATTTTAATTTTAATAAATTTAATAAGTAAAATAATGGGCTATATTTAAAAACACTATTTAAATTAAGTGGAATGAGTTTTCTCTCTCTAAATAAACCAAGTTACCGTTACATCAAACAACAACTCTACTCAATTTCAGTACCTTCATTCATTTTCGATAACTAACTTTTAAACTGAATTTTCACAAAAAAAAAAATTTGAAACTTTTTAGTTGTAATTGAAAGGTAAATGATTAAATTTACTTTTTCTAGTAAGCAAAATACTCTGGTGTATTTGAAACGGAAATTATATTGATTGGAATCTAAAATTTAGTGATTTTTTTTAAATTTTTCAATTTTTCGGCCATTTTTGAGCCATCAAAATATTTGTAAACAAAATGTAATTTTTGTTTTTCAAAAATCTTGCAAAAAACAAGATATACAGTAACTGTAACACGTTATTAGAAAATAAATAAAAAAATTAAACAATTTTATCAATTCCAGGCACCCATACACTTTCTCATCTGTCATGCTGTCATCACATGTCAAATACAAGTGAAAAGGTCAGAAAGATCAACACTGTGTTTAAGAAATAGTTTTATTCTAAATTTCATGCTATAAAACAAGTAATACTTGTGTAAATCAGATTTACTTAACATCAAATTTGCTAATTTTCCAAAAATGATACGTCACAGATGATTATGTCATTTTTGCAAGATTTTTAAAACCAAAAATTAACTTTTGTTTAAATTATAGCGGGTATCTCTTCTCTTATTTCATCTGTAGGATTCCGTAGCATGTTAACAGAATTTGGCCTTGTGTGAAGATAGCCCACTATAATTCATAAATGATTATAAATTCAAGAAAGGCAATTTTGAGTGTAAAATATCATTTATACATATATACATTTAAATTAATGTTTTACAATTAAAACAATACTTGGAATAAAGGTCCAACGAAGTTATAGAGAATTCATGGCAGATAGTAATGAACTGAAGGAGATAAAAGAATGTTCATTGAAGATATAATGCTGAAAGGTAAAAAGCTTGGTAGTATGATTAATGTTCATTATCAAGTAGCCATTTCTAAGGTCAGTAGGTCAGCAAGTTGGTTTGTGGAATGCCTTAGAAAAGGTCAGTTAGTACTTTGAGAACAGGGGAGGAGGAAGGAGGCGAACATAGTAGCAGCTTGACATAGGTCAAGGAAGAAACTAATTACACTCTTCTCCTCTGTCTGTGCCTGTCTCCCTGGGTGCCTTTTGTCACAGCTTTTATATTTTTCCTTCTGGCTCAAAATGCTGGTCGTTTCGCATTTCATCCTTGTATTTGGTTCCAGGCTTCTCATTGGCTGATAAGTAAAAATGGTAATTTGATATTTGATTAATTTTTATTTTTCAACCGGAACATCTGCGCGGAGCCACTTGCATATGACGACTTCTTATTCATTAGCTTTCTGGTTGGCATAGAGCCAACATCCGGGTTGCACGCTTTTGCTCGGTCGGTGGTATCACCACAAAATGTGTTGATTGCTCAAATTTTTTAGATTCTAAAATTTTGTGATTTTGTTGAAGTTTTAAAATTTTTGGTAATTTTTGAGTCAAAAATTTCCGAAAATTTTAATTTAAAACTTTTTAAAAAATCTCAAAATTTTAGAATCCAATTAAATAATTAAATACAATTAAATATAACTTGTTTGAAATACACCAGGGAGTATTTTGTTTACTAGAAATAAATCATTTCGCTTTCAAAATAAGTTCTCAAGAAAAGTTTTTTATATAAAAAAATTAAATTTAAAAGTTAATGGTAAATTTTTGTTTTGTTCCCCGAAGGCCTTTACCCAGTCAAATCTTTCCAAAACATCCATTAAGATAAAAAAAAAGAAAAAAAAGAAAAAAGTTAGGTTTCTTCAATAAACAATTATCGATTTGAGTTCAGCATATACATTTGCACGGAAATAAGGATGTTTTGGAAAGATTTGAAGGGGTAAAGGTCTTCTGGGAACAAATCAAAAATTTACCAAGAAATAGCGAAAATGAATCTTTCACTTTTTTATTTTTGCTAAGACAAATAGAAAAAAAAGGGATTAAAAAAAATTGCTGAGACATTTTCTAGTAAATAACGATGTTTTTTTTATCAAAATTATTTTTATTCTTCTATTTACCTTTCACTTCAGACCAGAAAAAAATGAAAACACACACACACACACACACAGAATAATAATAAATTAAATTTCTTTGCCTCGAAATGATTTTCTTAGGATTTATTTCTGCCAACTTGACAATTTTTCTGTTCGTTCAGCCGCATTTATGGCATATAATGTTGAAATTGAAATGAATTACAAAAACAAAAGAATAAAGAAATGGACAAACAAGATAAAAAAATAGGAAACTTACTTCCGAGAAAATGTTTTCTTTTGCACAATTTATTAATTTATGTAAACTGAAAAATTAGACGGTGTTAATAAAGATTTGGTTCCATGTGTTTAAAATACTGAGATTTCTTGACATTTACAGAAGAGGTATTTCAAAAATCGAGGTATGACATTTTTTTCAAGTCTATTGTTAGAGCCAAGGACTTGGTGTTCCCACTACTACGTAAAATAGTAATTTGTTAAGCGAAGCTTACACGTGGCGAAAGTAAGGAACAGCTATTTAGGCTGGAACTCAATTCAGTCAGTTAAGTAAGTGCCATGCGCGATACACGCTTGGGTGATCATGTCTCGAAAGAGACATGACTGATTGGATTATCACGCAGTAGGTTGCCATTGCTTTCTGCGGTAGACTGGTTGCCTGCCAAGGCTATAGAACCCAATCTGTCCTGTTATTTAACCCATAACTGGAAGGAAGAGATGGATTAATACCTTTCCCAAGGGTATTTGCGCGTAAGTGAATGCAATGAATTCAACTGGAATTTGAACTCGGCTCCCCGATTTCTCGTTCCGAGCTGATATCCACTGCATCACAATGCACATTGCAGTACTCACTGGTCTCAAAATTATTCAATGGGAACAAAGTCTTAATCTGAATGGGTCTTGCTGCTCTGTTTCCCTGTGGCTTGGCTAAATTTCTTCCCACTTCTGATTTTAGAAACATTTAGGGATCAACATATCTATAAAAGTGATCATTTCTCTTTAGACGTTACACATACTGGCAAAGACCATGTTTTAATTTATGCAATTTCTGTTAAAATATTCAGTGGGACCGCCACGTGTAGCACAAAAGAATGAAAATGCCATACCTTATGTAAGAATTATTTTGGTTAGAAGGGAGATTTATTTCAGGTGATATTTTCTAAACTTGCACCAACCCTTGATTGGATTTGGTCGTCCCCTTTTGGGAAGCAGCAGGCGCTGAGGGACAATGGCAGAGCCGTTTTTACCACACCCTCACTACTGACCAATCACAGGGCAGTAACTTGATGAGGGAACAAGAAGATTTGCCCCGAGGGACCTCTACGGGCAGGCGGACAGCAGCAGTGGCAGTCAGCAAGCGTACAGCAGCAGCATTGAACTCAAACAGAAAGGAGGTCAGACTTTCGCTGCGAAACCAGTTTTCCCCTACATTCAGAGGGCTCATTAGCTGTTACTTATCTTCGAACAGTCGAAGTGTGTGTTTTATCCCCTTAATAATGAGATATAACGGTTGAAGTATTTTTTTTTTTCAGTGTAGAGACGCTACACTCGCCTGGCAAATCGTTGGTTATTTTATTAACCAAATCGAATCACCCAATTGTGGCTTCCAGAGTCCCTTTTTATCCCCATATTAGCGGGATATAATTGTTGAAGTATTTTTTGGATGTAGAGAACCTACACTCGCCTGGCTAATCATTGGTTATCCAATTAACCAAATCGAATCGCCTAATTGTGGCTTCCAGAGTCTCTTCTTATCCTCATATTAACGGGATATAATTGTTGCAGTATTTTTGCGTTGTAGAGAACTTACACTCGCCTGGCTAGTCGTTGGTTATCCCATTAGCTAAATTGAATTGCCTAATAGCGGCTTCCAGAGTCCCTCAAATATTCGACTCCATATTGAATTTTTGCTGCGTTTAAGAAACCCTTCAAGTGTTGTTTGACCAGAGCCGCTAACCTAAGGAGGAAGAAGGAAAGCGTCAGCCCAACAAGTCCCTGGAGAAAGAAGCTTTCGGCTACGAGAACCCTAAATTGTCCGTCTCTCGCTAATTCGAATGTAAGAGAACTCCATTTGTATCTTCACATTCTTCTAAGTACATTGTCTCTGTATTCGTAAAGCACACCTTCCTCTTTTCCTCTTGACCAATTCGTGGCTTGGTCGCAAAATTTTTATTGTATGTTCCGCGATCAGTTTTGACGCTAAAATACTTATAATTTTAGCAGTTCTCTTGTCTTTATTGTACATATTTCTAATGATAATCATTTATTGAACTGTACATGTTAAATGAAAAAATCTTTCTATGTATTTTAATATTGTATGTTGCAATAAATAGTTCTGCAATTGAGACGCACGCTTTTTTAATCTTATTTGCTTTGCCGCTGTGAACACGTGGTAATACGTTAGAGAAAAGAGTTGCTCCCCTTGAAAGCGGAGGAAAAATTTAAGGAGGTTAAATTATACCTCCCACGAGGATAAATTCTTATTATACTAGAGTTGAACGTGTTGTGTTTTAGTAAAAGAAATAATCATTTTATTATACTAAAATTACGCGTTTAATTCTTTCATTCTGCTAAAATTGCACGAATAATTATTTTATTCTGATAAAATTATAAGAGATAATTCATGTACGAGGGCCATTCAATAAATAAGGTGAATTTTTCGGTATAAAGACTTCTAATACAGATAGAAGCTTACTTTTTTTCCTTTACTTCTTTTTCAAAGGGATTTAATTTTTTTTTTTTCAGATTAAAAGAACTTTGAGAGTTTTGGAGAAGAAGCATGCTCCAGGATTGAACAGAGGTCAGTTATCAAGTTTTTGGTTGCTGAAGGGTGCAAACCAGTTGAAATTCATAGGAGAATGTCAACTATGTATGGGGCCACATGTTTCAGCCAAAAAAGAATGTCTACAAGTGGGCTAAATTGTTTAAAGAAGGACGGGACAGTGTTGAGGTTGAAGACAGGCCTAGGAGGCCTACAGAAGTGAGGTCTCCTGAGGTGATCGAATCAGTCACTGACCTCATTCAGTCTGACAGAAAGGTGACAGTGGATGACATTGCAAGAACTTTGAGCCTATCTGTTGGGACAGCACACAAAATTGTCCATGATGACCTTACCTACACGAAGGTCAGCTCACACAGCAGCCCAAACGGTGCAGACCATCAACGAGCTGAGATGGGAACTGATCCTTCATTCCCCTTACAGCCCAGACCTTACCCCTTCAGACTTTCACCTGTTTGGTCCTTTGAAAGCGTTCACGAGAGGCACGAAGTTTCAAAGTGACGATTAAGTCAAAGGTGCTGTGAGCGATTGGATGAGACATCAATCCAAAGAGATTTTTAAGCTGGGGGAAAACGGAAGCTTCTGAACAGATGGGAAAAGTGTGTGATACTGATGGGAGACTGAGGACGTCCCCTCCCAATGGGGTCAATGGCGCCCGACAAAATGATTGAAGCATAGTTTACACAATAAATTCAAGAGAGGGGTGTTTCCACCCTCTCTCCCAAAGAAGAAAAGAAATTTTAAAAAATTAATTAACACAAGGTGACAAAATAGTCATAACTCTGAGCTAGTCTATAAATATAGGAGCGATGTAACTGCTCCTCATTATCCGTCTCTTTTTTTTAACTATTTAAAGTTCTCCAAACATAGTCCATTTTCCCTTCTTTCTCTTTTTTTCTTTTAAACAAAACAACAAAAAAAAAAGTAAATAAATGTTCCTAAAATGTTTCTTTCTGTTTTTCTCAAAAATATTTTTTTCATCATCATCATCCTTTTTTTCTTCTTTCAAACAAAACAACAACAAAAAGTAAATAAATGTTTCTAAAATGTTTCTGTTTTTCTCAAAAAAAAAAATTTTTTTTTTCACCATCATCCTTTTTTATTTTTTTCAAAACATATTTTTGTCGTTGTTGTACACACTCACTTAGTTTTTCTCTCTCTCATTTTTTTTTTTTGCGAATAGTGCTTCTTTTTTTTAATAACAGCACACACTATTCTTTTACCCCCTTTTGTTTTCAAACAGTCCTTTTTTTCACACCGTTTGCGTTGTTTCTATCTCTCTTTTTCTTTTACTTTCTTTTCAAAATTCATACTTTTTAAAATACGCACACATTTTTTTTAATCAATTCATTTTCTTTCTTCTTTTATTTTTTTGCACACACAGTTGTTTCTTGCTCTCTCTCTTCCTCTTATTTTTTTCATTTTTTTTTCGTACACATCTTTTTCTCATTATCAGTCTCTTTTTCAACCAGACATATTCCATTTTCTTTTCTTTTCTTTTGAACAAAACAACAAAAAATAGTCAATGTTTCTAAAACGCTTCTTTCTGTTTTTCCCAAAAATATTTTTTTTCATCATCTTATTTTTTCAAACAAAACAAGTAATTAAATTTAAATGTTTCAAAGATGTTTCTTTTTGTTTTTCTCAAAAATATATTTTTTTCATCATCATCATTTTTTTCTTTTTCAAAACATGTTTTTGTCGTTGTTGTACACACTCATTTAGTTTTTCTCACTCATTTTTTTTTCACGAATAGTGCTTTTTTCTTCTTTTTTTTTATAACGAACACTATTCTTTTACCCTTTTTTTTTCAAACTGTCCTTTTTCATTCTTCTCTTTTTTTTTCTTTTTTTACACCGTTTGCGTTGTTCCTATCTCTCGTTTTCTTTAATTTCCTTTTCAAAATTCGTACTTTTTATCTCAAAATAGTCACACATTTTTTTCCAAATATATTTTTTGTACGCGCACAATTGTTTCTTGCTCTCTCGCTTCCTATTATTTTTTCCATTTTTTTTTGTACACACCTTTTGCTCATTATCATATTCCATCTCCCTTTCTTTTTTCTTTTAACCAAAACAATAAAAAAAAGTAAATAAATGTTCCTAAAATGTTTCTTTCTGTTTTTCTCAAAAATATTTTTTCATCATCATCCCTTTTTCTTTTCAGTCTTTTTTCATTCTTCTTTTTTTGTTTTTAAGTACCCATTCAGACCGTTTAAGTTGTCTCTACTTCTCTTTTTCTTTTTGACCAGACAAAAAGGGAGTAAATAATTCTGCTTACCTTACGGTGCTTGTTTCTTTTTCTTCTTTTTTTTTTTTCTTTGTTTGAAACTTATACCAAACAATTAGAATTTGGTTGTTGGTGTTGTTCTTTCTTCTATTTCCTTTTCTCTCTCCGTTCGTCCTGTCTTGTCCAGTCGCGTCGGTTAGTTGAAATCCACTTCAAACTTAGCATCCAGTGGCACTTCCGTGGGTTCCAAATCCTGCAGTCACGGCACCAAATGTAACACCCCAACTGACCGGTCCGAACAGTTTTCTCCGGCGGCCGTTCTCCACGCTGTGATATTACCGGAAATTTGTAGAAAATGTCGGAGCTTCAAGCTGGGGGTACAAGATATAAGGAACGAACTTCCACAACTTGGACGAGTTGAAAGGATGCTTTATTTCGTTTAGAGTTAGCCTTTTCGGTTGGGGCAGGCGAATGTGACACACAGCTCTAACTCTAATTAATGGAGATCAACAAATCCGAACTGACCGAAACAAGACGAACGGAGATTCTTACTTCAAGCTCGCGCCCAGCGGAACTCAACTGACTGACTCACTTAACTGACTCTCTCACTCTACTCTACTTCTATTTATTTAAAATGAATCCGGAAATGCTTTAGACCACCGGTGATAAACATTGGCGACTATAAGTCTGAAATTTCAGTTATCTTTTTTTTTATCTTAATAAAGCTTCAGCCGGGAAATTCTTAATGTGTGGTCAAGATACAGTAAAACACAGCCTTTGACCTGGTCATTCGAAAACGCACCTCCTGAACTTTTATCTCCTGAACTTATCTCTTTATCACATTAAATCACTGAGTCAAATATTTAGCGGAAGAGCGGTAGGATTTAAAACAGTAATCGGATACTCTTGTCTCTTCCACAATTTTCCTCATAAAAGAAAAATCGTTTATTTATTTATTTTTTCCTCTTCTTTTTCACTTTTGTTAAATATGTTTTTAAAATATTTTCTATTCTTAACCATTTTCTATTTTAATCTATTATAATAAAATACATATATGCCTAGTTATCGTGTCACATTAGCAGTGGTGGTGGTTGGAGGCATTAGGCAGCACACTAGCAGTTGTAGTGACTGAACGTGTCAGGCAGGAACTCAGGAATTCATTTCATAATTAGTTT
Organism: Ascarosepion bandense; assembly: GCA_037127315.1. Lineage (NCBI taxonomy): Eukaryota > Metazoa > Mollusca > Cephalopoda > Sepiida > Sepiidae > Ascarosepion > Ascarosepion bandense. The sequence goes on along the minus strand of JBBBDQ010000328.1, from coordinate 5,683,011 downwards.
GGATGAGTGAGTCAGACATCAGTCACATCACAGGGGTTGCAACATCCTCTCATGTCATCCAAGCTACTGGTTGTATGCCTTTAGACTGCAGTGCATATACACCACTGTGAACATCATGATTTTCGTGAGCCTCATTCTCGTTTTCAGTGTCAGTCTATGATCTTTCTTTATTTTTCTTTCTTTGTATAATGAAGCTGGACATTATTTTATTCTGAGAAATGTGGGAATATGTTTTACTATTGATATTAAATGTTTACTATTTCCAAACCATCTCATGGAATTAATCGTTTTTGGTATATAATAACATAACAGTTCATTGAGTCATGATCATGTGATGTGAAATCCAATGAGCATTCTGAAGCAAGTCACATGCAAAACTCACTTTGAAGGATAGATCTGGAGAAGAGAGCCAAGGGGCATATGATGAGAACTGGAAAAAAACAACATTAAGCTTTAAATATCAATAAGAATTCATATTATAAATTCAACAAAGATTTTTTCAAAATATCGCTGAAGTTCAAAATGATTGCGTTCTGGGCAGTGATTATGGTAAAAAAAAAGACAAATTATACGTTAGAGTTGAACAAAAATTTTATTTAGAAACTTTAGCTGGGAGACATTGAAGTTCCAATGGACACAAACAAAACACTGCCTGTGGGCCCTGGAAATTTATTCCATGAAAAAATCAGTGGAAATTCAGACCAGTACATGAATGTAGCTTTTTTTACACTATGTTTACATGTAGTTAAAAATGTTAAAATTTCAAAAAATATAGATACACATATTTTACAGGAATGGTGTTTATTTCTGGAAGAGGTTTCAATATGATGCAGTACATTTGACATATTTAGATACAGAAATCTAAAAATACTCATAGATATTTTCTACCCTGTGTTTTGATTTTGCAATGTAAAGAATTCAGTAAAAAAATAAATGCACAAAATTTATACAAAGATTTTTCTCATCAATGTGAGTTCCCATATGGCACTTTGAATTTGTATTGTCAGAAAATACAGTTCTACACACTTCACAAAAATAGGGTTTATCTTAAGTGTGGGTTTACATATAGAATTTCAAAATTGAATTGTAAGAAAAGGAAAGTCAACAAATTTCACAAGAATGTAGTTTCTCTCCAGTGTATGTTAGCACTTCCAATTTTAATGGTTGGAAAATGCATATATATCAACTTCACAAGAATATATATTTCTTCAGTGTGTTCATGTATGTTTCTTGAAATAGGATGTCTGTGAATTATGGATTTTTACCAATCTCTGCTTGAATATGGCACTTGAAAGCTGACTTGTCTGAAAATGCAGATCCACAAACTTCACAAGAATATGGTTTCTTTCCAGTCTGTGTTTGCATATGGCACTTCAAATGTGACTTCCTTGAAAATGCAGAGCCACAAATTTTTAAAAAATGAGATTTCCATGAGTATGTGTTCACATGTGGCACTTTGAATTTGAATTATTGAAAAATACAATTCCACAAATTTCACAAGATTCTGGTTTTGCTCATTTGTGTCTTTGCATGTCTTATCAAATCTGACATCAGTGAATGGCAAATCCAGAAACTTCACAAGAATATGGTTTTCTCCAGTCTGTGTTCGTGCACTTCATTTAGAAGCTGATTTCTAATCAGTGTGTATTTGTATATGGTACACCAAATCTTAGTTGAGCATGCAAACACACAAACTTCAAAATAATATAGTTTCTCTTAATTGTGTGGCATCATATGTCACTTTAATTGTGGTTTCCATGAAAATGCAAATCCACAAACCACACAGGAATAAGGGATCTCTCCAGTGTGTGTTTGCATGTAGGATTTTTAAGCTGAATTTTCCGAAAATGAAAATGCACAAACTTCATAAGTATATGGCTATTCATTAGGGTGTGTTTAAATATGGTGTTTCAAACCAGATTTGTCTGAAAATGCAGACTCAGAAACTCTACAAGAATATGGTTTCTCTCCAATGTGTGCTTGCATGTGTATTTTTAAATTTGACTTTGCTGAATATGCAGACCCACAAACTTCACAAGAATATGGTTTCTCTCCAGTGTGTGTACGCATGTGGTACTTCAAACGTTCTTTACTTGAAAGTGCAGACCCACAAACTTCACAAGAATATGGTTTCTCGCCAGTGTGTGTGTGCATGTGGCGCTTCAATATATCCTTCCTTGAAAATGCAGACCCACAAACTTTACAAGAATATGGTTTCTCTCCACTGTGTGCTCGCATGTGTATTATTAAATTTGACTTTGCTGAATATGCAGACCCACAAACTTTACAAGAATATGGTTTCTCTCCAGTATGTGTCTGCATGTGGTGCTTCAAATGTTCCTTCCTTGAAAATGCAGAAACACAAACTTCACAAGAATATGGTCTTTCGCCAGTGTGTGTTTGCATGTGGCGCTTCAAAAAATCCTTCCGTGAAAATGCAGACCCACAAACTTTACAAGAATATGGTTTCTCTCCACTGTGCACTCGCATGTGTATTTTTAAATTTGACTTTGCTGAAAATGCAGACCCACAAACTTTACAAGAATATGATTTCTCTCTAGTGTGTGTTTGCATGTGATACTTCAAATGTTCCTTCCTTGAAAATGCAGACTCACAAACTTCACAAAAATATGGTTTCTCGCCAGTGTGTGTTTGTACATGGCGCTTCAAAAATTCCTTTCGTGAAAATGCATAACCACAGACTTCACAAGAATGTGGTCTCTCTCCAGTGTGTGTTAGTATATGCATCTTTAAATATTCACCCCGTGAAAATGCAGACCCGCAAACTTCACAAGAATATAGTTTCTCTCCAGTGTGTATTTGCATATGTCTCTTCACATGTGAGTTCCTTGAAAATTGAGACCCACAGACTTCACAAGAATATGGTTTCTCGCCAGTGTGTGTTCGTATATGGCACTCTAAGGATGACTTACTTAAAAATGCATACCCACAAACTTCACAAGAATGTGGTTTCTCACCAGTGTGAGTTAACATATGTCTCTTCAAATATGACTTCATTGAATATGCTGACCCACAAACTTCACAAGAATGTGGTTTCTTTCCAGTGTGTGTTTGCATATGATACTCCAAAGATGATATAATTGAAAATGGTGATGCACAAACTTCACAAGAATATGGTTTCTCTCCAGTGTGTTTGCATGTGGCACTTCAAATGTTCCTTCCTTAAAAATGCAGAACCACAAACTTCACAAGGATATGGTTTTTCTCCATTGTGTGTTAGCATGTGGTGCTTCAAAAGTTTCTACCCTGAAAATGCAGATCAACAAACTTTGCAACAATGGGGTCTCTCTCCAGTGTCTGTCTGCATATGTTTCCTCAAATGTTAGTTCCTTGAAAATGCAAATCAACAAGTTTTACAAGAATGTGGACTCTCTCCAGTGTGTGTTAGCATATGAGATTGTCAAATCTGAATTGCTGGAAAATGTAGATGCAAAAACATCACAAATGTATGGTTTCTTGCCAGTGTGTGTTTGCATATGGCACTCTAAAGATGAATTAATTAAAAATGCAGACCCACAAACTTGACAAGAATATGGTTTTTTTCACCAGTGTGTGTCTCTTCAAATGTGAGTTCATTAAAAATGCAGACCCAGAATCTTTACAAACGTATAGATTCTCTCCTCTATGCATTTGTATATTGCACTTCAAATGTGACTTGCTTAAAAAGGCATGTCCACAAGCACCATAAAAACAGGTTTCACACAAGCATGTGTTTAACGTATGGTATTTCAAGCAGAACTTCACTGAAAAGACAAAGCCACAAACTTCACATGCATGTGATTTTTAAAATTTTTTTCCATAAAGCACACTAACTGAAAATCATAGCAATAATTTGCAATCTTAAATACATGATGGGTCTCTTATTAGTGCTTTTATAGCACTCCAATTCTACCAAAAGATAAGTCACTCGTTAGAAAGTAGAGGTTTTCTTAATGTGATGCTTTTGAAAATAAAGACACACAACTTCTTGATATTTTCAGAATATATTTCATTTATAAATCGAAAGTCAAAATGCTTCACTTCTTTCATTTAAATTCCCAATATTAAGGGTTTACATATGCAATTTTCTATATGCCCAAACATCTGCAATAAAAAAGTAAAGAAAGGTATTTTAACAGACAGTGAAAAAATACATGAAGTCAGTTACATTTTATATATTAGTTTTTATATGATACTGAAATGTGTCAAATATGATAATTGTGAAAAAGCAGTTTTGCAAATTTCACAAAAATATGGTTTTTCTCCAGTGTGTGTTCGCATATGGTACACTAAAGATGATTTCATTGAAAATGCAGACCCACAAACTTCACAAGAATGTGGTTTCTCGCGAGTGTGCATTTGCATATGTCTCTTCAAATGTGACTTCATTAAAAATGCAGAACCACAAACTTTACAAACATATGGATTCTCTCTCATGCGCATTTGCATATTGCACTTCAAACATAATTTCCTTAAAAAGTCATGTACACAAACACCATGAGAAACAGGTTTCACACGAGTATATATTAATGTATACCATTAACAAACAGGATTTCACTGAAAAGGCAGAGCCACAAACTTCACATGCATGTGATTTTTAAATATTTTTCCATATAGCACACTAACTGAAAATCATAGCAATAATTAAATCTTAAATACATGATGGGTCTCTTATTAGTACTTTTATAACACTCAAATTCTACCAAAAGATAAGGCACTCATTAGAAAGTAGAAGTTTTCTTAATGTGATGCTTTTGAAAATAAAGACACACAACTTCTTGATGTTTTCAGAATATATTTCATTTATAAATCGAAAGTCAAAATATTTCTCTTCTTTCATTTAAATTCCCAATATTAAGGGTTTACATATGCAATTTTCTATTGCCCAAACATCTGCAATAAAAAAGTAAAGAGATACATTTTAACAGACTGTGAAAAATACATGAAGTCAGTTATATTTTACATATTAGTTTTTATGTGATATTCAAATGAGTAAATTTTAAAATGATGTGAAAAGCAGTAATTTCAAATGATAATGATTAAGCGAATGCTTGTTTTTTTTTTATTAAAAGAAGAGCGAAAACTGAATCAATGTCAAATATCAATCAATCAATGAAGTATTTTTCTTTTTTCCCAAGTTGTATAAATCAAGATAATGATTTCAATCTGGCAGATATTAGCATGTTGGTATGAATCAAACATTAAAACTGGATATCAATACATGGAAAATATTTTTAAAAATCTGAGTTAAAAATCAATATTTGGAGAAATTCTGCTTAATAATTATCACACTAAATATACTGTAGGTTCTATGTAAAAAGTGATACATATATTGGCAAAAAATTTGCCTTTAAATATTCCCCATTCTATAATATGTTACGATTTTTACAAATGTACTTTAACAGAAGGGTTTTAAATTTATATGCTGAATGATGCTAAATGAAACTGCATATAGCAATTCTAGATTTACCTTCTGAAACCTAACACTTTTCAGCCTTTATGGAAAACTTGATCCAAGTTGTATAATATTTTTGAAAGTGTCTCAGATTTAGATCCTAGAGTTTTTGCATTCTTTTCTGAAATTATGGATCATTTTTGGATGTACTGGATATTTTCTCTCTTTAATTTAACAAAAGTGAAAAGGAGGATATTTTCTCTCTTTAATTTAACAAAAGTGAAAAGGAGGATATTTTCTCTCTTTAATTTAACAAAAGTGAAAAGGAGGAATATCCAAAATTTACTTCTGTGGATTGGCCACAAGGTAAGTGAAATGTACTAAAAATGAATGTTAAAAATAAAGAAAAAACAAACAATTCATTAACAGAATGATTTTTTTCTTTCCAAAATAACAATACCACCTGTTAAAAGACCATACAGAATTTTAAAAGATTTTATACCTTATAAATTATTATAACTAAAATTACTAAAACATGGAAATAGTTCTTGTCAAAATTCATTATTTATTGAAAAACTATTTTTATTGAGACAATAATGTCCAAAATATATCATATACACACACACAAAAAAAAAAATCCAAATTTATTTTAAAATCTTAGATTTTCACTGAATTGTAGTAAGACACCTTTATGATATTTATGAAAATAAAAACAGTGTCTTTATTTTTAATAAGAGTAACACATGTTACATTTGATATTGAATTTTAAATGATTTTAAATTTTATAAATTACAACTAAGTCTTTAAAAAAATTTAAACTATTGTGAAAATTCATTAATTGAAAAAATTAATAAAAGTAGGAGATTATTTAATCAGAGAACTGAGAAACAATCTGCTTTTAACTCATGAAAATATTTGGGGTTGAAAATTCAATTTTCTATGTATTTTTCCATTCATTTTACTCATATTCATCAAGTAATTTTTACAGTTATATATCCCCCACAGAAAATTATCGAAGATTACCAGAACTGATACGAGAAATACTGAAGTTACCCAGAGACTACTGCATCAGAAGTCAGACTAGCTCTGAGCCCCACTCAGCTTGAATAATATACATAGATATACTATTTCCAACGACTTCACTTCAAGACTTGTATATATTTATTTCTTACTAATAGTATTCCTGCATTCAAGTTTGTATATTACATTCAATATAACCTATTGATATTTGTTTTGTTGTTCATTATTTTGTGCCGTTCCTCACCCGGAACCCACAACAAAGATTTGTACACAACAAATTGGTTACAAAGATTTGTACACAAGTCGCCACAACATTAATACTGAATGCTTATAGCTTAAAAAAAGCATAAATCCTTAATAAATTTAAATCATCAATCTTTTTTATAAATCACAAACCTCAATCACTGAAAATGTCATCTGAATCTTAAAATGAAAAATGAAATAAAACTAAGATATTATTTAATTAGAAATGCTGTTTTATGAATAAGATATTTGTCTTAAAAACTTATCTCATAATGACATTTTGTCAGAATAATGATAATTCTTAAAGTTTTAAGTCTTTAAATTCTGTATTAATTTCTGCAGTTCAGGTTAAGCATGTTCTTTACATTTTTCATCATTTGAGTGACCAGTGCAGATGCCAATATTTTAAAGATACCAATAACTAATAATTACATAGGAAAATGATTTTTTTAATACACATCAGTTTTATCCTTTTCTTTAGGCTATTTCTATTTTAAATGATATCAAAACTTTAAATTCAAAGAAAACATTCAATTATTTCAGTATAGTAACACAGTGTAAAGGACTTTGAGTTGCTACCTCCAAGAAAAAAGTTACAAATGTTTTAACCTTTATTTTTTAAAATTAAAAATCTTTTGTGGAAGCTCTTACTTTAATTCTAATTTTAAGCCAATAAATTTAATATGTCTAATATGCAAAATACTGTGCTGTATTTTAAAAATAAATAAAAGAAGGAGTTTTTTCTTTTTAAAATATCTAAGCAGCATCTTTTAGCACACTTTTTCACAATAAAATTCTCTTAATTAAAAAATCTTCTAAAAATAAAATTTACTGAAAACTGATTTGAGAAATATTGTCTGATTTGAAGTATTAAAAAGATTTTCTAAAATAATATTTTCAAAATCAATTTAATTCATTTGTGAATAAGTCCTAACAGTTTGACTTAAATGTAACAATTATTTGATTTTTACAAAAATTTCAAAATTAATGTGTTTTTACCAGAAAAAACCTGAGGTGTGTAAAATTACATTATCAATTTTAAAATGTGATTTGGTTACTCACTGATGAAAAACAAAACAAGATTTTTTGCCAAAATTTTGAATGTGTTATAAAGTATTAAATAATTTTAAAAAGTAATTTAAAAAAATACTTTGCTCTTTCCACTTAATAATAAACTGTTTAGATTGTAAAAAGTAAAATGTTTAGGCTAAATATTTTGATAGATTAACTAAATTTTTGTTAAGTTTGAAGCCTTTTTTCTTTATACTATACTGTTTTATCAGTACATTAGTTGAGATAAGCTACTTACTAGGTACCTTCACTCATTTTCGATACCTAACTTCTAAATTGAATTTTTAAAAATAAAAACAATTTCATGAAACTTATTTTAGCTTTAATTGAAAGTTAAATGATAATTTTTACTATTTCCAGTAAGCAAAATACTCTGGTGTATTTCAAACAGAATAATATTGATTGGAATGTCTATGCCTGATTATTTTATCTCCCCTCGTGTTATGGCCTTTGCAATGTTTTTGTAGCCTTACCTTCACCCCCTATGGGATGAAATTGAAATAATAGAGAGAATGCCACTGGAAACTATGTAAACTTAAGGAATCAGCGCATATGTTAAGCTTCAAAAATCTCCTAAGCCGGCCAAGCATAGAGATGAACACAATATGGGAACAAGTAATATGGAGTGCCAGAGAAAAATCATTAGTGTCAAAAATTGCAATATGAGCTCTGGTAAAAATACTAGAGAAAAACCATTAACATCAAAACTTGCAATGAACTATGGTAAAAAAAGGTTTCTGGACATTAGGTTTATAGGTTCCAAAATTCTCTGATGTTCTTGTCCCAGTGGTTTTTTTTTTTTCAATTGGAGTAGATAGTCTAAACTATCGCCCGGTTCACACTCCACCCACGTCTATTGAACAGGTGAAGAGGCTCATCTCTTGTTTCCCGTTTAGGTTGTGGTTTCCGGTTTTTCTCTTTTCCAATCTTTTCACTCTTACGTAGCCCCCTGCGCATCAGTGTCGTTTTCGCCTTGCTTGGGGTGATATGATTAAAAAAACATATAACGTTGGTTCCTATAAAAAAAAATATAGACGTTGGTTCCTATGACTTGATGCAAGGAGTTGTGAGTTCACAATACCTGGCTACAAGTAACTTAGAGGGAGATAAACTCATGACTTCCAAGGACTGCTAAGGAAGGATGAGAAAAATATACCCCAGTGATTGAAGGGTTCGATTCGAAATTCCTAGCAGAAAGCCGGAGCGTACAATGACCGAAAACGTCAAAGATGAGAGGAGTGAGGACAGTAACCCAAGTAATAAATCATAAATGTAAAAATTGTAACCTCATCTCAGAAATAGACAAAAAATACCATAGTTATATTTTTTATTCTACTATTATTGGGTATCCAAGATTTTTTAAAAAAATCTATAAAACGGAACGTTCGATAAAAAAAAAAATGAAAAGTTAAACAATTTTTGGTGAAGAATAATTTCTGCCATCCGAGACTTCCTAAGCAAACTTTGAAAAACCACGGAAACAAATCAAGTGGTAATATAAATTGTTTTTTAAATAAACCCCACAAGAATATAAAATTTTTAAATATAAAAAAAAATGATTTCTGATTTACTTTCTTCCAAAAACGTTATTTTTATTGTAAATTATTTTTAAAAAATCTTAATTCAACTAAAAAAAATGATGTTTATTTATTTAATGGCAATGGGCTGCTTATTTTATTTATTAAATTTATATTTTATTAAAAATTCTAAAATTTCGTGGGTAATTTTTAAAAACGCTTTAAAAAACATTTAAATAAAAGTGAAAGAACTAAAAAAAAAGTTTATTTACAAAACGAAATGTTTTAGAAGTATTTACTTTTTTTTAACGATTACTCACAAAATAAACAGCCGTTAGCAAAAATTTTCTTTTTTCGTAGAACTATGATTTTTAGTAATTTATTTATCATAAAATAACGTTTTTGCCAAAAACGTTACCAAAAACTTTTTGGTAAAAGGAAAAAAAATCAAATACATAACGTATTTTTCTTTTTACTGAAAAAAAAAAAAAGGTTTTTAGTGAAAGGAAAAAAAGAAAAATTCCAGCAAAAAATTCTTTTAATTCCGTTAAACTCAAACCGAAAAAAAAAAGTCATTTGCTTTGTTTGTATTGGGCAGAAGCCTGAATCTTTTCAATTTTAAATATGATTATGATGATGATGATGATGATGATGATGATTATTGTTATGATGATGATGACGACGACGATGACGCTAACAACAACATAGACATTTTTCATTTAAAATGACTAAAAAAAGAGTCACCAAGTAAAAATTTAATAAAAGACTAACACATAATGTTTTTTTTTTATCGGCATCTTTAACGGACTTCATTCTAATCAGCTATTATGAGTATCAGTGAAATAACAAAAATCAGTTAATTTCTTTTATTAAAAATCATGAACATCTGAATTTATTTTCATTTTTTTTTTCATTTTGCTGACTCGAACAAACAAAAATGAGATTTAAAAAACTGCTGAGGCATTTTTCAGTAAATAACGATTTCCTTTTAAGGCTTTTAATATCAAAACAAAATTATTTTTATTCTTCTCACCATTTCGATGAACACAAAGAAAAAAAAAGAAAGAGGGAATAAATTTAATTTTTTTGCTTTGAAATATTTTTTTTTAAGGATTCCTGTCAACTTCAGAATTTTTATGTTCGTTCAGTGCATACAATGTTGAAATTGAAACAAATGACGAAAACAAAAGAATTGAAAGAAATGGAGATAAAAAAAAGACTTACCCTGGTGAAAATTTTTCTTTTAAGAGGTTTGTTTGCACGATGTTTTTATTTTTTATGCAAGCAGAAAAAAATTAACGGTGTTAGTAAAGATTTGGTTCCACGTGTTTATTGAGATTTTTGACATATTTTCAGAACTTTTCATATTCAAAAATGACATTTTCTTTCTCTCTTTTTTTTTTTTTGCAAAGCTATCTGCTAATACCAAGGACTCCGTGCTCACACCACACAAAAAATAGTAAGCTTACACATGGAAAACAAAATCAAAAAATTAAGGAGCACCTAGTGAGGCTGGAACTCATTACTCAAGTTCAAAGTTGTAGATGAAATAGTGAGAAACGTTCCTTGCTAATGTACTACCAAAGTGTCCGAGCCTCGGTGATGTTCATCAAATTAGCCTTGTGCCAAACACAACCGAAGTCCCCACAATTTATTATCAGAAGGTTGAAAGAATAAAATTGTTTTGTTTGTAAAATAAGTCAAATTTTATTAAAGAATAACAAATTTGTAAGAAGAAAATGTACAAATAGAAAATGTGCGTAGTTAAATTAATTTTTAAGAGTTAAATGTTCCAGAGAAATAGTAGTAAGTAGCAGAATGTGTACACACCGATAGATTAATTAGGTTACTAATAAAGTCAGTGCTCCTTTACTTTTTTATGGCCGGCTAGAAAATAAAAAGTAAAGTAAAGCTACAAAGGGAATCAGACGTTTATTTTAAGAAGTCAGTTGAAGGATCTTGTTGTAGTTGTTGTGGTATTCTTCTTTGTTGACTGCAAGAACGTTGAGGATGGAGAAGAAGAGGTAAATGAAATTAGCTTGAGTAAAGAAGGACAACAAATGTGTGTCAGGTTTTTATGTTCTGGTCAAGCTTGAAATTTTCACAGATGGGCCTCTTTCAATAAAGTTTCCTGTAATCCTCTGGAAAGTCTATAGATAGCATCTTAGCTGGTTTCTGCTTGGCAACTTCAATAAAACTTCCACAGTTCCCCTACGGGGATTTGTGCCACATATGATGGTTAAGGTGACAATTGATGAAATCCATACTGAAAGAACATGGAACACGACTACAAAGTTTTAAAGTATTTACCTTCACTAAATCGCTGAAAAAAATAGCATAATCAGAATAAAAAAGGTCCCAAACTTAATAAAAACGTTTCCCATCAAAATGTTTATATTATTATTAAAAGGAAAAATCAAAGTATTTTTTAATTATTTTTGAAAATTTTTTAATCTCTTCTAACACATTTCAAATTTTAATAAAAACCTTGTTTTAATTTTAATTAGCTGGGTAACCAAATTGTTATGAGAGATTACAATGGAAAACTTAATATTACATAACTCAGTTTTTTTCTTTCTTTCGGTGACAAACACATAAATTTAGACATTCTTGCAAAAATCAAATCATTGCTTGATTTTAATGCAATTTTCAGTACTTTTTCATTAGTTAATGAAATTATTTTTGAAATTTTTTATTCTAAAAGATCTTGGTAAAAAGGTTTTATTTTTCATTTGTTACCACCCCTCCTCGCAAATTCATGAAATTTTAAGAAATTAAATTTTGTTGGGAAAATTGGTTTCATGAGTAAAATGCATGACTTATTGGGAAATGTAAATCACCTATTATATTTTTGAAAAGTTTTGCCTCTATTTCCAAAAATCTGCTCCCAATACTAAAATAAAAAATGCAATATAACTGTGACATTATTTAATTTGATAAGCCTTTAATTGCTTGAATAAATAATAAAAATTAAGGACATTATAGTCTGAAGAAAAAATTTTTTTCATTTTTTAAAATTATAATAGATGATAAAGTTTTTCTTATCTCACATCTGTCCACACATTTAGTGGAAGAATCAGAAAGTGGAACTCATGTGTTTAAGAAATACTTTTATTCTAAATTTCATGCTATAAGTAATACTTGTGTAAAGTATTCTAACATTGAATTTACTATTTTTTTTCAAAAATAAAGTCTCACGCACATATATTTTATTTTTGCAAGATTTTTAAAACCAAGAATTAATTTTGTTTAGAAATGTAGCCGAAAAATTAAAAAATTAAAAACAAGAAATTTAAATATTAGATTATAATCAATATAATTTGTGTTTAAAATACACCAGAGTATTTTGCTTACTGGAAAGAGTAAATTTAATCATTTCGTTTTCAGTGAAAACTAAAATAAAAATTTCAAGAAAACTTTATTTTTTAAAAATTCAATTTAAAAGTTAGTACTCAAAAATTAGTGGAAGTACCTATTTTAAAGAATATATAATTCAGCCATGTAAAATACAATATTGAATCAGTATTATTTGTTGCAAACAAATTATTTACAGCTATAATATACAAAACAAACAATTATGAGTCCACTTAAGTAAAGTCCCTGTGTAGTTGAGTGTTTTACATATGAGTTAGAAGTAGAACCCTTTACACCTTAAGTGAGGATATTTGCAGCAGCGACAAAATTCAACATCCTACCTTTTTGAGATGCCGGCTAAAAGAGAACCCTAATGAACATGCTCTGTAGAGAATGCTATTGACAGGGGGAGAGACAACTCACCTACATTAGGTACAATTTTTATACCCCTTCCCAGGGCTTCCACTGGGTAGCCATCCCCAAGAAGAGTTATCACTTGTGCTACATCAAACCATGAGGCAAGTCACCACCAAATCAACAATCTGTTTTGTCTCCCTTTTATTTAGAAGTAGGGCATTAAACGCCACTAGCCTAATACTGTTGTCATTCTCACTGTTGCTTTTGCTTGAATTTTGTGTTGAATTTGTTATTTTACATAAGTTCTTTCTTGTGTTATAGTTTCTTTTAAACGGAGTCAATTTTCTTTTTTTTGGTCAACAGAAATCATGACAGTAATGTTTCCAGGTTTCCATATTTTCAGCACTGAAAACACTTTGGTGGTCCTCTTCGTTGTTGTTGATTTATATGATGTGTGGTCATAGTTTTCATTTTGTTGTTATTAAACTCCTTTTTGTTTATTTCTTGTCTCTTTGTAAAGTAGACATTCCATTACAATTTCTCAATGTGTAACCTCCTCGTTAGCTTCTAATGCTGTGACCAACATATGAAATAAATCAGGCAGGCTGTTTAGGAAATATATAACCCAATCTTCCTCATCTATAATATCCCCGATAACAGAAAATTATTAAAAAATTTCTGTCATCATCTTGATATGGTCTTGAATGAGTTTCCTTCTCAACGTAAATTTCTTTGCCCAAGTCTTTTCTGAAATTGGTTCACTTTTTCCGTACAATTGTAGGGTTATATATATAATATTGATGAATTAACAGACAAGACAATCTTTGCTAAAGCATGGTCCTTTTAAGACAAGTATTCTCTGTAGGTAGAGTTTCTGTTTCATTCAATATAATTCACGAGCAATCTTTAGTGCCATTTTACATTGTATTTGCTGCAGACAGCAGTTTGTCAGTTAAATGCCATACCTGACATACACTTGGGCTATCATGTCTCAATAGACATGAGTGACTAGGCATTTTTCTGCAGTATGTTGACATATTCTGCAGTAGACTGGTTGCCAACCAAGGCCAGAGAACAAAATCTGTCCTTCTATTTAACCCATAGCTGTAGGGAAAAGACATGTATGAATATCTTTAACAAGGGATTTTGTGCGTTAGTGAAGCAACAAATGCAACATAGCTCTCTGATCTCTCATTCCAATCCAATATCCATTTCACCACAATGCACATCCACATTCAGTGATACAATGTTTAATTTATTTTCCATAATTCCAGTTTCAGAATCTTTTTTCTTCAGATCAAATAATAATAATAAAAAAAAACAATTTCTGAAAAACAGTAAAAAATCATGATGTCTGAGTTCTAACACGTGGATGACACGTGACTGGATCCATAACCAATGTTAAAATAAAAGTATCCGTGCAATCTCAATGTGTAGAATAAAATAATGAAAATGTTCCAGCTTAAGAATTTGACTGGAGGCAAGGCAAGTAACATTCAATCAACAGGCATAAACAAATGAGACATCTTTAAGGTTTACGAGACATGGTAGCAAAAACGTTTATTCAGCATGGCTGACTCCCCAGATCTGAAGTAAAAAGGGAAGCAGCCTTAAAAGGTCCATGTAGCCACTACAACTAAAATATGATTTAAGGTTGAAGGGAAATAAACCATCCCTTATTTATTTCTGGTAAACATTATTTACTAAGAGGGCAATTTTTCAACAATTTCTCCTCTATGTCATAGGTTTCTATTTGTTGCCCTAGAAGAGTTCTTCAATATGTCAATTCCACTGATGCAGCACTTTTTCTTGGTTCCATTATGATTATTTTCTCTTCAGACGTCATACATTCTGTTAAACATATTTTTTCTGCCTTTTCTTTTATCTTTTCTCTATTGCAGGTTTCTCTTTGGTGCCATGAAAGGCTTCTCCAATTTGTTGATTCTAATGTAGATCATTCTCTTGGAATTTTCAATTTCTTAAAAGAATTGCACATTGAAAATAAATGGGAGCAAACAAAACACATTTAGATTTGAGTTCCTTTTAGTTCATTTGCAGCACACCCACCATTCACTGCTTCTGAATTCTTTACTAAACAACTTTAGCTTTTTCCTTCTCATTTATTTTCAAAGTGCAGTTCACCCAAGAAACTGCTAATTCCCAAAGAATGATCTACAACAGTGGAATCAATACTTTGCAGAACCCTTCCATGGCAACACGAGAGATGTTTTGAACAGTAAAACAACACAAATAAAATTTAAAATTTGAAAGATGCCACAAGACTAAACATCTATTGAACAGGTGAAGAGGCTCATCACTTGTTTCCTGTTTAGGATGCGGTTTCTGGTTTTCTCTTTTCCAATCTCTTCACTCTTATGTAGCCCCCTGCACATTAGTGGCATTACCGCCTTGCTCGGGGTGATATGATTAAAAAAAAAAAAATGAACGTTATCAGATTAAGTCAAATTTATCATACAACACATGGCTAGGTTCAGGCCAAGAACACACAGAAGAAAGCCTTTTGATTGTCAGAAATGTAAAAGAAAAGAATTACTTTGATGAATAATCCTAGATTGGTGAGTAGGACCCAAGTGTTTTAAGGTTGACTATGGTAATCGATTCCATGGACTTTTAAGAAAAGTTGAAGTGATACCTGAAAAGCAAAGATGATAAAAACAAGATGTAATGGTGACACAATTGCCTTAGTCTGAGTTATTTTTTGTATTTACAGTTCAAAATAATCTCTCCAGTTGTTGCTGGACTATCATTGATTGAATGGTGTCAACTGCTCATAGGCTTGTGTCATCGATTCACTGGTGAACAATACATAGGACAGAAAACAGGTCCTGTGTTGCTAGTTGTTGCTGCACTGTGTGGATAGGTTGATGTGCAGTTTGATTCATTTGACCAGTGTAGACTATAAATCAGTCAGCATTTGATACATTAAAGTTGCTTTGCTAGTGGTTGCTGCCAGAGGGCACTGGACTAACTGCTAGAATTGCTGCATTAACGTGGGACATATTTCAATGAGACAGACTTTCTTTCCCTGAAAAGCACAGTTGTAATGCCTAGAGAAAAAAAAAGGTGTTCGGTCTGAAAAGGCAGTTGTGTTAACAGTGGTGGTGGTTAGATGCACCAGGCAGCATACTTGCAGTTGTAGTGATTGAAGGTGTCAAGCAGGAACTCAGAAATTCATCTTATTGTCAGGTTGGATGTGAGAGTCAGATATCAACAGCATCAGTCAGGTCACAGGAGTGGAAACATCTTCCCATGTCATCCAAGTTATTGGTTAGGTGCCTTCAGACTATGGTTTATATACACCATGTAACATCACAATTTTTGTGAGCCTCAATCTCGTTTTCAGTATCAATCTCTATTCTCTATTTTTCTTTCTTTGAATAATGAGATTGGTTATTATTTTATTCCAAGAAATTTGGCAATATGTTTCGCTATTGATAGTAAATGTTTACTATTTCCAAACCATCTCATGGAATTAATAGTCTGGGGAAAATGTTTTGGTATATCATAACGAAATATTTTCAATATAAATAAAAATGCATATTATGAATTTAACAAAAATTTTAAAAAAATGCTGCTGAATTTTCAAATTATTTCTTTCGGGGTAGTGTTTATGGTAAAACAAAACAAGCATAATCTTACTTTAGAGTTGAACAAAAATTTTATTTGGAAACTTTAGCTGGGACACATTGACGTTCTAATGGACACAAACAAAACACTGCGTGTGGGTCCTGGAAATTTACTCAACAAAAATTCATTGGAAATTCAGACAACAAGATTAATGTAGTTTTGTTTCACTGCGTTTATATGTAGTTCTAAAATGTTAACATTTCTAAAAATATAGATTCACATATTTACAAGTACGATGTATATTTGACATTTCTAGAAATAGAAAACTAAAAATACTCATAGATGTTTATATCCTGAGTTTTGATTTTGCAATGTAAAGAATTCAATAAAAACATAAATGAACATAATTCATACAAATATTTTTCTCACCAATACGTGTTCCCATATGGCACTTTGAATTTGTATTGTCAGAAAATACAGTTCTACAAACTTCAGAAGAATATGGTTTATCTCAAGTGTGGGATTACAAATAGAATTTCAAAACTGAATTGTCACAAAATGCAAATCAACAAATTTTACAAGAATGTGGTTTCTGTCCAGTATATGTTAGCATATGGTACTTCCAATTTGAATGGTTGGAAAATGCAGATATATCAAATTCACAAGAATAGATTTCTCTCCAGTGTTTTCATGTATGTCTCTTGAAATAGGATGTGTATGGATTATGGATTTTCACCAAACTGTGCATGAATAACACACTTCCCAACAAGTTAAAATAAAATAAAATTCCGATAAACACAAAGAAGAAAAAAATGGGAATAATTTAATTTCTTTGCCTTGAAATGATTACTTTTAGAATTTCTGTCAACTTTACAATTTTTATGTTCGTTCAGTGCATAAAATGTTGAAATTGAAACAAATGACGAAAACAAAAAGCAAACAAATAAAGAAATGGACAAACAAGATAAAAAAAGAAGGAAAATTACTCTCAGAAAACTTTTCTAAAAGTTTGAAAGATTCATTTTTATGTAAGCAGAAAAAAATAAACGGTGTTAGTGAAGATTTGGTTCCATGTATTTACTGAGAATTCTTCAGATTTACAGAAAAGAGATATTCAAAAGTCAATGCATGACGTTTTTTACACAGTTATTGACACTGCTAGTAGCAAGGACTCCGTGCTCCCACAACACAAAATAAGCGAAGCCTCATGTTAAACAAAAAAAATGATAAAAATATAATGATCACCGGGTGAGGCTGGAACTCATTCAAGCTGTAAATGAAATAGTTAGAAAAGCTTCCTTGCTACTACAACAAAGTAAGTGTAAGGGCCACGGTGATGTTTATCAAATTGGCCTTGTGCCAAACACAACTGAAGTCCCCACAATTTAAAATAACAGAAAGTTGAAAGAATAAAAGTGCTTGGTTTGTAAAATATATGAAATTTTATTAACTGAATAGAAAAAAATTGTAAGACGAAAATGTTCAAATAGAAAATGTAGACTTGAGCAAGGTAGTAATATGTCTCTTCCCTCTAGTTATGGGTGAAATAATGAGTCAGATTGGGTTCTATAACCTTGGCTAGCAAGCAGTCTACCGCAGAAAGAAATGGCTATTTACTGCGAGATCTTCTGCACAGTCAGTCATATCTGTTTTGAAACATGATCGCCCAAAGCGTGTTTCACAGATAGCACTTTACTGACTGACATAGTTAATTAATTTGTAAGTGTTAAATGTTTAAAGAGAAAATGTACGTAGTTAAATGTTCCAGTGAAATTGTAATAAGGAGCAGAATGTGTGAATGTAGAAAAGTTCAATCAAGTTACAAATAAAGTCTGTGTTCCTTTCATTTTTTTATCACCTGCGAGAAAGTGAAAAGGAAGGTAAAGCAACAAACAAAATCGTACTTATCGGAAGTTAATTTTAGGGAATCAGTTGAAGTATCTTGTTGTAGTTGTTGTTATTGTGGTCTTCTGCTTTGTTGACTGTGAGAATGTTAAGGATGGAGAAGAAAAGGTAAATGAAATTAGCCTTAGTGAAGAAGGAGAACTAATGTGTGTCAGGTTTTTATGTTCTGGTCAGATTTGAAGTTTCCTCAGATGGGCCTCTTTCAGTAAAGTTTGTTGTGAGTCTCTGGAAAGTCTATAAATAGCATCTTTGCTGGTTTTTGCTGGGCAATTTCAATGAAACTTCAACAGTTCCTATTATGTTGATTTCCACCACATATGATGGTTAATGTGATGACTGATGAAGTCTCTACCGGAAGAACATGGAACACAACTTGGAAGTTTTAAATGGGTACCTCCACCAAATCACTGAAAAAACAGCATAGACAGAATAAAAAAGGCCCCAAACTTAATATGTTTTACATCATTATTAAGAGGAAAGATCAAAGTATTTTTTAATCATTTTTACAATCTTTTTAATCCCTTCAAAATAATCTCTTGGATTGTTGCTGGACTGTTGTTGATTGAATGGTATCCACTGCTTGAGTCATCGGTTCTCCAGTGAACAATATCCTAGGACAGAAAATGGGTCCTGAGTTGCTAGTTGTTGCTGCACTGTTTGGATAGGTTGAAGAGCAGTACAATTCATTTGACCAGTGTAGACTATAAATCAGTCAGCAGTTGATACAGTAAGGTTGCTATGCTAGTAGTTGCTGACAGGGGGCACTGAAATGACAGCTAGAATTGCTGCATTGATGTGGTACATATTACAATGAGATAGACTTTCCCACCCTGAAAAGCACAGTTGTAGTGACTAGAGATAAAAAAGGCAGTTGGTATGAAAAAGACAGTTGTGTTAGTAGTGGTGGTGGTTAGAGGAATTAGGCAGCACACTAGCAGTTGTATTGGTTGAAGATGTCAGGTAGGAATTTGTCTTATTCTCAGGTTGGATGTGAGAGTCAGACATCAGAAGCATCATTCAGGGCACAGAGGTGGCAACATACTCTCATGTCATTCAAGCTACTGGTTGTGTGCTTTTAGACTGTGGTTTATATACACCATTGCAAACATCATGACTTTTGTCCCTCTTATTCTTGTTTTCAGTGTCAGACTCTGAGTTTACCTATTTTTCTTTCTTTGTATTATGAGGTTGGTCATTATTTTATTCCAAGAAATTTGGCAATGTTTCGCCATTGATAGTAAATGTTTATTATTTTCAAACTGTCTCATGGAATTAATAGTCAGGGGAAAATGTTTTTGACATATCATAACAAAACCTTTTCAGTATAACTGAAAATGCATATTATGAATCTAAGAAAGATTTTTTTAAAAATATCGCTGAAGTTCCAAATTATTTTTTTCTGGGTAATGATTATGGTACAAAAAAAGCAAAAAAAAAAATTTTATTTGGAAACTTTAGGTGGGAGACATTGAAGTTCCAATGGACACAAACAAAACACTGCCTGTGGGTCCTGGAAATTTACTCCACAAAAAAATCAGTGGAAATTCAGACCACTACATGAATGTTGTTTTGTTTCACTGTGTTTACATGTAGTTCTAAAATGTTAACATTCCTGAAATATAGATACACATATTTTACAGGAACAGTGTTTGTTTCTGGAAAAAGATTCAATATGATGCTATACATTTGACATTTCTAGAAACAGAAATCTAAGCAATACTCATAGATGTTTTCTACTGTGTTTTGATTTTGCAATGTAAAGAATTCAATAAAAACATAAACATTATTCATACAAAGATTTTTCTCACCAATGTGTGTTCCCATATGGCACTTTGAATTTGCATTTTCAGGAAATACAATTCTACAAACTTCACAAGAATGTGATTTATCTCAAGTGCGGGATTTTCACACTCCACCCACATCTATTGAACAGGTGAAGAGGCTCATCCCTTGTTCCCTGGTTAGAATGTGGTTTCCGGCTTTCTCTTTTCCAATTTTTTTACTTTTTTTTTCTCAATTGGAGTAGATAGACTAAAGTATCGCCCAGTTCACACTCCACCCACGTCTATTGAACAGGTGAAGAGGCTCATCCCTTGTTAGGATGTGGTTTCCGGCTTTCTCTTTTTTCAATCTTTTTACTCTTACGTAGCCCCCTGCACATCAGTGGCGTTATCGCCTTGCTTGGGGTGATATGATTTTAAAAAAAAAAAGAAAAAAAAGAAAATGCAAATCAACAAGTTTTACAAGAATGTGGTTTCTGTCACATGCAAACATGTATGTTAGCATATGGTACTTCCAATTTGAATGGTTGGAAAAGGCAGATATATCAACTTCACAAGAATATATTTTTCTTCAGTGTGTTCATGTATGCCTCCTGAAATAGGATGTCTGTGGATTATGGATTTTCACCAATCTGCTTGAATATGGCACTTGAATGCTGACTTGTCTGAAAATGCAGATTCACAAACTTCACAAGAATATGGTTTCTTTCCAGTCTGTGTTTGCATATGGCACTTCAAATGTGACTTCCTTGAAAATGCAGAGCCACAAATCTTTTAAAAATGTGGTTTCGATGAGTATGTGTTTGCACGCGGTACTTTGAATTTGAATAATTGAAAAATACAATTCCACAAATGTCACAAGATTCTCATTTTGCTCCTCTGAGTGTTTGTATATGTCTTATCAAATATGACATCAATGAATCCAGAAACTTCACAAGAATATGGTTTTTGTCCAGTCTGTGTTCATGCAATGTATTTAGAAGCAGAATTCCCTCCAGTGGGTGTTTGTATATGGTACACCAAATCTGACTTAGTTGAAAATGCAGATACAAAAAAATTCAAAGTAATATTTTCTCTTCATTGTGTGTCAGCATATGTCACTTTAATTGAGGTCTCCATGAAAATGCAAATCCACAAACCACACAAGAATGTGGGTTTTCTCCAGTGTGTGTTCACATGTAGGATTTCCAAGCTGCATTTTTGGAAAATGCAGACCCACAAACTTTGCAAGTATATGGCTTTTCAACAATGTGTGTTTGAATATGGTGGTTCAAACCTGACTTGTCTGAAAATGTAGAACCACAAACTTCACAATATGGTTTTTCTCTGGTGTGTGTTTGCATATGGTATATCAAAGAAGATTTAGATAAAAATGCAGACACAGAAAATTCACAACGATGTGATTTCTCGCCAGTGTTTGTTCTCATATGGTACTCCAAAGATGCTTGAGTTGAAAGTGAAGACACACAAACTTGACAGGAATATAGTTTCTCTCCAGTGCGTGATTGCATGTGTCATTTTAAATTTGACTTCCCTGAATATGCAGACTCACTAACTTCACAAGAATACAGTATCTCTCCAGTGTGTTTGCATGTGTCATCTTAAATTTGACTTGTCTAAAAATGCAGACATGCAAACTTCACAAGAATATGGTTTCTCTCCAGTGTGTGATTGCATGTGGCACGACAAATATTCCTTCGTTGGAAATGCAGACCAACAAATTTCCCAATATGGGGTCTCCCCAGTGTGTGTTTGCAAATGTCTCTTCAAAACTGAGTTCATTGAAAATGCAGACCCACAAACTTTACAAGAATATGGTTTCTCCCAGTGAGTTTTTGGAAATGTCTCTTCAAATGTTGATTCATTGAAAATGCAGACCCACAAACTTTACAAAAATATGGTTTCTCTCCATTATGCACTAGCATGTGTATTTTCAAATATGACTTCAGCAAAAATGCAGATCCACAAATTTCACAATATGGTTTTCTCTCCAGTGTGTTTGCATGTGGCACTTCAAATATTCATTCCTTGACAATGCAGACCCACAAACTTCACAAGAATATGGTTTCTCTCCTGTGTGTGTTTGTATGTGGCACATCAAATGTGATTTCTTTAAAAATGCAGACCCACAACCTTCACAAGAATGTGGTTTCTCACCAGTGTGTGTTAGCATATGTTTCTTTAATTCTGACTTCATAAAAAATGCACACCCACAAACTTCACAAGAATGTGGTCTCTCTCCAGTGTGTGTCAGCATATGATATTTCAAATCTGAAATGTTGGAAAATGTACATGAACAAACATCACAATTTTATGGTTTCTCACCAGTGTGTCTTCGCATATGATGCACTAAAGTTGATTTCCTTGAAAACGCAGACCCACAAACTTCACATGAATGCGGTTTCTCACCAGTATGTATTCGCATATGGCGCACTAAAGATGATCTTATTGAAAATGCAAACCCACAAACTTCACAAGAATATGGTCTCTCTCCAGTGTGTGTCAGTACATGAGATTTCAAACCTGTCATATAGGAAAATGTACACGAACAAATACCACAAGTGTATGGTTTCTCTCCAGTGTGTGTTAGCATATGGCGCACTAAAGATGATCTTATTGAAAATGCAGACCCACAAACTTCACAAGAATGTGGTCTTTCTCCAGTGTGTGTCAGCATATGTTTCTTCAAATATTCATTCCTTGAAAATGCAAACCCACAAACTTCACAAGAATGCGGTTTCTCACCAGTGTGTGTTCGCATATGGTACACTAAAGATGTTTTAATTGAAAATTCAGACCCACAAACTTCACAAGAATGTGGGCTCTCTCCAGTGTGTTTCAGTATATGAGATTTCAAATTTGAATTGTAGGAAAATGTACATGAACAAACATCACAAGTGTATGGTTTCTCTCCAGTGTGTGTTAGCATGTGGCGCTTCAAAAGTTCCTTCCGTGAAAATGCAGACCCACAAACTTTGCAACAATGTGGTCTCTCTCCAGTGTGTGTTTGCATATGTTTCTTCAAATATTCATTCCTTAAAAATGCAGACCCACAAACTTCACAAGAATGTGGTTTCTCACCAGTGTGTGTTCGCATATGATGCACTAAAGATGATTTACTTGACAATGCAGACCCACAAACATCACAGGAATGTGGTTTCCTGCCAGTGTGTGTTAGCATATGTCTCTTCAAATGTGAGTTCATTGAAAATGTAGAACCACAATCTTTACAAATATATGGATTCTCTCCCGTGTGTGTTTGCATATTCCGCTTCAAATGTGACTTCCTTAAAAAAGCATGTCCACAAACACCATCAGATACATGTTACACAAGACTTGTCTGAAAAGACAGAGCCACAAATTTCACATACATTATTTTTTAGTTTTTTTCCATATAGCACTAAGATTCTACCAAAAAATAAGTCACTAGTTAGAATGTAGAGGTTTTCTTAATGTGATGTATTTGAAAATATAGACACACAACTTTACATATGCAATTTTCTTTTATGCCAAAACATCTGCAATAAAAAAGTAAAGAAACATATTTTAACAGACTGTGAAAAAATACATGAAGTCAGTTACATTTTATATATTAGTTTTTATATGATACTGAATTCAGTAAATTTTAAAATGATGTAAAAAGCAGTAAATTTAAATGATAAAGACTAAGTGAATCTTTATTCTTTTTCTAATTAAATGAAGAGCAAATATGGACTGAATGACAAATATCAATCAATGACGTATTTTTTACAAGTTGTATAAATCAAGATGGCGATTTCAGTTTGGTAATTATTAGCATGTTGGTATTAATCAAACATTAAAACTGGATATTAATACATGGAAAATATTCAGAAAATTCTTGGATAAAAGCAATATTTGGAGAAAGTCTGCTTAATAATTATCATACTAAATACTATAGGTTCGACATAAAAAGTGATACATGTAATAATGGCAAAAAATCTGCCTCTAAATATTGTCTTTTCTGCAATCTGTTAAGATTTTTACAAACATACTTCAATAGAAGAGTTTTAAATTTATATGCTGAATGCTGCTAAATGAAACTGCATATAGCAGTTCTAGATTTATCTTCTGAAACCTCACACTTTTCAGCATTTATGGGAAACTCAAGCCAAGGTGTATAATATTTTTAAAACTGTCTCAGATTTAGATCCTAGAGATTTTGCATTCTTTTCTGAAATTATGGATCATTTTTTGATATACTAGATATTTACTTCCTTTAATTTAACAAAAGCAAAAATGAGGAATATCCGAAATTTGCTCATATGAATTGGCCACAAGGTAAGCAAGAACAGGAGTAAAATA
Source organism: Ascarosepion bandense (assembly GCA_037127315.1). Lineage (NCBI taxonomy): Eukaryota > Metazoa > Mollusca > Cephalopoda > Sepiida > Sepiidae > Ascarosepion > Ascarosepion bandense. Next base: position 5,658,457 of record JBBBDQ010000328.1, on the reverse strand, counting down.
CCGAATTTTACAAAAAAAGGAAAAAATGAAAAAAAAGAAAAAAATGATGAATTGATACAATGATTTTTTTAAAAATAAGCTACATTAGTGAATCAGTCAATATTAAATAAATCTTTAAAAAATAAAATATACTTTTGTGAAACTTTGTTAAAAATTAATTGATTTAAAGTTTAATTAATCTGATTTTAAACAAATGTGAAGAACGCATTGTTTAAAATATTGCAGGAATACATTAACATGGAAGATGGTATTTTGCAGTCTTGATAACTATCTCAATAGATATATATTTCAGAATATTTTCTACAAGGATATAAATAAAATTTACTTGAATTTAAAGTGCAAAATTTCAAACTTCATAAAACTTTCAATAGGCTAATCTTCCTCAAAGTTTCAGAAAAGTATATTTTATTGCCTGAAATATTTCTTTATTAGAAAATCACTATGAAATAGTTTTTTTTACATTTTTAGCCTCATGCATTCAATTTTATGAAATTTTGAGAAACTGAATTTTTTAAGACTTAAAGCTATAATATAGCATACGTTCTTAGTAAATTTAAATCATCAATTTTTTATAAAGCAGGAACCTCAATTCGTGAACATGTCATCTGAATCTTAAAATGAAAAATAGAATAAAACTAAGATATTATCTAATTAGAAATGTTGTTTTATGACTAAGATATTTGTCTTAAAAATTTTTCTCATGATGACATTTTGTCAGAATTATTTTCAACTTTTTAAATTTCAGTTATGATAATACTTAAAGTTTTAAATCTTTTTAAATTTTGTATTATTTTCTACACTTTAAATCAAGTATGTTGCTTACATTTTTCATCAGTTGACTGACCAGTGTAGATGCCAATATTTCAAAGATACCCAACAACTAATGATAGTGAAATAAATTTTTTTAATACAGAACAGGTTTATCATTTCCTTTAGGCTATTTCATTTTAACTAATATCAAAACTAACTTCAAAGAAAACATTCAATTATTTCATTATAATGAGACAGTGTCAAGGAGTAGAATTAGTTCCACCCCTCCCTTCCCCCAAAAAAACATGCAAAAGGTTTAACCTTTACTTTTAAAATTAAAAATCTTTGGTGGAAGCTCTTACTTTAATTCTAATTTTAAGCCAATAAATTTAATATGTCCAATATTCAAAATAGTGTGCTGTATTTCAAAAATAAAAAATAAATAAATGAAAGAAAAGAATATTTTTCTTTCTAAAATATCTAAGCAGCATTTTTTAGTCTATTTTTTTACAATATGACTTGATGAATTAAAAAATATTCCAAAAATTGATTTGAGAAATATTATCTGATTTAAAGTATTAGAAAGATTTTCTAAAATAATATTTTCAAAATCGATTTAATGCATTCATGAATAAGTCCTAACATTTTCATCTAAATCTAACAATTATTTGATTTTTACAACAATTTCAAAATTAATGTTTTTTTCCCCAGAAAAAACCCCGAGGTGCATAAAATTACATTATCCATTTTCAAATGTGATTTGGTTACTCGTTGACAAAAAACAAAACAAAGTTTTTTGCCAACATTTTGAATGTGTTATAAAGTATTAAAAAATACTTTGATCTTTTCACTTCATAACAAGTGGTTTAGATTATTAAGAGCAAAATATTTAGGCTAAACATTTTGACAGAATAACTAAATTTTTGTTAAGTTTGGGGCCTTTTTTCTTCATACTATGTTGTTTTATAAGCAAATTAGTAAAGATAAGATACCTATTAGGTACCTTCACTCATTTTCAATACCTAACTTTTCAAATAAATTTTTTAAAATATAAACAATTTCTTGAAACCTTCATTTTAGCCTTAATTGAAAGCTAAACGATAATTTTTACTATTTCCAGTAAGTAAAATACTCTAGTGTATTTTAAACAGAAATAATATTGATTGGAATATTAAATGTTTCAATTTTCAAAAGGTTTTCATTGTTTTGGCCATTTTTTGAGTGTTCAAAAAGTAAGTTAATTCTATATCTTAAAAATCTTGCAAAACTAAAATATACATCTGTGACATTATTTTTGGTAAATTAACAAATTTAAAGTTGAATTGATCTGATTTCAAATGTTGAAAATGAATTTTTAGAAGTGAAAAAGCCTTCATTTTAAGCTTTAATTCAAATGTGAAGAATTTAAAATTCACTATTTCTTGTAATAAAAATAGTTTGTGATGTGTTTTAAACAGAAATTATATTGATAAGAGTTAATTTTTAGTAGAATTGGTAATTGTTAACTTTGACACATTTGTAAACAAAAGGTAATTCAAAGATCTCAAGTTTCCATAAAAATGAAGAAATACACGTAAAAAAATTAAAAAAAAACAATATTCTCTAATAAAAAATATAAAAATAATTATTTCATTCATTTGTCAATTAGTCGTGAAAATGTCATTAAAATCCAACATTTACTTCATTTTTGTAAGAATTTCCAATGATTTAAAAAATATGAAAATATTCTATCCTCGAATGAGAGGTTTTTGTTAAAATTAAAAATTTCATATGTTCTAAAAATGAATAAAAAAATCTGATTAAATATTCCAAAAGATACATTCATATATCCTGTTAACAATAAGATTTTAATGATAAAACTATTTTTTCATCACAACATACTATAGGAAGATGTGTGCTGTAGTGCACCAGATATTGGCACAGAATGAGAAATCAGAGAGTCAAGTTTAAATTCTAGTTGAAATCATTGCATTCACTTATGCACAAATACCTTTATAAATCATCTTTTTCTTTCAGTTATGAGTTAACTAAGAAAATAGTTTGGGGTCTAAATCCTTGATTGCCAACCAGTCTATTGCAGAATATAATGGCAACCTACGACAGGAAAATCTTCTGCCCAGTCACTCATCTGTATATAAAATTTTTAAATTTAAAAAAATGATTTATGATTTACTTTTTACCAAAAACATTATTTTTAAATTATTTAAAAATCAGACTTCAGCAGCAACAACCATAAGACAATATAAGCAGGAAGAAAAAATAACAAAAAGGGGTCGGCTTAATACTGGAAAATGTAGAAATGCATTTTGGGATACTGCCAGTTCTTTGAAAGAGTTCTCCTGGTCAAACTGAAAGGGAGACTGTGGTGGGGACTTACCTCGCCGAAGCAAGAGAAAGCGGTTTGTCTGCATGTGTGTTTGTAGACATAATGGAAGCGCGAGGCAAGCTCATGCAGGGCAGTTTTTGGAATGACACAGCACATATGTCATTGGTTAAAGCGAGGCTTTTCAAGAGGGAGAAATTACGAGACCAAAAACACATAAAAAGAGCCAACTTCTGTTTCGGAGACACTTCGCCGTTGGAGACTCAATAAGGTTACACCAGTGTTCGGGAGACAGTGTTTTGCTTACGGTGCGCAGGAAACAGAGTCCCTAGTAAAGCAGTGTTCCAGGTTCTATGAGAAGCAGCTGGGAGAACAGATCCAAGTGGCCATTAATTTGTCTACGAACTACACTCCGAGAAGACACAAATACCCACAAGCTATTTTGGCATCTATTGTGATTTTCATTATGGACAGCAAAGTCTTTGATGTCTGGTTAATTCCCGAATTCAGTGGTGCTGCAACTGATATGCCAATCGTCGAATGGATTGAAAATGCAGAGTTGGTCTGTGAACTCTGTGCTATGGATAAAATTGAGCGGATTCTACCGTTACGACTCCGAGGTGGTGCTCTTGCTGTATACAGGCAGCTCAGCAAGAAGCAGAAAGTGGATGCGGAGCAGATTAAATGGACCCTCATGATCATGTATGCAACAGATGCATTTGATGCATACTATCAATTTGTTACTTGACAACTTTGCTCAGGTGAAACAGTGGATGAGTTTCTAGCTGAACTACATCGTTTAGCTCGGCTAATTGAGGGATCGTTGCTCAAACGATGGATGATATGTGCGTTTGTTTCGGGGTTGCCGCAATATGTTAGGCAGCTTCTTCGTGCCTTGTCCAGAATGGAGACCATGACATTGGAGCAGCTTCTGACTCAAGCACGGGCTATCATGACCAACAACGAAAGCTGTAAGGAGTCGGTAGCTGCATCCACTGGCAAAACACATTCAGATGCAGAGTTGCTCCCTGATAACTCGCGCAGTGAGACCTTTCTTTGCTACAAGTGTTTTGGGCCCAAACACATGGCGAAGGATTGTATGCAGGGACACCAAGTGAGGTCAGACAGTCGAGTGTGGAAGTCTCGCCGTGAAACCCGATGCTTCAGATGTAACAAACTTGGACATATATCATCAAAATGCCAGGGAAACACCCAAGGGGAGGAGACGTCAGCGCCAGTCTCCTCCCTGATCAAGTGAGAACCAAGAGATTGCTCGCCGTAAAAGTGCTCGTGGATAGGTGAGAGTGCACAGCTCTGGTGGATTCTGGCTGCTCACAGACGCTGGTGAGCAAAGCTGTGTGTCGCCATTGGAGACAGAAGGAAGTAGGAGTGCTGACGGCCGACAGGAAGACTTTGAAGTGTCGGGAACACAGCAGAATAAAATTGGAAGTTGGGCAGGCTCAGCCCATGAACATTGAGGTCCTAGTCGTGGATGGACAGTTGTTGGGTTTTGACCTGCTTATTGGCATTGACGTGATCAAACAGCTAGGAGGTGTTCACCTGACGGAATCGGGTGAGGCATACTTTGGAGACCTGGATGGATGTGCCCTCCATTTCTATTGATGAGCCCGATTTGAGTGTAACATTTGATGAAAAGCAAAAAGCGTGGACTGCAACATGGAAATGGGCAAGTGGTCGCTCGCCTGGCGAGCTGACGAATAACATGCAAGAGTACACTGTGCCAGACCATGCCCGGGATGCGTACGAGAAAGAACTCTTGCTATGGTAGCGTAACGGATGGTTGCTGCCATATCCTGAGGAGGAACTTGGTCCACCCAAGGGTCTAATTCCCTTGATGGCAGTCGTGCAAGACCACAAGCAGAAGGTCCGGCCGATACTCAACTACCAATAATTGAACGGATTTGTAGAAGCATTCACTGCCGATGCCGAAGTATGCGCGCAAAAACTCAGAGAATGGTGACAACAAGGAGTTGATGTGCCACTTTTAGATCTGCGACATGCCTATTTACAAATCCACATTGACAAGGAGCTGTGGCCATTCCAAACGGTCATTTTCAAGGGCAAGCGGTTCTGCCTTACACGATTGGGTTTTGGCCTAAATATGGCACCACTCATCATGAAATCTGTTGTCGACGCCATAATGTCCCAAGATCGTGTGATCAAAAGTGCCACGTTGGCTTACGTTGACGACATTTTTGTCAATGAGAGCCTGGTTTTTGCAGCGCGCGTTCGACAGCACTTTTCAGATTATGGCTTAGTCTGTAAAGACCCAAAACGGCTAGGAGACAGAACTAGGGTCCTCGGTCTGCAGGTGTGGGGAGAGAACAGTACTCTCTGATGGAAGCGGGGTGGACAGATCCCAGAAATTCCCGACGTGTTAACTTGTTGACGTGTGTTTTCCATTTGTGTGAAACTCATGGGCCACGTTCCCGTGTGTGGCTGGCGACTGCATTCATCAAGCGCCGAGCAAGTGCGGTGACCAAGAGATGGGACGATGAAATCAGAGATGCCAGTTTGTGTCATATGCTGGAAGAGACGATGACCAGAATGTGTGAAATGGACCTTGTTGGAGGAGACTGGTGCATGAATAGCAACGAGATGAAGGTCTGGGTGGATGCAAGTTCTGTAGCCACAGGGGTGGCATTAGAGGTGAATGGAAGCATTGTTGAGGATGCTTGTTGGTTGCGCCAGGCATATCAATCTGGCTGAACTAGATGCAGCAGTCAAAGGCATCAACCTGGCCCTTCAATGGCAGGCCACAGTGTTGCATCTGGTCACCGATTCAGCATGCGTACACTGGCGGATATCCGACACCTTGACTGGGAAGGCACGTGTGAACACTAAGGCGGCTGGTGAAATGCTAGTGAGACAGCGCTTGGGAACACTGCGCGCATTAGCGGAAGAATATGGATTGACCATGGATGTCACACTGGTGAAATCCTGTCAAAACCGCACAGATTGCCTCACCAGAGTGCCACGCAAGTGGTTGGATCTACATAAGGAAGGAAAAGAGCCAGTCCCGGAAAGTTGCGCTGCAATGAGGAGCCGACTGAATAAAAGTCAGGTGGTTGACGTCCACCAAGAAAGTGGACATGCAGGCATAAAACAAACACTGTACTTTGCCAGACTTATCGACCCACTAGTGTCGAAAGAAATTGTGCGATCGGTTGTCAAAGCCTTCGAGCCTGCCAGTCAATAGATCCGGTGCCAGGTCATTGGAAAAAAGGAAAATTGAGGCCCACCAACCAAAATATTAACTGACAATGATCCTGCCTTCACTTGCAGACACTTCAAGGAGTTTGCAAACAGCTGGGGTGTGCAATTGAGGTTCCGATGCACATATTCACCAGCTGGTAATGGAATTGTGGAACACAGCCACAGAAGCATTAAGATCATCGCAGCAAGGAAAGGTTGTTCCGCGTTGGAGGCCGTTTATTGGTATAATGTCACGCCAAAGGACGATGTCTCACCTTCCACAGCACCGGCTCATGTGCTGCATAATTACCACATCAGAGTAAAAGGCATTGAAGCCAAAGCCCCACCAGAACCACAGATTATCGGAGGGGGATATGAAGAAAGTGACGTCTGGGTTAAAACTTCACATGGCAAATGAACAACCAAGTTCAGGACCAGGCGGGTAACTGAAATTGTCAGCTCGCAGACAGTGCGAATTGATGGGGTACCACGCCATGTCAAAAACCTGCGGCCATTTTCAGGATCATATGTATCGTCAAGCGATGAAACCAACACAGAAGAGAGTGAGTGGTTTATTTACTTGGGGTCAGGTCAACCAAGTGATGGCTCCGATAGTCCACTAACGTGCATAACGAAACCTCAGATGACAGCCCGTCTGAGGACGAACCTTGTGTCATACCTCTCCGAAGGAGCACCCGCCAAAAGAGACCCGCCCCCGAATGCACTTTTCATGATGATGAGATCAGGGGGGAGTGTGGTGGGGACTTACCTCGCCGAAGCAAGAGAAGGCAGTTTGTCTGCATGTGCGTTTGTAGACATGATGGAACCACGAGGCGAGCTCATGCAGGGCAGTTTTTGGAATGACACGGCACATATGTCATTGGTTAAAGCGAGGCTTTTCAAGAGGGAGAAATTACGAAACCAAAAACACATAAAAAGAGCCAACTTCTATTTCGGAGACACTTCGCCGTTGGAGACTCGAGAAGGCTACACCGGTGTTTGGGAGACAGCGTTTTGCTTATGGTGCGCAAGAAATGGAGTCCCGAGTAAAGCAGTGTTCCAGGTTCTACGAGAAGCAGCTGGGAGAACAGATCCAAGTGGTCATTAATTTGTCTACGAACTACACTCCGAGAAGACACAAATACCCACAGAGACCATTTAACATAGCAATTGTAGTTGTCTATGCACCAACAATGCAAAGTACTGAGGAAGAAATAGAATCTTTTTACTCCACTCTAGAGAATGCCAAGGCTCAATGTAAAAGACAAGAAATTAGAATCATCATAGGAGATTTGAATGACAAACTAGGCAAGGAGAGGGAAGGCATGACAACTCGCAACTTTGGATTAGGAATCCGCAATGAATGAGGCAAAAAATGGGTCCAATGGTGCACAGCTAATGAACAGGTAATAACTGACACCTGGTTTCAATAACACCCATGATGTCTATGTAGGCGACACAAAAAATCAGATAGATTACATAACCATAAATACGAGATTCAGAAACGCAGTGGTTCAAAGCAAAGCCTATCCAGGTGCCGACTGTAGAAGCGACCACATCCCAGTCATCAGCAAACTAAAGTTGAAACTCCAGAGATTGAAGTAGCCTAGTGCAGCACCAAAACTGAAATACAACACGCCCGTGAATGATCTCAACCTACAGAAAGACTACACTAACAGCATGAAAATCAAATATGAAGAAAAAATTGGAAAAGGTCAATCGAAATGGGACTCTCCCAAGGAAGCAATAGTGACATCAGCTAACAACATTGCCCCAAAGGAAGTCAGGCACAGAAGAAAAAAACGAGTGGATGACTAAAGAGATTCTCGACATGATGCAAAGGAGGCAGAAAATGATATCAAGACATGGAATGAAGTACAGGGAACTACACAAGGAAATAAGGAGAAAATGCACACAGGCTAAAAAGGAATAGCTCAATGACAAATGTGCAGAAACAGAGAGACTGAGCAGGCATAATAAAGCAGACATGCATAAAGAAATAAAAGAACTGACAAGAAAAAAAACCTTCTCTTCAACATGATGCATAAAATCCAAGGATGGAACAATCATATTGGAGAAAGAGAAAATACTCTGATGATAGGAAGAATATATAAAAGATCTTTTCCACAACAAGAGAGCAACTGATAATACACAAAGATGTGGAGAGACTGGAAATATTAAAGTCTGAAGTGGAATCTGCAATAACCAAAGCAGCTAGACCAGACGGCATCGTCATAGAGCTCTCTGATAGCTGTGGAAGAATTTTGCATAGAGAAAATTACAGAAATAATAAATGAAATTTATAATAGTGGTGTAATAACAGATGACCTCTGCAAGTCTATCTTCATAGCACTGCCTAAGAAGCCAGGAGCAAACGAATGCCAACTCCACAGAACCATCAGTTTAATGAGCCATATTACAAAATTGATCGTCCGAATCCTGATGAATAGAGGGAGAATAAGAATCAGGCCAGAGATAGGACAAGAACAGTGCGATTTCGTCAAAGACATTGGAACAAGGAATGCCATGTTTATGATTAGGGTGCTCTCTGAAAGGGGCAATGCAAATGAAGAAGGACTTGTACCTATGTTTTATTGATTATGCAAAGGTGTTTGACAAAATATGCCACAAAGAATTGATGGAGATGCTTGGCAACCATGACATATTTGGGAAAGACCTAAGAGTAATCTGCCTGAACAGTTAATATGAACAGTTAATGAATTCAGCAGTTATACAAAGATTGAAAGGGGCGTAAGACAAGGATGTGTCTTTTCACCGGATCTATTCAACTTGTACAGCAAGACTTTTCTGAGAATCCTAGAAGTTATGCCAGGATTCGTCATCAGAGGCCACATGTTAAACAATATAAGATACGTAGATGATACGGTGTTGATAGCAGACATGGAAAGGAAACTACAAAACCTCCTACAGAAGGTAGATGAAGAGAGTGACAAGAAAGGACTACAAATAAACTGCAAGAAAACAGAATGCATGGTCATCAGCAAAAATGGCTGCCCAAAAGGCAAAATAGAGGTGAAAGACACTAAAATCAAGCTGGTACAAAAATTTAAATACCTGGGAAATGTTCTAACAGAAGACGAAACGTGCGACACTGAAATCCAAAGGTGAATTGGCATGGTGAAGCAAGCATTCCAGAAGTTGAGTAAAGTATTACCAAACAGAACAATTTCGTGAAAAACAAAAAGGAAAGTACAGGATTGATGTGTTGTCAGTTCTTCAACATGGCAGTCAATGTTGGATAATATCTTCGAAGATGAAGGAAAAACTTGAAGCAGTTGAAATGTGGTTCTACAGAAAGATGCTGCAGATATCATGGACCGAGCATGTGAGCAATGATGAGGTTTTGGAAAGGATGGAAATGAAAAGGAAATTAATACTGATCATCAGGAAGAGACAACTAAAGTTCCCGGGATATGCAATGAGGAAGGAGGGCTTGGAGAACCTGATACTAATAGGCCAGATAGAGGTAAAAAGAGAGAGAAAAGAAACAGATATCATATTTGAAGGACCTGATCAGGTGGATGATGGAACGAGAGTTATATGTTGCAACAGGAGAAAGCATGCTAAGAGCCACTAGGGATAGAGAGATGTGGAAAGGCACGATCGCCTACGTCCTGAAAGGACATGGCACATAAAAGAAGAAGAATTCAACTAAAAAAAATATTTATGCAATCGGCTATTTATTTTATTAAGTAATTTTTTTTTTCCTAAATTCTAACATTTCCTGGATAATATTTAAAACACTTAAAGTGAAAGAACCAAGAGTTTATTCACAAATCAAAATGTTTTTTGTATTTACTTTTTTTAACAATTTACTTCACAAAATAAACAGCCGTTAGCAAACATTTTCTTTTTTGTAGAACTATGATTTTTAGTAATTTATTTATCATAAAAATAACATTTTTGGTAAAAGGAAAAATAACTAAAAATACATTACATGATAAATAATTCAAGTAAATCGATCCTATTCCTAAACGTTTTTGCTTGTCAAACATATTCAACAAATGAATCCTTTGCGAAATTTTTGAATAAAACCATTTTTGGAGTTTCCGAGGAAGATGTCATTGTCAGAACTAAAGAAAACTTGAAAAAACAAAAACAAGAGCAAAAACTCATAAACACCTAAACAAAGCAACAACAACGCGAGTGGTTCCAAAATGAAGGATCGATCTATTCTAAAACATTGAGAAACTGAGCCCCCTTAAAATTGTTTAAATATTGAAATTTTTCAAATTTTTTTTTGATAATAGGATGTAATAATCGGTAAGACTCCGCTAAAAAAAACAGTGAAAAAAAAAAAAAAAAAAAATGAAAAACAACAAATTTAAAGGTGGTGGTAGTCTCCTTCAGGTCCGCCTAAAACAAAAACGTTAATTGCACAACAAAATTGATTTACTTAGAATTTACTATGAGGTTGTATAAAAAACTGAGCCCTACCGCTAAAATTGTTTATTGAAAATTTTCCAATTTTTTTTTTTTTTGTAAATCGGAAAGTTTAGGGTTTAATCGATGAGATTGCATTGAAGAAAGTAAAAAAAAAATTGATAATCAACAAACAAATTTATACAGGTAATGGTAATGTCGTACTGGCGAGTGATCCCAAAATGGAGGATCGATTTGCTATAACGTTGTATGAAAACTGAACCCCCACCCAAAATTGTTTCAATATTGAAATTTTTCAAAATTCTGTGCATTCTAGCACAGAATTTTTTTTTTTTACAAACGAAACAAAAAAAAAAACAACAACAAATTTAAAGATGGTGGTAATCTACTTCAGGTCTGCCTATTTTTCTTTTTCACTGAAAGTGAAAGGGAAAGGTTGTTTTTTTTACTTAATGAGTCATTTGTTTGTAAGCAGAGGCCTAAAATATTTTCAGTGTTAAAGATAAAAAAAATAACATGGACATTTTTTATTTAAAAAGAGTCACTAAGTAAAAAAAATTTAATTAAACTACGAAGAGATAATGTTTTGTTTTTATCGGCATCTAAACGGACTTCGTGCTAATCAGCTAATAATTGTGAGTTTCAGTGAAATCACAAAAATCAGTCAATTTCTTTTAATAAAACATGAAAATCATAGCCAAATTTTAATTTTTTTTTTTTTTTTGCTAACTCGAACAAAAAAAAGGGGGGGGATTAAAAAACTACTGAGGCATTTCATTTCAGTAAATAATTTCCTTTTTATCAAACAAAATTATTTTTTTATTTTTGTTTTCTAACCATTCAGATGAACACAAAGAAGAAAAAGGAGGAAATAATTTAATTTTTTTTAGAATTCCTCCTGTCAACTTTACAATTTTTATGTTCGTTCAGTGCATACAATGTTGAAACTGAAACAAATGACGAAAGCAAAAGCAAACGAATAAAGAAATGGACAAACAAGATAAAAAAAAAAAGGAAGGAAACTTACTCTGAGAAAACTTTTCTGAGCGGTTTGTTTGTTGAAAAATTAATTTTCATGTAAGCAGAAATAAATAAACGGTGTTAGTAAAGATTTGGTTCCATGTGTTTTTAGTTTCACTAAGATTTCTTAAGAGTGACAGAAAGGTATTCAAAAATCGATGTATGACTTTCTTTTTGCAAAGCTATTGACACTGCTAGAACCAAGGACTCCGTGCTCCCACCACACAAAATAAGCGAAGCTTAATGTGAAACAAAAAAAACTAAGGAGTACCTAGTGAGGCTGGAACTCATTACCCAAGTCAAGTTGTAAATAAATGAAATAGTGAGAAAAGCTTCCTTGCTAATGCACCACACCAAACCAAAGTGTAGGGGCCTCGGTGATGTTTATCAAATTGGCCTTGTGCCAAACACAACCGAAGTCCCCACAATTTAAAATAACAGAAAGTTGAAAGAATAAATGTGTATGGTTTATAAAATATGTGAAATTTTATTAACTGAATAGAAAAAATTTCTAGTAAGAAAATGTTCAAATAGAAAATGTACACTTGGGCAAAGTATGATGTTTCTTCCCTCTGGTTATGGGTTAAATAATAGATCAGATTCGGTTCTATAGCCTTGGCTGGCAAGCAGTCTACCGCAGAAAGCAATGGCTATTTATTGCGTGATAATCTTCTGCCCTGTCAGTCATGTCTCTTTTGAGACATGATCGCCCAAAGTGTGTTTCATGTATGGCACTTAACTGACTGACATGTTAATTAATTTGTAAGAGTTAAATGTTCAAAGAGAAAATGTATGTAGTTAACTTAAATGTTCAAGAGAAATTGTAATAAGTAGCAGAATGTGTGTATGTAGAAAAGATTAATCAGGTTATGAATAAAGTCTGTGCTCCTTTCATTTTTTTTTTTATGGAGAAAGTGAAGAGGATGGTAAAGCAACAAAGAAAATCGTACTTATCGGACATAAATTTTAGGGAACCAGCTGAAGTATCTTGTTGTAGTTGTATTTGTTGTTGTTGTGGTCTTCTTCTTTGTTGACTGCGAGAATGTTAAGGATGGAGAAGAAAAGGTAAACAAAATTATCATGAGCGAAGAAGGAGAACTAATGTGTGTTGGGTTTTTATGTTCTGGTTAGACTTGAAGTTTCCTCAGATGGGCCTCTTTCAGTAAAGTTTGGTGTGAGTCTCTGGAAAGTCTACAAATAGCATCTTCACTGGTTTCTGCTTGGCAACTTCAATGAAACTTCAACAGTTCCTGTTATGTTGATTTCCGCCACAAATGATGGTTAATGTGATGACTGATGAAATCCATACTGGAAGAACATGGAACATGACTTCGAAGTTTTAAAGTACTTACCTTCACTAAATCGCTGAAAAAACAGTATAGTCAGAATAAAAAAGGCCCCAAACTTAATAAAAATGTTTTCCATGAAAATGTTTATGTTATTATTTAGAGGTATTGTTTAATTATTTAAAATGTTTTTTTAATCCCTTCTAACATGTTCGAAATTTTGGTAAAAACCTTGTTTTTATTTTAGTTAACTGGGTAACCAAATTGATGAGTATTTACAATGGAAAACGTAATATTATATCACTCAGTTTTTTTTTGTTTTTTTTTTTGCAGTGGCAATTACATTAATTTGGATATTCTTGCGAAAATCAAATAATTGTCGGATTTTAATGCAATTTTCAGTATCTTTTCACAAGTTAATGAAACTATTTTTGAAATTATTATTTTTAAAAGACCTTGGTAAAAATATTTTTCACCCCCCCCCAACCCCACCTCCCCAACAGTAATTAATGAAATTAAGTTTTGTTGGAAAAATTGGTTTCATGAGTTAAACACAGAACTCATGAAAATCACCTATTATTGTTTTGAAAAATCTTGCCTCTATTTCCAAAAATCTGCTCCCAGTAGTAAAATAAAACATGCCGTATAACTGTGACATAATTTAATTTAATAAGCTTTTAATAAGCTTTTAATTGTTTGAATAAATATTTTAAAAAATAATAAAAATTAAGGACATTATAGTGTGAAGAAAAAAAACTTTTGTATTAATAATGAAATTTTAAAAGAATGTTCTTTTTTTTTTTAATTATAATAGATTATAAAGTTTAAAAAATATTTTAAAATACTTCAGAGATTTGTTAGAGTTAGCTTTTGAAATTATCAAGCAAAAATTTTATTTATTCATTGAAAATTACAAAGTTTAATACAAATCATTGTGCCTCACTATTTTTATTTTTAAATAATTAAATATTTTTATGTATTTGAAGTTCGTTTCTTTTGTATGTAAATTTCTATGTGTAATTTAAAAGGTCATGTGTTTGATGTTTTCTTCCTCTTGACTGAAAAACAATTTGTACAATTTCATGACTTGTGATTGCCATAAAATTTTAACTCATCTTATCTCACATATGTCCACAGTCCACACATATGGTGGAAATGTCAGAAAGTGGAATTCTGTGTTTAAGAAACAGTTTTCTAAATTTCATGCTATTAGTGAGTAATATTTGTGTAAATCAGATTATTTTATTGAATTTACTAATTTTTCAAAAATAATATCTCATGCACGTATATTTTATTTTTGCAATATTTTTAAAACCAAGAATTAATTTTGTTTAGAAATGTGTTGATCACTAAAAAACATTGCCGAAAAACGGAAAATTTTAAAAAAATTTTCAATACTAGATTCCAATCAATATAATTTCTGTTTAAAATTCACCAAAGTATTTTGCTGATTGGAAAGAGTAAATTTAATCATTTCACTTTCAATTAAAACTAAAATAAACGTATCAAGGTACAAGAAAACATTTTTTATTTTTTAAAACTCAATTTAAATGTTAGTCATCAAAACTGAGTGGCTGTACCTATTTTAAAGAATATAAAATCCATTTGTGTAAAATACAATATTGAATCAATATTATTTGTTGCTAACAAATTGTTATTTGCAGCTACAATATATAAAATAAACAATTATGAGTCCACTTAATTGAAGTCCTTGTGTAGTTGAGTGTTTTACATACGAGTTAGAAGTAGAACCCTTCACAGCTTAAGTGAGGATATTTGCAGCAGTGACAAAATTCAACATCCTACCTTTTCAAGATGCCAGCTAAAAGAGAACCCTAATGAACATGCTCTGAAGAGAGCGCAGTTGACAAGGGGGAGACAACTCACCTACATTAGGTACAATTTTTATACCCCTTTCAAAGGCTTCCACCAAGTAGGCATCCCTAAGAAGACTTATTTTTTGTGCTACATCAAACCATGAGGCAAGTCACCCCCAATTTAACAATCTCTTTCATTTCCTTTTTATTTAGAAGTAGAGCATTAGACACCATTAACCTAATTGCCGTCATTCTCACTGTTGCTTGAATTTCCCTTTGAATTTGTTATAATACAAGAGTTCTTTCTTGTGTTATAATTTCTTACAAACGGAGTCAGCTTTCTATCTTCTGGTCCACAGAAATGACGACACTAATGTTTCCAAGTTTCTATATTTTCAGCACTGAAAACACTTCAGAAGTCCTCTTCATTGTTGTTGATTTATATGATGTGTGGTCATAGTTTTCATTTTGTTGCTATTAAATTCCTTTTTGTTTATTTCTTGTCTCTTCGTAAAGTAGACATTCCATTACAATTTCTCAATGTGTAACCTCCTCATTAGCTTCTAATGCTGTGACCAACATATTGAATAAATCAGGCAGGTTGGTTACGAGATATATAACTTGATTTTCTTCTTCTATAATATCCCCGATAACAGATAATTCTTCAAAACGTTCTGTCATCATCTTGATATGGTACTGAACAAGATTTCCTCCTCTTAACTTATAAGAAAACAGTTTCCTTCACAGGTCTTTTCTGAAATTGGTCCACTTTTTCCATACAATTGTAAGGTTACATAAAATATATAATAGTGATGGATTAACAGGCAAGTCTATCATATCTAAAGCACAGTCCTTTTAAGACAAGTATTCTGTGTAGGTACAGTTTTAGTTTCCTTCACAATAATTCACAAGCAATCTTTGAGTACTGCCATTTCACATTGTATTTGCCACATACAGCAGTTAGGCAGCTAAGGGCCATACCTGACATACACTTGGGCTATCATGTCTCAAAAGACATGAGTGACTAGGCATTTTTCTGCAGTAGGTTGCCATTACCTTCTGAAGTAGACTGGTTGCCAACCAAGGCTATAGGACACAACCAATAACCATTACACCACAATGCACATCCAAATTCAGCAATACTATGTTTATTTTCCATACTTCCAGTTTCAGAATCTTTTTTTTTTCAGATCAAATAATAGAAAATACAATTTCTGAAAAACAGCAAAAAATCAAGATGTCTAACTTCTAACACGTAGATGCCGGGTGACTGGTTCCATAACCAATGTTAAAATTATCAGTGCAACCTCAATGTGTAGAATAAAAGAATTAAAATGTTCTACCTTAACAATTTGACTGGTGGCAAAGCAAATAAGATTCTATCAACAGGCATAAACAAATGAGACATCTTTAAGGTTTAAGAGACATGGTAACAAAAATGCTTATTCATCATGGTAGACTTACCAGAACAGAAGTAAAAAGTGAAGGAGCCTTAAAAAGGTTCATGTAGCCTCTACAACTGAAATAGGAATTAAGGTCCAAGGGAAATAATTAGTTCCTTATTTGTTTCTGATAAATATTATCTACCAAGAGGGCAATTTTTCAACATCTATATCTTAGGTTTAAATTTTATTTGTGTTGTTTTACAGTTCAAAACAACTCTTGTGTTGCCTGAGAAAAGTTCTTCAATATGTCAATTCCACCGATGCAGCACTTTTCTTGGTTCTATTATGATTATTTTCTCTTCAAGACTTCAAACATTCTGTTAAAGATATTTTCTTTTCTACCTTTTCTTTGATCTTTTCTCTATTGCAGGTTTCTATCTGGTGCCATGAAAGGCTTCTCCAATTTGTTGATTCTAATGTAGATCATTCTCTTGGAATTTTCAATTTCTTAAAAGAATTGCACATTGAAAATAAATGGGAGCAAACAAAACACATTCAGATTTGAGTTCCTTTTAGTTCATTTGCAGCACACCCACCATTCACTGCTTCTGAATTCTTTACTAAAAATCTTTAGCTTTTTACTTCTCATTTATTTTCCATGTGCAGTTCTCCCAACTCAGATTAAGTCAAATTTGTCATACAACAGGTGGCTAGGTTCAGGCTAAGAACACCCAGAAGAAAGTTTTGTCTGTCTAGAATGTAAAAGTAAAGAACTAATTTGAGGAATAATCGTATGTTGGTGAGTAGGCACCATGTATCTTAAGATTGACTATGGTAATCGATTACATGGACTTTTAAGGAAAGCTTAAGTGATACCTGAAAGGCAAGGATGATAAAAACAAGATGTCAGGTGACAAAGTTGCCTCAGTCTGAGTTATTGTTTTGTTTTTTTAAAGTTCAAAATAATTTCTTGTGTTGGTGTCAGAATGGTGTCTACTGCTCATAGGCTTGTGTCATCGGTTCATCCGGTGAACAATACCTAGGTCAGAAAACGGGTCCTGAGTTGCTAGTCGTTACTCCACTGTGTAGATAAGTCGAAATGCAGATCAAATCGTTTGACCTGTGTGTAGACTATGTTATCAGTCAGCAGTTGATACAGTAAAGTTGTTTGCTGCCAGGGTGCACTGGCCTGGCTGCTATGATTGCTGCATATTTCCGTGAGATAGACTTTCCAGCCCTAAAAAGTACAATTATAGTGATTAGAAGAAAAAAAGGTGGTTGCTCTGAAAAAGAAACTTGTGTCAGCAGTGGTGGTGGTTAGAGACATCAGGCAGCAAACAAGCAGTTGTAGTGGTTGAAAGTGTCAGGCAAGAACTCAGAAATTTATCTTATTGTCAGGATAGATGTGAGAGTCAGACATTAGCAGCATCAGTCAGGTTACAGGAGTGACAACATCCTCTTATGTCATCCAAGCTACTGGTTGTGTGCCTTTTGACTGCGGTTTATATACACCATTGTAAACAACACGATTATTGTGAGCCTTAATTTTGTTTTCAGTATCAGACTATGAGTTTTCCTATTTTTCTTCCTTTGTATAATGAGGTTGACCATTATTTTATTCCAAGAAATTTGCTTACTATTTCCAAACCATCTCATTGAATTAATAGTCTAGGGAACAGATTTTAGGTTTATCATAACAAAACATTTACAATATAAATAAAAATGCAAAATAAAACATATTGCTGAAGTTCCAAATTGTTTCTTTCTGGGTAGTGATTATTTTTTTTTTTAATCATATCACCCCGAGCAAGGTGATAACACCACTGATGTGCAGGGGGCTACATAAGAGTGAAAAGATTGAAAAGAGAAAGCCGGAAACCACATCCTAAACAGGGAACAAGGGATGAGCCTTTGCACCTGTTCAATAGACGTGGGTGGAGTATGAACCAGGCGATAGTTTAATCTATCTACTCCAATTATGCTTAAAAAACAACAAAAATCTTAATTTAGAGTTGAACAAAAGTTTTATTTAGAAACTTTAGCTGGGAGACATTGAAGTTCCAATGGACACAAACAAAACACTGCCTGTGGGTCCTTGAAATAATAAAATCAGTGGAAATTCAGACCACTACATGAATGTAGTTTTTTTCCACTGTGTTTGCATGTACTTCAAAAATGTTAACATTTCTACAAAAATTCACATATTTACAGGAACGATGTATATTTGACATTTCTAGAAACAGAAATCTAAAAATACTCATAGATGTTTTGTATCCTGAATTTTGACTTTGCAATATAAACAATTCAACAAAAAATAAATGCACAAAATTCATACACATATTTTCTCACCAATGCGTGTTCCCATACGGATCTTTGAATTTGTTTTATGAGAAAATCCAGTTCTACAAACATTACATGAATGTGATTTATCTCAAATGCGGGTTTACATATAGCATTCCAACATTGAATTATGAGAAAAGGCAAATCAACAAATTTTACAAGAATGTGGTTTCTGTCCGGTATATGTTAGCATATAGTACTTCCAATTTGAATGGTTGAAAAATGTAGATATACCAACTTCACAAGAATATATCTTTTTTCCAGTGTGTTCATATATGCCTCTTGAAATAGGATGTCCATGGATTATGAATTTTCACTAATCTGTGCTTGAATATTGCACTTCAAATCTGACTTGTCTTAAAATGCACATCCACAAACTTCACAAGAATATGGTTTCTCTCCTTTGTGTGTTCGCACATGGCACTTCAAATGCGATTTCCTTGAAAATGCAGAGCCACAATTTTTAAAAAAATGAGATTTCCATGAGTATGTGTTCACATGTGACACTTTGAATTTGAATTATTGAAAAATACAATTCCACAAATTTCACAAGATTCTGGTTTTGCTCATTTGTGTGTTTGCATATATCTTTTCAAATATGACATCAGTGAATGGCAAATCCAGAAACTTCACAAGAATATGGTTTTTCTCCATACTGTGTTCATGCAATGCATTTAGAAGCTGATTTCTCAACAGTGTGTGTTGGTATATGGTACACCAGATCTGACTTAGTTGAAACTGGAGACACAAACAAATCAAAATAATGTTATCTCTTCATTGTGTGTCAGCATATGTCACTTTAATTGTGGTCTTCATGAAAATGCAAATCCAAAAACCACACAAGAATGTGGGTTCTCTCCAGTGCATGTTTGCATGTAGTATTTCCAAGCTGCATTTTTGGAAAATGCAGACCCACAAACTTCAAAAGTATATGGCTATTCAGCAGTGTGTGTTTGAATATGGTGGTTGAAACCTGACTTGTCTGAAAATATAGATACACAAACTTCAGAAGAATATGGTTTCTCTCTGGTGTGCAATTGTATATGGTACAGCAAAGAAGATTTAGATGAAATGCAGACACACAAAATTCACAACGATGTGGTTTCACACTAGTGTGTGTTTTCATATGTACTCCAAAGATGCTTGAGTTGAAAATGAACATGCGCATACTTCACAGGAATATTGTTTTCTCTGCAGTATGTTTGCATGTGTCTTTTTAAATTTGACTTCCCTGAAAATGCAAACCCACAAACTTTACTACAATATGGTTTCTCTCCAGTGTGTGTCCACATGTGGCACTTCAAATGTTGCTTTGTTAAAAATGCAGAACCACAACCTTCACAAGAATATCGTTTTTCTCCATTGTGCATTTGTATGAGTCTTTTTAAAATGACTTTGCTAAAAATGCAGACCCACAAAATCCAGAAGAATATGCATTTTCTCCAGTGTGTGTTTGCAGGTGGCACTTCATATTTTGATTTATTGAAAATGCAAACTTACAAACTTCACAGAAGTATGGTTTCTCCCCAGTGTGTTTTTGCAAATGTCTCTTCAAATGTTGATTCATTGAAAATGCAGACACACGTTATAAGAACATGGTTTCTCTCCATTGCGCACTTGCATGTGTATTTTCTAATATAACTTCAGCGAAAATGCTGCTCCACAAACTTAACAAGAACATGGATCCTATCCAGTGTGTGTTTGCAAGTGGCGCTTCAAATATTCATTCCTTGAAAATGCAGACCCACAAACTTTACAAGAATGCAGTTTCTCACCAGTGTGTGTTCGCATATGGTGCACTAAAGATGATTTCCTTGAAGATGCAAACCCACAAACTTCACAAGAATGTGGTTTCTCTCCAGTGTGTTTCAGTATATGAGATTTCAAAACTGAAATATAGGAAAATGTACACGAACATATACCACAAGTGTAAGGTTTCTCGCCAGTGTGTTTCAGTATATGAGATTTCAAAACTGAAATATAGGAAAATGTACATGAACATATACCACAAGTATAAGGTTTCTCGCCAGTGTGTGTTCGCATATGTTCCACTAAAGTTGATTTACTTGAAAATGCAGTCCCACAAACTTCACAAGAATGTGGTTTCTCGCCAGTATGAGTTAGCATGTGGTGCTTCAAATTATCCTTCCTTGAAAATGTAGACCCACAAACTTCACAAGGATATGGTTTCTCTCCAGTGTGTGTTAGCATGTGGCGCTTCAAAAGTTCCTTCCGTGAAAATGCAGATCCACAAACTTTGCAACAATGTGGTCTCTCTCCAGTGTGTGTTTTCATATGTTGCTTCAAAATTTGATTACTTGAAAATGCAGATCCACAAACTTCACAAGAATATGGTCTCTCTCCAGTGTGTGTTTGCATATGTTGCTTCAAATATTGATTACTTGAAAATGCAGACCCACAAACTTCACAAGAATATGGTCTCTCTCCAGTATGAATTAGAATATGAGATTTCAAACCTGATTTGCTGGAAAATGTAGATGCACAAACATCACAAGAGTATTGTTTCTTGCCAGTTTGTGTTTGCATATAGCACTCTAAAGATGATTTAATTGAAAATGCAGACCCAGAAACTTCACAAGAATGTGGTTTCTCACCATTGTGTGTTAGCATATGCCTTTTCAAATGTGAGTTCATTAAAAATGCAGACCCACAATCTTTAGAAACATATGAATTCTCTCCTGTGTGCATTTGCATATTGCACTTAAAATGTGACTTACTTAAGAAGGCATCTCCACAAACACCATAAAAAACCGGTTTCACACGAGCATGTTAACATATAGCATTTCAAGTAGAACTTCACTGGAAAGGCAGAGCCACAAACTTCACATCCATGTGATTTTTTAAATTTTCCATGTAGCACACTAACTTAAAATCATAGCAATAATTTGCAATCTTAAATACATGATGTGTCTGTTATTTGTACTTTTATAATACTAAGATATTACCAAAAATAAGTCACACGTTAGAAAGTAGAGGTTTTCTTAATGTGATACTTTTGAAAATATAGACACACAACTTCTTGACATTTTCAGAATATATTTCTCTGTTATTAATAAAGTCCAAATAATTCTCTTCTTTCATTTAAATTCCCGATATTAAGGGTTTACATATGCGATTTTCTTTTGTGCCCAAACATCTGCAATAAAAAAGTAAAGAAAGGTATTTTAACAGACAGTGAAAAAATACATTAAGTCAGTTACATTTTATATATTAGTTTTTATATGATACTGAATTCAGTAAATTTTAAAATGATGTAAAAAGCAGTAAATTTAAATGATAAAAACTCACTGAATCTTTATTCTTTTAAAGGAAGAGCAAATGTGGATTGAATGTCAAATATCAATCAATGAAGTATCTTTCACAAGTTGTATAATTATTAGCATGTTGGTATTAATCAAACATTAAAACTGGATATCAATACATAGAAAATATTCAGATAATTCTGGGATAAAAATCAATATTTGGAGAAATTCTGATGAATAATTATCATACTAAATACTATATGTTCGACATAAAAAGTGATACATATAATAATGGCAAAAAATCTGCCTCTAAATATTGTCTTTTCTGCAATCTGTTAAGATTTTTACAAACGTACTTCAATAGAAGAGTTTTAAATTTATATGCTGAATACTGCTAAATGAAACTGCAGATAGCAGTTCTAGATTTACCTTCTGAAACCTCACACTTTTCAGCATTTATGGGAAACTCAAGCCAAGGTGTATAATGTTTTTGAAACTGTCTCAGATTTAAATCCTAGAGTTTTTACATTCTTTTTTTGAAATTATGGAGCATTTTTTGATATACGCGATATTCCCTTTCTTTAATTTAACAAAATTGAAAATGAGGAAGATCCAAAACTTGCTCGTAGAGATTGCTCACAAGGCAAGCGAGAACAGGACTAAAATACTGAATTTTACAAATAAAGGAAAAAAATGATCAATTGATAGAATGATATTTTTGAAATAATGAAAATTACTAAAAATCAGCTATATTAGTGAATCAGTCAATATTAAAAAAAATCTTTATGTTGGAGGTCACCCCTTTTTGTATACCAGAATGGACACGCTGATGTGTAGATATAATCTTGCCTATATAGAGAGCAGCAGTTGAGTAGCTGTACAGCCGTTTAATTGGTCAGTAAGTTAGTGCATATTAAGTTGGAGTTGTTTTGGGTATAGACTCATTACCCAGACATACTTCTTCACTACAAGATTGAATCTATTGTTTTCTACTAACATTATTCCTAGTATTCCTGAATTGACTAACCAGTATTCCAGTTTGTTTATTTTTGTTAAATATAACTTACATTTTCTATCGTCATATCTGTTTTTGTTATTTATTATTTTGTGTGGTTTCTCAACAAGGATACACAACAGTTTAAATAATAAAATATACTTTTCTGAAACTTTGTTAAAAATTAATTGATTTAAAGTTTAATTAATCTGATTTTAAACAAATATAAAGAACACATTATTTAAAACATTGCAGGAATGCATTTTTTAACATGGAAGAAGGTGTTTTGTGGTCTTGATAACTATCTCAATAGATATATATTTCAGAATATTTTCTACAAGGAAATAAATAAAATTTACTTGATGAATTTAATATGCAAAATTCTAAACTGAGTTTTTAAGATTTGTTTCAAATCAGATTAATAAAACTTTAAAGCAGCAAATCTTCCTCAAATTTTCATAAAAGTATATTTTATTACCTGAAATATTTCTTTATTAGAAAATCATTGTGAAATAGTTTTTTTCTACATTTTTAGCCTAACATATTGAATTTAAGAAATTTTGAGAAATTGAATTTTTTAAGACTGAATCCTTATAGTTTAAAAAAAAGCATAAATCCTTAGAAAATTTTAATTATAAATATTTTTAAAAACAGGAACCTCAATCACTGAAAATGTCAACTGAATCTTCAAATGAAAAATGCAATAAAACTAAGATATGATTTTATTAGAAATGCTCTTTT
Organism: Ascarosepion bandense; assembly: GCA_037127315.1. Lineage (NCBI taxonomy): Eukaryota > Metazoa > Mollusca > Cephalopoda > Sepiida > Sepiidae > Ascarosepion > Ascarosepion bandense. The sequence continues at coordinate 5,634,918 of JBBBDQ010000328.1, read as the reverse complement.
ATGAATAAGATATTTGTCTTTAAAACTATTGTCATAATGAAATTTTATCAGAATTGTTTTCAATTTTTTGAAATTTCAGTTATGATAATTCTTAAAGTTTCAAATCTTTTTAAATTTTGTATTATTTTCTACAGTTTAAATCACGTATGTTGTTTACATTTTTCATCATTTGAGTGATCAGTTTATTATTTCAAAGATACCAAACAACTAATGATAGTGAAATAAAATTTTTTTAATACAGAACAGTTTTATCATTTCCTTTAGGCTATTTCATTTTACATAATATCAAAACTTTAACTTCAAAGAAAACATTCAATTATTTCACTATAATAACACAGTGTCAAGGAGTAGGAGTTGGTTCCTCAAAAAAAAAAAAAAAAAACATACAAAAGGTTTAACCTTTATTTTTTAAAATTAAAAATTGTTTATGGAAGTTTTTACTTAAATCATAATTTTAAACCAATGAATTTAATATGTCCAATATTCAAAATACTGTGCTGTATTTCAAAAATAAATAAAAGAAGAGGAAGGAGTTTTTTCTTTCTAAAATATCTAGGCAGCAAATTTTAGCCCTCGTTTTTTGCAATATAATTCCCTTAATTAAAAAATATTCCAGAAATGATTTGAGAAATATTATGTTATCTAAAGTATTAGAAAGATTTATTAAAATAATATTTTCAAAATCAATGTAATGCATTTGTGAATAAGTCCTGACAGTTTCATTTAAATCTAACAATTATTTGATTTTTATAACAATTTCAAAATTAATGTGTTTTTCACCAGAAAAAACCTGAGGTGCATAAAATTACATTATCCATTTTCAAATGTGATTTGGTTACTTGCTGACAAAAAACAAAAAGTTTTTTCAAACATTCTCAATGTGTTATAAAGGATTAAAAATACTTTGATCTTTCCACTTCATAATAGCTGGTTTAGATTATTAAGAGCAAAATGTTTAGGCTAAACATTTTGACAGAATAACTAAATTTTTGTTAAGTTTGGGGCCTTTTTTCTTCATACTATGTTGTTTTATAACCAAATTAGTAAAGAGAAGATACCTATTAGGTACCTTCACTCATTTTCAATACCTAACTTTTCAAATAAATTTTTAAAAATATAAACAATTTCTTGAAACTTTTATTTTAGCTTTAATTGAAAGCTAAACGATAATTTTTAATATTTCTAGTAAGTAAAATACTCTAGTGTATTTTAAACAGAAATAATATTGATTGGAATATTAAATGTTTCAATTTTCAAAAAGTTTTCATTGTTTTGGCCATTTTTTGAGTGTTCAAAAAGTAAGTTAATTCTATATCTTAAAAATCTTGCAAAACTAAAATATACATCTGTAACATGTTATGTTTGGTAAATTAACAAATTTAAAGTTGAATTGATCTGATTTCAAATGTTGAAAATGAATTTTTAGAACTGAAAAAGCCTTCATTTTAAGCTTTAATTCAAATGTGAAGAATTTAAAATTCACTATTTCTTGTAATAAAAATAATTTGTGATGTGTTTTAAACAGAAATTATATTGATAAGAGTTAATTTTTTTAGTAGAATTCATAATTGTTAACTTTGACACATTTGTAAAGAAAAGGTAATTCAAAGATCTCAAGTTTCCATAAAAATGAAGAAATACACATAAAAAAGAAAAAGTTAACCAATATTCTCTAATAAAAAATATTAAAATAATTATTTCATTCATTGTCAATTAGTCATGAAAATGTCATTAAAATCCAACATTTATTTCATTTTTGTAAGAATTTCTAGTTAATGTGTCTGTAAACACAAAAGAAAGATTTAAAAAATATGAAAATATTCTATCTGCAAATGAGAGGTTTTTGTTAAAATTAAAAATTTCAAATGTTCTAAAAATGAATAAAAAATCTGATTAAATATTCCAAAAGAAAGATACATATATCCTGTTAACAATAAGATTTTAATGATAAAACTATTTTTTCATTAAGTTTAGATTATATTTCATCAGGACATACTATAGGAAGATGTGTGCTGTAGTGCACAAGATGTTGGTGCAGAACAAGAAATCAGAGTGTCGAGTTTAAATTCCAGTTGAAAACATTGCATTCACTTCTGCACAAATACCTTTATAAATCATCTTTTTTTCTTCAGTTATGAGTTAACTAAGAAAATAGTTTGGGGTCTAAATCCTTGATTGCCAACCAGTCTGTTGCAGAATGTAATGGCAACCTACTACAGAAAAATCTTCTGCACAGTCACTCATCTGTATATAAAATTTTTAAATTTAAAAGAACGATTTGTGATTTACTTTTTACCAAAAACTTTATTTTTAAATTATTTAAAAATCAGACTTCAGCAGTGACAACCATAAGACGATATACATAGGAAAAAAAAAGTAACAAAAAAGGAGTTGGCTCAATACTGGACAAAGAAATGAAGAAATGCATTTTGGGATAGTGCCAGTTCTCTGAAAGTGTTCTCCTGGTCAAACTGAAAGGGAGACCATTTAACATAGCAATTGTAGTTGTCTATGCACCAACAACACAAAGCACTGAGGAAGAAATAGAATCGTTTTACTCCTCTCTAGACAATGCCAAGGCTCAATGTAAAAGCCAAGAATTTAGAATCATCATGGGAAATTTGAATGCCAAAGTAGGCAAGGAGAGGGAAGGTATGACAAGTGGTAATTTTGGATTAGCAATCTGCAATGAACGAGGAGAAAAATGGGTCCAATGGTGCACAGCTAATGACCAGGTAATAACTAACACCTGGTTTCAAGAACACCCACAACAACTGTGGACATGGAGAAGCCCAGGAAGTGACACGAAAAATCACATTCGACTACATAACCATAAACAGGAGATTCAGAAATGCATTGGTTTAAAGCAGAGCCTATCCAGACGCCGACTGTGGAAGGGACCATGTCCCAGTCTTCTGCAAACTAAAGCTGACACTCCAGAGATTGAAGAAGCCTAATGCAGCACCAAAACTGAAATACAACATGCCCGTGAATGACCTCAACCTACAGAAAGACTACACTAACAGCATGAAAATCAAATATGAAGAAAAAATTGGAAAAGGACAATCAAAATGAGACTCACTCAAGAAAGCGACAGTGACATCAGCAAACAACATTGCCCCAAAGGAAACCAGGCGCAGAAGAAAAAAACAAGTGGATGACTGAAGAGATTCTCGACATGATGCAAAGGAGGCAGAAAATGATATCAAAACATGGAAGGAAGTACAGGGAACTACACAAGGAAATAAGGAAAAATGCACACAGGCTAAAAAGGAGTAGCTCAATGACAAATGTGCAGAAACAGAGAGACTGAGCACGCATAATAAAGCAGACATGCATAAAATCTGAAGTGGAATCTGCAATAGCCAAACTGAATAGAAATAAAGCAGCTGGACAAGACGGCATAGTCATAGAGCTGTAGATAGCACTGGAAGAATTTGGCATAGGGAAAATTACAGAAATAAGAAATGAAATTTATGATAGTGGTGTAATACCAAATGATCTCAGCAAGTCAATCTTCATAGCACTGCCTAAGAAGCCAGGAGCAAATGAGTGTGAACTCCATAGAACCATCAGTTTAATGAGCCATTTAACAAAACTGATCATCCGAATCCTGATGAATAGAGCAAGAAGCAAAATCAGGCCAGATATAGGACAAGAACAGTACGGTTTCGTCAAAGACACTGGAACAAGGAACACCATATTTATGATTAGGATGCTCTCTGAAAGGGCAAATCAGATGAAGAAGAACTTGTACCTATGTTTTATTGATTATTTGGGAAAGACCTAAGAGTAATCTGCCTGCATATGAACAGTTAATGAATTCAGCAGTTATACAACGATTGAAAGGGGCGTAAGACAAGGATGTGTCTTTTCATCGGATCTATTCAACTTGTACAGCAAGACTTTTCTGAGAATCCTAGAAGTTATGCCAGGATTCGTCATCAGAGGCCACATTTTAAACAATATAAGATATGCAGATGATACAGTGCTGATAGCAGACACGGAAAGGAAACTACAAGACCTTCTACAGAAGGTAGCTGAAGAGAGTGATGAGAAAGGGCGACAAATAAACTGCAAGAAAACTGAATGCATGGTCATCAGCAAAAAAGGGCTGCCCAAAAGGCCAAATACAGATAAGAGACACTAAAATCAAGCAGATAGGAAAATTTACATACCTGGGAAATGTTCTAACAGAAGACGGAAAGTGTGACACAGAGATCCAAAGGCGAAGTGGCATGGTGAAGGAAGCATTCCAGAAGTTGAGTAAAGTATTAAGAAACATGACAATTTTTCTAGAAACAAAAAGGAGAGTAATGGATTGCTGTGATGTCGGTTCTTCAATATGGCAGTGAATGTTGTACAATATGTTTGAAGGTGAAAAGACTTGAAGCAGCTAAAATGTGGTTCTACAGAAGCATGCTGCTGATATCATGGCCTGATCATGTGAGCAATGACTAGGATTTGGAAAAGACAGAAACGAAAAGGAAATTAATACTGAGCATCAGGAAGAGACAACTAAAGTTCCTGGGACATGCAATGAGGAAGAAGGGCTTGGAGAACCTGATACTAACAGGCCATTTTAAAAACACTTAAAGTGAAAGAACTAAAAGATTATTCACAAAACAAAATATTTTAGTAGTATTTACATTTTTTACAATTTACTCACAAAATAAGCAGCCGATAGCAAAAATTTTCTTTTTTCATTGAGAACTATGCTTTTAGTAATTTAGTTAACATAAAAATAACGTTTTTGGTAAAAGGAAAAATAACTAAAAATACATGATAAATAATTCATGTAAATCGATCAATTAACGTTTTTGCTTGCGCATATTCAACAACTGACTGAATCCTTTGCGAAATTTCTGAATAAAGCCATTCTTGGAGTTTCCGAGGAAGATTCCATCGTAAGAAATGAAAACTTGAAAAAGACAAAAACAAGAGCAACAACTCGTTCCCCCACCAAAAAAAAAATAAAAATAAAAAAATAAAAAAAACGAAACAAAACGACTCCAACGCGAGCGATTCCAAAATGGAGGATCGATTTAACATTGTATAAGAAACTGAGCCCCATTGTTTAAATATTGAAATTTGTCCAAATTTTTTTTTATAACCGAAAACTTTAACTTAAGTAATAATCAATAAGACTGCTCTGAAAAAAGTAAAAAAAAAAAAAAATGGAAAACAACAAATTTAAAGCGGGACGTAGTTTTCTTCAGGTCCAACGAAAACAAAAACGTTAATTGAGGATCGATTTACTTAGAATTTACTATGAGGTTGTCTAAAAAACTGACCCCTCTTCCTAAAATTATTTAAATATTGAAATTATTAGTTTTTTGTCAAACGAAAAGTTGAAGGTTTAATCGATAAGATTGTGCTGAAGAAAGTAAAAACAATTGACAATCAACAAATTTACAGGTGGTGGTAATGTTGTACCGGCGAGTGGTTCCAAAATGGAGGATTGATTTACTAACGTTTTACGAAAACCTGAGCCCCGCAAAAAATTGTTTAAATACTGAAAATTTTCCATTTTTTTTTTTTTTTTTTTGTCAGTCCGTAAGTTTAGGGTGTAATCGATAAAACTGCATTAAAAAAGTAAAAAAAAATGAAAAATGAAAAACAACAAATTTAAAGGTGGTGTTAATCTCCTTCAGGTCCACCTATTTTTTCTTTTCACTCAGAGGGAAAGGTTTTTTGTGAGTCATTTGTTTGTATTAGGCAGGAGCCTAATGATTAAATTTCCAATGTTACGGATAAAAAAAATAACATGGACATTTTTGGTTTAAAAAGAAAAAGTCACCAAGTAAAAGTTTAATAACACTAAAAAGAGATAATGTTTTTATTGGCATCTTTGAAGGGACTTCATGCTTATCAGCTTTTGTGAGTTACAAAATAACAAAAATCAGTTAATTTCTTTTTTATGAAAACATGAAAATCATAGCTGAATTTATTTTCATTTTGTTTTCTAACTCGAACAAAAAAAATAAGTATTTAAAAAAACTGCTGAGGCATTTCATTTAAATAACGATTTCCTTTTTACCGAAATTATTTTTCTTACCATTCCAATAAACACAAAAGAAGAAAAACATGGGAATAATTTAATTTCTTTGCCTTGAAATGATTTTTTTTAGAATTCCTGTCAACTTTACAATTTTTATGTTCGTTCAGTGCATACAATGTTGAAATTGATGAAACAAACGACGAAAACAAAATGAAAAAGCAAACGAATAAAGAAATGAACAAACAAGATAAAAAAGGAAGGAAACTTACTCTCAGAAAACTTTGCTAAAAGTTTGTTTGAAAGATTCATTTTTATGTAAGTAGAAAAAAATAAACGGTGTTAGTAAAGATTTGGTTCCATGTTTTTACTGAGAATTCTTAAGATTGACAGAAAATAAGTATTCAAAAATCGATGCATGACTTTTTTTTCCCAACGCTATTGACACTGCTAGTAGCAAGGACTCCGTGCTCCCGCGACACAAAATAAGCGAAGCTTAATGTTAAACACAAAAAACAAAATATGATAAAAATATAATGATCACCGAGTGAGGTTGGAACTCATTCAAGCTGTAAATGAAATAGTGAGAAAAGTTTCCTTGCTGCCACAGCAAAGTGTAAGGGCCACGGTGATGTTTATCAAATTGGCGTTGTGCCAAACACAACCGAAGTCCCCACAATTTAAAATAACAGAAAGTTGACAGAATAAAAGTGTTTGGTTTGTAAAATATGTGAAATTTTATAAACTGACTAGAAAAACAAAATGTAAGAAGAAAATATTCAAATAGAAAATGTACACTTGGGCAAGGTATTAATGTCTCTTCCCTCTGGTTATGGGTTAAATAATAGAGCAGATTGAGTTTTATAGTCTTGGTTGGCAAGCAGTCTACCACAGAAAGTAATGGCAACCTACAGTGGGATAATCTTCTGCCCAGTCAGTCATGACTCAAAAGAGATATGATCGCCCAAAGCGTTTCACAGATGGCCCTTATCTGACTGACATAATTAATTTGTAGGAGTTAAATGTTCAAAGAGAAAAAGTACATAGTTAAATGTTTAAGAGAAATTGTAATAAGTAGCAGAATGTGTGTACGTAGAAAAGATTAATCAGATTACAAATACAGTTTGTGTTCCTTTCATTTTTTTATGGCCGGCGAGAAAGTGAAAAGGAAGGTAAAGCAACAAAGAAAATCGTACGTTAATTTTAGGGAAATCAGCTGAAGTATGTTGTTGTAGTTGTGATCTTATTTTTGTTGACTGTGAGAATGTTAAGGATGGAGAAGAAGAGGTAAACAAAATTATCATGAGTGAAGAAGGAGAACTAATGTGTGTTGGGTTTTTATGTTCTGGTTAGACTTGAAGTTTCCTCAGATGGGCCTCTTTCAGTAAAGTTTGCTGTGAGTCTCTGGAAAGTTTATAAATAGCATCTACGCTGGTTTCTGCTTGGCAACGCCAATGATACTTCAACAGTTCCTATTATGTTGATTTACACTGCATATGATGGTTAATGTGATGACTGATGAAGTTTGTACCGGAAGAACATGGAACACAACTTGGAAGTTTTGTTACAAAAAAATCTACTAAATCGCTGAAAAAAAAAACAAAAACAAAAAAAACAGCATATAGTCAGAATGAAAAAAAGGCCCCAAATTTAATAAATACGTTCTCCATCAAAATGTTTATATTATTATTAAGAGGAAAGTTCAAAGTATTTTTTAATCATTTTTAAAACATTTTTAATCGCTTCAAACACGTTCGAAATTTTGGTAAAGACCTTGTAATTTTATTTAGCTGCGTAAGCAAATCGTTACGAGAGTTTACAATCGAAAAGGAGACCTGTTATAAGAGAAACCCGGATATAAGATAGGTTTCTCTGGTCCCAAAATAGAGCCTCTGGTAATGTATATAAAATAGACTATACCCTGATATAAGATAAACCCGGATATAAGATAACTTTTATCCAGTCCCGACAACTCTCTTATCAGGGTTACACTGTATTACGTAACTCCGTTTTTTTTTTCAATGAAAAACACATGAATTTGGAAATTGTTGCAAAAATCAAATAGATATCGGATTTTAATGCGATTTTCAGTACCTTTTCACAAATTAATGAAATTATTTTTTAAATTATTACTTTTAAAAGATCTTGGTAAAAATATTTTCTTTCACATACCATTCTCACACATAAATTCATGAAGTTTTAAGAAATTAAATTATGTTGGAAAAGTTGGTTTCATGAGTTAAGTGCAGGCCTCAGTGGGGAATGTAAACCACTTAGTATTTTTTGGAAAAATTTTGACTATTTCTAAAAATCTGATCCCAACAGTAAAATAAAAAATGCAATATAACTATGACATTATTTAATTTGATAAACTTTTATTTGCTTGAATATATAATAAAAATTAAGGACATTATAGTCTGAAGGAAAAAACAATTATAAATTAGTAATGAAATTTTAAAATAATTTTCTTTTTTTTTTAATGATAATACATTATAAGATTTCAAAAATATTTTAAAATACTTCAAAGATTTGTTAGAGTTAGTTTATAAAATTATCAAGCGAAAATTTTATTTATTAATCGAAAATTAAAAAGTTTAATACAAATCATTGTGCCCCTCTATTTTTAAAATAATTAAAAAAATTTTCTAATGCATTTGAAGTTCGTTTTTTTATAGAAATTTCTATTCTGCAATTTAAAAGGTCATGTGTTTCAGGGTTTCTTCCTCTTGACCAAAAAAGAATTTGTACAATTTCGTCACTTGTGATTGCCATAAAATTTTAACTTGTCTCACATCTGTCCATACATATGTTGGAAAAGTCAGAAAGGGAAACTCTGTGTTTAAGAAATAGTTTTTTTCCCAAATTTCATGCTAAAAGTAATACTTCTGTAAATCAGATTTTTTTCACATTGAATTTACTAATTTTTCAAAAATAATGTCTCACACATGTATATTTTAGTTTTGCAACGTTTTTAAATACAATAATTAATTTTGTTTAGAAAAGTATTGATCATTCAAAAATAGACAAAAAATTGAAAACTTCAAATAAAATTTTAAATATTAGATTACAATTAATATAATTTCTGTTTAAAACGCACCAGAGTATTTTGCTGACTGGAAATAGGAAATTTAATAATTTCACTTTCAATTAAAACTAAAATAAAAGTTTCAAGGTTCAAGAAAACATTTTTTATTTTTTAAAATTCAATTTTAAATGTTAGTCATCAAAACCGAGTGGATAAACCTATTTTAAAGAATATATAATTCATTCATGTAAAGTACAATATTGAATGAATATTATTTGTTATTAAAAAAATTATTCTGTTTGCGGCTATTATATACAAAATAAACAATTCTGAGTCCACTTAATTGAAGTCCTTGTGTAGTTAAGTGTTTTACATACGAGTTAGTAGGAGAACCCTTCTCAACTTAAGTGAGGATATTTGCAGCAACTACAGAATTCAACATCCTACCTTTTTGAGATGCCAGCTAAAAGAGAACCCTAATGAACATGTTCTGTAGAGAATGCTATTGACAAGGGGGAGACAACTCACCTACATTAGGTACAATTTTCCTTTCAAAGGCTTCCACCAAGTAGGCATCCCTAAGAAGACTTATTTCTTGTGCTACATCAAACCATGAGGCAAGTCGCCCCCAATTTAACAATCTGTTTCATTTCCTTTTTATTTAGAAGTAGAGCATTAGACACCATTAACCTAATTGCCGTCATTCTCACTGTTGCTTGAATTTCCCTTTTAATTTGTTATAATACAAGAGTTCTTTCTTGTGTTATAATTTCTTACAAACGGAGTCAGCTTTCTATCTTCTGGTCCACAGAAATGACGACACTAATGTTTCCAAGTTTCTATATTTTCAGCACTGAAAACACTTCAGAAGTCCTCTTCATTGTTGTTGATTTATATGATGTGTGGTCATAGTTTTCATTTTGTTGCTATTAAATTCCTTTTTGTTTATTTCTTGTCTCTTCGTAAAGTAGACATTCCATTACAATTTCTCAATGTGTAACCTCCTCATTAGCTTCTAATGCTGTGACCAACATATTGAATAAATCAGGCAGGTTGGTTACGAGATATATAACTTGATTTTCTTCTTCTATAATATCCCCGATAACAGATAATTCTTCAAAACGTTCTGTCATCATCTTGATATGGTCCTGAATGAGGTTTCCTTCTCTTTACTTATGAGAAAACACTTTCCTTCTCTATGTTAATTTCTTTGCCCAAGTCTTCTCTGAAATTGGTTCACTTTTCCCATACAATTGGAGGGTTATATATAATATATAATAGTGATGGATTAACAGGCAAGTCTATCGTATCTAAAGCACAGTCCTTTTAAGACAAGTATTCTGTGTAGGTACAGTATTAGTTTCATTCACAATAATTCACAAGCAATCTTTGAGTATTGCCATTTGACATTGTATTTGCCCCATTCAACAGCCAGTCAATTAAGTGCCATACCTGACATACACTTGGGCAATCATGTCTCAAAAGAGACACGAGTGACTAGGCATTTTTCAGCAGCAGGTTGACATTACCTTTTGCAATAGACTGGTTGCCAACCAAGGCTATAGAAAACAATCTGTCCTTCTATTCAACCCACAGCTGGAGGGAAAAGAGATGGATTAATATCTTTCTCAAGGGTATTTACGCATTAGCGAAAGCAACTAATGCAAGTGTAATTTAAACTTGGCTCTCCAATTTCTTGTTGCAAGCCAATATCCATTTCACCACAATGCACATCCAAAATCAGTGATACAATGTTTAATTTATTTTCTATAATTCCAGTTTCAGAATCTGTTTTTTTTTTTATTCAGATCAAATAATAAAGAAAAACAATTTCTGAAAAACAATAAAAAATCAAGATGTCTAACTTCTAACACATGGATGCCAGAAGACTGGGTTCAAAACTAATGTTAAAATAAAATTATCAGTGCAACCTCTATGTGTAGAATAAAAGAATGAAAATGTTCTACCTTAACAATTTGACTGACGGCAAAGCAAATAAGATTCTATCAACAGATATAAACAAATGAGACATCTCTAAGGTTTAAGAGACATGGTAACAAAAATGTTTATTCAGCATGGCAGACTTACCAGAACTGAAGTTAAAAGAGAAGGAGCCTTAAAAAGGTCCATGTAGCCTCTAAAACTGAAATAGGATTTAAGGTCCAAGGGAAATAATTAGTTCCTTATTTGTTTCTGATAAACATTATCTACCAAGAGGGCAATTTTTCAACATCTATATCTTAGGTTTAAATTTTATTTGTGTTGTTTTACAGTTCAAAACATCTCTTGTGTTGCCTGAGAAAAGTTCTTCAATATGTCAATTCCACTGATGCAGTACTTTTCTTGGTTCCATTATGATTATTTTCTCTTCAGACTTCATACATTCTGTTAAACATTTTTTCTTTTCTGTCTTTTCTTTTATCTTTTCTCTCTTGAGGTTTTTATCTGGTGCCATGAAAGGCTTCTCCAATTTGTTGATTCTACTATTGCAAATTATTCTCTGGGAATTTTCAATTTCTTAAAAGAATTGCACATTGAAAATAAATGGGAGCCAAAAAATATACATTTATATTTGAGTTCCTTTTAGTTCATTTGCAGTACACCCACCATTCACTGTTTCTGAATTCTATCCTAAACATCTTTATCTTTTTACTTCTCATTTATTTTCAAAGTGCAGTTTTCCCAAGAGATGTTTTCAATCATAAAACAACACAAATAAAATTTAAGATTTGAAAGATGCCATTAGACAACACAAATAAAAGTTCTCAGATTAAGTCAAATTTGTCATAAGACACATGGCTATGTTCAGGCTAAGAACACACAGAAAAAAGTCTTTTGGCTGCCAGGAATGTAAAAGAAAAAAGTACTTTGAGGAATATTCGTATGTTGGTGAATAGGCACAAAATGTTATAAGATTGAGTATGGTAATTGATTCCGTGGACTTTTAAGAAAAGTTTAAGTGATACTTGAAAAGCAAAGGTGATAAAAACAAGAGGTAAGTAGACAAAGTTGCCTTAGTATGACTTTCTTTTCTTTTTTTTCAGTTCAAAATAATCTCTCTGGTTGTTGCCGGACTGTTATTGATTGAATGGTGTCCACTGCTTCTAGGCTTGAATCACCAGTGAACAATGCCTAGGACAGAAAATGGATCCTCAGTTGCTAGATGTTGCTGCATTGTGTGGAGAGGTTTAAGTGCAGTTCAATTTATTTGACCAGTGTAGACTATAAATCAGTTAGCGTGCTATGCTAGTTGTTGCTGACAAAGGGCACTGGACTGTTAGAATTGCTGCACTTATGTGGTAGATATTTAAATGAGATAAACTTTCCTGCCCTGAAAAGAAGAAAAGAAGGCGGTTGTTCTGATAAAGACAGTTCTGTGAGCAATGGTGGTGGTTAGAGGCATCAGGCAGCATGCTAGCAGTTGTACTAGTTGAAGGTGTCAGGCAGGATTTCATTTTATTCCCAGTTTGGATGCAAGAGTCAGACATCAGAAGCACCATTCAGGTCACACGGGTGGCAACATCCTCTCATGTCATCCAAGCTAAAGGTTTTGTGCCTTTAGACTGCAGTGTATATTTGCCATTGTAAACAACACAATTGTTGTGAGCCTTAATTTTGTTTTCAGTATCAGACTATGAGTTTTCCTATTTTTCTTCCTTTGTATAATGAGGGTGGTCAATATTTTATTCCAAGAAATTTGGGAATATGTTCTGCTATTCATATTAAATGCTTACTATTTCCAAACCATCTCATTGAATTAATAGTCTAGGGAAAAGATTTTAGGTTTATCATAACAAAACATTTACAATATAAATAAAAATGCAAAATAAAACATATTGCTGAAGTTCCAAATTGTTTCTTTCTGGGTAGTGATTATTATTTTTTTTTTTAATCATATCACCCCAAGCAATGTGGTAACGCCACTGATGTGCAGGGGGCTACATAAGAGTGAAAAGATTGAAAAGAGAAAGCCAGAAACCACATCCTAAACAGGGAACCAGGGATGAGCTTCTTCACCTGTTCAATAGATGTGGGTGGAGTATGAACCAGGCGATAGTTTAATCTATCTACTCCAATTATGCTTAAAAAAACAACAAAAAGCTTAATTTAGAGTTGAACAAAAATTTTATTTAGAAACTTTAGCTGGGTGACATTGATGTTCCAATGGACACAAACAAAACACTGCCTGTGGGTCCTGGAAATTTACTCCACAAAAAAATCAGTGGAAATTCAGACCACTACATGAATGTAGTTGTTTTGCACTGTATTTGCATGTACTTAAAAAATGTTAACATTTTGACAAATATAGATTCACATATTTACAGGAACGATGTATACTTAAAATTTCTAGAAAGAGAAATCTAAAAATACTCATCGATACTTTCTACCCTGTGTTTTGATTTTGCAATGTAAAGAATTCAATAAAAAATAAAGGCAGAAAATTCATACAAATATTTTTCTTACCAATGCGTGTTCCCATACGGATCTTTGAATTTGTTTTATGAGAAAATCCAGTTCTACAAACTTCACAAGAATGTGATTTAGCTTAAATGCGGGTCTGCATATAGCATTTCAACATTGAATTATAAGAAAAGGCAAATCAACAAATTTTACAAGAATGTGTTTTCTGTCCAGTATATGTTAGCATATAGTACTTCCAATTTGAATGGTTGAAAAATGTAGATATATCAACTTCACAAGAATATATCTTTTTTCCAGTGTGTTCATATATGCCTCTTGAAATAGGATGTCTATGGATTATGAATTTTCACCAATCTGTGCTTGAATATTGCACTTCAAATCTGACTTGTCTGAAAATGCCCATCCACAAACTTCACAAGAATATGGTTTCTCTCCTTGGCACTTCAAATGCGATTTCCTTGAAAATGCAGAGCCAAAATTTTTTTAAAAATGAGATTTCCATGAGTATGTGTTCACATGTGGCACTTTGAATTTGAATTATTGAAAAATACAATTCCACAAATTTCACAAGATTCTGGTTTTGCTCATTTGTGTGTTTGCATATGTCTTTTCAAATATGACATCAGTGAATGGCAAATCCAGAAACTTCACAAGAATATGGTTTTTCTCCATACTGTGTTCATGCAATGCATTTAGAAGCTGATTTCTCAACAGTGTGTGCTGGTATGGTACACCAGATCTGACTTAGTTGAAATTGGAGACACAAACAAATCAAAATAATGTTATCTCTTCATTGTGTGTCAGCATATGTCACTTTAATTGTGATCTTCATGAAAATGCAAATCAAAAAACCACACAAGAATGTAGGTTCTCTCCAGTGCATGTTTGCATGTAGTATTTCCAATCTGCATTTTTGGAAAATGCAGACCCACAAACTTCAAAAGTATATGGCTATTCAGCAGTGTGTGTTTGAATATGGTGGTTGAAAGCTGACTTGTCTGAAAATATAGATACACAAACTTCAAAAGAATATGGTTTCTCTCTGATGCGTAATTGTATATGGTACATCAAAGAAGATTTAGATGAAATGCAGACACACAAAATTCACAACGATGTGGTTTCACACTAGTGTGTGTTTTCATATGTACTCCAAATATGCTTGAGTTGAAAGTGAACACGTGCATACTTCACAGGAATATTGTTTCTCTCCAGTATGTTTGCATGTGTCTTTTAAAATTTGACTTTCCTGAAAATGCAAACCCACAAACTTTACTACAATATGGTTTCTCTCCAGTGTGTGTCCACATGTGGTACTTCAGATGTTGCTTCATTGAAAATGCAGAAACACAATCTTCACAGGAATATGGTTTCGCCCCAGAATGTGTTTGCAAATGTCTCTTCAAATCTGAGTTCATTGAAAAGGCAGACACACAAACTTCACAAGAATTTGGTTTTTCTCCACTGTGCACTTGTATGAGTCTTTTTAAAATGACTTTGCTAAAAATGCAGACCAACAAACTCCAGAAGAATATGCATTTTCTCCAGTGTGTGTTTGCATGTGGCACTTCATATTTTGATTTATTGAAAATGCAGACTTACAAACTTCACAGAAGTTTGGTTTCTCCCCAGTGTGTTTTTGCAAATGACTCTTCAAATGTTGATTCATTAAAAATGCAGACCCACATAATTTACAAGAACATGGTTTCTCTCCATTGTGCACTTGCATGTGTATTTTCTAATATAACTTCAGCGAAAATGCTGCTCCACAAACTTAACAAGAATATGGTTCCTATCCAGTGTGTGTTTGCATGTGGCGCTTCAAATATTCATTCCTTGAAAATGCAGACCCACAAACTTTACAAGAATATGGTTTCTCGCCAGTGTGTGTTTGTATGTGGCGCATCAAATGAGAGTTTGTTAAAAATGCAGACCCACAAACTTCACAAGAATATGGTTTCTCACCAGTGTGTGTTAGCATATGTTTCTTCAAATGTGACTTCATAAAAAATGCAAACCCACAAACTTCACAAGAATAGGGTCTCTCTCCAGTGTGTGTTAGCATATGATATTTCAACCCTGAAATGTGGGAAAATGTACACGAACAAGCATCACAAGTGTATGGTTTCTCGCCAGTGTGTGTTCGCATATGTAACACTAAAGTTGATTTACTTGAAAATGCAGACCCACAAACTTCACAAGAATTCGGTTTCTCACCAGTGTGTGTTCGCATATGGCGCACTAAAGATGATTTCTTTGAAAATGCAGAACCACAAACTTCACAAGAATGTGGTTTCTCTCCAGTGTGTTTCAGTATATGAGATTTCAAAACTGAAATATAGGAAAATGTACATGAACATATACCACAAGTGTAAGGTTTCTCGCCAGTGTGTGTTCGCATATGTTGTACTAAATTTGATTTAATTGAAAATGCAGTCCCACAAACTTCACAAGAATGTGGTTTCTCGCCAGTGTGTTTTTGCATGTGGTGCTTCAAATGTTCCTTCGTTGAAAATGTAGACCCACAATCTTCACAAGGATATGGTTTCTCTCCAGTGTGTGTTAGCATGTGGCGCTTCAAAAGTTCCTTCCGTGAAAATGCAGATCTACAAACTTTGCAACAATATGGTCTCTCTCCAGTGTGTGTTTGCATATGTTTCTTCAAATATTCATTCCTTGAAAATGCAGACCCACAAACTTCACAAGAATATGGTCTCTCTCCAGTGTGTATTAGAATATGAGATTTCAAACCTGATTTGCTGGAAAATGTAGATGCACAAACATCACATGAGTATCGTTTTTTGCCAATGTGTGTTTGCATACAGCACTCTAAAGATGATTTAATTGAAAATGCAGACCCAGAAACTTCACAAGAATGTGGTTTCTCACCATTGTGTGTTAGCATATGCCTCTTCAAATGTGAGTTCATTAAAAATGCAGACCCACAATCTTTAGAAACATATGAATTCTCTCCTGTGTGCATTTGCATATTGCACTTCAAATGTGACTTACTTAAGTAGGCATCTCCACAAACACCATAAAAAACCGGTTTTCACACGAGCATGTTAACATATAGCATTTCAAGTAGAACTTCACTGAAAAGGCAGAGCCACAAACTTCACATGCATGTAATTTTTAAATATTTTTCCATATAGCACACTAACATAAAATCATACCAATGATTCGCAATCTTAAATACATGATGTGTCTGTTATTTGTACTTTTATAATACTAAGATATTACAAAAAATAAGTCACTCGTTAGAAAATAGAGGTTTTCTTAATGTGATGCTTTTGAAAATATAGACACACAACTTCTTGATGTTTGCAGAATATATTTCTCTGTTATTAATAAAGTCAAAATACTTCTCTTCTTTCATTTAAATTCCCAATATTAAGGGTTTACATATGCAATTTTCTATATGCCCAAACATCTGCAATAAAAAAGTAAAGAAAGGTATTTTAACAGACAGTGAAAAAATACATTAAGTCAGTTACATTTTATATATTAGTTTTTATATGATACTGAATTGAGTAATTTTTAAAATGATGTGAAAAGTAATAAATTTACATGATAGTGACTACGTGAATCTTTGTTCTTTTTCTAATTAAATGAAGAGCAAATATGGACTGAATATCAAATATCAATCAATGATGTACTTTTCACAAGTTGTATAAATCAAGATGGTGATTTCAGTCCAGTAATTATTAGCATGTTGGTATTAATCAAACATTAAAACTGGATATCAACACATGGAAAATATTCAGAAAATTATGGGATAAAATCCATATTTGAAGAAATTCTGCTTATCACCACACTAAATACTATAGGTTCTACAAAAAAAGTGATTTCTATAATATTAACAAAAAGTCTGCCTCTAAATATTGTCTTTTTTGCAATCTGTAAAGATTTTTACAAATGTACTTCAACAGAAGGGTTTTAAATTTGAACGCTCAATGATGCTAAGTGAAACAGCATTTAGCAGTGCTGGATTTACCTTCTCAAACCTAAAACTTTTCAGCATTTATGGGAAACTCAAGCCAAGGTGCATAATGTTTTTGAATCTGTCTCAGATTTAAATCCTAAAGTTTTTGCATTCTTTTCTGAAATTATGGATCATTTTTTGATATACTGGATATTTTCTTTAATTTAACAAAATTGAAAATGAGGAATATCCAAAACTTGCTCGTACAGATTGGCCACAAGGCAAGCGAGAACAGGACTAAAATACTGAATTTTACAAATAAAGGAAAAAATGATAGAATGATTTTTTTTAAATAATGAAAATTACTAAAAATCAGCTATATTAGTGAATCAGTCAATTTTAAAAAAATCTTTATGTTGGAGGTCACCCCTTTTTGTATACTAGAATGCACACGCTGATGTGTAGATATAATCTTGCCTATATAAAGAGCAGCAGTTGAGTAGTTGTACAGCTGCTGAGTTGGTAAGTTGGGGCATATTAATTTGGAGTTGTTTTGGGTACAGACTCCTTACCCGGACACACTTCTTCACTACAAGATTGTACCTATTGTTTTCTACTAACATTATTCCTAGTATTCCTGAATCAACTAACCCGTGTTCCAGTTTGTTTATTTTTGTTCAACTAACTTAAATTTTCTATCTTCATATCTGTTTTTGTTATTTATTATTTTGTGTGGTTTCTCAACAAGAATCCACAACACTTTAAATAATAAATTATACTTTTCTGAAACTTTGTTGAAATTTAATTGATTTAAAGTTTAATTAAACTGATTTTAAACAAATGTGAAGAATGCATTCCTTAAAATATTGCAGGAAGGCATTTTTTAAGAGGGTGTTTTGTGGTGTTGATAACTATCTCAATAGATATATATCTAAACTTATTTATAAATAAAACTTTGTCTGTGTGAGTGTGTGTCCGTTACCTATAGAATCCAAAATGGCTGAACCTATTTTCTTGAAAATTTACACAGTTGTACTATAAGTGTCTGTGAATGTTCTTAGCTAGGTTTTGTGTTGAGGTACCCCCAATAAATATCGAAAATCAATAATAAAAAAATTGGGTTATAGAAGGAATAGTCTGATTTGAATCAAATTCGATACACTCATACAAAAAGACATAAGAAACGATATTCAGAAGTTTCAATGTTGCAGTTCTTAAAATAGTGCAGAAAATTAATAAGGCAAGATGTTTGTGTGTGTGTGTGTCTGCTTATCTGTCTGTATGCCCTTTATACAAATCCACAATTTTTATCCAATTCTCATCAAACTTCACACATTTCAACAAGTAAGTTAATTCTATATCTTAAAAATCTTGCAAAACTAAAATATACATCTGTGACATGTTATGTTTGGTAAATTAACAAATTTAAAGTTGAATTGATCTGATTTCAAATGTTGAAAATGAATTTTTAGAACTGAAAAAGCCTTCATTTCACTATAATAACACAGTGTCAAGGAGTAGGAGTTGGTTCCTCAAAAAAAAAAAACATACAAAAGGTTTAACCTTTATTTTTTAAAATTAAAAATTGTTTATGGAAGTTTTTACTTAAATCATAATTTTAAACCAATGAATTTAATATGTCCAATATTCAAAATACTGTGCTGTATTTCAAAAATAAATAAAAGAAGAGGAAGGAGTTTTTTCTTTCTAAAATATCTAGGCAGCAAATTTTAGCCCTCGTTTTTTGCAATATAATTCCCTTAATTAAAAAATATTCCAGAAATGATTTGAGAAATATTATGTTATCTAAAGTATTAGAAAGATTTATTAAAATAATATTTTCAAAATCAATGTAATGCATTTGTGAATAAGTCCTGACAGTTTCATTTAAATCTAACAATTATTTGATTTTTATAACAATTTCAAAATTAATGTGTTTTTCACCAGAAAAAACCTGAGGTGCATAAAATTACATTATCCATTTTCAAATGTGATTTGGTTACTTGCTGACAAAAAACAAAAAGTTTTTTCAAACATTCTCAATGTGTTATAAAGGATTAAAAATACTTTGATCTTTCCACTTCATAATAGCTGGTTTAGATTATTAAGAGCAAAATGTTTAGGCTAAACATTTTGACAGAATAACTAAATTTTTGTTAAGTTTGGGGCCTTTTTTCTTCATACTATGTTGTTTTATAACCAAATTAGTAAAGAGAAGATACCTATTAGGTACCTTCACTCATTTTCAATACCTAACTTTTCAAATAAATTTTTAAAAATATAAACAATTTCTTGAAACTTTTATTTTAGCTTTAATTGAAAGCTAAACGATAATTTTTAATATTTCTAGTAAGTAAAATACTCTAGTGTATTTTAAACAGAAATAATATTGATTGGAATATTAAATGTTTCAATTTTCAAAAAGTTTTCATTGTTTTGGCCATTTTTTGAGTGTTCAAAAAGTAAGTTAATTCTATATCTTAAAAATCTTGCAAAACTAAAATATACATCTGTAACATGTTATGTTTGGTAAATTAACAAATTTAAAGTTGAATTGATCTGATTTCAAATGTTGAAAATGAATTTTTAGAACTGAAAAAGCCTTCATTTTAAGCTTTAATTCAAATGTGAAGAATTTAAAATTCACTATTTCTTGTAATAAAAATAATTTGTGATGTGTTTTAAACAGAAATTATATTGATAAGAGTTAATTTTTTTAGTAGAATTCATAATTGTTAACTTTGACACATTTGTAAAGAAAAGGTAATTCAAAGATCTCAAGTTTCCATAAAAATGAAGAAATACACATAAAAAAGAAAAAGTTAACCAATATTCTCTAATAAAAAATATTAAAATAATTATTTCATTCATTGTCAATTAGTCATGAAAATGTCATTAAAATCCAACATTTATTTCATTTTTGTAAGAATTTCTAGTTAATGTGTCTGTAAACACAAAAGAAAGATTTAAAAAATATGAAAATATTCTATCCGCAAATGAGAGGTTTTTGTTAAAATTAAAAATTTCAAATGTTCTAAAAATGAATAAAAAATCTGATTAAATATTCCAAAAGAAAGATACATATATCCTGTTAACAATAAGATTTTAATGATAAAACTATTTTTTCATTAAGTTTAGATTATATTTCATCAGGACATACTATAGGAAGATGTGTGCTGTAGTGCACAAGATGTTGGTGCAGAACAAGAAATCAGAGTGTCGAGTTTAAATTCCAGTTGAAAACATTGCATTCACTTCTGCACAAATACCTTTATAAATCATCTTTTTTTCTTCAGTTATGAGTTAACTAAGAAAATAGTTTGGGGTCTAAATCCTTGATTGCCAACCAGTCTGTTGCAGAATGTAATGGCAACCTACTACAGAAAAATCTTCTGCACAGTCACTCATCTGTATATAAAATTTTTAAATTTAAAAGAACGATTTGTGATTTACTTTTTACCAAAAACTTTATTTTTAAATTATTTAAAAATCAGACTTCAGCAGCAACAACCATAAGACAATATAAGCAGGAAGAAAAAATAACGAAAAGGGGTCGGCTTAATACTGGAAAATGTAGAAATGCATTTTGGGATACTGCCAGTTCTTTGAAAGAGTTCTCCTGGTCAAACTGAAAGGGAGACCGTTTAACATAGCAACTGTAGTTGTCTATGCACCAACAATGCAAAGTACTGAGGAAGAAATAAAATCTTTTTACTCCACTCTAGAGAATGCCAAGGCTCAATGTAAAAGAGAAGAAATTAGAATCATCATGGGAGATTTGAATGACAAAGTAGGCAAGGAGAGGGAAGGCAACTGGCAACTTTGGATTAGGAATCCGCAATGAATGAGGCAAAAAATGGGTCCAATGGTGCACAGCTATGAACAGGTAATAACTGACACCTGGTTTCAAGAACACCCATGATGTCTATGGAGGCGACACAAAAAATCAGATAGACTACATAACCATAAATAGGAGATTCAGAAACGCAGTGGTTCAAAGCAAAGCCTATCCAGGTGCCAACTGTGGAAGTGACCACATCCCAGTCATCAGCAGACTAAAGTTGAAACTCCGGAGATTGAAGTAGCCTAGTGCAGCACCAAAACTGAAATACAACATGCCCGTGAATGACCTCAACCTACAGAAAGACTACATTAACAGCATGAAAATCAAATATGAAGAAAAAATTGGAAAAGGTCAATCGAAATGGGACTCTCTCAAGGAAGCAATAGTGACATCAGCTAACAACATTGCCCCAAAGGAAGTCAGGCATAGAAGAAGAAAACGAGTGGATGACTAAAGAGATTCTCGACATGATGCAAAGGAGGCAGAAAATGATATCAAGACATGGAATGAAGTACAGGGAACTACACAAGGAAATAAGGAGAAAATGCACACAGGCTAAAAAGGAATGGCTCAATGACAAATGTGCAGAAACAGAGAGACTGAGCAGGCATAATAAAGCAGACATGCATAAAGAAATAAAAGAACTGACAAGAAAAAAAACCTTCTCTTCAACATGACGTACAAAATCCAAGGATGGAACAATCATATTGGAGAAAGAGAAAATATTCTGACGATAGGAAGAATATATAAAAGATCTTTTCCATGACAAGAGAGAGCAACTGATAATACACAAAGATGTGGACAGACTGAAAATATAGAAACAAAGCAGCTAGACCAGACAGCATAGTCATAGAGCTGCTGATAGCTGTGGAAGAATTTGGCATAAAGAAAATTACAGAAATAATAAATGAAATTTATAATAGTGGTGTAATAACAGATGACCTCTGCAAGTCTATCTTCATAGCACTGCCTAAGAAGCCAGGAGCAAACGAGTGCCAACTCCACAGAACCATCAGTTTAATGAGCCATATTACAAAATTGATCGTCCAAATCCTGATGAATAGAGCGAGAATAAGAATCAGGCCAGAGATAGGACAAGAACAGTGCGATTTCGTCAAAGACATTGGAACAAGGAAAACCATATTTATGATTAGGATGCTCTCTGAACAGGCAATGCAAATGAAGAAGGACTTGTACCTAAGTTTTATTGATTATACAAAGGTGTTTGACAAAATATGCCACAAAGAATTGATGGAGATGCTTGGCAACCATGACATATTTGGGAAAGACCTAAGAGTAATCTGCCTGCATACGAACAGTTAATGAATTCAGCAGTTATACAACGATTGAAAGGGGCGTAAGACAAGGATGTGTCTTTTCACCGGATCTATACAACTTGTACAGCAAGACTTTTCTGAGAATCCTAGAAGTTATGCCAGGATTCGTCATCAGAGGCCACATGTTAAACAATATAAGATACGTAGATGATACAGTGTTGATAGCAGACATGGAAAGTAACATACAAAACCTCCTACAGAAGGTAGATGAAGAGAGTGACAAGAAAGGACTACAAATAAACTGCAAGAAAACTGAATGCATGATCACCAGCAAAAAAGGCTGCCCAAAAGTCCAAATACAGGTAAGAGACACTAAAATCAAGCAGATACAAAAATTTACATACCTGGGAAATGTTCTAACAGAAGACAGAAACAGGGAAAAGTAGTGGATAACATATTTGAAGGACCTGATCAGGTGGATGACGAAAAAAGAGTTGCATGTTGCAACAAGAGAAAGTATGCTAAGAGCCACCATGGATAGGGAGACGTGGAAAGTCATGATCGCCTACGTCCTGAAAGGACATGGCACATGAAAAAGAAGAATACAACTAAAAAGAATATTTATGCTATTTGCTGCTTATTTTAAGTAAATTTAATGTTTTTTTAAATTCTAACATTTCCTGGATAATTTTTAAAACATTTAAAGTGAAAAAACTAAACGATTATTCACAAAATATATATTTTAGTAGTATTTACTTGTTTTAAAAATTTACTCAAAAAATAAGAAGCTGATAGCAAAATTTTCTTTTTTCATTGAGAATTATGCTTTTAGTAATTTATTTATCATAAAAATAACGTTTTTGGTAAAAGGAAAAATAACTAAAAATACATGATGAATTAAGTAAATCGATCCTGTGCAATTAACGTTTTTGCTTGCGCATATTCAACAACTGACTGAATCATTTGCGAAATTTTTGAATAAAACCATTCTTGGAGTTTCCGATGAAAATGCCGTTGTAAGAAATGAAGAAAACTTGAAAAAGACAAAAAACAAGAGCAACAACTCGTCCCCCCCCCCCACACCACACAAAAAAAAAAAACAAAAAAAACAAAACAAAAACAAAACGACCCAAACCACGACCTCCGATAAGCTGTATATATTTCCAATGTTAAGGATAAAAAAAAAATAACATGGACAATTTTCATTTAAAAAGAGTCACCAAGTAAAAATTTAATAACACTAAAAAGAGATAATGTTTTTATTGGCATCTTTGAAGGGATTTCATGCTTATCAGCTTTTGTGAGTTTCAAAATAACAAAAATCAGTTAATTTCTTTTTTATGAAAACATGAAAATCATAGCTGAATTTATTTTCATTTTTTTCTAACTCGGACAAAAAAAAAGTTATTAAAAAAAGATTGCTGAGGCATTTCATTTAAATCGTTATTATAACGATTTCCTTTTTACCGAAATTATTTTTCCTACCATTCCGATAAACACAAAAAAAAAAAACATGGGAATAATTTAATTTCTTTGCCTTGAAATGATTTTTTTTAGAATTCCTGTCAACTTTACAATTTTTATGTTCGTTCAGTGCATACAATGTTGAAATTGATGAAACAAACGACGAAAACAAAATGAAAAAGCAAACGAATAAAGAAATGGACAAACAAAATAAAAAAGGAAGGAAACTTACTCTCAGAAAACTTTTTTAAAAGGTTTGTTTGAAAGATTCATTTTTATGTAAGTAGAAAAAAAATAAACGGTGTTAGTAAAGATTTGGTTCCATGTGCTTACTGAGAATTCTTAAGATTTACAGAAAAGACAAGAGGTATTCAAAAGTCGATGCATTACTTTTTTTTCCAAAGCTATTGACATTGCTTCACTGCTCGTAGCAAGGACTTCGTGCTCCCACGACACAAAATAAGCGAAGAAGCCTAATGTTAAACAAAAAAACATGATAAAAATATAATGATCACCGGGTGAGGCTGGAACTCATTCAAGCTGTAAATGAAATAGTGAGAAAAGTTTCCTTGCTGCCACAGCAAAGTGTAAGGGCCACGGTGATGTTTATCAAATTGGCGTTGTGCCAAACACAACCGAAGTCCCCACAATATTTTAAAATAACAGAAAGTTGAAAGAATAAAAGTGTTTGGTTTGTAAAATATGTGAAATTTTATTAACTGAATACAAAAAAAAAAATTGTAAGAAGAAAATGTTCAAATAGAAAATGTACACTTGGGCAAGCAAGGTATTAATGTCTCTTCCCTCTATGGGTTAAATAACAGGTCAGATTGAATTTTATAGTCTTGGCTGGCAAACGGTCTACCACAGAAAGCAATGGCAACCTACAGTGGGATAATCTTCTGCCCAGTCAGTCATGACTCAAAAGAGACATGATCGCCCAAAGCGTTTCACAGATGGCCCTTATCTGACTGACATAGTTAATTAATTTGTAAGAGTTAAATGTTCAAAGAGAAAAAGTACATAGTTAAATGTTCAAGAGAAATTGTAATAAGTAGCAGAATGTGTGTACATAGAAAAGATTAATCAGATTACGAATAAAGTTTGTGTTCCTTTCATTTTTTTATGGCCGGCGAGAAAGTGAAAAGCAACAAAGAAAATCGTACGTTAATTTTAGGGAAATCAGCTGAAGTATCTTGTTGTAGTTGTTGTGATCTTATTTTTGTTGACTGCGAGAATGTTAAGGATGGAGAAGAGGTAAACAAAATTATCATGAGTGAAGAAGGAGAACTAATGTGTGTTGGGTTTTTATGTTCTGGTTAGACTTGAAGTTTCCTCAGATGGGCCTCTTTCAGTAAAGTTTGCTGTGAGTCTCTGGAAAGTTTATAAATAGCATCTACGCTGGTTTCTGCTTGGCAACGCCAATGATACTTCAACAGTTCCTATTATGTTGATTTACACTGCATATGATGGTTAATGTGATGACTGATGAAGTTTGTACCGGAAGAACATGGAACACAACTCGGAAGTTTTAAAATACTTACCTTCATTAAATCGCTGAAAAAAAAATAAAAAAAAAACAGCATAGTCAGAAGAAAAAAAGGCCCCAAACTTAATAAATGTGTTTTCCATCAAAATGTTTAAGAGGAAAGTTCAAAGTATTTTTTAATCATTTTTAAAACATTTTTAATCACTTTAGACACGTTCGAAATTTTGGTAAAGACCTTGTTGTAATTTTATTTAGCTGCGTAACCAAATCGTTACGAGAGTTTACAATCGAAAAGGAAACCTGTTATAAGAGAAACCCGGATATACGAGAGGTCTTCTATGGTCCCAAAGTAGAGCCTGTGGTAATGTATATAAAATAGACCACACCGAATATAAGAGAAACCCGGATATAAGATAACTTTTATCCAGTCCCGACAACTCTCTTATATCCGGGTTACACTGTATTGCATAATTTCATTTTTTTTTTCAGTGAAAAACACATTAATTTGAAAATTGTTGCAAAAATCAAATAGATGTCGGATTTTAATGCGATTTTCAGTACCTTTTCACAAATTAATGAAATTATTTTTTAAATTATTACTTTTAAAAGATCTTGATAAAAATGTTTTCTTTCACATCTGTTACGAGTCTCTCATGTAATTTCATGAAGGAAAAGTTGGTTTCACGAGTTAAATGCTGGTCTCAGTGGGGAATGTAAATCACTTAGTATTTTTTTTTCATATTTTGACTATTTCTAAAAGTCTTCTCCCAATAGTAAAATAAAAAATGCAATATAACTATGACATTATTTAATTTGATAAGCTTTTATTTGCTTGAATATATAATAAAAATTAAGGACATTATAATCTGAAGAAAAACATAATTTTAGATAAATAATGAAATTTTAAAATAATTTCATTTTTTTAATTATAATAGATTATAAAATTTCAAAAATATTTTAAAATACTTCAAAGATTTGTTAGATTTAGTTCATAAAATTATCAAGCGAAAATTTTATTTATTAATCGAAAATTAAAAAGCTTAATACAAATCATTGTGCCTCATTATTTTTAAAATAATTAAAAAAATTTTCTTATGTATTAGAAGTTCATGTTTTTTATAGAAATTTCTATTCTGCAATTTAAAAGGTCATGTGTTTTAGGGTTTCTTCCTCTTGACCAAAAATTAGACACCATTAACCTAATTGCCGTCATTCTCACTGTTGCTTGAATTTTCCTTTGAATTTGTTATAATGCAATAGTCCTTTCTTGTGTTATAGTTTCTTTTAAACGGTGGCAATTTTCTTTCTTATGGTCCACAGATATCACAACAGTAATATTTTCAAGTTTCCATATTTTCAGCGCTGAAAACACTTTAGCGGTCGTCTTCATTGTTGTAGATTTATATGATATGTCGTCATAGTTTTCATTTTGTTGCTATTAAATTCCTTTTTGTTTATTTCTTGTCTAAAGTAGACATTCAATTACAATTTGCCAATGTGTAACCTCCTCGTTAGCTTCTAACGCTGTCACCAACATACTGAATAAATCAGGCAGGCTGGTTGGGAAATATATAACCCAATTTTCTTCTATAATATCCCCGATAACAGATAATTCTTCAAAAATTTCTGTCATTATCTTGATATGGTCCTGAACAAGGTTTCCTTCTCTCAACTTATGAGAAAGCAGTTCCCTTTGTAACGTTAATTTCTTTGCCCACGTCTTCACTGGAATTGTTCCACTTTTTCCATACAATTGGAGGGTTATATATAATATATAATAGTGATAGATTAACAGGCAAGATAATCATAGCTAAAGCACGGTCCTTTTAAGACAAGTATTCTGTGTAGGTACAGTTTTAGTTTCCTTCACAATAATTCACAAGCAATCTTGGAGTATTGCCATTTCACATTGTATTTGCTGCACACAGCAATTAGTCAGTTTAGGGTCATACCTGACATGTACTTGGGCAATCATGTCTCAAAAGAGAAAACAATCTGTCCTTCTATTCAACCCATAGCTGGAGGGAAAAGAGATGGATTAATATCTTTCTCAAGTGTATTTATGCGTTAGTGAAAGCAATTAATGCTAGTGGAATTTAAACTTGGCTCTCCAGTTTCTTGTTCTGAGCTAATATCCAATTCAGCACAATGCACATTAACATTCAGTGATACAATGTTTAATTTATTTTCTGCAACTCCAGTTTCCGAATCTGTTTTTTTTTTCCAGATCACATAATAAAGAAAAATAATTTCTGAAAAACAATAAAAAATCAAGATGTCTAACTTCTAACACGTGGATGCCAGGAGACTGGGTTCAAAACTAATGTTAAAATAAAATTATCAGTGCAACCTCAATGTGTAGAATAAAAGAATGAAAATGTTCTACCTTAACAATTTGAATGGTGGCAAAGCAAATAAGATTCTATCAACAGGCATAAACAAATGAAACATCTTTAAGGTTTAAGAGACATGGTAACAAAAATGTTTATTCAGCATGGCAAACTTTCCGAAACTGAAGTAAAAAGGGAAGGAGCCTTAAAAAGGTCCATGTAGCCTCTACAACTGAAATAGGATTTAAGGTCCAAGGGAAATAATTAGTTCCTTATTTGTTTCTGATAAACATTATCTACCAAGAGGGCAATTTTTCAACATCTATATCTTAGGTTTAAATTTTATTTGTGTTGTTTTACAGTTCAAAACATCTCTTGTGTTGCCTGAGAAAAGTTCTTCAATATGTCAATTCCACTGATGCAGTACTTTTCTTGGTTCCATTATGATTATTTTCTCTTCAGACTTCATACATTCTGTTTAACATTTTTTCTGCCTTTTCTTTTATCTTTTCTCTATTGCAGGTTTCTATCTGGTGCCATGAAAGGCTTCTCCAATTTGTTGATTCTAATGTAGATCATTCTCTTGGAATTTTCAATTTCTTAAAAGAATTGCACATTGAAAATAAATGGTTGCAAACAAAACACATTCAGATTTGAGTTCCTTTTAGTTCATTTGCAGCACACCCACCATTCACTGCTTCTGAATTCTTTACTAAAAATCTTCAGCTTTTTACTTCTCATTTATTTTCCAAGTGCAGTTTTCCCAAGAAATTGCCAATTCCCAGAGAATGATCTACAATAGTGGAATCAACACTTTGCAGAACCCTTTCATGGCAACAAAAGAGGTGTTTTGAACTGTAAAACAATACAAATAAAATTTAAGGTTTGAAAGATGCCACAAGACATAACAAATAAACATTCTCAGATTAAAACAAATTTTTCATACGACAGGTGGCTAGGTTCAGGCTAAGAACACCCAAAAGAAAGTTTTGTCTGTCTAGAATGTAAAAGTAAAGAACTAATTTGAGGAATAATCGTATGTTGGTGAATAGGCACCATGTATCTTAAGATTGACTATGGTAATCGATTACATGGACTTTTAAGGAAAGCTTAAGTGATACCTGAAAGGCAAGGATGATAAAAACAAGATGTAAGGTGACAAAGTTGCCTCAGTCTGAGTTATTGTTTTGTTTTTTTAAAGTTCAAAATAATTTCTTGCATTGTTGCCAGAATGGTGTCCACTGCTCATAGGCTTGTGTCATCGGTTCATCCAGTGAACAACAGCTAGGATAGAAACGGGTCCTGAATTGCTAGTCATTGCTGCACTGTGTAAATATGTTGATGTGCAGTTTGATTCATTTGACCAGTGTAGACTATAAATCAGTCAGCAGTTGATACAGTAAAGTTGCTTTACTAGTGGTTGCTGCCTGGGTGCACCGGGCTTGATGCTAGGATTGCTGAATCGACGTGGTACATATTTCAGCGAGATAGACTTTCCTGCCTTGAAAAGCACAGTTGTATTGACTAGAAGAAAAAAAGGTGGTTGCTTTGAAAAAGACACTTGTGTCAGCAGTGGTGGTGGTTAGAGGCAACAGACAGCATGCAAGCAGTTGTAGTGATTGAAGGTGTCAGGCAGGAATTCATCTTATTCTCAGGTTGGATGTGAGAATCAGACATCAAAAGCATCATTCAGGTCACAGTGGTGGCAACATCCTCTCATGTCATCCAAGCTACAGGTTGTGTGCCTTTAGACTGCGGTTTATATACACCACGTAATATCACGATTTTTGTGAGCCTCATTCTCATTTTCAGTGTCAATCTATGATCATTCTCTATTTTTCATTCTTTGTATAATGAGGTTGGTCATTATTTTATTTCAAGAAATTTGGCAATATGTTTTGCTATTCATATTAAATGCTTACTGTTTACAAACCATCTCATTGAATTAATAGTCTAGGGAAAATATTTCTGGTATATCATAACAAAATGTTTTCAATATAAATAAAAATGCATATTATGAATTTAACAATGAATTTTTGAAAATATTGCTGAAGTTCTAAATTATTTCTTTCTTGGTAATGATTATGGTAAAAAAAAAAGCAAAAATCTTAGAGTTGAACAAAAATTTTATTCGGATACTGTAGCTGGGAGATCTTGAAGTTACAATGGACACAAACAAAACACTGCCTGTGGGTCCTGGAAATTTACTCCACAAAAAAATCAGTGGAAATTCAGACCACTACATGAATGTAGTTGTTTTGCACTGTATTTGCATGTACTTAAAAAATGTTAACATTTTTACAAATATAGATTCACATATTTACAGGAATGATGTATATTTGAAATTTCTAGAAAGAGACATCTAAAAATACTCATAGATACTTTCTACCCTGTGTTTTGATTTTGCAATGTAAAGAATTCAATAAAAAATAAAGGCAGAAAATTCATACAAATATTTTTCTCACCATGCGTGTTCCCATACGGATCTTTGAATTTGTTTTATGAGAAAATCCAGTTCTACAAACTTCACAAGAATGTAGTTTATCTCAAGTGTGGATTTACATATGGCATTTCAAAATTGAATTGTAAGAAAAGGCAAATCAACAAATTTTACAAGAATGTGGTTTCTTTCCAGTGTATGTTAGCATATAGTACTTCCAATTTGAATGGTTGGAAAATGCAGATATATAAACTTCACAAGAATATATTTTTTCTCTGGTATGTTCTGGTATGACTCTTGAAATAAGATGTTTGTGAATTGTGGATTTTCACCAATCTCTGCTTGAATATGGCACTTCAAAGCGGACTTATCTGAAAATGCAGATCCACAAACTTCACCATAATTTAGATTCTCTCCAGTGTGTGTTCACATATGGCACTTCAAATGTGACTTCCTTGAAGATTCAGAGCCACAAATTTTTAAAAAATGTGGTTTCCATGAGTATGTGTTTGCATGCGGCACTTTGAATTTGAATTATTGAAAAATACAATTCCACAAACTTCACAAGATTCTGATTTCACTCCTGTGTCTTTGCATATATAGCTTGTCTTTGTTTTTAATACCAATAACATTAAATTAATTACCAAAAAAGTTACAAAACAAGCAAATACTTGCAACTTTCTACTGAAATTGAGTACCAAAAAAATAAATCACATAGTAATTTCTTCAAAGACTTTTCAGTAAAAGAAGTAAATAGGCTGAAATTAGCTTCCTACGCCTAAAGTGATTCAGCAGCAAATGTTTTCTGATTGAGATGATAGTGGGTGACAAAAAGAGTGAGATGAAGTTCGATTTTTTCTGGTCGTTAACATAAAAAAATGTAGGTTTCTTCAATATCTAATTTTTGATAGGAGTCCAGCATATACATTTGCACGAAAATAAAGCTATTTTGGAAACATCTGAAGGGATAAAAGCCTTCGAAACTTAAAACCAAAATTTACTGAAAATTATTGTAAAATACATTATTAATTGAAAAAAAATTAATAATAAAAGTAAGACATTATTTAAGTAAAATTTTATTAAAATGCATTTTTACAATTCATAGTAGATTTTTAAAGAACTGAGCAACAATCTCCTTTTAACTCATGAAAACATTTGGGAATGAAAATTCTATTTTATATTTACTGTTTCATTCATTTTACTCATATTCATCAAGTAATTTTTACAGTTATATATTCCACACAGAAAATATTTGGAAGACCTCTAAAAGAACATATTGCCATGTTAATGCTTTTCTGCAATATTTCAAACTGAGATTTTAAGATTTAAATCAGCTAATCTTACTCAAATTTTCAGAAAAGTATATTTGATTGCCTGAAATGTTTCTTTATTAGAAAATCTTTATGAAATAGTTTTTTTTACATTTTTAGCTTCATGCATTCAATTTTATGAAATTTTGAGAATTTGAATTTTTTAAGACTAAATGCTTATAGCTAAAAAAAAGCAAAATTCCTTAATATATTTAAATCATCAATGTTTTTATAATACAGGAACTTCAATCACTGAAAATGTTAACATAATCTTAAAATGAAAAATACAATAAAACTAAGATAAAACTATTTAATTAGAAATGCTGTTTTATGAATAAGATATTTGTCTTAAAACCTTTTCTCATGATGAAATTTTATCAGAATTGTTTACAATTTTTAAAATTTTAATTATGATAATTCATAAAGTTTTAAATCTTTTTAAATTCTGTATTAATTTTTACAGTTTAGCTCAAGTATGTTGTTTACATTTTTCATCATTTGAGTAACTAGTGTAGATGCCAATATTTCAAAGATACCAAACAACTCATAGTTACATAGGGAAATAAATTTTCTTTTAATATAGATTAGTTTTATCCTTTCCTTTTGGCTATTTCTTTTTTAAATAATATCAAAAGTTTAACTTCAAAGAAAACATTCAGTTATTTTCATATAATAACACAGTGTCAAAGAGTAGGAGTTGGTTCCTCAAAAAAAGAAAAAAAACATACAAAAGGTATAAAGTTTATTTTTTAAAATTAAAAATCTTTTGTGGAAGCTTTTACTTTAATTTTAATCTTAAGCCAATATATCTAATATGTCCAATATTCAAAATACTGTGCTGTAATACAAAAATAAATAAATGAAGAGGAAGGATTTTCTTTTTTTCTAAAATATCTAAGCAGCATCTTTTTAGCACTCTTTCTTTGCAATATAATTCTCTTAATTGAAGAATCTTTCAAAAATTGATTTGAGAAATAGTAACTCATTTAAAGTATTAGAAAGATTTTCTAAAATAATAATTTAATAAATTTCATTCATTTGTTTGATAGGTCCTGACAGTTTCATTTCAATCTAACAATTATTTGATTTTTGCAAGAATTTCAAAATTAACGATTTTTACCAGAAAAAACCTGACATGCATGAAATTAAATTATCCATTTTTGCTGATGAAAAACAATTTTTTACCCATATTTTGAATGTGTTATAAAGGATCAAATAATTTTAAAAAGTAATTAAAAAATACTTTGATCGTTCAACTTAATAACAAGCTGTTTAGATTACTAAAATGAAAATGTTTAGGCTAAACATTTTGAGAGAATACCTAAATTTTTGTTAAGTTGACAGCCTTTTTTCTTTCTACAATGCTGTTTTATCAGAAAATTAGTGGAGATAAGCTAACTTTTAGGTACCTTCACTAATTTTCGATATCTAACTTCTAAATTGAAGTTTTAAAAATAAAAACAATTTCTTGAAACTTTTATTTTAGCTTTAATTTAAAGCTAAATGATAATTTATACTATTTATAATAAGAGAAATACTCTGGTGTATTTGAAAAAAATATTGATAGGAATGTTAAATGTTTTAATTTTCAAAACGTTTTCAATATTTTGGCCATTTTTTGAGTGATTGACACATAAGTTAATTCTATATTTTAAAAGTCTTGCAATACTAAAATATACAATTGTGACATGTGACTTTTGGTAAATTATCAAATTTAAAGGTGAATTAATCTGATTTGAAATGTTAAAAATGAATTTTCAAAAAGAAAAAGCTTCCATTCTAAGCTTTAATTGAAAGCTTAAGTATTTAAAATTCACTATTTCCTGTTATAAAAATAGTTTTTAATGCTTTTTAAACAGAAATTATATTGATCAGTTAATTTTTTAGTAGAATTGATAATTGTTCATTTTGAAACATTTGTAAAGAAAAGATAATTCAATGAACTTAGATTTTTGTAAAAGTGAAGAAATACATGTAAAAAAAGGAAAAAAATTAACAAACATTCTCTATTAAAAAATATTAAAATAATTATTTCATTCATTTGTGAATTAGTCATGAAAATGTCATTAAAATCCAACATTTATTTGATTTTTGGAAGAATTTCCAAGTTAATGTGTCTGTAAACACAAAAGAAAGACTAAAAAATGTGGAAATAGTTTATCTGCGAATGAGAGATTTTTGTTAATATTAAAAATTTCAAATGTTCTAAACATAAATAAAAAAATCTGATTAAATATTCCAAAAGATACATTCATACATCCTTTTAACAATAAGAAAGATTTTAACAATAAAACTATTTTTTCATTAAGTTTGGGTTATATTTCATCATGACATACTCTACAAAGATATGTGTTGTGGTACAACAGATATTGGCTCAGAACGAGAAATCAGAAAGTTGAGTTCAAATTCCAGTTGAATTTATTATATTCACTTACACACAAAAACCATTATGAATCATCTTTTCCCTTCAGCTATTGGTTAAATAAGTGGATAGTTTGGGTTCTACATCCTTGCCTGGCATCCAGTCTGCTGCAGAATATAATGGCAATCTACTAAAAATTCACACCATGGTAGTGAGGGTTAAACAATTTATAAAATTAAGTACCTTCACTCATTTTCGATAACTTTTAAAATGAATTTTTAAAAATAAAAAAATGTTTTCCTGAAAATTTATTTTAGTTTTAATTGAAAGCTAAATAATTAGGTTTACTATTTCCAGTAAGCAAAATATTCTGGTGTATTTCAAACAGAAATTGTATTGATGAAATCTAAAATTTTTCAGTTTTTTTAAGTTTCAATTTTTCAGCCATTTTTTAAAAATTAGCAAATTTAATGATAAATTAATCTGATTTACACAAATATTACTTATTTATAGCATGAAATTTAGAATTGAAACATAGAGTTGAACATTCTAATCTTTTTCCACCTTATTTCAATTGTGTTGACATATTCACATGTGAGATAAGTGTATGGCAATCACAAGTGACATAACTGTACAAATGTTTTTCCTGTAAGGGAAAGAAACCCTGAAACACATGACCTTTTTATGTACACAAAAATAACCACACAAGAAATCTTCAAATACACAAAAAACAAAAAAATTATTTTTAAAATACAAAGACATGAAATTTTTGTATTATATTCTTTCAATTTTCGATTAGCAAATATAAATTTCACTAAATAAGTTTATAAACTACCCAACAAATCTTTGAACTTTTTAAAAAATATTAAAACCTTGAAAATTATTATAATCAAAATTAAATGCAAATAATTATTTCAAAATTTCATTATTAATAGAAATTTTTTTCTTCAGAATATGTATTATTATTTATGTATTATTTTCTTCCTTAATATGTATTATTAGTGCAATTAAAAGCTTATCAAATTTAATAATGCAATAGTTTACAGCATTTACATTATTCTTCCAGTAATAGGAATTTCGAACCAAAGCCTTTATTACAATCACTGGGGTATATCATTCTTATCCCTAGTGTAATAATGCCTTGATTGAAAGTCAGAAGTTATCTCCCTCTAACTTGTTCACAACTGCTATAGCCTGGTATTAAACTCACAACACTCTGGGTCAAGTCATGGGAACGTCTATATCCACAGGGCTATGTTTCCTTAAGGACAAGAACAACTGAATTTTTGTGACTTACAAACCCTTTGTCCCCAGAGCTCATACTGAAATTTATCACAGTAATAATTTTCTCTGGCACTCTGTATTACTGGTTCCCATATTGTGTTCAACTCTATGCTTGGTTGGCTTAGGAGATTTTTAAAGTCTAGCTGATATGTGATGATTCCTAAGTTTACAAAGTTTTCACTGAGATGAAGTAGAAATAATAGACAGAGAATGCCACTGGAAACTATGTCAATTTTTCTTAGATGGGCCTCTTTCAATAGTTTGCTGTAAGTCTCTGGAAAGTGTATTTAATTGCATTTTCCATGAGAATGCAAATCCACAAACCACACAAGAATGTGGGTTCGCTCAAGTGTGTGTTTACATGTAGTAATTTCAAGCTGCATTTTCAAGAAATACAGACCCACAAATTTCAGAAGTATATGGCTATTCACCAGTGTGTGTTTGAATATGGTGGTTCAAACCTAACTTTTCAGAAAATATAGATCCACAGACTTCACAAGAATATGGTTTCTTTCTGGTGTGTGTGTTTGAATATGATACATCAAAGATTGAGATAAAAATGCAGACGCACAAATTTCACAATAATTTGGTTTCTAACCAGTGTGTGTTCTCATATGGTACTCCAAAGATGCTTGAGTTGAAAGTGAAGACCCGCAAACTTCACAAGAATATAGTTTCTCTCCAGTGTGTGTTTGCATATGTCGTTTTAAATTTGACTTCTCTGAAAAGGCAGACCCACAAACTTCACAAGGATATGGTTTCTCTCCAGTGTGTGTTTGCATGTGACGTCTTAAATTTGACTTGTCTGAAAATGCAGACCCACAAACTTCACAAGAGTATGGTTTCTCTCCAGTGTGTGTCCGCATGTGGCACTTCAAATATTCCTTTGTTGAAAATGTAGACCCACAAACTTCACAGGAATATGGTTTCTCCCCAGTGTGTATTTTCAAATGTCTCTTCAAAATTGAGTTCATTGAAAATGCAGACCCACAAATTTTACAAGAATATGGTTTCTCTCCACTGTGCGCATGCAAGTGTGTTTTTAAATTTGACTTTGCTGAAAATGCAGACCCACAAACTTCACAAGAATATGGTTTCTCTCCAGTGTGTGTTTGCATATGGCGCTTCAAATGTTGATTCATTGAAAATGCAGACCCACAAACTTTACAGGAGTATGGTTTCTCTCCAGTGTGTTTTTGCAAATGTCTCTTCAAATGTTGATTCATTGAAAATGCAGACCCACAAACTTTACAAGTATATGGTTTCTGTCCATTGTGCACTTGCATGTGTATTTTCAAATATGACTTCAGTGAAAATGCAGATTCACAAACTTCACAAGAATATAGTTTCTCTCCAGTATGTGTTTGCATGTGGCGTTTCAAATGTTCATTCCTTGAAAATGCAGACCCACAAACTTTACAAGAATATGGTCTCTCACCAGTGTGTGTTTGCATGTGTCGCTTCAAAATATCCTTCTGTGTAAATGCAGACCCACAAACTTCACAAGAAAGTGGTCTCTCTCCAGTGTGTGTTTGTATGTGACGCTTCAAATGTGAGTTCCTTGAAAATGCAGACCCACAAACTTCACAAGAATGTGGTTTTTCACCAGTGTGTGTTAGCATATGTATCTTCAAATGTGACTTCAAAAAAAATGCAAACCCACAAACTTCACAAGAATAGGGTCTCTCTCCAGTGTGTGTCAGCATATGATATTTCAAACTTGAAATGTGGGAAAATGTACACGAACAAGCATCACAAGTGTATGGTTTCTCGCCAGTGTGTGTTCGCATATGTAACACTAAAGTTGATTTACTTGAAAATGCAGACCCACAAACTTCACAAGAATGCGGTTTCTCACCAGTGTGTGTTCGCATATGGTACACTAAAGATGATTTCATTGAAAATGCAGACCCACAAACTTCACAAGAATGTGGTTTCTCTCCAGTGTGTGTCAGTATATGAGATTTCAAACCTGAAGCGTCGGAAAATGTACACGAACAAACATCACAAGTGTATGGTTTCTCGCCAGTGTGTGTTCGCATATGGTGCACTAAATTTGATTTAATTGAAAATGAAGACCCACAAACTTCACAAGAATGTGGTTTCTCACGAGTGTGCATTTGCATATGTCTCTTCAAATGTGACTTCATTAAAAATGCAGAACCACAAACTTTACAAACATATGGATTCTCTCTCATGCGCATTTGCATATTGCACTTCAAACATAATTTCCTTAAAAAGTCATGTCCATAAACACCATGAGAAACAGGTTTCACATGAGTATATATTAACATATACCATTAACAAACAGGATTTCACTGAAAAGGCAGAGCCACAAACATCACATGCATGTGATTTTTAAATATTTTTCCATATATCACACTAACTTAAAATCATACCAATAATTTGCAATCTTAAATACATGATGCGTCTGTTATTTGTACTTTTATAATACTAAGATATTACCAAAAATAAGTCACTCGTTAGAGAGTAGAGGTTTTCTTAATGTGATGCTTTTGAAAATATAGACACACTTCTTGATGTTTTCAGAATATATTACTCTGTTATTAATAAAGTCAAAATACTTCTCTTCTTTCATTTAAATTCCCAATATTAAGGGTTTACATATGCAATTTTCTATATGCCCAAACATCTGCAAAAAAAAAGTAAAGAAAGGTACTTTAACAGACTGTGAAAAATACATGAAGTCAGTTACATTTTATATATTAGTTATAATAGTTTTTTGACTGAAATGATTAAATTTTAAAATGATGTGAAAATCAGTAAATTTAAATGATAAAGACTAAGTGAATCTTTATTCTTTTTCTAATTAAATGAAGAGCAAATATGGACTGAATGACAAATATCAATCAATGACGTATTTTTTACAAGTTGTATAAATCAAGATGGCGATTTCAGTTTGGTAATTATTAGCATGTTGGTATTAATCAAACATTAAAACTGGATATCAACACATGGAAAATATTCAGAAAATTATGGGATAAAATCCATATTTGAAGAAATTCTGCTTATTATCGCATTAAATACTATAGGTTCTACAAAAAAAGTGATTCCTATAATATTAACAAAAAGTCTGCCTCTAAATATTGTCTTTTCTGCAATCTGTTAAGATTTTTACAAACGTACTTCAATAGAAGGGTTTTAAATTTACATGTTAAATGCTGCTAAATGAAACTGCATATAGTAATGCTAGATTTACCTTCTCAAACCTAACTCTCTTCAGCATTTATGGAAAACTTGATCCAAGATGTATAATCTTTTTGAAAGTGTCTTAGATTTAGATCCTAGAGTTTTTGCATTCTTTTCTGAAATTATGGATCATATTTTTGATGCATTGGATATTTTCTTTCTTTAATTTAACAAAAGCGAAAATTAGGAATATCCAAAATTTACTCCTATAGATTGGTCACAAGGTTAGTGGGAACAGTATGAAAACACTGAAATTTACAAATAAAGCAAAAAATGGTCAATTGATAGAATAATTTTTTTAAAATAATGAAAATTGCTAAACATCAGCTATATTAGAGAATTAGTCAATATTAAAGAAATGTTTAAAAAATAAAATATACTTTTCTGAAACTTTGTTGAAAATTAATTAATTTAAAGTTTAATTAATCTGATTTTAAACAAATCTGAAGAACGCATTGTTTAAAATATTGCAGGAATCCATTATCCAAAGTATACATGTTTGGGTGATCATGTCTTGAAAAAGAGATGAATGACTGGGCAAAAGATTTTTTCGTAGTAGGTTGCCATTACATTCTGCAGCAAACATGTATCACAGATAGTACTAAACTGACTGATACTATATTATTTTTTGTTTTTAGCAATTTTGAGGATTTACCTGTAACCAAAATTTCCAACATGGTAGTGAGGGTTAAACAATTTATAAAATTAAGTACCTCCACTCCTTTTCGATAACTAAATTTTAAACTAAATTTTAAAAAATACAAAAAAAGTTTTCTTGAAACTTTTATTTTAGTTTTAATTGAAAGCTAAATAATTAGATTTACTATTTGCAGTAAGCAAAATATTCAGGCATATTTCAAACAGAAATTTTATTGACTGGAATATAAAATTTTTCAGTTGTTTTTTATCTTTTAATTTTTTAGTCATTTTTGCCATTTTTTTGCAAATCAAAACATGTGTAAACAAAAGTTAATTCTCAATTTTAAAAATCTTGCTAAAATCAAATATACATCTGTGACAAATTATTTTTAAAAATTAGCAAATGTAATGATAAATTAATCTGATTTACACAAATATTACTTATTTATAGCATGAAATGTAGAATTTAAATACTGAGTTGAAATTTCTGATCTTTCTCCACCTTATTTCAAATGTGTTGACAGGTTGACATGCAAGTATATGTCAATCACAAGTGACATACTTGTGCAAATGTTTTCCCTGTAAGGCAAAGAAACCCTGAAACACATGACCTTTTTATGTACACATAGAAATTACCATACAAAATAATCTTCAAATAGACAAAAAACAAAAACCTTATTTTTAAAATATGATGGCACAACAATTTGTATTATACTTATCAATTTTTGACTACTATAATTTTTGATTGGTAATTTTATGAACTAAAATGAACAAATTTTTGAAGTATTTTAAAATTTTTTAGAAACTTTATAAATCTATTAAAATAAGAAAAATTAAAATTATTTTAAAATTTCATTATTAAGCTAAATTTTTTTCTTCAAACTATGATGTCCTTAATTTTTATTATTTATTCAAGAAATTACAAGCTTATCAAATTAAATAATGCCATGGTTATATTGCATTTTTTATTCTATTATTGTGATTAGATTTTAGGAAATAAAGGGAAAATGTTTGAAAAATAAAACCAATTGTAATTGTTGCAACAAAATTAAACTTCTTAAAATTTCATGAATGTACTTGGAGTGGGGGTAACAGATGTAAAGTAAAATATTTTTACCATGATCTTTTAGAAATAATAATTTTAATAATTCCTGCCATCCAAGACTTCCTAAGCAAATTATGAAAAACAACGAAAGCAAATCAAGTGGTAATAACCACCACATTTTTTTAAAAATAAACCCCACAAAAATATAATTTTTTTAAATATAAAAAAAAGATTTGTGATTTACTTTATACCAAAAAACGTTATTTTTAAATTTCTTTAAAAACCTTAATTCAACGAAAAGGCTATTTATGATACAATCGGCTGCTTAACGAAATGTTTTTTATTCAGTAGTATTTTTTTAACAATTAATTTACTTCACAAAATAAGCAGCTGACAGGGAAAAAAATTTCTTTTTTCGTAGAACTATGCTTTTAGTAATTTATTTATCATAAAAATAACGTTTTCGGTAAAAGGAAAAATAACAAAATACATGATAAAAAATGTATTTTTCTTTTCACTAAAGTGAATCATTTGTATTAGGCAGAGACAAATAATGTTATTGTTAAAGATAATAAAAAATAGCATGGACATTTTTTATTTAAAAAGTCACTAAGTAAAAATTTAATAAAACTACGAAGAGATAATGTGTTTTGGTTTTTATCGGCATCTTTAAACGGACTTCGTGCTAATCAGCTATATTGTGAGTTTCAGTGAAATAAAAAAAAAATCAGTTAATTTCTTTTATTAAAACATGGAAAATCATAGCTGAATTTTTTTTTCTTCATTTTGCTAACTCGAACAAAAAAGGTATTTAAAAAACTGATGAGACATTTCATTTTAAATAACGATTTCCTTTTTACCAAAATTATCAAATTTTTATTCTTCTTACCATTCCGATGGACACAAAGAAAAAATGGAGGGAATAATAATTCAATTTCTTTGCCTTGAAATGATTTTTTTTTAGAATTCCTGTCAATTTTATAATTTTTATGTTCGTTCAGTGCATACAATGTTGAAATTGAAACAAATGACGAAAACAAAAGCAAACGAATAAAGAAATGGACAAACAAGATAAAAAAAAAAGAAGGAAACTTACTCTGAGAAAACGTTTCTAAAAGGTTTCTTTGCACGATCTATTTTTACGTAAGTGGAAAAAATAAACGGTGTTAGTAAAAATTTAGTTCCATGTATTTACTGAGATTTAAGATTTTCAAAAGAGGTATTCAAAAATCGATGTATGACTTTTTTTTTTACAACCAGGTACCTCCACCAAATCCTAGAAAAAAAACAGCATATTCAGAATAAGAATGTTTATATTATTAAGAGGAAGGATCAAAGTATTTTTTAATCATTTTTGGTAAACCTTGTTGTAATTTTAGTTACCTAGGTAACCAAAAATCCTTACGAGAGTTTACAATCGAAAACATAATATTACATAACTTAGGGTTTGTTTTTTTTTTCGGTGAAAAACATTAATTTGAAAATTCTTTCAAAAATCAAATAGTTGTCAGATTTTAATGCGATTTTCAGTTCTTTTTCATAAATTAATAAAATTATTTTTTAAATTATTACCTTTTAAAAGAAAAGATCTTGGTAAAAAAATATTTTCTTTCACATCTGTTACCACCAGCCTCATGAAGTTTTAAGAAATTTAAATTGTTGGAAAAATTGGTTTCATGGGTTAAACGCAGGGCACAGTGGGGATGTTGGAAAATTTGGTTTCGTAAGTTAAACGCACTACACAGGAGGGAATGTAAATCACTTAGTGTCTTTTTGAAAACTTTTAATTCCGAAAATCTGATACCAATATAGTAAAATAAAGAAAAATGCAGTATAATTATGACATTATTTTTGATAAGCTTTTAATTGCTTGAATATATAAGAATTAAGGACATAGTCTAAAGAAAAAATAATTTTAGAATCTAATTTTTAAATTTCATTATTAATCTAAAATTTAGATTAATAATGAAATTTAAAAAGAATTTTCATTTTTTTAAAAATTATAATAGATATTTTTTAAAGTATTTCAAAAATTTGTTAGAGTTAGTTTATAAAATCATCAAGTGAAAATTTTATTTATTTATAGGAAATTAAAAAGTTTTATACAAATCATTGTGCCTCTCTATTTTTAAAATAATTTTTTTTTAAATTATGTATTTGAAGTTTATTTTTTATGGAAATTTCTATCTGTAATTTAAAAGGTCATGTGTTTCAAAGTTTCTTCCTCTTGACCAAAAAAAAAAAATAGTACAATTTCATCACTTATGGTGAAAAAGTCAGAAAGTGGAACTCTGTCTTTAAGAAATAGTTTTATTCTAAATTTCATGCAAAAATGTAATACTTGTATAAATCAGATTATTTTAACATTGAATTTACTAATTTATCAAAAATAATGTCTCATTCATGTATATTTTATTTTTGCAACGTTTTTAAATCCAAGAATTAATTTTGTTTAGAAAAGTGTTGATTACTGAAAAATACCTGAAAAATTGAAAACTTAAAAAAAAATTTAAATATTAGATTGCAATCAATATAATTTCTGTTTGAAATACACCAAAGTATTTTGCTGACTGGAAATAGTAAATTTAATCATTTTGCTTTCAATTAAAACTAAAATAAAAGTTTCAAGGTTCAAGAAAACATTTTTTATTTTTTAAAATTCAATTTAAATGTTAGTCATCAAAACTGAGTGGATAAACCTATTTAAAAGAATATATAATTCATTCATGTAAAGTACAATATTATTTGTTATTAAAAAATTATTCTGTTTGCGGCTATTATATACAAAATAGACAATGATCAGTCCACTTAATTGAACTAGTTGAGTGTTTTACATACGAGTTAGAAGTAGAACCCTTCACAGCTTAAGTGAGGATATTTGCAGCAGTGACAAAATTCAACATCCTATCTTTTCAAGATGCCAGCTAAAAGAGAACCCTAATGAACATGCTCTGAAGAGAGTGCAGTTGACAAGGGGGAGACAACTCACCTACATTAGGTACAATTTTTATACCCCTTTCAAAGGCTTCCACCAAGTAGGCATCCCTAAGAAAACTTATTTCTTGTGCTACATCAAACCATGAGGCAAGTCGCCCCCAATTTAACAATCTGTTTCATTTCCTTTTTATTTAGAAGTAGAGCATTAGACACCATTAACCTAATTGCCGTCATTCTCACTGTTGCTTGAATTTCCCTTTGAATTTGTTATAATACAAGAGTTCTTTCTTGTGTTATAATTTCTTACAAACGGAGTCAGCTTTCTATCTTCTGGTCCACAGAAATGACGACACTAATGTTTTCAAGTTTCTATATTTTCAGCACTGAAAACACATCAGAAGTCCTCTTCATTGTTGTTGATTTATATGATGTGTGGTCATAGTTTTCATTTTGTTGCTATTAAATTCCTTTTTGTTAATTTCTTGTCTCTTCGTAAAGTAGACATTCCATTACAATTTCTCAATGTGTA
This sequence comes from Ascarosepion bandense, assembly GCA_037127315.1. Classification (NCBI taxonomy): domain Eukaryota; kingdom Metazoa; phylum Mollusca; class Cephalopoda; order Sepiida; family Sepiidae; genus Ascarosepion; species Ascarosepion bandense. Next base: position 5,591,391 of record JBBBDQ010000328.1, on the reverse strand, counting down.
ACATCCTCGTTAGCTTCTAATGCTGTGACCAACATATTGAATAAATCAGGCTGGCTGGTTAGGAGATATATAACTTGATTTTCTTCTTCTATAATATCCCCGATAACAGATAATTCTTCAAAACGTTCTGTCATCATCTTGATATGGTACTGAACGAGATTTCCTCCTCTTAACTTATAAGAAAACAGTTTCCTTCTCAGGTCTTTTCTGAAATTGGTCCACTTTTTCCATACAATTGTAAGGTTACATAAAATATATAATAGTGATGGATTAACAGGCTAGACAATTGTAGCTAAAGCACTTTATTTTTAGACAAGTATTCTCTGTAGGGAGAGTTTCAGTTTCATTCAATATCCTTCATAAGTAATCTTTCGTTAGTGCCATTATACATTGTATTTGCCACATACAGCAGTTAGGCAGCTAAGGGCCATACCTGACATACACTTGGGCTATCATGTCTCAAAAGCCATGAGTGACTATGCATTTTTCTGCAGTAGGTTGCCATTACCTTCTGAAGTAGACTGGTTGCCAACCAAGGCTATAGGACACAACCAATAACCATTACACCACAATGCCCATCCACATTCAGCAATACTATGTTTAATTTATTTTCCATACTTCCAGTTTCAGAATCTTTCTTTTTTTTTTCAGATCAAATAATAGAAAATACAATTTCTGAAAAATAGCAAAAAATCAAGATGTCTAACTTCTAACACGTAGATGCCGGGTGACTGGTTCCATAACCAATGTTAAAATTATCAGTGCAACCTCAATGTGTAGAATAAAAGAATGAAAATGTTCTACCTTAACAATTTGACTGGTGGCAAAGCAAATAACATTCTATCAACAGGCATAAACAAATGAGACATCTTTAAGGTTTAAGAGACATGGTAACAAAAATGCTTATTCATCATGGTAGACTTACCAGAACAGAAGTAAAAAGTGAAGGAGCCTTAAAAAGGTTCATGTAGCCTCTACAACTGAAATAGGATTTAAGGTCCAAGGGAAATAATTAGATCCTTATTTGTTTCTGATAAATATTATCTACCAAGAGGGCAATTTTTCAACATCTATATCTTAGGTTTAAATTTTATTTGTGTTGTTTTACAGTTCAAAACAACTCTTGTGTTGCCTGAGAAAAGTTCTTCAATATGTCAATTCCACTGATGCAGCACTTTTCTTGGTTCTATTATGATTATTTTCTCTTCAGATTTCATACATTCTGTTAAAGATATTTTCTTTTCTACCTTTTCCTTCATCTTTTCTCTATTGCAGGTTTCTCTTTGGTGCCATGAAAGGCTTCTCCAATTTGTTGATTCTAATGATGTAGATCATTCTCTTGGAATTTTCAATTTCTTAAAAGAATTGCACATTGAAAATAAATGGGAGCAAACAAAACACATTCAGATTTGAGTTCCTTTTAGTTCATTTGCAGCACACCCACCATTCACTGCTTCTGAATTCTTTACTAAACAACTTTAGCTTTTTACTTCTCATTTATTTTCTCCCAACTCAGATTAAGTCAAATTTGTCATACGACAGGTGGCTAGGTTCAGGCTAAGAACACCCAGAAGAAAGTTTTGTCTGTCTAGAATGTAAAAGTAAAGAACTAATTTGAAGAATAATCGTATGTTGGTGAAAATAGGCACCATGTGTCTTAAGACTGACTATGGTAATCGATTCTATGGACTTTTAAGGAAAGTTTAAGTGATACCTGAAAGGCAAGGATGATAAAAACAAGATGTAAGGTGACAAAGTTGCCTCAGTCTGAGTTATTGTTTTGTTTTTTTAAAGTTCAAAATAATTTCTTGCGTTGTTGCCAGAATGGTGTCCACTGCTCATAGGCTTGTGTCATCGGTTCATCCGGTGAACAATACCTAGGTCAGAAAACGGGTCCTGAGTTGCTAGTCGTTGCTCCACTGTGTAGATAAGTCGAAATGCAGATCAAATCGTTTGACCTGTGTGTAGACTATGTTATCAGTCAGCAGTTGATACAGTAAAGTTGTTTGCTGCCAGGGTGCACTGGGCTGGCTGCTATGATTGCTGCATATTTCCGTGAGATAGACTTTCCAGCCCTAAAAAGTACAATTATAGTGATTAGAAGAAAAAAAGGTGGTTGCTCTGAAAAAGAAACTTGTGTCAGCAGTGGTGGTGGTTAGAGACATCAGGCAGCAAACAAGCAGTTGTAGTGGTTGAAAGTGTCAGGCAAGAACTCAGAAATTTATCTTATTGTCAGGATAGATGTGAGAGTCAGACATTAGCAGCATCAGTCAGGTTACAGGAGTGACAACATCCTCTCATGTCATCCAAGCTACTGGTTGTGTGCCTTTAGACTGCGGTGTATATACACCATTGTAAACAACACGATTATTGTGAGCCTTTTTTTTGTTTTCAGTATCAGATTATGAGTTTTCCTATTTTTCTTTCTTTGTATAATGAGGTTGACCATTATTTTATTCCAAGAAATTTGGGAATTTGTTTTGCTATTGATAGTAAATGTTTACTATTTCCAAACCATCTTATGTAATTAATAACCTGGGGAAAATATTTTTGGCATATCATAACAAAACATTTTCAATATAAATAAAAATGCATATTATGAATTTAAGAAAGATTTATTTAAAATATCGCTGAAGTTACAAATTATTTCTTTCTGTGTAGTGTTCTTTTTTTTTTAATCATGTCACCCCAAGCAAGGCATTCAACTGCCACTATAGTGCAGGGGGTTACATAGAGCGATTGGGTATAGGAAATGTCAGAAGGAGGGTGATAGACAAGTTAGGATGTACATAGGGAGAGATTTGGAGAGAATGGATGTTAGTGTGTTAGGAGGTGTCTATTGACCCTACATTTAAACTCCTGGAGGTTGTAGTTGTCAGGGAAGCAAGCATGTGGAAGGGAATTCCACAGGCGGGAAGTGCGAGAAAAGAAGCTGTTGGAGTAGAAATTGTGGTTACATTTCATTGGTTTCACAGTAAAAGGGTGGGACCTAGTTGCCAATCTAGTATCTCGTGCAAATTCACACCTAGGGGACACCAGTGTTTTAAGTTCATCAGAGCAGAAGCCATGAAAGTATTTATAGAAGAGGCACAGGGAAGCCACGTCATGCCAGTGAGAGAGTGACTGCAGACAGTCAGCTAAATCGGTATCAATCACATTACAGATTCTTCACTGTATTTTGTCAAGAACCCCGAGGAGAATAGCAGGGGCACCCGACCAGATGTGGCAGCAGTATTCAAGACACAGGCAGGTGGTAGATTTATATAAGTGCAGGATAGATTCAGACGGAAAGAATTTCCGGGCATTGCACAGAGAGCCGACTTTCATAGCAGATGATTTAGCAATAGAGTCGACGTAGTCATTCCACTTGAGGTCCACTGAGAGTGTCAAGCCAAGCAGGCATAGTGTTTTACTCTCTGGGAGGCAAACCTGTTTCATGCTAATGGGAGGGAGGTGCGGTTGTCTGTGGTGGTTAATTGACAGCAGCTTTGTTTTGGAAGAATTGAATTTTACAAGCCATTTCTTACCCCAATCCACCACGGATTGGAAGTCCTTTTCAAGCTCAGCAGTGAGGTCCGCCTTGTCATCAACACCAGATTTTTGATCGAGGCAAGCGTAAACTGTGGTATCATCGGCGTACATGCCTACTTGTGATCTTATGGCATCGGGGAGATCATTGATGTAGATTAGAAAGAGCGTAGGACCTAGGATAGAGCCTTGGGGGATAACTGCGTTTGTAGGGTAGTTCTGGGAGGCATGACCATTTAATACCACCTTCAGTGTGCGGTTAGAGAGGAATGACTGCATTAAGTCCAACAAAAGTCCAGTAATGCCGTAACTTTACAGTTTCCGTAGAAGGCCGGCATGCCATACTCTGTCGAATGCTATATAGATATCCAGGGTGACAGTTTGAGCTTCACCATTCTTGTCGAGAGCCTGGTATATGTACTCAGTGATGGTCGTTAGCATATCAGCAGTAGACATAGTGAAGCGGAAACCATACTGTTTGTCTGAGAGGAGCCCGTGGGCTGTGAGATGCTGAATGACCTCTGCATTGATAATGGCTTTGAACACTTTGCCAAAGATTGGAAGAAGGCTGATAGGGTGGTAATTTGCAGGGTCCGAGGGTTCACCAGTGTTCTTGAATATTGGAACCAAAGAAGAAGACTTCAAACAGGCAGGAAAGCAGGAGGAAGATAGGCAGAAGTTGTAGAGCTTAGAGAGGACAGAGGAGAGTTCAGGGGCACATTTCTTCAAGACTATGATTGGGATTCCGTCCCCACCACTCGCTTTGTGAGGGTCAACTTTTAAGATTATGCTAGAAATCAGTGAGGGCGTGATGTGGACGTCATTCAATTGGGCCTCAGTTCTAGATAGGAAATCGGGTGTATGGACTCCAGACGAATCCAGACTCGAATTGGTTGAGAATCTACGGGCAAAGCATTCAGCCTTGTCCGCTGAGGAGTTGAGGACCTCAAACTCGTTGATTAGTGGGGGTATTGAGGACTTACTCTTGTTGAGCATGCTTTTACAGAGGTGCCAGTAGTCTTTGGTTCCGAACTTAGAGGATGGTATGCGCTGCTTCATTCTGACAGCAAACAGCATCTTGGCTTCGTTAAGTATCTTTTTACACTTATTACGAGCTGAGGTGAAAAGGCGCCTGTTTTGGTCCGACGCGTGGCTACAATAAAGCTGGAAGAAGTGATTCTGGTGGGCAATGGTGGCCGAGCAAGCGGGTGAGAACCAAGGAGATGAATGGGATTTAAGCTGAAATTTCCTGGCAGGGATGAAAACATCGATGCCAGCCTTAACCCAGGAGGAGATCTTTGATGGGAAGACTAAAAACATTGTTCCAAGGGACGTCGCAGAGGAAGTCACAGAATGAATCCCAGTCTGCTCTTTGATAGCAGTAGGATATTCTGCTGGTCTGGGTTTCTTGGGTAGGGGTGGAGTGGAATGAGATGTTGACAGAAACTACGGCATGGTCAGAATTTCCGAGAGGGCAGAGCTGTCTGGTGGTGTAAGAATTTGGGGTGGAAGTGAAGCAGAGGTCAAGTAGCGAGTCCCTTCCATTAGGGCTATGGGAGAAATGCGTGGGGAAGTCCACCACTTGCGTAAGGGATTGGGTGATTGAGAAATTAATGGTGTGGGTCAGTTATGATAAAAAAAAAAAAAAATCTTACTTTAGAGTTGAACAAAAATTTTATTTGGAAACTTTAGCTGGGAGACCTTGAAGTTCCAATAGACACAAACAAAACACTGCAGTGGACATTCAGACCACAAGATGAATGTAGTTTTTTTTCATTGTGTTTACATGTAGTTGTAAAATTTTAACATTTCTAAAAATAAAGATACACATATTTTAAAAGAACGTTGTTTGATTCTGGAAAAAATTCAATTTGACATTTCTAGAAACAAAAATCTAAAAATGCTCATAGATGTTTTTTACCTTGTGTTTTGATTTTGCAATGTAAAGAATTCAGTAAAAAATAAATGCACAAAATTCATACAAATATTTTTCTCACCAATGCGTGTTCCCATACGGATCTTTGAATTTGTTTTATGAGAAAATCCAGTTCTACAAACTTCACAAGAATGTGATTGATCTTAAATGCGGGTTTGCATATAGCATTTAAACATTGAATTATAAGAAAAGGCAAATCAACAAATTTTACAAGAATGTGTTTTCTGTCCAGTATATGTCAGCATATAGTACTTCCAATTTGAATGGTTGAAAAATGTAGATATATCAACTTTACAAGAATATATTTTTTCTCCAGTATGTTCATGTATGTCTCTTGAAATAGGATGTTTATGGATTATGAATTTTCACCAATCTGTGCTTGAATATCGCACTTCAAATCTGACTTGTCTGAAAATGCAGATCCACAAACTTCACAAGAATATGGTTTCTCTCCTTTGTGTGTTCACACATGGCGGTTCAAATGCGATTTCCTTGCAAATGATTACGTTTAAAAAAAAAACAACAAAAAGCTTAATTTAGAGTTGAACAAAAATTTTATTTAGAAACTTTAGCTGGGAGACATTAAAGTTCCAATGGACCCAAACAAAACACTGCCTGTGGGTCCTGGAAATTTACTCCATGAAAAAATCAGTAGAAATTCAGACCACTACATGAATGTAGTTTTTTTGCACTGTGTTTACATGTACTTCAAAAATGTTAACATTTCTACAGGAACGATGTATATTAGACATTTGTAGAAACAGAAATCTAAAAAATACTTGTAGATCTTTTCCACTGTGTTTTGATTTTGCAATGTAAAGAATTCAGTAAAAATTAAATGCACAAAATTCATACAAATATTTTTCTCAACAATGTGTGTTCCTATATAGCACTTGAAGTTGTATTGTTAGAAAATATAGTTCTACAAACTACACAAAAATGTGGTTTATCTCAAATGTGGTTTTATATATGGCATTTCAAAATTGAATTGTAAGAAAAGGCAAATCAACAAATTTCACAAGAATGTGGTTTCCATCTAGTGTATGTTATCATATGGTACTTTCAATTTGAATGGTTGAAAAATGCAGATATATCAACTTCACAAGAATATAGTTATAATCATATTGGGTGGTCAGCTGCAATTGGTGTATGACCTGCCAGGGAACCAGGTGATGAGGGGGATCCTGGTGGAAGGGATACATGTTTGGTAGACATAGAACATGTACGCTCAGCAGAATGCGCATATGGATGGAGATAGGATTGCATCTGTACTTGAGATGTAGAGCGCTTATGGAAAATGTAATGGGACTTTCTAGTAGAATTTTCTTGCTTTCTACAAGGGCTGCCATCTCAACTCTCATGTAGTCCAGCTCTGCTTCACTGAAAACCCTGTCTTTCACATTATTGGCTTTTTGGCTGGTTATTTTCCTTGGAGGAACATTTTTCTTCCCAGGGAAAAAGTGAAAGAATATTTTCCTCAAGGTTTCTATCCTCTGCTTTTGTTTGGAGTGTTTGAATTTAGCATACACCATAGCCCAGGTTACTATCCACTTTTCCTCTTTCTCAACTGGACTCGTCTCTTCTTGGATAGGAAGATTAGTCTTTCTCTGCGTCTCACTTCAGTAGGTGTTAGCATATGCATTTGCAAATGTTCCGTGTGTGAAAATGCAGACCTGCAAACTTCACGAAAGTGTGGACGCTCCAGTGTGTGTTAGCATATGCATCTGGAAATAATCCTGCTGTGAAAATGCAGACCCACAAACTTCACAAAAATATAGTTTCTCCACAGTGTGTGTTTGCATTTGTCTCTCCAATTCTGAGTTCATTGAAAATGCAGACCCAAATACTTCACAAGAATATGGTTTCTCGCCAGTGTGTATTTGCATATGTCTTTTTAAATATGACTTTTCTGAAAATGCAGACCCACAAACTTCACAGGAATATGGTTTCTCTCCAGTGTGTGTCCGCACATGGCACTTCAAAAGATGCATCGTTGAAAATTCAGACCCACAAACTTCACAGGAATGTGGTTTCTCCCCAGTGTGTGTTTGCAAATGTCTCTTCAAATGTGAGTTCATTGAAAATTCAGACCCACAAACTTCACAAGAATATGGTTTCTCTCCACTGTGCGCTTGCATGTGTCTTTTTAAATTTGATTTTGATGAAAATGCAAACCCACAAACTTCACAAGAATATGGTTTCTCGCCAGTGTGTATTTGCATGTGTCTTTTTAAATATGACTTTTCTGAAAATGCAGACCCACAAACTTCACAAGAATATGGTTTCTCTCCAGTGTGTGTACGCATGTGGCATTTCAAATATTCCTTCCTTGAAAATGTAGACTCACAAACTTCACAGGAATATGGTTTTTCCCCAGTGTGTGTCTGCAAATGTCTTTTTAAAAGTGAGTTCATTGAAAATGCAGACTCACAAATTTTACATGAATATGGTTTCTCTCCACTGTGCGCTTGCATGTGTATTTTTAAATTTGATTTTGCTGAAAATGCTGACCCACAAATTTCACAAGAAAATGGTTTCTCTCCAGTGTGTGTTTGCATGTGGCGCTTCAAATGTTCATTCCTTGAAAATGCAGACCCACAAACTTCACAAGTATATGGTTTCTCTCCAGTGTGAGTTTGCAAATGTCTCTTCAAATGTGAGTTCATTGAAAATGTAGATCCACAAACATTACAAGAATATGGTTTCTCTCCACTGTGTGTTTGCATGTGCAATTTTAAATTTGACTTTCCAGCAAATGCAGACTCACATATTTCACAAGAATATGGTTTCTCTCCAGTGTGTGTTAGCATGTGGCGTTTCAAATTTTCATTCCTTGAAAATGCAGACCCACAGACATCACAAGAATATGGTTTCTCTCCAGTGTGTGTTTGCATGTGGCGTGTCAAAGCTTCCTTGCGTGGAAATGCAGATCCACAAACTTCGCAAGAAAGTGGTCTCTCGCCAGTGTGTGTTTGCACATGTTTCTTCAAAATTGAGTCTCTTGAAAAAGCAGACCCACAAACTTCACAAGAATATGGTTTCTCACCAGTGTGTGTTAGCATATGTCTCTTCAAATGTGCCTTCATTAAAAATGCGAACCCACAAACATCACAAGAATGTGGTCTCTCTCTAGTGTGTGTTAGCATATGACATTTCAAATCTGAAACGTTGGAAAATGTAGATGAACAAATATCACAAGTGTATGGTTTCTCAACAATATGTGTTCGCATATGTTGCTCTAAAGATAATTGAATTGGAAATGCAGATCCACAAATTTCACAAGAATGTGGTTTCTCGCCAGTGTGCGTTTGCATATTGCACTTCAAATGTGACTTCCTTCAAAAGATATGTCCACAAAAACCATAAGAAACAGGTTTCACATGAGCATGTGTTTAACATATGGCATTTCAAGCAAGATTTCCCTGAAAAGACAAGGCCACAACCTTCACATCCATGTGATTTTTAAAAATTTTTTCCATAAAGCACACTAGCTCAAAATCATAGCAATAATTTGTAATCTTAAATATATGATGGATCTCTTATTTGTACTTTTATAACACTAAGATTCTATCAAAAAATCAGTCACTTGTGACAAAGTATAGGTTTTCTTAATGTGATGCTTTTGAAAATATAGACACACAACTTCTCCTTGACATTTTTAGAATATATTTCTCTTTTATTAATAAAGTCAAAATGCTTATCTTCTTTCATTTCAATTCTGAATAATGAGAGTTTACATACGCGATTTTCTTTTATGCCCAAACATCTGCAATAAAAAAAGTAAAGAAACATCTTTTAACAGACGGTGAAAAATACATGAAGTTAGTTACATTTTATATATTAGTTTCTATAATACTGAAATGAGTAAATTTTAAAATGATGAAAAGCAGTAAATTTAAATGATTAAGTGAACCTTTGTTTCTTTTCTAATTAAATGAAGAGCGAATGTAGAGTCAATGTCAAATATCAATCAATTAAAGGAATATTTTTCTTTTTTTCACAAGTTGTACAAATGAAGATGGTGATTTCAATCTGGCAAATATTAGCATGCTGATATGAATCAAACATTAAAACTGGATATCAATACATGGAAAATATTTTTTAAAATCTGAGTTAAAAATCAATATTTGGAGAAATTCTGCTTAATTATCACACTAAATACTATAGGTTCACCTTAAAGTGATACATATAATATTGGCAAAAAATCTGCCTCTAAATATTCCTTATTCTGCAATCTGTTAAGATTTTTACAAATGTACTTCAATAGAAGGGTTTTAAATTTACATGCTGAATGATGCTAAATGAAACTGCATATAGCAGTGCTGAATTTACCTTCTCAATCCTGAAACCTTTCAGCATTTATGGGAAACTCAAGCCAATGTGCATAATGTTTTTGAATCTGTCTCAGATTTAGATCCTACAGTTTTTACATTCTTTTCTGAAATTATGGATCATATTTTTGATGTATTGGATATTTTCTTTCTTTAACAAAATTGAAAATTAGGAATATCAAAAATTTACTCCTATAGATTGGTCACAAGGTCAGTGGGAACAGTATGAAAACATTGAAATTTACAAATAAAGCAAAAAATGGTCAATTGATAGAATAATTTTTTTAAAATAATGAAAATTGCTAAACATCAGCTATATTAGTGAATGAGTCAATATTAAAGAAATCTTTAAAAAATAAAATATACTTTTTTGAAACTTTGTTGAAAATTAATTGATTTAAAGTTTACTTCATCTGATTTTAAACAAATGTGAAGAATGCATTGTTTAAAATATTGCAGTAATACATTTTTTAACATGGAAGAAGGTGTTTTGTGGTCTTGATAACTATCTCAATAGATATATATTTCAGAATATTTTCTACAAGGACATAAAATTTACTGGATGAATTTAATGTCAGTGCCATTTTATATAACTTTTATATAAATAATACGTAAATTTGAGAATTTACGAAAATAGTCTAAGTAAAAAAATAATTTATTGAGTTTTAGTTACTTTGGCTTTACATTCTTAATTACAAAAATAATTGTTGAGGAAAAGTTTGAAAACTACCAATACATTTCAAATTTACTTTAGTTTTCAAATAATGTTGTGTATGGTCATATTTACAAAAGTCAGCATGTTTATACATACAGAAAAAATCCAAAGTTCTTAAAATACTGTGCAATGGTATCTAAATTACAGTAACTTTTTTTTTTATTTATGATTAGTAAATATATTTTCTTTCTTAAATAACAATACCACCTGTTAAAAGTTCATATAGAATTTTAAAATATTTGAAACTTTATATATTATTATAACTAAAATTACTAAAAAATGAAAATAATTCTTGTCAAAATTCATTCTTCATTGAAAAACTATTTTTCTTAAGACAATTATGTCCAAAATATATCTTATTCACACACACAAAAAATCCAGATTTGTTTTGAAATACTAGTAGATAGATACTGAATCATAGTAAGACACATTTATGATATTATCATGAGCAAATATAGTTTGTCTTTGTTTTTAATACCAATAACACATGTTAAAATTAATATTGAATTTTAAAAGATTTTAAATTTTATAAATTATAACTAAGTCTTTAAAAAAATGAAAACTATTTTTAAAATTCATTATTAATAGAAAAAAATTAATAATAAAGTAAGACATTATTTAATAAAAATTTTATTAAAATGCATTGTTTACAATTAAAAGCTGATTTTCAGAGAACTGAGCAACATTCTGCTTTTAAATCATGAAAAAGCATTTGGGGTGAAAATTTTATTTTATATTTACATTTTTAGTCATTTTATTGATATTATATTCATCAAGTAATTTTTACAATTATGTATCCCTCACAGAAAATATTTGAACAACTCAAAAAGAATATACTACCATGTTAATTAATACTTTTCTGCAATATTTCAAACTGAGATTTTAAGATTTGTTTCAAATCAAATTAATAAAACTTTAAATCAGCTAATATTCCTCAAAGTTTTAGAAAAGTATATTTTATTGCCTGAAATGTTTCTTTATTAGACAATCTTTATGAAATAGTTTGTTTCTTTTTACATTTTTACTCTCATGCATTCAATTTTATAAAATTTTGAGAAATTGAATTTTTTAAAACTGAATGCTTACAACTTAAAAAAAAGCATAAATCCTTAGTAAATTTAAATCATCAATGTTTTTTCAAAAAACAAAGAACCTCAATCACTGAAAATGTCAACTGAATCTTAAAATGAAAAATGCAATAAAACTAAGACTTATTTAATTAGAAATGCTGTTTTATGTATAAGATATTTGTCTTAAAAACTGTTGTCATAATGAAATTTTATCAGAATTGTTTTCAGTTTTTGGAAATTTCAATTATGATAAATCTTAAAGTTTTAAATCTTTTTAAATTCTGTATTAATTTTTACAGTTTAGCTCAAGTATGTTGTTTACATTTTTCATCATTTGAGTAACTAGTGTAGATGCCAATATTTCAAAGATACCAAACAACTCATAGTTACATAGGGAAATAAATTTTCTTTTAATACAGATTAGTTTTATCCTTTCCTTTAGGCTATTTCATTTTAAATAATATCAAAATGTTATCTTCAATGAAAACATTCATTTATTTCACTATAATAAAACAGTGTAAAGGACTACGATTTAGTAACTCCAAGAACAAAAAAGTTACAAAAGGTTTAACCTTTATTTTTAAAATTAAAAATCTTTTCTTGAAGCTTTTATTTTAATTCTGATTTTAAGCCAATAAATTTAGTATGTCCAATATGCAAAATACTGTGCTGTATTTCAAAAATAAATAAATGAAGAGGAAGGATTTTTTTCTTTCTAAAATATCTAAGCAGCATCTTTTTAGCACTCTTTCTTTGCAATATAATTCTCTTAAATAAAACATTTTCCAAAAATAAAATTTACTGAAAATTGATTTAAGAAATATTTGCTGATTTAAAGTATTAGAAAGATTTTCTAAAATAATATTTTCAAAATTAATTTAATTCATTTTTAAATAAGTCCTGACAGTTTCATTTAAATTTAACAAATATTTTATTTTTCTAAGAATTTAAAAACTAATGTGTTTTTTTACCAGAAAAATCCTGAGGTGCATAAAATTACATTACCCTTTTAAAAATGTGATTTGATCACTCACTGACAATAAACAAAACAAGATGTTTTGCCAAAATTTTGAATGTGTTATAAAGGATTAAATAATTTAAAAAGTAATTAAAAAACACATTGATCTTTCTACGAAATAATAAACTGTTTAGCTTATTAAAAAGAAAACGTTTAGGCTAAACATTTTGACAGAATAACTAAATTTTTGTTAAGTTTGGGTTGTTTTTCTTCATACTTATACTGTTTTATTAGTAAATTAGTGGAGATAAGCTACCTACTAGGTACCTTCACTTACTTTCCTAAATTCTAGACCACATTTTTAAAAATAAAAACAATTTCTTGAAACTTTAATTGAAAGCTAAATGATAAAAATTATCATTTCCAGGAAGCAAAATATTTTGGTGTATTTCAAACAGAAATAATATTGATTGGAATATAAAATGTTTCAGTTTTCAAAAAGTCTTCAATTTTTTGGCCTTTTTTTTTGAGTGATTGACATGTAAGTTAATTCTATGCTTTAAAAATCTTGCAAAACTAAAATATACATCTGTGACACGTTATTTTTGGTAAATTAGCAAATTTCAAGTTGAATTAATCTGATTTGAAATGTTGCAAATGAGTTTTCAAAAAATGAAAAAACTTTCATTGAAAGCTGAAGAATTTAAAATTCACTATTTCCTGTCATAAAAAAAAATTTGTGATGTTTTTTGAAACAGAAATTATATTGATCAGAATCATTTTTTTAGTAGAATTGATAAAATGGTTCATTTTGACATATTTGTAAAAAAAATAATTCAAAGTTCTGAAGTTTTCATAAAAGTGAAGAAATACACGTAAAAAAAATAAATTAACCAACATTCTCTAATAAAAATATTAAAATAATTATTTTATTCATTTGTGAATTAATTGTGAAAATGTCATTAAATTCTAACATTTATTTGATTTTTGTATGAATTTCCAAGTGAATGTGTCTTTAAGCACAAAAGAAATACTAAAAAACTTTTAAAATAGTTTATCTGTGAATGAGAGATTTTTGTTAATATTAAAAATTTTAAATGTTCTAAAAATTAATAAAAAAATCTGATTAAATATTCCGAAGGATACATTCATATATCCTCTTAACAGTAAGAAATATTTTAACAACAATACTATTTTTCATTAAGTTTGGGTTATATTTTATCCCAACATACTATATGGAAATTTTTTAGAAATTTTGTGGATTTGCCTGTAATCAAAATTTCCAACATGCTAGTGAGGGTTAAACAATTTATTTAGGTACCTCCACTCATTTTTGATAACTTTTCAACTGAATCTTTAAAAATAAAAAAAAAATTTTTGAAACTTATTTTAGTTTTATTTGAAAGCTAAATGATTAATTTTACTATTTCCAGTAAGCAAAATATTCTTGTGCATTTCAAACAGAAATTATATTGATTGGAATATAAAATTTTTCAGTTTTTTTTTTTATCTTTCAATTTTTCATTCATTTTTGCCATTTTTGGGCAAATCAACACATTTGTAAACAAAAGTTAATTCTCAGATTTAAAAATCTTGCCAAAATCAAAAATTCATCTGTAACACATCATTTTTGGAAAATTAGCAAATTTATTGTTAAATTAATCTGATTTACACAAATATTACTTATTTATAGCATGAAATTTAGAATTTAAATACTGAGTTGAACTTTCTAATCTATCTCCACTTTATTTCAAATGTGTTGACAGGTTGACATGTGAGATAAGATAATTCTCTGTTGATCACAAGTGACATAATTGTAAAAATTTTTTCTTGTAAAGGGAAGAAACCCTGAAACACATGACCTTTTCATTTACACATACAAATTACAATACCAAAAAAACTTCAAATACACAAAAAACAAAAAATTATTTAAAAAAAAAAAAGGGTAAAACAATTTGTATTAAACTTCAATTTTCAATTAGTAAATATAAATTTCACTGAATAAGTTCACAAGATAACCACAACAAATCTTTGAAGTATTTTTTAAATATTTTTTGAAACCTTAAAATTTATTATATTAAAAAAAATGAGAACAATTTTAAAAATTTCATTATTGATAGAATTTTTTTTCTCTTCAGACTATAAGGTCCTTAATATATATTATTTGGTAAAGTAATTAAATGCTTATCAAATTAAATAATGCCATAGTTATATTGCATTTTTTATTCTGCTATTGGGAGCAGATTTTCGAAAATAAAGGCAAAATGTTTGAAAATTAAAATATAATAGATGATTTACATTCTCTAATGAATCCTGCATTTAACGAGTAAAAACTAACTTCGCAACAAAATTTAATTTCTTAAAATTTCATGAATTTAAGTGGAGTGGGGGTAACAGATGTGCAAATAAAATATTTTTACCAAGATCTTTTAAAAATAATAATTTCAATAATATTCTTGGAATCTTGGTGCATACCAAGATTTTTAAAAAATAATAGTTTTAAAAAAATTTCATTCATTTGTGAATAAGTCCTGAAAGTTTAATCAGAACCTGACAATTATTTGATTTTTCCAAGAATTTCCAAATCAACGAAAAAAAAAAAACAAAAAACAAAAAAAAAAACTGAGTTCTGTAATTAACATTTTTCCATTGTAAAAACTCTAAAATCAAAACAAGATTTTTTTTTACCAAAATTTCGAAGGTGTTAGAAAAGATTAAATTTTTTTTTTAAATAATTAAAAAATACTTTGGTCTTTCCTCTAAATAATAAAATAATATGTACATTTTTGCTGGAAAAAATTATTTTTTTAGGTACCGTTTGGTTGGTGCTTTATTTTTTACATCATGCTACAAGGTACGACTCTTTTTACAGATTGGAGTGAGAATGTACAGTTGCTTTTGGAGCACAATGTAATTTATCATTTCTGCAACCAATTAAAAATTGATTTTCTTTTTCTTTTTTTTTATTCTATCGAACGTTCTGTTTTTCCTAAGTGAAAGAATAATTTCTGCCATCCGATACTTTCAAAGCAAACTTCGAAAAACCACGAAAACAAATCAAGTGGTAATAATAACCACCACAATTTAAAAAAAAAACAAAAAAAAACACAAAAATATATTTTTAAATATAAAAAACGATCTGTGATTTACTTTCTACCAAAAACCTTATTTTTAGAGTTAGGGTATTTTAAAAAATATTTAATTCAACTAAAATGGATTATTTATGCAATCAGCTGCTTATTTTATATATATTTTTTTAAATTCTAACATTTCGTGGATAATTTAAAATGCTTTTAAAAAACATTTTAAATGAAGAGAAAGAACTAAAAAGATTATTCACAAAACGAAATGGTTTACTTTTTTACTAGTATTTACCTTTTTTTTTTAAATTTACTTCACAAAATAATCAGCCAATAGCAAAAAAATTATCCTTATTTAGTTAGAACTATGCTTTTACTAATTTATCATAAAAATAACGTTTTTGGTAAAAGGAAAAATAAATAAATACATGATAAACAATTATTTTCATTTTACTGAAAGAGAAAAGGGCCTAATGATTAATAATTAATATTTCCAATTTTTAAGATAAAGAAAACAAAAAATAAAATAACAGGGGACATTTTTCATTTAAGACTAAAAAGAGTCACCAAGTAAAATTTAAGACTAAGAAGAGCAAGAGATAAATGTTTTGTTTTTATCGGCATCTTTAAACGGACTTCATGCTAATCAGCTATTGTGACACTGTGAGCTTTCGGTGAACAATGAACAAAAATCAGTTATTTTTTTTTAAACATGGAAAATCGTAGCTGAATTTCTTCTTTTTTTTATTTTGCTAACTCGAACTAAAAAAAAGAGATTAAAAAAACTGCTGAGGCATTTCATTTCAGCAAGTAACGATTTCCTTTTTTTTTTTAATTATTTTTTATTCTTCTTACCATTTCGATGAACACAAAGAAAAAAATGGAGGGAATAATTTTAATTTCTTTGCCTTGAAATGATTATTTTTAGAATTCCTGTCAACTTAACAATTTTTATGTTTGTTGAGTGCATACAATGTTGAAATTGAAACAAATGAAGAAAACAAATGCAAACGAATAAAGAAATGGACAAACAAGATAAAAAAAAGAAGGAAACTTACTCTGAGAAAACTTTTCTAAAAAAGGTTTCTTTGCACGATTTATGTAAGCAGAAAAAAAAAATAAACGGTGTTACTAAAGATTTGGTTCCATGTGTTTACTGAGATTTCTTGACATTTTCAGAAGGGGTATTCAAAAATCGATGTATGACTTTCTTTTTGCAAAGCTATTGACACTGCTAGTAGCAAGAACTCTGTGCTCCCACCACTCATAATAAGCGAAGCTGAAGCATAATGTGAAACAAAAACATAAAAAAAATCTAAGGAGCACCTAGTGAGGCCGGAACTCAAATGAAATAGTGAGAAAAGCTTCCTTGCTAATACACCACACCAAAGTGTAGGAGCCTCGGTGATGTTTATCAAATTGGCCTTGTGCCAAACACAATCGACGTCTCTACAATTTAAAATAACAGAAAGTTGAAAAAATTAAACTGTTTTGTTTTTGTAAAACATGTAAAATTTTATTAACTGAATAGAATAACAAATTTGTAAGAAGAAAATGTTCAAATAGAAAATGTATGCTTGGTAAAGGTATTAATCCGTCTCTTCCCGCCAGTTATGGGTTAAATAATAGTACAGATTGGGTTCTATAGCCTTGGCTGGCAGTCAGTCTACCACAGGAAAAAATGGCTATTTACTATGGAATAATCTTCTGCCCAGTCAGTCATGTCTCTTTCGAGACATGATCGCCCAAAGCGTGTTTCACATATGGCACTTAACTGACTAATTAATTTCTAAGAGTTATATGTTCAAAGAGAAAAAGTATATAGTTAAATGTTCCAAAGAAATTTTAGTAAGTAGCAGAATGTGCGTATGTAGAAAAGATTAATCAGGTTACAAATAAAGTCTGTGTTCCTTTCATTTTTTATGGCCGGTGAGAAACTGAAAAGGAAGGTAAAGCAACAAAGACAATCGTACTTATTAGATGTTAATTTTAGGGAATCAGTTGAAGTATCTTGTTGTAATTGTTGTTGTTGTTGTGGTCTTCTTCCTTGTTGACTGTGAGAATGTTAAGGATAGAGAAGAAGAGGTAAACAAAATTATCATGAGTGAAGAAGGAGAACTAATGTGTGTTGGGTTTTTATGTTCTGGTTAGACTTGAAGTTTCCTCAGATGGGCCTCTTTCAGTAAAGTTTGTTGTGAGTCTCTGGAAAGTCTATAAATAGCATCTACGCTGGTTTTTGCTTGGCAACTTCAATGAAACTTCAACAGTTTCTATTATGGCCATTTCCGCCACATATGATGACTGATGAAGTCCGTACCGGAAGAACACCGAACACAACTTGAAAGTTGTAAAATAAGTACCTCCACTAAATCGCTGAAAAAACAGAACAGTCAGAATAAAAAAAGGCCTCAAACTTAATAAAAAATCAAAATGTCTATATTATTATTTAGAGGAAAGATCAAAGTATTGTTTAATTATTATAAAATATTTTTGAATCCCTTTAATACATTTGAAATTTTGGTAAAACCTTGTTTTAATTTTAGCTAACTGGGTAAGCAAATTGTTATGAGTGTTTACAATGGAAAACAATATTATACAACTCAGGGTTTTTTTGGGTTTTTTTCAGTGGCAATTACATTAATTTGGATATTCTTGCGAAAATCAAATAATTGTCAGATTTTAATGCAATTTTCAGTATTTTTTCACAAGTTAATGAAATTATTTTTGAAATTATTAATTTTAAAAGACCTTGGTGAAAATATTCCCCCTGCCCACATTAATTCATGAAATTAAATTTTGTTGGAAAAATTGGTTTCATGAGTTAAAAGCAGAACTCATTGAGGAATGAAAATCACCTATTATTTTTTGGAAAAATCTTGCCTCTATTTGCGAAAATCTGCTCCCAATAGTAAAATAAAACATGCCATATAACTGTGACATAATTTAATTTAATAAGCTTTTAATAAGCTTTTAATTGTTTGAATAAATAATATTAAAATCTAATAAAAATTAAGGACATTATAGTGTGAAGAAAAAAATTTTTGGATTAATAATGAAGTTCTAAAAGAATTTTCATTTTTTAAAATTATAATAAATTATAAACCTTAAAAAATATTTTAAAATACTTCAAAGATTTGTTAGAGTTAATTTATGAAATTATCAAGCGAAAATTTTATATATTCATTGAAAATTACAAAGTTTAATACAAACCATTGTGCCTCACTATTTTTAAATAATTAAATTTTTTTTATGTATTTGAAGTTCATTTCTTTTTGTATGTAAATTTCTATGTGTAATTTAAAAGGTCATGTGTTTCAGGGTTTCTTCCTCTTGACTGAAAAATAATTTGTACAATTTCATCACTTGTGATTGTCATAAAATTTTAGCTTATCTTATCTCACATATGTCCACACATATGGTGGAAAAGTCAGAAAGTGGAACTCTGTGTTTAAGAAATAGTTTTATTCTAAATTTCATGCTATTAAAGAGTAATATTTGTGTAAATCAGATTATTTCCACATTGAATTTACTAACTTTTCAAAAATAATATCTCATGCATGTATATTTTATTTTTGCAATATTTTTAAAATCAAGAATTAACTTTGTTTAGAAAAGTGTTGATTGGTAAAAAATAGCCAAAAAATTGAAAATTTTTAAAAAATTTTAAATATTAGATTACAATCAATATAATTTCTGTTTAAAATACACCAGAGTATTTTGCTTACTGGAAATAGTAAATTTAATCATTTTGCTTTCAATTCAAACTTTTTTTATTTTTAAAAATTCAATTCAAAATTTAGTTATCAAAAATGAGTGGAAGTACCTATAATGAATTAATATTATTTGTTGGAAACAAATTATTTGGTTTGCAGCTATAATATACAAAATAAACAATTATGAGTTCACTTAAATGAAGTCCTTGTGTAGTTGAGTGTATTACATACGAGTTAGTAGCAGAACCATTCACAGCTTAAGTGAGGATATTTGTAGTAACTACAAAATTCAACATCCTATCTTTTCAAGATGCCAGCTAAAAGAGAACCCTAATAAACATGCTCTCTAGTGAGTGCTGTTGACAAGGGCGAGACAACTCACCTACATTAGGTACAATTTTTATACCCTTTTCAATAGCTTCCACCGAGTAGCCATCCCCAAGAATAGATATTTCTTGTGCTTTAACAAGCCATGAGGAAAGTCACCCCAAGTCAACAATCTGTTTCTTTTCCTTTTTATCTAGAAGTAGCACATTAGACGCGACTAGCCTAATTGCCGTCATTCTCACTGTTGCTTGAATTTCCCTTTGAATTTGTTATAATACAAATAATGTTCCTTCTTGTGTTATAGTTTCTTTTAAACGGAGTCAATTTTCTTTCTTTTGGTCAACAGAAATCATGACAGTAATGTTTCCAGGTTTCCATATTTTCAGCACTGAAAACACTTTGGTGGTCCTCTTCATTGTTGTTGATTTATATGAGATGTGGTCATAGTTTTCATTTTGTTGTTATTAAACTCCTTTTTATTTATTTCTTGTCTCTTTGTAAAGTAGACATTCCATTACAATTTCTCAATGTGTAACCTCCTCGTTAGCTTCTAATGCTGTGACCAACATATTGAATAAATCAGGCAGGCTGGTTACGAGATATATAACTTGATTTTCTTCTTCTATAATATCCCCGATAACAGATAATTCTTCAAAACGTTCTGTCATCATCTTGATATGGTACTGAACGAGGTTTCCTTCTCTTAACTTATAAGAAAACAGTTTCCTTCTCAGGTCTTTTCTGAAATTGGTCCACTTTTTCCATACAATTGTAAGGTTACATAAAATATATAATAGTGATGGATTAATAGGCAAGACAATAGAAAAAACAATTACTGAAAAACAACAAAACATCAAGATGTCTGACTCCTACTACGTAGATGCCGGGAGACTGGGTCCATAACCAATGTTAAAATAAAATTATCAGTGCAACCTCTATGTGTAGAATAAAAGAATGAAAATGTTCTACCTTAACAATTTGACTGGTGGCAAAGCAAATAGCATTCTATCAACAGGCATAAACAAATGAGACATCTTTAAGGTTTAAGAGACATGGTAACAAAAATGTTTATTCAGCATGGCAGACTTACCAGAACTGAAGTTAAAAGAGAAGGAGCCTTAAAAGTCCATGTAGCCTTTACAACTGAAATAGGATTTAAGGTCCAAGGGAAATAATTAGTTCCTTATTTGTTTCTGCTAAACATTATCTACCAAGAGGGCAATTTTTCAACATCTATATCTTAGGTTTAAATTTTATTTGTGTTGTTTTACAGTTCAAAACATCTCTTGTGTTGCCTGAGAAAAGTTCTTCAATATGTCAATTCCACTGATGCAGCACTTTTCTTGGTTCCATTATGATTATTTTCTCTTCAAGACTTCATACATTCTGTTAAAGATATTTTCTTTTCTACCTTTGATCTTTTCTCTATTGCAGGTTTCTATCTGGTGCCATGAAAGGCTTCTCCAATTTGTTGATTCTAATGTAGATCATTCTCTTGGAATTTTCAATTTCTTAAAAGAATTGCACATTGAAAATAAATGGGAGCAAACAAAACACATTCAGATTTGAGTTCCTTTTAGTTTATTTGCAGCACACCCACCATTCACTGCTTCTGAATTCTTTACTAAACAACTTTAGCTTTTTCCTTCTCATTTATTTTCAAAGTGCAGTTTTCCCAGGAAATTACAAATTCCCAGAGAATTAACTACAACATTGGAAGCAACACTTTGCAGAACACTTCCATAGCAGCACGAGAGATGTTTTGAACTGTAAAACAAGTTTGCAATGCTAGAGGTTAGTGCATTGACGTGGTACATATTTCTGTGAGATAGACTTTCCTGTCCTGAAAAGTACAGTTGTAGTGACTAGAGGAAAGGCTTTGCAGTTGCCCTGAAAAAGACAGTTGTGTTAGCAATGGTGGTGGTTAGAGGCAACAGGCAGCACACTAGCAATTGTAGTGGTTGTAGGTGTCAGGCTGGAACTCAGAAATTCACTCTTATTATCAGGTTGGATAAGTGAGTCAGACATCAGCAGCATCAGTCAGGTCACAGGGGCAGCAACATCCTGTCATGTCATCCAAGCTACTGGTTGTGTGCCTTTAGACTGGAATGTATATACACCACTGTGAACATCACGGTTATTGTGAGCCTTGTTCTCATTTTCAGTGTCAGACTATGATCATTCTCTATTTTTCTTTCTTTGTATAATGAGGTTGGGCATTATTTTAATCTAAGAAATGTGGGAAAATGTTTTACTATAGATAATAACTGTTTACTATTTCCAAACCACCTCATGGAATTAATAGTCTAGGGAAAATGTTTTTGGCATGCCATAACATTTCACTGCTTCATGATCATGTGATGCGAACACCAGAGTTTTGAGGTGAGTAACCTGGAGCTACTATATTAGTCAAATCCAATGTACACAAGTCAACTGCAAAAGTCACTTTGAAGTATAGATCTGGAGAAGAAAGCCAAGGGACATATGATTAGAACTGGAAAAAAACAATGTTAAGTTTTCAATATAAATGAAAATTCATATTATGAATTTAACAAAGATTTTTTAAAATATTGCTGAAGTTCCAATTATTTCTTTCTGGGTAGTGATTATGGTAAAAAATGCAAAAATTTCACTTTAGAGTTGAACAAAAATTTTATTTGGAAACTTTAGCTGGGACACATTGAAGTACCAATGGACACAAACAAAACACTGCCTGTGTATCCTGGAAATTTACTCCATGAAAAAATCAGTGGCCATTCAAACCACAAGATAAATGTAGTTTTGGTTCATTGTTTACATGTAGTTCAACGATATTAACATTTCTAAAAATACAGATACACATATTTTACAGTTATAATGTTTATTTCTGGAAGAGGTTTCAATATGATGCAGTACATTTGACATTTCTAGAAAGAGAAATCTAAAAATACTCATAGATATTTTCTACCCTGTGATTTGATTTTGCAATGTAAAGCATTCAATAAAAAAATAAATGCACAAAATTCATACAAATATTTTTCTCACCAATGCGTGTTCCCATATGGCACTTTGAATTTGTATTCTCATCATCGCTATGGAAATTATGAAATACAGTGTAACCTTGATATAAGAGAGTTGTCGGAACCGGATAAAAGTTATCTTATATCCGGGTTTGGTCTATTTTATATACGTTACCACAGGCTCTAATTTGGGACCAGATAAAATCTCTCTTATATCCGGGTTATACTGTAATATTTCTTTCTGTTTATTGAATTAATTTTCTTTATTCAACATTTATTACAAGGACCCATTAAAATTTAAACAGTATTGACTTGATTCTAAATTATTCTAGATGTTTCTGAAGACAATATACGAGTGCCACATACCACAATAATTTGTTTGCTCTATAACAATGGTGAAGGCTGCCAAACTTGACAAGAATCTCTGATTAAAAACATTTGATAGGTACCATCAAGGTGATGGATATACAACACTTTCTAAGCATTTCAATATTTCTAGATCAACACTCCAGAGAATTATCCAGAAATACAAGACTCATTCTCTTAAAAATAAGAACTGGCAGAAAATCATTAATTTCTAAAAGAATAGAAAGATTTCAGAGACATCTTGAAGATTCTTCACTTAGCAGCAAAGGACATTGACAATGATATACAAACAGTAAGGTTGTAACAGAATCAAATTCATTATGTACATTCATCCAGACAAATCTCAAGAATATTTGTGCCAATTTTTTATCAAATAAAGCACACTTTTTTCAAATTTGTACTAAATTCATGCAAATATCATGAAAGGTTCCATACATATTTACACAAATGTGCCAAAAATGCAAACCCATCAAGAAAAGCAAGAATATATTTAGGCAAAGGAAGCCAAGTTAAAAACTTCTTCTAAAATTATGCTTTATAAAGATGATCTTTGCTAAGGACAAAAAAGCAATATTACTTAAAATGTTAATTTTTTTAATATGAATAAAGATGCATATTATGAAATTAATAAACATTTTTTCTGAATATTGCTGAAGTCCCAAATTATACTATCACCAACTATGGAAATTATGAAATATTATTTTTTCTGGGTACTGAATTTTTAAAAAAAATCATATCACCCCCGAGCAAGGCGGTAATGCCACTGATGTGCAGGGAGCTATGTAAAAGTGAAAAGATTGGAAAAGAGAAAGCCAGAAACCACATCCTAAACAGGGAACAAGGGATGAGCCTCTTCACCTGTTCAATAGATGTGGGTGGAGTGTGAACCGGGCAATAGTTTAGTCTATCTACTCCAATTAAGTTTAGTCTATCTACTCCAATTACATATTACAATTATTAGATATTACAAGATCTAAGTCATAGAGTGCATGCAAAGTAGACAACTGAATTTGGACACAGGTATAGAATTTTTACAACAGCTTGAGTTAATCAGAGAATTTAATAGACTGAAAGAAGAGCTTGAAATGTACAAGATAAATATGACTAAGCTCAAAACAAAATGCAAATATTTTGGAATGAATCCATGAAAAGAACAAATACAAGTTGTTTTCTTTATTCAACATTTAATACAAGCAACCATGTAAAATGAATCAGTATTGACCAGATTCTATAATATTTTAGAAGTTTCTGATAGCAATATTTACGTACCACATACCATGATAATTTGTTCATTCTGTAACAATGGTGAAGGCTTACAAACTTGACAAGAATCTCTGAATGAAGACAGCTGATTGATACCATCATGGTGATGGATATGCAACCATTTTGAATCATTTCAATGTTCTAGATAAACAATTCAGAACATTAACTTGAAATACGAGACTTGTTGTACTGACAATAAGAACAGCAAAAAATGGTTCATTTCTAAAAGAATAGAAAGATTTAAGAGATGTTTTGAAAATCCTCACTTAACAGCAAAGGATATTGTCAATAATATATAGACAGTAGGAGTGAAAATACATGGACAAAGACAGTCATTTGGTGTCTACATGTAGCAGAACTTACAAGCACACTTGAGAATATTATACAAAATATAGATCATCTAATTAGGGCATTTCAACATTTCAGACCAAGTACTGAAGCAGTCATTGATGCTAACAGTAAATTCAATAAGTATATTCATCCTAACAAATCTCAAGATTATCTGTGCCAATTTTTTATTCTATTTGACAAAAACCTTGCTAAATATTTTAACAAATAGCAAAATAGAAATATAAAAAATTTAATATTGAAAAATATCTCTTCAGTTGTGTAAGAATATAATATGTTAATGGCATTTTTCTCAAAACTGTTTAAATGTCTAAAATATTCTATCAAAAATTATTCTTTCCACGTATAAACAAAATTTATTTTAACCATAAAACAAACATATAACATTATAGAAATTATGAAATAATGAAGGACGTTAAAACTAATAAAAAGTAAATTCATTTTGTTTCTGAACTGCTGGTTAATTTATATTTACTTTTTGATGCCTTTAGCTACTAATGATATAAATCTTCAAACAATATGCAGACTTAAGTCAAAAACCTTTCCCTCGCAGAACACCAGTTTCTATATGATAACTGAAGTTAAGCAATGTGGAGTCTGGGTCACTCTTTTAGAATACCAGGTTCTGTAAGCATGAAAGTATGGGTGGTGTAATGTATTATTTCTCAGAATTCTTAATCAGAAAGCTGAGATCCAATTCCTGCTGCCTTCGTTATGTTCACATTTTGGAAAGGAATGAATCCATCTTTGCTCCTCCCTGCAACTGGTTAATACATAAGACTTTTAACAATAAAACATTATCTCAGAAAAAAAAAACTTACAATGAAAAAATATTTTCAGGCTTTAGCTATAATTATAATCATAATTCCAATGGATTAAATTAGTAAAGGACAGCTATAGTTAAAAAATTTAGAATTGCCTTACCAGAAACTTTTTTGGTTTATTTTTTAACATGTGTGGATTCAATTTTTGGGATTGTGGGAAAAAAAATAATCTTACTTTACAATTGAACAAAAGATTTTGTTAGATAACTTTTGTTGGGACACAGTGACGTTCTTAGCATACGGCACTCAATATTTGACAACTTAAAAAATGCAGATCTACAAACTTCAAAAGAATATGGTTTTTCTCAGGTACCTGTTTGCATATGACATTTCAAATTTGCCTTGTGCAAAATTCTGATCCAAAAACTTCACAAAAATATGATCTTTCACCAATGTGTTTGAACATGCTGTTTCAAATTTGACTTAATTGAAAATGCAGATCCACAAACTTTGCAAGAATGTGGTTTCTCTACAGTGTGTGTTTCCCTATGTTTCTTCAAAGAACTCTTAACTGAAAATGCAGATCTAAATGTGGCCATAGATGAAAAATTTAATTCATAATGACCAAGTGAATCCTTGCTTTTTTTTCTAAATGATGGAAGAGTGAATATAGAATCAATTGCAAATGTCAATGAATAAAGTACTTTTCTTTTTTCAAAGTTCTATGAATCAAGATGATGATTTCAATCTGGCAATTATTAGTTTATTGATATGAATCAAATATTACAACTCTATATGAATACATGGAAAATAAGAAAATTCTTGTATAAAATCAATCTATAACAATTCTATAAAATGAAAAATGTTTCTGAAATGTTTACCTCAAAATAAGTATTAACTAGGCATAAAATTTCAGTATTTAATAAATGATAAAAATTATTTACAGAAGTTTCTATTTGAAATTATGCAAAGAAAGATGCTTCCCGTGATTACATTAGTTAATTTATTTACTTATAAAATCTCAAGTTTATCAGGGATTCCACATTTTAAAGATAGATTTCTGGAAGAATTCTGTATAACAATTATCAAACTAAATACTATAGGATTTACATAAAGGGTGATTCATATATTGACAAAAAATATTGACTTTTTCTGCAAACTGTTAAGATTTTCACAAATGCACCTCATCAGAAATATTTTGAAATTAAATGCGAAATTATGTTAAGTGAAAATGTATATACCAGTGCTGAATTTACCTTCTAAAATCTAGAATTTTCAGCATTTATGGCAAAGTTTAGACAGGGTGCATAGTGTGACGTGGTCTCCGGCTGGCCGTGGCTGACCCCAGTCACAGAAACCAAGTATGATGAGGTCCGGAACCTGAGAGGGTTTATGCTGTCGACACGGCACCAGTTATGACAATGCTAGTTGTGATGGCCTCATCACAGTAGCTGGTCTTTGAGTCATCTATTACAACGATGTTTTCTCTTGCCCACGCTAAGAAATTTTGATCTCAAGGAAGACACATTGAAAACTCGGTAGCCGTTTCTCTATCACTTCAAACCAGACTGGACGTGCACATTTGTGTTGGTAAAAAAAGCACAGCACTAAAAGAAAATAAATTCAATGATGCCTGGATAACTTGTGGAAAAGTCTTTACATACAAAAAAAAAAAAAAACAGAAATAAACAGTTGCTGAATTCCTATTCTTACAACGGAGCGAAAATTTTCAGTCTGAGATTAATAGTTGTTCACTTCAGTTGGAGATTTCAAGTTTTTCTTCAAGTTTTGAGAGATTCAAAAGTAAGTCTTATCAGAGCTTTTTGTCAAAGCCTTATGGAAACAGCCAAAGATGGGTCTTTGTGACGACGGCAGTAAATTTGTTTTGTCTGCCTTAACCAGGCATGGCAGCAACAACTCAACTCTTTCTTGGCGCTTTCTGTTTCTATACATCTTCAGCCAGGACTGTATTGGAGGCACATTATTCGACTTTAAGTCAGTCAGCAGCAGACTTCTCTACATTTCTTTACATCTTCAGCCAGGACCCTATGGGAAGCAACCAATCTTTTTAGTCATGATTCCCAGTTGAGAACACTTTTCTCTCATTCGTTACATCTCGACTGGTCCCAAGTCCAACTGCAACTTCAACTGCAACTGCGCTTGGCTCTTTGTACATCTTTTAGTCAGGAGCTCTATGGGAAGTGACCAGTCTTTTTGGTCATGGGCCCCAGTTGGGAACGTCACTCCTTCAGTCATTACATCTCTGGGCCAAGAACAAACTGGACTCCAACTGTTTTGGTCTTCTCGGCTCTAATATTTATGCGTGTCCCAAATTTTCTTGGGAGGTGTGTGATGGACACGGAGTGTCCATGCAAATCAAATCTTTAACCAATGAGATTATTCCCAGCACATATCATGAGGCAGAGTGATTTTATTCCCTTGGTTCAACCAATGATATAGCAATATTTCTATTGACGTAATTTCTTTTCCTCTTCTTCCTAATTACATCATTTTTTTCAAGTTTTCAAATTTTCAAATCTTTTCCCAGTAAATTTAGGAATCATGGATTTGACCTCCCTTAACCCCATCAAAAATTTTTGATGTGTTTTGGCTACCTATATTTTTCACTTCCCTGGCCACAAAGGCGCAAAGCTCCCAGCTGCAAAAATATATTTTCCTTTTTATTCTCTTTAATTTTCAGCTAGTTTTTTTTTTTCAGATTTTACAAATTTTGTGACAGATAATCACATTGTGATTGACAATTAATAATACTAGCAGTAATAATATCTTTTGTTCTGTTGAACTAAACTTAGGATTACATTTTTTTTACATGCAATATTATAGTACTATATATATATTTTTTCATATACCAGAAATAGTGTTACAATAATATTTTTGAAACTATCTCAGATTTAGATCCTAGATGTTTTTTGCCTTCTTTTCTGAAGATTTAGAGTATATTTTGATGTGCTAACATTGGATGTTTTCTTTCTTAATTAACAAATGTAAAAATGAGGAATATCCAAAATTCATTACTGTGGAATGGCCACAAGGTAAGTGGGAATGTAGTTGGACTAAAACATTGAATATTAAAAATAAAAAAAAATCAATAGGTTGATAGAATGATTATTTTGAAATAATGAAAATTTCTAAAAATCAGCTTTATTAGTGTATCAGTCAATATTAAAGAAATCTTTCAAACATAAAATATACTTTTCTGAAACTTTGTAGAAAATTGATTTAAAGTTTAATTAAGCTGCTTAATCAGATTTGAAAAATATGACTAATTTTTTAAAAGCAATTGAAGGAAAAATATTGTAATACAAGAAGGAAAATTTTAAATATTGCAATACATTTTTCAACAGGTCAGAGGTGTTTTTTGAGGTGTTGAAAACTATTTCAATAGATATATATTTTTGGGAATATTTAGCATGAAGAGCATTACACATTCAGCTCGCTTCAGGTAAGTTTCAATTACTTTCCAGCAATTTATTTTTGGGAATATTTAGCATGAGGAGCATTACACATTCAGCTCGCTTCAGGTAAGTTTCAATTACTTTCCAGCAATTTATTTTTGGGAATATTTAGCATGAGGAGCATTACACATTCAGCTCGCTTCAGGTAAGTTTCAATTACTTTCCAGCAATTTATTTTTAGGAATATTTAGCATGAGGAGCATTACACATTCAGCTCGCTTCAGGTAAGTTTCAATTACTTTCAGCAATTTATTTTGGGAATATTTAGCATGAGGCATTACACATTCAATAAACTTCAGGTAAGTTTCAATTACTTTCCAGCAATTTATTTTTGGGAATATTTAGCATGAGGAGCATTACACATTCAGCTCGCTTCAGGTAAGTTTCAATTACTTTCCAGCAATTTATTTTTGGGAATATTTAGCATGAGGAGCATTACACATTCAGCTCGCTTCAGGTAAGTTTCAATTACTTTCCAGCAATTTATTTTTGGGAATATTTAGCATGAGGGAGCATTACATTCAGCTCGCTTCCAGGTAAGTTTCAATTACTTTCAGCAATTTATTTTTAGAATATTTTCTACAAGGACATAACTAAAAATTACTTGATGAATTTAATGTAAATGCCTGTTTTGTATAATCTTTTAACTAATGTATAAAATTAAAATTTTTGAAAATAGTCTAAGTAAACTAATATTTTATTGAACTTTTGTTACTTTGGCTTTACAGTTTCAATTACAAATGTGATTGTTGAGGAAAAGTTTGAAAGCCATTAATAAATTTGAAATTTATTTAGTTTTCTGATAATGTTGTGTATAGTCATATTTACAAAAGTCAGTATCTTTATACACACAAAATTATTTAAAATTTGAAAAAATATTGAATTGGGGGATAGTCTCTGAATTATAGTAAACTTTTCCATTTATGATCAGTAAATTTAATTTCTTTCTTAAATAACAATACCACCTTTTAAAAATTAATATAGAACTTTAAAAGATTTTAAAATTTATAAATTTTTTATAATTAGAATGACAAAAAAATGGAAACAATTGTCAAAATTCATTATTCATTATACTGAGTCTTGTATATCTTTGTGTGTAGCAATAGTTATGACATAGCTCTCTGTGTCAAGTGTGGCATAGTGGATTGCTGCCTAGCTTGTCAGCTACTTACTACTGAAATAGTAGCAGACTAATTTGCATGGGATACTACACCCTCCCTGAACTGGTACAGTCACACACCCTTGTTTTTACTTTTGTATTATACTGTCCTTCTGTTCACTCTTCTTGTTATCTCTTCAATGGTGACCTCGGTCTTTCTTCTTCCTCCTCATACAATTTTTTCATCTTCACTTAATTTTATATCCTGCTCAATTGCACTTTTGCAATTCTGTTTCTCCCTACTTCTACACTTCCATTTGCTGCTTTGCTTCATTATTGCTCCTTTCTTCCTTTTTCACATTCTTGATCCTTTATTTCCATATTCTCCAACACACTCCTACTTCTAAACTGGTCAGCATGCACCAAAATACACTGCACTTTCTTCTGAATAATTTCTCGAAAACATGGTTCTTAAAACCTGTTTTACTGTGGCCACTCTTCTATCCTTTACTTTGAGTGCATCTGCTCAACATGAGTATGCATCCATTAGTATTAAAAACGATCTCATATCTCTGATATGCATATGGTCCATGTGTACTCAAACCCAGGACTGTGCTTCCTTTGGCCATAAAAGAATTTTTTCCACCTGAAACGTCTCATCTCATTACACTTTGGGCACCTTCTAATATAGTCAACATCCTTCGAATACCCTGGCCACCACACTTGCAGTTTTACCCTTCTCTGTGTTACTATCAGGCCACAATGCACATCATGCACTCCTCTCAATACGTCTTTTTCAACACCCATGGAGCGACTATTACATCTTCATTACATATTATACATTTTCTATGGTTATTTTGTGTCTTGCCTCCTTGAATAGTCACTCTACCATTGAGCAATTGCTCCATCTATTACTTTTCTATTATTTCCATCACTCTGCTTAACACTGGATCCTTCTTGGTTTTACTTTTAAGTCTATTTATAGGAAGTACATGTCTCCATACAGTGAATTATTCTATTGTCACCTGTTTCATGCTCCTCATGTGGTTGCTTTGACAAGGCATCCACATTAGGAATAGTGTTTCCTTTCACATATATTATGTAGAAATCAAACGCAATGACTTATATCATTCAACACAGTATCTTTGAAGATGTAATCTTTGACAATTCTTTCCTCAGATTGAAAATAAATTTTAATGGCTTCTGGACTGACTTCAAGAAAAGTTTTTACCTAACAACAAAAATATCTGATAGTGTTGTGGATTCCAAGTGAGAAACCACACAAAATAATAAATAAAAACAGATATGGAGATAGAAAGTGTAAGTTATATTGAACAAAATATACAAACTGGAACATGGATTAGTCAATTCAGGAATACTATTAGTAGAAATCAATATATAGTCTTGCAGTGAATTAGTATGTTCGAGGAATGAGTCTATATCTAAACAACTCCAATTAACTCTGCACCAACTTACTGACCAACTAAGCAACTGCTTTACAACTACAATATTTAGTTGGCCCTCCCACTAAGGGTAACATGTGACACAAGGTCAGTTATAAGTGGGTCTTCCAGGCCATATAGCCCGGCCAAAAAATACCTGTCTATCGTTACCCAGTCGTGATTCTATCCTTCAGTGGAACCATGACTGGGTTAGTGCTCTCTGCTCGAAAGCAAAAAGCGCTCTCCACCCGAAGGCAGAGAGCTGACAGTGACAAAGTGGCAGCTTTGCAACTACTATATTTAGTTGGTCCTCCCACTAAGGGTAACATGTGACACAAGGTCAGTTATAAGTGGGTTTGCCAGGCCATATAGCCCGGCCAAAAAATACCTATCGTTACCCAGTCGTGATTCTACCCTTCAGCGGAACCACGACTGGGTTAGTGCTCTCTGCTCGAAAGCAAAGAGCGCTTTCTACCCAAAGGCAGAGCTGACAGTGACAAAGTAGCAGCTTTGCAACTACTACTGTTTTCTTTATAGGCAGGATTATATGTACTCTCTAATGAGTCCATTATTATATACAAAGGGGTGATCCCCAACAGATAGCTCAAATATGACAAATTCTTACAATCAAATTTGCATTTGTCTCTGTTCTCTGTTAATCCTGTATTTTTTATTTTTGCTAATACTTGTTCAATTTTATGCTTTAATTCTTTGTTAGTTTTTGCTCCTACCTCTATATCATTCTGATATATAATTATGTTACCTATTTTTCCTAATAACAGTCCTTCAATTTCTGGAAAATATGACTGGAGGTCTTAATCTCAAACATTAGACAAGTCCATCTTAGCAGACCTATAGGGTTGTTAATTCTGGCAACTTCTTTGAACTTTTCATTAATCTCAATTTGGTTGTATGCAGATTTAAGATCAATTTTACCAAAGCACTCCATATTTGCTAGCTCGTGGCTCACAATTTCTGTATTCAGCAATGGAAATGAATCTGAGCATATTTGGTGATTCAGTCCTTCCTTGTAACCACCATATATCTTTAGTCTCCATCAGATTATATATTGCAACAATAGGTGACGTCCAGTTACTTTCAACTTGAGTCACTTTTTCTAGAATGACTTGTTCAATCATTCTGTTTAATTTTGCTATCACCAAAGGAAGTATGTGAACCGGAACTTTTCCTGCTCACTTTTCCTATTCCACTTTCCACTTTCTCATCTTGACATAGAATTTATCAGCTTTGCTGTATCCACCTTTAATACATTGATCCCTAACAATCCATGATCCTTATAGCATGTTATCACCACAATTGGAATTACTTCAAATCGTGTACCAGTGACATGAAAGAAACCCATTGTCTTTATGGTTGTCCCAACTTAATCCAAAAATTCTTTAGTATTATTTATACTAAAGAATTTTGTCAGAGTCATTATAAAGAACATGAGACCCAAGAAAAATTAGTTATTGCCAGTATGCAATAACTAATTTTTCTTGGGTCTCATGTTCTTTATAATGACTCTGACAATTTCCTCAAAAGACATTTGTTCTTTGGGTACAACATGGTAGAAATTCTCATTAAAGCCTTACATGCCACAGTAGCCAAAAACAAATCTGTTATCTGATTCTCTTCTCCTTCCATCCTTAAGTCCAACAATTTTTTAAGTCTTGCCAATGCTGCAAAAGCTCTCATCCACACTTCAACATACTCTGGATCATCTGTTTCTCCAAGTATCCTATTGGCAATGCTATTGTTGAGTCTCATATATGTCTGCTACAACAAGTTTTTCTAAAAAAGAAACATTTCAGTCAATAAAATACACTTTTCTGAAACTTTGAGGAAGATTAACTGATTTAAAGTTTAATTAATCTGATTTGAAACAAATATTACAAACTCATAGTTTAAAATACTGTGGAAAAAAAAGAAAACTTCATTACTGACATTGAATTTTAATAAAATGCCCTGTATATTTTTGCTTTTCTCCAAAAACTTGCTTGGTTCATTTTTTTTTAAAAGTTTGGTGGTTGTAACCGAGAAGTGGTTCATTTTTATTGGTTAAGAAAACATACAACCATGAATCTCAACAATCTGTCTATAAATTTGGGGAGGGAAAATTTCAGCAGTCATTCTTACAGCAATTGGAACTAACAAAGTTAATATTCCCAACAAGCATTGGTGAATTTCCACCCAAATTTAAATCAATTACAATCTTTTTCATTCCTACGTATCTGCAAAGTCTATGAATTCATCCATGCTAACAAACCTGTTAACACTAAATAACTGTCTTTATTAAGGGAATTCTGAAAACTTTAAATATAGCTTTCACTAACATTATTTTAGAAAAATTATCTAAAGTTCAATGAAACTGCATTGAAACAAACATTACTTTTTATTATAGAAAAGCATTGGAATAGACATATTTACACACTTCTCACCAGTGAATGTTTGCACATATTGGATCATATATGAAATCTTCGGAAATTCAGACCACAAGATGAATACTGTTACATTTCACTGTGTTTACATGTAGTGTAACAAGGTTAATTTCTCTAAAAATATAGATACACAAATTTTACAGAAACAGTGTTTTTTTTCTGAATGAGATTTAAATAAGATGCAGGACATTTGAAATTTCTAGAAACAGAAATCTACAAAATACACAGATGGTTTCTACTCTGAGTTTCTATTTTGCCATATAAAGAATTCAATAAAAAACAAATGCACAAAATTCATACGAATATAGTTTCTCAACAATGTGTGTTCATATATATGTCACTTCAAATTGGAATTATTGGAAAATGCAGATCTACAAACTTCACATGAATACTGTTTATGTCTAGTGAGTTCATATCTCTTCAAATATGACATCTGTGTGAATGCAGATCCACAAACCTCACAAGAATGTGAACTCTCTTCAGTGTGTTTGGATATGGCACTTTAAATCTGACTTGTCTGAAAATGTAAACTTACAAACTTCACAAGAAAATGATTTTTCCCCAGTGTGTGTTTGTATATGACGCTTCAAGCTATTCTTTAGTGAAAATGCAGATCCACAAACTTCACAAGAATGAGGTCTGTCTCATGTGTGTTTTTGCATATGGCACTTCAAATCTGTTTTTAGTGAAAATGCAGATCCACAAACATCACAAGAATGTGGTTTTTCTCCAGAGTGTGTTTGCATATGATACTTCAGATATGACTTTCTTGAAAATGCAGATCCACAAACTTCACAAGAATGCAGTTTATCTCCTGTATGTGTTTGCATATGATGCTTCAAACTTGACTTTTCTGAAAATACAGATCCACAAATTTCACAAGAATGTGGTCTGTCACCTGTGTGTGTTTGCATATGTCATTTCAAATGTGATATCACTGAAAATGCAGATCCACATATTTTGCAAGGATATGGTCTTTCTCCAGTGTGTGTTTGCATATGACACTTTAGACCTGACTTTTCTGAAAATCTAAATCCACAAACTTCACAAGAATATGGTTTCTCTCCGGTGTGTGTTCGCATATGTCTCTTCAAATGTGACATCAGTGAAAATGCAAATCCACAAACGTCACAAGAATGGGGTTTGTCACCCATGTGTGTTTGCATATGACGCTTCAAATCTGTTTTTTCTGAAAATGCAGATCCACAGACATCACAAAAATGCAACTTTTCTCCAGTGTGTGTTCGCATATGTCTCTTCAAATGTGACATCAGTGAAAATGCAAATCCACAAGTTTCACAAGAATGAGGTCTGTCTTCTGTGTGTGTTAGCATATGGCGCTATCAAATCTGTTTTTTATGAAAATGCAGATCCACAAACAACACAAGAATGTGGTTTCTCTCCAGAGTGTGTTTGCATATGGCGCTTCATATGTGATTTCTGTGAAAATACAGATCCACAAACTTCACAAGAATTTTGTTTCTCTCCAGTGTGTGTTTGCATATGATATTTCAGATATGACTTTCTTGAAAATGCAGATCCACAAACTTCACAAACATATGGGTCTTTGCTAGTGCTGTTTTCCATATCACAGAAGAAATTTAAATCCTGACAAAAATTTGCAATCTTAAATACAGGACTTCCCTCTAATTTTTACTCATATATAACACTAAGATTATTTTTTAAAAAAATAAACTACATGTTTTTAAAGTACAGGTCTTCTTAATGTGATGCTTTTGAAAATATAGACACACAACTTTTCCATGATTAGTGCAACATATATTTCTTTGTTCTTGATTAAAGTCATCATTCTTCTCTTCTTTCATTTAAATTCTCAATTACAACAGTTTTTATAACAGAGTTTCAAATCAGCCCAAAAACCTGTGATGAAGTAAAGAGATGTATTTCAACAGACACAGTGAAAAGTACATGAAAACATTTCACATTTCATATAACAGTTGCTTTTAATATAATAATGAAATAAGTTCATCTTGAAATGAGGCCAAAACTCATAATGGCTTTTTTAAATTTAAGGAAGATATAAAATGGAGTCAATTTCAAATATTAATCATTAAATTATTTTTTTTAACCACAAATTGTATAAATCAAGATGGTGATTTCAAAATGTCAATTATTAGTTTGTTGATATGAATCAAACATTACAACAGGATATCAACACAAGGAAAATAAGAAAATTCTAATATAAAATCAATCTACAATAATTCTATGAAATCAAAGATGTTTTTGAAAATGATATTATAATAAAGATATAATATACACCAGGGAATTTTTTTACTAAAATAAAGAAATACAAAAAACAAAAACTTAGCTTTCAAAATCCGATACAACTCAGCAAACTTGTTATACATAAATTTCCAGCATTTAATCACAAAAAGTATTTACAGAAATTTCCATTACAAATTTTACAAGGAAAGATGCTTTATCCAGTGAATTCATTTACTTGTAAAATTCTAGGTTCAACAGGTTCTATCAAAGTTAGATCTCTGCAGAAATTTTGTTAAACTATTCAGTCAGTTAAGTGTCATATATTATATATATTTGGGTGATCATGTCTCATAAGAGACATAACTGACTAGGTAGAAGATTTTTTCACAGTAGGTTGAGATTGCTTATTGGTTACCGACCAAAGCTAGGACCCTATCTGTCCTGCTATATAATTGATAGTTGAAGAAAGAAATGACAAATTCATACCTTTCCCAAGGGTAAAGTGAAAAGTGAATGCATTGAAGCCAACTAGAATTCAAATTCAGCTCTCCAATTCTCATTCCAAGCTGATATCCCCTGCACCACAATGTTTAATTATCATTAAACTAAATACTACACGATCTACATAAAGTGTGATTCATTGTTACGAGAATGCATTTATATATAAAAATATTAATAAAGTCAACAAAAAGATTAAAAGTTATAGTAAGGGATTCTACTGAGTCCTAGTTGTCAATAGAAAAAAGTTTTTATTCATGAAGTAGTTGTTAAAGAGAGAAATTAGAAATAGAAT
The DNA here is from genome assembly GCA_037127315.1 of Ascarosepion bandense. Classification (NCBI taxonomy): domain Eukaryota; kingdom Metazoa; phylum Mollusca; class Cephalopoda; order Sepiida; family Sepiidae; genus Ascarosepion; species Ascarosepion bandense. Next base: position 5,554,516 of record JBBBDQ010000328.1, on the reverse strand, counting down.
GTTTGGAAGATTCTAGATCATTCCAAAATATTCAAGAATCCAGATAATTCAAGGATGATTTGAGAAATATGCTAATTAGGTGCTAGCCCCTATAAAAGGATTTGCTGACATTATCAACTCCAAAGTGATTCATGGGTATTATATCCAGCCGAAAGAATCTCTATGAAAAGTTACTGACCAACAAAAACCCAAAGAACCTCATACAACAAATATGGTAAATAGAATTTTTGACTCTTTCATTGACCAAACTAAAAAATATTCTTTATATATACATTTGAGGATTTCCAAAAATAATACTTAGAATACTTGCTAGCCTAATATGGTAAAGATATTTGACTCCTCCTCTCCCCTTCTCTCCTCATAACACTTGCCAGTAGTAAACTGTTTCTGTTCTGAATGCAAAAATTGTGTAAATATTTTTTTGTGTTTTTTGTAAATTAAATATTGCTCTGTAATTTGATCAATCATTTTTTTTCTTTTGTTACAACTTATAACACGTAACATCATATAATACTGGCAAGAAATGGTCATCTACATACTACTCTTTTCTACAAACTGCTAAGATTTTCTCAAAAGCATCTCATCAGAAATGTTTTAAATTTAAATGCTGAATCCTTTTAAGAGCTGGATTTACCATCTGAAACCTAGCAGCAACAACATTTATAGAAAACTCCAGCCAAGGTGCATATTTTTAAAACTGGCTCAGATTTAGATCCTAGAGTTCTTTTGCCTTCTTTTCTGAAAATCTGGAGTCTATTTTTGATGTGTTAACATTGAATATTTTCTTTCTTTAATTGAATGAAAGTGAAAATGAGAAATATTTGAAATTTACTCTTAAGGAGTAAAAAATAAATTACGAATAAAAAACAATTTCAAAGCAAAATAAAAAAAATTGATTTTTTTATCAAAATTGTTTTATTTTTATTTTACATTATATTTGAAAATGTTAAAAAATGCTATTCTGCAAGATTTTAAACTATGAGTTTGTAATATTTGTTTCAAATCAGATTAATTAAACTTTAAATCAGTTAATCTTCCTCAAAGTTTCAGAAAAGTGTATTTTATTGCCTGAAATGTTTCTTTTTCAAAATATCTTGATGAAGTAGATTTTTTCACTCATTAGAATCTGACAATTATTTGATTTTTCAAAGAATTTCCAAATTGATGTTTGTCACTGGAAAAAAAAAACTGAGTTATGGAGGTACCTCCACTCATTTTGATACCTAAATTTAAATTGAATTTTTGAAAATAGAAGTTTTCTTGAAGTTTTAATTTTAGCTTTAATTAAAAGTCAAGAGATTAAATTTACTAATTGTAATAAGCAAAATACTCTTGTGTATTTCAAACAGTAATTATATTGATTAGATTTTCAAATTTTTCAGATTTAAAAAAAAATTCAAATTTTTAACCATTTTTGATTGACACATTTTGAAACAGAAGCCAATTCTCAGTTTTTAAATGGACTATAAAAGCATTTTTTAATTATGGTAGCTTTGTTATCAGGTGTTGTCATGATGTTATCAGATATGATAATAGATGTGACAGACAGAAGCCATAAAGAAATTTTAACATAATTTTATGTGACTTAATCATATGCTTCGTTTTTTGGTTTTTAACTATATAGTGAAATTAAAATTTCAGACAATATTTTTAGCAATTGTCTAATATTTTATAGAATTTTAGTGAGTTTAACTTTATAGCCTTACATTTGAAGATGTTTTATAACAAATAAAAATTAAAATAATATGAAACTTTCTTTTAAAATAATTTTACAATTTAATAACAGAGAATGAAATTATATATGACAGAGGTAACTCAATAATTTATGTAATGTTATGGCATTTATTAATTTTTAATATCTATTTTTCATATTCTTTTTAGGTGCCTCCACAAATTGTGAATTTCACAATTACTTTTTTTAATAAAATTAGTAAACTAGAAATTAAAATATAAAATTTGCTTTAAATTTTTTAGGGATGATTCGCAAAGCCCGTTGAATGTTGAAATATAAGGCACAGGAGACACGAAAGTGAAATGAAAGAACTGTACCCTGTTAAAAATGTTTATATAGTTTGTTTTTATTTTCCTGTACGGAGCGCAAATTATTATGTATATGAGTGAACTCTCATGAATCTCTAGACATTTCAGAAAACTAATTGGTGATGGGGATTAACATATGTAAAAAAACAAAAATATTTTACTAAAATCTTTAAAAATAATTATTTCAAAAATTATTTCAGTTATTTATGAATAAATCCTGAAATTTTCATCAAAACTTCAACTATTATTTGATTTTTGCAAGAATTTCCAAATTATTCTGTTTTCCCAGGCAAAAAAGTGACTTGCATAATATTACGTTTGCCGTAGTAAACCCTTGTAAAAATTGTGTCAACCAAGGTGGAAACAAAAACAAGATTTCATACCAAAATTTTGAACATGTTAGAAAAGAATTTAAAATTTTTTAAAAATAATTAAAAAATAGTTTCATCTACCCTCTTAATAATAACATGAATATTTTGCCAATAAAACTTTATTTTTGTTTAGTTTCGGGCCTTTTTTTCAAGTAACTCCACTTCATTTTCAACACCTAAGTTTTAAATTGAATTTTTAAAAATAAAAAAATTTTCTTCAAACTTCAACTTTAACTTAATTGAAAGCTAAATGATTAAATTTACTATTTCCACTAAGCAAAATACTCAGGTTTATTTCAAACAGAAGTTATATGAACTGGAATCTAAACTTTTATTTTTTTTTTTAATTTTCAATTTTCCGTCCATTTTCTGAGTGATCAACACATTTGTAAACAAAAGTTAATTCTCAGTTTTAAAAATCTTGCAAAAATAAAATATATATCTCTCACTCATTATTTTTTGGAAAATTAGCAAATGTAAAGTTAAATTGATCTGATTTGAAACAAATATTACTTATTTATGGCATGAAATTCAGAATAAAAGTATTTCTTAATCACAAATGTCTGACTTGTTGACCTTTTAAGTAGGCAATGACAGCATCTATCAATCAATCTGGATGCATGATAACCTTCAAATATATGAAAACCTAAACCTATTGTATTTTTTTAAAAATTATCATTTTTTCCATTTTTTAACTTTTAACTTCCTTTACAATTGATGTAATTATTGTTTTATTTTCAATGTTAAGTATTAAAAAATGCTTGACTGTACTATATATTTTGTTCTTTTTGTTATTTATAATTTATATGTATTTTCATATATTTGAAGGTAAAGTAAAACTACACTTATCACTTATTTTCATATATTTGAAAGTTAACTTTTTTCTGAAATTAAGTACCAAAAAAGAAAAGAAAAAGACATGCAGATACACACAATGTGTTTGAAGGTTAATTAAATTATATTTATCACATATTTTCATACATTTGGAAGTTCAATTTCTTAACAAAATTCTATATTTTCATATATTTGAAAGTTAACTTTTGTCGGAAAAAATTAAGTAAAACTAAAATTATCACTTATTTTCATATATTTGAAAGTTAACTTTCTTTTCAAATTAAATATATGCAACTTTCTTAAATTAATTACCAACAAAAAAAAAAAAAGGAAATAAAAACATGCAAATACATGCAACATTATGCTGAAATTGAGTTATATTTATCACATATTTTCATACATATGGAAGTTCAATTTCTTAATAAAATTCTATATTTTCATATATTTGAAAGTTAACTTTTGTCGGAAAAAATTAAGTAAAACTACAATTATCACTTATTTTCATATATTTGAAAGTTAACTTTCTTTTCAAATTAAATATATGCAACTTTCTTAAATTAATTACTAACAAAAAAAAAAGGAAATAAAAACATGCAAATACACGCAACATTATGCTGAAATTGAGTTCCGAAAAAACATAAATCGTGGAGTAAGTGCCAAGGATTTGGTGCTCTCACCTCCCAAAATAGTAATTTACTAAGTGAAGCTTAGATGTGGAACAAAATCAAAAATAAGGAGCTCCTAGTGAGGCTTGAATTCACGACTCATTTATAAATGAAATTGCCTGCTTATAATACACCATATCAAATTTAAAGCCAGATAAAGTATATAAGACTGTGCTCTCACTGTACATGTCTTGTTTATAAACTTTATATTGAATGTGAATATAATATATATATAATATATATTATTATATACATAGTATATAATACATGTCATTTTTATTAACTTTATATTGAATGTGAATATACTACATATATAATATATATTAATATATATATAGTATATAATACATGTCATTTTTATAAACTTTATATTGAATGTGAACATAATATATATATAATATATATTATTATATACACATAGTATATAATACATGTCATTTTTATTAACTTTATATTGAATGTGAATATACTACATATATAATATATATTAATATATATATAGTATATAATACATGTCATTTTTATTAACTTTATATTGAATGTGAATATACTACATATATAATATATATTAATATATATATAGTATATAATACATGTCATTTTTATAAACTTTAAACTGTAAATTTTATTGAAACCAAATGATGTTAAAAAACATAATAATCCTAAATATTAATCATCAATTGAATAAATAGTAGATAGATTACATAAGAAATGACATATTGAAATATACCATTTCTTTCTAATTCAGAAGAACAGAATCTTTTTTGCTCACTCTTTTTTCTCACACACACTCTTTTCCTTTCTATGTCCTTTTGACACAATTCTCCATTTTCACATGGAAACAAGCCAAAAAGATGACCCAAATAAACTTATGCAAGATTTTGATCAAATAAAGGTCACAGTAGTTGGAAGGGGTGAGATCCACCAATAACTATTTTTTCCAACTAAAACATTCGGTGAACATAACCACCACCTGTAAATTTGTTGATTATCATTTTTTTTTCCACTTTTTCCTGTGTATTGTTATCGATTAGTACATAAAGTTTCCGATTTTCAAAAAACATTTGTAAAAAATTCAATATTTAAAAATTTTTAGTGGGTGCTCAGTTTCTCATATGTTATAGTAAGTCAATCCTCCATTTTGGAAACACTCACTTCGAGTTGTTGCTCTTTTTCTTTTTTTCCAAAACTTGTAAGAAATTAATGAAAACAATCATTCCAGAAATATGTTTTTATTCAAAATTTTTTAGAATACAAATTATTTTAAAGATTCTCTGCCAAAAATGTTTTCTTTTTAATGTTCTTTGCATGTCATATTTTTCATTCATTTTTTTAACAACAGGAATTATTTCAAAGAAACTCTATCCAAAACTTTTTTATTTTTAATGTTGCAAATAACTTATTTTTCATTGATATGAAGTAGGGATAATTAAAAATTTTCCATAGGTTTGTTGATCTTCAAATTGTAAGCTTCTCTCTACATGGTCTCAGCAACAACAAAGCAACCCCAACACAAATGTTCCCAAAATGGAGGATCAATTTACTATAAGGTTGTATGAGAAACTGAGCACCCCTAAAAATCTTAAATAATGAATTTTTTCCAAATTTTTTTGATAATCTGAAAGTTTAGGTTCTAAATCGATGATATTACACTGAAAAAACTAAAAACAAATGATAATCAACAAATTTACACGTAGTGGTAATGTCGTACATGTCTGCCAAACATTCAAAAACGTGTAGGTGTGGTAGAAACTATAAAAAGAAAGGTACAAGTGCTGTTCAGACAGATTCAGAGATTTGTATGACATGGACTCAAAAAAGGTAACCTATGACACTTCAGTCAGTTAAGTGCCATATGTGATACACGCTTGGGTGATCATGTCTCGAAAGGGACATGACTGACTGGGCAGAAGATTATCCCGCAGTAGTTTGCCATTGCTTTCTGCGGTAGACTGGTTGCCGACCAAGGCTACAGAACCCAATCTGTTCTATTATTTAACCTATAACTGGAGGGAAGAGACAGATTAATACCATTCCCAAGAGTATTTGCACGTAAGTGAATGCAAGGAATACGACTGGAATTCGAACTTGGCTTCCCGATTTCTCGTTCCGGGCCGATATCCAATGCACCACGACGTACATCCGCTATGACACTTATGAAGATTAAAAACAAACATTAAGTATATGAAGCACACAAAACGTGCAAAAAGTATAAAATAATTGAACAATGAAATCATAAAAAAATTTGATTTCTTATACAAACATAACACACATGCAAAAAGAAACATAAAAATGATGAACTCAAAACTAAAGAAAACTATTATAGGTACCGCTACTCATTTTTGATAATTAACTTTAAAATTTAATTTTTAAAAATAAAAATGTTTTCTTGAAATTTTTATTTTAGTTTTAATTGAAAGCTAAATAATTAAATTTACAATTTCCAGTAAGCAAAATACTCTGGTGTATTTCAAACAGAATTTATATTGAACAGAATCTAAAATTGCGAGATTTAAAAAAAAATTTTCAATTTTTCACCCATTTTTGAGCAATCAACACATTTGTAAATAAAAGTTATTTATTGGTTTTAAAAATCTTGCAAAAATAAAATATACACCTGTGACATGTTATTCTTGGAAAATTAGAAAACTTAAAGTTAAATTAATATAATTTTCACAAGTATTACTTATTTATAGCGTTTAAATTTAGAATAAAACTATTTCTTAATCACAAAATGTTGATCTCTGACCTTTCCCATATATGACTGAGATGTGATGAATAACAGATAGTGAGATAAGCTAAATATATGGTAACCAGAATGGACATAATTGTCCAAATTTCTCCTATAAGGGGAAGAAACCGTTAAATACATAACCTTTTAAAGTACACACAGAAATTCCCAAACAAAATAAAACAAAAACCTTCAAATACACAAAAAAAATTAAAAATTATATTAAAAATATGATACACAATTTACATTATTTAAATTATTATCCTCATCTTTGTTGCAATTCATATGACATTTCAGCTGTTGTATGCTCCGGCCTTCTTCAGGTGCTAGGAATTTCAAACTAAACCCTTTATTACATCACTGGGATATATCATTCCCCTTGCTTGTGCAAAGCTTCTTTTGGTAGTCATGAGTTATCTCCCTCTAACCAGACTCTCTAAGTTACTTGTTCACCCCTGCTCTAGCTTGGTATTGAACTCACACTGAAACTAACCAACATCTGTATCCACTGGGCCATGTATCCTTAAGGACAAGAACAACTGAATTTCCGGGACTTGTAAACTTAATGTTCAGTAACCATTTTTACCAGATTTCATATTGCAATTTTTAATTAATGTTTTCTCTAGTATTTTTTGAGGTTAATGGTTTTCTCTAGAAATTTTTATCAGAATTCATATTGCAATTTTGACACTAATGATTTTCTCTGGCACTCCGTATGACTGGTTACCATATTGTATTCATCTCTATGCTTGGTCGGCTTAAGAGATTTTCATAGCCCAGCATATGCACTGATTACTTAAGTTTACATAGAATGCCACTGGAAACTATTTCAAATTTATCCCATAGAGGGGTGGTGATTCCCTTTCTTCCTCCATATCTGGTCAGCTTGGTCTGATTTTTCAATATATAATGTCCTTAATATATATTACTTATAAAAGCAATTAAAAGCTTATTTAATTAAATAATGTTATAGGTTTATTGCATCTTTTTTTACTATTCGAAGCAGATTTTAAGAAAAAAGCTAAATGTTTGCAAAAAAGAAATAGATTATTTACATTCCCCAGTGAGTCCTGTGTTTAACTAATAAAATACCTTTATGCTACAAAATTTAGTTTCTTGACATTTTATGAATTTACATGGAGTTGGCGGGTAACAGATGTAAAAAAGTATATTTTTACCAAGATTTTTTTAAAATAATTAGTTAAAAAATAATTTAATTCATTTCTGAATAAGTCTTAAAAGTTTCATTAAAATCTGACAATAATTTGAGTTTTGCAAGAATTTCCAAATTTATGTGTTTTTTGCCAGAAAAAAACTGTTGCATAGTATTACATTATTCATTGTAAACTCTCATAATGGTTTGATTACCTGCTAATGAAAATCAAAACAAGATTTTTTACCAAAATTTCGAATTTGTTAGAAAAATTTAATTTTTTTAAAAAATAATTAAAAATACTTTGAACTTTCCTCTTAATAATAACATTACAATATCCGACATCAAAAAAACAGAAAAATGCAAATGAACATTTATAAAAAAAGAAAAAAACAGAAGAACATTTAATTAATATTCCATTGCCATTACTTTGATATATGCAAAAAAAGAGCAAGAAATAAAAGTTGATTTTATTATAATAACAAAGGCTAATCTTAATTTGTTTCTTTTATTCAATACACAACCAATAAAAATAAACATGATCAACGAAGAAAAATAAAAAGAAAGACATGCTGGTCTTTCAAAATGAAAATGATTTCGAAAGAAATAAATGAAAGCAAAATGTTGTTTTTAAAGTTTTACCAAAAAGTTGGGGAATTTTTCAATTTTGATGCTTTTTTTCATCACTCATTCATTAGGGAATTGTATACTGAATATGTTATCATTTAAGAAAACATTTAGAATGTTGCATGAATGAAAAATATTATTCTTTTATGGCTCATATTTCCTAAATATATAAGTTAGATACTCTTTTCTTCACTATCTTTGGTCCAGTATATGAGATTCCCAATCATTCTCAGATGGTTTCATTGGCATGAACCAACTTATGTTTTTTTTCTAACAAATACTCATGACATTTTCCTGTTTTATAATACCTAACATTTTGTTGGTGCATTCATAATTCCTTTTACTGCTACTTGAATTCCCAGTGTCATCCTTTATTATTGCCCTTGCACAACAAGCACCTAATGTCAATTTTGTTCTTTCTGCAGGATGCATAGAGGAATCGATTGATACGCTCTATCAGGCTATCTATGAGAGCATAAACTATGCCTTTTTCTGGTATACTGCCAAACAGAAATAGTTCTGCTAGAAAAACATCAACAGACTCTCCAGGTTGTAAATGTACCAAAAATCATTCATACACTGCAAATGTGCTAGCAGCAAAGACCACATACAGGGCTTCCTTTATGCAGCTGAACTTGTTTTGTTTTTCAAGCTGCTGATATGCTGCATATGCAACATCCATTAAATGAACTGGGCCTACAAACTCAATCCTTTTCACTGCACACAGCTGACATATCGATTCTGCCTTCTCTATCCATTTGACAACGTATTGTTCAGGATAAAAACTCTGAAATTCCATTATTAGTTTTGGATCAGATTGGTTAGTTATGGTGCCAAAATAAGCCAATAGTAATATATTTGCAACATACCTGTAGTAATTTGTTTCACATTCCTCACTGCCACATCAATGTCCTTGAATCTTACAGCAAACTTCTTGCCATCCGTACTCTTCATGCAAAGAGAAAATCTGCTGACCTTTATGTGCATGCATCAATTACGCAGATGTTCTTCAGACCCACCTACAGGCATTTAATTAGTCCTAAAGCACCAGGTAATTTGCATGACCCTGTATGACACAGGCAGTTTTGTGCCTATTTCATCAAAGGCATAAGACATATCCCTTTCAAACTTTAAGTATCTGGCTCCCAATTGTAACCGAGGAAAGTTTTTAGTATTATGATTACGTTTGTATTATTTTGTCAAATATAGTGCATCCTTTACAAAAATTAAAAATAATGTAGTTCCAATGATAGAGGCATGAGAAAGACCTGCATTGATACTAAAAGATCTACAAGTGTGACCATTCAAGATCACTTATATTTCATGATTTGATCAAAATCTACTTTTATGAGTAAGAGATAAGTAGGTTCCTAGTCAAATCCAGTACACACTTGAAAAAACTCACCAGCAGAAGTCACTTCAAAGCATAGATCTGAAGAAGAGAGATATGGGAGATATAATGAGAACTGGACATTAGCTGGAGATTCATCAAAAATGGTTGAATTAGTTTAATTTTTGAAAGATTAAAAGCACCAAGTGATTAACAATATGAAGCAATTAGTATAGTATGTCATCACTGCTGAAAATCAGGAGTTTGCTTACAACTGTTATGAGTATAGTGTTTTCTTTGTAGTAATAGTAGAGTATGTCATCACTGCTGCAAGTCAGGAGTTTGCTTACAACTGTTATGAGTATAGTGTTTTCATTGTAGTAATAGTAGAGTATGTCATCACTGCTGCAAATCAGGAGTTTGCTTACAACTGTTATGAGTATAGTGTTTTCATTGTAGTAATAGTAGAGTATGTCATCACTGCTGCAAGTCAGGAGTTTGCTTACAACTGTTATGAGTATAGTGTTTTCATTGTAGTAATAGTAGAGTATGTCATCACTGCTGCAAGTCAGGAGTTTGCTTACAACTGTTATGAGTATAGTGTTTTCATTGTAGTAATAGTAGAGTATGTCATCACTGCTGCAAATCAGGAGTTTGCTTACAACTGTTATGAGTATAGTGTTTTCATTGTAGTAATAGTAGAGTATGTCATCACTGCTGCAAATCAGGAGTTTGCTTACAACTGTTATGAGTATAGTGTTTTCATTGTAGTAATAGTAGAGTATGTCATCACTGCTGCAAATCAGGAGTTTGCTTACAACTGTTATGAGTATAGTGTTTTCATTGTAGTAATAGTAGAGTATGTCATCACTGCTGCAAATCAGGAGTTTGCTTACAACTATTACAGGGGCCAGACAATATTTTTCGGACACTTTGAAAAAAGTACTTCAAGGTGGTTGCTAGTGCCAAAAACCTTTGAGATTGTAAGTATGTAGTTGAGGAGTGAAAATCCACTACTAGTGTAATCATTTTTTTTAGTTTGGCTTTGATAATTTTAGTTTTTTGTGATTTTTGCGAAAACTTGCACGACACTATTTTTCGGACATGACAAAAAATCTTATTTTATTAAGAGTTAAGTTCATGTATATGTTGCTGTATGCAAATTTTCTGCTTGTACACTTAGCTGTCATCATTAGAATCAATTATCTGTTTTATTTTACTGGCAAAACAATTAAGTTTAATGAGGTAAAATACATTCAAAAGAAGTCGTTTGTTTGGCACGGAAGAAGCGGGATGATGACCTCAGCATCAGAAGTATCGCCATGGATTTGAAGCTGTTGAAATTAACGGTCGAATACATGCTGAAGACAAACTCCGAGCGGAAAAAGAAGAGAGGACTGAAAAAATCAATTGGCAAGAGGACTGAAAGGAGAATAAAGAAGACTGTGACATGGCTTTTGACATCTGGAGAAAAAGTTACAGCAAGAAAAGTGAAGGAAAAATGTGAATTGGCTGTAAACATCCGAAAAGTACAAAGAACACTGCATAGGACTGGTTTGAAGTATGCAAAGGCTAAGAAAAAAATTACACTAACAAAGAAACACAAAGGAGCAAGACTGGAGTGTGCTAAAAGGTGGTTAACAAAGCATGTTGACTTTAAGAAGGTTATATTTACTGATGAGAAGCGTTTCAAGTTTGATGGGCCCGATGGATGGTGTACTTGGTCGAGAAGGGGTGAGCCTGCTGTACTGAACAAACGACAGATGGGAGAAGGAGGAGTTATGGTTTGGGGTATGATCTTTGCTAATGGAAATATATGGTTGGAGTGGCTGAAAGGAAGACAGAACAGCGAAAGCTACAAACAGTTGCTGGACGAGAAAGCCCTACCAAGGATAAGAAGAGAGATAGGGAATGATTTCGTTCTACAGCAAGACAATTGCAGCATTCATGTGTCAAAACTCATGAAAGAATGGATGGCTAAAGTGAATATGACTACTTTGGAATGGCCTGCAAAAAGCCCAGATCTAAATTTAATAGAAAATCTTTGGGAAATGCTTGCGCAATTGTCTATGATGGACCTGAAATAACAAAAGAGGCTCAACTATGGGAACGGATACTAGATGCCAAAAAACAACTAATAGAAACATGTAGAGATGTTATTGTGCATATGTTTGATCATTATGAAGAGAGATTGATAAAAGTTATTGGGAAGAAAGGTGATATTACAGACTATTAACAGTTTTTCAACGATGTCCGAAAAATAATGTTGTGTGTGTTTTGTAAAAAATGATGAAAAATAAATATTTTTCCTTACCTAATCGATTTTCTTCCATTTTTATAACAGGTATTGTCTTTATATGTTGATGCTATTCTATTGAAGGAATTTCGCCACTCTATGGTACTCGGAAAGTCGAATACTAAAGTGTCCGAAAAATATTGTCGGGCCCCTGTATGGTATAGTGTTTTCATTGTAGTAATAGTAGGTATGTCATCACTGCAAATCAGAGAGTTTGCTTACAACTCTTATGAGTATAGTGTTTTCATTGGCAATAATAGTAGGGAGTGTGTCATCACTGCTGCAAATCAGGAGGTTGCTTACAACTGCCCTTGAGTATAGTGTTTTCATTAGTAATAGTAAGTGTCATCTGCTGCTGCAAATCAGGAGTTCTTACAACTGTTATAGTGTAAATGTTTTCATTGTCGTAATAATAGTAAGTGTATCATCACTACCAAATCAGGGAGTTTATACAACTCTTATGAGTATAGTGTTTTTATTGTGTGTAGTAGAGTATGTCATCACTACGTAGTCAAGGTTTGTACAACTCTGGGTATAGTGTTTTCATTGTAGTAATAGTAGTATGTCATCTTCTTGCAAATCAGGAGTTTGCTTACAACTCTTATGAGTATAGTGTTTTCATTGGCTCTAATAGTAAGTGTCATCACTGCTGCAAATCAGGAGTTTGCTAACTGTTATGGTATAGTGTTTTCATTGTAATAATAGTAGAGTATGTCATCACTGCTGCAAATCAGAGTTTGCTTACAACTGTTATGAGTATAGTGTCTTCATTGTAGTAATGATGTATCATCACTGTACAAATCAGGGTTGTACAACTCTTATGAGTATAGTGTTTTCATTACCATCTCTAATAGTAGTCATGTCCTCACTGCGGCAAATGGGGAGTTTGCTTACAACTGTTGAGTATAGTGTTTTCATTGTAGTAATAGTAAATGTCATCACTGCTGCAAATCAGGGTTTGCTTACAACTCTTGTAGGTATAGTGTTTCATTGTAGTAAATAGTAGAGTATGTCATGCTGCACCGTCAGCAGTTTGCTTGTAACTGTTATGAGTATAGTGTTTTTGTTGTATTGTGGTAAGTATGTCATCACTGCTGCTGGAATCAGGAGTTTGCTTATAACTCTTATGAGTATAGTGTTTTCATTGTAGTAATAGTAAGTGTCATCACTGTATAAATCAGAGTTTGCTTATAACTGTTATGAGTATAGTGTTTTCATTGTAGTAATAACGAAGAGTATGTCATCACCATGCAATCAAGGAGTTTGCTTATAACTCTATGGTATAGTGTTTTCATTTATAGTAATAGTAGAGTATGTCATCACTGCTGCAAATCAGGAGTTTGCTTTGCTTATTTATGAGTATAGTGTTTTCATTGTGAAAATAGTGATAGGTATATGTGCTACAGAATGGAGGTTTGCTTACCTTTGTTATGAGTATGGTGTTTTCATTGTAATAATAGTAGAGTATGTCATCCCTGCGGCAAATCAGGAGTTTGCTTACAACTGTTATGAGTATAGTGTTTTCATTGTAGTAATAGTAGAGTATGTCATCACTGCTGCAAATCAGGAGTTTGCTTATAACTGTTATGAGTATAGTGTTTTCATTGTAGTAATAGTAGAGTATGTCATCACTGCTGCAAATCAGGAGTTTGCTTACAACTCTTATGAGTATAATGTTTTCATTGTAGTAATAGTAGAGTATGTCATCACTGCTGCAAATCAGGAGTTTGCTTACAACTGTTATGAGTATAGTGTTTTCATTGTAGTAATAGTAGAGTATGTCATCACTGCTGCAAATCAGGAGTTTGCTTACAACTCTTATGAGTATAGTGTTTTCATTGTAGTAATAGTAAAGTATGTCATCACTGCGGCAAATCAGGAGTTTGCTTACACCTCTTATGAGTATAGTGTTTTCATTGTAGTAATAGTAAAGTATGTCATCACTGCTGCAAATCAGGAGTTTGCTTACAACTGTTATGAGTATAGTGTTTTCATTGTAGTAATAGTAGAGTATGTCATCACTGCTGCAAATCAGGAGTTTGCTTACAACTGTTATGAGTATAGTGTTTTCATTGTAGTAATAGTAGAGTATGTCATCACTGCTGCAAATCAGGAGTTTGCTTACAACTGTTATGAGTATAGTGTTTTCATTGTAGTAATAGTAGAGTATGTCATCACTGCTGCAAATCAGGAGTTTGCTTACAACTGTTATGAGTATAGTGTTTTTATTATAGTAATAGTAGAGTATGTCATCACTGCTGCAAATCAGGAGTTTGCTTACAACTCTTATGAGTATAGTGTTTTCATTGTAGTAATAAAAGAAAAACGTAACAAGTTACTTAAAGTATTGAGCTCCAAATTATAGTAGAAAAATCTTCTGAGTTAATGCTGAAAAGAAATGGAAAGGAAAAACGTTCAACAGAAAACACAACAGGATATTAAGTTGTTATTCTATTTTTTATGTAATTATGAGTTGATAAAAAATTTACAGACATGTCTCATTTGGTGTGTATTAAATTATGATCTGTGGCACCGTATATACATTCTCTTAATATTAGGATTGGATTATGTAGTTGTTTTTAAAATTCTTTTGAGGATAAAACTATGTAACTGGTTATGACATTTTTGTGTTTTCTTTTAGTTTTCAAATTTTTATTGGGAATCAAACATCCTTCTGACCTCTCTCACGAGTAAGTGAAAAACTCATTCTAGTATTGCACAGATTTTGGTGGTAAAATTTGGGAAAGGTTTTCTATTTTTAGCTGTGATGAAATTTCATTATTAAAGATCATTGCAGACGCATCCCAGGAAATCACAAGTTGATGTATATTAAAAGTGATGTTTACATCAAGAAAACAGTCATGTTTTTTACTTTCTTCATCATTTAATACAAGCACCCACTGAGAATCAAACAGTATTGACCTGATTCTGTAATATTTTAGAAGTTTCTGAAGAGACAATATTTCAGTATGAAATACCATGAAAATTTGTTAATTCTCCAATAGTGAAGGCTGTAGAACTTGGCAAAAATGTCTAAATGAAGACAGTTGATACATACCAACAAAGTCATAGACATACAGCCCTTTCTAAGCATTTTAATGTTCCTAGATCAACAACATGGAGTATTATAAAAATGTATAAAACTCACTTCATTGAAAATAAGAACTGGCAAAAAAATCGTTAATTTCTGAAAGAAATGAAAGATTTCAGTGATGTCTTAAAGAATCCTCAACTAACAGCAAAGTATATTGTCAATGATATACAAACAGCAGGGTTGGAAATATATCTACGAAGACAGTCACTTTGTGCCTACATAAAGCAGGAGCTTTACATTGAAGGTAAATGCCTCTATTGAAAGAAAATTGGAACTTTGAGAGCTTGGAATACTTTGTATTTTAACTGATGATAAAAAGTTGATTATGACCCAAAGGTCAACGGAAGGTATGGTAAATGGTTCTATAGATGCTATGGATTTTCCAACAGTCATGTACACAAGGTTTCCAGTAATTTGAATCTATAGTTTAGAAATATACCTATAAAACAGTCACTTGGTCCCTACATCAGGCAGAACTTTTATTATTAGATAAAAACCAAAGCATTTTTGATGTTTTAATGTTTTCAATAAGGTCTTTTGCCTTCAATGTAAAGCTTGAAGTTGATCAGGATCAAAAACACAGCTAAAGACATAGCATATGGTTCTGCTGTGAATGTTCCAATCATCATGTACACAAAGTTTCTGAAAAGGGTGATGGTCCAGGAAATCTTGAGCAACAAGAGAATTATCATATTTCCTTCCTTCCTTAAGAGCTTAAAGAAATGTTAAGGAGGGTTGTGAGGCCTTGGATAAAGTGTGAGCAAAGGAAGACTGTACATCTATTGACAAGACTCTGCACCATCTCATAAGATCAAAACCAAAGAATGATCAATACTATCAAGGTGATGGATATACAACCCTTTTGAAGCAGTTTAATGTTCCTAGATCAACAATTTGAAGCATTATAAATATGTATAAAACTCACTGTGTTGAGAATAAAAACTGCCAAAAAATTGTTAATTTCTGAAAGAACAGAAAGATTTCAGAGATGTCTTGAAGAATCCTCACCTAACAGCAAAGTATATGGTCAATAGCAGGATTAGAAATATATCTATGAAGACATTCACTTTGTGCCTACATCAGGCAGGAATTTGAGCTTTAAACTAAAGGTAAATGCCCTTAATAAAAGAAAATTGGAACTTCAAAAGCTTGGAATGCTTTAGATTTTAACTGATGAGTAAAAGTTGATTATAACAAAAAGGTCAACTGAAGACATGGTAAATGGTTTTACAGATGTAATGAATTTTCCAACCGACATGTACACAATGTTTCCAGCAAATCTAGAGTTGGAAAAACAAGGAAAAAGCTTTAGGTGGTTGTGAAGAATTTGTGAGGCTTTGGATAGTGTCAGTAAAGTAAGACTGTACACCTACTAACAAGACTCTGCAGCATCTCATAAAACTAGAACAACCAAAAAATGAATACATTCCAACGTACACCTCCACTCAAAACATATCACTTCTTAGCTCTCCAGAACTGAATCCATTGCATTACATATAAGGCATAGTTAAGCAGGATGCCAGCCCATGCCTTCTAACACGATAAAATCTCTGAAATCTGTCAGAGCTAGTACACTCTGCAAAACGGAATGAGATTATCTGATTAGGGCATTTCAACATTTCAGAAGCAGTGATTGATGCTAACATTAAATTAATTAAGTCCATGTATTAAAACAACACTAAAGATTATTTGTGTCACATTTTAATCAAAGCACTTCTTTTTTTACTTTTTACTAAATTCATGCAAATACTCTGAATGGCTCCTTGTATCTACACAAATTAACCAAAACAATCATGGAAGACAGGAATGTATTTAGGCAAATGCAGCCAGCCTAAAAGCCCCCTTCTTCCAAAATTATACTCTTTCAAGATGATCTTTGCTAAAGACATAAAAACAATATTCCTTCATTTTTCATAAAATGCAATATGATTCAAAGTAGTGAATTCACTGTTAAAACATAGAGAATCCAGTGGCATAAGATATGAAATCAATGAATGCATAAATTACTTTTTGTTTAATAGTAAAACTCAAATGAGTAAAAAGTAACCTGGGGTAAAAATAAAGGGAATATATAAAATAACATATTGCTACTGTAAAATATGTTTCTCTTTGACAAAAATCTTGTTAAATCTTAACAAATAACAAAAGAATAATAGCAAAATAAAGAAATCAATCACACATCAGTTGTGCGACAATTGAACAAATGTTAATGGTATTTTTGTCAAAACTGTTCAAATGTATAAAATAGTATTATTTCAAGGAAAAACAAAGTCAGATCTGACAAAATACAGTTGATATGGCAATTATAATATAAATTAAGGCTATTGAAATTAATAAAAGGAAAATTCATTTAGTTATTGAATTAATGGTTAATTTACATTTTTTATGCCTTTAGCTACTTATGATATAAATTATTTGCAACAACTCCAAACAGTATGCTGAAAAAAAAAATGATTGTAAAATGATAATGTTAATTTTTTTAAAGAATATTTACAGTCAGAAATGGCATTAAAAAAAAATAAAAAATATACAGGACTATTTATTAAAACTTGAAATCAGTAATAAATATTTGGGAAGTACTCTCTCCTCTCCATCAAAATAAAAAAATAAAGGGATACTGATACAAAATAAAAAGATCCTTCTTGAAGCTTTAATTATAGTTTTAATTTCTAGTCAATTAAATTTGTGGAGTATGGCTATGGTTAAGTAGCTCAGAATTGTTTCACAGACCTAAACTCATTTTTTGTATGACGGTAAAAAATCCAAAATTTTACTTGGTGTTTGAACACAGAAATTGATGAGAAGCATTAGTTCGGACCCAGTTAATTTCCCAAAGATAAAACCGAATCACTGATTGTAGGTCCTGGAAACTCACTCCATTAAAAACTATCAGAATCATTAACACTAAGAAAACAGTACATATACAAGTCAAAACTAAACAAAGTAACAGTAATAAAGCAAAATGTTCATGCACAAAAGAGATACAGTCAAGTGATTGTAGCATTTTGACATAAAGACAAGAAAGAACAAAAATATGGTGAATGTGACTGAGAAGTGGTTTAGTTTTATTGATTTACTGGTTAAAAAAAACATGCATCTATACAATGTGTCTATAAATTTAGGGTGAGGATATTTCTGCAGTCATTTCTACAGTGATTGGAAGCAACAAATTTAATATTCCCAATAAGCATTGGTTAATTTCTACCCAAATTTAAGTCAATTGCAATTTTTTAAATTTCTATGTATCTGCAAAATCTATGAATTCATTCATACTGACAGACCTGTTAACAACAAATAATTCTCTTTATCAAAAAATCCTTAAAAAATTAAATATAGCTTTCTTAAACATTATTTCTGTTATATCGTGAGTAAGAATAAATAACTCAACAACAGGAGTAGGTTAATTGTTGTATTCTGTGAAAATAGTATTTACAAAGGTTATTAGTATCCAATACAAAAATAAGGGTTAATCGTCTCAACCGTCATAAGACGTAGTATGAGCAATGGGTACTTCCGGGTCGTCACCGGAAGTCTACGACTGACTTGTCGATCAGCTGCTCGGCACACTCCCCTACGTAGATGCCACCATTACTTTACATAGTAATGGAATAGTCCATTATAGCTGCATAGGCGCGGGCGTCCCAACAATTTCAAAAGAATTAGTTGATGTTACATTAAATCCTTATGAATTGAAATAAACATTTATGTCTTTTAGTGTAAAATATGCAGAAAAGAATAGGAATAGACATGATGAATATGGTTTAATTTCACTGTGATTACATGCAGTTTAACAATGTTAGCATCTCTAAAATGCAGATACATAAGTTTCATGGGAACAATGATTTTCTTTGAATTGGAATAAGATATAGTACATTTGATATTTCTAGAAACAGAAATCATGCACTACATGACTTTTCTAGAAACTGAAATCTATAAAATACTCAGGAATTTGTTTACCATCTTGTGTTTGCACATGGCACTGCAAAGAATTCAGTGAAAACACAAATGCACAAAATCCTCAAGGATATGCTTTTCTACCAGTTTCTGTTCACATGACACTCAAAATCTGATTTACATGAAAATATGTCAGTGGAAACTTAAAAAGAAAATGTCTTCTAACCTGTGTGTGTTTGCATATGGCTCTTCAAATGTGACAACTGTGAAAATGCTGATCTACAAACTTTACAAGAATATGGTTTTACTCCAGTGTGTGTTCGCATATGGACCTTCAAATATGGCTTTCTTGAAAATGCAGATCCACAAACTTCACAAGAATGTGGTTTCTCTCCAGTGTGTATTCGAATATGGTGATTCAAAACTGACTTGTTTGAAAATGCAGATCCACAAACTTCACAAGAATATGGTTTCTCTCCAGTGTGTGTTCGCATATGTCGATTCAGTTGGGACTTGTCTGAAAAAGAAGATCCACAAACTTCACAAGAATAAGGTTTCTCTCCAGTGTGTGTTCGCATATGAGATTTCAAATTTGACTTCTTCAAAAATTCTGATCCACAAACTTCACAAGGGTATGGCTTCTCTCCAGTGTGTGTTCGCATATGGTACACCAAAGATGACTTAGTTGTAAAGGCAGACCCACAAACTTCACAAGAATGTGGTTTCTCTCCAGTGTGTGTTTTCATGTGGCGCACCAAAGATGACTTAGCTGAAGATGCATACCCACAAACTTCACAAGAATGAGGTTTCTGTCCATAGTGTGTAAGCAAATGACTCTTCAAATGGGACATCTGTGAAAATGCTGATCCACAATCTTCACAAGAGTGTGGTTTTTGTCCAGTGTGTGTCAGCATATGACACTTCAAATGTGAGATCTGTGAAAATGCAGATCCACAAACCTCACAAGAATATGGTTTCTCTCCAGTGTGAGTTCGCATATGACTCTTCAAATGAGTCTTCATTGAAAATGCAGATCCACAAACTTCACAAGAGTAAGGTTTCTCTCCAGTGTGTGTTCGCATATGGTACTCCAAAGATGACTTAGATGAAAATGCAGACCCACAAACTTCACAAGAATGTGGTTTCTGTCCAGTGTGTGTTGGCATATGGTACCTTAAATTTGACATCTGTGAAAAGGCAGATCCACAACCTTCACAAGAATATGGTTTCTGTCCAGTGTGTGTTCACATATGGCATTTCAATTTTCACTTCTGTAAAAATTTTGAGCCACAATCTTCAAAAGAGTATGGTTTTTCTCCAGTGTGTGTTTGTGTATAGTACTTCAAATGTGACTTTCTTAAAAAGACAGGTCTATTAGCAACACAAAAATAAGGTTTCAAATGAGCATCTGTTTACAAATGGCACTTCAAGCAGGACTTATCTGAAAAAACAGAGTTACAAACCTCAGAAGCATATGCTTTGTTTCTACTTCTTTTTTCATATGGCAGAGTAAACTTAAATCATAGCAATAATTTGTACTGATATAACACTAATAATCTAAGGCACATGTTACAAAGTATAGTTTTTCTTAATGTGATGCTTTTTAAAATATAGACACACAACTTTTCCATGATGTTTTCAGCATATATTTCTGTTATTGATAGAAAGTCAAAATTCTTCTCTTCTTTAATTTCAATTCTCAATAATAACAGTTATATCATGATTTTCTTTTCAGCCCAAACACCTGTGATGAAAATGTAAAGTGACATATTTTAACAGACTCTGAAAAATACATGAAATCCATTACATTTAATATACTGCTTTTTAATATAATACTGAAATATGTTATTCTTGAAATGAGGTAAAAAGCAGGAAATTTAAATCATAATGACCAAGTGAATCTTTGTTTTTTCTGATTCAATAAAGAGAATATGGAATCAATTTCAAATATCACATAAGAAAGTATTTTTGTTTTTCACAAGTTGTTTAAATGAATATTGCGATTATAATCAGGCAATTATTAGTTTGTTGATATGAATCAAACATTACAACTGGATATCAGTGCAGGGATAATATGAAAATTCTGATATAAAATCAATCTATAAAAATTCTATAAAACCAAAGATGTTTTTGAAAGTGATATTATAATAAAGATGTTTACCTTCACATAGGTATATGGGATACACATTTTTTTCTATTAAAATAAGCAATAAGAAAATACATAAAAACATTATAGAAATTTTGGATCAAAACGGCATTAGAATTTAAATTACATTTTTATATTTCTCAACCAATCAGCTAAAAACATAGAATAAGAACATTCTAGAAAAATAGGATCAGAAGTCAATTAACAAAAATATTTAGGCCCCAAAACAAAATAGTAAAATACAAATCTGATTGGTCAATAAATGTCTTCACACCTAAATGTTAGGAAGATTCTTTGATCCACTATTATGGTATATAAATAACACACAGTTAGGAAGAAGGAGGTCAGTCACCAAGCTAGCCATTAAGTCAGCATGTAACCGATACTTTGTCCGGCCAAGTCATTCTTCCACACCAAAGTTCATGACCTAGCTACAGATGGCCATGAAAGGAAAAACCCGACAAACTTTCTTTCATCAACGCGACATGCTGTCGCCACCAGAAATGAACTTAATGTAAGTAAGAACGACTTATTTACGGACCCCGTTAATATAAACTTACACACACCTTTAAACAAATTTAACTTCTTGCCAAACTTTATTTTCCCAAAGGCAATTTTTCACATCATGTATTTTATTTGTTTCCACATGCTAATTTTATTTTATACATATTAAATTGTTTGTTGTTTAATGTTCGTTGTGACTTATTCCATTTCTTTTGCGCGATTGTAAAACATTGTGTTGTATTTGTGGGGGAACTAATCTTGAGAGCAATACCCGTAAAATACGGAAGCACATCAACCAAGCACTTACCAAATCCCCTACAGGTATTATAATAGACAACATGAAATCTTTTAAAGAAAGAAATACAAAATAAAAATCTAGCTTTTAAAATCTGATACAAATCAACTAAAATTGCAGTATTTAGTAAATAAAGCAAATTATTTACTGAATTTTTCATTTGAACTTGCAAATAAAGATATGCCTGCCTCAGTGAATTCATTTACTTATAAAACCATAAGTTTATCAGCTTTTACACATCTTAAAAATAGATTTCTGGAAAAATTCTGTTTAACTATTATCAAACTAAATACAATAGATTTGACATAAATGGTAATTCATATTGGAAAGAAATGTTAAAGTAAATATTACCCATTTCTACAAATTGTTAAGATTTTCTCAAATGCACCTCATCAGAAATATTTTGAAATTAAATGCTGAATCATGTTTCAAAATTAAATGCTGAATCATGTATACAGCATTGTTGGATTGAGAGTATATTTTAGATGTGTTAACATTTGATGTTTCCTTTTTTAATTTAACACAAGTGAAGATGAGGAATAATTTACTCTTATGAATTGCTCAACAGTAAGTGGGAACATAGCTGTACTAAAACATTGAATGTTCAAAATAAAGAAAAAAAGATCCACTGATAAAATGATTTTTTGAAATGATGAAAATTGCTAAATATCAGCTGAATTAGTCAACATTAAAGAAATCTTTGAAAAATAAAATATACTTCTCTGAAACTTTGAGAAAAAATAATTGAATTTTAGTTACCTTGGCTTTACAGTCTTAATTAGAAAAATAATAGTTGAGGAAACATTTGAAAATTACCAATAATTTCCAAATTTACTTTAGTTGCCTCTTTTATTTTCTGATAATGTTGAGTATGGTCATATTTACAAAAATTCATCATGTTGATACACAAAATAATCCAAACATTTTAAAAAGTGCTCATGGGATAGTCACTGAATTATAGTAAGCTTTTCCATTTATGATTAATAAATATAGTTTTTTCTCAAATAATAAACCCTGATAAAAAATGAATATAGAATTTTAAAAGATTTTAAACTTTATAAATTATAAATAATGGAAACTATTTTTGTCAAAATTCATTATTCATTGAAAAAATATTTTTTAAAGACAATAATATCCAGAATATATCTATACACACACATAAAATAATCCAAATTCATTTTAAAATACTAGGAAATTGTCACTTAATAAAAGAAATAAACTGTACTAATCTATGAAATTCAAATGAATCAAAGGCTAGTAGGAAGAAAGAGAAACAACATATTTATCAACCTCTTACCTGGCCTAACTATGGCTAACCTAGTCTACTATACCGAAGATCAACTTTTGTGAAATCACACATGGAATGAGAATTATATACCTCTGTGATCAAAATAAAGAATGTGGTTCAAAATCCCTAGCACTTGAAGAAGGCCAGTGTAATATTTGGTATCTTTGTGGGTATAATTGACAAAGAAGTGGATACAAATATTAGCGTTGAGAGGAATATTTTATTTTCTTATTTTTACATACTTTCGTGTTAAGTGTCTGCTGGCAACAGAACACATGTTGCCTGCTTAGAAGCCAGAGAGGGACTGGCCAATCCTTTAGGTCAAGCATGGGTCAGGGAGATAGAGAGAGTAGGGGAAAGAGAAATAGTAGCAGAGAAAGAGAAGGGAATAGATTTGGGTATCTTAGTTCTTGGGAGTTATTTAGGGACAGAAAGGGTAAAAGAAACAATGTATTCTCTGCATGGTAGTAGTATCTGACCTGAGGTCATTTTGGTTCATTCCTACAATACTCTCCTACCAGATAACGGAGTGTTTTTTTTTTGTTTTTGTTTTTTTAATAATAATAAAAGTATTCATTATCTTTTTTCCATTTGACTCTCCTACCAGAGTGTGTTGTCTTTATTTTATGTTCCTGTACTTCTTCAGGAGGTAAAATATCAGGCTCTTTATTTTTATTGGTAGTTGTATTTTGTGTACATTTTTGCTTGTTTTCAATGTAAGGTTTTAAACGGTCTATTGAAACTTGTGTATGCGTATTTGGGTTAGTTTCTATAAGGAAATATTTTGTTGTTCGTTCGAGTACAGTTTAAGGACCTGAATAGGGTGCTTCTAGCGGTTTTCGAACGCAGTCTATCCTTTTAGCTATAGAAAGCATCTCTTGAAGGTATGCAGATGGACGGCCTGTAATTGTGTTGGTAGACATTAACTTGTCTAGCAACTCAGGCTTTGTTCTTTCATTAGCCTCAATTAAGGAGCATTTTAGTCCCTCATAGTTCTTTGCGTCTAAAATGTGATATGGTATTTTAGCTACCACCTCTGCAGGCAGAGACGATATGACCGTATAAAACTTTGTTGTTGAATTTGTAATATTCCGCAGATGGAATTGGGCTTCCGGAATGGAAAAAAGATAATGAATCCCTAGCACTTGAAGAAGGCCAGCGTGTACAACAGCCGAAATATCATAAACATAGAAATAAAGATGGGGACAACTGATTGAACAATATAAATAAGATATCAATTTTATTACTTAATTTTAAAGTTTTTTTAAAACATTTTTATCATTAATATAAATATTATTTATTAATATAAATATTTTTGTTTTTTAATTTACTTCCTTGGCTTCTGTTATATCTATTTGAAGCGTTTTTCTGTTTCCATATTATGCATATCAACAATGTAGAACCCTCATGCTGTCTTGCCAAAGTCATTACTCATACACCTTCTGCACAGTTTTTTATATTTTCTAGCAAAATCATTTATTGGCTTTTCACCACTGCTCTTCACACTTACTTTGTCTGAAGCCATGATGTCAGTAAAGGAATTTAAAAAATACCAGCAAAAAACATGCAATGCAACAGATGTCTTTCCACGGCAAGGTGAAGATGTGTTATTCCTCAGATAATGGACTCTCCCTCCTATGTTAATAAGAGTTAAAAATTAAGATTAGATCTGATTGGACCCCAATAGGCTTTAGTGAAAGGTGGGTAAATGTGGCGAGCCTGTTCACGTGAACGGGACTAGCCTTGATTTTCTCTTTTAGATCTACTAGACACATCAGGGTAGATTCCTTTGGAACCCTCCACTGGTTAAGGTAATTCCTTTTTGTGTACCTAGTTAATGAGAATGAATGTGAGTCCTAGCCTGTCCCCGGCATTGTCTTTTGTTAGGATCTAGGTTGGGATTCCCAATTTTCCCAGTTTTTATTTTTTGTCCCGTTTTATCTCGTCTGGGTCAAGATTATATTCTTCCTATCAATTTTATTTTCTCCTCTTCACTCCCTCTAGAAAGAGTGCCTCTTGATTTTGTCTTATGGGAAGAATACAGTGGCCTCTTTGTTTTGTGGGTTGGTTTGGTCCAACTAACATCATGATTTCTGTTTGTGTCTTTTGTTTAAAAATCTTTTTGTTTTGGGAATTTATGTCATGTTCCTCCCTACATATCATTTCATGATATATTTTTACATATATTTTTGTATGTATTATTTACAATACAATTTTAATACTCTTTTGGTTTTTTAGGTCGCTGGTATGTTTGAGGTATTGTGGTGTATGAAGGATTGAATGATGATGGACATGTTCTTATGGTGGATGAGAAAATTGTAAAGTATGTTTGGGTCATGAGTCGGATTAGCTAGGTATAGGATAGGTACTGAAGACCAACCTGAGTATTTCCCCACTCCTACAAATTGGCCTTGTGTCACAATTGTATTTTTCATACAATAAATATTGAGAAGTTTTTAGGAGTTCTAGAGAGTACTTTAGAATTCTATTGGAGTTTAGTAGAACTATTAGTTAGTTCCAGTTTGAATATAGTTGGACTAAGGCAGTTGATATTAGTCGGCAGTTAGCCAAATACTAAGGACTCAGTTTACAGTGGAAGATTAACAAGTTCCTAACATTTTGGGTGTGTTAAGTCGATTAGCAACCGACATAGCACGATTATAACTTTCAGTGTGAAAACTATCCCACAGCAACATGTGTACTGTGAGTGGAAATAGTTTCAAAGTCTGGTTCTTGCTGCAGCATATAGTGGATGCTTAACTGAAATTCATTCATACTTTAATTGGAGTAGATAGACTTAACTATCGCCCGATTCACACTCCACCCATGTCTTTTGAACAGGTGAAGAGGCTCATCCCTTGTTTCCTGTTTAGGATGTGGTTCCCGGCTTTCTTTTTTTTTTTTTCCAATCTTCTTTCACTTTTTTCTTTTCTCTTTTTTTCTTTTTGTTTTCAATTGGAGTAGATAGACTTAACTATCGCCCGGTTCACACACCACCCATGTCATTTGAACAGGTGAAGAGGCTCATCCCTTGTTTCTTGTTTAGGATGTGGTTCCCGGCTTTCTCTTTTCCAATCATTCTACTCTTAAGTAGTCCCATGCGCATCAGTGGCGTCACTGCCTTGCTTGGGGTGATATGATTAAAAAAAAAACAAAAAAAACTTTAAGTTTAAAATATCACAAAAATACAATTTTAACCTGATAGTATCTGTAGATTTAAGGCATTGATGGTATTCACAGCTTGATATATTTATCTGTGGTTGTTTTTTATGAGGGCTTTCTATGTTACAAAGAGTAGTTGAATTAATGTGGGCACCTTTTATATATAATTTTTAAGTACTCAGTAATCTTAAAAAATATGAAGATATTCTCTGTAAGTATTTCATTGAATTTTAGAAATGTTTCCCCTAAATTCACTAAAGATATTATTCTTAATTTCTGATAATGTCATGTATGGCACATTTATATACATGAAAAATAGTTTAACACTTTCTAATAATATCATCTAGAAGGGCTAAATTAATACAGAATTTTAAAAGATTCAAAAGACTTTTCAACTAATAGGCAAAATTCAATTTCTGGAAATGTTATCACGTCAGGTGAAGAGGTAAAAAAAAAAGTAAAAATTTTTAAAAAATCTAAAATTTCCTAAACTTTGGTTCACATATTGACACAAGAAAACCAACATTTTTTTAAGTACGTCAACTAATTAAGAATGCGTAAGGTTTAATGAATTTTTAAAAATGAAAAACTTAAAAAAGCTTTCTTGAAAAACATTAAAAAACATTGGAAAATTTTCTAATTGATTTAATGTAAGTCCTGAAAATTTCATTAAAATCCGACAATTATGGGATTTTGTTAAGGAAATCTTAATTAATAAAAAAAAAAATCTAACATTTCGTGGACAATTTTTAGCTTGCTCACCATAACACTAAAAAATCATTAAATGATTAAATTAAAGAACTAAAGACATTATTCACAAAACGAAATGCTAGTAGTTAATTTTTTTTTTTTACTAAAAAGGAGTCATTTGTGTTTCATAATGTTTCCAATTTTAAAAAGTAAAAAAAATCAATAACATGGACATTTTTCATTTAAAAAGTCATCAAGTAAAAATTAATAAGAGATGCTGCTGTTTTTATCAACAGTCAACACCTATGCTAAATTTAATAATGAAGCAATAAAAACTACAAAGTGAAATAAAAAAAAACAGGTTATTTCTTTTTATCAAAACATGAAATCATAGCTGAATTTATTTCTTTAAGTGTTTTTTAATTTTATTTTGTTAACACGAAAAAAAAAAAATAAAGGGATTAAAAAACTGCTGAGACATTTTTCAGTAAATTACGATGTCCTTTCTAAAATCATTTTTATTCTACTTTCAAATTAACAAAAAATACAGAAAAAATGAAGATAGAATAATTTCTTTGCCTTAAAATGATTTTCTAAGGATTCCCGTCAATTTGATAGTTTTTATGTTCAATGCATATACAATGTCGAAATTGAAAAGAATCACAAAGGTACCTCCACTCATTTTCGATACCTCAATTTAAATTTAATTTTTAAAAATAAAAAAGTTTACTTGAAGCTTTAATTTTTGGCTTTAACAGAAAGCCAAGAGATTAAATTTAAGCAAGATAACCTGGTGTATTTTAAACCGAAATTATATTGATCGGAATCAAAAATTTTGTAGATTTTAAAAAAAGTTATTAAAATTTCAAAAACAAAAGAATAAAATTGACAAACAAGATAAAAAAGTAAACTTACTTAGAAATGTTTTTCGCCCGATTTATTATGTAAACTGAAAAAATAAAACGGTGTTAGGAACGATTTGGTTCCATGTAATTTGGTTCAACTAAAATTTCTTGACATTTACAGAAAAGAGGTATTAAAATCGACGTATGACTTTTTTTTTCAAGGCTCTTATTGGCACTGTTAGTGCCAAAGACTCGGTGCTCCCACCACTCGAAATAGTAATTTGAATTTACTAAGCAAAGATTTGTAGAAAAAATCGAAAATAAGGAGCACCCAGTGAGGCTGGAATTTTTTACGTTGTTGCAAATGAAATAAATAGTGAGAAAAGCTTGTAATTTTTTTTTTATTGAAACCAAATGACGAGCAATAAATAATCCTAATACCATGAGTCAAATGAAAAATAGACATGACCAATGAATAAAAATAAAAATAAAAACATTGCTCATTGCTGTGTATGTAGGGGGCTCCGTCATGCTTGGTTAATTGGCCTTGTGTCAAACACGTCCGAAATCGTCACAATTCAAATATCAGAAGGTTGAAGGTTGAAATGTGAAAGGATAAAATATTTCGTGTGTATATTAAAGCAATGATGTATTTACAGAATGACAAAATTGTAAGAAGGAAAATATAAGTGAAATTCGTGAACTGAAAGAAAAATGTTCATTGAGAAAATGCATGCCGTTTTGTAGTTGAATTTGTCTGTAGTATTTTAGAGTTCATGGATTGTAAAGACTTTGTTCCTTCCTCTTTTTAGTAGGTTGCAACAGGCTGAGAGAGAGAGAGAGAGAGAGAGAGAGAGAAAAGGCAAAACAAATAAAGGAGTGGTACTTAACATTTTGTAGTTGTGTTGTTCTATTTAGCAGTGTGGTGTGAAAATGTAGAGAGAAAATTGGACGAAGAGATAGAATGGATATGACGTGGCCAGATTGGCATGACTGAGTCAGTTTGAGGTTTCTTCCTTACATACTGGTGAGGTGTCAGCTAACTGCTTCCACTGACTGACTGCTGTGACTGGTTAGAGGCCATCCTTAAATACTGAATCCAGTCACGTGGGGTGGCTCTGGTGAGGAATTTTTTCTTTAGCTGTGGAAAAACCGTTTCTCTGATGTATTTTGAATTTTGTGATTTGATGACCAATCCGGATCCAGAATATGCTTTTCACACTTACTTGTGAAAAAAGAGAGCTTTTTGCAGTTTGAATCATTT
Source organism: Ascarosepion bandense (assembly GCA_037127315.1). Taxonomy (NCBI): domain Eukaryota; kingdom Metazoa; phylum Mollusca; class Cephalopoda; order Sepiida; family Sepiidae; genus Ascarosepion; species Ascarosepion bandense. Next base: position 5,525,287 of record JBBBDQ010000328.1, on the reverse strand, counting down.
TTTGCATGTGTGCAATTTATTTTGTGTGTTTTAGTTGTTTGATGGATTATATAGGATTTGTATCCTACAGTATATTGTTATTTCAGTTCTATCAAAATGAAGGGATTTTTTTCAAGCACTTCTTCATTAATGAATTTTATACAGAATGGGCTATTTTCTGAGAAAACATTTAAAATGTTGCCTGAATGGAAATTTTATGGCTCATATTTCCAAAACACATAAAATCCTTTTTTCTTCATTATCTTCGGTCTAGTATACAAGACTCCTCAATCATTCTCAGATGGTTTCATTAGCATGGACCAACTCATGTTTTTTCTAATAAATATCCATGACATTTTCCTCTTTCATGACACATGTTCTCTCACTAAACTCAAATATTGCTTTAAAAAAATAAACAAAGTTTTTAAAACTTTTCCAAAATCAGGGAATTATTCAATTTCAATGATTTTTTTCAGCACCTATTCATTAATGAATTGTATATTGAATGAGTTATCTTTTGAGAAAACATTTAGACTATTGTATGAATGGACTGTATTACCATTTTATGGCTCATATTTTCAAAACACATAAGTTAAATCCTCTTTTCTTTTATATTTTCGGTCCAGTATAGAAGATTCTTAATCATTCCCATTGGCATGGACCAACTTGTGTTTTTCTCAAAAATACCCATGAAATTTTCGTTTTTAATGACAATATCTTTCTGCACCAAAATCGAATCTTCCTTGAATGTTTCAGGGAAATTTCTCTGGGACAGAACAACACATCAGTGAATCTTTCCTCAGTTAAAGTGTAACACAGTGTGGGATATTCCACATAAACCTTTCTCTACCCTTTCTTAAAAAAGTAGACTCTTCATACAAAGAGCCTTTTTCGTCAATTATCACTTCGAACTTACAAATTTACCTTTTCATTGGTCGAGACACTCTAAAACTGAAATGGATTTCTTCTTTCTCACCAATGTATCCGGAGCCGAATTCCAGAATCCAAAATGTATCTAAATGGCAATATAATTCAATTGGAGTCAGTCAGTTTGTGAACTCCGAGAGATGTCATTCACCTCCACGCATGTCTAATTACTGACTCATCAATTGACCACGTAAAAATCCACATTTACTCAACAATCAACCGTGTTGAGATTCTTCCCGCAATTAACTTGAAAGAGTGGATATTCCTTCACTTCATGAACAAAGTTATTGTGTACGCTTATTCATTTAATCTAACAGGTAAAGACCAATAATTCTTGACAACTTAAAGGCCACTGACTAAACAACACACACATTTCGATAGCTTTTCTTGCAGTAACAGTATTATTGTATTTTTCTTACCAAATCACAAATATTGACTTTTGTTGAACTATACACTGCATGAATAATCTTTCAGACATTTTTTCACTTGTGACTAGCAACAAGAATTCATTTGACCATGCATGTACATTTTATTGTTTATATAAAATTCTTTTACTATTGAATTTTTAATCACTCTCCTGTGGTCATTTCTTGCATGACAATTTTTTTATGTTTCTTTATTTTGTTGTATGGTATATGAACAAACATACTACAGAAACCTATTATTCAAAGAATTTTCCTTCTAATATAAATTCTGTATCCAACTACCCACAACAACAAAATAGCATTTTCATACAATGAGAATTGAACCATATTCCTCCTCTGTTTATTCCACTCTAATTCTGCAATGAGCTCTATTGATAAGAAGTCTCTTTCATGGTTCATCAAACTGATTCATGATACTTGCATTCATTTGAATAAATCTATATTCCTCCTCTGCTTATTCCACTAATTCTGCAATGATCTATTGAAGAGAAGCCTTTTTAGGCTGAGTCCAATGATTTTATCACCATTGCATTCATTTACACCATATTTTTAATAACTATTTTTTAAATTATCTCTACATTTTTAATATATTACTTATCTAGATTCAACCTCCAGCAACACAATGTTATCAAGATCATTCACCTGAACTTCATACAAGCATAATGCATTAGCTGAAGCAGTCTTAGTGTGAACACTATTCTTTGGTGAAACATTGTACCAGTACATTGCTTCCTGGACAGAGTATTGTTTTCTGGTAACAACCCACTTTATGGTTTTGTGAACATTCAGCAATACCATTTCAAGATGGCACATATGTGAATTTGTTACACTATTTTTGGTACCAAAAAAGAAAGGGAGAACAAAAGGAGAGAAGAGAAGCAAAGGAAAAAATAATTATGTTTATTTTCTTTCTTTCTTCTTTGGTTGCTAGAGCTAGGTGAGAGATATGTTTAGACCATGCAAGTGGAATAAATAAAATTTTTGCAACTCTTGAATACTGTCAAAGATTCTTATTGCAAAATTTGGGAAATGTTTGATTTACATGCATTGGGAATTCTATTTTCACTAAAATGAGTTTCTCCTTTATTGAAAATTTAATGACCATTGATAGAAGCAACAGCTATCTAAGCAACAGGGCATGGTGGATTTGATGACCCTAGTAACAGCCACCTCCCACTGAGAAAGAGAGACAAAATTCTCAGAAATAAAGTCTCCTGGTTCTTTGTGGAATTTTGCAATGCTGAGAATTAAAAGAGAAGCACATGATTCTCTTTTCAACCAAAGCTAAATAGTTTCTTACCAGGAGTGAAATGATTAAAACGCAGATGACCACACACCCTGAAAGTAAAAAAATGAAAAGAATAATTACGATTTTACTGTTGGGCTGAAACACATCCCTCAGGTGGTGTTGAGAGGCACTTACATGGGAGAGAAATAGAGGCACTTACATGGGAGAGAAAGAGAAGAGGTTGATCAGATCCCCAATGAAAAAGTATCCTGGTGGATTTCAAGGAAGTCTGAGAGATGTTTCACACCCCCTAAGTAATAGTGGAAAACACTCACACATGAAAGAGGGAGACGAGGTTGATCTGGTGACCAAAAGAGAGATCCCTTATTGGTCATTTGAAACTGCTAAGTATACCCAAAGTATGTCACAACCACACTGAGAATCAATATAAGCAGATGAGTTAGTTGAGAAAAGAAGCTGAGTTGATTACCATAAAGTTGGACTGGTACGAAGCAAGTTAACACAAAAGACATGTTGTCATGTAACTGCCTGCTTGAGAAGAAAGTTCTTTTTTAGTCTCATACCAGACCAACCACCTTAGATAATAAGAGTAATATCAGTCAGTTAAGTGCCATATGTGAAACACGCTTGGGCGATCATATCTCAAAAGAGACATGACTGACTGGACAGAAGATTATCCCACAGTAGGTTGCCATTGCTTTCTGTGGTAGACTGGTTGCCAGCCAGCCAAGGCTATAGAACCCAATCTGTCCTGTTATTTAACTATAACTGGAAGGAAGAGACTGATTAATACCTTTCCCAAGGGTATTTGCGCATAAGTGAATGCAAGGAATTCAAATGGAATTCGAACTCGGCTCCCCGATTTCTCATTCTGATGCGATATCCACTGCACCACAACGCACATACTCTAACCAAATACTGTACTGAACAGAACAAATGTATATAAAATTTTTGTTGTTAATTTTACAAAAATTTTCTTTGTTTATTGGGCTCCCAGTTCTGTCCTGATCATTGACACAGTAGATTTTCACGGACTTTTAACTCAGACCTATTTTGAGATCAATCAAGCACAATGTGGACAGAGCCCAGTTTAAAATGAAGAGATCAACTATTAATCAGCTGTGAGATTTTGGGTATTGACAGAAAGGATTGGTGGTGTTGGAATTCACACATTTTGACATCTTCTCCTGTTACCAATCTTCTGCAAATGTCCTGAAAATTCTGCTGCTAAATGCTGTGCTGTTGTCTGTCAGAATCTCATCAGATGGCCCTTTTTAAATAAAGATTGCTGTGGGTCTCTGGATTACAGCAGCCAAATCTTCTTGTGCTAAATGTTGACAAATGGCAAACCAGGGAGGCCCACAGTGTATGAGGGTCAAGTAATGGGTGCTTATATAATGGGTAGAGGCATGGTAGAGTTATAGAGAGCATCTTTGATTGAGGAATCTGAAAACCAAGTTTGAATTCCAGTCAAGTTCATTACATTGATTTACATGCTTTGGGAAAGGTATGAATCCATATCATATCTCTACAGCTATGGGTAAATAGCAGAACCGACTGTGTTTTATAGCCATAGATGACAACCTGTCTGGGATAAAAAAAAAACAGCCTAGAGGTGGATCATGTCACCCAGAAGATGAAGAGGTCTACACAGTGTCAAACTCACAGTAACCATCAATAACAATGAAACAGCCAAGAACAGAGTGCGATGACAAAGAGTCATTGATATCCTATGCACCAAGCAATGGTGCTTATGATATAACGGGTGATGTTCATCTTCCGCCTCAGCCATATACCTGCTGTTCCCAGTTTTGCTGTCATCAGATCAGTGCTAGATAAATTGAGTGATCTTCCAAACAAGATCTAACAGCCTCTTTTGTCATGGATGGTGCGATGTTCCTAATAAAGTAGGTTGTTCATCTAACACAAAGATGCACAAAGTGCAGGTGTATTTTGTTAATCTGGCTGAGCACCATCCCACTGCTGGTTGCATTTGCATTTCCAGCCATCTCTGTGGGACTCTGGTGATCTGCCTTTGGTTTGACTCATAAGAGTAATGTCCAACAACAAAGCAAACTCTTTGACCAGTTTCCAAGAAGGTTAGCCACCATTTTTTTTTTTTTTTAATCATATTACCCCAAGCAAGGCGGTAACGCCACTGATGCGCAGGGGGCTACGTAAGAGTGAAAAGATTGGAAAAGAGAAAAATCGGAAACCACAACCTAAACAGGAAACAAGGGATTCCTGGACAGTATATTCATGCACAGTTTATACATGCATAGCAAACAGGTTTTTAGATGCATGATCTTTGTGACCCATGGTATGGCTAGGTTGACTCTTCTAATAACCGCATCCAATTCTGCAATGTTATGTGTATGACCCTTGCCTTGAAAGAGACATGTCTGACTAGGCAGATGATTTTCTCGCAATAGGTTGCAATTATTTTCTGCAGTAGACTGGTTTCCAACAAAGAATTTAGAACCCTATCTGTCTCCCCATAGAGGGAGAAAGAAGCAACAGATTGATATTTTTTCTAAGGGTATTTGGTTGTAAGTAATTGCAGCAAATTCAACTGGATTTTTAACTCAGTTCTCCAATCTCTTATTCTGAATCAGTACACCAAATCCAAGAGGGTCCTCTTGTGAAACCAAAGCCTCTATTTCTGTAGTTCCTCTGTCCACCTGAAGATCTATCTGCTCAACAGAATAATCTGAGAAAACCCAGAATCCACCAGCACAACACTTCTTTTCTCACACATGTACACCTCTATTGTGAGTGGTGCTGAATTCACATTTTGTTGGGGGATGAAAATGCACTGTAGACTCCTTCCCTGATGTCCTTTTTTCAATCAATTCCACAACAAATTACCACACTATAAGCACGTGAGGCTTCAGACAGTCATCTTTTGGACTCTTGTGTTGAGTGAGGTAGACATGAGCCATATAGCTTGGACCGTTGCATAAATAAAATTTTGTTGATGCATTCATAATTCCTTCCATTGGGGCATGCATCTGTTTTACTGCTGCAATGGCTAGTTCCATTTTCACAATGTTCATCCTTTAATATTGCCCTTGCACAAGCAAGTACCTAATGTCAATTTTGTTCTTTCCTCAAGACACATAGAAGAGCTGCTTGATAAGCTCTATCAAACTGGCTATAAAAGCATACATTATGCCTTGTTCTGGTATACTGCCAAAGAGAACTAAGGGTTTCCGTCGTTCTGCCAGAAAAAACATTGACAGATTCTGTAGGGTGTAAACATTTTGTCACAAGTCATTAATACACTGCAAATGAGTCAGTAGCAAAAGCCCATATTGTTGTGGAGTAGTTTTTGCACTGAAAGTTATAATCATGCTATGTCGGTTGCTAATCAACTTAATGCACCCTAAATGTTAAGAACTTGGTAATTTTCCACTGAAAGCTGACTTCTTAATATTCAGCTAACTGCCAACTAATATCAACTGCCTAGTAGCTCTACTGAACTCCAGTAGAACTCTAAAGAACTTTCTAGAACTTCTAAGAACTCCTATGAACTTCCAAGAATTTCTCAAGTTAACTTCCTGTTAACTCTTATTAATATAGGAGGGAGAGTCTATTATCTGGGGAATGGGTGTGTTTCACCATAACACATATACAGGGCTTCCTTTATGCAGCTGAACCTGTTTTTTTCTTTCTTCACTCAGCTGCTTATACACTGCATATGCCACACCCATTAAACACATTGGGACTACAAACCTAATCCTTTTCACTGCACATAGCCGACATATCAATTCTGCTTTCTCTATCCATTTGACAACAGATTGTTCAGGATCAGAGCTGTCAAATTCTAGTATCAGTTTAGGGTGAAATTAGTTATGGTGCCAAAATATATTTGCAATAATTTGTAGTTATCCATTTCACATTTTCACTCATACATCATTGTCCTTGTACCTCCTTGTTGTCCATACACCTCATGCAAAGACAACATCTGCCAGCTTTTATATGTGCATATCAATTAACAATATGAAGCAGTTAGTAGAGTATGTTACAAACCCCCTTATTTGCAGCATTTTTCTGTTGGAAATGAATGGCAAAGGAAAACATGTAACAGAAAACACAATATGGTATTAAGACTCTCCTCCATTTCATAAGATCAGAACGAAAGAATGAATAAGTTCCAACCTACATAATTGTGTCACCTCAAACATTACTTCCTAGCTCTCCAAAACTGAATCCATTGGGTTATGACATTGAGCAGGAAGCTAGATAACAATGGTGAAGGCTGTCAAACTTGTCAACATTGGGGTAGAATTCAGTTAGCTTAACAACAATATCTGAATGAAAACATTTGATCGATATTATCAAGGTGATGGATATACAACCCTTTTGAAGCATTTTAATATTCCTAGTCAACAATTTGGAGCATTTTCAAGAAATATGGGACTCATTGTACTGATAAGAACTGACAGAAAATGTTTAATTTCTGAAAGATCAGAAAGATTTCATAGAGGTTTTGAAGATTTTTCACTTAACAGCAAAAGATGTACAGACAGCAGGGTTGGAAATATATCTATGAAGACAGTCATTTGGTGCCTACACCAAGCAGAAGCTTTACATTAAAGGTAAATGCCTCGATTGAAAGAAAATTGGAGCTTCGAGAGCTTAGAATACTTTGTATTTTAACTGATGATAAAAAGTTGATGATGACCCAAAGGTCAACTGAAGGCATGGTAAATGGTTCTATAGATGCAATGGATTTTCCAACGGTCATGTACACAATGTTTACAGCAATTTGAATCTAAACTTTGGGGAGTCTTCATCAACAAGGGAATTATCATGCCTTCTTTCTTCACTAAGAGCTTAACCCTCTAGGGTCATTCGTATCATATTTGATACAGTATGAAAACAAGCCTTGAAAGAAATATTTTCCTGAAAAATTTTTTAAGAGAAATATTTTATAAATTTCAAATGAAAGCAGTACTGACTGCTCAGTCAATGAATACCAAATGTTTCCTTATAGGGAAATACTGTATCAAATATGATACGAATGGCCCTAGAGGGTTAAGGCATTGGGAAAGTTTGTGAGGTCTTGGATAGTGTCAGAAAAGTAAGACTGTAAACCTACTAACAAGACTCTGCAGCATCTCGTAAGGTAACCAATGAATGAATGAGTTCCAACCTACACAACCATTTCACCGCAAGCATACTATTTAGATCTACAGACCTGGATCCATAGTCAAGCAGGAAGCCGGGTAATGCCCTATAATACTATAGAATCTCTGAAGTCTGCAAGCGTTAGCACAGTGTCCAAAATCAAATAAGATCATCTGATTAGAGCATTTCAACATTTCAGACCAAATATTGAAGCAGTCATTGATGTTAACATTAAATCCATGAAGTCTGTATCAAGACAAACCTCAAGAATATTTGTGCCAATTTCTTATTAAATATACCACTTCTTTTTTTAAATTTTACTAAATTCATGCAAATAACTTGAATGGTTCCATGCAGAAATGAACCAAAAATTGAAATCAATCATGGAAGATAAAAGTGTATTTTAGCAAAGGAAGCCTGAAAAGCCACTTCTTTCAAAATTTTAACTTATCAAGATGATCTTTGCTAAAGACACAAAAACAATATTCCTTCATTTTTCATAAAATGCAATATGATTCAGAGTAGTGAATTCACTGTTAAAACATAGAGAATCCAGTGGCATAAGATATTATGAAATCAATGAATGCATAAATTACTTTTTGTTCAATAGTAAAACTCAAATGAGTAAAAAGTAACCTGGGGTAAAAATAAAGGGAATATATAAAATAACATATTGCTACTGTAAAATATGTTTCTCTTTGACAAAAATCTTGTTAAATCTTAACAAATAACAAAAGAATAATAGCAAAATAAAGAAATCAATCACTCATCAGTTGTGCGAGAATTGAACACATTTAACAATTGAACAAATGTTAATGGTATTTTTGTCAAAACTGTTCAAATGTCTAAAATAGTATTACTTCAAGGAAAAACAAAGTCAGATCTGACAAAATACAGTTGATATGGCAATTATAATATAATTGAGGCTATTGAAATTAATAAAAGGAAAATTCATTTCGTTATTGAATTAAAGGCTAATTTACATTTTTTATGCCTTTAGCTACTAATGATATAAATTATTTGAAACAGCTCCAAACAGTATGATGAGTTAAGACAAAAATCTTACCCTCATAGGCATATAATGTTGAAATACCAGTTTCAATACAATCACTGAGGTTAAGGAATGTTGAGTGTGGATGACTGCTTGGGAATCTTATGTCTACTTGTGTTTTCTATTTTATCATTATATATTAAAAAACCCACATCTATAGAAACTAGAACAATACTTCCATTTATTTGGATATATGTTACTCCTCTACTTGCCATACATGATACACACTTTAGCAATTAGGTCACTTTTGATCTATGACTGACTAAGCAGATTTTCCTTTATTAGGTTGCCATTACTTTCTGCAGTAGACTGGTTATCAAGCAAGGTTACAGAACCCAATCTGTTCTGCTATTCACACCATATCTGGAAGGAGAACAGATGGATTCATACCTTTTCCAAGGGTATTTGTGCACAAATATTAATGGAAAAGGTACACAGATCTTATATTACTACACTGTCTATCCTTCTTAAGTCTTAACACAAGCCTGTGTTTTAACATGCATACAACTGTGTAGATGGTGAACACTACCCTGTGATACATTATTTTTTGTATCTATTGATACAATACAGCAAGAGTTATAGGTAATCTCACTGGGTCTTTAACCAGTCAGCTCCCCACTGAAACCAGATGTGGCACAAGGTTGATTAATTTAGAAAATCAGAGCCTGTAGTACAGTAGACTGGTTACCAACCAAGGTTATAGAACCCAATCTGTTCTGCTATTCACACCATATCTGGAAGGAGAACAGATGGATTCATACCTTTCCCAAGGATAATTGTGTGTAAATGAAACAAATTTGACTATAATTCAAACACTGCTCTCTTCTTCATTATTCTAAGCCAATATCCATGACACCACAACACACATTCTTTCAATTTAAGAATATTTCCAACTTTAAATAGAATGCAAATAGTTAATAAGCTGTAGAAATTAATCCAATGGTAATATCTAAAAAAATTAATGGCTTCAAATGACATATTTTAAATTCTCTCTTTTAGTTTTAATTTTGATTATCCAAGAAAAAAAGAGTTGTAAAATGATTATGCGAATTTTTAAAAGAATATTTAAATTTGCCCTTCATGCTTGTTTTCATGAAGAAAAACAAAAATATACAAGACATTTTATTAAAACTTGATATCAGTAATAAATTTTTGAGATGGGCTATCTCTACCCAACCAGAATAAAAAATGAAGAGATCTTGAAGTTTGAAGTAAATTTCACAAAAGAAAAAGATCTTTCTTGAAGCATTAATTATAGTTTTAATTTCAGGTTAATGGATGAAATTTGTGGAGTACAGTTATGGTTAAGTAATTTAAAATTGCCTTACCAAAAACTTTCTTGGATCATTTTATTTTTTAAATTATTTCATACACCTAAATTTATTTTTTGGTGGGATGGTAAAAAAAATGTAAAATTTTACTTGGCATTTGAACACAAAAATTTATTAAGAAACATTAGTTGGGAGCCACTGAATTTCCCAGAGATACAACCAAATCACCAAATATGGGTCCTGGAGACTCACTCCTTTGAAAAACTACTAGGATTATTGATACTAAGCAAACAGTATATATGCAAGTCAAAACTAAACAAGGCAATAGTAAATGAAGCAGAAACTTCACATGCAAAAGGGAGACAATCAAATGTTTGTAGCATTCTGATATCAAGACAAGAAAGAACAAAAATATGGCAATTGTGACTGAGAAGTAGTTCATTTTTATTACTTAAAAAAAAAATACCAGCATGCATCTCAACAAGATGTCCATAAATCTGGGGAGAAAATATTTCAGCAGTCATTCCTACAGTGAGTGGAATCAACAAAGTTAATATTCTCAATATCTAATATTGGCAAATGTTAATTTAGGAAAATTAGCAGATATAACATTAAATGAATGTGAATTGAAAAAAATATTGCTGTCTTTTAGTGTAAAATATACAGAAAAAATTGGAATAAACGTGATCAATAGGGTTCAATTTCACTGTGATTACATGCAGTTTAACAATCTTAGCATTCTAAAACACATTAATTTCACAGGAATAGTGTTTCTCTTTGGCAAAGATTTGACTTTGCTAGGAACTGAAATCTACAAAATACTCATAGATATTTTTCTATCCTGTGTGTTTGCACATGGCACTGCAAAGAATTAAATTAAAATACAAATGCACAAAATTCTCAAGGATATGCCTTCTTTACAGTTTGTGTTTACAAGACAATCCAAATCTGATTTACATCAAAATACATCAGTGCAAAGTTAATAAGAATATAGTTTCTATCCAGTGTGTGTTTGCATATGTTTCTTCACATGTGACATCTGTGAAAATGCAGATCCACAAACTTCACAAGCATATGGTTTCTCACCAGTGTGTGTTCGCATATGGACCTTCAAATGTGGCTTCCATGAAAATGCAGATCCACAAACATCACAAGAAAATGGTTTTTCTCCAGTGTGTGTTCGTACATGGACCTTCAAATGTGGCTTCAATGAAAATGCAGTGCCACAAATCTCACAAGAATATGGTTTTTCTCCAGTGTGTGTTCGCATATGATATTTCAAATTTGCATTAGTAGAAAAGGTAGATCCACAAACTTCACAAGAATATGGTTTCTCTCCAGTGTGAGTTTGCATATGGCGCTTCAAATGTGACTCCCGTGAAAATGCAGTTCCACAAACTTCACAAGAATAAGGTTTCTCTCCAGTGTGTGTTCGCATATGAGATTTCAAATTTGACTTCTTCAAAAATTCTGATCCACAAACTTCACAGGGATATGGTTTCTCTCCAGTGTGTGTTCGCATATGGTACACCAAAGAAGACTTAGTTGTAAATGCAGACCCACAAACTTCACAAGAATGTGGTTTTTCTCCAGTGTGTGTTTGCATATGACGCACCAAAGATCTCTTAGTTGAAAATGCAGACCCACAAACTTCACAAGAATGTGGTTTTCGTCCAGTGTGTGTCAGCATATGGCTCTTCAAATGTGACATCTGTGAAAATGCAGATCCACAAACTTCACAAGAATGTGGTTTCTGTCCAGTGTGTGTTAGCATATGGCACTTTAAATGTGACATCCGTGAAAATGCAGATCCACAATCTTCACAAGAGTATGGTTTCTCTCCAGTGTGTGTTCGCATATGGATTTTCAAATTTGACTTCAGTAAAAATTCCGATCCACAAACTTCACAAGAAAATGGTTTTTCTCCAGTGTGAGTTCGCATATGATTCTTTAAATATGTTTTCATTGAAAATGCAGATCCACAAATTTCACAAGAATATGGTTTCTCTCCAGTGTGTATTTGCATATGGTACTCCAGAGATGACTTAAATGAAAATACCAAACCGCAAACTTCACAAGAATGTGGTTTATGTCCAGTGTGTGTCAGCATATGGCTCTTCAAATGTGACATCCGTGTATATGAAGATCCACAATCTTTACAAGAATATGGTTTCTCTCCAGTGTGTGTTCGCATGTGGCTTTTCAAATTTGACTTCAGTAAAAATTTTGATCCACAAATTTCACAAGAAAATGGTTTTTCTCCAGTGTGAGTTCGCATATGACTCTTCAAATATGATTTCATTGAAAATGCAGATCCACAAACTTCACAAGAATGTGGTTTCTCTCCAGTCTGTGTTATATTGCACTTCAAGTGTGACATCTCTGAAAATGCAGACCCACAATCTTTAAAAGAGTATGGTTTCTCTCTAGTGTGTATTTTCATATGGCATTTCAAATTTGACTTCCTTAATCATGCAGGTCCATAAACATCACAAGAATAAGGTTTCACATGAGCATGTATTCACATATGGTATTTCAAGCAGGATTTCTCTGAAAAGACAGAACCACAATCTTCACAAGCATATGTTTTTTTCTAGTGCTTTTTTCATATGGCAAACTAAATCAAAATCATAGCAATAATTTGTAATCTCAAATCTATGTTTTCAATTTGTATCTATATAACACTAAGATTCTCCCAAGAAATGTCACATGTGACAAAGTACAGGTTTTCTTTATGTGATGCTTTTGAAAATACAGACACACAACCTCTCCATGATGTTTTCAGCATATATTTCTCTGATATTGATGGAAAGTCAAAATTCTTCTCTTCTTTTATTTAAATTCCCAATAATAACTGTTTATATATTGTGATTTTCTTTTCAGCCAAAACATCTGTAAGGAAAAATAAAGAGATGTATTTTAACAGACTGTGAAAAATACATGAAATCCATTACATTTCATATACTAGACTTAACACTAAGATTCTACCAAAAAATATCTGAAGATTTGGAGTATATTTTTGATGTGTTAATATTGGATGTTTTCTTTCTTTAATTGAATGGCAGCAGAAACGAAGAAGATCTAAAATTTACTCTTATCGATAAACTAAAAGTTAAGTAAGACTGTAGCTGAATTAAAACATTAAATGTCAAATTAAACAAGAAAGTGATTTATTAATAAAATGATTTTTTTAAAATGGTGAAAATTGCTAAAAATCTGCTGTTTTAGTGAATTAGTCAACATTAAAAAATATTTGAAAAATAAAATATAATTCTCTGAAACTTTAGGACAAATTAGGAAAATAATAGTTGAGGAAAAGTTTGAAAATACAAATAAGTTCCAAATTTACTTTAGTTACCACTCTTATTTTCTGATAATGTTGTGTATAGTCAGATTTACAAAACTCGGCATGTTTATTCACACACAAAATAATTCAAATGTTTAAAACATATTGGAGTATCATCACTGAATTTTCCATTCATGATCAGTAAATATATTTTTCTTAAATATTAATAACAGCTGATAAAAATATAGAATTTTAAAAGATTTTAAACTTCATAAATTATTATGATTAAAATTACAAAAAATGGAAACAATTCTTGTCAAAATTCATTATTTATTAAAAAAAACTATTTATCTAAAGACAATAATGACCAGAATATATCTTATCCACACACAAAATGATCCAAATTCCTTTTAAAATACTGGAAGATTGTCACTGAATTGTAGTAAGCTACATTTATGATATTTATGGTCAGTAAATATAGTTGTACTTTTTTTTAAATATCAATAACACCTAAAAAAATTAACATGGAATTTTAAGATTTCAAAATTTTTTAAATTATTATAATTAAAAATTTAAAAAATGAAACTTTTGTAACAATTCATTATCCATTGAAAACCTCTTTTCTTCAGACAATTGTTCGAAGAATATATCTTAGTGACAAAAGTAATTCAAATTACTTCTAATTAAATAATGTCATCATTTTACCATACTTTTCACTTCATAATGCAGAAGAGTCTTCTCTAATTAGAGGTTATTTTTTACAAAAAAAAAAGAACTGATCATCTAAATTCTCTAAGTTTAATTCATTCCAAGACTAAGCTTATAACTCAAATAACTTGTCCACATTGAAAGTAAGGGGAATATTTCCAATCTATTTCAGGCCCTTAAAAATCCCTTACTTTCTAAAAACTAAACCCGTTTTGTATTTGTAGGTTTCTTACAAGGAAGAATATATAAATAAACAAGCAATGTAGTCTCCAAATAATAAAATAAATGATAAAAACAAATTTTAAAGAAATAAACTGTACTAAACCATGAAATTCAGACGAATCATAGGCCAACTAGAGAGAGAGAGAGAGAGAGAGAGAGAGAGAGAGAGAAAGTGGGGGGGATGACCACAACACCAACTTGCTTAGCTATCTCTAACTTGGTCTAGCAATGGCTAACCTTGTCTATGATACCAGAGATAAACTTTTGTGGCATCACACATGGAATGAGAATGATATACGCCAGTGATTAAAATAAAGGGTTTGCTTCAAAATTCCTAGTACTTGAAGAAGGCCGGAGTGTACAATAGCTGAAACATCGGAAACATGGCAATAAAGCTGAGGAGAAATGTCCAAACAGTGTAAATAATATATCAACTTCATTACTTAATTTTTAAGTTTTCTTAAAATATTTACATTTTTATCCATTAATGTAAATAGTTTTATTTTATTCCCTTGGCTGCTGTTATACCATTTGAAGTGTTTTCTCTTTTAATATCATGCATATCAACAATATAGAATCCTTAAACTGTCTTGCCAAATTCATTACTTTTATGCCTTCTGCAAATTTTTTTCATTTTTTCAAACAAAATCATGTTTTGGCTTTTTACCACTATTCTTTACACTTACTTACTCATGATTTCAGTGAATGAATTTAAAAAATAACAGCCAAAATCATGCAATGCAACAGATGTTCTTCCAGAGTAAGGTGAACATATGTACTGCAAGTGGAAACAGTTTCAAAATTTGGTGCTTTCTGTGTCAAATAGTGGATGCATAACTGATTCATATATCAACATTCAGCTTGTCTCGCAAAGCAAAAAAAAAAAAAAACATCTGCCAAACTCCGACTCATATCTCAAAAAATTCCTAGGTCATTACTCATATATTAAAGCATTACTGTACTTCTAACTAATATAAACATTAAGACAATAATTCTCTTAAGACAATAGTCTTCTTAATAAATATTATTTATAAAAGCAATGAAAAGCTTTTCTAATTAAATAATGTCTTAGTTTTATTACATTTTTTTATTTTACAATTCATAGCACATTTTCAGAAAACTGAGTAACATTTTGAAAAAAACTTAAAAAAAAACAAATGATTGATATCCTGCAGGTGTCCTGCTTTTAACTAATGAAAACATTTAGGGATAAAAATTTATTAGGTCATTACAAAAAATAATGGTTGATTTCAGAAACATAATTTTATTCTTGAAAAATTAACTATAGAAATGTTGAAATTAGTGAAAATACAAGCCTTGAGAATCTATGCACCTCTGCCATTGATTAATGAGATTATTTATTCCTCATTGATTAAAAGTTATTGGTTGTGATGCAACAAAATCTTTGAAAGCTGATTCTACCTCAGATTTGTACCTAAACATTTTCCCATATAAAAATATTCTAAAAGTGCTTTGAAAATAATAATCAGTGGGTGAAAGATCAGGAGAACATGGAGGATGTGGTAAACTCTTCTATCCCATGTCTGTGACGTTTTGCAACGTCATTCTTGCAACATGTGGCTACACATTATCATGGAGCAGAATTTGACCATGTCATTTCACCAATGCAGGTCTTATTTTTTGCAGGCATGCATGCATTTCAGCAAGTTGATTGCAGTAAAGCTCTGCATTAATGCTTTGATTAGCTTCCAGAAAGCTGTAGTGGATAATACTAATTGCAGATCACCAAATAGTCACCATAATCTTTTGCTGATGAAACTTTGGCTTTGGGAAATGTTTGGGAGACTCATCATAATCAAGCCATTGATCTGATTGTTTACAGTTATCATAAATGTGTTTTTCAACACAAGTAACTATTCTGTCAAGAAAGGGATCATTGGTACTATGCAGAAAGAGTATCAAGCACACTACAAAACACCTGAGTTTTTGATCTTCGTTGAAATCATGAGGAACCCATTTATCAAGCTTTTACACCTTGCCAATACTCTGGAAATTGTGTCAGAGTCTTGCAGTGCTGACACAAAGTGTCTGACATAATTCTCTGATACTTTGATGTGGGTTTCGCTCAACAACTAATCGCAATTATTTGTTGTCAAGACTGCATGACTGTCTTCTGCCTTCTTCATCATCAAAGCTCTCATCACCAGTACAGAATTTCTGGAACCACCTTCATCTGATTACTTGTGGACCCATCTCCCCATGCTCTGTTGATATTGGCAGAAGTTTGGGAGACACTGTGCCCAAGTTTGAACTCATGCATTGAAAAGTAAACAATGATTATGTTTTGTCATGTACCTAAATAAGAGCTTCAATGCTTCAAGAATTCACCTAATATAAACCGTGAATATTATGATAAAAAGGCTTTTTTAAAATAGTTTTCTAAGTAGCCATTATTTTTGTAGCAACCTAATAATTAAAATTAAGTCAAATTTGATAAAAGAGGCTGTTTTTAAGTTGACATGTTCAAACACTGTGATTGAATTAAAAAACAATTTCAAAGCAAAATAACAAAATCCAATGAATTTTCTTTTCGTACAGTTTAAAAATGTTATTTCTGCAAAACATCTGAAATGAGTCATAGCTGAAAGTTTTTTGTTTTATTTTTCAAACACAGAGAATAAATTTTTTAAAAAGAAATAAAAAGAATGGTGAGCCAAGTCTGTAAATCATGATTCGATTTTATCAAAATCAAAATTATTTTATTTTTTATTTTACATTATATTCATTAGGTAATTTTTAGTTATATATCGCCAAAGAAAATATTAACAAATATAAGTCTATTGAGATAGATGTGAACACCTCAAAAAGAATACACTGCTATGTTAGAAAATGTCTTTCTGTAATATTTCAAACTATGAGTTTGTAAAATTTATTTCAAATGAGATGAATTATACTTTCAGTTAATCTTCCTTAAGCTAAGTTTCTTTTATAGCCTGTTTTTTTTAGAAAATCTTGATGAAATAGTTTGAGTTTTTTACATTTTTGATCCATTCACACATTTAATTTTATGAAATTTTGAGAAAATGTGTTTTGTAAGATTGAATGTTTATAGCAAAAAAAAGAAGCCCAAATCCTTAGAGAGTTTACATCATCAATTTCTTTATGAAAAAAGACCCTCAGTCAATGAAAATCTTGTCTGAATCTTAAAATGAAAAATGCAATAACACTAAGATATTACAGTATTTACATTACTTGGACTATTGTCCTCATCTTTGTTGCCATTTGTACGATGTTACGGCCGTTGTACGCTCAGGCCTTCTTCAGGTGCTAGGAATTTTTAACCAAACCTTTATTACAATCACTGGGGTATATGAACTGCATTCCTTGTGTAGTAGTGCCTCTTTTGAAAGTCATGAGTTATCTCCCTCTAACCCTGTAAGTTACTTGTTCACTACTACTGTAGCCTGGTATTGAACTCACAACACTTTGGGTTAAGTCACAGGAACTAACGTCTATATTTACTGGGCCATATGAATAAGATATTTGTCTTAAGAAAAAAAAATCTGAAAATGAATTTTTATAAGAATACTTTTCAAATTTTCAAATTATTATCATAATTCTTACAAATGTTCTTAAATTTTGTATTAATTTATAAAGTTTAGATGAAGTATGTTGTTTACATTTTTCATCTATAATGGTGGTTCAATGAGTGACTGGTGTACATGCCAATATTTTTAAAAAAATTAAACAATTAAAAAGGAACATAATTTTTTCTTTTAATACAGATTAATTTTAGCCATTCTTTTTGGTTGTTTTCTTTTTAAATATCTTCAGAATTAAACTTTGGAAGATAACATTTACTGTTTTTAATCTAATAACACAATATCAAGGACTACGAGTAAGTACCTCTAAGAAAAAAAAAAAGCGACCAAATGTTTAAACATAATTTTTAAAAATGAAAAATCTTTCTTGAAGCTTTTAGTTTAACTCTAATTTCAAGATATTAAATTTAATATTTCCAATAAGCAAAATACTGTGCTGTATTTCAAAAACTATTTAAATTAACTAGGAAGATTTAGTTTTTCTAAAATAACTGAGTAGCTCCTTTTTAACTGTCTTTCTTCATAATGTAATTCTCTTAATTATAAAATATTCCAAAAATAAAATTTACTGAAACTTTATTTAAGGAATATTAGCTGATTTAAAGTATAACTTTTTTTTTCCAAACAAATATTATTTACTTGAAGTTTAAAATATCACAGAAATATATTTTTAACCTGACAGCAGCTGTATATTTAAGGCATTCATGGTTTTGACAGCTCGATATATTTATCTGTGGTTGTTTTTTGGGAGGTCTTTAGGTGTTATAAAAAGTATGTAATGTGTACACCTTTTAAATATAATTTTTAAATACTTAGTAATCTTTAAAAATTAAGAAAATATTCTCCATAAGTGTACTATTAAATTTTAGAAATGTTTACATTAAATTTCCTATAGTTATTATTTTTTACTTTCTTATAATGTCATGTATAGCATGTTAATATACTTAATAATAATATCATCTAAAAGAATTAAATTAATACAGAATTTTCAAAGATTAAAAATTTTTAAAACTTAAGTTTTTTGACTTAAAGTGTGAAAAAAAAATGAAAACCAATCTTGTAAAAATTCATTATTCATCAAAAAATTGTGTGTTGTCAATAGTGTCTTTAAATCTTAATTTATAAAAGCAATTATCTAATTAAATAATGTCTTAGTTTGATTGCATTTTTATTTCATGATTCAGTGCAGATTTTCAGTATAATGACTATTAAAAATAAAAATAAAAACTAAAACTGATTTACACTTTACAATGTAACAATACAATAAATCATGCTTTTCTTTTCATTAAGTCAGGTGAGGGGTAAAAAAAACAATAAAAAATTAAATCTAAAATTTCCTAATATTTGGTTCACATGTTGACACAAGAAAAACAATATTTTTCTAAATACTTAGTAACTTTAGTACATTCACTAATTTGGTATGTGTGAAGGTTTAAAATGAATTTTAAAAAAGGAAAACCCCCATTGAAACTTTCATTTTAGCTTTAATTGAAAGAAAAAACTAAAAGATTTAAAATTTACTATTTCCTTACTGTTACCAAAATTCCTTGTGATATATTTCAAACAGAAATTATATTGATCAGAATCTTTTTATTTATTTTTTGGTAGAATTGATAAAATCGGCCATTTTGACACATTAACTTTTGTTTACAAATGATTTGTAAACAAAAGTTAATTCACGGTTCACAAGTTTTAAGTAAGCAGTGAAATAAATGTAAAAGAAAAATAGCCAAGATTTTCTAAAAACATTAGAAATTTCCGTAATTCATTTGTGAATAAGTCCTGAAAATTTCATTAAAATTTGACAATTATTTGATTTTTGCAAAAATTTCAAAAGAAACTAATGTGTTTTTATCACTGCAAAAAAAAAAAAAAATAATGATAATTAAAAAATTTGCTCAAAGTCAGTTTATCCACTGATGGAAGAAGAAATTTTGTTGTTTTTTATCAAAATTTTGAATGTTCTGAAAACGAGTAAGATTTCATTAAATATTCAAAGGAAAGACACTCCATCCATCCTAATAAATAAAGATGTTGGTGATATTTTCAATAAACTTTGTTTTTGTTTTGTTTTTTTGTTAGCTATTTCTTGTAATTACCTATTTCCAAAGAGGATTAAAATTCTTGGAGATTGTAGCTGTCGGGAAAACAAGTAAAACGGAAGGGAAATCCACAGGCGGGAAGTGCGAGAAAAAAAAATTATCGTCAAAAACAAAACGTGTCTAATTGTTTTTAAGAGGAAAGACCAAACAAAATATTATTTGATTATTCTATTAAATTCTTTAGTTCTCTCTCTAGCTCGTTGGAAATTTTGATTAAACAAAATCCATAAAAAATATATCATCATACTCGACCGTGATGAAAATATGCTCGAAACATAATGAATAGTAAAAGAAAACTAAAATATAAGCTTCAAGAAAACTTTTATTTTTAAAAATTCACTTTAAAAGTTAGTCATGGAAAATTAGTGGAGGTACCTCTCCTATCTCATTAACCTGCATCCTCTCTCTCTCACGCTCCTTTCTCCTTTCACTCCACTCTCATCCTTCTCTTACCCACTTCCTGACACCCCCCTATAACCTGTCACTCTTTCTCATAACTTTCCTCCTCTGTAATCCACTGTAAAACAGTGGCAGTAAAATACCTTGTTTGGGGCGATATGATTAAAAAAATGTTTTGATCAAGTTTTATCATGCTTAGCTTAAATGTTTGTTTATTTTATTCAGCGAAAGGAACAATGTAATTTTATTGTTTGGTTCTTGAGCACGCTGTATGCCACAAATTTAAAATTATTTTATTTATTTATTTTATTGAATGTTCTAGGTTTTCCTTTCTAAGTGACGAATAATTTCTGCCATCCGAAACTTCTTAAAAGAAACTGTAAAAAAAAACTGAAACGAATCAAGTGGAAATAACCACCATAGAAATAAAAACTAAAAATATTTAATGTTTTTTTAACCATTTTTTTTATTTTATTTACTTTCTACTAAAAATTATTTTTATTTAAATAATTTTTTAAAAAAAAATCCTAATTGTACTAAAAAAAATATTAATTGATGCAATCGGCTGCTTATTTTGTTAAGCAAGAAATCTTATTCTTATTTAATTAAAAAAAAAACATTTAAAAAAATTAAAATTCTAACAATAATCATTTCGTGGATTTAACCATAAAGCTAACATTTAAATAAAGAACTTATTATCCACAAAACGAAATGCTAGTAGTTAATTTATTTTTAAATAATTTACTAAACTTCACAAAATAAGCAGCCGACTGCAAAAATTATCCTTTTTTTTTTCTTTTTAGCAGACCTATGATTTGTTTTAGCAATTGTATCATCATAATAATAAGGTTTTTGGAAAAAATAATAAAAACAAATGTACAAATAATTAACCTTTTTTTTTCTTTTTACCGACAGAGAAGGATTTAAAAATATTCCATTAAAAAAAACTTTCTACCTCCGTCAAACAAAAAGTCATGTGCTCATCATTTGTGTTCCATAATCAAATTTTAAACAATAACAAGGACATTTTTCATAAAAAAGTCATCAAGTGAAATTTAATAAGAGATGCTGTTAGTGTTTATTTTTCATCCAAACGGACTTTATGCTAAAAAAATAAAATCAGCTATTATTGTGAGTTAAATTAATAAAAACAACAATAAATGAATCTACAAATGAAATAAAAAAAGTTATTTCTTTCTTTTTATTAAAAACTCTGAAATCATAAATGAATTTTTTTTTAATTTTGCTCATACGAACAAAAAATAAAGGGATTAAAAAAAACTGCAGAGGCATTTTTCCAGTAAATAACGATTTCCTTTTTATCAAAATTATTTTTATTCTACTGCCAGACCAGAAAAAAGAGACTTTCTTTGTTTTTAAATTATTTTTATGTTATATTTAAACATGCATAATGTTTAAATTGAAACGAATGACAAAAACAAAAAATAAAGAAATGGACAAACAAAATTTAAAAAAATGAAACTTACTTTGAGAAAAGATTTTGATTGAACGATTTAAGGTGAAAAAAATAAACGGTGTTGGTAAAGATTTGGTTCCATGTGTTTAGTGAGATTTCTTGGCATTATCAGAAAAGTTGTTAAAAAATCGGCTAGTGACAAAGACTCGGTGCTCCCACCAAGCAAAACTAATTTATATGAAGCAAAGCTTTATATGTGGAAAAAAAACGAAAAGACCACGTAGTGAGGCTGGGACTCACAACTCAATAAATGAAATAGTGAGAAAAGCTTGCTTGCTAATACACCACCATATCAAAGTTACACGCCGCTAAAAATGACTGTACCCTTTCATGTCATTTTATATAAACTTTATATTAAATGCAAATTTTACTGAAACCAAATGATGTAATGTTACAATAAATATTATAATCCTAAAATCATATTCAATTAATTCCGAATCAAATAAAAATAAATATGAACAATGAAGAAAAATAAAAAGAAAGATATTGCTCATTGTTATGCTGTTCCACCAAAATGAAGGGATTTTTTCAAGCACTTAAGTTATTGATGAATTAATTGCATACTGAATGGATTATCTTATAAGAAAATGTTTAGAATGTTGCATGAATAGAGAAAGTATTATCATATGGCTTATATTTCCTAAACACATAATTTAAATCCTCTTTTTTTTACTATCTTCGGTCCAGTATAGGAGACTCCCAATCATTCTCAAATGGTTGCATTGGCATGGACCAACTCATGTTTTTTCTTATAAATACATATGACATTTTTCTTTTTAATGACACAGCATCTTTATGCACCAAACTTAAATGTTCTTTTCAAAGAACTTCCAGACTAGCAAGATAACTAAATGTGTCATAATATCTTCTAAGATAACACAATTTGATTTGCTTCTCAATAACATTGTAATATACAATGAAACTGTGTTTGTATTCAGTGTTTTATTCCCTAACATTACAATACCCTCTCAGAGTTTCTGTTATGATCTATAGGATACAAATCATATAGCATCCAACAGGTAACTAAAACAAAAAAATGTAACATTGCACACCCACAAAATTGGATCAAAATCGTGAAAAACATTTTGGAAAAACCCAGACCAAGGCAAAGTTCACAAGTCAGTGGGAAAAGTAAGATTCTAGATTCTGATTGGATAGAAAATAGGAAATTGATCTGACTCCAGTCAATTTTTCTTAACGCCTAGAAAATGGGTATGTGGTTTTGATCTAGTCACATTATAAATTTCACTACTTAAACCACATCTCTTGACCGTTCAAATCAGTCCAACATGGGAGCGAATCTGAAGGACCTCGTTGCTATGTGACTAAAGAAAATTTAATTTGCTGACGCAGACATGAGGGCACGTCACACACTTGATTTTCCTCACCTTCCAATTTTCTTTTTTTCATCTTCACCCACACACCGTCAAAGAAAACAACAACAACAATATACTTCAACTGATTTCGATAAGTACAATCTCCTTTATTGCCTGACTTTCCTTTTCACTTTTTCTCTAGCCATAAAACGGAAAAGAACACAGACTTTTATTAGCAACTGTGTTAATCTTTTTACATACACACATTCAACCATGAACTCTTAATTTCTGTGGAACATTTAAATGCTTACATTTCTCTTTGAACAATTAACTACATGCATTTTCTCTATGAACATTTTATTTTTCTTCATACAATTTTGTTATTCTATTAATAAAAAAATTACTTTAATGTACAAACAAAATATTTTATGCTTCCACATTTCAGCATCCAACTTTCAACTTTCTGATATTTTAAGTTGTGGGAACTTTGGCTGTGTTTGACACAAGGCCAATTTGACAAGCATCACCAAGGCCCCTACAGATCTTCCTTGATTTTGTTGACACTAACACATCATCAATATATGTTACTACATCCAGGATTCCTTGAAACAAACTGCCCATAATTATACAAATTATATTAGAGGCAAAAGAAATTTGATGAAAGAGTGTATTGTTTAAACATTCTCATTTGAGTGTTGACAACAGAGTAATTGCAGTTAATACACATAACATGGATTATGTGAAAACTGTTTTTGTTCCTAATAAATATTCTATCATTATTAGTGTGTAGCAACAAATATAGAAACTTTGTAGAAGGTAAATTTATTAATGCTACAGATTTCTATTGTAGCATCTGCCTTCACAATTGACCTGCATAATCTTCCAGTTTCACCGCAATGTTTCTATGCTCTTCTTGCTGATTTGTTTATCAAACTCAAGAAAACTGGACAAGATCAAAAACATCTAGTTGTCAACTTCTCCCGCAAGCATATCTTTGAATTTAGGATTTCTATAGCACCTAATTTTCCCTTGAATAATTCAGGGAAATTTGTCTTGGACAGGACAACATCTTGTTATCTTTTCTCAGTTAAACAGTAATGCAGCTAAGCATTTTCATTCAATGAGAATTGAACCCTTGCCAAGCCAAACAATTAAATACAAGTGATTTTGATAGTTCATCAAACTCATTCATGATATTTGCATTCATTTGAATAGATTTATGTTACTCTTCTGCTTCTTGTGCTAATTGTTGCCAAATGGCAAACCGGGGAGGCCTACAGTGCAATGAGGGTCAAATAATGTTTGCTTATATAATGAGTGGAGGCACAATAGAGTAATGGATAGCAGCATAATCTTCCAGTTTCACTGATGCAATGTTTCCATGCTCTTCTTGCTGATTTGTTTCTAAAACTCTAGAAAACTAGACAGGATCAAAAACATCTAGCTGTCAACTTCTCTTGTAAGTTTCAACGTTAGCCACAATCTTCTAATCAATATTTCATCTACAGCTTTGGTTCTCACTTGAACATTGCTAGTCAGCTTATTCATGAGCCATTTATTCATGAATAACAAGTCCATTTTTACATGTATGGACTTTGTGATCCATTGTGTGGCTAGGTTGACTCCTTTATAATAACTGTATTCAATTCTGCAAGGTTAATATGTTGTGCGTATAACTCTGGCCTCAACCAAAATGCATCCTCAACAATGTACCCACCAATTTCCATTGTAACTTTGGTCACTGAATAACTTACTTAAATCTGTAACATGGTTGTCAAAGCAGGTGCCATTAACCCCGCAAGGAAAAAGAGTAATACAACCAAAGCAAGGATAACGAAGACAAGGATTTATAAAGCTAAGCCAAATTTTATTTATTAATCTGGCAAACGTATATACAGAATGGTCTGGAATAGACCGATCGTGAAGTCATGTAGTGCCAGTCAAAAGATTGTCTTGATTTAGGACTGTAGAAAAAAATTTGATCATCCTGTTAGTTGAAATTACCAGTAGCAACAGGCTTTGTGGAGGCCCAAAATGCTGCTTCAAGGATCAGTTGACAACATCCATGACACAGACCAGAATCAATTCTGAGATCTGGGAAACTTGCTGCAAATCAGCCTATTTTCTTTTTACTTTATACAGGTTGATAGTTTTGTAATAGGCAGTCAATGACTGTATAATTGCCTCTTGCTTAAAAGTAACACTCAAATGAGACAAAAATAATCTAAAGTGAAAATAAAGGAAATGATTGACATATACAGTAATATATTGTTTCTGTAGAATATGCTTCTATTTGAAAAAAATTTTAACAAATAGTAAAAGAAAAATAGAAAAACAAAGTTTATCTTGAATAATGTCATTTTGAGTTGTGCAAGAATTTTACACACTATAAAATATGTAATGGTATTTTTCTCAAAATTGTTTAAATGTCAAACAGCTGTCAAATGCTTAAGTTAAACAATTTTTGAGTGTGAACATTCATTAAGTACACATCAAGAAAAATTTCAAGATTATTTGCACAAACCTTTCTAAAATAGACCTCTTCTTTCATAACTTTTTACTAAATTCATGCAGATGATTTCAAATATAACATATATCTACAGAAAAGAACCAAAAATGCGAATATATCAGGCAACTATCTTGGCAAAGGAAGCCAGCCAAAAAGACCACTCTTTCAAAATTCTACTTTATCAAGATGACCTTTACTAAAGCCAAAAAAATTTCATATATATCTATAGAAATCAACCAAATATGTAAATTCATCATGGCACACAGGGGCCTATCTAGGAAAAGAAAGACAGCCTAAAAGACCATTCTTCCAAAATTCTACTTTATCAAGATGACCTTTACTAAAGGAAGAAAAACAATAATACTTCATGTTTCATAAACAAGAGGCATAATTCAAAATTCTATGTCTGCATTTTATTTTTGATCTCCTGTACAAAAACAAAAAAACAAAAACAAGAAAAACAATCAGTTGTAAAATGATAAATCTAACACAATTCTTTTAAAGAATTCTTTCAAAAACAGCGATTTTCAGAGGGGTCAACCTAGCACAATGTCTACAATGTATGAAGATCACCTGATTCTGGCAGGTCATAATTTCAGATCATGTAATGAAGTGGTTATTGATGCTAACTGCAGAGTCATTTACAGGTATCAAGAAGTCTCTCAAGATCATTTGTAACATAAAAAAGATTTTCTCAATTACAGCTGTTCTTTCATAACTGTTTACTCAGTTGAGGCAAATATCTTCAAATGTTACATATATCTACAGAAAAGAACCAAAAGTGCAAACTCATCAAGCAACTAGATCAGCAAAAAATATGTGACCGAAAAATGGCCCATTATTTTTTTTAGGAACAAATCTCAGCATACATCTGTAAAATTTGGCTATAAATTTCGAGAGGGGATGTTTTTAGCAATCATTTATCCAGCGATTGGAACCAACACCCAACCCACTTGATCAAACGGATGAGTGCATTCATTATTCTTCCCATATCTCAACCTCTATGGGGAGGGGGATGTCAATAAATATAAAAAGACAATATTTACAATTGTTTTTACATGTTTGTATTTGTTTTACTCTGTTCATAGCACAAACATTTTTTAATTGCACAATTTTTTTCATACATGATATCAGAAAATAACAGTATGCTAACTTTAAAGCCAAAAGTTTTGAAATTCAATAAAATATTAGATTAAAGAGAATATTTTCCGAGATTCTTGACATTACTGAGTACTTATAAGCAATATATAAAATGCACTCATGGAACATTAAAATAAATATTTTTTAAGGTAAAGCAAAATATTTTGCTTATTGGAACTATTAAATTTAATCTATTGACTAATTCATTAAGAATAAAAAATAAAGGAGTTATTATTGAATATCCTTTTAAGTTATGCAAGAATTAAAGAAATAAAAAAGGAGTGATATTTTTCTCAAAACTGTTTAAATGTTAAACAGTTGTAAAATGCTTAA
Organism: Ascarosepion bandense; assembly: GCA_037127315.1. Taxonomy (NCBI): domain Eukaryota; kingdom Metazoa; phylum Mollusca; class Cephalopoda; order Sepiida; family Sepiidae; genus Ascarosepion; species Ascarosepion bandense. The sequence goes on along the minus strand of JBBBDQ010000328.1, from coordinate 5,498,197 downwards.
ATTAAACAAAATTCTTTAATGCATGTTCAGACTCAAAAATAACATTAAAATTTGCTCTTTATATTTGTAGATATGAACATCTGTAGATTATATTATCAGAAAAAACAATAGTAAATTTAAAGCCAAATTTTATAAAATTCAATAAAATATATGATTACAGAAAATATTTTCCTAGATATTTATGATTGCTGAGTATTTAAAAATAATATATAAATAGTGCTCATGTTATATGAATTTTTCTCACATCTAAAGCTCCCAAAGACCAAAATTAGATGAATAAGAATTGGTTATCAAGTTGTCAAATACATCATCATCTTAAATAAACAGCTTTCACTGTATTAAAAGAAAACATCTTTGCAATATTTTATACTTAAAGTAATTAATAGTTTTTTTTCAAATCAGATTGATTATACTTTAAATCTGCTAATATTCCTCAAATAAAGTTTCAGAAAATTATATTTTATTTTTGGAAGGTATTTTTAATAAAGACAACTCCATTGCAAAAAAAAAAAAAAAAAAAAACATGGGCTGAAATTGGCACTAAAATAAAATGTTTCAGCAAAAAAAAAACTCCATCCCATGAATAATCTATAAACTAATTAATCAAGAATAAAAAATAAATTAATCTTGAATAATGTCCATTTGAATTGTGCAAGAATTAAACACAATATAAAAAGTTAATGGCATTTTCCTCAAAACAATTCAAGTGTCTAAAATATTATCCTTTCCATAAAAACAAAATGAGTTTTGCCAAAATGCATGCATATATATATATATATATATATATATATATATATATACATCAGAATGGCAATTATGATATAATTCAGCTAGTCAGTTAAGTGCCGTATAAGATACACGCTTTGGGTGATCATGTCTTGAAAGAGACATGACTGACTGGGTAGAAGATTATCACACAGTAAGTTGCCATTGCTTTCTGTGGTAGACTGGTTGCCAGCCAAGGCTATAGAACCCAGTCTGTCCTATTATTTAACCCATAACTGGACGGAAGAGACGGATTAATACCTTTCCCAAGGATATTTGTGCATAAGTGAATGCAAGGAATTCAACTGGAATTTGAACTCAGCACCCCGATTTGTCATTCCGAGTAGATATCCATTGTACCACAACGCACATAAGTCCATTAAAATCAATAGAAAGAAAATTCATTGTTATTGATGGATAAACTTGCAATTACCTTTTGATGCCTTTAGACACTAATGATATAAACCAATTGGAACAACTCCAAAGAGCATACACACTTCACATGACACTCAGACTCTCATATTTCAAAAAGTTATTGAAGTTACAGGTTATAATGCAGAATAATATTTTTAATAATGGAACTGAAATTATGTTTAGAGAGGGAATTATTTACTGAGAAATGATGATTTAAACTTTTTTTATATTTGGCATTAAAATCTGCAAACCACTGCTTCAAATGACAAAACAAAGACTTTGTTCTGTCATAATTCTCAAAAAGTTATGGTTTCTAAATTGAAATGTAAAGTGTAAATATGGTTTTTGTTTTGAATTTATTAATTTAATTAAAACAAAGTCGTTCTGTCACTTTAATTAATTCAGAATGAATAAATTTTTTGAGACCATGGTAAAAAAAGAAAAATCTTAGTCTACAGTCCTGCAGTTTCACATAACAATTTGTGAAGAAACTTTAGTTTGAACCCAGCCAAATCACCAATTGTAACTCCCAAGGCTTCACTATGCAACCAGCCAGTTTCACTGACACAAAAAAACAGTATATATGCAAATCAAAAGTAACAAAGCAAAAAGTTCATGTAAAATTAATGCTCAAGGGCAAAAAAGATACAGCCCAGTGATTGTAGTGTTCTGAGTTCCAAATAAGTAACAAAAATATGGTGAAAGTAGGTAAGAAGTAGTCTAATTCTATGGGTTTAGAACAAATCCCAGCATACATCTCTAAAATTTGTCTCTAAATGTAGTCATTCATACAGCAACTGAAACAAATTTAATATTCCCAAAAAGCAAAATAATTTAGTATATTTCAGACCAAATTTAAAGTAACTGCAAATTTTTTCTTTGCTATTCATCTGTAAATTCATCCATATAGACAGAGCTATTAATATCAAATTATTTTCTTCATTACAGAATCTTCCAAAAATATACTTTTCCTAAACATTATTTTAGAAAAGTTAGCTCATTTAAAGTTTGATTAATATGAAATAAAAAAAATATTACTTTCTTTTACTGTAAAATATTATAGATGAGAATTTGTTAGTGATATTGGAATAAATATATTCATACAAAACTCAGCAGGGTGTGTTTCATGTGTTGCATTCTACATGCCAACTGGGAAAATGCAAATCCCAACACTTAACACAAATATAGGTTCTGTTCTCTGAGTTTACATACAGTTCAACAATGTTGGCATCTCTAAAAATGCAGATAAGCAAATTTTACAAGAATAATGTTTCTCGCTGATTAAGATTTGAACATGATCTAGTATATCTTACTTTTCTACAAATTGAAATCTAGGAAACAGGCAAAGATGCTTTCTATCCTTTGTGTGTGATTGATTATAGCAGGCCAAAGATGACTTTAATGAAAATACAAATGCATTTTATCAGAAGAACATAATTTTACTTAAATGTGTGTTTACATATAGAATTTTAAAAAATGACATACATAAAAATACATTTACACAAATTTCACCAGTATGTGGTTTCTTGCCAGGGTGTGTTTGCACATAAAACTTCAAAACTCATCAATAATATGGTTTTTCTCCAGTGTGTTCACTTATGGTATCCTAACAATGACATCACTGAAAATGCAGATTCACACACTTTATAAGAATACCGTTTCTCTCTGGTGTGTGTTTGTATATGGTGTTTAAAAATGTCTTTGCTGAGAATGCAGACCAACAAAGTTCCCAATTATATGGTTTCTCTCCAGTGTTTGTGCATATGCTATGCAAAAGATATTTTTGTGAAAATGCAGAGCCACAAAGTACACAAGAATATGGATTCTTCCCAGTGTGTGTTTGCATACAGTCCTTCAAAAACGGCTTTCATAAAAATGCATTCACAAATGTGTTTGTATATGGTGCTTAAAAACTGATTTGTCTAAAAATTCAGACCCACAAATTTCACCAGAATATGATTTTTCACGCGTGTGTTTGAATATGGAATTTTAAATATGCCTTAAATAAAAATGCAGCTCCACAACACACTTCACAGAATATGGTTTTTTACCAGTGCACATGAATATGGCAATTCAAATGTGCCTTTAATGTAAATATAATGCACAAGAATATGGTTTCTCTTCAGTGTGTTTTTTGCATATGGCACTTTAAATTTCTTTACTGAAAATGCAAATCCACAAACAATGCAAGAATATGGTTTCTCTCCAGTGTGTATTTGCATGTGGACCTTCAATGTTTATTTCATACAAAATGCAGATGCACAAACTTAAAAGCTGATTTCATGGAAAATTCAGACTTACAAACTTGACAAGAATATGGTTTCCCTGTAGTATGTGTTTGCTTATAGCATTTCAAAACTGCCTTTGTTGAAAATGCACATGCATAAACTTTGCAAAAATATCTCCAGTGTGTTGGTGCATAAAACTTCAAATGTGCTTTCTGTAAAAACATAGGTCTACAAATTTCTCAAGACTATGATTTCTTTTCAGTATGTGTTCGCATATGGCGATTCATTTGTGAATTTGATGAAAATGTAGATCCACAAACATTGCAAGAATATGGTTTCTCTCCAGTGTGCATTCGCATATGGACATTCAATGATGATTTAATAGAAAATGCAAATCCACAAACTTCACAAGAATATGGCTTCTCTCCAGTGTGAGTTCGCATGTGGCGCTTCAAAGTTACTATCTCAGAAAATGCAGATCCACAAACTTCACAAGAATATGGTTTCTCTCCAGTGTGTGTTCTCATATGGCGCTTCAAAATTGCCTTTGATGACAATGCAGATCCACAAACTTTACAAGAATATGGTTTCTCTCCAGTGTGTTTGCGCATATGACATGCCAAATATGTTTTTTGTGAAAATGCAGAGCCACAAACTTCACAAGAGTATGGCTTCTCCCCAGTGTGTGTTTGCATATGGTCCCTCAAATGTGATTTAATGGAAAATGCAGCTCTACAAACTTCACAAGAGTATGGTTTCTCCCCAGTGTGTGTTCGCATGTGGCGATTCAAATGTGCCTTTAATGAAAATGCAGATCCACAAACTTCACAAGAATATGGTTTTTCACCAGTGTGTGTTCGAATATGACACTTCAAATTTGCCATTAATGAAAATGCAGTTCCACATACTTCACAAGAATATGGTTTTTCACCAGTGTGTGTTCGAATATGGGCCTCCAATGTTGATTTCATGGAAAATGCAGAGTCACAAACCTCACAAGAATATGGTTTTTCACCAGTGTGTGTAAGTATATGGCGCTTCAAAACTGATCTATCTGCAAATTCTGATCCACAAACATCACAAGAATATGGTTTTTCACCTGTGTGTGTTCGAATATGGCGCTTCAAATGTGCCATTAATAAAAATGCAGTTCCACATACTTCACAAGAATATGGTTTCTCTCCAGTGTGTTTTTGCATATGGTATCTCAATGATTTCTTGTGTAAAAATGCAAAATTACAAACTTCACAAGAATATGGTTTTTCTCCAGTGTGTGATCGCATATGACGCTTGAAAGCTGTCTCTGTTGAAAATGTAGCTTCACAAACCTCACAAGAATATAGTTTCTTTCTAGTATGTGTTTTTATATGGCGCTTTAAATTTGTTTTTAATGAAAATGCAAATCCACAAACTTCACAAGAATATGGTTTTTCTCCAGTGTGGATTCGCATGTGGATCTTCAAAGTTGATTTTCTGGAAAATGCAGATTCACAAGCTTCACAAGAATATGGTTTTTCTCCAGTGTGTTTTTGCATATGGTATCTCAAAGAGTTCTTGCTTGAAAGTGCAAAACCACAAACTTCACAAGAATATGGTTTCTCACCAGTGTGTGTCTGCATATGATTCATCAAAACTGTCTTTACTGAAAATGCAGATCCACAAACTTTACAAGGATATGGTTTCTCTCCGGTGTGTGTTTGCATATCACCTGCCAAAGATGACATATCTGAAAATGCAGTTCCAGAAATTTTCTGAGATTGTGGTTTCTCATGAGTGTGTGTTTGCATATGGTTTGTTGAATGTGACATCTGTGGAAATTCAGGTCTGCAACCTTCACAAGAATATAGTTTCTCACCAGTGTGTGTGCATATCACACTTCAAAACTGCATTTTCTGAAAATGCAGATACACGTATATCAGAAAAAAAAATTATTTCTAATGTGTCTTTCTTTGTATATAGGCCTTTAAAGTTCATTTCATGGTAAATACAGATCCACAATTTTCAAAAGAATATCGTTTCTCTCCAGTGTGTTTTCACAAATGGCACTTCATATGTTTTTATTGAAAATGCAAAAATATAAACCTTCAATGTTGATTTCATGGAAAATGCAGATCTACAACCTTTGCAAGAATATGGTTTTCAAGTGTGTATTTGCATGTAGCACTTCAAAGTCAATATTTTCAAAAATGCAGATGCACAAACTTTACAAGTATATGGTTTCTCTCCAGTGTGTGTTGCATACCAGATGCCAAAGGCGACATATCCGAAAATGCAGATCAAAAAACTTTGTGAGAATATGGATTCTCTTCAGTGTGTGTTCACATATGGGACTTCAAAGTTAATTTCATGGAAAATTCAGATCCACAAACTTCCCAAGAATATGGTTTCCCTTCTAGTGTGTGTTTCATGTGTTTTCTGTGAAAATCCAGACTGAAAACTTTAAGTTTTTATAATTTCTGTCCAGTATGTGTTCGCTTTTGTTGATTCAAATGTGAGTTAAAAATGCAGATCCACAAATTTCACAAGCATGTGATTTCTTTCTAGTGTGTGTTTGCATATTGGACTTCAAATGTGACTTCTCTGAAAAAGGAGATGCAAAAATTTCAAAAGACTATAGTTTCTCACCACAGTGTGTTCCCATATGGCTCTGCAAATATGATATCAGTCAAAGGAGAGAACCACAAACTTTACAAAAATGTGATGTCGCTTCAGTGTGTCTCCACATGATACTTCAAATTTGACTTCTCTAAAAATTCAGATCTATAAAGTTTACAAGAATATTGTTTGTAGTGCCTTTTTACATATGCTACACTAAATCTAAATTATGACCAGGAATTGGAAAACTAACAAAAACATAAGTCTTCTCTCTAAGTTTTACTCATATGTAAAACTAAAATTCTTCAAAAAATATACACCAAACATTTCAGAGTCCATGATTTTTAGCCAGTTTATGTGATGCTTTGGAAAATATAGATGTACAAGCTTTATATGAACATGGCAGCGTATATGTTTCTGTTCTTCATGGAAAGTTAAATTTCTCCTTTTTTTTTCAACCGAATTCTCAATAATAAGTTCTTACGAATATCATGATTTTCTGTTCAGCCAAAACATCTGTGAAGAAAAAAATAATGAGACATATTTAATATAGACAATAAATATAAAATTAAATCATATTTTAACAGAGACATTTAGCTTTATGTTAAGGATAGGTGATTTCAGCCCATTGATACAATAATGTAGCAAGCAGAAAAGATCAATAGAAAAATCATTAAGTTCATACTAAATAATTTCCTTTTGAAAACACATGTACAAGTACAATGACATTTTTCTGAAAAATTTGAAAATGCCTAAAATATTATTCTTTACAATTATTTTTTCCACTTGAAAAAATTCAGTTTCACAAAAGACAAGTGACAACAGAAAAATTATGATATAAGGTGAATTAATAATGAGAAAAAGACATTAATTTAAGTATGAATCTTGAAATGAAGCAATAAAAAGCATTAACTTTAAAACATAATGACAATGAGAATGAGGAATCAGTTTTGAATATCAAACAATAATGTCTTTCTCTTTTTCACAAGTTGTATAATTAAAGATGGTAATCAGGCAATCATTAGTTTGTTGATATAAATCAAACATTACAACTTTGTGTTGGCATAATGCAATCTTTCTGCCATTAATAAGAAAATTCTAGTATAAAATGAGTGGATAGCAATTCAACAGAACCAAAGATATTTGTAAAATGATATTATGAAAAGTTATTTTCTTTCAAATAGTTATGATATCTTTTACAAAAATAAAGAAATATAAAAAATAAAAATATGGCCTACAAAATCTGATATAAATCAACTAAGTATTGACTATGTATAAAATTTATAGTATTTTATAAATCAAATTATTTACATATGAAATTTTGCATAGAAAGATGCTTTATGAGATTACCAGAGTGGATTCATTTACTTATAAGTAAACCTCCCAACCTCCCAAAGTCTTACACATATTAAAAATAGATCTCTGCAGAGACTCAGATTTCAATCAAACAAAATGCTATAGGATCTACACAAAGTGCTATTCATTGTGAAGAAATGTTCATAAAAATATTGCCCTTTTGTACAAACTGTAAATATTTTCACAAAAGCACCTCATCAAAAAGTGCTTTATAATTGAAATTTAAATCAAGTTTGAAAGTGCAGATAGCAGTGCAGGATTTGCCAATGATTTAAAAATGCCTTTAATAATTAAACACAGAACTTTTTTTAAAATTAATACTATGGACTTCCCTCCAGAAAATGGTAGCTAAGGTTTAAAAGGAATTTTTAAAAAAATCAAACATCATTCGTGAAGCTTTTAACATTTAAGCTAATAGATTAAATTTAATATTTCCTATACATTGCTGTGTTTCAAAAACTAATTTAAATTGGCAGGAAATTTTTTTTTAAATCTGTTACTAAAATAGTTAAGCACTCTTTTTAGCCATCTACCTTTGCAATTTAATTCTCTTTGTTAAAAAATCTTCCAAAAATGAAATATACTTTTCTGAAATTTTGAATAATATTAGCTAATTTAAAGTATAACAAATCTGTTTTCAAACAAATATTATTTACTTTAAGTTTAAGATATTGCAGAAATACATTTCTTGACCCAATAGCAGCTATGGTATTAAACCAGAAACATCTGTATTGATAGCTTGATGACAGATCTAATGATATTCTATGGAGACTTTGTCTGGAAAACAGAGTTGAAAAAAATGATGCAAGCCTCATTTGTATATTAATTTTAAATATTCAGTCATCTTAAAAATCGAGGGAAGTATTATATCCATAATCTAATGTTTTATTGAATTTTAGAAATGATGACTTTAAATTTGCCAAAGTTATTACTTCTATTTTCTGGTCTGCCATACTTACAAATATTAGCATGTTTATATGTAGACAAAAACATTTTAAATCCTTCTCAAAATATTGGTGTTTGCTGATTTGTATTAAACTTTTCCAATTATAATTAGTAAATATAGTTTTCACTTAATATCATTTAGAATTAATACATAATTTCAAGATTTAAATCTCAATAAATTTTTCTAATTAAAATTTAAAAGAAAATGAAAACAATTCTTGTAAAAAATTAATTATCCATTGAAATATTTTCCTAAGACAATAGTGTTCTTAATATATCCTACTTATAAAAGCAATTAAATTTTTTTCTAAGATAATGTCACCTTTATTTTATGATTTGGAGCACTTAATTGGTAAATCACGTTTCTGATTGACATAAACAAATTGATGATTTAAATTCTCTAATGAGTTTTGCTTTTTTAAGTAATATAAATATGAAGAGGGTGAAATTTTAATTTTTCAAAATTTCCTAAAATTAAGTAAGTGGGGGTAACAGATGTAATTATATATATATATATATATATCAGAAAATGAAAGAACATCACCAGAAGAACAACGATGTTCTGAAACATTAAATTTTTTGTGTAGTGATATAATTCTTTTGTAAACCACTGTAACAACAAAATTACAATATATATATATATATAAGATTTTATAACAAATAAGAGAACTTTTTAATTTCATTTATAAAAGTCCTGAAAATTTAATTAAAATCAGACAATTATTTGATTTTTGCAAGAATTTTCAAAACAATGTGTTTTTAATGCAATTAAAGAATTGAAATTACCAATGCTAATTTTGTCTAAACACTGATGCAAGAAAAATCAGATTTTTAATCAAAATTTCAAACATCCTAGAAAGAATTTCAAGAAATTAATAAAATAATAAACTTCATGTTTTTACTCTTAATAATTTAAAATAGCAAACATTTTGATAATTATACTTATATAGATACCTCCAGTCATTTTCAATAATATTATTTTAAATTGAATTTTTAAAAATAAAAAAAGTTTTCTTTTATTTATTTTTTTTCATTTATTTTAGTTTTAACTGAAAACTAAATGATTAAATTTACTATTTCCAGTAAGAAAAATATTCTGGTGTATTTCGAACAGAAATTATATTGATTAGAATCTAAAATTTGATTGTTTTTTAATTTTTCAAATTTTTCAGCCATTTTTTAGTAATCAACACATTTGTAAACAAAAGTTAATTCTTGGTTTTAAGTCTTGCAAAAATATACTACTGTGACACATTATTTTTTGAAAATTAGCAAATTTAATGTTAAATTAATCTGATTTACACAATTGTTATGTATTTATAGCATGAAATTTAGAATAAAACTATTTCTTAAACATGGTGTTCATCTTTTTGACCTTTTCTTCGTATTTGACATGTAATGACATCTAGCTATATGCTAGATAAATGTATAGCACTAAAGTTGACAAAATTATTCAAATATTTTTCCTGTAAAGGGAAAAAACTGTAAAACACAGACCTTTTAATGTACACACAGAAATTACCATACAAAAAACCTTCAAATACATAAAAACAAACAAAAAGTTATTTTAAAAATATGATGGCTCAATGATTTGTATTAAACTTTTCAATTTTCAATTAGTAGTCTTCACTTAATAACTTGATAACTTAATGTCTACAAGTCTTTGAAATATCTTAAAAAAATATTTTTAAAACTTCATAAATTATTATAATCCACCAAAAAATGAAAACAAATTCTTTTAAAATTTCATTATTAATAAAAATAATTTTCTTTCAGATTATAATGTCCTTAATTCTTATTATTTATTAAAGTAATTAAAAGCTTATCTAATTAAATAATGTCATAGTTTTATTGCATTTTTTATTTTACTATTAGGATCAGATTTTCAGAAAGGGGCCAAATGATCGAAAAACATAATAGATGATTTACATTCCTCAATGAGTTCTGTGTTTAATTAATAAAACCAATTTTGCCAACAAAATTTAATTTTCTGAAGTTTTATAAATTTATGTGGAGGGAGGTGGGTAACAAATGTAAAAAAATATTTTTACCAAGATTTTTAAAAAAATAATAATTTTAAAATCAGTTTCATTGTTATGAATACAGGATTAAAAGTAACTCTCTTCTCTTCACTGTTTACAAATTTCACCAATCCAATGTGAAATCTAATTTTGACTAATAGAAAAAGGAATGACTTTGTACTGAAGAAATAAGACAAAGCCAAATTTTGCAATCTGGTGTTAATTATTTTCTCACCAATGAAAGGGAGTGATTTACAAAACTGAGAGATATTAACAAGCCTGCATGAAAAAATCCTTTGATATATATAGAGAGAGAGAGAAAGAAGGTGGAATCAATCAGATGGGAGCAGAGATCAGATACAACACTGCCATGTTGTGACAAAAGAAATTTCAAACCACTGAACCAGACATAACGTCTCATCGACACACATTTGTTCTCCTTTTCTTTATGTGCTGTTCTCTTTTATCTCTTCTTCATCCTTAACATTCTCACCCTCAACCAAAAGAAGATGACAACAACAATAAGACACTTCAAATGACTCCTAAAAATTAATGTGAAGAAGTACAATTTTTCTTTATTGCTTTACCTTCCTTTTCACTTTCTCACCATCCACTAAAAGAAAGAAAGGTACATAGATTTTATTACTACCGTGTTAATCCTTTTCTGCATAAACACATTTTGCTACAACTACAAACTCTGGGTTCATTTAACTACACACTACACTTTCTCATTGAACATTTACATGGTTAATAATTTCACTTCCTACAAATTGATATTATTCTGATCTGTAAAATTTTCATTTGAATATACAAATGAAATACTTATATTCTTCAACCTTCTGATCTGGAGTAAATTATAGGGAGTTCGGTTATGTTTAGCACAAGACCAATTTAATAAACATTGCTTGAGCTCCCTACTTCACATTCATTTGTGAATAAATCCAAAAAATTACAATAAAATCCGCAAATTATTTGACTTTTGCAAGAATTTCCAAATTAATGTGTTTGTCACTGCAAAAATCTGAATTACGTAATATTACATTTTCCATTGTAAACTCTCGTAATGTTTTGGCTACACATTAACAAAAATGAAACAAATGATTTTTACCAAAATTTTGAAAGTGTTAGAAAGGATTAAAATAATTAAAAATACTCTTAGTAATAGCAAAAACATTTTGACGGAAAAACTTCATTCTTAATATTAAGTTTGGGACTTTTTTCTATGCAGTTTTTCTCAGCCATTTAGTACAGGTACCTCTATGGTAAGTACCTCCACTCATTTTTTATATCTAACTTTTAAATTGAATTTTTAAAATAAAAATGTTTTCTTGAAACTTTTATTTTAGTTTTAATTGAAAGCTAAATGATTAAATTTACTATTTCTAATAAGCAAAATAATCTGGTGTATTTTAAACAGAAATGATTTTAATGAGAATCTAAAATTTTTCAATTTTTTTAATCTTTCAATTTTTCAGCCATTTTTAAGCGATAAATACAGGTAAACAAAAGTTAATTCTCAGTTTTAAAAATCTTGCAAAAATAAAATATACATCTATGACACATTATTTTGGAAAATTAGAAAATTTGATGTTAAATTAATTGGATTTACACAAGTATTACTTATTTATAGCATGAAATTTAAAATAAAACTATTTCTTAATCACAGAGTTGAACTTTTTGACATGTACGCCGTATATCAAAATGTGTTGACAGGTTGTGTTTTGACTGATAAAATAAAAGTGTATGGCGTTTACAAGTGACAAAATTGTACAAACTCTAATCTTTTAATTTGCACATAGAAATTACCATAAAAAAACTTCAAATGCACATAAATTTTTTTTTAATTATTTTAAGAATATGAAGGAAAACGATTTGTAAACTTTGCAATTTTCGATAGGCAATATAATCTTCAATTATTAACTTAAAAATAACTGCAACAAATCTTTGAAGTATTTATTTTTGAAACTTTATAAATTATTAATTAAAAAAAATGAAAACATTTCTTTTAAAATTTTATTAGTAACAGAAAAAACTTTAATACGTTTTCCATTGTAAATTCTCGTAACGTTACAATTCAACTAAATAAAAACAAAATTTTCTGCCAAAATTTCGAACATGTTAAAAGTTTGAAAAATAACTAAAAATTACTTTGATCTTTCCTCTTAATAATAATAATAATAATAATAATAATAATAATATTTTAATAGAAAAAGTTGTTTTTTATTAAGTTTGGGGCATTATTCGTACGATGTTGTTGTATAGTGTTTTTTTTGTTTTGTTTTTTTTTAGCGATTTTTAGTGGAGGTACCTACCGGCTATTCTTTTCAAATATTTAAACTTCTACTCAACTGTGAATTAGATAATATACTTGAAATACATTTCACGAGTTGTTTCTTTGTTTTTTTAGAAACTTTGTGCTGGTAGCTAAAAAAATAACCCAATCTCACTGTTAATTTTAACACACATTTATGCTGTTGCATTTAAATTGCAAATTAAAAAGATAAAACAGTTTAATTCATCAACGAATTCTGCTTTTTATATCTTTTTTTTTTCGTTCTGTTATTTTTGTTTCTTTAAGTACCGAATAAGTTCTGTTGTCTGAAATTTCCTAAACTTTTCAAAAGAGCACTGAACAAATGAAATGGAAATAAACGGCTGTCCAAAAGAATAAAAATTTTACATCTAAAAAATTAAAAACTATTTTTGTTATTTTCTTTCGAACAAAAATTGAATTTTTTAAACCAACTGCAATGATTCAATCAACGTTATTTTTGTTAATGATATATAAATTATTCTACTAAAAAAAATGGATAATGTTGGATTGGAATTGGCTGCTAATTTTGTGAAGTAAATAATGCTTTTTTATTAAAAAAAAAAATTAAATTAAAAATTAAAATTAATATTTCTTCGAAATAAATATATGACATGATGAAATCATAGCTGAATTTATTTTTAAATTTTATTTTACTAACTTTGACAAAGAATAAAAAGAAAGAGAAAACGGTGAGGCAAACGCAAATCAGTAAATAACGATTTCGTTTTTAACAAAATCCTTTCGATTCTTCCACTTACCCTTTTTCACACAAGAAAAATAAAAACGGGCTGAATTTCTTTGTTCAAAATCAAACAATTTTGTTGGGATTTTTTTTCTTTTTTTTTTGTCAACCTAACCAGACTTGATATAAACACGATAAAAACAAAAAATTTCTTTCGAGAAAATATTTTCACTGACAACATAAACCGAAAAAAAACAAATTACGGTGTTAATCAAAATTTTGTTCCTTGTGTTTAAAATCCTAAGATTTTTTTTCTTTACTTTTTAGGGCATTTTTTGGCACTTGGAGGAATTATTCAGTACTAGACAACTCATAAACTTATTGAGTTTCTTTTGAAAGCTGTCGTAAAAAGAGAAGAAAACAAATATATTTGTTATATATATATATATATATATATATATATATATATATATATATATATATATTAATGGGTGGAAACAACAACAGGAAAGAAAGTATTTCGAACAGGTCCCTCAGCAAACCAAATTCACAAGTTTCAAACACTTCAACTTGATCAGAATAAACCAAATTCTCAAGTCTTGTTTTGATCTCGCGAATGACGACTTAAAACAACGACCCCCACCTCAAATCAACATACCACATTTTATGCACTCAACCAGTTTACGACTCAGCCAATGAGCACTGAGTGCTTAAAGCAGTAATATAAAAACAGCTACAAAAGTGACACCAATTCTAGAATCACAAAGTGCTGTCTGATTCTCCATCCAACTAATGCTCGCCAATTCGCCATCTCCACGCTCCCTGGCAAAACATGCACCTCCCTTTTGGGTCGCCGTGGTAAGTCACTGTTACACTCCCCACTGATCTCCTGATCACAGGCACTGCATCCCGGGGCAGGTCTTTTCTGTGGGGTACTTCTTCAAAAAGGAACGAACTACGACCTGGAGTGTTATTAGGTGCTTTGGCATTGGTCTCTGAACTGTTGGTAGGGAATCACCCAGCAAACTAGATTTCAAATATATAAATCATTCACTCTCCTCTGTGTCGCTATCAGAATCTGTCAATGGATCTAATTCCAAAAAAGTGCGTAAATTTTTTGTGTTGCGGTGTGCCATCAATCTGCACCGACTATCTGGGTTACGAGACCCGTTTTGAATTTTGTCGTGCACCTGCTTCTTGGAGTTTTCACCTAGACAATACCCCCTTCTTTGTATATTCCTTGACTGTTTTGTGGTGCATATGAGGGCGTGGTATCAATGTTGCATAAACAAACGTGGTATCTATGCAACATGTTGGCTGGTGCTGGGGAAGCCGAAAGACTGTTCTTGGGAGTGACGTTGTACCAATTGAATAGACCGCCTCTGACACCAGACATTGTTTTCTGGCTGCAATACTCCTATGACAGCGTTCCACAATTCCATTCCCAGCCGGTACATGAGCGCATCTAAATCTCAAGTGCACTCCTAACTGTTTAGGAATCTCTTAAAGTTTAGACAAATAAAGGCAGTGTCATTATCTGTCAAGATCTCAGCTGGTGGGTCCCACTCATAGAAAACTAACTCCAGTTGAGAAATAACAATAGTCCTGTCGGTGCAGTGATCAGCATATCACGAATCGAGAAGGGCTGCAATCAATAAGTGTTAAAAAAAATGACCGCCTCTGTAGTGGGTAATATCCATCGCCAATCTACTCCAAGTTATTTTTGCACCTAGCGTCCCCTTTTTTCAAAGCACAGGCACTGGATCAATTGACTGGCAGGCTTCGCAAGTTTTGACAACAGATTTTATAAGCTTTCTGGACACTAATGGGTTAACAGATCTGGTAAAATATAATGTCCTTTTCACACCCAGGTTGCCACTTTGGTGGTGAATATTGATCACCTGGTTCTTGTTCAATCTACTTTCCACAATGGTGCAGCCTTTCAGCAGTTGTTCTTTTCCATGTCGATGTGAATCTAACCATCTCTGTGGTACTCGAGTCAAGCAGTCTGTGTGGTTTAAACAGAATTTCACTAACGTTATAGCCATCGTCACGGCGTATTTCTCTGTCAATGCTCACAATGTCTCTAAGCGTCGTCATACCAGCATCTCACCAGACACCTTTGTGTTCACTCGGGTATTTTCAGTTAGGGTGTCCAATATCCATTGATGTACACAGGTCGAATCTGTAACCAAATGTAACACCAAAGCCTGCCATTGAATGGCCAGATTTATACCTTTTATTGCAACATCGAGCTCAGCCAAATTTAAAGTTTGGCATCTTCAGCTGGGCGCAACCAACTAGCATCCTCCACAATGTTCCCATTCACTTCTAATGCCACTCCTGTGGCTACAGAACTTGTGTCCATCCACACCTTCATCTCTCTACCATCAAAGCACCAGTCTTCTCTCATGGGATCCATCTTGTGTACCTTGGCCACTGTTTCTGTTAGCATGCAATGAAGAAAGACATTTCATCATCCAATCCGTTGGTCAGTGGTTGCCTGCTATTTTATAAATGCAGTCGCCACCCCGAGCCAGCCACATACAGGGTAATGGCACACAAGTTTCCCGCATAATGAAAAGATGCTTCGATGGGTGATGATCAGTGAAATGTTTGGGACTTCCCCGTTTCCATTGAAGTATGCCGCCCTCCCACCAGACCTGTAAGCCCAACACTTTAACTCCGTCTTCTAATCACAGTGGATTTTTACAAACAAGCCCATTGTACTATACTTATCTGCCCTTGGCATTTTGTTAGTGTAATTACTTCCCTTACTTGCATTCGCCAGTTGACGAATTGCTTAGTCAGGAAATGTTTTGTTGATTAAATCCTTGTTAAGGAAAACCAGTCTTGTCAACTCATTTCAATTTAATCAACAAAACATATTCAACAGTATGGATAAATACTTGAAGCCGGAACGTTTGGGCACCCCTCCTAATACAACATCCTCAAGTAAGCACTTTAATCACTGGCTTCGAAGTTTCTCGTCGTTCCTACGTAAAATTGTTGACCCTAACATCCATACTGATTTGGATAAACTCGATACACTGATAAACTGTATTTCTTCTGAGGTATACGAATACATTGCTGAATGTGATACGTTTGATAGTGCAATTAACCGTCTGAAAGAACTGTACATAAAACCCCCGAACGAAGTTTTCGCCCGGCATTTACTTGCCACTTGCGGCCAAAAAGAGGAGGAAAATATTGACGAATACGTGCAAAGACTACAGTTACTAGCGAAAGAATGTAATTTTAAACCAGTTGATGCGATTCAAAACCGAGACGACTGTGTCAGAGATGCATTCATCACAGGTTTACGTTCAAACGTTATTCGACAACGGCTACTTGAAAACAAAACACTGCATTTAAATATAGCTATCGACCAAGCTAGAACGCTCCATGCAGCTCAGAAAAATATTTACAAACAAGCCCATAATCAGCGAGACGCTGCCACGGGTGTACTGCAGAAAGTAGTTCTTCATTGATAAAATATCAGTAATATATACTGATGTGGCGCGCTTAATTGTCTGATCTTGATTTACTACTGCGTCGATAAAAGCTCTGATGATGAGCAGCGCCACATTTAACCCAAAACCTAATCGTGTCAGGCAAAATCTCTGACCCCTAAAAAACCACCGTCTAAAAAGACCATAATGCCTTATCGACATGAATTTGCAAGTAGGCCTTTCTTAAGTCCAAAAGTGATACATTGGCTCCTTGTTGTCACCATTCTCTGTGCTTCTTCACACACACATCTGCATCTTGCAGTAAATGCCTCAACAAATTGGTTTAATTCACGATAGTCCAATACCGGACAAATCTTTTTCTTGTGCTCCTGTACAATTGCCATCAAAGTAATCAAGCCCTTTGGTAGGCCAAGCTCTTTTTCGAGATACCACAATAACAGTTCTTTTTCATAAGCATCCTGAGCGTAGGATGGCACTGTATATTCTTGCACCTTATTTTTTAATTAACCAGGTGTATGACCACTCATCCATTTCCATGAGACGGTTCATACTTTATTGTTGGTGTCAAATGTCACACTGAAATCAGGCTCATCAATAGCAATGGTGACATACAAGCTTAACTTTTCATCAAGAAAGCGTACTTCACCCAATCTGATTAGATGCTGTTACATTATACGTGATCCATTCATGCTGATGGATTCGATATTAAGAAGGAAGGCAGGGACTCCGGATCTGACATGTTTTATTCATGCTCGGTCATACAGGAAGTGGAGAAACCAAGGGCAGATTATTAGCCCTTGTCTTAAGGGATCATGCTAAGGGGAACAACTTATCTACTTATCATGACATCTCCCTTTCTCAATTGAGAGTGGGCTCATTTAATAATTCTTTTTTTTTTTTTTAATTTCTCTTTTTTTTCTCTTTTTTTTTTTACTTCTAGTTTTTTAAGATTGCTACTGGGGGCTAGAGTCTATATATTTGTAGGGGGAATCTTTAGAGGTTTAGCCTCTGAGGAGTCTTTACACACCGCATGGATCGTCTCGGCTTTGGGACAGGTCTGTAGTGCCTGCTGATGGGGGGTTCAGAGGTTGGCTGTTTTACCAACATGGGTTGTGCTGGTTCCTCTGGTAATATTCTTTGCTTAGGTTCTGTCACTGGTGAACTCTGCTGAGTATACTGAAGTAGTGGAGTACTGACACTATTATGTGCTCCTTTTGCTTCAGTTGTAGGCGGTTGGTCATCATTGTTCCTTATTGGGTCTCCCTTAGCTGGTCTGATGTATTGTCGATTTCTTCTGTAGATATTACCACTTTCAGACTCAACTATGTACGACCTTGGATGGGTGTCATGATGACGGATCATCCCAGGCTCCCATAGCCTTGTTTTCTCATGCTGGACATAAACTTTTTGTCCAGCGTATAGACGTGAATGCTGTCTACTATTCTGCCTGTTGTAATATTCTTTTGATTTTTCTTTTTGCTTTAGAATTTCCATTCTTGTTTTTTCCTCACCCAGCTGTTGTTTTGACACCAGTGGGGTCCGTATCTGTCGACCATTCAGCAACTCCGCTGGTGAGCCAAGGTTTGCTGATATTTGGTGTGGCTCTATAAGCCATCATCGCTAGATAACTGTCTTGTCCAGTTTCACGCGCCTTCAGCAGTATTTTCTTACACACTCCAACCATCCTTTCTGCAAAGCCGTTGGATTTCGGGTAGTGCGGTGAGGATGTCTTGTGCAAGAAACTGTAAGTTGCTGAGAAGTTTCTGAACTCCCAGCTTGTGAACTGTGTGCCGTTATCTGTGTATACGATTTCCGGTACACCCCTCTCCTCGAATATCGCTTGTATGTGTTTAATAATAGCTGCTGATGAGGTGGATCTGAGTCGACGTATGAATGGGCTTCGGCTGTACTGATCTGCTACTAACAGGTACTCATTCCCTGCCATTGTGAACAGATCTGCACTGATGTATTGCCATGGGTAAGTAGGGCTTTCGTGCTGATGCATAGCTTCAGCTGGAATACTTGTCTGATATTTTTGGCAGGTTCTGCAGCTATTGATAAAGTCTTCAATGTCTTTATTCATCCCTGCCCAGTATATTACTGTACGGGCTCTCAGTCTTGTCTTCTCTACCCCTTGATGTGCTGCATGGAGTTCTTCCAGTATCCCTTTTTGTAGAGATGCTGGTATTATGATTTTGCTACTCTTGAACAAAATGCCATCCTCAATTCCTATCTCATCTCTGAAGTTCCAGAAAGGTAGGAGGCGGCTTGGGCAGCTAGCTCGATTGGCTGGCCACCCTGACATCACTATACGTGCAAGTTCTATTAATAATGGGTCCTGTAATGTTTCGACCCTAATGTTCTCTATCCTAGTTGGTGAGAAGTTGAAACATTCCATCGTGGCGTGTACATTGAGATCAATTCCTTCGATGTGTTTGCTGGGTCTTGGTGATACTCGTGATAGGCAGTCTGCAATTGGTACTGCTGTAGCTGGAGTGTCTGATTTCACAGCTAAATTTAGGGTTACTAACCCCAAATCCCGTGAAGATTTCAGTCCTATTAACATTGGTCCCTGAGAATTTACAACATGGAATGTTGTGATGATATGTCTGTCTCGGAACCTTACCCCTAATCGACATGTCCCTTCCTGATTGATTACTGATCCACCGAAAGCAATCAATCGGACTGGAGACTTTTCCAGTTGAATGCCCGTCAGTTTTTTATACAGCGTCTTTGGTAGCAGGTTGCTCATTGCTCCTGTGTCTATTTTCGCTTTTACAATTATTTGTCCTTGTTTGTTGCCGATTTTTAGTTTGGCATATGCCTCCGCAGCGTTTGTTGGTAAATTTCGGATTGAGTGAAAGTAGTACTCTTCATTCGAGTCACTATTTTCGTCCTGAGTTGCTGTGTGGATTCTTCTGTTTTTATTCCACTGTTGTTTTGTTCTTATATTTTTCCTTTGCTTCTTGGTTCGGCAAATGTTCGCAAAATGTCCTTTGTTGTTGCATAAGACGCATGTTTTCCCCTTTGCAGGGCACTCTCCACGAGGGTGTTGTCTGCCACAGCATCCACATTGCGTCTGTCTATTTTTTGCTCGTATCTTGTGCGTGCTACTGTCTTCCAACGGGATACGGATAGCCTCAACTTGTTAACAAGTCACTTCCTCCGTCTCTGCTATGCGTAGAGCTTTTGCGACGGTCAGGTCGCTCCCTTCCTTGATTAAGGATTTCTGTGCCGACTTTGAATAAATGCCGAATATGAAAAGGTCTGAAATGAGTTGACAAGACTGGTTTTCCTTAACAAGGATTTAATCAACAAAACATTTCCTGACTAAGCAATTCGTCAACTGGCGAATGCAAGTAAGGGAAGTAATTACACTAACAAAATGCCAAGGGCAGATAAGTATAGTACATTCTCCCCCTCCTTTTTTTTTTTTTTTTTTTTTTTTTTTTTACGGTTCATCATACCTCTTTGGCTTACGAATTTCCCGTTGGGATCGTCTGGGTATATCAGGAGTTCTTGACATTACTTGAGGAGGAATAATATTTAAATCACTTGGAGAAGATACAATTTCTGAGTTAACGATAGTTTGTGAATCGTTACTATCTACTTTTTCCTTGGGAGATTCATTAGTGGGTGTAGAATCATTTAGGTCTTTCTGGATATCATCTACAACATTCTCGCTTTGTAATGAGATCCCTGCTGGTGCTAGGTCGCTTACAGAGACTGTAGATTCGCGACCATTGGTGAATCTTATGTGTGCATATTGGGGATTTGCTTCGAGTAACTCTACTTCGTCAACTAATGGTTCGTACTTACTCGCTCGGACATGGCGACGCAAAAGAACAGGCCCTGGCTTAGATAGCCAAGTGGGTAAGGAATGGCCGCTGGGAGTTCGCCGTTGATATGAAAAGAGTCTTTCATGTGGTGTGGCATTAGTAGCGGTACAAAGAAGAGATCTTATGGAGTGTAGCACTTCAGGCAAAACCGTTTCCCACTGCGATTCCTTGAGATTTCTTGAGGCTAGGGCTAATAATGTGTGTTTCCATATAATCCCGTTATACCTTTCACACTGACCGTTTCCTTGGGGGTGATAAGGCGTTGTCCGGCTAGTAGCAATCCCGAGATTGGTGAGATATTCACGTACTTCCTTTGATAAAAAGGATGCACCCTTATCCGAATGGATGTAGGATGGCATGCCAAATACTATGAATATTTGACTTAGACCCTGTATTACAGAGTCTGAATTAGTGCTTGTACATGCGAAAGCAAAAGGGAAACGTGAGTACTCATCTATAACCGTTAATAGGTAACGGTTTTTCGAAGTTGAAGGAAGGGGCCCCTTAAAGTCAATGCTGAGTCGTTCCATTGGTTGTGTAGCTTTGACTAGGCGTCCAGCTTCTGGTGTATAGAAGCGTGGTTTCCATCTGGCACACACTGCACATGCTGCACACACTCTCTTAACCTCTTCAATAGAGTACGGAAGATTCCTTACTTTAACAAAATGAGCTAACCTGGTTATACCCGGATGACAAAGATGTTCGTGTATTTCATGCAATCTTCCCATGTTGTCGAGTGCATTGCACTGGACACGCGAGAGCGTATCGGCTGGAATATTGTTTTTCCCTGGTCGGTACATGATATCGTACTCGTAACACCCCAATTCCATTCTCCATCTTTCGATCTTGCTGTTCTTGATCTTTCCATGCCTTCTTGCATCAAACATGAAATTCACAGCTTGTTGATCTGTGACTATCACAAAACGTCGTGCTGATAGATAATGTGACCACTTTTTAACTGCCTCTACTATTGCACAAGCCTCCTTTTCTACGGAAGAGTGTTTTCGTTCTGTAGTCGTAAGTGTGCGTGAAAAGAATGCTACTGGACGGTTTGCTTGATTGAGAGTGGCTGCAATAGCAGTATCAGAGGCATCGGTTTCTACTACAAGAGGTATCTTTTCGTCGACTGAGTGCAATAAGGCCTTTTCAATTTCCTCCTTGAAGATTTCAAATGTTTTTATCGATTCTGGATCAAGGGGGAATGAATTAGCTGTTATTAAGGGTCTAATCTTATCAGAGAATTTGGGTATCCACTGGGAGTAGTAAGAGAATAATCCAAGCACTCGACGCAGAGAGGTTTTGTTCTGAGGAATAGGTAACTCTCTTAATGGCCGTAGACGTTCTGCATCAGGTCTAAGTAAGCCCTGTGATATACTATAGCCGAGAAAATCAATGGATGTTTTAGAGAACACGGACTTCTCTTCATTGAGAGTGAGGTTATACTGGGTAATAATCTTTTTTAATTTTTCTAAGTTCTCATCATGGTCTTGCTGATTTTTCCCGACTACGACAATGTTGTCTACATAGGCATACACTCCCGTTAGATTATTTTCCTTAATAATCTTGTCTATTATCCTTTGGAAACATGCAACACCATTGGTCACTCCAAAAGGAATTCTACAAAATTGGTAAAGTTTACCGTTAGCTTCAAATGCTGTATAAGGCTTATCTTCTTCTTTTATTGGTATCTGGTGATATGCACTCTTCAGATCCAATGAGCTATAAACTTTAAATTTTGATATTTCCTGGGCTAAGTCATCCATTCTTGGTAATGGATAAGCATCCAATCTAGTAAATCTGTTAATTGTTCTACTATAATCGACTACTAGTCTCTTTCTTTGACGTTCATTTGTTACTATTAAAACCTGAGCCCTCCAAGGGGAAGTACTTTCCTGAATTACACCCTCTCTGATCATTTTCTCAATCTCAGTCTGTATGAAACGTCTGTCACCCTCTCCACACCTTTTAGATTTAGTTGTAATAGGTTTACAGTCTGGATCAATGTTGGAAAATAAAGATGGTGTGTCCACTAATGCCGAGGGCACACTACAGGAGATAGGATGAGAGATTTCAAGATCTTTCTTAGAGCCACCGAATGCAAAAGATATAGTGGAATGTTGTGACATGAAATCTTGGCCAAGAATAATATCAGAGCAGAGGTTGGGTAGAACTGAAAGTTTTACATTTGGATACCACTCACCCAGAAGGTTCAAATCCACCGTACACTGTCCTTTGATAGAAGCTTTAAGTGATGATGACGCCATGGACACGTTACCAGTAGCAGGTTTTATTTGTATTTTGTGTTTCCTCACATAACTGAGGGAGATAAAGGATCCTGAGCTCCCCGTATCCATTAGCGCCGTACCGGCGCCATTTTTCCCGACCAATACGTATAATGCAGCCTGTTTTAGGGATCCTAAGGAGGCAGACGTAGTGTTGGATATCAACATTGTCGCGAGTCTGTGAGAGCATGTTGCAGCAGATGTCGTATTTGGGTTCGAACGGCACATTTTTGAGAAATGGCCTTCTTTTTTACATTTAAAACAGGTAGCGTTTCTTGCTGCACACACACTTCTGTTATGACGAGGTCCTCCACAAAAAAAAACACGTATACTTGGTGTTAGCCGAAGCTGCACAACAAGCATTAATGGGGACCGTTGACTGGACACCGGTACAGTTATTTTCCCGAGGAACTGCACCCACAATTGGTGTTTGAGTGTATGTATATGCTTCTGAATTTTTCTGAGCTGCATGGAGCGCTCTAGCTTGGTCGATAGCTATATTTAAATGCAGTGTTTTGTTTTCAAGTAGCCGTTGTCGAATAACGTTTGAACGTAAACCTGTGATGAATGCATCTCTGACACAGTCGTCTCGGTTTTGAATCGCATCAACTGGTTTAAAATTACATTCTTTCGCTAGTAACTGTAGTCTTTGCACGTATTCGTCAATATTTTCCTCCTCTTTTTGGCCGCAAGTGGCAAGTAAATGCCGGGCGAAAACTTCGTTCGGGGGTTTTATGTACAGTTCTTTCAGACGGTTAATTGCACTATCAAACGTATCACATTCAGCAATGTATTCGTATACCTCAGAAGAAATACAGTTTATCAGTGTATCGAGTTTATCCAAATCAGTATGGATGTTAGGGTCAACAATTTTACGTAGGAACGACGAGAAACTTCGAAGCCAGTGATTAAAGTGCTTACTTGAGGATGTTGTATTAGGAGGGGTGCCCAAACGTTCCGGCTTCAAGTATTTATCCATACTGTTGAATATGTTTTGTTGATTAAATTGAAATGAGTTGACAAGACTGGTTTTCCTTAACAAGGATTTAATCAACAAAACATTTCCTGACTAAGCAATTCGTCAACTGGCGAATGCAAGTAAGGGAAGTAATTACACTAACAAAATGCCAAGGGCAGATAAGTATAGTACAAGGTCAACTACGAGTGTGTCTTCTACAACTTGCTCGTATTCACATTGTTTGGCTATTTGACGAAGTCGTTTCAAAAATGAGTGTGCAGACTCGTCTGGGCTTTGGCGACATTGTAGTAATTCGTGTCTGGCCACGCGAAAATTCGAACGAGGGCTTACATACTGCTTAAAATGTGTAATATATGCTTCGGCAGTTCTTTCCTCGTCGTCCCTAAAAGAGAATGTGTCACTTATCTCTTGTCCTTCGACGCCAGTCCACAGAAGGAGATACCGTAACTTGATATCATCATCCACGTCTCGCATCGGACCATCAAAGTGAAGCCTGACTTGCCGGATAAATCTATCCATTGCCTTGGATAGGTTCGCACTAAACCAATCTATCGTTGGTGGAGGTATTTGGAATGAAGCTGCCATGGTAGTTCCGTTATTTCTCTTATTTTTTTGAAATTATAGAGAAAATTCTCTTACCTTCGTTGGCGAATGCGCATGTGTTGACGCTCCCTTTTTTTTTTTTTAAGGGTTGTCCCAAAATTGGGCTAAATAATCCTTTTTCCTCCGTAATATTCAAGTCTGTTTTCCGTGTGGGTATTTGTAATCCCACTCCTGACACCATGTTACATTATACGTGATCCATTCATGCTGATGGATTCGACATTAAGAAGGAAGGCAGGGACTCCGGATCTGACATGTTTTATTCATGCTCGGTCATTACAGGAAGTGCCAAAACCAAGGGCAGATTATAAGCCCTTGTCTTAAGGGATCATGCTAAGGGGAACAACTTATCTACTTATCATGACAGATGCACACCTCCAAGATCCCTGATGACATCGATCCCGAGAATGAGATTGTATTCCAATAATCACCTATAAACGATTAAGGCCTCAATAGTCACCAAACAAGCCGATCTTATGCCCAACTTGATTTTGCCGTACCTACGGCACTTCAAATCCTTCCATCAACTGTTAATACTTTTACTTCCTTTGGCCTCCACAGACGGCATAAAGCTCTGTTCACCTTACAGGGCCGTAGCTGATGCAAAAAAAAAAAAAAAAAACTCCGGACACAGAGAAAATTGCCCGGATTTATTAGTTGACAATGTGATGACGTCATCAGTGTCACCCGTTTCCAGAACCTTTGATGTTTTCTTTGTTTTTCTTTCTTGCTTTCTTTCTTTGTGAATTGTTTAGTTTGATTTCTGACGAAGACATTTTTCCTTGCCCGGATTGTCACTATGATTGCACGGATCGGCCCGGACCCGTGCCCGGTGTGCCCGGTAGTCAGATACGGCCATGCTCACCAGCGTCTGTGAGCACCCAGAGTCCCCCAGAGTGGCACATTTCTGTCCATTGATAACAACCTCTACAGGAGGTAGTTCCCGGTTCTGTAATTGTTCTGGAAAGAGACTGACGCTGATGTCTTCTTCCCTCAAGCATTTTCCCTGATATGTGCATTCCGGCGATATATACCCGGCCTTGTCGTATTTATAACATCTCATCTTACGGCGGGTTCTTCGCACTTGATTGTCCATTCTCTTTGAACAGCCCTGCAGACAATCTCTGGCTATATGATTAGGACCAGAACACCTATAGCACATGGCAGATCCTCTACTTGAGTTAACACTAACAGGGAGAACTTCCTTGTCTGTATGCGTTTGTCGAGTATCACAGTGACCGATTTCTCGTGCTTCTTGTCATCAGTTATAGCCCAAGCCCTCGTTAGTAACTTTTCCACAGTCATAGTTTCCATTCTAGATGATGCTCGAAGAAGCTGTCTAACATGTGGTGGCAGACCAGATACAAAGGCGCACACTATCCAACGTTCTGGCAATGATTCTCCTACCAGATGAGCCAGGCAATGTAGTTCAGCCAACAAAAGTTCATCGACTGTTTTATTCGGTCTAAAGTGTCACGCCACAAATCGGTCATAAGCATGGAACGCATCTGTTGCGTATGCTGTCATTAGGGTTCACTTCATTTCTTCAGCATCTGCGTTCTGTTCTTTAGTCAATTGCCGATACACAACGAGAGTGTCGCCTCGCAGTTGTAGCGACAAGACACGCTCAACTTTTGTCCATGGAACAAAGCTCGCAAACGATTGGCAGGTGAGTCGTGGCACCGCTGTACTCCGAAATCAGACGGATGTCAAAGGTCTTGTCTGACATCATGGAAAGAAAGGCGGTGGGGGGATGATAATAGTCGAAATAGCTTGTTGTAAAAAGCGAAGAAAACAAACAAAAAATATGTTTTAGTTGGAAGCAACCACACCACATGAAAGTATTTCGAACAGGTCCACCGGCAAACCAAATTCACAAGTCTCGCACACTTCAGCTTGATCCGAATAAACCAAATTCTCAAGTCTCGCGAATGACAACGTAAAACAACGACCTCCCTTAAATCAGCATACCACTTTATGCACTCGACCGGTTACCACTCAGCCAGTGAGCGCTCAGAGCAGTAAATATAAACAGCTATCAAGCTACATCAATTCTAGAATCACAAAGTGCTGTCTGATTCTCCATCCAACCAACGCTCGCCAATTTGCCATCTCCACACTCCCTGGCAAAACATGCACCCGGCTCTGGCTATTTTGGGTCATTGTGGTAAGTCACTGCTACAAAAGCAGTTCATGATAACAAAGGAAGTAAAAATATTATGAATTTTACTATTAATTACACATATTTTAATTCATATTTGCAATTGTAGTGGACATAGCTTACTTTGTAGCTGATGTGATTGTGATTAATAAATAAATTTAACATTTAAAATACAACAATTGTCGTTGAAATAATACATTGGTTTAACATTTTAAATTGCAAGAATAAGATATAAAATTCATGAATGAGAAGAATTCACTCCCTTTGTCAATTGTTTTTGGCAGAAATAGTTATTGGTGTGGTAAATAGTTCAAAGGATGCAAAAGTATTTAAAATGTGTAATAAAATGTTCCTTTGATTGAATATTAGTGAATGTAAATCTGAGTGTTGTCAGAGTTTAATAAATAACATATGTTAAGACAGTACTTAACTAGGTACCAATTCAACATTGAGAGTGACAAAGATTTCCAATGAAAATCGGTTCAAAAAGTAATTTTCTCACTTACGTTTTTAAAGGGAACTAAGTTATCACGTGAACGCTGAGTGACCATGTGTGTGTGTGGGGGGGGTGTCAATGTATCAAGCCCCACAACACTATTTTCAAGCTAAATGCAGTGCATAGGCATTTAGGAATATATTGACCATTTAGCGCTGGTTATTCTTGTTTGATTCATTGGCATTTAGATTGTACAAGCCTTTTAATATCATTACAGGCAATTGAAAGTTTGTCACAAATGATGCATTGTTAATTATTATTGCTTATGTAATACAGCTGAGTCATACTCCATATTTTGTATACTGAACCCAACTTGAAAAAAAAATCCGTCCTAACCCTCCATTATTATCTAATTCTGTGTGTCTCTTGAAATATCATCAATTGTGAGAAGCTAAGATGGATTTGATGTGATATGAATGTGATGTGAACACAGACTGACATATCCTGATGGTGATCATCTCAACTGACACTCGAGCGTCAAGGAACCTAAATCTAGAAATTCCTAATTATCTCCTCCTGGCTTTGGACAGCTGTCTTATTATAGTAACGAATTGATTTGTGATATTTTTCTTTAGGGCCACTGACACTGTCATTGCTCAGTATTCGGTGTGCCCACCACTCGAAATATATGATATTTTGCCCCTAATGTACAACATATAATTTTTATAAATTATATGTTAAATGAAAGCCATAATGTGCAATAAACATTATAATCTAAACTTATTTATAAATGGAATTTTGTCTGTGTGTGTGTGTGTGTGTCTGTCTGTGTTTGTGTGTGCCTGTGTGTGTGTGTCCCTTGCCTATAGACTCCGAAACGGCTGAACTGATTTTCTTGAAAATTTACACAGTTGTACTATAATAAGCGTTTGCGAGTGTTCTTAGCTAGGTTTTGTGTCGAGGTACCCCCGATAAATATTGAAAATCAATAATCGAAAAACTCGGGTTATAGAAGGAGTGGTCTGATCTTAATCAAATTTGATACACTCATAGACAAAGACATAAGAAACGATATTCAGAAGTTTCAAGGTTGCAGTTCTTAAAATAGTGCAGAAAATTTTATATCAATACCAGGAAATCAAAATTTGACTTACATCCATTCATTTTTCTTTCAGTCTACGGTTTCGCTTTAATTGGAAACAACTATTGCTTTTTAGTCTTTCGTGTCAACGTCCAAAGAGTCTGAGCTCCAGGACCATGGATTAGTTTTAAAGCTTTCATTACAGCCGAGCAACGCCGGGCTATACTGCTAGTCATAAATAATACTGAGAATCATTTCTGACATGAATAAAATAAACATGATCAATGGAGCAAAATAAAACTAAAGATATTGTTATGTATGCTTTTCATTAGGTTTCACCAAAATGTAGAATTTTTTCAAAATGAAATTCTGAAGAGTTTATTGTCTTACATAATGTTTAAACTATTTACATTATTCCGACTATTGTCCTCATCTTTGTTGTCATTTGTACATTTCTGAGATGAGGTAGTATTTACACTACTTACATTATTCAGACTATAGTCCTCATCTTTGTTGCCATTTGTACGTTTAGGCTGATGTACGCTCTAACCTTCAGGTGCTAGAAATTTCTGCCGAACCCTTAATTACAATCACTGGGGTATATCATTCTCAGCCCTTGTGTAGAGCCGCTTTTAGTAGTTATGTTATCTCCCTCTAACCCTCTAAGTTATTTGTTCACCACTGCTGTAGCATGGTATTGAACTTAGAACTCTTTAGATCAAGTCACAGGAACTAACCAACATCTATATCTACTGGGCCATGTGTCCTTAAGGACAGTGTAAATACTACCTCATCTCAGAAATATAGACAAAAATGTTTAGAATGTTGTGGGAATGTAAAATATTATCATAACAATGCTATATATTTCATAAACTCTTAAATCATCTTTTCTGTGCAGTCCTATGTTCATTATAGGATATTTGCAGTTATTCTCAAATGGTTTCCAGTGGCATGAATCAATCCATGCTTTTTTTTTTGTTGTCACAAATGCCCACAATAGTGATAATCCAACATCTTTTGTCAACAAACTCAAATCTTCCTTTCAAAAGATTTTCTCTACGAGAACTTGTGAGATAGCCGAATATGTTATCGCAATATCATCTCAGGTAATATAAAAGGATTTTTTCTCAGCAAATTCATTGTACTATACTATGGTGGACCAAGGTATGGTTTTGTAGAGTTTGATACATTCACACACACACACACACATGGTCATTCAGCGTTCACGTGACAACCTTAGTTCTCGCGTAAACGCATGCCAATAAAAGCGGGGAACGTCACGTGGTACGCTAGTTAGGATTTTGTCCCGGGCAAGAGCAGACATGTTTCCCTAACTCACACAAACACACGCGCACTAATTGCGGGTAGCAATTAGTGGCGCAATTTTTTATTTCTCTCCAGCATGCACACACAACACTAAAAAACTCCAATTGGAAACAGACATTAACACTATGCACATTAACTTTCATTCAAACTGGACTTTACATAAAATAACTTTCTACCGAACATTTTGTGTTTCTGTTCAGACAAAGGGAAAGAACTTTTCTTTCCTTACTTTATAGGCATGCTTTCAACCCTATGTAACCTTTGTTAATATATTGTTTTTCTGGTTACTTTCGCCTTTTCGTCTTTCTTATTTCCTGCTTTATTTCAGGACCAAAGTTACACCGAGTCGACTCGTAAAACTAAAATAGAGAGGACCATTCGTCCTCTACAGTTTACTGGTGTTTTGAATTGGATTTGTTTGGCCTTGTTTAGTTTAGGTCCCCATAAGAAATATTTAAAAATAAAAATATGCAATCAAGATGTTGTACTGAAATATCTTTTTTATATAAACATTAACAATTCTGTATTTTACAAAATGAGTTTAGCAGAATATGTTATTGCAACATATCTCAGATATCAGAAAAAGATTTTTTCTTGACAAATTTATTGTACTATATAACACAGCTACATTAGTGACCCATGTACTTTATAAATACACTCCTAAAGTTTTGGTCATGATCTTCCCTAGTCTTTGCTGATATTAACACATCATCAATATATGTTACTGTTAACAATACAGCATCTATTCCAAAATTCTGCTATAACGTTGTACAATACATGCTATTTTTATTGAGTGAGCAAGTGGAAGTTGTTCTTATTACGAGCATTTGGTTGCAAAGGAAAAAAAAACAAAAAAGAATTAAAATTTCAACAGCGTGTATTCGTCAAAATTCATATGTCCATAATTGTGTGAAAGGCAGCAAAAATTGTTTGTATGTGATTCCTTAGTTACAGTTGGTAAGGAAAGTGATTACATATAAGGGTGTTGTTTTTGCACTGAGAGCTGGTTAGTTGAAAGATGTCACGTTTGGTGATGACAAGGTAGGCCTGAAGCTGGATAATGAAGATATAGATGTTAGAAATCACAGATGTGGTGTATAAACTGGCTCATCAGTTGCATTACGTGTTTAAAGAGTTACACGAGATTAAGTGTAGTTTGGACAAAATCATGGTTTTGATGAGAGAAGCGGTCATGATTGGGGTACCAAAAACATGTATACATGTTGACGGGTGGGTACAGTTCTACTTGACTTAGCTGGCAATTGTTTGTACATGCATGTTCACTCCTTTAACATGTATTTCTTTCTTTATCTCATACACTATGCAGTTTTTTGTAAAGTTTGCAAGTTTTTATACTCTTAGAATTTTGAGATCAATTATTTGTCCTCTGTAGAAAATACGAGTAAAAATGCATTGACGTGACATGGCAAGATAAAACAGGATATACTGCCCTTGACAAAATGCCGAAAGCATCCTGCTTTAAACAGCCAGTTTAAACTCAAATTCACAAGAACACACAGACGAATTTCATGGAAAAAATGAAAGATTTTATTCCTCGAATTAGGTAAAAAATCAAAGTTATATGAAATGGTGGAGGCGAATCGTGCGTGTGGATACAGGGACCAACCGGAAGAATCTGAAGATCCCGTAGGGCGTGATAAAGAAAAAAGGAATTAAAACAAAAGGAAGCAAGGTCTATGCTACAAAACACAAAGAATGAAAGAGAAGGGAAAACAAAATAAAAATAGAATAAAAAACACTAGTAACAAGAAAGACGAAGAGACGAGAGGTAAAGGTAAACAAACAAAAAAACGATGTCCGAATTAATTTATCCTTGAAGACGGAAGGTCCAAGTTACACACGTGACACAGGACAACACCAAACTTGAGTGGAAGAAGGAAAGACTTTATAACAGAAAGAGGAAGGAAGAAAGGGAAGATAGAAAATAGGGTTTTAAAATGGTTGCAAAAAAACAGTAGTTTTTGCAAGGACTTAACTGGAGGCAGTAAAAGTTCATTCTGTTAACAGTTGTTCTCATTTTTAGTTGTGACATCAGAATATATTCGTCTTCAGGTTGAAGAGGAATTCAGTTTTCTGATGCTTTGCTGCAACTGTTGGGACATCCTCAATCCTACGTTGTCTTCTTGGCTACTCCATTTTCAAACACCATGTGGCTGCTGGTTGAGTTTTATGGAGCTAAATTTGTCTGTGTTGACTTGTTGGTGTCGCAAGAAAAAAGAGGCCAATAGGCTGCTTTCAGCCCCAAACCAGAAGCCAGTAATAATGATCCCTACAAAGATGTGCGTTGTGGTGCAGTGGATATCGGCTCGGAACGAGAAATTGGGGAGTTGACTTAGAATTCCAGTTGAACTTATTGCATTCACTTACGCACAAATACCCTTGGGAAAGGTATTAATACGTCTCTTCCTTTCAGTTATGGGTTAAATAACAGTACAGATTGGGTTCTATAGCCTTGGCTGGCAACCAGTCTACCACAGAAAGCAATGGCAACCTACTGCAAGATAATCTTCTGCCCAGTCAGTCATGTCTCTTTTGAGACATGATCACCCAACCGTGTTTCACGTATGGCACTTAACTGACTGACAAAGGGAGATAATTCATTCATCTATAAAATATTTCCTATAACACTGAGAAGATCACTGATGGATTAAACTGAAGTGAAGGTAGTGTCAACTTGGAGATACAAAAATAATCTTTTGGAATAAAGAATTAACTTGGGTCAATATGTAACAGTGATTTGGCTTGTATGCAGCAGTTTTAACACTTCCACTTAGTGTTAAAATCAAATAATACTGGGATTCCCTTTGGAGTCTGCTACTTGTGTTAATAGTAACTTAAACTTCTAAGTTCTGGCCTTCAGGGCTGGCACAAAGTCTTGGTTAAGTGGTCTCAATGAATAATCTAGATTCAAGTAGCAGTAGTATGGGGACGCTCTCTATGTGTTAATCTCCAGCTTATATAGAGTCCTGTATCTAGAAGTGGTGGTGTTGACCAGAGTCTGCACTTTGTTGTTATCCACCATTCTCATCAACATTTTTCTAAAATTTCAATTATCTCCCTTTGTCAGTCAGTTAAGTGTCATACGTGAAACACACTTTGGCAATCATGTCTCTTTCGAGACATGACTGACTAGGCAGAAGATTATCCCACAGTAGGTTGTCATTGCTTTCTGTGGTAGACTGGTTGCCAACCAAGACTATAGAACCCAATCTGTACTGTTATTTAACACATAACTGGAAGGAAGAGATGGATTAATACCTTTCCCAAGGGTATTTGCACTAAGTGAATGCAATGAATTCAACTGGAATTTGAACTCGGCTCCCCAATTTCTTGTTCTGAGCCGATATCCACTGCACCTCATGTAGTTTTCCATATTTGTCCAGTCCGAATTTTCAGAGTGGTCAAACTAGCACAATATCCACAACGTATGAAGATCACCTGATTCTGGCAGGTCAAAATTTCAGATCATGTATTGAAGTGGTTATAACTCTGCAGTTAGTACTAACTGCAGAGTCATTAAGTACATGCATGAAAAAGTGTTTCAAGATCATATGTAAAAGATTTTCTCAAAACTGTTCTCTCATAACTGTTTACCCAAATGAGGCAAATATCTTCAAATATAACATATATCTACAGAAAAGAACTAAAAATGCAAACCCATCAGGCAACTATCTAGGAAAAGAAAGCCAGCAGAAAAGACTCCTCTTCCCAAATTCTACTTTATCAAGATGACCTTTGCTAAATGAGTAAAACAATATTCCCTCAGGTTTCATAATTTTGTATTGGGCAGTCAATGATTATACAGTTGCTTCTTGTTTAATAGTAAAACTCAAATGAGATAAAAGTAATCTGAAGTGAAAATGAAAGAAATGTATAAAGTATAGAGTAACATATTGCTTCTGTAGAATATTCTTCTGTCTGTTTGAGAAAAATTTTATTAAATCTTTTAAGAAATAGCAAAAGAATAGAAAAATAAAAAAAATTAAGCTTGAGTAAAGTCCTTTTGAGTTGCACAAGAATTTTACATATTAAAAAAGTTAATGGTATTTTTCAGAAAAATGTTCAAATGTTTAAAAAATTATTCTCATAGAAATTATTCTTTCAAATTATAAACAAAGTCAGTTTTGACAAAATACATGTATGCACCACTATGACAACTGTGATGCAGCTTCAGCTAATAATGACATAAATCATCTGTAACAACCTCAATCAACATGCATAAAACATTATGGCAATCATTATATAACTTCAGCTACTAATGGTATAAATCATCTATAACAACTTCAATGAACATGTATACAACACCATGACAAACATTACATAAATTCAGCTAATAATGATATAAACTATCTGTATCAACCTCAATCAACATTCATACAACATTATGGCAATCATAGTTTCAGCTACTAATGACATAAATCATGTACAAGAACCTCAATCAACAGGCATACAACATTATGCCAATCATTATATAACTTCAGCTAATAATGACATAAACCATCTGTATTAACTTCAATCAACATGCACACTCACCATAAAATAACTATCCTTATATTTTAAAAGATTAATCAAATTAAGAGACATAATTCAGAATTCTATGTTTCCTTTTTATTTTTGATCATCTGTTTGAAAAGAAAACAATCAGTTGTAAAATGATAAATGTAACACACAATTTTTTAAAGAATGTTCTCTCAAAAAGAGCATAAAATTCTGCCTGTAAAATTCTTTAAACACATTTTATTTTATATCAAGTTATTTATCCATGCACAAGATCTGAAAGAATTGTACCATCAAAATATATAAACAACTGAAACAAATTTAATATTCCCAAAAAGCAAAATAATTTAGTATATTTCAGACCAAATTTAAAGTAACTGCAAATTTTTTCTTTGCTATTCATCTGTAAATTCATCCATATAGACAGAGCTATTAATATCAAATTATTTTCTTCATTACAGAATCTTCCAAAAATATACTTTTCCTAAACATCATTTTAGAAAAGTTAGCTCATTTAAAGTTTGATTAATATGAAATAAAAAAAATATTACTTTCTTTTACTGTAAAATATTATAGATGAGAATTTGTTAGTGATATTGGAATAAATATATTCATACAAAACTCAGCAGGGTGTGTTTCATGTGTTGCATTCTACATGCCAACTGGGAAAATGCAAATCCCAACACTTAACACAAATATAGGGTCTGTTCTCTGAGTTTACATACAGTTCAACAATGTTGGCATCTCTAAAAATGCAGATAAGCAAATTTTACAAGAACAATGTTTCTCTCTGATTAAGATTTGAACATGATGTAGTATGACTTTTCTACAAATTGAAATCTAGTAAACAAGCAAAGATGCTTTCTATCCTTTGTGTGTGATTGATTATAGCAGGCCAAAGATGACTTTAATGAAAATACAAATACAAATATCAGAAGAACATAATTTCATTTAAATATGTGTTTACATATAGAGCTTAAAAATGACATACATAAAAATACATTTACACAAATTTTACCAGTATGTAGTTTCTTGGCAGTGTGTTTGCATGTAGCTCTGCAAACGTGCCATATGTGAAATTTCAAATTCACAAACTTTAAAAGAATATAGTGTACACTCACACATGGAGTTTCAAACACAACTGACATTAAAATACAGATGTGGAATGTTATTTCTCTTCACTGTATGTCTGTATGTGGAACATCAAATATGACATCTTTGAAAAGACAGATGTGTATCACTGCATCACTGCATCACTTCAAATACAATTTTCATGGCAAATTCACAAACATTATAAGAATATGGTTTAACTATAGTGTGCATGCATAAAGAACTTCACATGTGTCTGCTGTAAAAATGCAGATCTACATATTTATCAAGAATATGATTTCTCTTCAGTATGTGTTTGCATATGGCGATTCAATTGAGTCTTTGTTGAAAATGCAGATCCACAAATAGAGCAAGAATATGGTTTCTCTCCAGTGTGTGTTTGCATATGGACATTCAATGTTGATTTAATGGAAAATGCAAATCCACAAACTTCACAAGAATATGGTTTCTCCCCAGTGTGTGTTCGCATGTGGCGCTTCAAAGTTACTATCTCAGAAAATGCAGATCCACAAACTTCACAAGAATATGGTTTCTCTCCCGTGTGTGTTCGCATATGACGCTTCAAAACTGCCTTTGTTGACAATGCAGATCCACAAATTTTACAAGAATACGGTTTCTCTCCAGTGTGTTTGTGCATATGGCATACCAAAGATGTTTTTTGTGAAAATGCAGAGCCACAAACTACACAAGAATATGGTTTTTCCCCAGTGTGTGTTTGCATATGATCCCTCAAATGCGATTTTATGGAAAATGAAAATCCACAAACTTCACAAGAATGTGGTTTTTCACCAGTGTGTGTTCGTATATGGCGCTTCAAAACTGATCTGTCTGAAAATGCAGATCCACAAACTTCACAAGAATATGGCTTTTCACCAGTGTGTATTCGAATATGGCGCTTCAAATGTGCTTTTAATGAAAATGCAGTTCCACACACTTCACAAGAATATGGTTTCTCACCAGTGTGTGTTCGAATATGGACCTCCAATGTTGATTTCAAGGAAAATGCAGATTCACAAACTTTGCAAGTATATGGTTTAACTCCTGTGTGCGTTTTCATATGGCGCTTCAAATATGTCTTTAATGAAAATGAAGATCCACAAACTTCACAAGAATATGGTTTCTCACCAGAGTGTATTTGCATATGGAACTTCAAAGCTGATTCTATAGAAAATGAAGATTTACAAACTTTACAAGAATATGGTTTCTCTCCGGTGTGATTTTGCACATGGTATCTCAAAGATTTCTTGTTTGAAAATGCAAAACCACAAATTTCACAAGAATATGGTTTCTCTCCAGTATGTGTTCGCATGTGGCACTTCAAAGTATATATCTCAGAAAAAGCATATCCACAAACTTCACAAGAATAAGGTTTCTCTCCAGTATGTGTTCGTATATGACGCTTCAAAGCTGTCTTTGTTGAAAACGCAGATCCACAAACTTTACAAGAATAATCTTTCTCTCTAGTGTTTGTTTTCATATCACGTGCCAAAAATGACATATCTGAAAATGCAGACTCAGAAACTTTAAGAGAGTGTTGTTTCTCACAAGTGTGCATTTGCATATGGTTCTTCAAATGTGACATCTGTAAAAATTCAGATCAGCAAACTTCTCAAGAATATGATTTCTCACCAGAGGATGTTTGCATGTCACACTTCAAAACTGTTTTCTGAAAATGCACTTACACATACTTCATCAAAATATGGTTTCTCTCTTGTGTGTTTTACATGTAGGCATTCAAAGCTGATTTCATGGAAAATGCAGGTCTACAAACTTCACAAGAATATGTTTTTTTTTCCAGTGTGTGTTTACATGTGACACTTCAAATGTCTTTACTGAAAATGCAGACCCATAAACTTAGCAAAAATATGGACCTTCAATGTTGATTTCATGGAAAATGCAGATCTACAAACTTCGCAAGAATATGGTTTTCTCCAGTGTGTATTTGCCTTTGGCATTTCTAAATTGACATCTCTAAAAATCCAGATGCAAAAATTTTACAAGAATGTAATTTCTCTCCAGTGTGTATTCACATATCACATAACGCGAACATATCTGAAAATGCAGATGTGTGTCTTCTAAACATGTCTTCTGTGAAAATGTGGATCTACAAATTTCTTAAGCTTTACATGAATATGGAAGCATATATATTTCTGTTTTAGATGGAATGTTAAATTTCTCCTTTCTTCTCAATTAAATTTTCAGGAATAAGTTCTTATGAATATCATGGTTTTCTCTTCAACCAAAACATCTGTAAAAAATTAAAAAAAAAGTAATGAGGCATATTTAAGAGAGACAATGAATAATATATCAGTTCATATTTTAACAGATAGATTTAGCTTTATATTAAGGATAGTTGAGTTCAGCACAGTGATACAATAATGTAGCATCCAAGAAAGTAATGAGGCATATTTAAGAGAGACAATGAATAATATATCAGTTCATATTTTAACAGATACATTTAGCTTTATATTAAGGATAGTTGAGTTCAGCACAGATGTGCGTTGTGGTGCAGTGGATATTGGCTTGGAATGAGAAATCGGGGTGCCGAGTTCTAATTCCAGTTGAATTCATTGCATTCACTTACACGCAAATACCCTTGGGAAAGGTATTAATCCGTCTATTCCTTCCAGTTATGGGTTAAATAACAGGACAGATTGAGTTATATAGCCTTGGCTGGCAACCAGTTTACCGCAGAAAACAATGGCAACTTACTGCGGGATAATCTTCTGCCCAGTCAGTCATGTCTCTTTCGAGACATGATCGCCCAAGCGTGTTTCACGTATGGCACTTGACTGAGTTCAGCACAGCAACATGATAATTTAGCAGTTAAGATCAACAGAAACTCACCAAGTCCATCTTAAATAATTTTCTTTACAGTTGAATCATAATGTAGAAGTAGAATCGTTTTTTTCTGAAAAATTTGAAAATGCCTAAAATATTATTCTTTACGTATTATTTTTCCACATGAAAAAATTCAGTTTCACAAAAGACAACTTTAACACTATAGTCCCCAGGTCCCTGAGCATCCCCTCAATTGGAGTAGATAGACTCTCACTTGGAGTAGATAGACTAAACTATCACCCGGTTCACACTCCACCCACGTCAATTGAACAGGTGTAGAGGCTCATCCCTTGTTCCCTGTTTAGTATGTGGTTCCCGTCTTTCTCTTTTCCAATCTTTTCATTCTTACGTAGCCCTCTGCGCTTCAGTGGCATTACCGCCTTGCTTGGGGTGATATGATTAAAAAAAAATAAAAAAATCCAGAGGTCAGTCCACTGCTCACTGGTTTAATTCTGCTTCCTGCCCATGATGTGATTATTAGATCCGGAAAGAAAACTTCTTGTTCGCTTGTGGTCAACTGAGGATGTAAACATGGCTGGGCAATCTGGTGTTAAACAGTTACAATCCAGTAAAAAAAAGAAAGCAAAAATAATGTCCTAAAAAGCCGAACAAACAACTGCTAGATGATTGCACTGTTAATGTTGTTTATATACAAGAAAAGAATAGAAAAAGAAAAAGGTTACAGAAAATAAAAGCTTTTAACATAACAAGTCACACTGGAGTAGGTACCTCCCTGAAATTGCTAAAAAAAGAGCATAGTATGAATAAAAACGGTCCCAAATTTAATAAAATGAATTTTTTTCCATCAAAATTTTTATGTTATTATTAAGAGGAAAAATCTAAGTAAGTTTTAATTATTTTTTATTTTTGAATCAGTTCTCTGATATTATTTAATTTGATAACCATTTAATTGCTTGAATAAATAATAAAAATGAAGGACATTATAGTCTAAAAAAAGAAAAATTTCCGATTACTAATAAAATTTTAAAAGAATTATTATTTTTTTTTTTGTTATAATATTTATAAAATTTCAAAAATATTTTTAAAATCTTCAAAGAATTTTTAGTTATAAATTGATGATTATATTGTCTGTCGAAAATTGAAAAGTTTAATAAAAATCGTTTTGATTTGATATTTTTAAAATAATTTTTTTAAAAATTTGTGTGTGTAAATATGTTCATTTTTATTAAGTACGATGTTCCATAGGGGACATATTGATTTTTAGAAGTTAACAAGTGTTGTTGATTATTTCCCTTACATGCAAACCACAGAAAACCGCAGTATTTTCTTATGTTTATGGTATTGGCTTACAATGAAATAAAATAAAATAAAAAGTGTAAACATTTGTGTAAGTAATAATAAAATAAAAAGGTCTATAAAAATTTAATAACTTTTTAACTTCATGCGAATAATTCAAATTAAAGAATAAAATGAAAAATAAAATATTAAAAAATATAAATTAATACGAAAGTTTTAAAGTTTAGTATTTTAGTAACTAAACCATAACATTCCATGAATTTTCAATAAAACACCCTAATATTTTACTCAGGAATTAACGAGTTGAAGGCTGTCAACTCGTCAATTAGCACTTCATAAAAATATCACCGTAACTAAGAAATACCTTTTTTCTTAAATCTATGACGTAAACAAGTAATATTTGTTTCAAATCAGATTAATTTTAATTTCAATTTGCTATTTTCCCTAGATTAACAAGTCACAGAAGTATATCTTTTTTGCAAGATTTTTAAAACCGAGAATTAACTTTTGTTTACAAATGTGTCGATCTCACAAAAATTGCAGCAAAAATTATAAAACTTTTATATTCCAATAATTTCTGTTCGAAATAAACCAGAGTATTTTGCTTACTGGAAATAGTAAATTTAATCATTTAGCTTTCAATTAAAAACTAAAATAAAAGTTTCAAGAAAACTTTTTTCATTTTTAAAATTCAGTTTAAAAAAGGTAGACATATGAAAATATTAGTGGCGTACCTAGGTAAGTGTGTCATGGTTCACTGGTTGTTTAAAATCGTCTCGGAAGATAAAACTCTTTTCAGTTTTCAACAATGTTATTGTTCTCACTATTTTTGAAGGAGTCATTTCTTCTCAATTAAAACGCTGGGACCACATGTCTTGCAGAGGTGCTGGTACAAACGACGGCTGATGCAATTCTGATATTGCCGGGCTCACAACGGTTTTTCAATGCGCCTGCTGCGATGATAATATTTCTCAATGTCCTTGTCTCTAGCTTGTCCGCACACTTGCTTTTTTGAGGGGAGGGTGCTCCGATCTCACCTCCAACCGACTCTGTTAACTT
Source organism: Ascarosepion bandense (assembly GCA_037127315.1). Lineage (NCBI taxonomy): Eukaryota > Metazoa > Mollusca > Cephalopoda > Sepiida > Sepiidae > Ascarosepion > Ascarosepion bandense. Next base: position 5,457,912 of record JBBBDQ010000328.1, on the reverse strand, counting down.
CAGCATTACGACGAGGACCAGTGGTTATAAGCTAGGTCACCATGCACTTGTCATAAGTGATCCCGAACATTGTTTCAGTCAAAAAATCATGTGACCTCCCAAAGGTCCTTTTGCTTCGTAATCACTATTTAAATTCTACTTGTGAAAAATTACTTTTTTTGTTTATCTCCTTTGTTTTCTGATGACCCAAAACGGCTTAACTTCTGTTTAGATCAAATTTCTCTACCGGTAAACAACTACACTGGCTTGAGTCCAACGTTCAACTCAATCCTAATTGTTGGCCGAAAGAAAAATAATTTGACACTGTCATGTTTTTTCTGAAAGTTGAAATTCTGTTGTTAAGGAATTCTTAGTAAAACTTAAAAAGAAAGATTACGAATGATGTTTCGTTCGTTTCGGCCTTCTTCAGGTGCCAGGAACTCTGAACCCTCCAAACGTGTGTATGTGTTTGACTCTCTCTCTCTCTCTCTGTGTGTGTGTGTCACACAGCAGAGAAATATTGATATAAGTAGAATAATAATGAGAAAAAGATATTAATTTACATATGAATCTTGAAATGAAACAATAAAAAAGCACTAAATTTAAAAGCATGATGACAATGAGAATGAGGAATCAGTTTCAAATATCAAACAATAATGTCATTTGCTTTTTCACAAGTTGTATAATTAAAGATGGTAATTTCAATCAGGTAATTAGTTTGTTGATATGAATCAAACATTATAACTTGGTGTCAGCACAATGAAAACAATATTTGTGCCATTAATAAGAAAATGCTCATATAAAATGAGTGGATAACAATTCTAATAAAACCAAAGATGTTTGTTAAAGTGATATCATGAAAAGTTCTTTCCCTTGAAATAGTTATCATAATATTCACCAGGAAATCTTTTACAAAAATAAAGAAATATAAAAAATAAAAATATAGCCTACAAAATCTGGTATAAATCAACTAAGTATTGGCTATGTATAAAATTTGAAGTATTTAATAAATCAAAAAATTATTTACATATAAAATTTTGCAAGGGAAAATGCTTCATGAGATTACCAGAGTGGATTCAGTTACTTAAAGTAAATGAATCAACTCGATTATGCTAACCTCATCAAGTCTTACACGTATTAAAAATAGATCTCTGGAGAAATTCTGATTTTTATCAAATAAAAGGTTATAGGATCTGCATAAAGTGTTATTCATTGTGAAGAAATGTTCATATAAATATTACCCTTTTGTACAAACTGTTAATATTTTCACAAAAGCACCCCACCAAAAAAGTTCTTTAAAAATAAGTTTTAAAGTGCAGATAGCAGTGCAAGATTTGCCAATGATTTTAAAACTGCTTGTAATAATTAAACACAGAAATTATTTCTTTTCAATTAATTCTACAAATCTCCCCCACCCGCCAAAATAAACAAAAAAAAAAAACGATAGCTAAGGTTAAAAAGGAATTTTCAAAAATCAAACATCTTTCAAGAAGCTTTTTAGTTTTAGATTTAAGCTAATAGGCTAAATTTAATATTTTCTATAATCAAAATATATTGCTGTATTTTAAAAAATAATTTAAATTGACTGGTAAGAGTTTTTTTTTTAATTTTTCGCTAAAATAGTTGATTAGCACCCTTTTTTAGACGTTTATCTTTGAAATGTAATTCTTTTAATTAAAAAAAAATTCCAAAAATGAAATACACTTTTTTGAAACTTTGAATAATCTATAATAAAAGGCAATCTGTGAGCCTGTGTGTGACTGTGCCCTATACACGCCTACATTTTTAAAGCTATGCCATTCAAAATTTCTAGGGACACATATCTACAGGGAAACCAGGTCGACACATACTTTTTGAGTTTAAGTTCAGCAATTTTTCCTTTCGCACTTTTTGGGCAATGGACACGATTGTTTACATTTGCTCCGTAAAACATCTAAGATCTAAGATGGTTGCTGAATTACGTCACAGAAATCAAATCACACGTGTCAAACGTGACTAAAATATTTTTTTATTAAAAAAAAATTGGCCTTTATATTTAATTTTTATTCTGACGCTTTAAAAATTCATTTGGTCAACAAAAAATGTGAATATTTTTCACCGTAATTTTGAAACAAAAGAAATATTTAAAAAAAAAAAAGTGTTTTTTTTTTTTCAAACAAAAACAAAATATGTAAAATAAAAAGTGGCATCTTCTCCTACTACTAAAACGTTCTGAGTTTCACAGACAACGCCGGCTATGATGCTAGTATTAGCAAATTTAATGTATAATTCTGTTTTTAAACAAATATTATTTACTTTAAGTTTAAAATATCGCAGAAATACATTTTTTGATGCAATAGCAACTGTGGTATTAAACCGACAACATCTGTATTGTTAGCTTGATGACAGATCTAATGATATTCTATGGAGACTTTATCTGGTGAGCAGAATTGAAAAAAAAATGACACAAGCCTCGTTTGTATATAAATTTTAAGTTTTCAGTTATTTTAAAAATTGAAGAAAATATTATCCATAATTTAATGTTTTATTGAATCTTAGAAATAATAACTTTAAATTTGCCACAGTTATTACTTTTATTTTCTAGTCTGCCATACTTACAAACATTGACATAAGTAGACAAAAAAAATTTCTTTTGAAAATATTAATGTTTGCTGATTTGTATTAAGATTTTCCAATTATATTTAGTAAATATAGTTTTCACTTAATATCATCTAAAACTAATACAGAATTTTAAAAGATTTCAACTTTAATGAAATTTTCTAATTAAAATTAAAGAGAAAATGAAAAGAATTCTTGTAAAAATAATTAGTCATTTCCTAATACAATAGTGTTCTTAATATATTATATTTATAAAAGCAATTAAAATCTTTTCTTATTAAATAATTTCAGTTATTTTATGATTTGGAGCAGTTTATTGGTAAATCATGTTTCTGATTGACATAAAGAAATTGATGATTTAAATTTTCCAATGAGTCTTGCTTTTTTAAGTTTAAAATATTACAGAAATGCATTTTTTGACACAATTGTAGCTGTGGTTAAAGCAACAACAAGTGAGAAAAACTTTAAATTCTTTTATTGGTGATAGCTGATTTGTGTCAAGTTTTTTCAATAATTTTGAGTTAATATAGTTTTCACTTAATAATATCATCTGAAATTAATACAAAACAGAATTTTAAAAGATTTAAACCTTAATAGATTTTCCCAATTAAAATTTTAAAAAAAAAGTGGTTTTAAACTAGCAACAAGAAAAAGGTCTTTGTTTTTATTGTTTAAAAACATTCCAGAGAAATCAAAAAATCAGTTTTAATTGGTTTAAATTAAGATTTAGCTTGATTTGATTAAATGTTTTTAGCTTGATTTGATTTAAAATGTTCAGCAAAACATTCCAATTAACAAATCTTAATTTAAACCAATTAAAACTATTTTTTTATCAGATATTGTTTTTCATTTTCTACGTGATGAATAAGTTTTGCCATCCGAGACTTTCTCTAAGCAAACTTTACAAAAATACATTGAAACTAAGCAAGAAATATTCACTGTACAAACAAAAATTTTATCTAAAAAAATTACAAATGTTTTTTGCGATTTTCTTTCAGATAAAAACTAAATTTTTCAATCCACTGCCGTGATTCAATCAAAGTTATTTTTTATGAAATATAAATTACTGAAAAATTGATAATGTTCGAATTAGCTGCTAATTTTGTGAAGTAAAAATGCTTTTTTAAAATAAAAAGAAACTTTAAAAAAATATTATATTTCTTCATGATATGATGAAATCATAGCTGCATTTATTTTTATTTTGCTAACATTGATGAAGAATAAATTAAATTGAATGAAAAGAAAAAAAAAGAAAACGGTGAGTAGAATCAGTAAATAACGATTTCGTTTTTATTTTATGAAAATCATTTTGATTCTTCCACTTACCTTTTTCAGACCAAAAAAACAAACCTCGTTGGATTTTCTTTGTTCAAAAATCAAATTCAAATAATTTTCTTGGGATTTTTATCTGTCAACCTAACCAATACTTGTATTGTTCGTATATAATAATAATCTCAAAGTTGAAATAAATGATGCAAAGAATCAAAGGGGAGGGGGGGGGGGGTGAAACACGATACAAACAAGAAATTTCTTTTAGGACGAAAAAATAAAAAATTAAACGGTGTTAATCATGATTTTGTTTCTTGTGTTTAAAATCCTAATTTTTTTTTTTTTTTTTTTTTTTTTTTGCATTTTGACGATTTACATCAGTCAGTTAAGTGCCATCCGTGACGCTTTGGGCGATCATGTCTCGAAAGATTATCCTGCAATAGGTTGCAATTGCTTTCTGCAGTAGACTGGTTGCCAACCAAGGCTATAGAACCCAATCTGTCCTATTATTTAACCCATAACTGGAGAGAAAGGATGGATAATACCTTTCCCAAGGATATTTGTGCGTAAATGAATGCAAGGAATTCAACTGGAATTCGAACTCAACTCCTCGATTTGTTGTTCCAAGTCGATATCCACTGCACCACAACACACATACCACCCATAAACCTGCTGGGTTTCTTTTAAAAGCAGTTAATGGGATGAAGATTCAGAACACTCTACTGTGGAACATAATGTCTGTAAACAGTTTAATAGTTCATGAGGTAGTCTCCACTCATAGAACAACAAGCTGATGATACTAAATGAGTTTTAAGTGAGTAACAGCTGCTACACTGAAAAAGTTGTTGGGCCACAGTCTGTTAGTGTCAAATGACATGCATGGTACTCAGTCCATGCTTAGGTAAATTTTTGACCAATGACCCAAGTGTACATGAGCAGGTGCCCTATGTTAAATAAATAACCTTGTCTCGTATACTGCCCAGTGGGGGTAGGGCATGGGTAAAAATAAATACCCAGGCATCTCCATGCCACAGACCAGCTAAGATAATCATAGCATCCAATTTCCACATTGCAGGAGCTAGGTAAATGTTAGCCGTTGGCCTGAGTGTACATGCTCAGACCCCCAAGTTAGATAACTGACCTTGTGTGGGGGCATGAGTAAATACTCAAGTATCTCCATACCTCAGACCGTTGTAATATTTAAAGAAGACAGGAGACACTTGTATAGGTTTCAAGGGTAGAGTGTTTTATTCTGCATCCAATAGGTGTGTGTCCAGGACTAAGGGCAATAACTCTTAAGGGCTATTTTTATTACAACCTTTTTTACACAGAAAATTTTTATTTATTTATTTAGGTTTCAGAAAACACAAGGAACAAAATAAAAAAAATGTTCTGTTGTGTACACATAGAGATATTTTATTTTGGTAAATTTTTGTTTTCTTCCCTGAAGGCCTTTACCCCTTCATATCTTTCCAATACATCCTTAATTCCATGCAAATGTATATGCTGAACTCAAATTGATAATTGTTTATAGAAGAAACATAGCTTTTTTTCATGTTATCGACCAGAAATAATTCAGACTATATCTCACCCCTTACCACTGTTCTTATTTCTGATTCACCGCTGAATGACCGGAAACACAGGATACTGAATTCATTCTGTTTACTTCCTTTGGCAGCGATTACTCCATGATTTGTTGTGTTTCAGAACTCATTTTCCACGCATTAATCACAAAATGGAAGTAAAAAGACTAAAAATCGTAAAACTATGCGTGAATTCAGTCTGCAGTGAATAACAGTTTTGAACCATGGTTACGGGGTGAGAGAAACAGCGACAAGAAGTTCCATATTTTTCTGCTCAATAAAATGAAAAAAGGTAGGTTTCTTCAATAAACAATTACCAATTTGTGTTCAGCATACACATTTGCACGTAAATAGGGATGTTTTAGAAAGATTTGAAGGGGTAAAGGCCTTTGGGGAACAAAACAAAAATTTACCTTTTTTTTTTTTTAATAAGAAATCAAAAAATTTGAGAAAAAAAAAGTTTTGTTGTATTTTACTTTTATTCATTGAATCTTGCCAGTGGCCGTTTTATCCGGCCAGACTTATTTGTTTTGTTTTCTGTAAGTGCTAGTATATGTCTATGGTTTCAGTGGGATATGTTTAGCATGGTAATTGCAGGTTTGGGATGGGATATTAAGTATTTTTTATTATTTGGTGATGGATTGGTTTCCACTCTGGCTGTTATAATCTCTGGTGGCTACCAAGTAACTTTTTTAGATGCGTCCTCCTTCAGTTCGGTTCCTGAGGAAAACCTGCCAAAATGGGGTCTGAACAAAGCAGGATTTTGGTTCCATGCACTTTTGCCTGAAAACTGTGGGGCTCGATATATTTGTGTTTTTGTGTGCATCTTAATGCACTGTCCTATTTGAGTATCTGGAAGATTATTCACATGCTGATCATAGTATGCTTTCTCTCAAGCTTGTCTCTTACACAAATAGACTGATATCTCCACTTTTTGTGCATTGTTATTAATACATTTTACTGGGATGTTGCTAACCTATTGTCTGTTGACTAACAGTTTCCCTGGTGATAGTATTGTGTGGTCTATATAAGTGAAATTCGGGGTGCGTATTATGCATGGCTAAAAAAAATCTTTAAAAAGTTGCCATTTTCATAAGTCAGTTTCAGTTGCAAAATGATGACTCACCACAAACAATCCGATACTAATATAATGACTCCATAAGGATGTCAGATAAAATCATATGTTCCTAACAATACTTACAAATATAAAATAAAATAAGAATGACCATAAAACTAAATTAGAATAATATTATTCTATGATTAAAACTATTTTTGTGAAAAACATTCTATGGGGCTTGATTACCAAACAAGGGGTACATATTATGCATAAATAAAAGCATTTTTATATTTTTTTTATAGGGTTATAATGAGTTCCTATGGATTGTGCATTGTGATCCTCACTATCATGCCAACATTTCCTTTTTTTCTACCTACATTTGTATATGCCACAAATTAAACTAACTGCCTAGTATTTGTCTATACCTCAAACAGATTTGTCCTCAAGGTAGATATAGGCATTGGTTAGTTCCAGTGACTTAACCCAAACAGTTGGAAGTGCAATACCAGGCTACAACAGTGGTTAACAAATAACTTAGAGAAGTGAGTTAAAAAGAGATAACTACCAAAAGTGGCCTCATACATGGAATGAGAATGATCTACCCCAGTGATCGAAATAAAGGGTTCAGTTCAAAATTTCTAGCAAGAGCATACAATGGACAAAATGTGATAAACATGACCATAAAGATGAGAACAATGTAGAAAATGTAATTGGCTAGCATTAAATTATGATGACATAATTCTGGGGTCTTTTTTTCTCTTTAAAATCAATGAATTTGTTTTGCTCATGCTACGTCTCAAAATAACACTATATATGGAACAATGATACATAATTTTTTATATATCCAGAACAATATTCAGTCAGTTAAGTGCCATACGTGATACATGCTTGGACGATCATATCTCAAAATAGAGATGATTGACTGGGCAGAAGATTATCCTGCAGTAGGTTGCCATTACTTTCTGAGGTAGACTGGTTGCCAGCCAAAGTTATAGAACCCAATCTGTCTTGTTATTTAACCCATAACTAAAGGGAAGTGATAGATTAATACCTTTCCCAAAGGAATTTGCACGTAAGTGAATGCAGGGAATTCAACTGGAATTAAAACTCAGCTCTCTGATTTCTCATTCCAAGCTGATATCCACTGCACCACAATGCACATCCAAGATAAACAAACTTCTTTTCCTTTTTGTCGGTCAGTCAGTTAAGTGCCATATGTGATACACGCTTGGGTGATCATGTCTTGAAAGAGACATGACTGACTGGGCAGAAGATTATCCTGCAGTGGATTGTCATTACTTTCTATGGTAGATTGGTTGCCAGCCAAAGCTATAGAACCCAATCTGTCCTGTTATTTGACCCATAGCTGGAGGGAAGAGATGGATTAATATGTATCCCAAGGGTATCCCAAGTGAATACAAGGATTTGAACTGGAATTTGAACTTGGCTTCACAAGTTCCCGTTCCAAGCCAATATCCACTGCACCACAAAAGGGGAGAAAATGTTCGCCCCATACAAGGTCTAGGAACCCCTCAAGGTAGAGGGTTACAGTGGAAAAGGTACAGTTTATGCAGATATATGGAAAGATACCAGTTTGATTCTAGATTTGAACAGGTTAAGATTGTAGTGATTAGGGAAGCATCCTTTTGGGAGTGGTTTTGCAGACCAGTGGTTCACATGAAAAAATAGATTGAGTGGAACTTCTTATCAATGGAATACAAACAGAATGAGGGTGGTTTGCTACAATGTGTGTAGCATGGTTGCTCTTAGCTATGAGAGAACTGGTAAAATTAATAAATATAGCCCATTTGAGCACTTTCCATTGAAGTAGTTATAGAGCAGTCAGAGGTTGACAATGTTTCGTCTGTGAGAGATTGTTGTATATAACACTAGATCTAGACAAACAAAAAGGAACACATATATATAAAATATAATCTTATATTTTTATTCTTTATCGCTGATACTTGTGTGGAGGAGGAGGGCAGCCAGAGAGTTGCACACACAAAGATCTGCTGGGAGTTAGAAGGCAGCAGGAGTTCTCAGTGTTCAGCTAAAACTTCTAGACTTTATATAATCCTAAATCTCCTATGCATTTTTACTTTTTTGGGTTGTTTCGTTGACTTATATATGGCTAGATGCATCTGTCAATCACATTCGGTAGCCAATTGCTTTTCAAGCCACTTTTTCATTGCACTTTGACATCATCTACAGCCGGATATACACTAACGGCCATAATTATTAGGTCACCCCAGTTTTTTAAAAGAAATTATGTATTTTATACTATATTTAAGTGGATAATTCTAAATGAAAATAGAATGGCTATTTCATTATTATTACTTTGCAAAATTTTACAAGGCAAGGAAGCAAAAATGAACTCGTCTGAATAACCCTAAATTTCCTTCATTCTTTCATGGAGAAAACTGCAATATAGGTAATTATTGAATATTTATAAGTTCATTTGATGCACATGTTATTGTGCAATATTAACAAAAGAACCCTTCTATTTTCATTTACAATTATTCACTTGGCAATAACTACTAAAAATAGTATGAAATACATCATTTTTTTTAAACACTGGGGTGGCCTAATAATTATGGCCGGTAGTGTATCTGTCAATCAATCTTGACTTTTGTTGACCTCAATCGTGACTGGATGTACCTGTTAATTACCTCAGCTGTTCAAGGTAATATATTACAAGGTGTTGTAGGGTGGAAAATGATATGTCACTCACAAGGATGCAGAGACAGTTATGGACTCTAAAAACACATTACATTTAAATTTTTGAAGATCAAAATTAACTGGACAGCAAGAAATGGTAGAAAGTTCCACAAGCGAGAGATGTGCAAAAAGAAACTTTTAGCAGAGAACTCAGTTATAGTGAGCAATCTGAATTGTAAATTGATAAAACCATGCTACCTTTTGTGAATAAAACCAATAATATATATATTTGTGCACACCTTCATATAATATCCAACAATTCCTTAAAGAAAGCAAACTGTATTCCAAAATATAACGTCAAAACAACATAAAACACACATATCACTACTTCCAGTAATTATATCCACACAAATAAGTATATGCAAAAGAAACTGATAATCATCTACTATGTATTCAACAGTGAAAGAATAACACCTATATTATTTTTGTTACTTCAAACTGCTCAAGAAAATTAAATTTCAGTAATTAATGAGGAGTTGATGTAACGTTAAACAAATCACTCTTTTTCTTTTAATCAGGACCCCAAAGATGCTGCAATATCTGTGATGGGTGTCTGTATGCAGATCATTCTGATGTCTCCCATGTTTACTAATTCTGCAATGATTTTAGTTGTGGTGAGCAGCCTATGAGATTTCACTTTCCCAATCAACTCAGTCGATTAAAAACTTAATTCAGCAATTAAAGTTTATTGCTTTACTCGCCTGTAGTAGATTAAAAATCTTGCAATAAAAAGGAAATCTAGTTTCTTTTACAACCCAAAAGTATGTCATTGAAGATTCACAAGTTACTTAGAATAATCTCCAATGACATTATTGAACTCCTGGCTTTTATCATCCCGGTCAGTGTAAACATTTGTTTAATTAGCATTTCCCAAGTGGAGACAAAATGTCACCCAGATTAAAGACGCTCACACATTTTTAGAAACACAGATTTGGAAAAATATTATTATATATTTCCTTCCTGCTTACAAAAAGTAAAAATGAACATTTGAAAGAAAGAAAAAAAAATTGCATACTTCTTTCAACCATGCATCGAAAAACAAATTATAGAAGTAAATAATTTTTTGTAAAAAATCATTGAGAAAATGAGATTTGTTATTTTTTTATCACCTATGAGATGGAGGTTGTAGTCAAACAGAAAAAATAAACTATGAATTTAGGTACCTTCACTCAATTGACAAAAAATAAAACAGCATATCATGGTGTTAAAAGGGCCAAAACTTAATAAAAACAAAGTTTTATCATCAAAAGGTTTATGCTATTATTAAGAGGAAAGATCAAATTTTGTTGTTATTATTTTAAAAAACATTTTAAATCCTTTCTAGCACATTTGAAATTTTAATTAAAATTTCATTTTTTGTTTTCTGTTAGCAATTCACACTATGTTTACCTGAGACAACTATTAAGAAAATGGAGTCAGTCTAGTAAAATGATTTTAGATTGAGTAAATTTTCCCTCGCTCTCAGCCACCAGTTGAGTGATTTCTTTTTCAAATCTCAAAGGCTGGAGGCAAGTCATGAAGGACATATCATGCCATCTCCACTTCTTTCAACAATTTCTACAGTTAAATATTGCTGGTCTTACTGAGGTGCTGGAAACAGTTGCAATGTCTTGGAGAGATATTATATGCAATGGAAGGTCATCTGTTTCAGAAGGACTCTGCACCTTCCTACAAAGCTGTGCTGACCCAAGACAATGGCATATTGCCTGACCAAAAATGCAGCCATCTATTTTGCCAGACCTAAATCCCATTGACTAGTGTTGCTTAATTGGAGACTAATCATAGTTCTCGTGACTGATTCCCTGAAAGCTGCTATTACCTGAGTAGTAGGCCTCCATCAGTCAGGGTTGACCATGGTTAGCATCCTAGTTGTCTGCTTGGCTGCAGCATCGGCATCTGTGACTGGAGAGATCAATGTGGGAGTGACAGTCTTTGTTGCAGAGGCTGCATTTATGTTTTCTTTCTGGTTTGTTGGAGCTGTCATTTTGCTTCCTGCGAACTTGCCTTTCCATGGCAACTTGTATTAGTTGCTCTTCCCTTAATTTAAGTTTTTGCGCAAAGATTCCTCTCCATTTGAACTGGTTGTCCACTGCATGCCAGACGGTTGTATTCCAAAAGACTTCCTGTATGAAGAGCTGGCCTCTGAAAGAAGACCCACTAGGTGGCCACAACTGCAGTATCATGACATCATAAAACATGGTATGAAAGCTGTGGGCATCAACACAGAGTCATGGGAGAGTGTAGCAGTTAACCAGCTCAAATTACCTGAGTAATGTCCAATATTAACACAGACAATGTGATGCCTGCATCTCATTGTGGCTGAAGGTGGTTACATTGAATAAACAAGTAATCCAACCAAGATTGCATCTGTGTATCAAGTTTTGTATCAAATAATTTAGCTGTCTGTAAGATGTGGTTGTTTCTTTTACGGTCTACAATGTGTTCTCAAATACCTTACGCACATTATTTACATTGTTCAGACTGCTGTACTCATTTTTATTGCCATGTTTACAATGTTTCAGCTGTTGCATGCTCTGGCCTTCTTCAGGTTCTGGAAATTTTTAACCAAATCTTTATTTTGATCACTGGGACATATCATTCTCCTTCAATGTGCGATACTACTTCTGGTAACCATGTAGTTATCTCCCTTTAACTTAACTCTCTAAGTTATTTGCTATTTGTCCTCAAAATCACATGGCTCAGTAAATGTAGGTTGGTTAGTTCAAGTGAATTGATGCAAAGACTTTTAAGTTCAATACCAGACTACAGCAGTGGTGAACAAATAACTTAATTCCTTAATTTTTCAATTTTTTTAAAGCTTTATTTTTGTAAAGAGGTAGACTGTTGTCTTATACAGAGAGCCACTCAAGGTAAAGGGTTACTTTGTGGTGTTGTATTAGCCAAAAAAAAAAGGACAAGAAGTGAAGCTCTTGGGACTATGCAGCAAAGATAGCAGCTAACTCTAGACTTGAAGAGGTCAAGATTTAATTAGTGAATAACATTAATAAAGATGTTAGAAGTATAGAGTTAGAATAGGCCATAGGGGCTGGAAGCCCAATCCTACACAGGGAACAAGGGATAAACCTCTACTCCTGTTCAAACGATCTAGTAAAAGTATGAACTAGATGATAAGCAAGCCCATTATATATCTATTGGTAGGTAGATATGGATTTAAATAAGTATATATACATATGTGTGTATGCTTAGATACACATCAATATATAAATATTAATCAGGTATTAATAGAACAATGCTCAATGTGATATAACAGAGCAAAAAGGATACATTAATAAATATACATATTATCCTATGTTTTAGGTACATCTCTGAGTTTCATGCGTTATGCAATCATCAGGTGCATATTATGAACTGAATGTTTTTTTATTTGAATTAGGTATTAGTATTCCTTAAGTGAAGTTTGTTATAGATAATAAATCAGATGTGTGAATATTTTTATTTATTGACTGTATAATTTAGTTAGGTTAATACTGAAACCTAAAAATGGAATAGGATACTAAAATTGTGGGTGGAAAAAATTACACATGAAACTTTGAGTCATGCCAAAAATATAGGATAATATATATATTATATACATATAAAGAGAGAGAGACTGAATCTATCAATAAAACCATTAGACTTTCAGTCATCTTTAACCATCATGCCTGCAAAATAAACTGTGTGATAAAAAGATGATTTTTTCCCTTGACACTGTTATTATTTTTACTACCTTCACTCCTCAAAAATGTTTAGTGTTTTAAAAAGTGATGATGAGAATTGTAATAAAACCTATACATATGAAAATGAATTTATAGATTTTCTTTGTTTTTAGGAATTGGCAGCTCAAATACAATCACTTTCTCACAGGCACAATGTGGCTTCCCTGTGTCTCTTCTACAAATACTTTTACGGCTTCTGCTCTGATGAACTTAGCTCACTGGTGCCCCCTATATATGAATTTACTTGAGCTACAAGATTAGCAACTAGGCCCCACTCTTTTACTGTGAAACCAATAAAATGTAAACACAAATTCTACTCCAGTAGCTTCTTTTCTTGCACTTCCTGCCTGTGGAATTCCCTTCCGTTTACTTGCTTCTTCGACAACTACAATCTCCAAGAATTTAAATGTAAAGTCAATAGTCATCTCCTATCTCATTAACATGCATCCTCTCTCTCATGCCCCTTTCTCCATCCACACCACTCTCATCAGTATTCTCATCCTTTTCTTACCCACTTCCTGACACCCCCTATAACATGTCACTCTTTCTCATAACTTTCCTCCTATGTAACCCCATACAAAACAGTGGCAGTAAAATGCCTTGCTTAAGGCGATATGATTATTAAAAAAAATTGAAGAGGTTAAGATTTAATTACCAAATAACATTCAGAGTTCAGCCAAAGACATTAGAAGTATCGTGTGGTGGTAGACTTTGAAAGTGCCTGGAAACCCAACCTTAAACAGGAGACAAGAGATAAGCCTCTACTTCTGTCCAAAAGAACAGGGAGAAGTGTAAACTGGATGATATATATGTAGAAACTTGTTTAGTGTTTCTTTGTAAAAGTTCAATATTTGTTTAGTATTTTGAATTATTGTGCTCATGTTTATTGATGGAGAGCTATTATCATAGACCCACCATTTTAACCAAGTATCCTTTGGTCATTAATGGGTGCCTATTAATTGGCTGATATGGGATATTGGTTGATTATTGCGATATTAGTTATTGTTCATGTGTGTTAAATTGGTGCATCACTATTTGATCCAAGGATTGAACTCGTGGCTACTAGATGATAGTAACACTTGTATAACAAACACCCATATCCACTATGCCACCATCCTGAAAGAAATTACTCATCTCAGAAATGAAATATATGAATCCCTCAATTAGTTCATCTAATGTGTATATCTGTAACTATAAATAATCAATTTTCAATTACTATGGTTAAGCTGAAGAATCTCTTATCACACTGAGTAATCTGTAAGCTCTCAAATCAAATTTTGGAATATAAAAATTTTAGCACGCTTATCAAAAACACATTAACATTAATCAAGGGATGCCTGTACTAAATTTAATGTTTTTATATATAATAAATAATTTGTTAATAATTTTAAAAAATCATGCTTCCTCAAACAAAACGTTTGGAAGATTCTACACATCATTAATTTTGCAATTGTTTATTTAAAACTAATTGAATGATGTAGGCTTTGTGTGTAAAAAAATCTTAACTAACACTTTTTGTCAAAGGATTTACCATTTATATATAGACTAAATATTTTATAACTAGAAAATTTCATGGTTTACTGATTTTAATTTTCTGATGAATCTTCTTAATTCTGAATTTAATGGTTGAATAAGCTCATCATAAAATTGCCCTATGACATCATTAAATATTGGAGCTTAACAACTTTAACAAGATATTGTAATAACAATCATAAAAATGAATGCTGGTTGCTATTTTAAGAAGTAAGAAGGTACAAATGAAAAGATTTAAAATTGATAACTTTTTTCACTTCCCTGAAACAGCCATTAAACATTATCTTCCCTTCTTTCTTTCATTCAGTTTCTCACTGAAACCATTTAGGGTCTTTTTTTCCTCTTTCTACAAGATCAAAACAGAATAGTCAATTATTTATGAGTTATTGGCAGTGCGTAACAGTTACCCAAACTAACAAAGGGAGAGACAAGCACAATTATAATAAGATAATTTTTAAAATCATCCTTTATTACAAAGAATGGAAGATTCTACAATTCATTTACATTAAACAATAATAGAATGATGTTAGGTTTAAGTTGGAAATGCAAAAATATTGGCATATTTTTATTATTACATTTTCTAATGCTATTATGTAGGTTTCAATTTATGCTAGAACAATGAACAAATAGGAAACATCAATGTAAATGGTTTCCTTTTGTTAAAGCTTCATCAAAGAATCAGATGAGGAGAAAAAGAAAATGCTTGTATTTTTTTATGTTTGATTTTCTTTGAGTAATCAGGTTTCACATGCATTTGACTTGTTAAACAAATATTAGTATAATTTATGGCTTTCCCAATGCAAGGAGCAACAATGCATCCTTTTGAATAAGAAAGTTTTAATTTATATATGTGGGAGTAGTATACATGTACATGTGTGTACAGGTGTGTGCATATGTGTGTATATATATATATATATATATATATACATATATATATATATATTGCAGCTGAAGGTGGTTACATCAAATAAACAAGTAACCCAACTGTGGCTGTATCTTTGTACCAAGTTTTGTATCAATAAATTTAGTTGTTTATAAGATGTGGTGGGTTTTCTTACAGTCTACAATGTGTTCTCAAATATCTTATGCATCCTGTATATTTTGATACACCATGTCCCAAAAAAGATTTTCATAGACAATTTGTTTCTGTATTTTTTATATAAGTAAAGATATTTATATATTAAAACATTTTGTTTTTAAATTTCAATTCATCAATTTATTTTTCAATTTTCTTTATTTTTTTAAGCTTTATTTTTATAAAAAGGAAGACTATTGTCTTAAACAAAAATATTTGTAATTCTAAAATAAGTAAATCCTTTATTAAATAAAATGATTGTCCATATATATATATATATATATATATATATATATATATTAATGTTGAGAAGTTTAGCACTTAGCTGGACAGTGTTATTTCATGCCAACTTTGAAGATTTGTTTATTCTAATGTCTTCACTCTTCAGGATGATTTGCTTTTACTGAAGAAAATTGACAAACTTCTCCACATTAACTCTGTTAACACTATCCTCATCTCAATGTTGAGCACTTTATGACAAAAACCTGCTTGCCTAAGAAGTCCTTCCACCAGAACCATTGTTAGATCTGAAATGCTTTAACTGACTTAGCTATGATATTGAAGTCAGTAGATGAAAATAAATATACTGTTTAACAAATAAGTGGAGCATCTACTCAAATATGGGTATCCACTAAAAATAACATTAAAATTATAAAATTTGTCTGATTAATAAATTTAAAAAATCCATTAGTTCTTCAGAAATTGCTTTGTTTATGTTTTGATATGAAACTGAGCAGATATAAAAATTCTACAATCTATGATGAGAAGGTTTTCACTTAGAGCCATTATTCAACCTGGTCTGATCAGCAAAAGTTCTTGTAGCTGAGTCAGTTAAAACACATTGAACCTAGAGAGATATAGATTCAAATCTAGCCAGAGATACCTATTTATTCTAATATTTAGTTGATTCAGGATAACTGTTTGCCAGTCTGAACAGAATTAACAATATCCTTAAGTGGTTCAAATTTTTTTTTATTTTATGAAAACCAGGCCACATCTATATTTGTTGCTATTTCTCAGAACTTCATTTCTTTTTCTGAATATTTCAGTCCAGTTCCTACAAACAAATATTTATATATCTGAAAAAAAAAATCAGGTTTTTTATTTTCATCCAAAGCTAGGCAATAAAGCCACTTAAGTGAATATAAAAACAACATTAGGGAGACAAAACAACAAATGTACAGGAATTGAGAAGACAAGATAATGATTGACCTTGCATTTAAATTTTTGAAGATCAAAGTTGACTGGAAAGGAAGAAGCTAGAAGAGAGTTCTACAAACAAGATGCATGAGAGAATAAACTTTTAGCATAGAACTGATGGCTACATTTAATTATTATAACTGTAAAATGATAAGATATTACTGCCAATTTAGTACTACACTTAAATTCTGTTGTGGAGTAAATAAGACAACCCTGATAACACAAATGAACTAGGTAAGAGGCCTTGAATAAAGAACTAAAAGAGAGTTCTGGAGTCGCATTCTGACAGAGTTCAGGGATAATTCTGATCAAGTGTTCATTAGAGTACAGGTGGAGTCAGTCAAAGCATATTATAATTGTTAGTAGTGAGTTATAACAGTGGCGATGAGAATTAAGATATACGGAGGGGGGAAATATTTTAGCTTCAGTGCACATGACAACAATGACAAAGAGAACTTATAAATATGGTTTAATTTCTTTCCTTGCTATATGTAAAGAAAAAACATATATTTTTAAATATGGAAGAATTATGAGCCTAAGTGGTGAAAATTCAACAACACCAGTTCTTGAAACTCCAGAGACAACAACAAAAGTTAATTGAAATAATTTCAAAGAAAACAGAAAATTCTTCAAGTTCTTTCACTTCTGACATGGTTGCAAATGCCATAGCTGAATTCACTTTCAATTCAGATGATGGAAGTACATTTTCTGATCATTTTAGAAAATATAAGCAAAGTTACAAAGAAGAATGCAGTGACTGGGAAGGTGAGAAAAACAAAACTTTTGCTAGCACCAGTAAAACATGAAAAATACAGTAATTTTGTACTACCAAACAAACCAAGAGAAATTTACTTTGAAGAAACAGTGACTATTCTGACTAAAAGTTTTAGCGAAAAAGTCTGTTATTCAATACTTGCTGGAAGTGTACAAAAAGGAAGACAAAGTTTTTGTCACATATACTGGAATTGTTAACAAATAGTGTGAAAGGTTAATATTAAACAAACTAATACTGAATATGTTTAAAAAATTTAAAGGATTCATTTTTGTTCAAGGATTAAAAGCAAAAAAAGACACAGAGATACATGCTAGAATCTTAATAAAACTGGAACAGAATCAAAATTTAACACAAGAAATATCAGACAAATGTCAGAGAATTTTAAACCTGAGGCATAATACTGGGGAAATTGAAGAAAATGAATGAGCATATATACAAACTAAAGAAAATGGGAAAAAAGAAAAATTAATCCATGTTTCAGATACAGAAAGCTACATCCTGAAGATGACTCATCCTTTAAGAATTCAAAATGCTACAAGTGTGAAAAAGTAGAACATAAAAAGTCACACTCTAAGCAAGGAAAAATTCTTAAAGAACAAATTTCTTGCACAACATTGTAATAATAATTATAGAAAACCAAAGAAAATTTGTATATGTGAAAATTAATAATGTGTATGTAAAAATTCAAGGAGACACGGATAGTGATATCACAATAATCAACAAAGCTACATAGAAAGCAAACATAAATCCTATATTAAAAAAACTTTAAAAATTTAACATGGCATAATGGGTGATAAATTATCTGTTAACATTTCATTTCATAACAACTGTGTAAAAAGCTAAGGTTTAAGTCTTATAAAATATTACAAACTTATTTGGTACTGTCTGGATGAAATTATTTGAGTTATGGGATTTACCTATTAATATTTATTACAAAAATGTAAGTGGCCAAGTGACTAATTTAAAAAAACAGAAAACTTAAAAGAAGAATTGAAAAAAAGTTTTCTGGGTGTTCTGTCAGATGAGTTGAGTCATTGTTCCAAAGTCAAAACAATATTTCAAGTGAAAAAAGAGCTAACACCAATATTTAAACCAAAATGCAGTGTATCATTTGAAACGTGGGACTTGAAAAAAATGGGTGTAACTGATAAACTGATCTTTCAAAATGGACAGCACCATCAGTGTATGCAAAGAAAAAAATAATAAAATTTATGTTTGTGCTGATTTTTCAACTGGTTTAACAAATGTTCAGAATCATAACTATCCATTACCAAGTCCAGAGGAAGTTTTTCCAAAATTAAACAGTGGAAATTTTTTTTCAAAGATGGATTTTTCTGAAAATTTTACAAATACAGGTTGAAGAAGAATCTTCATAGTTAACAACAATAAATATGCACAAAGGATTGTGTAAGTTCAACTGACTTCCTTTTGGGATAAAAGTGGCTCAATATTTTAACAGGCTATGGATGCTATGCTTGATGATTGTGATTTCAGTTTCTTATCTGGATGATATATTAATTAAACATTTCTCTAAGGAACAACATATTGGACATGTGAAAACAGTTCTTCATGAAATACAAGACTACAAATTCAAACGCAAAGAAGGAAAAGTGCGAACTGTTTTTGCCTAGCCTAGAAATAAGTACCTAGAAATAGGTACCTCAAATCATTAACTGAAATGGTCATCAACCAGATCTGTTAAGAGCAAGTGAAATTAAGAATATGCCTTCTCCAACAAATGTTCCTAGATTACAAGTATTTCTAGAACTAGCAAACTATTACCAAATCTATATATCTATTATGCAGAATTTGAGAGCTCCACTGAACAATTTGCCTAAAAAAGGCATAAAGTGGAACTAGACTGATAAGTGTCAATCCAAAAGCAGAAATCGTATTGGCTTCAGATGCTAGTGACTATGATTTATGAGAGGTAAATCTACATAAAGATGATAACAATAATATGAAAGCCATCACACACGCTTTACATTTACTACCATCAGAAAAAAATACAACTAGATCAAAATGAGACATTAGCAATAATATTTGCAATGAAAAAATAAACAAACAATGAAAAGAAAGTAAGAAAGACAATTTTAAGAATGCAATTCAGGCTTGAACACTTAATCACTATGTGACAAAATACTGATGTTTGTACAATGAGTGGTAATACCTATCATTTCAAGGATGAAATCTCTGATGAGAAAATGTGAATATTGGACCAAAATGAATCAAGACATTGAAAAATAAGTAAAAGCCTGCAGAGGTTGTACTCTGACAGCAAAATCACTTACCATGAAATACAACGTTGGCTAAAGATAGATATTCTGTAGTCAAGACAGCACATAGATTTTGCATGTTCAATAAACAGATCATATTATCTGGTAGTAATAGATAGCTTTATTAAGTGGCCTGAAATTTCTAAGTGCAAAAAAACAACTTCCATGCTTACAGTAATTTTTTTACATGAACTGTTTGCAAAATATAACAGTCAGCATGTTATAGTCTCAGATAATGGTACACAATTCCCTGTTTATTAATTTGAAAAATTTTGCAAAATTTTCTTGACTGACTATTACTACCTAGCTGTATCAAACAGACAAGTGGAATGGTTTGTGGGTACTTTTAAGAGACCTTTGAACAAAGCAAGTAATGAACAACTCAGTGAAGAAGCATTACAAAAATTCTTGAGAGTTTACTGAATATCGCTGAATCACAATACACCAACAGACATGTCACCAGCAGAATTGTTGTTTGCGAGAAAATTAAATCAGTGTTTGGCAAGTTGTTAACAGGTTAAAATGAATAAGAAAGGATAACAAAAAAGATACAATATTTGCAAAAAAGTGTTTTCAGGAAATATAAAAATGGAAAAGAAATGTGGCAAGATAGCGTAATAAGTTCAGGAATTGAAAAAATGATTTATATGGGGGAAGAAAAAATGTGAACACAAAAGGAATTGGAGCTGTTTAAAGAAATGGTTTACTGAAGGTCAGCAAGAAATGAAGAACCAATGCAAATACTGTATGATATTTTGACATACCAAGAATTTGTTGAACATACAAGTATGATTACTGAAAAAGAAAACATACAGAAAAACTAGTGACTGACCCAAAATGAAAGAAATACTAAGTTCAGCATGTGGCAAACATGCCAGAAAGAGGAGGGGATGAATACTAAAAAATGAAATATTTAAGAAAATAAAAAAATTTCCAACGGGGGCTGTTATCGAGTAAATAAGACACCCCAGTTAACTAGGAAGGATGCTTTAAATAAAAAAAATTCAAAGAGAGTTCTGAGATAACATTCTGGCAGAGTTCTGATAAATTGTTAGAGTACTGGAGAAGTTAGTCAAGACATAATATTATAATGGTTAGCAGCAAGTTATTACAAATTCATAAAGTCTAGAAGAAAGTTCATCAGGACAATTACCATGAAAATATTTATAGAAAAGACAAAGGGAAGTTACATCAGGTGGGAAAATGATTGAAGCTCAGATGCCAGGTTAGGACTAATAATACCGCAGATTCTTCTTTGTATTTTATCAAAAATCCCTAAATAAATAGCAGAAGCAATAGGTCAGATATAGCAGCAATATTCAACACATGGATGGATGAATGGTAAACTTATAAATATATAAGATAGCTTCTAGTGATAAAAATTGTCAAGCACAACACAGTGAACCAACTTTTTAGTAGTATACCTAGCAACTGATTCAATATAATCTTTCTACTCCATGCCAGCAGAAAACACTTGTCCAATAAGGTGCAATGAGTCTCTCTTCTGGAGGCTAGCACCAGTTATACTGGTGGAAAGCTAAAACAGTTACTTCAGATGATTAAAAGAAAGCAGTTTCATTTTGGAGACATTAAAATTAATAAATCATCCCTCACCCAATTATCAACAGATTGTTGGTCATTTATAGATCAGCTGTCAATTTGACTTTAATGAACCTATCAAACTTACTATTAAGACAGGAGTGAATAGTTGTGTCATCAACATAGACATCAAGTTGAGAACTGATGAAACTAGAGAGGTTGTTTACAATATAGGTCTAAAGATAGTAACAATGTGTCTCTCAATAGTGTACTAAAATGAGGATTGTAAAGGCTGAACACACTGAAAAGAAAATATATAGCTTAAAAACATATTTTATATTAAAAATGTACAACACACCAAATGCATATGGCACACAGATACGAATCATGATAATTTCACATGAAAATTGTGTGACAAATTAATCACATTCATTATGTGATATTATTTTATCTTGATGATGTCTTTGCATATGCTGATTCAAATTTGATCTAGTTCTAAATGTAGAATCACAAGTCTCACAAGAATATGATTTTTCACCAGTATGAGTTCGCATATGTACAACTAAATTTGAAGTTTGAGAAAAGGAGGAACCACACACTTCACAAGAATAAGGTTTCTCTCCTGTGTGTGTTCGTGTATGCTGCACCAATTGTGACTTCCATGAAAAAGAAAACTGACACAAATCACAAGTGTATGGTTTCTCTCCAGTGTGTGTCCGTATATGTATCACTAAACTTGACTTTTGTGAAAAGGAAGATCCACATACATCACATGAATATGGTTTCTCTCCAGTGTGTGTTCGCATATGTATGACTAGACTTGACTTTTGGGAAAATGAAGATTCACACACATCGCAAGGATATGGTTTTTCCCCAGTGTGTATTCGAATGTGTCGCACCAAATGTGATTTTGCTGAAAAAGAAGATCTACACACTTCACAAGAATATGGTTTTTCTCCAGCGTGTGTTCTTTTATGTTTTACTAAAGATGATTTCTCAGAAAATGAAGATCCACACACATCACAAAAATAAGGTTCCTCACCAATGTGCGTTTGCTCATGTTTTTTCAAAAGTGAACTGTTTGAAAATGCCAATCCACGCACATTACAAAAAGATGAGTTCTCTCCAACATGTTTTTTTACATGTCTTTTTAATGTTGAACTCATGAAAAAAGTAGATCCACAAATTTCACACAGATAACATTTTTCTTTAGCAAAATCTGTCATATTTTCTACTTTGAGTTTGCTGTAAAATTTTCAACCAATTGCATTCTAAATATTTCAATGTGATTTTAAAGAGTATTATATATTTTCTGTTTGTATGGCAACATCTGGAAAAACAATAAAAAACAAAAATCATTAGTATTTAAAAAATTCAATATATAAACAAATGAATGCAATTGTATTAATCCAGCTTTCACTTCAATTACTTAATTTGACATTTTCTTAAATATATATGATAGGTTCTGAAAAGATTTTGCATTTACTTGCTTCTTAATCAACATATTATTTTTAGTGGGTGTGGTGAAAATAATAAAAGAACTCTCTAATCTTTCTCTGACTTTCCAGAACTGAGTAACTTCCCTTTGTTTTTGTTTTCCTCTCTCCAAGATGTAGAGACAGCCATTTTCTTGAACAGTTCACTACCGGAGTAGATTTTTACTAAAATAAATTGTTATGAAAAGGGTTTGAGTGGAAGGCTGAGTCAGTATAGCTTCACTCAAGCTATACTGACTCAGCCTTCCATGGTTCCTTGGTTGGATCAGTATCTCTTGTATATATATACAATTACCTTTCATTAGGATAAATGCAGAACATTTCTCACTGTGTGCACAGTACAAAATTCAATAATAAGTAGCTGTTATAAAGTTCATATAACAATAGTTTCTGGTTAATAATATTGTAAGCAAAAAAACAGGAAAAAATGCTGAATGAACATGAGAACATAGATTGACAATACAGTATTTTTGTATGGCAAGCATACAACTGAAAAGTGCCATGCCTTTGCAACCTACTTTTCCAGGAACAGACATTCTACTCGTGGTGGTTTAACAAATCTGTTTCAATAATAAGTGTAGAAAAGGTTATTCAGCCTTTCTACACAACAATAACCCAATAAGGGTTGATGTTATTCAAATTGTTTAGCCAGACTGATATCCTCATCTTTGTTGTTAGTATTAAAACATTTCATCCAACTGTAAATAACAATAACTCCCTATACCAGAAATTCAGACAACAAACAATAACTCACTGTCCCAGAAATTAATTTTGTAAGGACTGACATATTGTTACGATGTTATCAAGTCGAACAAGCCCCCAATTTTGTTATGTGTTATAAGTTGTAACAAAAGAAAAAATGATTTGCCCAAACACAGAGCTAAATCACAGACAAATATTTAATTTACAAAAAACATAAAATAATTTACAAATATACAATTTTTGCATTCAAATAGAGACACAGAGTTTACTACTAGCAGGCGAAGTGTTACGAAGAGAGAGGTAAGGAGTGGGTAAAGTATTTTTAACACTAGTGAGTATTCTAAGTACTATTTTTGGAAATCCTTAAATGTTTATATAAAGAATAATTTTTTGTTTTGTCAATGAAAGAGTAAAAAATGCTATTTACCGGATTTGTTCTATGAGGTTTTCTTTTGGGGTTTTGTTGGTCGGCAACTTTTCGTAGAGATTCTTTTGGCTAGATGCACAAACCCACAAATCAGGCCGGAGTTGATAATGTCAGCAAATCCTTTTAAAAACTGACTACTCTTTTCCCAAAAACTATTTTTATAGGGGCTAGCACCTAATTTGCATATTTCTCGAATCATCTCGAATTCTCTAGATCCTTCTTGAATATTCAAGAAGGATCTAGAATCTTCCAAGCATTTTATTTCTAATTTCCCTATTTTACAACGACTTTGTGAATAAAAACTTTTTTTTGTAACAAGTAGGACTCAATAGAATCGCACACTATAACTTTTAACCTTTGTGTAGACTTTATTAATATTTTTTATATATAAATCCTTGTAACAATACTAACCTAACCTAGACAAAAAAATTATTTCATGAAGTTTTGATAATTTTTTTCTGTGAGATATCAGTAAAATTTAAGGTCATCTGCAGATGTTTTACAAACAAAATAAGACTGAAAAGTATAAATTATTCTGAGAAATTAGTCTATAAAAAAACCTAAAAGTACACCACTGATTATCCAGCACCTTTGACCTCAGAACAATGCTAGATTATTCATTTTCTCAGATTACCAAATGCCAAGTAATTTTAATTTAATAATATACCCCTGATCTATTAATTACACATATCACATATCTTTAAAACATCTATCTCATCAACCACAGTTGAGATAATAATAGAATTATTTCAAACATTGCATTCCTTCACCAGGGGTACATATGATTTTGAATTCAGATTTGTCCTTCTTCTAGACTGGTTGTCAACCAGAATGAGAGAACCAAGTCTTCTTTCCATAACTGGGAGAAAAGAGATAGATTCTTACTTTCTCTTAGAAATGTCTCATTCTAAGCCACAAACCATTACACCACCTGCACAACAACTAAACCACAAGTGTTATAATTAATACCAACTGCCTTAGCTGGGATTTGAACTATGTGCTGTAATTAATTGTTCCCTTCCTCCAACTCACTAGTGTCCTGGGCATGACAATAAACTACATCTAGCAGCAAGGCATCTGATCAGGAGATTGTATGTTTTGACGAGTGTGAAACCACTTATTAATTGCTGTTGTTTCCACACCTGACCTGAGGATCACCTGTTATGGGCCCAACTATGGGCAGACAGTGAACTCCAAAGAACACCTGTTATGGGCCCAAAGATAAACATACCTGCACTAACATGACAGTAGTTAGATGGATTAAGCAATTTTAATCTTTGGCTCATGTGTATGTGCATGGAAAACCCATGTTAAAAAGACCATGAGCCATATCCTACTACTGTGGATAGGGTAAAACTAAATAACTTGTTTGTTAACTACCAACAGATAAGCTAGACTTTAAAGCTGTCATGTCTTTGTCTTCAGAGAGTGCATGATGTAACTTTGTGGGATGCCTGGTCATCAGGCAATGTTATTGTTAGATCATATTTGTGAAAATGATTTTTACAAATTTTCACAACTACGAACTAACATTGCCTGATGACGAGATAGAAATCACAAAACATAGAAATTTCCGTGTCACAAAGTACTTTTACTTCATAATTATATGATTATATTATGATCTACAATATTTATTGTATTGAGCACTTTAAAAAAAAAAGTAAATGCCAGAGAACTCATAATTGTAAAACTGTTGGTTCGCTTTACCTGGATATATATATATATATATATATATATATTAAATTAAATTAAAACAGCAGGGATAACATTCTGTGGATCTATGTTGCTTAAATCTGATTAAAATAGCTGGGATTGTACTCTGAATCGGTGATGCTGTTTGAATTTGATCATGTTAGAATGTGATGGGTATTTATTTACTGCTAAGAAGAATTTTGCTTTTGGTTGCATCAACGTGGTGATAAAGTAACTTCTCGAAGCTGTTTATCAACTCACTATTCTGGAGAAACAAACAACAACAACAACAACAACAAAAAAGATATTAAAACAAAAAAAAGTAAACCTCTTCACAGATATATGAAGAAGAACAACTGTCAATAACAAAACAACCAACAGATTATTGAGCACTCAAAAAAAAAAAAAAGTTTTGCAAAGTTTATCAGAATGAAACCAGTAAATTTCAATTAAAGGCAACAAAAAAAATGAGATGGTATGTAGATCTTCACTACTCCGACTTGAATTGAGAGTGTAAAAAACAGATGATGATCTGGAAGGCGTCTGGACCTTTGCTTTTAAATATGATTGACATAAAACTTTTTAAAGTTTAAAAGCAGCTGAATTATGTATGTTTCTTTCTGTGTAGCTTGAAAAAGTAAAAAACTCCTAAGATCATAATATTTGGATTCGTTCTACTACAACTAATGAATATTAAAGGAAAAGCAGATGATAGACTAATTTAGGTTTTAAAAGAAACTAAAAAAAAAAATCATAAAAAAGGTAGGTAAATGTTAGAGCCGAGTTAAATTATTTAAAACCAGCGATCATGACGATTTTTTTGTTTCTTAAGTTAAAAAAAGCAATTTTGGATATGTTTTTTTTTTTTTTGCAAGTCTCATTTTGAAAATATGACAGTTTTCATAATTTTTGAAAAATCCTTTTAATGTTAAATGAAAAGGAAAATACAAATAAATGGAAAAGAACATAAACAGCTGATGATAATACACATCGCTACTAACTAAAAAAAATAACATTTTTTTTCGACATTTGGTACGGGAGAAAACGATTTTTTTAAATATTATGTTACAAAATGTCAAAAAGATCTTCTAAAATTACCAAAACTAGAATTCTTTAAACTACATAACCAGTCAATTCTTAATAATTGCAAGACCCTTTTTTCATTTTTGGCAATAAAGAAATTTGCGTCCTAAAATGAAAAAAAAAAAGTACCTCCAACCCAAAGACCGAGTACAAGAAAAAAAAATTAGGTGATGTTCACACTTACCATCTGTTTGTTTCCTCTGATTTGTTTTGCAAAAGATAAAAATAAAAATAGTGGCAAATTGAAATATTAAAATGGAACAAATTTTTAAATCGCTAATTTCTTTTGATTATAGTTTCAGTTAAGATAATAAATAAAATATTTTTCTGTTTAACTCTAAAATGGACAAGGGAGATAATCAACAAATTCAACATTGAACAGTTGTGTAAAGAATTGAGCTTTTTAGACAAAAAAAAAAAGAATTATAATTAAAAAAATTTTTTTTGGTAATTATCACTTTATTAATGTTTATATATTTTATTGGTAAAGTTACATTAAGTAATGCAGCCAGAAATAATCATCTTTTTAAGTTACAATGCAATAAATATTCTAGATTACTCATTCATTCTTACATTCATTTTTCATTTTTAAAATGTTATTGTCGCTGCTGTCAGTATATAAATTATTGTTGTTGGTACTGCAGGTATTAAAATAATTAATATTGTTGTTGTTGTTGGTAGTATTATTATTATTATTATTATCATCATTATCATTATCATTATCATCATCATTATTATTATAATCATCATCGTCATCGTCGTCTTCTACTAGTGATAAATTTTTTGTATTTAAACATATGATCTCCCTTCCAGTTTGCCACTGAAATTTATCCCCTACGGAAGCTTCATAACGATGTGCTAAAATGTAAAAAATATATATCTATATATTTGAAAATACTTAATTATTCAGTCAGTTAAGTGCCATACGTGATACACGCTTGGGTGATCATGTCTCGAAAGAGACATGACTGACTGGGCAGAAGATTATCCTGCAGTAGGTTGCCATTGCTTTCTGTGGTAGACTGGTTGCCGACCAAGGCTATAGAACCCAATCTGTCCTGCTATTTAAGTTAACCCATAACTGGAAGGAAGAGACTGATTAATACCTTTCCCAAGGGTATTTGCGCGTGAGTGAATACAATGGATTCAACTGAAATTCGAACTCAGCTCCCTGGCTTCACATTCTGAGCTGATATCCACTGCACCACAATGCACATCCAACTTAATTATTACATTGACGAAAAGCAAAATAAGATTTTGACCAAACGTGTGAGAAAGGATTAAAAAATATAATGAAAAATTACTTTGATCTTTCCTCTTCTTAATTTTAATAAACATATGGAAAACTTCGTGTTTTTTATTAAGTTTGGGCTTTTTCGCTTTTTTCTTCATGATATGCTGTTTTTTCATTATGAAAACAGGACACCAGATTACAAATTTCAATTTATTTATTTTTGCATTTTTGTATTTTAACAAGGTCGAAAATATGGGACACCCAGTGAGGATCGCACTCACTACTCAATTGTAATGATTCTAACGAGCCAATCTTAGGATCAATTTTAGAATGAAACTGGACCTGCTGCACCATTAAATTTAATAGATTTTTTTGTATTCATGATCTGAAGTGTTTATTCCCCATTTTTAAAATTAAATTTGACAAGTTTTTTTTTTGTCTTCACGACTTTTCAAAATTATGTTCTTTCAACACATGCAAAAAAAAAAAGAATAAAAAAACTCAATACCTCTGTATCTAAAAAATTAATCCAAATCATATAATAATTGAATTTCTTTGAAATTGTCATAATTTCTTCATTAATGAATGAACTTTATATTAAATTTGATTATTGTTTTTTTTTTCAAGTATTTTTTTTTCAAGGGGGTCAGTTATAGCACCCCACTTACTTTGTTGCTTGAATGGAAAGTATTATCATTTATAATACATCTAAACTACAAACATTATTTGGCAGGTTCATGTGAGTCTGGGTAAAAAAATAAAAAAGTACATAAAAATATGGAATTCAAACAAAAAAAAAAATTATGATATGTTACAGAAAGATAAAGAAATAAACAAATTTGAAGTTATGATCAGTTCAATACAGTCTTCAGTCTGTGTCTCGAAGGTTTTGTATGTCTTCTTGTGTCTAGCAGATAGAAAAGAAACATGTATTGCCTCCCTACAAGTGAAATGGAAAAGAAGAAGTGCATTTCAAATATCATGCTTCCTTTATGATGTCCCTTGGAACAACATTTTTAATCTCTTTGTTGAAGACTGTGCATCTGAGGTCTTCTTTTGAGTAAAAGCTGGTATTGATGCTTTTATTCCATCCAGGATGTTCTGACTCAAACTTCATTCTTTTCCTTGGTTCTCTCCTGCTTGCTCGGCCACCATTGCCCACAGGAACCACTTCTTCTGGCTTTACCTGAGTGATGCATCTTACCATAATCGGCATCTTTTTGTCTCTGCAGTCAATGAATGTAAGTGGGTTTTAAATGATACTAAGCTGTTGGTTGCTAATAGTATGAAGCAGCGTATAGCATCCTGTAAGTTTGGCTGTAAGGACTACTGGCAGCTCTGCAAAATTGGGCTAAGCAACAGCAAACCTTCCATCCCTTCTTTAATCAATAAATTTGAGTTCCTCACAGCTACAGCCGACAAAGCCAAGTGCTTTGCTTACAGATTATCCACTAATTCCACTAATTCTACATTTGATTCATTTGGAGTATCTACACCTGACTTCCAACCTAGAACTGAGGCTTAACTGAGTGACATTTACATTACCCATAATTCCAAAGCTTGACTTCCATAAGACAAACAGAGGTGATAGAATCCCAGTCACCATCATGAAGAAATGTGCCCTTCTACCCTCCTCTGTTCTCTCAAATCTCTACAACTACTGCCTCTCTACTTCTTGCTTTCCTGCTTGCTGGAAGTGCTCATCTGGGGTACCAGTTTTTCAGAACTCTGAAGAACCCTCAGACCCCTCTAATTATCATCCTATAAGCCTCCTACTAATTTTTGGCAAAGTGTTTTAGGCTATTATCAATACTGAAGTGATTCAATATCTCACAGCTTACAGCTTATTCTCTGACAAACAGTATGACTTCCACTTTGCTAGGTCTCCTGCTGACATGCTAATGACCATCACAGAGTACATATACCAGGCTCTTGATAAAAAGAGCAAAGCTCGATCTGTTACCTTGTATATCTCCAAAGCATTTGACTGCGTCTGGCACACTGGGCTTCTGCACAAGCTACAGGGCAATGATATAACTGGAGGCTTTTTTGATTTAATCTAATTGTTCTTATCAAATCACATAATGAAAATCATATTGAACAGGCATGCTTCCAGATCCTATCATACAAATGCAGGTGTCCTGTCCCTCAAGGCTCTATCCTAGGTCCTACGCTTTTACTGATCTTTATCAATGATCTCCCTGATGTAATCAGATTCCAAGTAGGCGTCTATACTGATAACACCACCATTTACTGCTGCCTCAATAAGAAACCTGCCAAGGCTGACAAAGCAAACCTCACTACTGATCTGGAAAAAGACTTCCAATTTATTGGGGACTGGGGTAAAAAATGGCTCGTAAATTTTAATGCTTCAAAAATGAAGCTGCTATTCTTTATCCACCATACACAACCAGGCAATTGCTCCTACCCTTCATCAGCATGAATCAGGCTAGTCTCCCTGAAAACAATACACTGCACCTCTTCGGCCTAACTCTCACAGCCAACCTCAAGTGGAACAACTACATTGAATCAATAGATAAATCTGCTGCTAGGAAGGTTGTGTCACTGTGTCAGCCCAGGAAGTTTTTTTTTTGTCTGAATCCATCTTGCACAAATACAAATCTACCATCCCTGGTGCATCTGCACAAATTTACTTAAGATACTAGACTGGCAACTAGGTCCCAAATTTTAAATGTACACATGTATATTTGCGGACTTTTTTATGGAAATATTTTTTACAAATAAAAAATCAAACATTTGTTTTTAAATATTTATTAGAAATTATTAAAAAAATTTCCTTTTAGTATTTGTATAGAAAATTTTATTACTTCATTCATCCACAGAATTCAACAAATTTTGCAACAGTGGACACCACCACATTACTTTGTTTCA
The DNA here is from genome assembly GCA_037127315.1 of Ascarosepion bandense. NCBI lineage: Eukaryota > Metazoa > Mollusca > Cephalopoda > Sepiida > Sepiidae > Ascarosepion > Ascarosepion bandense. The sequence continues at coordinate 5,427,068 of JBBBDQ010000328.1, read as the reverse complement.
GTAAATTATAAAGTTATATAAGGAATTATAAAGTTATTAAATTAATTTAATCCTTAAGTTTTAATGCATCTTTACAAATGATATAAAAGGAAATAATATCTGATAAATACTTATTTATTTATTTATTTTTTTTTTTAATCATATCACCCCAAGCAAGGCGGCAATGCCACTGATGCGCAGGGGGCCATGCAAGGGCAAAAAGAATGGAAAAGAGAAAGCCGGAAACCACATCCCAAACAGGAAACAAGGGATGAGCCCCCTCACCCGCTCAACAAATGTGGGTGGAGTGTGAACTGGGCGATAGTTTAGTCTATCTACTCCAATTGAAAAAAAATAATAAAAAAGGAAAAGAGTGAAAAGATTGGAAAAGAGAAAACCGGAAACCGCATCCTAAACAGGAAACAAGGGATGAGCCTCTTCACCTGTTCAATAGATGTGGGTGGAGTGTGAACCGGGCGATAGTTAAGTCTATCTACTCCAATTGAAAAAAAATAATAAAAAAGGAAAAGAGTGAAAAGATTGGAAAAGAGAAAACCGGAAACCGCATCCTAAACAGGAAACAAGGGATGAGCCTCTTCACCTGTTCAATAGATGTGGGTGGAGTGTGAACCGGGCGATATCTTCTGGAAATGAAAATACATTCAGTTTTTGGTTCAGTTTTATAATTTTGTTTACCTTTTTTGAGGACAGTTCAACCATTTAGCATTTTATGTAAATTAATTTTATGTAAATTAATTTAGTGAAAATATTTACAAAACAAATAAAAATCAAGTTGAGTCAAGAAAATTCAAACAGTAAATATAGGTAATGAAAGTATTTTTCATAGTTTATCCTACATATAGTGATGTTAGCACATCAGCCCCACCTATCAAACAGGCCATGGGAACCTTGGTGTGGTGTAATGGTTAGCAAGCTTGTCTTGCTGGAACCTATTACAACAGAGTAGTGAGTTTGATCCTCACTCGGTACCCCATATTTTCAGCCTTGTGCCACATATAAGCAGTGCTTAGAACATCAACTATAAAACAGGCCTTCTATCTAGGTGGTGTTGATTGAACTCAGCTGCCTTGTACAGTTTCATTCAAGTACTTGCATTCACTTACGCACAAATGCCCTTGGGAAAGGTATTAATCCATCTCTTCAGTTATGGGTTAAATAACAGGACAGATTGAGTTCTATAGCCTTGGCTGGCAACCAGTCTACTGCAGAAAGTAATGGCAACCTACTGTGGTATAACCTTCTGCCCAGTTAGTCATGTCTCTTTCGAGACATGATCGCCCAAGCGTGTATCACGTATGGCACTAAACTGACTGACTGAAGTGCCTTAAGTGATACACACTTGAGCGATCATGATGTTTTTCATTCCATGACTGACTAGGCAGAAGATTTTCCCGTAGTAGATTACCATTTCTTTCTGCAGTAGATTGGTTGCTAACCAAGGTTATGGAATACAATGTCCTGATACTTCACCCATAGATGGGGGGACAAGTGATGAATTCATACCTTTCCAAAAAGTATTTGCACACTAGTGAATGCAACGAATTCAAATGAAATCTGAACTCGACTCTCTACTGATTTCCCATTCCGAACCGATATCTCTACACCACAACGCACAGACTTGTACTGCTTATCTCCCTTGAATTTATCATTAATTAAATGTAAGTAAAAAGTAAACAAGGAAATGTTTATTGCATTAGAATTTTCTACTTCCGGGTATAGATCTACTGAAAAGCAAGAGGTGGGTGATTAAACACGTTCATTTGATTTTGTCATGAAAACTAATTATCTAATTGTAATTACATTTTTTTTTAAATTTCCTAAATTACGGACGACAATTAAAAAGAGTGACTAAAGAATTTAAGCTTTAAATTGCTCTGATTCATTAAAATAAATGTAAGTTCAATAGATTTTTTAAAATAATTATACCATGAAATTGAAATCTGAAATTTTCTACATTACTACAAAAAAAAAACGTTTTGTTCAGCAACTAAAACAAAAAAAAAAAAGAAACAAACGTTTGGCTAAGTTAATTAAAAAAATGTTCTAATTATATTTTTTAAAAAAATTAAATCGAATTTAATAAAAGCAACTAATTAACAAAAGCAAAAATACAACGAACGTTCATTAAAACCAAGTTATCAGATATTATTTTCATTTTCTTTTTAAAACTTTTATATCATTTGTATAAAACGCATTAAAACTTAAAGGATTAAATTAATTTAATAACTTTATATTAATTCCTGATACATAAATATTTACCTTTTTAACTTTTAATAGTGAAAAATTTAAAATTAAAATACAATGACATTTTTAGCGGTCCGATGTATAATTTTAAAAAAGAATTATTACAGATGTTATGCTTGTATCGAGAATTGGTAGAGATAGACAATTAATATGTTGTTCCTATGCATTCATATTTTTAAATATTAAAAACAAGCATAGAAAAAATATAGTTAGAAACTTGTTTGTTTTTTCTTTCTTTTCTTTTAATTTTTTTACATGAACATTGATTTTTATCAGACGTAAAAGTAAATGAATTGAAATGGCAACGAAATTTCATGAATTTTTTCTAATTTTCTATTTAAAAATTTTTATAAGTACCACCACGGAAATTAAAAAATATATAGATTCTTAGATGGAAAAGCACGTTGTATATGCCTTCCGTGAACTTAAATTTCGTTTCTACTTAATCACCCAAAAAGGTAAAAAAAAAAACTTAAAAAAGCTAATCCGAATTAAAAGAAAAATTAATTTTCCATATTCCACTTTTTTTTTCATTGACAAGACACCTGTTAGCATGATGAAAAAAAAAAAACTTTAAAACAAAGTTTTATCAACGATATGTTTAAGTGGAAAGACAAAAAAAAAAGTATGTTTTATTAAATTTTTAAATTCTTTTTAGCATTTTCGAAATTTTGGTTAAAAAATCTTTGTGTCGACCTATATTTTTATTATATGTGTTTTTTTTGCGCTTTTTTTCCCCTGTGAAAAGCACTGGTTTGGAAATTCTTGCAAAAACCAAATAATTGCTGGATTTTAAAGAAACTTTCAGAACTTCTTTACAAGTGAATTAAATTGTTTTTGAAAATCTTGGTAAAAATACTTTTTTTATTTATTTTTCTTTTTTTACATGTGTTACCGTCCCCCTACTTAATTTGTGGTAAACACGGAATTAATTTTTTTTTTTAATCATATCACCCCAAGCAAGGCGATAACGCCACTGATGCGCAGGGGGCTACGTAAGGGTAAAAAGAATGGAAAAGAGAAAGCCGGAAACCACATCCTAAACAGGGAACAAGAGATGAGCCTCTTCACCTATTCAATAGACGTGGGTGGAGTGTGAACCGGGCGATAGTTTAGTCTATCTACTCCAATTGAAAAAAAATAAATAAATAAAGAGAGAAAAGAGTGAAAAGATTGGAAAAGAGAAAACCGGAAACCGCATCCTAAACAGGAAACAAGGGATGAGCCCCTTCACCTGTTCAAAAGATGTGGGTGGAGTGCGAACTGGGTGATAGTTTAGTCTATCTACTCCAATTGAAAAAAAAAAGAGTGAAAAGATTGGAAAAGAGAAAACCGGAAACCGCATCCTAAACAGGAAACAAGGGATGAGAGGATACAACTCCTATCATCCAACAATTAACTGAAACACAAAAGTAGATTTACACACACGCAAAATCAGATCAATATGACCGAAAACATTTTGAAAAAAAAAAACAGACCAAGGCAAATTTCACAAGCCAGTGTAAAAATTAAGATTTTGGATTTTGGTTGGACAGGAAATAGCAAATTGAACTATGACCCCTGTCAAAATTTTCTTAACACCTACAAAAAATAGGTTTGCAATTGTATCCAATCATGTGACTAGATTTCACTACTTATCCACATCTCTTGACCAACCAAATAGCAGGGATCTGATAAGGATCTCGTCACAATGTAAGGGAGAGATTTCAAGACATGTCTTGTCGACATACATTCATTCTTCCTCTCCTTCCAATTTCCCTTTCTTTGTCTTTACTCACTTGCCATCAAAGAAACAACATCTTCAACTGACTCCTAAAAACTAGCATCTGATAAGAAAATTTTTTCCTTGTTGCTTTACCTTCCTTTTCACTTTCTCACCAGCCGTAAAAAGTAAAGAAACACAGACTTTATTTATTTATTTTATTTTATTTTTTTTTTAATCATATCACCCCGAGCAAGGCGGTAACGCCACTGATGTGCAGGGGGCTACATAAGAATGAAAAGACTGGCAAAGAGAAAGCTGGAAACTACATCCTAAAGAGGGAACAAGGGGTGAGCCTCTTCACCTGTTCAATAGACGTGGGTGGAGTGTGAGCTGGTCGATAGTTTAGTCTATCGACTTCAATTAAAAAAAAAAAAAAAAGAAAAAGGAGTGAAAAGATAATAACCTGTTAATCTTTCTAGGTCTATGGCTATATTGTGTTGAATATACCGGTTCTCGTCCAATCACCAAAGTTAAGCAACATTGATTTTGGTCAGTACTTAGATGGGTGACCGTTTGGGAATATATAATCTTTCTAGATACACACATTCTGCTACTTACAGCTATAAGCTATGGATTCATTTAACTTCTTACTACTAATTCTCTGGAACATTTAACTACATACATTTTCTCTTTGAACGTTTAATTTTACGTACATTTTCTATTTGAACATTTTACTTCTTACAAATTTGTTATTCTGTTCAGTTGATAAAATTTTACTTATTTTACAAACAAAACACTTTTATTCTTCCAAACTTCAATCAACTTTCTGATGATATTTTAAATTGTGGGGACTTCAGTTGTGTTTGGCACAATGCCAACTGGATAAACAAGTTGAGGCCCCTACAAAAGTAACTCCATTCTCTTCGCTTTTTATAAAATTCACAATCCTCTGTGAAATCCTAATTTTGACAAATAGGAAACAGGATTGACCCCGTACTGAAGAAAAAAAACGAAGCCAAATTTCGCAATCTGATGTTAAATTAATTTTCTAACCAACGAAAGGAAGCGATTTGCAAAACTGATTGAAAAGTTAACAATCTGATGTGAAAGTCTTTAGCTATGAAAGAAAGAAAGTCAAATCACAGAGATAGAAGTGAAATTAGACATTGCCAAGATGTGACAAAAGAAACTTCAAGCCACTGACCCGGACATAAGGTCCTGTCACACATTCATTCTCCCTTTTTCTTCTTGCATGCTACTTCTTCCTTCTCACCATTCTCACAGTCAACAAAGAAGACAACAACTACAACACTAACAAGATACTTCAACTGACATCCGATAAAACTAACATCCGATAAGTACAATTTTCCTTTATTGCTTTACCTTCTTTTTCACTTTCTTGCCAGCCATAAAAAAGGAAAGAAAGACAGACTTTATTAGTACTCTGTTAATTCTGCATAAACACATTCTGCTACTTACAACTACAACTCTAGATTCACTTAACCCCTTACTACTATTTTTCTTGGAACATTTAACTCCTACTAATGGATGTTATTCTGTTCTGTTAATAAAATTCTACTTTAACATGCAAATAAAATACTTTTATTCTTCCAACCTTCAACCTTCTGATGATCCCTAAGTTGTAGGGAGTTTGGTTATGTTTGACACAAGGCCAATTTAATAAACATCCAACCTTCTCCCTACTTCAAATCTCATGAAATTTTGAGAATTAAAACTTTTTTTGTTAGTTAAACAGCAATCCCTGAAGAATGTTATTCATCGTTTTTTTCTTCAAAGTGCTATCTGAATAAGCTGATAAAAAATAGCATTTAATTATAAAAACATAAAGATTTAATTGATTCATTCATTTTCTATGGCTTATTAACTCATTACAGGTTATTTACAGCCATAAAATATTTTTTTAATATAATAATGATTTAGTGATACAAGTTTTATTAATTAATCTATATATGGGGGATAAGATGTGGATTCATACCTTTCCCATGGGTATTTACAAATAAGTGAATATAATGAATCCAACTGGAATTAAACTTGGCTCTCTGATTAATAATTTTGAGTCATTATTCATTATGCCATCCACACATTCAATCACCTGGTATTCCCAAGCCATTTCCCATGTACTGACCAGGCTCAGCATTGCTTAACTGCAGGGATCATATGGGAACCAATATTTCAACATGATATGACAGTAAGCTGAAGATTATATTTATTCAATCCAACCATCTTGATTATATTTACTTATTCTTTCAAGGAAACCATTGAAATTTAAACTGAATTTAATATGATTCTATTAACATCTCCCCCACATTTTTTTTTTACAGGTATATTAAGTTCTGAATAAGAGTTTATTCAAAATTCACTAATAAACATTATGTGAACATTGGGAAACCACTGATTCTATAGAGTAATGTCATGTGGAAATACTTTTCACACAATCCTGATAATAGATGAGCAGACTGACACACTTGTAAAATCATATTTTTCTAAATTTTGTGAATCAAAGTTTTCAATTAATACACATTTAAATTCACACATGAAAACACATCCTGGAGAGAAACAATACTCTTATGTTATTTGTGGTTCTGAATTTTCACAGAAATCAAATTTGGTAACACATTTGCGAACACATACTGGAGAGAAACCATACTCTTGTGACATTTGTGGCTCTGCATTTTCATGGAAATCAAATTTGGTACAACACATGCAAACACGTACAGGTGAGAAACCCTATTCTTGTAATGTATGTGGATCGACATTTACACAGTGTTCAACATTAAAAGAGCATGTACAAAAACATACCAGAGAAAAACCCTATTTTTGTAATATCTGCGGCTACAGATGTTCAGAACATACATCCATAAAACATCACATGCAAAGGCATACAGGAGAGAGGCCACATTCTTGTAAGGTTTGTGGCTTTTCCTTTTCACAGATTTCAAACCTGAGAATGCACATTAGAACAGACACTGGGGAGAAGCCATATTCATGTGACATTTGTGGATACACTTGTTCAGAGTCATCAGCTTTAAAAACACACAAACGAATACATACTGGAGAGAAACCATTTACTTGATCAATATGTGGATCTGCATTTTCTCAGACAACACATTTAAACAGACATATGAAAAAGCACACATGCAGAAAATCATAATCTTACCATGCATGTGCATTTGCATTTCTATATTGCGATTCTTTAAAGACACCTAAAATATACACTAATATGTAATGATAAGAGGACATTTGTTGGTTGTTTTTGCTTAGCAACATGTTAACCTCTATGGGTTATTTAATTTTTTTGAGATAATATTGTTTTTAGTTATACAAGTCTTACTAATTTACCCTTAGCTGGGAGGAAGAGAAGTGGATTCATACCTTTCTCATGATAAGTGAATGTAACAAACCCAACTGGAATTGGATCTTAGCCCTTTGATTTTCAATTTTAAGCCATTATACATTACCCCACCTGCACACATACACTTGTTATTCTCAAGTAGAAATCCATCTAGGTATTGAACAGGCTAGATCTTGCTTATAGGTATCAGACATTTGTAGAAAGGTGAATTTTTATACAGTGGATTAACCAATATATTAAGTTAATATTGTAAGTAGACATATTTTATACATGGAATTTAAGTAATTATAATGTTCAGTTTCAAGAATAAATCTAAAATTTTGTTAACCCAGTCACACTGCTTGCACAGATGTCTGTAACACTTTATTGCCATCCAATTCTATTGTAGTCCATCATAGTTGGCAGGTCAGACAAATTGCAGTTAATATTGTCACCAATCTTCTTTATATACGCCTTGATTTTTTGTGCTCTGGTAGCTTTCCTTGCATAGATTCCCAGGAAAAAACTTCACTAACAATTTTGTCTTTAACTCTCCAGCAATGCCCTGTGAAACTGAATCTACTCTTTTTTATGATGTCTAATAAAGAACAAAGGTTTGCATACAATTGCTCTTTGGTCAAATAATCTCTACAAGTGACATTCAAAGCCATTCACAGCATGAGAGTGTAGGTTCCATTCAATCTTCCTTCTAGTTTTGATCTAAAGGTCTACAATAAGCAAACATAGAATAAAACATGGGTAACAGTTGCTTGAAAGATGTTCCTTTCTGTGTTTTCTGGAAGTCTAGACTTTCACTCTAGAGATAACTTGTCAACTGCACTCCAGGCTTTACCAATACCTATGTTTACATTGCTATTACACCTAGAGATTTTACTACCTAGATAAGCACTTTCATCATCATCGTCATCATCAATCCCTTAATTGTTTTAATTGTCAAGAGCACTTGAGGAAAGAAGAAACTGACAACTTCTTCCAGGCTGACTTGGCAGTAACTTTCAAAAACTCTGGCACTGTCTTGTTAATTCACTCATTGACATTGTTTGACCAAATCTTATGTTGCCATCAATATCAGTGTCCACTTTCACCAGTGCCTTAAATGATGGTCTTACAGAGGCTGTTGTGATGTATGATGGGGTCAAATCATGCAGTCTTCTAACACTTGTAATGTTATATGGTCTATATGACAATACTAACAATAATAAACAGAAGACAAGTCAGTGTGGAGATAGGAAATAGAAGCCATCATATCGGTTTTCTTTATTATCTGGCGGGAACTGCCAAGGGACCGGAAGTATCTATTTTTCTATCTTTATTTTTTAGGAGTATAGTATAAGGGTGACAACTCATATAATATAACAACTCTTAATAGTGGAGAAGAAAGATTCCTGTTGGCTACGAGGTTTGACTTTGTTCCATACATAGTTGTTGGCTTTGTGCACCTAGCAGGAGATGCAGAGAAGCTTTCTCAGGCATTTGGATAGCAAACCACTGGAGGAAATGTCTAGCTTCAAATACAGCCACAGTAGTAATGTGGAGTGGAGTAGCACCATAAGTTTCCTGACCAAGTTCAAGCTCTACAAATGGCTTGTTGTCCACATCCTCCTCTATGGGTATGATCCTTGGCTAGAGACTGGCTGAGACTAGGAAAAGGATCCAGGTGTTTCAGAACAAATAGATGAAAAAAAAATTGTCTATTTCAAATCTTTTGATTGTACTCCATTACTTCTTAAAATAACAACCAGCATTCATATTTATGATTGTTATTGCAATATTTTGTTAAAGTTGTGAAGCTCAAATATTTAATGACTAGCAGTATAGCTCAGTGTTGCTCGAATGTAATGAAAGCTTTAAAACTAATCCATGGTCCTGGAGCTCAGACTCAGTCTAAAGAATATTTGTGTGAAGTTTGGTGAGAATCAGATAAAAATTGGGGATTTGTATAAAGGACATATAAACAGACATGCACACAAACATCTTGCCTTATATATATATATATATATATATATATATATATATATATATATATATATATATTATCGATTTTCTGCACTATTGTAAGAACTGCAACCTTGAAACTTCTGAATATCGTTTCTTATGTCTTTGTCTATGAGTGTATCAAATTTGATTAAAATCAGACTACTCCTTCTATAACCCGATTTTTTCGATTACCAATTTTCGATATTTATCGGGGGTACCTCGACACAAAACCTAGCTAAGAACACTTGCAGATGCTTATAGTACAACTGTAAATTTTCAATGTGTGTGTGTGTGTCCCTGTTACCTATAGACTCCAAAACAGCTGAACCGATTTTCTTGAAAATTGACACAGTTGTACTATAAGCATCTGCAAGTGTTCTTAGCTAGGTTTTGTGTCAAGGTACCCCCGATAAATATCGAAAATCGATAATCAAAAATATCGAGTTATAGAAGGAGTGGTCCGATTTTAATCAAATTTGATACACTCATAGATAAAGACAGAAGAAACAATATCCAGAAGTTTCAAGGTTGCAGTTCTTACAATAGTGCAGAAAATTTGATATCATACCAGGAAATCAAAATTTGACTTACATCCATTCATTTTTCTTTCAGTCTACGGTTTTGCTTTAACTAGAAACAACTATTGCTTTTTAGTTATTTGTGCCAATATCCAAAGAGTCTGAGCTCCAGGACGATGGATTAGTTTTAAAGCTTTCATTACACCCAAGCAATGCCGGGCTATACTGCTAGTACAATAGTAAAGTAATAATAATCAGAATGATCTTATATTTGCATTACCAGGATTAGAGATATTTTTAGTAGTAGTATAGTCAGTTAAGTGCCATGTGTGATGCATGCTTGGACAATCATGTCTTGAAAAAGCCAATGATAATATAGAAGTATGGCCATATCTGACTACCAGGCACACCGGGCATGGGTCCGGGCCGATCCATGCAATCATGGTGAAAATCTGGGCATAGAAAAATGTCTTCGTCAGAAATCAAACTAAGCAATTCACAAATAAAGAAAGCAAGAAAGAAAAACAAAGAAAACATCCGAATGAATGCAGTAAAAATCTGTTTGTTTATTTATTAATTTTTGGAGGAAAGACTGGTTATACTCAGAAAGTCTGAACCCGATTTCCTGCTTTCGTTCATGTTCTGTGCCTAATTTCCATTGGAATAGCCGAAAAAATTCGCAAAAATCATAGTTTCAGGAAACAGATGACACTGATGACATCATCACATTGTCAACTAATAAATCTGGGCAATTTTCTCTGTGCCCGGTGTTTTTTTAGCATCAGCTATGGCCCTGTATAGATGTAACACATTTCTATGACATGTTAACATAATTAGGCATAAAAAACACATAGACAACATAAATACATGTAATGAAATTAAAAAAATATACATAATGAAATTAAATTATTTTAAACTACTTGTATATTTATTGCCAGTGATGTCATTGGGTCTCAGTAGATGAAATGAGGATGTGTAAGATCTTGTCTCTCTTTCAGTACTCAGAAACAAATCAAGAAAATTAAGAAAAACAAATGTGAATTTGTTTTTCTTTCCTTTTTTTTATTTGGCAATTTGCCAACATAGTTTAGTAAGAAAATCTTTCTACATAGCAAAAAGTATAAGTCAAAACATTATCAATCAAGATTGTGTCATAGCCACAAGTCATTGCAGGTTGGGACTGTCATAACCTAGATAGACTTACTGTAGAAGTACTGACCTAAGATGGGTAAGAGTCACTTACATCTTCAAAAACGATTTCATATTTGGAGAAAGGCTCCAAAGCCATACCCTCTCAATGGGTTTGTGTCAACTGACTTCAGATAGGTTTAATGTCACTTGTGATATCATTTATAACATTTCTAATTTAAGTTTACACTAGTGTATTCAGATAAACTAGGACGATAAACTATATCCAACAGCATGCCTCTGGAAGAATGGAGGTTTTGCAGAGCATGCAACCACTTTTTTCATTGATGTCGTTCCCAGGTCTTCCCTGACCGGAAGTGGTAACACCTGTTAGGGCCCCAGTTATGGGCAAATAGTAAACTTCGAAACAAAACCAAACATGAAAGTATGAAAATACATTTTTATAGTAAAAATACAAACAATACATTTTTATGAACAAATTACCAGCAATACATATTTATAGTAGAATTACAAACAATACATTTTATAGCAAAATGACCAACAATACATTTTACTTGTAGTTGATGGCATACAATTGCATTGACAATATATTTTTGAGGCCATAAAATTTTGTGCAAAATGTTTAGATTTTGGCATTAAATAACTCATAGAGATATTGATATGCCACTAAAAAATCAACCAACCAACCAGCAGAATAATGTACTGCACAGTGAACATAATATTAAACAAATTTGAAAATAAGTTCTATATTCTGTACAATATTCGAAATAGAAAAATGTTGTAAAATAACCTTACCCAAAAATCATTGGTTATCACCTTAAAATGATCCCATAAGGATTGATAGGTCTGTACAATAAGTAGGCTATTCTGTTCACTTTCATACAATTGCCCTTAGGAAAGGCATGAATAGGTCTTGTCCTTGCAATGATCTCAAAAGAATCTGATATTTGCATCACCAGGGTTAGAGATGTTCTTAGTAGTAGTATAGTCAGTTAAGTGCCATATGTGATGCGCACTTGGGCAATCATGTCTTGAAAAAGCCATGACTGACTGACTGACTGGGCAGATTTGCCCTGCAGTAAGTTGCCATTACATTCTGCAGTAGACTGGTTGCCAACCAAGGCTACAGAACCCAACCTGTCCTGCTATTTAACCCATATCGGGAGGAAGAAGAGATCAATTAATACCTTTCTCAAGGGTATTTTCATGTAAGTGAATACAGCGAATTTAAGTGGTGCAATGGATATTGGCTTAGAATAAGAAATTGGAGAGCTGAGTTCAAATCCTAGCTGAGTCTGTTGCATTCACTTATGTTTATTATGTTCACAAATATCCTTGGGAAAGGTATTAATCTGTCTCTTCTCCCTCCAGTTATGGGTTCAATAGCAGTACAGATTGGATTTTGTAGTCTTAGTTGGCAATCACAGAAAGTAATTGCAACTTACTGCGGGAAAATCTTCTGCCCAATCAGTCATGTCTCTTTCGAGACATGATTGCCCAAGCATAACTGAGTAGCATAGTAGCAGTATTAAGTGTTTAAGTTATGAGAATAATTTTGAATGTCTCATAAGATAAAAGATAAGCAATTATCTCTTATATATCTATCTATATATGTTTAACTGTAATTTTCTGCAAGTCTGCTAGCACATGAACATTTAAAGTTAATGAAGCTACCACATGTGTTCTCTTTCTAGCTATTGCTATTTTACATAGCCATATGGAATTTAAAAGGTTGTGGATTAGTGTGTATTTCAGGTGAAGACACCTGTATAATATGTAAACAAAGAAGACAGAAGCATACAAAAACTTGGGTTTCTACTACAGACATTTATTTTTTTATTGAACCTGTAGTGAAACAAAGTTCTCATTGTCTCTTGGTTATGCTTATTCTTTTGGGGCTAAAGTTAGGAAAGTGTAAGTATTGTATTCTTTTTTTTTTTTTGTCAAGCCCAAGTCAGCATTGTGCTGAGTTGGGACAACCAAAGAGAGAGCTTGACTTACTTCATGAGTTGAAGCTTTAGAAGTAACATGCAACTGCCACATGTTGGAAAGTGGGAAGAGAGTCCAATTGTCAGTAAACAAGGAAAGTAACATGCAAGTTCCATGCATTGGAAAGTGGGAAAAGAGTCTAGTTGTCAACAGACCAGGGAAACTGTCATTACCTAGTGGGAATGTAGTTCTACATTTTGTAGCATAGACAAGAAAAAGTAAGATCATTTTCAAACTCAGCACCCTCAAATTACCTCAAATGATATTTGGTGTCTCAACACCGTTTCAATTTCTTTGTAGCAGCCACAGATCTATTTCCTTTCGTGAATCAGTGCCCCCGACCAGAGATTCGGTCACTCACTGACCAATCAACGGGCAGAGCGCATTGATTCCTCTCTAGAACTATTTTTCCTAGTCCTGTTTGTAGAACAGAGGAAAGGCAGAGAGCCATGAGCCCGCGGCAGTAACGGATGCCTCTCTCACATCGCTGTCACTGATTCCCCATGGAATGCTTTATCGGGAGACGCTGCTGCTAGCTTCACCATGGACACTTACATACTATCTGCTGCTAGCTTCACCATGGACACTTACATACTATCTGCTGCCAGCTTCACCATGGACACTTACATACTACCAATCTTGTATGTTTACTATGTAATAAACCATTCTTTGTTGTTATTCTAAAAGCAAGTTTCGTCATTCATTTGTGTGCCTAAAAAAATATAGTGTTGGGGAAATTAAGCATTTCCCATAACTCCTATATCTTTTTTTCTTTTTGTTAACCAAGGAAAACAAATAAGGAAAAAATAAATAAATAAAAAAAAAAAAAGCTGTGGAGATACATGACCACCTCTGTCTTTTATAGCATTTATGTAGTGATTGTCCTGCACTTTGAGAATCGATCATTCTTTTTAAAAGTTTAGCATACTTTTTATTTTATTTTATTTTATTTTATTTTTTTATGAAATTACTGATCCAATCAGTCAGTCAGTTAAGTGCCATACGTGATACATGCTTGGGCGATCATATCTTGAAAGAGAGATGACTGACTGGGTAGAAGATTATCCTGCAGTAGGTTGCTATTACTTTCTGCAGTAGACTGGTTACTAGCCAAGGCTATAGAACCCAATCTGTCTTGTTATTTAACCCATAACAGGAGGAAAGAGATGGATTAAATATCTTTCCAAGGGTATTTGTGCATAAGTGAATGTAAGGAATTCAACTAGAATTCGAACTCGGCTCCCCAATTACTTTTTCCTAACTTATATTCCACTGATCCAATGTCTGATGTTTTATTCCAAATGTTATGTAAAAATGATGCTCTTAAAAATGGTTGCATTCCAAAGTGAATTGGAAAGTGCAATGAAGAAATTTGCATTACTCAAAAAAATTTCATAAATATATGATACATCATTTTTTTTTATATTGATTTTTATTTTTTTATTAATACATTTCTGTTTTACTTTCAAAAATTCTAATTTTGTCTGTTTGCGTTATTTATCAAAAAATTCTTGCTTGCATTTTGTTACATTGTCAATAAATGAATTCTTATCGCTCAAGTCAAACAAAAAAAATATCAAACTAATTTTAATTTAACTCTGTGGGTCCGCGGTCTTATGGTTGGGAAATCCAAGTCTACCTGTACTCAGTAATTTTTTTTTTTTTTTTTTGAGAAATGGGAAACGCGACATTTGAAAAGAAAAAAAGTTGTCGGAATATTACTTTTTGGTTTTGCGGGGGAAACTTGATCCGGTGTTCGCGTGGACAGACTTTTTTTTTCTGTTTTCTGAAAAAAAAAATTTTTTTAAATGTAATTGATATTTCAAAATTCCTAAATGAAAATAACCGAGCTTTTAAATTTATTTAAAAACTATAGGCGTATTCTGAATTTAAAATTTAAGAAATAGTAGTAGTAGTAATAAGAATAATAGTTTTGTTTGTGAAGTTTAGGTAAATATTTTTATACATTTTTTTACATGGCGACTGTTTATTGTTAAACACCGCTTAGCGATTTCCTTTGTTCAAAGAAAGATTTTATTAAAAAATTAATTGACGTTTACAGGGTTGGTTTTTTTTTTTTTGTTCCTTTGCTGTATTTACCCTATTCTTTGCACTATTGTTATAAATTGAACAAACAAACAGATATTGTGCTGGCTGGCGGAAAAATACAAAGAAAATAAAAAATTATTAAACTGAGAAAAAATTTAAGAAAGTGAAAAAAAAAATGTCAACGGAGCTTTTGAACATTTGCGGTGTTGTTTTAAGAAGAAAAATGAATTCAATATGTAAAAGGTAAGTGTAAAATTTCAAAAACTTTGAATCACTTGAAAGAATAGTTTCGTATTTATTTGTTATATAAACATAATTTTAAAACAAATGACACTAAAAAAGCGACAGACATCTAAAGTCTAGAATTTTAAAATTTTAATGATTAAATGTTATTTTATTTTTTCGGGTATTTTTATTCACTAACTGAAGTGGATCTATGCGCGCATTTTTTTAAAAATAGTATTCCTAAATAAAATTTAATTTAACCTGTGTGTTCGGGTCCACTTTTCTAGAATAGTACCGAATATTATTTTGTTTTTGCCTAAGCTAAAAAAAGAAAGAAGATATATGCCAATTCTAATTGCTTTTGTGTTCTTGATCAATAATTTTTGTTATTCCTATTTTTAAATTACAAAGCATTTCAATTAACTTTTTTCTGGTGTAAAAGTTCACTTCTATTGGGAAGTTGAAATTCATTTTAAGCTTAAACACTGGAGGCCTCCACCTCCGCCAATACATCTGGCGAGTGACTTAAGAAAACTAGGATTTCTGACAACCCGTTATTCCATCCACTAGGCAGAAGATTTTCCCGCAGTAGATTGCCATTACTTTCTGCAGTAGACTGATTGTCAATCAAGGCTACAGAACCCAATCTGCGCTGCTATTTAACCCATAACTGGAGGGAGAAGAGATGGCTTACCTTTCCACAATGTATTTGTACATAAGTGAATGCAATGAATTCAACTGGCATTTAATTTAAATTCTTATAATCAACCCAATTAAAAGTCTCCTACCAAATCAACATACAAACATCCACCAAATATAAATAATAATGTCTATGAGACATACACACTTATGAATATAAATTACCATCTCAGTCCCATAAAGTCAAACTAGAGTTATCTTAGACTTACCTACATCAAGCAATATTTACATTTTTTCAGTTTGGCGTGGAATGTGTTCATTTTTTTTTTTTTTTTTTTTTAGCTTTGAAAGGACACTTCATCTCTCCTTGAGTCCAAAATGCCATACTCAGATTTGCTTAGCAAGTCAAATGCATGTAAAGTCTTAATTAGCCACTTAAACCAAACAACACAAAAATAAAATTACCAGAATTTTTATTTTTTCTCCTATATTTCATTCTCTGATGAAGCTTTAATAAAAATGAAACATGTTAGATTCATAAATGTTTCCGGTTTGTTCTTATCATCTACCTACGTAAAGAACTCTGTTTACTTTGTGGAAACTGTCAAAAGTGCTCCCATTCTTGAATTTGATGATGAGCTTGCATGCTACAAGTTCAATCACAAGAATTCCAAATAATGAGGTTCTAATGGCAACTAGAGACAAGTTTGAATTGAACTCATCCCTAGGCAAGCACAGAATACTTGATAGAGATATTTAGATTCTGTGTGCAAACAGCATACACAGAATTATGCTCTGAGAGAACCTGAAACAGTATATATTCCATTCCATACAATTGTGTTAATAAACATTAAAAAGCTGCTGTCCAGAAAGGGAGATCTTGAAATCTAGCAGGGCTTGTCATATTTAGAGGAAAATAAGTTTTCATCAGCCTCTGTGGAATAAAGATAATAGAGAACAGCACTGGAGAAAAAGAAGGCTTAGCTATGGGATGACCATTATTTTCTTTAATGGCAAAATATACATAGAATACTTTGAAATGTCACCATTATGGTATGTAAATACTACTGGACCATGTAAACAGACTATGACCTTCCATACAATTCACAATAACAAATGAAACAGAATATCAACTAGCCTTTCCGGATGTATTAATAACTCTCGGAGACTATGGATTAAAAGCATCTGTAGATCATAAGGCAACGTTCACTGGACTATGTCTGAACATTAGTTTCTATCATTGATGCAAAGTCAAGTGAAAGATTGCTCCTTGCCTACAGCATCAGTCAAAACCAACATTTAGTGATCCAGACATGTACCAACAGGATTGATTGATTCATTGTTTATTGCTTATCAACCCCTTGCAGGTTATTTAAAGCCAGAAAATATTTTGAGATTAAAACTTTCTTTTTTCTTTTGAGTTAATAATAGTTTTATTGATGCAAGTGTTACTAATTAACCCACTGCCGAGGAGAGAAGAAATGGATTTGCATAAGTGAACTTAATGAACTTAAAGAGAATCAGAACTCACCTGATTAGCAATTCTGAGCCATTATCCATTGCACCACCTGCACATCCAAGCAAACAGGCATACTCAGACATGAACAGCCAGCCATTACTCCTCTGCAGTGATTGTTGATTGTATATTTTGGACCCTACCAACAGGGCAGCTATCATTACTTGAACCTATTCTAAGACTATAATATTGTAATAGGAAATGCAAGTAGTGTGGAGTCTAATATGCCATCAAATACAAATGAAAAATTAAACACACTGGGAAAAGGCAGTCAAAATTGAGAAATCTGATGTTAAATACATTTGTCTAATACTCTAATTAAACAAAACCCATTGGTATATTCTAAACCTACCAACAGGTCAGCTACCATTACTTACAATGAGAAATAATAATAATTTGAATTTTTTTAAATCACTCTCAAGCATTCCAGATTATGAATATATAAAAAAAAAAATTAAATTTTATAGAATGCAGCACAGTTTACTGATAGGATCCAAAACAAAATATGCACATTGGCTGATTGTCTTTGATTAGCTGCATATCAACCTCTATGGGTTATTTAATGCTGAAATTTAAATATTTTGCAAGCAAATTTTTATTTAAATTTTCTTTTTTTTTTCTTTTTCAATAATAATGATTTAGTGATACAAGTCTTACCAATTAGCCCGTAGCTGGAGAGAAAAAGTAGATTCTTATCTTTTCCAAGGGTATTTGTGCATAAGTGAATATAACGAATTCAGTGAGTATTAGAACTCTACTCTCCGATTAGTAATTCCAAGCCATTATCCATTACACGACCTGCACATCCAAGCTTACAACACCTGGTATTCCCAAGTGGTCATCCATCTAGGTACTGACCAGTCTTTGGTGATCGCATGGGAACTAGTGTCTCAACATGATGTCATAAACACATACCAACAGATGATCAACACTAGAAACCCCCTTCAGGGTACCAAAAATATCAATTTCCTTGAGCAGGGACAGAAGGGTGAAGAGTAGTAACCAAACATCTGCTACAGTCTGTTTACCATATATGAATAAAAGAACTTTTGAAAAGATTCAAAGGATCAACAATTCATACAACATCAAGATGATATTCAAAATATTGTGTACATGGACGAGTGGTTAAAACAGTCACATTCCAACTATGAGCCTAAGGTTCAAATCTCACCATAGTCAATTTGTCAGGAAGGTGTCTTCTTGATATTATCGGCTTGTAGAGGTGATTCCAGTATGCGATATATTTAGAAAGTGCCCAGAAACCATACCATGGGTTGACCCAAGCCAGGCAAGTAAAATTGGGGAGATAACTATTTGGGCGTTATCGATGGTTAAGCTAGTATGATGTCCCATGGCTGTGGCTGAGGGTTTTAGCATATAGGCTGTTGATAATGAACACTCTCCCAGAAACTAACTATGGTATGCTGCAGCATGGACCAAAGTTGGGCTCTATAGGTGTTAAACAGAAATGTACATGTGCAGGCATCTACAATAAAGTTGGGCTCTATGGGTGTTAAACAGAAATGTACATGTGCAAGCATCTATAATAAAGTTGGGCTCTATGGGTGTTAAACAGAAATGTACATGTGCAGGCATCTACAATAGAGATTGGCTAGCCTTCCTAACAGACAGGCATACTTGAATACAAGTGGCCAGCCATTACATGATATTTAAAATAATATCGATAGTCAAAATGGAAAAGCTATTCAGACTACACATTTTTGCCTCTTTAAAGTAGATACCTTCCTTAGAAGCAAACTTGTGTGAAGGATGTGCATTGGATATTTGATGAAGAGGTTAAAAAATATATGCCATTAAATACGTGCAACTCACTTCAGAGTATCAACTACATAATAAGTATCATCTTCTGATTTGAACAAATAATTATGACCAGAATGTTGTTTGGCAATAATTGGTGATATTGTGCATCAACTACTAGCTGGGGTGGGAATTCATATCTTTCCCAAAGGTATATCTGCTCCTGCTATTCATCTTGAGGTTCTCAACAAAATTCAAAGTAGGATCTGCGTAATAATCAGTCCTGACTTAGCAGCACACCTTCAGTCACTTTCTCACCAATGTGATGTGACTTCTCTCTGTCTTTTTTACAAGTATTTTCATGAAAACTGCTCTGACAAGCTATTTTCTTGATACCCCCGACCATGTGTATTTACTTTGCTACAAGGTTGGCATTAAGGTCTCACCCATTTACCATCAAAATAGTTAAATGTAACTGCCTCTTCTACTCTGACAGTTTTTTCTCACACTTTCTGTTTGTTGAACTCACTTCTATTTGCTTGCTTGCTTCCTTCAGAGCTACAATCTCAAAAACTTTAAATGCAACGTCAATTGCCATCTTTTATCTACATGATTCCCATCCATCTCTTATTTTTTCTTTAACATCCCCTGCATCTTTTTTTCTCTCACTGTAATATACACAAATTTAGTGATATTGAAATTCAGCAGATGCTCATGTATTTTATCTTTTACTGGCAGTATAGCTTGGCGTTCCTCGGGTGTAATGAAAGCTTCAAAACTAATCCATGGTCCTAGAGCTCAGACTCTTTGGACGTTGGCACGAAAGACTAAAAAGCAATAGTTGTTTCCAGTTAAAGCAAAACCGTAGACTGAAAGAAAAATGAATGGATGTAGTCAAATTTTTATTTCCTGCTATTGATATCAAATAAGTTTTTTCGTTGTAAACTGAATTTTGAAGGCTAAATAAGTCCTCTGAGTAAATGGTATCATGGCTGAGACTAAGAACTACAATTATACCTACTTAGAGTCAAACCCAAAGCAAAAACTAAAATAAAAGGGCTGAAAAAATACAGACATACAGGCAGATAAACAGACACACACACAAACATCTTGCCTTATATATATATATATATATATATATATATATATATATATATATATATATATATATATATATATATATATATATATATATATATATATATATATATATATATATATATATATATATATATATATATATATATTCGATTTTCTGCACTATTGTAAGAACTGCAAACTTGAAACTTCTGAATATTGTTTCATATGTCTTTGTCTATGAGTGTATCAAATTTGATTAAAATTAGACCACTCCTATAACCCTGATTTTTTCAATTATTGATTTTCACTATTTATCGGGGGTACCTCGACAAAAAACTAGCTAAGAACACCCACAGACACTTATAGTACAACTGTGTAAATTTTCAAGAAAATCGGTTCAGCCGTTTCGAAGTCTATAGATAACAGGCGCACACACACACAGAGACACCCACATATACACACACACAAAGTTCCATTTATAAATAAGTTTAGATTAAAAACTAAAGTTTATTTTATTTTCTGTTGTTTTACAGATATTCTGGCATGAGAAAGAAAATTTACACATGACATTCACTAAAATCATTTTAATTTTGAATACAGGTAAGTTCCTCACATCAGGAACCATGGCAGCAACAACAAACGAAAAACATAATCGCTCTGAACATAAATACAATTTTTTAACCTGTGCAAAATTTGCAAAACCCATTCAGGAAACATTGAAATTTTGTGAAGTATGTGGATCAACATTTTCACGGCACTCTTCTCTCAAAAGACACATGAGAATACACACTGGAGAGAGACCATATTCCTGTGAGGTTTGTCAGTCTGCATTTACACAATCTTCAGATCTGAAAAATCACATGCGAAGACATACTGGAGAAAAACCCTATTCTTGTAAAATGTGCAAATCTACATTTGCACAATCCTCAGATCTAAAATGTCACATACGAACACATACCGGAGAGAAACCATATTCTTGTGAAATGTGTGGATTTGCATTTTCACACAATTCACATTTGAAAAGACATATGCGTACACACACAGGAGAAAAGCCATATTCCTGTGAAGTGTGTGGCTCTGCATTTTCAGATAATTCACATTTGAAGGTACATATGCGAACACATACTGGAGAAAAACCATATTCTTGTGAAGTTTGTGGATCTTCCTTTTCAATAAATTCGGAGTTGAAAAGACATGTGCAAACACATACTGGAGAAAAGCCATATTCTTGTGAAGTGTGTGGATTTGCATTTTCACTGAATTCCCATTTGAAAAGACACAGACGAACACACACCGGAGAAAAAACATATGCTTGTGAAGTTTGTGGAGCTGCATTTAGAGACAATTCAAATTTAAAGAGACACATGCGAAGACACACAGGTGAAAAGCCATATTCTTGTGAGGTTTGTGGTTCTGCCTTTTCACAGAGTTATACTTTACAAAGTCATATGAGAACACACACAGGAGAGAAACCATATTCTTGTCAAGTGTGCAAATCCTCCTTTTCACAGATGTCATATTTGGTGGTACATATGCGAATACACACTGGCGAGAAACCATATTCTTGTGAAGTGTGTAAATCATCATTTCTGGATAAGTCACATTTAAAAAGACACATGAAAATACATATTGAATAAAAAAAGATATTTCTCTGAAGTGTGTATTTCAGTAGTTTCAGTTTAAAGGCTCAAATGCAGAACAATCTGAATTTCTGTATTGTCTTCACTTCAGGAATGAAGAAGTCAAATAACTTAGCTTTCAACATGGTGGTCATCTTTTGTCTCCCTGTAGGAAGGTGAACATTCAAGAGTGTGAGACTTACCTTCCTGATGTGGCAGACAAAAATAAACAGGGTTGTAACTGAATATATGTCCCTATGTGGCCCAAAGACAAATGGTGGATATTGTGCTCAATATTTATGGAGTTCAATATACACACTGAAATTATCAGCCAATCACTGCTTACAGAATAGACTTGCCTGTAGCAGAATGGAATCTCCCAGGTTATTATTTAAACCACCTACCAATTTGCCCTGGTGGTTTTTTTGTCAGTTAGACTCAACTTCTATTCTAGTTGATTACTGGCTGGTTGTTCTATAAGAATTCTTACAAGGAATAAGACAAGGAAAGAAACCATAAAAGTGATGCCTTATTTCTGTAATATTGGGTCGAACCTCATTGAAAAACACATAGTCACATGAAGTCCTCAGTAATGAAACATGTCAGACTTTGTTATACACCTTTTCTTCAAAATTGTTCTTGATATATATAAATATATGTATTGTCATCCCATTTACAGGAATGATAAATTGTAAGTTATATTTCATTTGGTTAAGTGCTGACCTTTGCAAAATCCTGTATACTTGTACACTTTTCAGATTAAATAAAATTCTATAAATTATTTGGCTTCATTTATGTCACTGTGCTGTTTGATTTTATATGTTATATTAAGTATGGATTTACATATTTTTGGCTTAGTGCAGCCCAAAGCTGAATGGATAGAAAGCTCCACTGATTAAACTTAGTTACAATTCATGTATGTTCCCTAAGAGGGCAATGTGTTTTTGAATTCAGAGTTTTCTTTCTATACTGGTTGCCAACTAAGGCTAGAAAGTCAAGTTTGCCCAAGCAGCAGGGAGAAGTGATGGCTTCATACCTTTTACTCAAATATATTCTTGTGAAATTGAATATGATAATCTTAACCAGGATAAACAGAATTTGTTGATTGTTTTTGTTTAGAGGCATAGGTTATTTAATGCTGACTTCTAAATATTTTACATGCATATTTTTTTTTACAATAGTGATTTTACTAAAGTCTTACTAATTGACCCATAGCTGGTGGGAGAAAGGGTGGATTCATACCTTTCCCTATGGTATTTATGCTTAATAAATGTAACAAACCCAAATAGAATTTGATCTCAGGTCTCCAATTTCTAACTTTAAGCAATTATCTATTACACCACTTACACGTTCAGTTTAACAGGACCTGGTATTCTGAAGTGGTCACCCATCTCAGTACTGACCAATCTCAACATTGCTTAATTTCAGTAATCAAACGAGAAGCAATTTTTCTTTATGGATATAGCTGTAAGCCAACTGACATTTCTAAAAGGGTGCATTTTCATAGTTATTTTGTGTTCTTGGGTAGCAACTGTTATTTCTTATTCACTTATGCTTATAAAAAATATAAAAGATGGCTAATATTTCCTTAAATCTTTGCTTTTGTGAAAAGGATCTTTTCACCTTGGCACTGGAATTCACCACACATTATTCAGACTTAACTAACGATGAATATAATATTATAATGGCCACTAACACATCCGTTCTTATCCACAACCAAGAACAATAGATAGAAAATAATACTGATGACCAATTTTACATCACAATGTGTGCATTAGTCTTTGTGGAGTCTTTTGATCTTATTGGTTTATTTACTCTATACAATTTAACCGCACACTATGGAATTAACACACATGACATAGGGTTACAAAGAGAGGATGGACTTATGATAGTACAAAATTCCACACATTTAAAAACTAATAAAATTAGAAAACTAATTCACCGAAAATTCAAAAGTCTAAACCTAAAAGTAATAATTAACATTAATTTAAAATTAATGAACTTCTTTTATTTAACACTAGACTTAGTCAATGATACTTATCAACCATATATAACACCTAATGAATATCCATTATACATCCACCATCTACAATCAAACATGTACCCTTATCCATAGAATATAGAATTAGTAAAAACTCTTCTAGTGAAAGAGCATTTTATAAACATAGAGATTTTTATAATAATGCCCAAAGAAATATTGGCTATAAAACCATGATAACAAATACATAAAAAAATATGATGATAACAGAAAAAATAGAAATAGAAAAATTACTTGGAACCCACCCACTTTTAACCAAATGTTTAGCACCAAGTTAGGTCTGAAGTTCCTCAATTTAATTAAGAAATATTTCCCAAATAATAACTAAGTGAAATTTTTAATAAAAATACCCTTAAATTAAATTATAGTTGTACAAATAATCTAGAAAAAAATTATTAAAAATCATAATAATAAAATCTTAAATCAGCACATAAACCAAAGTAACAGTAATTATTCAAATAATAAAGATAACAATAAGACAAATTGTCGAAATCCTAACAATTGCCCACAGGAAAGTAGGTGTCTAACAAATTCTATTGTGTATCAATGTAATATAACATCAAATGAAAACCCAACTATTAAAAAAAAATTACTAAAAACACTTTTAAACAGTGTTTGTATTTGCATTTAACTTCCTTCAAAAATAACTTACCAAAACCAAGCATCCCTTTCTGCATATTTTTGTAAGTTAAAAGATACAAACAAAACTTCCAAAGTAAAATAGAAAATTCTGGAAAAAGCAAGAATCTGTAAGTCATTCTTTGACATCTGCCCTCTATACCTGAAAGAAAAGCTGCAGATTTTAAGGTTCCATAAAATTAATGTTTTACTGAATCATAGAGATGAACTAATGGTTTTAAGTAAACATCAAAAATATTTTTCTCTAAAATTTAATTAATCACACTATTTCATTTATAACTTATGCTCCAATATAGCTTAAAATTATTTTACTAAAATAAATGATTCACACAATACTTATTTGGTTTTCTCAACTACAATATAGCTTAGTATACTATAATTATTTAATTCTAATTCTAACCTAAACATTCCAGCTCAATTACTGATGAGGTATTACAAAATCAAATTTAAAAAAAAAAGAAAAAAAATCCTAAAATCTAACCTGCTGTTAAAAATTATTATCTACCTATTTAAATAATGTATAGTCCCACTATGTATCTGACCCAGAGAAAATTAAAAATTAAAAAGCATCATGCCGTGACATCAGGCTACTCTGCTTCCTTTTGTGATCCAAATCTTCAACTTCATAGTTCAACCTAATCCCCATTTTTGATTGAACAATATTGACACACCTACAAGCATATTCTCGAACTACCACTTCTTAATTTTTTTTAAATAAGCATAAATTCATTTTATATTTTCTAAATTTTTTAAAAAATATCACTTGACGAAGAACAAACAGTATTGTTCAGAAACATGAAAGCTTTTATGTAGTGATATAATGCTTTTATAAAATATTGTAATAACAAAATTATATATATATATATATATATATATATAAAGCAGGAAGCCTGAAGAGTGAAGACATTATAATGCCTTCACAAAACTTTGAAGTTGGTATGACTGAAATCACACTGCTCAGTTAAGTGAAAAGTTCCTCCACCTTAATTTTATTAATATTCCATGATGATATAAAGCACTTTATGATGAAAATAACTGCTTGTCAAAAATGCCTATCTGTAATCCACTGAAAAATCAACAATTTTGGCATTAAGCACCATTTTAATTCAATACTTCATATATATATATATATACATATGTATTGAAATAAAAAATATATAACTAAGAAATAATTAATAAAAAATTCATTATTATCCTTTACTCGTGGAACGCCTAGGGAACTCTAACCAAATTCTTGTATTCTGGGGAACACTTGTTGAGAAACACTGATTTAGGGAAAGAGTGATTATGTAGTTAACTTCTTCACTGTTTGAAATATAGTTTTCATTCTCTTAGGCTTTTTGTCATCTAAGACTAGAGAGATTCATCTACCCTACTATTTCATACACCATTCTTTAAACTCGCATTAACATTATTGTTTTACTGAGATGTGGAAGAGAAAATAATGATAAAAAATTTGTGAAAGCTTCTGAAAGAAGCAAATATGATTGTACTTGAGTTAATTATGCATTTTTCTTGTTTACGAGTAAATGTTAAGATTCACAACAAATTCTGTGCCAATATTCCTGCAAACTAGACAATGTCAGTCCAGAAGTTTGAGGAAGGATGCTACTTACTTCTACCAACAGGCTTCATTTGGTCAAAGCCAATTTTGACTCGGATCAATTGTAAATTCTCAAGAACAAAGAAAGTGTATAAATTTGCTTTCATCATATGTTCAATTTTTATTACAATCCTAATGATTATTTTTTAAAACTATAAACATTGCCAAAGAGCAAAGGTAGTTAAAAAAGGCAGTTAATTGGGGAAAAAACTCTCCTTTTTTTCACTTTGTCTTATTGTAGGATGTGTGTTGTGGTGCAGTGGATATCAGCTCGGAACAAGAAATCGGGGAGCCGAGTTCAAATTCCAGTTGAATTCATTGCATTCACTTATGAACAAATACCCTTGGGTAAGGTATTACTCCATCTCTTCCTTCTAGTTATGGGTTAAATAACAGGACAGATTGGGTTCTATAGCCTTGGCTGGCAACCAATCTACTGCAGAAAGCAATGGCAACCTACTGTGGGATAATCTTCTGCCCAGTCAGTTATATCTCTTTCAAGACATGATTGCCCAAGTATGTTTCATGTATGGCACTTAATTGACTGACTTATTGTAGGCATGTCTCCCCTTTGTACTCTTTATTAAATTAAAGCAGCATGATAACTTTCTGGCTCCTTTCAAGGTTAACTACGAGTCAACCCATTTTTTTTATGTGTGCTGTGGTGCAGTGATATCGACTTTGATATTATAGATATCAACTCGGAACGACAAATCGGGAAGCCAAGATCAAATTTCAGTTGAATTCTTTGCAGAAATACCCTTGGGAAAGGTACTAATTTGTCTCTTCCCTCCAGTTATGGGTTAAATAATAGGACAGATTGGGTTCTAAAGCCTTAGCAAGCAATCAGTCTACCACAGAAAGCAATGGCAACCTACTGTGGGATAATCTTCTGCACAGTCAGTCATGTCTCTTTCGAGACATGATTACCTAAGCGTGTATCACATATGGCATTTAACTGACTGACTGCCATAAGAATGAAAGTGCTGCTCAGCCAGGTCATGTGTCATCGATTGGAATAAGTGATAAACAAACAAGACAATATCTGGTGAATATGACAGGTTGGATAGGACTTCACATTTAAGCATTTCCAAATAGGTTTTCACCTGTTTTGCAACATATTATAAAATCACTTTGTCATATCTCAGCTCATTTAGCAACCATTTTTTCTTCAATGTTTGGCTCAAATGCATCAGTTGTAGTTGATAGCAATCTCCTGTGATGGTTTTAGCCATTTTGAGCAGCTCATAATAAACTATGCCCAGCTGATCCCACCAAATGCAGAGCAGAAGCATTGAAGCATGTATATTCAGCTTTTCTGCCAATGTTGATGCATGGCCGAGCTTATCCCACAATCTTCTATGCTTAGGGTTATCATTGTGTATCCACTTCTCATCGCCAGTCATGATATGATTAAAAAAACTTTCCTTTTATCCTGTTGAAGCAGCTGTTTACAATTGGCAAGATGCTTTCAATATCTCTCAGCTTCATCTCATACAGTACCCAGTTTCCTTGCTTTTGAATCAGTCTTAATTCTTTAAAATATTTTGAAAGTGTTGTGTGATCAACTCCTAACAATTTGTCAAGTTCAGTTTGCGAATAAAGTGATGCCTCAAATTTTTTATCTTCAAACTTTTTCACTACTCCAGAGCGTTCTTTATCTTCAACAGCAAAATCATTATTTTGGAGTGTCTAAACCAATCTCTACATGTTGTTTCTGATGGAGCATTGTTGTCATAAGTCTCAACAAGAATTCTGTGTCTTTTAACTGCAGATTTCTTTTAATTAAAGTAGTGCAGTAAAATTCCCTGCAAATATACTGTGGCATGAAATCTGACATGTTTAACACTATGCAAAACAAAGTTGTTTACACTTTAGTGAAATGACATACACTGAATTTCAAGCTTGCTTATAATGTCGCGGCATACTGGGGCCGTGACCTGTTGTCCCTTTTAATCAGGATCAATCTTGGTTTGAAAACAAGCTGTCAACCCATACTCATCAGTTGTTGATGGTGTTGACACAGCAGCTGGTCTTTAGGTTGACCTCTTGAACTGTAATCTCTCTTACCCATGTTGTGATTTTAATCTTAAGAGAGTTAAGCTGAATTATCACTGGGGTATCTCAGCCAAGCTAAACCAAGTTGAATGCATACACACAATTCTGGAAATAAAACGGCACCAATTTTGGAAATAAAAGGGACGACGCCTGAATAAATCATTAGATGGCATTTATATACAAAAAATAAAAAAGTAATTACACTTCTTTTTCTTTTCTTTTCCCTAACCTATTCCTAATAATTGGTGATGGAACAAAAATTTCGACTAGTTTCTTTAAGATGGGCCAGACTTGGTAACTGGTAAATTCAAACCCTGTTGTTTGTACCTTTCAAAAATGACTTGTCAGAGTTTTTCTTATTATTATTATCATCAGGTTGGCACACGGGTTTTGTCAGAGTTTTTCTTCTTCTTTAGCAGATAACTTTGGTTATTATTACTTCAAACTTTGAGTGGCAATTTTGAACATTAGCCAGCAACTTGAATTCAAACTGGAACTATGGGTGACAACAACTGTGGCAGCAACTGACTCTGTCTCACTCCATCTTAAACTGACTGGGACTGCAACTGACTGGGAACTGACTTTAGTCCCTGTGGGCTCTCATATTTATCGGTGTCCTCTTTTTACTGGTGTGGTGAGGATACATAAGAGGTTTTATGCAAATATCCTAAAATTCAACCAGTCCTCTTTCTCTGCTTCATACTTCCAATCATGGAAGATTCTCCCTCCTCTTCGGAGGAGCTATTACTTGATGTCAACCTCCCTGATGTCTTACTTTTCTCTATTTCACACTTACAATTCTGTAAGATTCTCCCTCCTCTTTAGGAGGAGCTATTACATGGCATCAATCTCTCTCAGGGAAATTCAGAATGATAATTTTCCCAACCATTAACAATTGGTTTTTCCCTTCTCTCAACAAGATTAATTTGACATTTGACTTAATTGTCTCGGCTATGTTTCACTGAGTTCCAATTGAGGAATTATGAATTAAAAAAATAAAATTTCTTTCTCTAAATGTTTTCCTCTATGCAATGCTCCATTTCTTTCAACAACGTGGCTTTGACCTTTGATCTCCTAATCATGTCAACTGTACCTCGCCAAATTTATCTGGAAAAATATGAATCTAAAAAAATATAAAATTCCCTTCTTTAATCATTTTCATCTATGTAATGTTAATCTGTTTCACTTCTTTCAACAAGGCTGCTTTGACATTTGACCTCCAATTGTCCAGCCATGTTTCGCTGGATAATAACAATCATATTGTGTGATTCTGTTTCATTTCTTTTTTTAACCAGTTTGCAACAAAATTGTTTTCTCTAACCCTTTTTCATCTGTAAAAATTAAAATGGTTTTAGTTTACCTTCTTACATCCATATGCCATGTTAAATATTGTCATAATAATACTTCCTTATAAATGTGTTACTATGTAAAACTACATGCATTTAGTTCAGGGAACACCATCTGTTAGACTGGCTCTCAGTAGATGAAATGAAGTGTAAGATCTTGTCTTTGTTTCAATACACAGAAGCAAATCTGGGAAAGAAAGAAAAAAAACAAACTCTTGCAAATGGCTATAGTAAGAAATATAAATTAGAACTGGGCCGCCCCCTTAAGATAAGAACACCGCAAAGCCATAAACAAGGGGAAATAAAAAAATTAATCATAGCTGACCATATGGAAGGAAAAGATAGATCACTATCCTCTGTGGGATGAAGATGAAATAATAGATGGCGAACACTATTGGAAAATATGAAAACTTGTATGGGAACAAGTAATACAGAATGTAAAGCAAAACCAATGATCAATACCAAGATTGTAATATGAGCTCTGGGAAAAATGGTTACTATGACATGAGGTTTATAAGTCCCAAAAACCCATGCATATATGTCCTCAAGGACACATGGTCCAATCGATAAAAGCATTGGTTGGATCCAGTGACTTGACCAAAAGTAACAGATATTCAGTAACTGAATACAGGAGAAAGCTTGAGAGAAAAGTTAAGTTAAATGAAGATAACTGAGATATTCAAAAGTGGCATGACTCATGAAATGAGAGCAATCAGGTCAAAATTCCAATCATCTGAAGAAGGTCGAAGCATACAACAGCTGAAACGTCATGAATATGAGAAAAAAGACAAGGAACAACAGTCACCTGAACAATGTATTAATTGTAAATAACAAAAAATACCAAACTATTTCAATTCTGTCAGTCCTGTTGTTGAGAAACCCATGTCTACATCTGCTGTATTTTCATTTTTATTTTTTTTTATTTTTTTTTTATTTTTTTTAATCATATCACCCCGAGCAAGGCAGTAAGGCCACTGGTGTGCAGGGGGTTACGTAAGAGTGAATAGATTGGAAAAGAGAAAGCCGGAAATCACGTCCTAAACAGGGAACAAGGGATGAGCCTCTACACCTGTTCAATAGACGTGGGTGGAGTGTGAACCGGGCGATAGTTCAGTCTATCTACTCCAATTGAAAAAAAAAAAAAAAAAGAAAAGTGAAAAGATTGGAACGGAAACCACATCCTAAACAGGGAACAAGAGATGAGCCTCTACACCTCTTAAATAGACGTGGGTGGAATGTGAACCGGGCGATAGCTCAGTCTATCTACTCCAAATGGAAAAAAAAAATAAACAAAAAAGAAAAGTGAAAAGATTGGAAAAAAGAAAGCCGGAAACCACATCCTAAACAGGGAACAAGGGATGAGCCTCTACACCTCTTAAATAGATGTGGGTGGAGTGTGAACCGGGCGATAGTTCAGTCTATCTACTCCAATTAACTACTGTTTTATTTATTTATTTATTTATTTTAAGAAACCCAATATTTAGAAAATGTTTTGTTAAAAACAACTCTGCCCTATGCAATTGTGTTGAGCGGACTGACTTATTGCAAAACTTGAAAAAAAAAAAAAAAGTAATTGGACTTCCTTCCAGAAAGTAATAACCGATTTGTTTTTTAATTTATCAACAAAAATGAAGACGTATTCTGTGTATAAAATTTAAGAAATAATAATAATAATAATAATTTTGTTTGTGAAGTTTACGTAAATATTTTGGTACATATTTTTCTTAGGGACTGTTTATTGCTTAACACCGTTTAGCGATTTCCTTTGTTCTATGACGAAAGATTTTATTGAAAATATTTCGAGTTTGACGTTTATAGGGTGTTTTTTTTTTTTTTTCGTTTTTTGGCGTTGTTGCATTT
The DNA here is from genome assembly GCA_037127315.1 of Ascarosepion bandense. Taxonomy (NCBI): domain Eukaryota; kingdom Metazoa; phylum Mollusca; class Cephalopoda; order Sepiida; family Sepiidae; genus Ascarosepion; species Ascarosepion bandense. The sequence goes on along the minus strand of JBBBDQ010000328.1, from coordinate 5,395,683 downwards.
ACTATGTTCTTCGGCTATTGTTATAAATTGAACAAACAAGCAGATATTGCTTTGACTGATGGAAAAATACAAAGAAAGTACAAAATTATTAAATTGAGAAAAAATTTAAAGTAAAACAGATCTTTTGATTTGAACATTTGCGGTGTTGTTTTAAGAGGGAAAATGAGTTTCACATGTGAAAGGTAAGTGTAGAATTTCAAATACTTTGTTTAATTTGAATCACTTGAAAGTTTTCGTTTTTTTTTTTTAATATTAGATTCGATACTATAGTGTTCTATAAAAGTGGACACACGGGAGCATTTTTAAAAAAAGCATTTAAATTTTAAAACAACAAAAAAATTTTTTTAAAAATTATTTAAGTTAACCTAACCTGTGTGTGCTTGTCCAATTAGGTACCTCCACTCAATTTTTGATACCTACGTTTTAAAATTTAAAGTTTTTTTTGTTTTTTTTTTTTTTTTTTTTTTTTATAAAAAAAGCTTTCATTTTTTTTAGCTTCAAATGATTTAAATTAAATGAATTAATGTACTTATTTTTCCACTCCATTAAGCAAAATATTATTGTGAATTTCAAATAGAAATTTCATTGCTTGGAATCTCAATTATTTTTATAGTTTTCAAAAGTTATCCTTTTTTCGTCAATTTTGAGTTTAACAGATTGACAAGTAAAAGTTAATAATCAGTTTTGAAAATCTTGCAAAAATAAAATATACATTTGTGACACGTTATTTTTGGAAAATTAGTAAATTTAAAGTTTGATTAATCTGATTTGAAACAAGTATTACTTGTTTCTAACATGAATTTATAATAAAAGTATATCTGAATAACTGAGATCATATCTTTCTGATAATGTGTTGGTGTTGATGACAGCCAGATGTAATAATGCTCCAATTTTTTTTTCTATAAGTGGAAGAAATTGTGAAACATGTGATCTTTTAATATCACACATGAAGCACCATATACACAAAAACACAACCTTTCTACACAAAAATTCTTTATTAAAACCTTTTGGCCCAAAGATTTGTACTAAGCTTTTCAATTTTTGCTTAGTAAATATAATAATAATAATAATAATAATAACTTAATAACCTTTTAATCAGAGTAGGTAGGTTCTGTTATCACCTGGTTGGTTATGCCTTTCTCTTTCTTTGAACAAGAGTAAAGGCTCATCCCTTTTTCCTGTTTAGGAAAGGGTTCCCAGGTTCTTTCCCCTCCTCAGGTCTTAATAGTGGTACTGTCATAAATTTTTGTGATGGTGACAATATCTTTTCATACTGAGGGTACCAGGTTAGCAGTTTTCTGGTTGCTACTTCCAACTGGTAATTAGGAGCCTGAACCCTTGCGTAGCACCTTAAAAGGCTACTTTGATCAAAAGTTGAATAAATTCATTGTTTCTTAAATTGCCATATCCCACATGGATGGGTGTCCCTGCAAGTGCCTTTAGTGAGTAACACTGAGATCACATTATGCTGCAGTCTGCATCATTTCCCTTCCCTTCTCTATGCTTTTTTTTTATTAAAATAACTCTAAATCACGACAACACCCAATCAAAGATATAAAACTAAAAAACCTAAACAACTCAACATTTCTAATGTCCATGGTATCTGTACCAAATTTTGCAGAGTAGAATTGTTCCTCTACAAAAAATCCCCTAGCATTCTACCTCTCTGTGAAACCAAACTCAACCCTACAATTCCTTCCTCTAACTTCTTGATTCCTGGAGACCTTCCTCTCTTTAAGAAGGACTCTAATGTCCAGATGCGTGGCTTGGGTGTTTATGTCAGTGAACATCTTCCCTCTGGCTAAGGAGATCTCCTGTCCACTCTTACATGTATCTCCATCTCTCTACTAAACTCGGTAAGCTATTTTGTCTTTCTTTACCACTCCCTTTCTTCTCCTGACTGTCGCATGCTAGATAGTATTTCAGATAATATAGACAAGAACATTTCATTTTACCCATTTTCTAAAGTATTTGTTTTCAGTGACTTCAATACCCATCATGCCATGTGGCTGAAAAACTCTGTCACTGACCTTGCTGGAGTCAAAACACTGGACTTCTCAATCACTCAGTCTCTCACACATGTGGTGGATTTTCCCATGCATTTCCCCAGTAACCAAAATGGACACACTTCTCTTCTAGCTTTCTCTCTTACTTCTATCCCTGACTCTTGCCATGTTATGCAGCTCGGCTCTCTTGGCAACACTGATCATACTGTGGTTTCTGTAAATGTCTCTTTCTACTCCCTCTCCATCCACAAACTTTCTATCAGTAGAATATCTTACTGCTATTAATGAGCTGACTGGGATTTGTTCTGTGATTTCCTTTGGAATTTCTCTTGGAACAAAGTTTTTAGTCTCCCTGTTCAAAATTGCACCTCTGAAGTCTCCTCCTGGATGAAAGTTAACATTGATGCTTTCATCCCAGCTAAGAAATTCCAACTTAAATCTTTTTCATCTTGGTTTTCTCTCACTTGCTCAGCTGCCATCACTCAAAGAATCCCTTCTTTTGCCCATAATGGAGTGACATATTTGATCAAAGTAGGTGCCTTTTGGTCTCTGCTTGTAATGAATATAAGCAAATCCTAAATGATGCTAAACTGTTGTTTGCTGATAGAATGAAGCAGCATACAGCATCTCACAAATTTGGTTCCAAAGATTACAGATGGCTTTACAAAGGGATGCCGAACAACAGAAAACCCTCATCCCTCCTTTATTCAATCAATTTGAAGTCCTTACATCCACAACAGACAAGGTCGAATGCTTTCTCGCAAATTCTCATACAACTCTACACTTGACTCATCTGTTGTACCTACACCCAATTTCCCACCTAGAACTGAGGCTCAACTGAGTAAAATATAAATAACCCTATCTCTGGTCTCTAACATAATTTCTAAGCTTGACTCTCATAAGGCAAGCAGAGATGAAGGAATCCCAGTCATCACCCTAAAAAATGTCCCCTGAGATGGCTCTTCAAACTCTATAACTATTGTCTTACTGCTGCTTGCTTTCCTGCTTGTTGGAAAGTCCTCTGTAGTTCCTGTTTTTAAGAACAGTGGGGAGCCCTCTGACCCCTCTAATTATTACCCTATTAGCCTCTTACCTCTTTTTGGCAAATTATTTGAGGCAATTATTAATGCTGAAATAGTTGGGCATCCCATAATCTTCTCTCTGACAAACAGTATGGCTTCTACATTTTTTTGTCTAAGCTAAATTCCTCTACCAATCACCCATAGCTTAGATGTATAATCGCCGACTGATGTCAATTCGGTCAGGTTTCAGTCCTGGCTAGAAGCAGTCGGATGTTTAACTGTACTGATGAGCTGTAATACAGTGAAACAGATCTGTCTGTGGATGAATATAATAAAAGAGTAATTCAAAAGGCATATATATATATATATATATATATATATATATATATATATATATATCTTCTAAACATATGCTGTTAAATATAAGAGACAATGAATGTCTATTATGTTTAATCATGAGCCGTTCTAAACGTCGATTTTTGCTTTAATTTCAGTTGAAAATAAAGACAAAAATTCTCCAACATTTGGATAATTATTTATTAGTTTTCTTCTAAGCTTTCGGTTCACATGAGCCATCTTCAGAGAGGTTGTTCAAACTGAAATATTATAAAATCCACCATCACCGACGATTTTATTTTGTGTTGACATAAAACTCCGCTTGGCAACGGCAATAGTTACCAAAAATAATAAACGCACTTCTTAAGTTTGCGATGCGGTTTTATTTGCTGCCTCGATATACTAAATATATATATATATATATATATATATATATATATATATGTCTTGATCAATAATTTTTGTTATTTCCATTTTTATTTAATAAATGTTTGTTTACACTTCTAAGCTGAGTTAGAATTTACATTGTTTGGACTGATGCTCTCTCTCTTGTCATGGAAGAGATCTCCTATAATACAGCCCTCATATTGCTGAAGTATTTTCCCTTTTTTAATCTGAGTGTTCCATCCTTGGATTTTATACATCCTTTTGAGAAGCATGTCTTTTGTCCTTTTCTTCTTATTTTTATGGCAATAAAGATGTGAACAACAGATACAGAAGGATGTGTATCTGTGTTTCATAGACTATGCAGAGGCATTCAACAAAGTACACCCCAAAGACATGACAGAGATACTTGGCAGCCTGGACATATTTAGGAAGACATTAGAGGAATCAAGAATTTGTACTCGTAGCCAACTGCCTGCATATGGACAGGAAATGAGTTCAGCAGATATACAAAGATAGAAAGGGGTGTAAGACAAGGATGTGTCTTCTCACCAGATCTATTCAACTTATACAGTAAGACAATTCTGAAAGCCCTAATAGTCCTGCCAGGGTCCATCATTGGCAGGAACAGTTTGAACAATATAAGATATACAGACAATACAGTACTGATAGCAGACATGGAAAGGAAACTACAAAACCTCCTACAGAAGGAAGCAGAAAGAGAGGATTACATATAAACTACAAGAAAACAAAAATGCATGGTCATCAGTAAATAAAGGAGCCTAAAATGCCAACTACAGGCTGGGGATGCTAAAATTCAAACAAGTACAGAAATTTAAATATCTGGGACGTGTTCTAACAAAGAAGGGAAAGTGGAACACTGAGATCTAAAGGCATATTGACATAGCTAAGGATGCCTTCCAGAAGCTGAGTAGAGTACTGAGTGACAGGAAAATTTTGCTTGAAATAAAGAAGAGAATACTGGATTGTTATATGATGACTGTCCTTCAATATGGCAGTAAATGCTGGACAATCTCATCAAAGATGAAGGAAAAACTTGAAACAACTGAAATGTGGTTTTACAAAAGGATGATGTGGATACCCTGAACTGAATATGTGAGCAACAACGAGGTTTTGGAGCATGTAAGGAAACTGAAACTTAACATCAAAAAAAGACAGTTGAAGTTTCTGTGACACTTAATGAAGAAGGAAGGCTTGGAGAATCTGATACAGGCCAGAGGGAAAGTGAGACAGGGGAAATCAACACATGACATATTTGACTGGTTTGAGCAAATGCATGATAGAGCAGCGATTGTGAGGGGTAACAAGAGAAATGGTGTTAAGAGCTACAGGGGATAGGGTGATGTGGAGGGCTATGATTGCCTACATCTTTAAGGTATATAGCATATAGAAGAACAAGAAGCCAGCTGAGTATAGAAATAAATACAATATTGTTGGGGCAGGAAGAAAGACACATAAGGAAGAAGGTAGGTTGAACTAGTGTCTTGGAATAACTAAATAACAAGAGTTATTAGTCAGCAGATAGAAGTGTCCATTTGAACAGTCAAGTTACACTGTGTCTCGAATGCCTCTCTTAGGAAGTCTTGCAGGTTAGTATTTATGAAGGAGAAAGAGTTCAATCCAATGTAAATAGGGCATCATAACAAATATGGGAACCAATAATACAGAATGCTGGAGAAAATCATTAGCTTCAAAGATTGCAATATGGGCTTTGGTAAAAAACATGATTACTGATACAATAGGTTTATAAGTTCAAAAAATTCATACAAGGACACATGGCTCAGTGGATAAGGACATTGCTCAAAATTCAGTGACTTGACCCAGAGAGTTCTAAGTTCAATACATGGCTACAGCAGTGGTGAACAAATAACTTAGAGAGTTGAGTTAAAGGGAGGTAAATACATGATATTCAGAAGTAGCAAATATAAATAATATAAAGTGCTAAATATAAATAATATCTATAAGACAAACACATTGATGAATATGTATTATTATCTCAATCCCACATATTCAAAATAGAATTATCATAGACTCATAGATATGAATCAATATTTATATTTTTTCAGTTGGGCTTTGATGCGTTCATTTTTTTCTTTAAGCTTCAAAATGATGCATTGTCTCTCCTTGAGTTAAGAATGCCATAAATCATACTAACATTTGCTTAACAAGTTAAATGCATTTCAACCCTGACTAACCAATGAAAACAAACATGGATAAATCTGTGTAATGGCAAAAGAATGAATTTTTATGTGACACCACTTTTTTAACTATCTTCACTTACTGGCAATGTTTATAGTTTTAAATGTGATGATTAAAATGAGACTAAAATCTAAACACATGATGAAAATAAATTTATACATTTTTTTTATTCTTAACAATTTAAAACAAAAATATTAAGCACTATTAGATTGTTAATTTACAAGAATAATTTCATATTTACAACATTCTAAAAACTTTTAAAATTAAATTTCCTTTACCAATTTTTAAGAAAATAAATGCTGAAATTTAATACAATTAAAACTAATGCAATGCAATATTTATCATTTCAGTCAGTTAAGTGCCATGCGCGATACACGCTTTGGGCAATCATGTCTCGAAAGAGACATGACTGACTGGGCAGAAGATTATCCCGCAGTAGGTTGCCATTGCTTTCTGTGGTAGACTGGTTGCCGACCAAGGCTATAGAACCCAATCTGTCCTATTATTTAACCCATAACTGGAGGGAAGAGATGGATTAATACCTTTTCCAATGGTATTTGTGCGTAAGTAAATGCAAGGAATTCAACTGAAATTCAAACTCAGTTCCCCAATTTCTCATTCCGAGCTGATATCCACTGCACCACACCTATTTATAAAGAGATAAATATAAAAACAATTTTTTATTCATAAATTTATAAACATTTACCAAATTATTAAAATATGTAAATCAACTATAATGAAATCCTTATTATTTACCATTTTATTAAGTTTGAATCAATTGACAATTACCCAATATTTTGCCAACCATTACAATAAATAATATGATAGTGTAAATAAACAATCTAAGAGTGTTTATTATTTTTGCTGTAAATTCTCAAGAACAAAGAAAATGTATAAATTCACTTTTATATGTTTAGATTTTACTACAATTCTGTTCATCGCTTTTTAAAGCAATAAATATTGCTGAGAAGTGAAGGTTATTAAAACAAGAAGTGAAATTTTGATCCTTCATCTTATTGCCAAGACAGTTATTGATGTTTGCCAAATTTTTGTTTTAGAAATTACTTGTTTTTTTAATAAATATAATTCTTAATTAAAATTATTTTGGCATCTTGACATATTACCCCCAAATTCTAACCAGTCATCCCAAACTTGTTTTACTCCCCTAGGATAATAGGATTACATTAATTTTGAGTTTTGCATTTATATATACTTAACAATAATATGCACAAATTTTTATTAAAATTCAGGAGATGCTTATGTATTTTAGCTATTGTTAAAACCTAAAGTTTATTTTGTTTTCTGTTTTACAGATATTCTGGCATGAAAAAGAAAATTTACACTTGACATTCACTAAAACCATTTTAACTTTGAATACAGGTAAGTTTTATAAAGACCTCATATCAGGAACTATGGCATCAACAACAAATGAAAAACATAATCTCTGCAAACATAGTGAATGCAACTGTTTAACCTGTACAAAATTTGCAAAACCCATTCAGAAAACATTAAAATCTTGTGAAGTATGCGGATCAACATTTTCGCAACACTCCTCTCTCAAAAGACATATGCGAATACACACGGGAGAGAAACCATATTCCTGTGAGATATGTCAGTCTGCATTTACCCAATCTTCAGATCTAAAAAATCACATGCGAAGACATACTGGAGAAAAACCATATTCTTGTAAAATGTGCAAATCTGCATTTGCACAATCCTCAGACCTAAAATCTCACATACGAACACATACTGGAGAGAAACCATATTCTTGTGAAATGTGTGGACTTGCATTTTCACACAATTCACACATGAAACGACATATGCGTGCACACACAGGAGAAAAGCCATATTCCTGTGTAGTGTGTGGCTCTGCATTTTCAGATAATTCGCATTTGAAGGTACACATGCGAACACATACTGGAGAGAAACCATATTCTTGTGAAGTTTGTGGATCTTCTTTTTCATTAAATTCAGAGTTAAAAAGACATGTGCGAACACATACTGGAGAAAAGCCATATTCTTGTGAAGTGTGTGGATTTGCATTTTCACTGAATTCCCATTTGAAAAGGCACAGACGGACACACACTGGAGAAAAAGCATATTCTTGTGAAGTTTGTGGATCTGCATTTAGAGATAATTCATATTTAAAGAGACACATGCGAATACACACAGGTGAAAAGCCATATTCTTGTAAGGTTTGTGGATCTGCCTTTTCACAGAGTTATACTTTACAAAGTCATATGAGAACACACACAGGAGAGAAACCATATTCTTGTCAAGTGTGCAAATCCTCCTTTTCACAGATGTCATATTTGGTGGTACATATGCGAATACACACTGGCGAGAAACCATATTCTTGTGAAGTGTGTAAATCATCATTTCTGGATAAATCAAATTTAAAAAGACACATGAAAATACATATTAGATAAGAAATATATTTTTCTGAAGTGTGTATATCAGCAAGTTCAGTTTAAAAGCTCAGATGCGGAAAGATTTTCTGGTGGCATTGTTTTTAATATTGTCTTTCTCACTTCAGGAATAAAACAAAGAAAAAAATCATAAAAGCGATGCCTTATTTGTGTAATACACTTATTGAGTCAAACTTCACTGAAAAAATCTAGTTTGGTTAAGTACTAATGAATGAAACATGTTGCACAAAAAATGTTTTCTACTTGGTCATGCATTGTTCTTGATGTATAAAAATTTATATATTGTTATGCTGCTTATAGGAATGATAAATTCTAAATGACTTTTTATTTGGTTAAGTGCTGATCTTTTTAAAATCCTGTATACTCGTACACTTTTCAGATTAAATAAAATTCTATAAAATATTTGATTTCATTTATGCTACTGTACTGTTTGATTTTATACACACTATTAAGTATAGATGTACAGATATTTATTTGGCTCAGTGCGGTTCAAAGCTGAGTGTATAGAAAGATCATGATGCACATTCTTAGCATGACTGTCTGCTCACACTCGTTTGTATTTTTTTCAGTACCTACAGTGCCAACCTGTAGTTTATACTGCAACTCTGCTGATTGAATTTCGTTAAAATTCAAGTATGTGTCCTACTAGGGCAACATGTTTTTTAATTCAAAATTGTTTTTCTATATTGGTTACCAATCAGAGCTGGAAAGTCTAGTTTGCCCAAGTCACAAGAAGTGGTGATGGCTTTATTCCATTCCTTAAATATATTATGAAAGTGAATGCAATGATCTTGACCAGGATTTGTTATTGGCTCATTGCTTTCTTTTTTCACTATCGACAACTTCATATTATTCTCTGCTTTCCAGATCAAAATGTCCACTGCTGCAGTTATTGAACAATTTTCTCGAACAATGGTATCATCTCCATAAATTTGTTGCTGTTTGTACAGAAATATAAGAGCATCAAACCCTTGTTCTTGGTTTCCAAGATTAAAATTTCTACATTTGCAACTCTCAGCTATTATGTAGCATTATTTCCTTTCCAGAAATCAAATGCTTACCAACAATGCCTTCCCTGCAATAAAGATCTGGTTGGATGATTTTGTTTTCTAATTTGGATTTTTTTTCTTATTTCTTTTAAATATAATTCACTATCTACTTTCCACCAAGGCTTTATTTCCTTTATATTTTCTTTTGACATAGGTACTCACCCATTGGTGATAAGAATAAAACAGAGGTGTCTGTGAGGACTATGGTTGAGAACCTCTAGTCTCATGGCTGTCGGGTCCCCCAAAAATGATTAAGAAGAAAAGGTGTCTATAGGTGAAAAAAGGTTGAGATCTACAGTTTTAAGTCAATTTGGTATAATTCATTACTTTCTGCTGTATGGTTGGATCCTTGGCAACTAAATTAATTCCCCCACCAGGTTTTTCTGGTGAGGAGAGTAAAAACACCCAATAGGATGAAAAAGCAAAACTGGTCAAAGGTATTATGAACCTTCTTTTAAAGTTAACATTCATCTAATATAATGGTGTAGACTGGACTTCCCAACTGAGTATATAACACATGCAGTTATGACACATCATCACTGGGCAGTGGGCTTATTATATTGCTTCTGGAGTGTATACTGGTCTAACACAGTGCCACCTATAACACTGTTGAAGGGACAGTATCATTGATCACGGTACCTATTTACAACAGCCCTATTTCTCCAACCCACATTTGCTAGGGTCATATCACTTCTGGTTATTGCTTCTGGATGGTTGGGTTGCAACTTTTTCATTCCAACTGATATTTAATTCAACAATCTTCTACTGGTTTTTCTCAGTTTGCATTCTGTTGTTTCAATCCTGAAAAAGATGTATCGAACAAGATGCATTTTATAATACAAATCAGATTACAACTGTATTATAAATAATCTCTGCCAAGGAAACCAAAATGTTTGCACACATGAGAAATCACTTTCAGTATCTTAAAAGTAATTTATTTCCAGTGAATAGCTATTTCTTATTTTTCCACAAAATTGGCCAGCACAGCCTGGCAACAATTTTATTAAAATGCAGTAGTGAAAATGTTAAGTGGAAATTTTTAAAAACGTAATCTGGTCTTTGTTGTTGTTATCACACTATTTTGGTCACTGTACCCCTTGGACTTTTCCAGATGTATATCAATACATGGGTAACTTACAAGAATTCTGAACTGAACCCTTTAATCAATGGACTGTTCTTGTTCCACTGATCATGTCAAGGGATATTGCTTAGTTCTTATTTCTATTTAGTAACAAATAGAGGGCTCCATTCAGAATTCTCTTTAAGTTGTCCTGATTTTCATAAACCTGATGAAGGCCAGAGGGCACAACAGCCGAAATATTGTGATAACAGCAACAAAGAGGAGAATAATAGTCCAAATATAAATAGTATAAATAACTCTTCATTCCAAAAATTCAAACAGAATCAATCAAATAACCTATGACTATCTTCCACATGGTTGGATCATTGACAACTAAACTAGTTCCCCCACCAGGCTTTTCTGGTGAGGAGGGTGACTAGACACCCAGCATGATGAAAAAAAACTGGTCAAAGGTCGGATGAAGTTTCTTTTAAAATTAATGTTTATCTAATACAGAGGTTTCCAACCTTTTTGGCATCATCACCCACTTTCACATGTAAAGGTTTTTCATTGCCCATCTATATAATTTTTACCAGTTCATAAATTGTCTTTATGATATAGTAAAAGATAACAAAGGGAGGTAACAAATAACAGTGACATATTGCAGTCATTGTTACTGTATTTAAGAAGAAACAAAAGCAAATTTGATCATTGAAAACCGTTTATATAATTTAGTTTTCTGGTTAGGGTAAGCATGGCAACTGTTTAAAAAAAAATTATCCAATTTTTGTTCATAATTATAAAATTAAAAAGAATATGCACTTATGAAACCCCACACCGGTCATTTGCGTCAATAATCAAAATCTCCACGGGTGATCGATAGTTGATCACTTTGTTCCTAAAATATAGGAATTGCTCAATTGATCACACAGCTGGTTTGGGTTAAAAGTCACTGAAATTTGCTGTATCTATGATCCACTGTTGTTTTATCAATGGTTATTAAATTTTTCAATATCCAAGAAACTCACTTACTGTGATAATGGCTATTCCAAATTTTGTGACAAGAATCTTTTATCTGGATTTGTAGCCATCCCTGAAGAGTCATAAAAAGTTTATTTTTCTTGTATGATCTCTTAGAATATTTCTCACTTAGCTTCTGGTGAATGAATAAGAAAGAAAAAAAATCAATTATTATCTTTTCTCCCTCTCGCTCTCCTTCCCTTCTCCCAGCACCATAAATAGTGTTGCACACTAAGAGCAACTAATAAAAATTAAGTGGATATACTTTGTTACACTCTTCCTTTATTTGAATTATATCTGAAAAAATGTTATTTTGTCTGAAGAATTATTTGAATGTTAATGACCCTTCTCAATACTTTAGAAAATACCTAAATATTCCTTGTTGTGGGGAAATTTATATTGTATCCACAAATGTGACTCAATTTTTCTCATTTAACCTTCTGTTTATATCACTTTCAATATTTTTTTGGGGTAGCAAATGTTAAAATACCTTTTAATACTCAAAATCCAATGTTTCCCACCATTTTCTGTTCAGTAGCTCATCACTCACCCAACAGTTGAAAATGCCTACCGGTGAGCAACATCTCCCTGGCTGAGAGACCCTGATCTAATATAATAGTGTACATTGGGCTTCAGTTCAGTGAAGACATGGCACTGCTGGATTTATAATACTGCTGCTGGGTTGTATTGTCATTGATCATGGAGCCTATTTAAAACACACCTCCTTCTCTGACTCACAGTCGGTAGGGTCTTATCACTTCTAGTCGTTGCTTCTAAGTGGTTGAACTGCTACTTCTTTTCTCCAGCCAATATTTGATTTGCTAATCTTCTGTCAGCCTTTCCCAGCCCATGTTGTGTTGTTTAGACCCTGGAAAGGATTCATCCAACAATCTGAGTATTTACCTGATACCTCGCCACAAAGGCAGGATGTGACACAAGGTTGAATTTTTCATGGGAATTTCAAGCATGTATGCTTGAGCAAAAATTTCCTGTAGACCCTGCATAGGCAGGGTCAGGCTCATCTGCTTTTCCCAAGATGAGACTTCAGCATAGCTACCTCTGGATTCCTCTCCACTCTTGACAATATTGGATTTGAGTAGAACAAGTTGATGGACACCTAGAAGACAACTACCACAGGAGTCAAATATAGCAGTATTATAAATAACCACTGCTAAGGAATGTCAGTTCTTCATATAAATAACAACAATTTCGTTTAATTTGATATCAGCAATATTGACTTCTGTTTGTGTTGCAAGTGCAAATACCTTCAATAATATAGGGACCACTAGTTCAGGTAAATTCTTTGTAAATGTTTTCTACAACAATATGGGACCCCTAGTCCAGGTAAGTTCTGTGTAAATATTGTTTACAACAATATATTGGCCCAGAACAAGAAATCAGAGAGTTTAGTTCAAGTTCCAGTTGAATTTGTTGTATTCACTTACATACAAATATCCTTGAGAAAAGTATCATATTGCTCCTCCCTGCAGCTATGGGTTAAATAACATGACAGTGGTGGGTTCTATAGCCTTAGTTGTTAACCAGTCAACTGCAGAAAGTAATAGCAACCTACTGTGTGAAAATCTTTGCCCTGTCAGTCATGTCTCTTTTGAGACCTGATCGCTCAAATGTGTATCATGTTTGGCATTTAACTGAGTTCAGATAAGTTCTATATAAATATAGTCTACAACAATATGAGACCACTATTTCAGATAAGTTCTTTGTAAATATTATTTACAACAATATGACAACTAGTTCAGATAAGTTCTTTCTACTTTTTTCTGGCAAAGTAACTATTGTGAGGAATCCCAACAATTTCTGGCAACTCTTCTGATGATAGGCTGCGACTGGTCCCTGACAATATCAAGCACCTGAATAAATCAGGTTACTGCCAAATTCCTCCCACCCAAACCGACTTACTGAATTCCAACCATATGGTCCCACAGATGTGGTCTTCATCATTTATCCATCACACCCAGATGGTGCATAGGGCAGCAACTTTGTTGCTGCTTCTGTAACTGTTTTTTATGGGGCAGGGTTGTTAGCCCTGCACCCAACCCCCAAACCTGGAGGACCGGTGGACTATTCTTGGTCCTTACATTTATAGCACCTGGTATTCTCAAATGGTCACCCATTTAAATACTGACCAGGCTTGAATTTGCTTAACTTTGGTGATCGGACGGGAACCGGTGTATTCAACATGATACAGCCATAGACGATGTGCTCTTACGTTGCACACAATTTTGGGGATCACACAATTTGGGGAGTCCAATTTCTCTACACACATGTTTACCATGTCCTGCGATTGTGATGCCAGTAACATCCCAGCTTTGATCATTCTCAAAATTTTGACTCAACCACTTAGTTACAATATGTATTATTACTGTAACTTTATTTTTTGTAGTTACTCATATTTGAATAGACGCTCAGTTTATTTATTAAATAGTATATTTATTTTCATTTGCCAGCCTGAAAATTCAAGAAATCTTATTTGAAAAAATATGCACTCTCCAGCAGGATTCAAATCTGAGTTCCTCTAGGGGAAACTGTCATTAAATCTGATGTGTCTTGACCTCTTGGCTACAAAGTATGTTGATGACTAAGTAAAGCTGAATGATACCTTTAAATATTCAAACACTGTTGTGGGGTATTACCCACATAGCTATGGACTCTTCCTACCAGTATATTAACTGAGAGTTAATCACTCTCGTGGCTTCAGTTCAGCTCAGCACAGTCTGTCTGTCTGACAAGCTTATATTTACTCTTTTCTCTTGTATCTATTTTTGACTTAATATATGTTGTTAACTTTACCACCACATTTAGAGTTATCATTTCGTGGTCCCATTACCAGTCCACATCAAATACAAATATCCAAAATATAACTCCAACAAAACTACAATATAAAACACACATATCACAACCTCTCATGCCCACACAAACATGTATATGCACAAAAGCAGAGTATCATTTACTATGTATTCAATTGTGAAAGAAGAATAGTCAATCAGTGAATTGCCATATGTGGTAAACACTTGATGATGATTACATCTCTTTTATGACATGATGGACAAGGCAGAAGATTTTCCCACAGGATGTTGCCATTACAGTGGTAGACTGGTTGCCAACCAAGGCTACAGCATTCAATCTGTCCTAGTATTCAACCCATAGTTAGAGAGAGAAGAGACAGATTAATACCTTTCCCAAGGATATTTGTACATAAGTGAGTGAAATGACTTCAACTGGAATTTGAACTCTGCTCCCCAATTTCTCATTCCAAACTGATATCCATTACACCACAATGAACATTTTTGCATTAAATGACTCATAAGCAGTCGACATGCTGTTAAACAAATCAAATCTTATGGAACTTGCTATAGTAGTAATTGCCATGCAGTATAATATCAACGGAGTTACTAGATTACCTCCCTTGAAAGGGAATTCTCACGAAGTGAAGAGTAATAAATATGCTACATGAAAAAACACAAAACTACTAGTCATATAACACTGCCGACCTGTCGTATATAGTTTGAATATTTCTTCAAAATAATTTGTACATTCCCACAGGCCCTGGTTACAAACTAACCAGTCAATTAAGTGCCATATATGATACACACTTGAGTGATCATGTCTCTTTTGTGCAGGAGGTTATAATGAGAGGAGAGGGAAGTCAGAAAAGAAAGCAGTACAGGTGATGTTGTAGAAAGGGTAAGAGAGAGAGGAGGGATCCATGGAGATAGATGGCAGTTGACATTACATTTAAACTTTTGGAGATTGTAGCTATCAGGGGCATTGTGGTACAGTGGATATCGGCTCAGAACAAGAAACCCGGGTAGCCGAGTTCGAATTCCAGTTGAATCCATTGTATTCACTTATGCGCAAATACCCTTGGGAAAGGTATTAATCCGTCTCTTCCTTCCAGTTATGGATTAAATAACAGGACAGATTGGGTTCTATAACCTTGGTCGGCAACCAGTCTACTGCAGAAAGCAATGGCAACCTACTGGGGGATAATCTTCTGCCCAGTCAGTCATATCTCTTTCGAGACATGATCGCTCAAGCGTGTATCATGTATGGCACTTAACTGACTGAACTATCAGGGAAGCAAGCATGGGGAAGAGAGTTCCACAGGTGGGAACTATAAAAAAAAAAACATTGATAGAGTAGAACTGGCAGTTACATTAGCCTATTTTGATAGTAAGGGTGGAACCTAGTTACCAATCTAGTTGCACTAGTTGCATGAGTAAATTCATGAGGGCAGGGCACCAAGGAATGAAGTTTGTCAGAACAGAAGCTGTAAAAGTACTTGTAGAAAAGACAAGGGGAAGGCAGATTCTGTCAGTGAGAAAGTGGTTGAAGGCGAGCAGCCAAATTGGGACTGATTGCATTAAAATGGCTGATGGGTTATTTATTGAGAAAGAGGCTAAGCACAACTCCATATTCTTGAAGACAGCTGATGCTCTTCCATAAACATGGGAAACATTTCTTCTTCCAGCAGCGGCTAAACAACTTTGCCAAAATTGGAAATAACTCTGGGATACGGCTTTTAAGAATAACCATTGGGAGTTTGTCCAGACCAGTAGTCTTTTGAGAAGTCTGGAAATGTCTCTCATGCCATAACAGAAATATTACAAAGTTTGTGCTTCATAAGATGAAGAAAATCAGGTAGAGGATGCAAAAAAATAAGATTTTTTCTTTGGATTTTGTTGAACCAAAAAATGAACAACAGATGCACCTGCTAGCTGTCTCATTATTTCTTAATAACCTCATCTTAATCACTGCTTTTTAAAACATTGCCAGAAAGTGAAAGTAGTGTTATAGAAAAACAGTGTTATAGTAAAAGCAGTGTTATAGGAAAAACCATTCTTTTAAGAGACATTTTTTCAGGTATGAAGGACCAGAAAACCAATGAAGATATACAAGAGATACTTCATATACTTTAAAACACCGTCCTTTGCTACTCAACTGTAAACTTGCATAAAAATATCAAATACTATTACTCTTTTGTTATGTGATTAAAGAGTATTTTCAGAAGAATACATTTACATTTTAATGAAAACATGCTGCCAGACTGATTTTTTTTTCAGTTATCAACCTGTCACTCGTTAATTATGGCTTTCATATCCCTGAGCAGCCTTTGTCCTTTAGAGGACCTTCTGATGAGCTTCGTTCTCCCACTGCTGGTATTTTTTCAGAAAGAGAACTCTTGACTTCATGCATGACACTTTTCTTCACTCTTTCTTTTTAAACCAATTTCATCTCCAGTATCTTTTCATATTTCCTAGTAAGTTACACTGTACAATTTAATTTACTCCTGCACATATTTTTTGTAACATGCCGACATTTAAATTTTTCTCACTCATTGATTTTCAATGTACTCCCTACCCTTTCCCTTCATACTGTTATTTCTACCTGTTATATATCGCCGTACGACGACAAACGAGAACACGCATATATAAAAATATAAGGTTATATTTTTATTCCTGACGACGAACCCGTGTGGAACAGAGAATGGAAGAGTGAGAGCGCACATAGAATGGGTCGACGGGAGTGTAGTCTTGCCTGTGGTGTCTCTCTGCTTCCACTGGCCGTTCTCTGCTGGCGAATCCGTGTGTCGAGGTCTTTTTATAGTCTTCTAGAACCGGGACTTTTCCTTCCGGTTTTGCCTCGCCCACGCAACGCCCACGTAATTCCAAGAGACACCTCTTCTGTTTGCCTCCGTAGTCATTTCCGCCGCTGTCGGAAATAAGGTCAAACGAGCCCGACTCATAACCCTGCGACATCCGCTCCAGGCCTCGACAGGATGTATTTCTCAAACACCTGTCTTGTCGTTCGCCGACCCCTTCACCGACGGGAAACACCATCGATTGCATCAACCTTCCTCGGGTGGGGCCAGATTGCTATATTACATACCTTTGATCTACTCTCTTTTCTAAGAATTGTTTGATGCTCCATTTTTATCTAACCCCAGTTTTTTAGGCCCAGCCCCACTTGTATTTCATCTTATTTTCTGATTATATTGTTTGTATTTTTATTTCCTTTTCAGTTTTAACCTTTTTTGGTGAATAAAATATGTGTGGATGA
Source organism: Ascarosepion bandense (assembly GCA_037127315.1). Classification (NCBI taxonomy): domain Eukaryota; kingdom Metazoa; phylum Mollusca; class Cephalopoda; order Sepiida; family Sepiidae; genus Ascarosepion; species Ascarosepion bandense. The sequence goes on along the minus strand of JBBBDQ010000328.1, from coordinate 5,378,076 downwards.
AACCCAACATTGCTTCAGAGTCTTATTTACCTAAAATGTTCATTTGATAAACAAGAAATTATAATGTGAATGTAAAGAGGGGGGAATTCAATTCTGTATTATGATCAATATATAAATTGATCTCTTTATTTTGCTTAAGTGTTTCTCTGAGAGACACATATTTAATAAAAACAGATGCACATTCAGACAGTTACACAACTTTTTGCAGGTTATTTGAAGCCAGAAAATAGTATTAATTGAAAGAATTTTTTTGATAAAATGTTTTATTTTAATTCTATGAATTAACCCATGCTGGAGGAGGAGGAAGAGTTAGATCCATACTTAAATCAGAATTTGATAAATAAGAAATTATAATGTGAATGAAAAGTGGGGGGGGGGTCAATTTTGTATTATAATCAATATATAAACTGATCCCTTCTTTTTGTGGCTGAGGTAGTTTCTATACATTTATATTTCAGAGAATGTAAATATATCTAAAATACATTGTCTATATTTCTTAGCTGAGGTAGTATTTAAACTATTTACATTATTTGGACTATTGTCCTCATTTTTGTTGCTTTTTGTATGATGTTTCGGCCGTTGTACGCTTTAGCCTTTTTCAGGAGCTAGGAATTTCAAACCGAAGCCTTTATTATGAAATGCCAAGTACCTGAAGAAGGCCAGAGTGTAAAAAGGACGAAATGTCGTACAAATGGCAACAAAGATGAGGACAATAGTCTAAATAATGTAAATAGTCTACAATTCATGTCTGTGTAGCTAATCAGTGTTTCATTGATTGATATGTTTCCTGTGGGTTATCCATTTTTTGCAGGTTATTTAAAGCCAGACAACATTTTTTAGATTGTAAAATTTTTGAGAAGATAACGAGTTACTGATACGAGTCCTACTAATTAACTTCTAGTTGATGCGAAGAAGAGGTGGAATATAATGAACCTGACTGGAATCAAAATTTAGCTCTCCAATTTCCAATTTCAAGCAGTTATCAGTTAGACCACCTGTACGTCCAAATTTACAACACCTGTTATATCCAAGTGGTCACACATTTAGATAATGATCAGGCTCAATATTGCTTAACCTTGGTGATCATATGAGAATTGATGTTTCAACATGATATAGCCATATGCTTCACTGCATAAGAATATGGTTGCTCTCCAGTGTTTCGGCAAGTGCTGATCTTTTCGAAATAGCTAATTAAAAGGTTATGAAAAACTGGTATCCCTTTTAGTCTATTTCCAAATTCTATTCTCCAACAAGCATTCAACTGTACAAGGTCACATTCAAAAAGCATCTTTATTTTTCTCACACCAAAACTAATACCATGTGAGCAAAATCCTTTGGATGGGAGGTGACACCAACCTTTTTGCACATGCATGAAAATTATTGAAACAGTAGGCCACATGAGTTCCCAGCTGTTAAGCCTAGATTACAGACATGTAGTGTGTGTTGGTCAGATTTTCATTTTTATGCAAGATGCCTGAATGTATCGAGCAGAGATATTGCATCAAGTTTTGCTAACATATAGCTAGAAAGGTTGAATCTTTGTGTCAGGCCAGAAAGATTTTCCTGTCAGAATCCATCCTGCAATTTATATATCTACCATTTGTCTGTGCATTGAATACATAGTCAAGTACTTCTACTATTCATCTTGAGGTTCTCGACAAAATCCAAAGGATCTGCAATGTAATTGATCATGACTCAGCATCTTTACTTCAGTTACTTTCTTCTCACCAATGTTACATGGCTTTCCTCTGTCTTGTCTACAGATACTGCTCTGATGGGTTTTTCCTTGGTGCCCCGTCTAAGTGAATTTAAGCATGTTACTAGATTGGCATCTAGGTCCCAACCTTTTACTGTTGAAACAGTTAAATGCAACTGCCTCTTCTAACAATTCCTTTTCTCATAATTCCAACCTGTGGAACTTCCTTTCCCTTATTTGTTTCCCTGATAGTTACAATCTCCAAAAATGTAAATGTAATATCGATTGCCATCTTCTGTCCTCTTGAATCTCATTTAACTTTTATCCTTTCTTCAGTATACCCTTTACCCAGTTTTTTCTCTCATTGTAACCCCCTGTGCACTAGTGGTAGTCCCGCCTTGCTTTAGGTGAAATGATTGAAAAAAATTTAAAAAATGACTAGGTTTATTTATTACATTTACTTTTAAGAGAAGTGTTTAAAATGATTAAAAGAAAGCCAGACAGTAAAAAATAATGGATCATGTCAAGAACAGCAAACTCAATTATGCCCACATAGATAATACCCTTGACAAAATATGTTCCATTTATTAAAATCAATGTTGGAAATATAAATTTACTCATTTATTGATAAATTAATAATAAAAGTAATGTTATTCACTTTCCATGTAAAAAACAGTTAAAATATCTTAATTATTGAAAGGATTTTGTATGGTGATTGCATTAAAAAACCCCAATAACCTATATTTTTCCTTTCTGTTCACTTGCTTCCCTACTAGCTACAATCTCCAAAAATTTATATATAATGTCAATTACCATCTTCTATCTTCTTGAATCCCACTCATCTTTTATTCTTTCATTAATATATCCTGTACACTGTAGTACCAGGGTGAACTGATTAAAAAAAATACGGTTTTGTGATACTCAAGCTCAAACTATCCAGAAGATTCAGCAGACCTTTGATCATACCAAGGTCTTGACTCAGATCAAGATACAACTGCTTCAAACATAGACACACCTCAAGTCAGGTGAGTAGGGAGCCTGTCAAACAAGTGGTATGTTGTTCTTGGTCAGGAAAGATTGGTACAATATTTCTCTGCTTACTGCATTCAGTTATCTTGCATGAAAATGAAAACCTGAGAAGCACACCAATTTTCGACAAAGTGATTCAATTTTTACTGATATTTGGCAGTGTTTGAGGTGATTATCAACGCCGAGGTGGTGCAATATCTCACAGCCCATTTTTTTCTCTGACAAGCAGTATGGTTTCTGCTTCATCAGATCTACTGCTGATATGCCAACGACCATCACTGAGTATATATACCAGGCTCTCAATAAGAATGGCAAAGCTCAAGCTGTTGCCCTGGATATCTCCAAAGTGTTTGAGAGAGTCTGGCATGCTGGCTTTCTATGCAAGCTATGGGGCTATGGTATAACTGGATGATTGTTTGATCTAATCCAATCATTCTTTTTAAATCACATAATGAAGGTAGTATTGAATGGACATGCCTCCCAATAATATCATACGAACACAGGTGTCCGTCAAGGCTGTATTCTAGGTCCTATGCTTTTTTTGATTGTCATCAACAATCTCCCTGATGTAATCAGATCCTAAGTAGGCATCTGCACTGACAACACTACCATTTACTCTTGCCTCAATCAAAAATTTGCTCAGGCTGACAAAACAAACCTCACTGCTGAGCTTGAAAAGGACATCCAATCTGTGGTGGACTGGGATAAGAAATGACTTGTGAATTTTAATGCTTCCAAAACGAAGCTGTTTTCTATTAATCACCACAGACAATCGCTTCTACCTTCCATTACCATGGCTCAGGCTAGTCTACTTGAAAGCAAAACACTGTGCCTCCTCAGCCTCTCTCAGCAGACATCAAGTGGAATGACTACATTGAATCCATAACTAAATCTGCTGTTAAGAAGGCTGGTTCACTGTGTAGGGCCAGGAAATTTTTCCTGTCTGAATCCATCCTGCACATACATAAATCTACCATCCTGCCTGTGTATTGAATACTGCTGCTACATCTGGTTGAGTGCCCCATCTATTCATCTCACAGTTCTTGACAATATACATCAGAGAATCTACAATGTGATCAATCATGACTTGGTAGCTCAGCTGTAGTCACTTTCTCACCAGTAAAATGTGGCTTCCCTGTCTCTTCTACAAATATTTTCACAGCTTCTGCTCCAATGAGTTTAGCTCACTAGTGTTCCCTCTGCATGAATTTACTTGAGCTACTAGACTAGCAACTAGGTCCCACCCTTTTACAGTGAAACCAATCAAATGTAACTGCAACTTCTACTCTAGAAGTTTTTTTGCTTGCATTTCCCACATGTGGAATTCCTGTCCATACACAATCTCCAAGAATTTAAATTTAAGGTCAATTGTCATCTACCTCTTTGACTTCCATCCTTTCCTTCATGTTCTTTTTTCCATCCACTATATTCTCATGACAACAGTATTCTTATCCTTCTCTTACCTATTCTCTGACAACCCCTATAATGTGTTCTGCTTTCTCGTCACTTTCCTCCTATGTAACCCCTTGCACACCATATTCAACACACTCCAAAAGACTGTTTTTCTTTGGTGTATATTCACATACTTTTTCTATAGATGGACACTCTGTAAATACTGAACCACAAAGCTCAAAAGATCATGGTTTTTGTCAAGTATGTATTAACAAATGTACTTTCAAATTAAAACTTTCAAAATGATACAAAAATTTAACAATACCGCTTCTTTCATGATAATGTGTTCACGTTTCTTTTAATAAAAATCTTTTGATCCACACACTTCACAAGAATAAGGTTAATATGTGCTCACAAATTATTCAATTAAATATTAAATAATCATTTTGTAAAAATGTTACTAATGCATTTTGCATTAGTTTTTTTAACAGTGTGAATTTGAATGTGGCTTTTTAAATTAGATCTTGTCAAAAATTTTGACCCACAGAGCTCACATGAATATGGCCTCTCTCCAGTGTGTGTTTGCATATGTATTCTCATCTTAGGACCTCTCTGAAAATGCTGATCCACAAACCTCACAAGAATATGGTCTTTCTCCAGTGTGTGTTCTCATGTGTATTTTCACTTTGGATCCTTCTGAAAATGCTGATCCACACACCTCACAAGAATATGGTTTCTCTCCAGTGTGTATTCGCATATGAATTTTCAACCTAGAACTCTGTGAAAATGATGATGTACATAGCTCACAAGAATATGGTTTCTCACCAGTGTGTGTTCGCATGTGCATTTTCAGATTGGAATTCTCTGCAAAGGCTGATCCACATACCTCACATGAGTATGGTTTCTCCCCAGTGTGTATTCGCATGTGTATTTTCAACTTAGATCTTTCTGAAAAAGCTGATCCACACACCTCACAAGAATGTGGTTTTTCTCCAGTGTGTATTCTAACATGTCTTTTCAAATGGAAACTCTGCAAAAAACGTGAACCACAAACTTCACAAGAGTAAGGTTTCTCTTCAGAGTGTCCTTGCATAAGTCTTTTCAAAGTGGAAGTTGCTGAAAATGTGGTTAGGCCCCAGTGTTTTTAATGTGTTTTTTAGTGTGAACATTCACAGCCTATAAAAATATACTGAAAAATGTGTGATTGGAACACAGAACATAAATGTAGATTAATTTTGATAGGTTTTCAATTGCAGTCTTACTGCAAAATGTCAACCAACAAATTTCACAAGGATAGAGCTGCTCTCCTGATTTTGAATTTAACACTGAATTTCTTTATATTATAGCTATAAGATATAATCATCTGTTCTCTACAAGTGATATCTGCAAAAAAGAAGAAAGATTATTTAAGAGAATGCTAGACATGCAGATAGTTATAAAATTACAACAGTTTTATTTATATTATGTAGCTATGAACAAAAATATGAAAAATTTGTTAAACACATTTTCTATCTCACAAAACAAGTATAATAATGTGAATGAAAATTAATTTTATAGTAAAACATTCAGCAATATCTAAGAAGGTTTACAAAGGCTTAGAAAATATATAAGAAAATTTACAGGTGCTTATAAAATGTGATGAGATTTACAAGAGCTTAGAATATATAGGAGAAGATTTACAGGGGCTTAAAAAATATATGAATATTTAAAAGATCTTACAATTGGCAAGGGCTAGGAAGATAGGAAAAGATTTACAGGGGCTTAGGAAATATATGATGAGATTTACAAGAGCTTGGAAAATATATGTGATTTACAGGGGCTTAGAATATATACAAGATATGAAGATATACAGGTGTTTAGAAAATATGAGATTTACAAAGGCTGGTATAATGATAGCAAGCTCATCTTGCTATATAAATTACAACTGAACAGTGAGATTGGTCCGTAATGGGTGCTCCATACTTCTAGCAATATAAGCTACATTTATTAAATTGCTATATTGATAGGAAGATGACATAGCTCTGGGATATAAATTTTCTACTTGTTAATTCTATGGAATTCTTTTTAATATCTTACAAACTTTATTTTTGAAATTTTTTATCCAATTTTATTATGTGATAATTTTTATAATCTGGCTCCAGGTTATGTTCAACCAAGTGGGGTGCTGGAAAACAACCTTCTTCTCACTTCTTTTGCAGCCATACACCTGGATGAATTCAATGATGAGCATTTGTCTTTCTATGATAAACTCATCAATAAATTAAAAAAATGATTGCAAAATCTGTTAGTGAATTACTAATTACTAGTGCACAGCCTATACCTAAGCATTCAAACAATGAAGTTATGAATATGTTAAAAAATAGATTTATCACTTAATAAATTATGTATTAATTTTTTTGAAATCAAGTTCTATTGTGATAGCTAAATAAACAATATTGTTGAAATATGGTATCTTATTTAAAATATTACAATTTCCAAGTCAGATTTCTTCGTCATTTGTTATCAATACATAGCTAGTGTGAAACTTGATATTCAAGTAAAATTTAAAAAGCTTTTTTCATTTAAGAGGGAAAATGTATATAATAAAAAAGCTCTAATTTGAGATATCCTTGTAGTCTTTATAAATGTTAGCTAGAGCCCTTGTGCATAAAAAAAAACTTAATCTATATGAAGGTGCAAATATTAGATATGTTTGGGAGGTGGTTATAGGGAATTACCTACATTAGCATCCTCCAAATTCTATCCCCAGTGAGATCATCACCAATAGATAATATCTTAACCTTTTTTCTAAGTGTCAGACACCCTTAATATCCCATTATTATGTGAACATTTATCGAATATAAACACTTATTTTGCATTTCACTGTGTGGAGCTTTCTTTAGCATATTCCAACTCTACTCAGACTTTGTCAGAAATTTATCTTCTAAATCTTGATTGAAAAGATGAATGCATCATTGCAACTTCATTCTTTCAGGCAGACTAAATCAGTGTAAACTTAATCACAAAACTTTTCAGCAAACTACTTGCTACCTCCTTACAAATTTATCTTCTGAATGTTGATTGCCAGACGAACGCATCATTGCAACTTCATTCTTTCAGGCAGACTAAATTAGTGTAAACTTAATCACAATATTTTTCAGCAAACTAGCCACCTCCTACCCCCATTCAAACTATTTGCCTCTTACCTATATTTCTTTCCTTCACATTTATCTATCCTTTTTAATTCATTTTTTTTTATTCTGACTCAACTAGTTTCAAGTTTGTATTTGTTTCTTTTTTTTCCTGTTTCATCATTTCACTGTTCATAAACAGACTTCATAGTTTTGATTGCCCAAAGGCATTTATATGTCAGATAGACACATCAGAATTCAGTACTCAATGTTCTAAAAACTGGAGTTAGCTTCAAGAAAAATGTGCTGACAAATAAATATGGCATAAATAATTTTGTGAATTCAATTTTGGGGCCAGGCAATGTGTACTTAGATTCAGTAGAAAAAGTGGAGGTACATACTTTTAATATAATTATGAAAAGGAGCAAAATTTAATTTCTTGAAATTTCATTAAACACACAAAAATATTTCTACAAAACTTTTCTAAAAAAAAAAAATGAAAATAATTCATTTGTGAATAAGTCCTGAGAGTTTATTAAAATGTAACAGTTATTTGATTTTTGAAAGAATTTCAAATCAATGTTTTCTTACTGGAAAAAAAAAAGGTGATACATTTCCTGATACTAATCTAAGGTACCTTTAATCATTTGCTGATGAAACATCATAGCATGATGTTAAAAGGCATAAAACATCATAGCATGATGTTAAAAGGCATAAACTTAATAAAAACAAAGTTTTATCATCAAATATTTAATGTTATTAGAAAGAAGAAAGATCAAACTATTTTTTAATCCTAACACATTCAACCTGTGACTTAAATATTTTGTTTTTTTTTGTCAGCAAGTGACCAGTTTTTCTTAAGTGAGTTTACTACAGCAAACATAATATTACACAGCTCACTTTTTGCCAGTGAAAACCAAAGTTAATTTGGAAATTCTTGTAAAAACCAAATCATGGTTGGAATTTGATGAAACTTTAAAGACTTATTCACAAAGATAAAATTATTTTTGAAATCATTACTCTCATGAAATCTTTTTAAAAAATCTTTTTTTTACATATATTACCCATCACCTCCGTTTAATTTCCTGAAATTTTTAGAAAGTGACTACCGTCACTGATTTTTGTTTAATTAGTTAAATGAAGGAATTCCTTGGGGAATGTAAATCACCTATTTCTTTTTTCTTAGAGGTGCTCCTCTTCATAAAAATCTGCTCTGAATAGTGAAAACAAAAATGCAATAAAATTATGTCTTTTTTTATTTAGATAAACTTTCAATTGTTTTTATAAACAATAAATATTAAGGATATCATAGTCTGAAGAGAAAAAAATGTTCTATGAATAATGAATTTTTACAACTTGTTTTCATTTTTATTTATAAGACTATATCTACTAATCAAAAATTGAAAAGGTTTATACAAATCTTCACACATCAAGATTTTTTAATAATTAAAACATTTTTTTTTGTGGTTACAGTTCAACACTCAACAGGCTTTTCAAATCAGACTTTCAAAATTTAAAGTAAGTTTTATCTTTTAATTCCTAGTTTCCTGATTTTTTAATTTAATTGTAAATATAGGTATCTCCACTGATTTGTAATATCTAAGTTTTAAAAAATTGAAAAGCTTTCATTTTTTTTATCATTTAAAGGTATTGAATTATAATTAAATAAAATAATAGTGTAACCAGTTATGTAGTTAATAATAAAATGTAAAGTACTATAAAAATTTGATAAATAATATGACTTTACCCTGTCATAAATATCATAATAACAATTATTATTAATATGAAAAATAGATATTAAAGATATAAATTAATAAATACCAAAACATTTAGTAAATTATTGAATTACCTCTGTCATGTTATATAATTTCATTCTCTGTTGTTACATTTTAAAATTAATTTTAAAAAAAGTTGTTTATTATTTTCATTTATATTTTTCAGGAAGCATCTTCAAATGTAAGGCTATAAAGCTAAAGTAATTAAAATTCAATGAATAATTGATAATTGCTGAAAACATGTTAATTTTTAAAAATTACTAGTTAGTTAAAATCCAGAAACAAAACATTCACTTAGATTTCACAAAGTTCTGGTCCATCATACTTAGCAAGATGTTTGAAGTGAATGACAAGCTGTCATCAATCACTTCACAGATCAGAAAGATAAGCCCTCTCAAATATTTTATTCTAAATTTCATGCTATAATCAGTACTTATATCAAATCAGATTAACTTTAAATTTGCTAATTTTCCCCCAAAATGTCATAGATGTATATTTTATTTTTTACAAGATTTTTAAAACTGAGAACTAACTTTTGTTTACAAGCTCATCAAAATTTTAAAAATGGCCACTAAAATGAAAACTCACAAAAATTTTAGATTCCAATCAATATAATTTCTGTCTGAAATACATCAGAGTATTTTGATTACAATTAATTGATTTTTGCAAGAATTTAAAAATCAATGTAAGTTTTTACTGGGAGAAAAGTGCTAAATTTCCTAATACTGATATTTGCTGCATCACAAAAAAAAAAAGAAAAGAAAAAAAAGAAAAAAAAATTTTAAACCAAAATTTCCAACGTGCTACAAAGAAATTAAAAAATGTAATAAAGTAGTCAAAAGATGCTTTGATCTTTCCTTTTAATAAAAAAATTTTCAGTTTTGCAATAAAAAGTTTGAGGTCTTTTTTTATCATAATATGCTCTTTTTTAAGTAAATTATTGGAGGTACCTATAATGAACAAAATAAAATCATCTGCTGAATTATTTTAAAATTATTATTAAGAGAAATGTTTGTAAGACAAAGATTTAACTAGAAATAAATAAACAAGTGAAGATAAAGTATTTTTTAACATCCATTGACAATTTAGGTACCTCCACACATCTGAATAAAACAGAACAGTATGATGTTAAAGGGGCTCAAACTTAATAAAAATATAGTTTTATCATCAACATGTTTATGCTATTATTAAAAGGAAAAGATTAAAATTTGTTGTCATTTTTTTTTTTGCTGTTCATCATTTTAAGTAGTAGCGAGAAACAGAGAAGATTTGAAATTGACAATTTTTTAATTTCTATTAAACTGCTTAAAACACTCATGTCTTTTTTCTTTCATTTTTTCACTGAAACTAAGTGTTTTCCCCCACTTTTCACATGATCAAAATAGAATTGTCCATTATTTATGAAGTATTGTAGGTAGCTCCACTCATTTTCAATACCTAAGTTTTAAATTGAATTTTTTAAAATAAAAAAGTTTTCTTTAAACATTTACTTTAATTTTAATTGAAAGCTATTTCTAGTAAACAAAATACTCTGGTGTATTTCAAACAGAAATTATATTGATTGGAATCTAAAATTTTGAAATTTTTTTTATTTTTTAATTTATTTTTGCCATTTTTAAGCAATCAACACTTTTGTAAACAAAACTTAATTCTCGATTTTAAAACTCTTGCAAAAATAAAATATACAACTGCGACATGTTATTTTGAGAAAATTAGCAAATTTAAAGTTAAATTAATCTGGTTTACACAAGTATTACTTATTTATAGCATGAAATTTAAAATGTATGATTTGACATGTGATGATAACCAGACAGATACAATGTAAAATCAGTGTATGGCAACTAGAATTGACAAAATTATTCAAATTTTTTCCTATAAGGGGAAGAAACCGTGAAACACATGACCTTTTAATGTACACACAGAAATTACCATACAAAAATAGAACTCAAAACAAAACACACAAAAAAATTGAAAATTATTTCATATGAAAGCTTGACAATTTTTATTAAACTTTTCAATTTTCTATTAGTAAATATAGTCTTCACTTAATAACTTAACACAACAAATCTTTGAAGTATTTTAAAAATATTTTTGAAACTTTATTATAATAAAAAAAAAAAATGAAAATTCTTTTAAAATTTCATTATTAATCAAAAAATGTTTTTCCTCAGACTATAATATATATTTATTAAAGCAATTGAAAGCTAATCTAATTAAATTAGGTACCTCTACCCATTTTCGATACCTAAATTTAAATTTAAATTTTTAAAATAAATATTTAAATTTTTAACTCTAGTAGCCCTCTTTTATCTGTGTTATCGGGGTGATGAAAGATATGACAACTGGAATTTGTCAAGAATGCTAAAAGGTGGGGGTGACCATACGGGCCAAAATTTCAATAACGTTAAAACATAAAATTTTCAAATTTTTTTTTTTGGGGGGGGGGGGGGTAACTAAATAGTAAAATTTAAAAATTTAACTTAATATTTTCAGCAATTATATAATATTTTATAGAATTTTAGTTTAGATTTATAGCCAGACATTTGAATATGCTTCCTGAATACATAAAAATGAAAAAATTTAAATTTCTTTTAAGATAATTTTAATGAATGAATTTTAAGAATGAAATTGAAATAACCGAACTAAGTTATATTATGTTATTTATTAAAAAGTTATCATTAAGTTTAAGGCATGGTAAAAATATCTAATTTAATTTTTATGGAAACATATGATGACTCCGATAGAACATCGTACTTAATCAAAATGAACATATTTACACACAATTTTTTTTTTTAATTAATTTAAAATATTTCTGCAAAACGATTTTTATTAAACTTTTCAATTTTAGAAAGGAAATATAATCATCAGTTCTTAACTAAAAAGTCTACTTGTAATTGATTATTTGGAGATTTTAAAAATTTTATATATTATTAAATTATTTAATAAAAAAAAAAAATTTAAAAAATGAAAACAATTCTTTTAAAATTTTATTATTAATCAAAATTTTTTTTCTTCTTCAGAGTATAATGGCCTCAGTAGTTTTTATTTATTCCAGCAATTAAAAGCTTATCAAATTAAATTATATCAGTGTTTTATTGTATTTTTTATTTTACTCTTCGGAGAAGGTTTTTGGATAATGATTGCAAACTTAAAATAAAAAATAAATGATTTATATTCCCCAATGAGTCCTGCATTGAACTAATAAAACAAAAGTTAGCCATCTGTGTAAAATTTATTAAGATTTCATGGATTTATGTGGTAACATAGGTAAAAAAAAATATTTTTATCAAGATTTTTAAAAAACTAATAATATCAAAAATAATTTTATTCGTTTGTGAATGTGTACTGAAAGTTTCATTAAAATCCAACAATTATTTAATTTTTGCGAGAATTTCCAAATTAATGTGTTTATAACCGAAACAAGTAGGTAATACAATCATTTTTTCCATTGTAAAACAGTAATAAACGTTTCTTATCCGCTAACTCAATCAAAACAAAACATTCTGACAAAATTTCGAAAATGTTAAAAGGGATTAAAAATTTTTTTTTAAATACTTTGATCTTTTCTCTTAATAATAATATAAACATTTTGAAGGAAAAAGTTTGTTTTATTGAGTTTGGGACCTTTTTTATTCATACTATGGCATAGTAACTATGCTGTTTTGTTATCGATTTGACTGGTTGAATAAATGTCATAGTTTTATTGCATTTTTTTTATTTTACTATACGGAGCAGATTTTCAGAAATAAAGGTCAAATGTTTGAAAAGAAATAAGTGATTTACATTCCCCACTGTGTCCTGCGTTTAACTAATAAAACCAATTTTCCCAATAAAATTTAATTTCTTAAACTTTCATGAATTTACGTGGAGAGGGTGGTGACAAATGTAAAAAAAATTTTCTAAAATAATTTCAAAAATAACTTCATTCACTTGTGAATAAGTCCTGAAAGTTTCATTTAAAATGCGACAATTATTTGATTATTGCGAGAATTTCCAATTAATGTGTTTTTCATCGGAAAAAAAATGAGTTAATATTACATTTTCCATTGTAAAACTCTCGTAACGATTTGCTAACTAAAAATCAAAGATATTTTACCAAAATTTCGAACATGTAAGAATTAAAAATTTAATAAAAAAATACTTTCATATTTCCTCTTAATAATAACATAACCATTTTGATGGAAAAAGTTCCTTTTTTTATTATGTTTGAAGTCTTTTTTCTTCATAATAAATAAGCTGTTTTTCAGCGATTTATGTGGAGGTACCTATTAAAATTGTTAATGAATGAAAGATCAATTCTAAGAACGTTTTATGATCTCGTTTTTTACCGATCATTATCTAAGTTATATACACCTCAAAAATTCTTTTTAAATTACTTTTTAAACAAAACTTAAAGAAGTATCGACATTAAGCGAAAACTTAAAAAAAAAATCAATGACTGTCCTCAAAACCCAGAATTTATTCTTAAAAAACACAAAAACTTAATCTCTTTTATTTAAAAAAAATACCCTTTTTTATTTTAAAAATAATAAAGCACTTTAAATTTAAAGTTTTTTCACATTCAGTGTGAACTGTGAAAATTATTTATTTTGTAAACAAAAAAAGAAAAAATATTTTTTGTGTCTACATCTAAACTTGAACTAAAAATAATTATGGTTAAGGATAATAAAAAACTTATTAAGATATCACCAACAAAAGCACTAAAACTTATTCAGGCTAAATAAAATATAACGTATAAACAGTACTAGACTCGACTAGTAAACATTGTCTAAGTACGGAAGACGATAAGATATGAACAAGTCATTAAAACTGACTTCATTGCCATTTTTATTCAAGTTAATTATTGAAATAAAACGTAAGACACTTACATGATCATCCATTGCATAAATATTAATGGTTCCCATGTTTTAAAAAGATTAACGATTTTGATTAACTGCGATAATGTACTTTAAGAAGGATGATGTAAATAGCTCTTTTCTGGAGGAAAAGACTTTGTCACCTCATGAACTGAAGAGCGTCAAGACCAGGAAAATGTGTTTGTTATCATATTACCACCCACCATAATATCCGATATTAAAGAGAAATTGAATTCTGGTATTAATCATAGGTTTCTACTTCTATTTAAAAATAATCAATTACTTGAGAATTATTAAAAATCTACTAATTAATACATTAAATCAGTTCAGTGAATTAAAATTAACTGAATAGGTAAAAAAGTCAAAACAAAAATCGGTGCAACTTTTTGACTTAGTTACAAGGAAAAAGTATCGACATCGTACAAATTTTATTTTGGAATGATATGTGCACAAGTAAATTATAACATAACAAAGAAAACGTAATTAAAATATTAAATTTTTTCTAATATATTTCTAGCAATAAACAGTAAATTGAATTGTACAAAGGGACCTCGTTATCAATTTGGCCTTGTACCAAACACAACCGAAGTCCCCACAATTTAAAATATCAGAAAGTTGAGTGAATATAAATGTTTTGTTTGAAAAATAAGTGGAATTTTATTAACTGAACAGAATAACAAATTTATAAGAAGAAAATATTTAAATAGAAAATGTTATTGTTACCTAGTTAAATGTTCTTGAGAAATGGTAGTAAGGAGTTATGAATACAGAGCTTATCATTGATAATTGCAGAATGTGTGTATGTAGAAAGATTAACAAATGACTAATTAAGTCTGTGTTACTTTCCTTTTTTTTTATGGCCGGTGAGAAAGCGAAAAGGAAGAAGAAGCAATAAAGGAAATTGTACTTATTGAACTTTAGTTTTTAGGAGTCAGTTGAAGTATTTTCTTCTTGTTGATGTTGTTATCATCTTTGTTGACTGCAAAAATGTTGAGGGTGGAGAAGAAGAGGCAAAAGAAATTAGCATGAGTTAAGGAGAATGAGTGTGTGACTGGACATCTGGGTCAGATTTGAAGTTTCTTTTGTTACATTTTAGAGTGTCATCTCTCTGCTTTCTTCTGTCTGTCTTTGGCCAGTCAAGAGATGTGCATAAGTGGTGAAATCCAGTCACATGATTGGATTGAACTGCATACCCATTTTTTTAGGTGTTAAGAAAATTTGACAGGGGGCATAGTTCAATTTGTTATTTCATATCCAATCAGAATCCAGAATCTTAATTTTCACACAGGATTGTGAAATTTGCCTTGGTCTGATTTTTACAAAATGTTTCCAGTCATTCTGATTTGATTTTGCAGGTGTACAATTTTACTTTTTGTGCTTCAGTTATTGTTGGATAATATAGGATTTGCATCCTATACATCGTTTAAAATGTCTACACCGTACATTACAAATTTTAGTTTTTAGTGGAATGATATCTACATATTATAACAAATATATAACATAAAGAAGATATAATTAAAATATTAACATTTTTTTTTATATTGTGGTACAGTGGATATCGGCTCGGAACGAGAAACCGGGTAGCCGAATTCGAATTCCAGTTGAATCCATTGTATTCACTTATGCGCAAATACCCTTGGGAAAGGTATTAATCCGTCTATTCCTTCCAGTTATGGGTTAAATAGCAGGACAGATTGGGTTCTATAGTCTTGGTCGGCAACCAGTCTACCGCAGAAAGGTAATGGCAACCTTACTGCGGGATAATCTTCTGCCCAGTCAGTCATGTCTCTTTCGAGACATGATCACCCAAGCATGTATCACGTATGGCACTTAACTGACTGATTCTAGCGTACAATTACATTGGCTAAAAAAATGTCTCTCTACACTGTACAAATTTTAATTTGGAATGATATCTACATAAGGTCATAAAACATAATAGCAGAGAAAATGTAATTAAAATATTAAAAATTTTTCTTATAAATATTCTATTAATAAACAGAAAATACATTGTTTCGAATGTCTACATTGTATCTTACAAATTTTAGTTTGTAATGATATCTACATATAACATAAAGGTGTAAAAATATTAACATTTTTCTTTTATATTCTAACGATAAACAGCTTATACATTGGTTAAAAATATTCTACCTACACTGAACAAATTTTAATTTGGAATGATATCTATATAGTAAAGCATACTAATATATATATATATATATATATATATATATAACAGAGCAAATCTAATTGAAATATTTTTAAAATTTCTATTAATTATATTCTAGCCATAAACAGCATATATATCGACTAAAAATGCTAAATAAAGCTCAGGAACTTCACATAGCAAAGTTGGTTCATGGGATGTAGATCACGATATAAAGTGTAGATCACCAGTGGTGGAACTCTGAAAGTGTGGGCGGGGGAGCACTTAGGGACCAAGATATTTTCTGAGGAAGAGGAGGGCAAACTCAAGCAGCATCTTCATTTTCATATACACTATACACACAAATGAGGAAAGAGTTTCAGTTGAATTATGTTCTTCTTCTATGTGCCATGCCCCTTCAGGATGTAGGCAGTCATGACCTTCCACATCTCCCTATCCCTGGTAGCTATTAGCATGCTTTCTTCTGTTACCCCACCCAAACCCTGCTCTGCCATCCATCTGCACACACCCATAAAAGATGTTATCCACTGCTTTCCCCCGTCTCTCTTTCCTCTATCTGACCTATAAGTATCAAATTCTCCAAGTCTTCCTTCCTCATCACATGTCTCAAGAACTTTAACTGTCTTTTCCTGATGCTCAGTATTAATTTTCCTATTCATTTCCATCCATTCTAAAACTTTATCATTGCTCACATGTTTGATTCATGATGTCTGTAGCATCCTTCTGTAGAACCACAGTTCAGTTGCTTGAAGTTTTTCCTTCATTTTTGATGATGTTGTCCAGCATTCACTGTCATATTGAAGAACAGACATAACATAGCAATCCAGTACTCTCTTCTAGCAACATTTTTCTGTTTCTTAATACTCTGCTCAGCTTCTGAAATGTGTCCTTGGCCATGCCAATTTGCCTTCAGATCTCAGTGTTGCACTTTTCGTTTTCCATTAGAACACTTCCCAAGTACTTCAATTTTTGGATTTGCTTGATTTTAGTATCCCCAACCTGTTATTGGCATTTTGGGCTCCTCTGTTTGCTGACGACCATAGTATTTTATTTGTAGTCCTTTTTTTTTTACTTTCTTCATTTACCTTTTTTAGGTCTTGCGGTTTACTTCTCATGTCAGCTATCAGCACTGTATCATCTGTATATGGTTCAGATTGTGATTGCCAATCATGAATCCTGGCATAACTTCTAGGGTCCTCGCTGTACAAGTTGAATAGACCCGGTGAAAAGACACATCTTTGTCTTATACTCCTTTCTATCTTTGTATATCTGCTGAATTCATTTCCTGTCCATATGCAAATGGTTTGCTGCCATTAGCGGTTCTCGATTACTCTGATGCCTTTGCCAAATATGTTGAGGTTGCTGAGCATTTCTATCAATTCTTTGTGACGTATTTTGTTGAATGCCTTGGCATAGTCTACAAAACACTGGTAAACTTCATTTTTCATTTGTATCGCCCTTTCTGATAGCATCCTGAACATAAATATTACATTCCTTGTTCCAGTGTCCTTGACAAAACCACAATGTTCTTGTCCTATTTCTAGTCTGATTCTGCTTCGCACTCTATTCATGTAGCTCATCAAACTGATTGTGCAGTGGAGTTCGCATTCGATTGCACCCGGTTTCTTAGGCAGAGCTATGAAAATTGCTTAGGTTATCTGGTATTACACCACTGTTGTAGATTTCATTTGTTATTTTCATAATTTTCTCTCTGCTGAAATCTTCTAAGACTGTCAGCATTGCTTACAATGCTGTCTGGTCCGGCTGCTTTGTTCCTATTCAGTTTAGTCATTGCAGCTTTCACTTCAAATTTTAGTATTTCCGGTCCGTCAGCTTCTTTGTTTACTATTCATTGTTCTCTCTTGTCATGGAAGAGATCTTTTATATATTCTGCCCATTGCTGGAGTATTTCCTATTTCTCCAATATGATCCTTTATACAGCCTGTTGAGGAGCATGTTCTTTGTCCTGTCATTTCCCTTATTTCTTTATGCATTTCTCACTTATTAGTCTTGCTTAATCTCTCTAATTTGGCACATTTGTTATTGAGCCATTCCTCTTTAGCCTGTCTTCACTTGGTCCTTATTTTCCTTTGGCAGTTTCTTCTATTAAGTTCAATGTCTTGATATAGTTTTGTCTCCTTTGCATCATGCCAAGAATCTCTTCAGTCATCCACTCATTTTTTTCTCCTGTATCTGATTTCCTCTATGACCACCAGTTGAATACCCTGCATTCACTTAAGCACTGGTACCCTTGGGAAAGGCATTAATCCGTCCCTTCCCTCCAGTTATGGGTTAAATAACAATGGTAAGACTTGGGGACTCTGCCCTTAAAAACAAATCCCAATGAATCTTGATACTTGAAAAGAAAAAATGTATTACTAGACACAAAACTTATATAAAAAAACAACAATAAATTGTTGAAAGAAAAAGGTATTACCAGCAATAAATAAATAAAATTTAGTTGACAATAAATGACCCACTGAGGTTGATATGCATAAAAAAACAAAACAACCAACAACCAACCTCTAGGACCATGTTGTTTGCTGATCTGATGTCACTAGCGTTTCTTTAAGTGTGTCGCATTTCAGATTTCCATTTTCCATTTGTTCTTCGTATTTGTTTCTCACACTGTCAGTGTGTTTTTTCTGCAGATTGAGGTCATTCAAGAGCATTGAAGTCTGGGTGATGCCCTTACTTCACTAAATTCAACAGAATAACTTTTCATTCATAGTATTGGATTTCTAATCTATTCTTGCCATCTTTTCCACTCTCTGAATAATTGAGACATAGAAATTTATGTCTGGGAATTTGGTGCTGATTGTCTTCAGTAGATTAGAGAAAATTACTGACCAATTCTTTCACTCGGCCATAAATCACTGACAGCCTATGTATCTACATATCAAGTTAGGGACATTATTTCTAATTGACGTCTTCCTTCAGATATGAAAATATGACTGTTAAGTCTCTTTCCCTCCCTAACAAGATGTCTGTTTCTATCTATCTGGTTGTTTTATTTTGTTTGTTTTTCCTTCAAAGTTGTCTCTGTATGCATCCTTAAAAAGCTAAATGAAAAAGAAAACACAAAGAGAAAAGTGCTGAAGATCAAATCTTATCAAAATCAGAGACTGATCAGTTTCCTAAATTTTGAAGCTTATAAAAGTGGTGGGGCATAGGAGTTGTCTGCTAAAATTTGTGGTGGGGGTATATTCAGGACAAACCAAAGTAGCACCCAAAAATCTATGTGAAAACAAATTTTTGGAAATTAGATTTTTATTTAATCAAAGATTAAATAAAAAAAAGATTAGCAGCAAAATCTAACAGGAAAAATGATACTCAAAAATTTCATAAAACTAATTTTCAACTCAAATCAGGCATTAGTGTAATAGATCTAGACAACTTTGACTAGAATCTAGCTTACCATTTATAAGCCTACCATTCATCCATGCATTGAATATTGTCACATCTGGTATAGTGCTTTGGTTAGGTATTTGTGTGGTAGGGGCAATGTCATCCCTGAAATAATAATCATAGTAATAAAAGAGAATGTGCTGTAAAACAGAAAAAAACAAGTGTAATAGAGACTGTCTTCAAATAACCAGGATGTTGTTATGCTGTAAAGACTTTGTAATGTTAATGTACAGAAAGTTAATTTAGAAATACAATCTTTTTGTAAGTATACAAAGGATATCAGTTTACTAATGGAACAAAAATAATTTGGAACTTTTTAGGAGACATGGATTTTGACACTATTAGAATTGATGTTAAAATTAAGGATGTTTTGATCTAAAACTTTTTTTTAAAGAAGATCTCTGTAGTTTACAAAAAGAATGTCAGAATACTTCATAGCAAGGAGATAAAACAATTGTTGTGAACCTCGAAAACCAATCAGTGAAAAAGTAAATTGTTTATTCTCAGAAAGTTATAATTGTACTTTAAAAGTATGTCATGGAGGGATTGGTGTGATCGAACTCGGGGGAAAAGTCAATAATCAGGTTGTATTCCAAAACTACTGGCCTCTATTTAAGCACACGTTTGTGCAAACACAGGCAGAAGCACAGCAATGGGAGGCAGGTCAAAGAGATGGGTCAATGAGAAGAGTCAAGTTAACACCGGGGGACAGGTTTAAGAAACGGTTCAATGAGAAGAGTTGAGAGAAGCACTGAGAGACAAGTCAATGAGATGAGAAGAGACAAGAAGAGAGTGAGAAAGAAGAGCTGAGGTTTGACTGTCTTCAAATGCAGTTGAACTGAGTTGAGAGACATCAGAGATAGAAAGGGAGTGTCTGCTGTGTATGTTGCTGATACTGAGGGTAAAGAAGCGAAATACCACCGCTAACATTTAAATACTGTTTCTCTTACTACTGCTAATACTATTACTACTGTTACTACTACTGAGAATGGGAACGTTGAAGATTGTAGTAGTTGTGCTAAGAACAGACCAAAAAGGGTTAAACAAAGGCTATATCTTTCCTTTACCAAAATTATTCAAAGTATTTGTGTTTTATTTGATTATTGTTCGTATACAAAAGACATTCAATTTTGTGCAACAAGAATTGTTTTTTTTTGTGTGTTTGTTTCTGATATATATAAAAAAAACTTTTTCTTGTCCTTCCAAAATTGCATTGACATGGTTATATTTATTTTTCTGTTAACCTGATTATTACTCGCTGAACACGCAGGTAGACCAACAGGCAGTTTCCAGGGTTCTACAATCTGATGACCACTCTCCAAGATGAAAAAAATCACAATGTGGCTGGAAGATGGCATCGAACTGACATTGAGAACTGGAAACTTGTGTTTAACCATTAATACCGAGCCACACCAAACCAACGGCTGATCTGGTGAAGTGCATTGGTCTAGTGGGGTGAAGACATTTGGAGATTCTCGACAAGACCCAAAACTGAATCTGTAATATTGTTGGTCTAGAACTAGCGTCTTGGTTTCAGTCATATTCCCATCACTGTAACATAGCTTCCCTGTAACTTTTCTATAAATATTTTCATAGTAATTGTTCTAAAGAGGTTTGGTACCTCTATTTCATGAATTTAAATGTAATGTTGGATGTGTGTTGTAGAGCAGTGGATATCGACTTGGAATGAGAAATCGGGGTGCCGAGTTCGAATTTCAGTTGAATTTTTTGTGCAAAAACCCTTGGGAAAGGTATTAATCTGTCTCTTCCCTCCAGTTATGGGTTAAATATCAGGACAGATTGGGTTCTATAGCCTTGGCTGGCAACCAATCTACTGCAGAAAGTAATGGCAACCTACTGTGGGATAATCTGCCCAGTCAGTCATGTCTCTTTCGAGACATGATCGCCCAAGCATGTATCATGTATGGCACTAAACTGACTGACTGACTAGGTTAGAAGCAAGGTCTCATCATTTTACATTTGAAATTGCTAAATGTAACCATAAGTTTTATGCTAACAATTTCTTTTCTTGCACTTCTGGTTTATAGAATGTTTTTTCAGTTCTTTGCATTCTAATCAACGTTAATCTTCAAAAATTTTAAAGCAGTGTTGTTATCTTTTGCCTTCTAAATTCCTGATATTTTATTTTTCTATCTTCTTAACGTTTTATCCTTAAATTCTTTCACATTCAGTAGCCTCTTGTGTCTTACTGGCCTAATTTCCTTGCTTAGAGTAGTAATAAACAAACAGTTACTTACTATATTGTTGAAATGTTTAGGATACATAATGAGAAAAGGAGTCTTAGAGAATCAAACCCTTACAGAACACAAAAGAAACAGAAAAGCATAACATTTTTTTCAAAATTCTGAAGAAATTAATTATTTTGATTTTTGTTTAAATCAATCTGTGGGTTATTTAATGCCAAAAAAGTGGGTTTTAAAGTATTTTTTTTATATGTTCAGTTTTAGTGGGAAGGTTGATTTAGTTAGATTTTGACAAAAAATTTTTTTAAATTTTTTATTTTTATTAGAAAACTGAAGATGTCTTGTTTTGTATTCAAAAATGTATTGCTGGTAATATTTTTCCTCCAGAAATGTGTTGTGGTAATATTTTTCTTTCAAAAATGTATATTTTTCTATGAAGGAACAAGTGGATTATCAAGCTCCATTGAAGTTAAGACTTATACAGTCCCCAATATGTGAATATTTTATAAGTAAGTTATATCAACCATTTTCTTGATGGAAATTATGTTTGTGGAAGCAGCAGCCCTGAAAAAAATCACAGAAGTCAATGAAGAACATTAGTCAAGGAAGTGCTTAAATGAAGCCAAATGAAAATGTTGCAGATTGCTATGCCGTGTCGCCTTAAATTCCGAAATCATCAACTTTTTCTTTTTTTTTTTCTGAAAAGTCACTGCCCATGACAAAGGTACAAGTTAAAATCACACAAAGATGAAAATTATACAAAAGGTGGTCAACATATAAGACTGGTTGAAAATTAAAATTCTGATAGCTGTCACAATTTGCATCTTTTTCCTTTACCCCAAGGGATGATAACACCTGGTAGGGTCCCAGCTATGGGCAAATAGTGAACCCCCGAACAAAAACAAAACCCCTATAAATGTATAAAAATACATTTTTATATATAAAAACATTAACAACAATACCTATTTATAGTAGATATTTAGTAAAAGCCATAAAATTGTGTTCAAAATATTTAGATTTCAGCATTAAATAAAATATAAGGTTTGAATTGCCACTAAACAAAATCAACCTTACACATGCTGCAGGGACAAAGTTCCCAAGTTACTTCCAGCCAGCACCGCTGAATAATTATATCCTATGTACATGCTGTAGAGATTAGGAGTCCACAAATTAAATATGTATAAAATAAATGCTACAGTGTGTTCAGTAGGTATATAAAGTCAAGCAGAAATTTTATAAGAGGAAGATGAAAAGATCTCATTTCAACCCAGATATTCTTCCAAAATATTCTAACCTAAACCCCATTGCTCTCAGTAGAGCATAGGCCATTAATGATTAAAATTTTAATAAAACTGTTGTGGTGGAATATCCTGTCCGACCCAGCAATGGGTATGGCCCGGGTCATAAAAGACAGCGACAGGAATCAAACAGGAGTGTACAGTGTTAGAGAAGGAAAGCGAGCGAGTGACTGACTATACTAGACTCTACGTCATTACATGGGAGTGATAGAAGCTTTCTTCTGATGAAGGACGCATATGTCCTATACAAAGACAGTGCCTTCATAAGTGTTACTTCGTGTACATGTATTTGATTTATTGTACTAATGTATAATAAATTTCTATTTATATATACTCAGTGTCAAGAGTATTTCTTACACTATTCTTTTCTCTGTTTATCTCCCCCCCCCCCCACTTCCGGGATACAACAAAAACCTAAACCTATGAAAGTGAATTTATACATTTTCTTTGTCCTTGAGAACTGATGACAAATCTAATAAACACTATTAGATTGTTTATTTACACTGTTGATCAATAACCACTTTATAAAATATGAATTACCCAATGTTTTGCTAACCATTCTAGTAAACAATATAAACAAGTGGTAAATAATAAGGATTTCCTAATTGTCAGTTCACATATTTTAATAATTTATTAAATTTCCCTACAGATATTTTCCTGGCAACTGCTCTGATCTTTTTTCCTTGGTTCCTTGTCCATGTGAATTTAAGTGTGTGACTAGCTTGGTGTTTAAGTCCCACCCTTTTACCATTGAAAAATTGTTAAATGTAACTGCCACTTCTACTCCAACAGTTTCTTCCCTTGCACCTCCTGTAGAACTCCCATCCATTTATTTGCTTCCCTGATAGTTACACTCTCCAAATATTTAGATACAATGCCAATTGCCATCTTCCTGAATCCTGTTCATCTTTTATCCTTTCTTTAATACCTCCTGTACTCAGTCTTTTTTCTCACTCAAACTCTCTGTGTATTAGTGGTAGTCCCACCTTGCTTGGGGTGAAATGATGAAAAAAAAATCTTTATAAATTTATGAATAACAAATTGTTTTCATATTTATTTTTTTATAAATTGCATTAATACAACTGTATTATTTTTAGAATGTTGTAAATACAAAAGTTATTCTTGTAAAGAAACAATCTAATAAATAATGTTTAATATTTTTGTCATAAATTCTCAAAAACAATGAGTAAAGAAAATTCACTTACATCTTATGTTTATATGCATCTGCAGATACAGGGGGAGGAAATTTGTACAGTGACATGATGCATCTACAGTGTGTTTAGTAACAAAATAGTTCAGTTGTCCTTACTTTGATTTATTTTTATAACTATTTGTATATCTTTTTATTATTTCAATTATTTATATCAATTCATTTCAATTTATTTATTATTTCAATTTTTATTTATAATGTAACATTATATATGTGATACATGCTTGCACGATCATGTCTTGAAAGAGACATGACTGACTGAGCAGATGATTTTCCTGCAGTAAATTGCCACTAATTTCTGCAGTAGACTGGTTGCTGACCAAGACTACAGAACCCAATCTGTCTTTCTATTTAACTCATAGCTGGCAGGAGAAGTGAAAGATTAATACCTTTCCTAAAGGTATTTGCACGTAAGTGAATGCAATGAATTCAACTAGTATTTGAGTTTGGCTCTTCGATTTCTCATTTCAAGCTGATATACACTGCAACACAATGCACATATCAGCTTCTAATGTAAATTGGGGAATTTCAAAGAACTCTATTCAACTCCTAAAAATATATCATTTTATGTTGAATACAACTGTATTACATTTAAGTTGAAAAATATCTATCTTTCTCTCTCTCTCTCAATTTAAGCCTTTTGAAAATTTACTTTGTGTCAGATGTTTTAATATGAACATTTTCTCTACTTGACAATTCAATGACACTATAAACCTTTAATGTTTAATTACTCATCCTGAAACAAGCTACTGAAACTTCAAATGTGTAAAATTGTAAATGACTTCCTTATCTTTTTTTGATAAAGAATATCACCTGCTTCCTCATCATTATTCCTTATGTTAACTCTAGATCATTAAGAAAAAAAAGAGAGTTTGTTTTTTTATTTTCTTTTGAAAAACACTCTCTCTGCTTAAAGATGAATGTATGTGTAACAGGAACTGTTGAAAGTTAGAGAGTTGTGTCTCTTTAATTCTTTTATCAGTAGAAGCCAAAATGATAAAATAGACAAGTTGTATTAACACATCTGTCCAAGTTAAATTAATAAACTCAAATAAGAAATATAAAAACATACTCACATGATTCAGTTCTCTCAAGAGTTCATTTAGCATTTTCATGTAGTTTGGTGAGCCTTCCTTTTCTATGCTGGCTCAAAGCATTTTTTCTTTGTTTCACCCCCAAGAAAGGCAATAATGGCACTAAGATGCAAGGGACTTACAAGTAGTGAAAAAAAGATATTAGTGGGGATGATTGAGGAAAGGACTAAAAACATAACAGGGTTCAAGAAGACAGAAGATGGCACTTGATGTTACATTTAAATTTTTGAAGATTGTAGTTATCAGGGAAGCAAGAAATTTGAAAGGAGTTTCACAGGCAAGGAAAGAAACTGTTAAAGTAGAAGTATCAGTTACATCTAGTTAGTTCAACTGTTAGCATAGAAGAGTCATAAGAACTTGCATCCAACCAGACAAATTTATGTGTGCGACTTGGCATCAAGGTCCCTCCCTTTTACTCCAAAAATAATTAAATGTAACCATCTCTTCAACTCTAACAGATACTTTTTGTGTATTGCCTGCTTGCATATTTCCCGCTTCTGTTTACTTGCTTGCATGATAGCTACAATCTTAAAAAATCTAAATGTAAAGTAAGTTGCCATCTTGATTCCCATCCTTCTATTATCATTTCTTCAACATCTCCTATACCTTGTTTTTTCTCTCAAGCCCCTGTGCACAAGTGGTAGTTTTGTCTTGCTTGGGGGTGAAATGATTATGAAAAAACAAAAAAAAACAAACTTGTAATCTGTTATTCAACCTATGGCTGAGGAGAGAAAATGTGAATTCATATGTTTCCCAAAGATATATGTACATATGAATGAATTAATTCAAACAATTCATTTCAAATTGTTGGTTGCTTATAACCAAGTTTTGTTAAAATTCTGTAACATGTTTACATTTGTTGACATTATGATACATTTTAGAGCAGATATGTTTGTTTACAATGGATCGAAAATTGTGTTATATAGGCTTGATAAAAGCCTCGTTTAGACTGGAGGCTATTCATGGTCGAGAGGTCTAAGACGTTACCAGATCAAATGGTAGCTTCCCCTATATAGATAGGGCTCGCAGGCTTGAATCCTGCCGAATGGCACACATTTTTGTAATAAAAATTTATCGTAAATAATCAGGCCGGTAGAAATAAATATATAATACTGTTTCATTAAAAACAGAATATCTACTTAAATACAAGTATCGATAAAAAATAATGTTCAAACAATTAATTTCATATAAATGAATGTATTTACATCATTTGAATTGTTGTCCTCATCTTTATGATCTTTTTCACAATGTTTTTGGCATTCTTTAGGTGACATATTTTAAAACTTTTAAAACAAACAGAAATATGTGAGATTGAGATAAAACCACCTATTCCCTTTCTATGTGGGTGTTCATAGTATCACATTATAACTGTTTTTTTTTATTCTTTTAAATAGCTAAACTTCAAAAAGAACCATGGACTGGTCTATCAAACAAATACTTGAGATCAAGATAAAACTACCTCTTCCCTTTCCATATGGGTGTCCATAGTACCACATTATAACCGTCTTCTTTCCATTTGGGTGTCCATAGTACCACATTATAACTGTCGTCTTTCCATTTGGGTGTCCATAGTACCACATTATAACCGTCTTCTTTCCATTTGGGTGTCCATAGTACCACATTATAACCGTCTTCTTTCCATTTGGGTGTCCATAGTACCACATTATAACCGTCTTCTTTCCATTTGGGTGTCCATAGTACCACATTATAACCGTCTTCTTTCCATTTGGGTGTCCATAGTACCACATTATAACCGTCTTCTTTCCATTTGGGTGTCCATAGTACCACATTATAACCGTCTTCTTTCCATTTGGGTGTCCATAGTACCACATTATAACCGTCTTCTTTCCATTTGGGTGTCCATAGTACCACATTATAACCGTCTTCTTTCCATTTGGGTGTCCATAGTACCACATTATAACCGTCTTCTTTCCATTTGGGTGTCCATAGTACCACATTATAACCGTCTTCTTTCCATTTGGGTGTCCATAGTACCACATTATAACCGTCTTCTTTCCATTTGGGTGTCCATAGTACCACATTATAACCGTCTTCTTTCCATTTGGGTGTCCATAGTACCACATTATAACCGTCTTCTTTCCATTTGGGTGTCCATAGTACCACATTATAACCGTCTTCTTTCCATTTGGGTGTCCATAGTACCACATTATAACCGTCTTCTTTCCATTTGGGTGTCCATAGTACCACATTATAACCGTCTTCTTTCCATTTGGGTGTCCATAGTACCACATTATAACCATCTTCTTTCCATTTGGGTGTCCATAGTACCATATTATAACCGTCTTCTTTTATTCTTTTAAATAATGAAACTTCAAAAGAAACCATTTGTTGGTCTATCAAACAGAAACGCTTTAGATCTTCCCTTTCTATGTGAGTGTCCATAGTATCAGAACATGGCAAAAGCCAAAAACCTTGTAAAAAATAACATCAATACTGGAATTGAATAGTGAAAGAGAAAGTAAAAGCAATAGTAACAATGCAACTGCATGGATCTTTTGAGGAGTACACCAAGGCCATTAAGACAAATGATTGATAAAAGGAAATTGAAGTGTGAGATAGAACACTTGCTGGTAACCACCTAAAACCAAGCCTCGAAAACTAATCTGGAAAAACATCTACCATCAAGTGCAGGCTGTATGGCATGGAGGTGGAAAATATCACTCACATCATTAGTGCTTATGAAATACAAAAAATACAGGAAAGACTGTTATAAAGTAGCTTTTAGTCTATATTTGTGTCTATGCAGGAAGTATGAAGTTGAAGTCTGTGAGAAATAGTTTTGCTATAAATCAGAGAAAGTGATTGAAAATTTTAAAACATGAAGTTGCCATTGCATATTCTCATTCATTTTTCTGTACTTTAAAATATATACTAAACTTCGAGTTATAGTTATACAACTGACTTTCAACCAGACATTGATTACTTTTTATTTTATGCATACTAGAAATCTCTTACTGATCTTAACCAAACCAAATATTGATTTCATGAATTAAACAAATCACCATTTATAAAAAATCCTTTTTTGTTTATATTATCTCCCTTGATTTTCCCCAGTTGTATGGGTTAACTAAGAAATGGCTAAAATGTTACTTTGAAACTCTTAGAGTATAGGATATTCTATAATATTCTTTTATGCCCACTTAAAGCTTCAGTGCTGATAAGCAAAGAGAATCTAAGAACTGAAAAGTGTAATGTTCACTTAATTTCTTTAAAAAAAGTATAATACGTTCATAAGTTTGTTTTTGAAAGTTTCTTTTTAACTGCTTATTTTTTTTAAAAAGTGAGTAACTTTTTAACTGATTTTAAGCTTGCAGTTGTTTACAACACTTGCACTTTAAAAATAATTTCAGTCATTTGTGAATACGTCCTGAAAGTTTAATCAAAATCTGACCCTTATTTGATTTTTGCAAGTATTTCCAAATTAATGTGTTTTTCAGCAGAAAAAATGAGTTGCGTAAAATTATGTTTTCCATAGTAAAAATCTTGGCACTCGCAGACAAGAAAAAAGATTTTAATCAAAATTTTGAATGTGTTAGAAACAATTAATTAATAAAATAATTAAAAAATAGTTTGATCTTTTCTATTAATAATAACATAAACCTTTTGACAACAGAACATTGTTTTTATTAAGTTTTCCACCTTTTAACATCATGCTATGCCGGGTTTTTTTAGTGAATGAGTGGAGGTACCTAGATAAGATTAGACAAACTGTCAATGAAATTGGCTCAAGGCCAGTGGTAAGCCATTGTTGAAAAATAACCAAAGATGAAACATTTAGGGTATGGAATATGTTGCAATATTTAACCTCCATGTTTGCAAAAAACAGTGTGCCAAATGGTTAGTCTTTCTCTTGACACTGCTATTCTCTCAAGAACAAGGAATGCAAACCATGTTTATGTGAAGTGCATGGGTTGATATTTTGAATAAATTGTAATTTCATAAGATTTATTCAAAGACACTCTGGATGGAAATTCTACTCTTCTGAAATGTGCAAGCCATTATTTCTGCAGAGTGTCAACTTAAGGATATACATAAGAATACAACCTGGTAATAACCCAATATTTGTGAAGTTTGTGGACCAGCATTTTTAAATCAGTCTAATTTAAAGTTACTCATGCAAACAACCATTGAACAGAAACCATAATCTTGTGTGGTTTGTGGATTAGAAGTTTCAATATTGTCGGGTTTGAAAATTCACACACAAACATATACTGGGGAGAAACCATATTCTTGTGAGATGTGTGGAGTAGCATTTTTGAGAGCTTTCAATTTAAAAAGGCACATGCCAACATACCATATACTTGTGATCTGGGTAGTTCTGCATTTTCAGAGAGTTCCAAGTTAATAATACTCATGTGAACACAGCGTTTTCAGTAAGTGGTAGCTTGAAAAGACACATGCAAACACACACTGGAGAAAAACCATATTCATGTGTAGCATGTGGATCAGAATTTTCAGAAAGTGGCAAATTGAAAAGACACATGCAGACACACACTGGAGAAAAATCATATTCTTGTTCAGTGTGTGAATCAGAATTTTCAGAGACTGGCAAGTTGAAAAGAGACATGTGAACACTCACTGGAGAAAAAAATATTTTTGTGAAGTACATGGATCAACATTTTCAAACAGTTTCTAAGAGCTGCATCTTAAAAAGACACATGCAAATACACACTGGAGAGAAACCATATTTTTGTGAAGTGTGTGGATTAGCATTTACACAAGAGTCCTCATTAAAAGCTCACATGCAAACACAGACTGACAAGAAGGCATATTCTTGTGGGGTATGTGGATCAGCAATTTAAGAGAGTTCAAGTGTGAAAATACACATGCTAATACACACTGGAGAGAAACTATATTCTTGTGATATGTCAATCAGCATTTTCTTCCAGTTCATGATTAACAGAGTACATGCAAACACACCCTGGAGACAAGCCATATACTTGCAAAATGTGTGGTTCAGTATTTTCAACAAGTCCTCATTTAAAAAGGCATATGCAAATGCTAACGGGTAAGAAGCCCTATTGATGCAAAGTGTGTAGATCATTTTCACAGAATAATGATTTAAATGAACACATGCAAACGCACACTGGAGAGAAACCATATTCTTGTGAAGTTTGTGGATCAAGTTTCTCAAAAGTTTCCTCATTGAAAAAGCACATGAAAAGCTATATTCATGAAGCTGTATGGATAAATGCAGTCAGAGGGTTTGAAATAGAACATGATCATGCAAAACCATATAAGATTCCCTAGTTCTGTGAGGGGTGTATAATCTTCCTTTGATGCAAGTTTACAGCTTAACATGAACAAGAAAGAATATTATTTTAAAATGCCATTGTATATCGTCACTAGCTTTCTTTCTGGAATTGAAATAAGGAACTGTATATGGTGAATTGGGGATTCAACCAAATTTATCTTTGTTCCTTTATTTATGGAGATTAATACTGAAAAAACTTGAAACAAATTATTAGAAAGAACTTTCAACCAAAATAAAAGCTTGCAGTTAAGAACTTTATGTGATGAATCAATTCATATATCCTGGCTCAATTGTCAGTTAAGAGTGATTCAGAATCACGTTATAATTGTGCTTTTCCCTCCTTTCATTTATTTACATAACCATTACACTCTGCCAATACCAAATTTTATATCCATTTCATGTGTTGTTTCTGCTAACAAGACAAGCTGAAAGAATGGAGAAAATTACATCTTCAATAAATTTCTTTAATTAAGAATTATAATAATTGTTTGTCCCTCTTTTCATTAGTTTGCATGGCCATTAAACTCTGCCAATGCCTTGTAAGTAATGGAATATTTCATTTTGTTCATGTGGAAAGAGGGAAAAAGACACTATTTGGTTTCCATGAGAAAAATGAAAGTAAGATAGAAATTGAGAGACAGAATAAGATTAAGTTGATAAGAACAAATACTTCACATTGATCTTCATCAAAAAGTGATGGTGACAACAATGAAATAACCATTAGTAATGCCTCCATTATTTTTAATCTTTTTTTGAAGCATTACTAATAAAAAATAGAAATCCTACAAGTAATAATATCAATTATAAACACAGTAACAATGTGCTTACCATGTTCAGAACATAACATACACATGACTTCATATACATAAACTTTACACATTTATGTACAAGTAAAACAAAATTCATTCACGATAATGGATAAAAGTATAGCTGAAAGCACTCAAAAATACGAAATCTTTGGACAAGTCTTTTAAAATTTGAGTTCGGAAAAGAAAAAATCATATGAACACATGAAAAATTATATAAAAAATTTAATAACAACTTGTCTGTCATTTTCAATGAGACCTGCATAAAAGAGAGATTATTACCCGAATACATTATATATATAGATATAATTATTAGGGTTAGATGTATATTATTATTATGTAATTCATATGTATATTTATAATATGTATATGTAGGATACAATGTATATTTATTAATATATAATTAATGGCTCTGTTTATACTACATTGAGCACTATTTTATTCACAACTGAATAATATTTTTATATATGTGCATATACTCGAATGTATATTTATTATTTCACATATATATATATATATATTGTCATCTGCAAACAGATCTGTTTCACTGTATCACAGCTCATCAGTACAGTTAAACTCCGATTACTCTTTAAACCAGGATTGAAACCCGACCAAATTTTCGGTGCTAGGATGATTTGAAATTGAAAATTTTGAAAAATGTGAAATCTTACACTGAATACCCATGTATGTTGGAAATTAATTCCGGTTATCAAATGAATTAAGTTAACTTGAATAGGTTTTCAAAATTATTTTATCTTTTATGCAATTCAGAATATTTTTTTAAAAATGTACTTGATTTCTTGATGCTGTAATCAGCATTGATTTCAGTAATGTTTATGTTTGGCTGTTAGATTAGCTATTCTACACAAATGCTACCTGTAAACAGAAAAGCTATTATTAATGATAATACTTAACATTCATTCTCATTAATAAAAGCTGGAATACTTTCTAACAAGATCAAGCTAAATATTTTAAATTTGACTGATGAAAATAAGAGTCCTAATTAAAAAAATAAAAATAAAAAAGGTAAACTATCACAAACAGGAACTGTTAAAATTATTGGTAATTAAACGCAATACATCTAGTTGTACAAAGATACACAACTGTATAAATGAAAGGTATCAACATTATTTATGTTGTTCGGACTGTTGTCCTCATCTTTATTGCTATGTTTACAATGCTTCAGCCATTGTACACTCCAACCTTCTTCAGGTGCTAGGAATTTCACAGCTGAAGAAAGCCATAGCATACAACAGCCAAAATATAAACATGGCAATAAAAATGAGGACAACAGTCTAAACAATGTAAATACTACCTCATCTCAGAAGTATAGAGAAATACAAAATTTCTTCATTTTTAAATTTATAAGCCCAACCCTTCTTTTTGTTTTTTCTCAAGCTTCAAAACCTAAAAATACACTTAAATAGGGTCGTAAAAATATATTTATTTATTCTGTAAAATTAACCAGGGAGAAATACATTGAATTATAATAAACTCTTTGATGACCATATAATGAGATAAGAAAAATAATTGTATCTTTAACTAACAGCACCTTTTTTCTTTTTTTGCTTAAATCAATTCTCCCTAGTAAGGCAATAATTCTACTAAGATGCAAGGGACAAAGGGAAGTAAGAGAGAAAGAAAGACTAAAATGAACTGGAAACCTAATAATAGTATAAATTCATGAGTTTAGGCAGGGATGTTAGAAGTACAAAACCATTTAAAAAAATGCAAAATTTAAAACAAAATGGAAAACCAATCCTAAACAGGAAATAAAGTAAAAACCTCAACTACTATTCAAAAGGTTGGAGAGAAGTACGAACCTGATGATGTTTTTCTCATCTGGAAAATTAATCAGTGACATATACATTGAAATATAATGAAGTTTTTGACAAACCATATAATGACAGTGGGAGAGTAATTGTTATTTTAGAAATAAGTATCTTGTACTGTACCACAACACACAGATGATGTGTGTTGTGGTACAGTGGATATTGGCTCAGAACGAGAAACCCGGGAGCCGAGTTCAAATTCCAGTTGAATCCATTGTATTCACTTACGCGCAAATACCCTTGGCAAAGGTATTAATCCATCTCTTCCTTCCAGTTATGGGTTAAATAGCAGGACAGATTGGGTTCTATAGCCTTGGTCGGCAACCAGTCTACCACAGAAAGAATTGGCAACCTACTGCGGGATAATCTTCTGCCCAGTCAGTCATGTCTCTTTCGAGACATGATCACCCAAGTATGTATCACGTATGGCACTTAACTGACTGACTGATCTTTTACAGATTCTTACATCAGTTCCCATCAGCCAACTTTAAAGGAGGGCTGACTGTTAAAACAATACTTTTTTTTTAATCATATCAACCGAGCAAGGCGGTAACGCCACTGATGCGCAGGGGGCTACGTAAGAGTGAAAAGATTGGAAAAGAGAAAGCTAGAAACCACATCCTAAACAGTAAACAAGGGATGAGCCTCTTCACCTGTTCAATAGACGTGGGTGGAGTGTGAACCGGGTGATACTCTTAAAAAGTTTTTTCATTGTTTTAAATAAGAAAAATTATTATGGCAAGTTACGATTGAAAATTCCCTAACTTCCAACATTAAACCAAAATTTGTTTATTGTTGATCTGATATACAATAATCCTCTAGATATCAATATTTAAGTAATAACTGAAAATACAAAAAAAGGATTTCAATCATTAAAATATATTTTAAGAAATGAAGAAATCTTTAATTTTAGTTTTAATCCTAAGATAATAGTTTAAAATTAATTTTCCCAAAAGGTAAAATGCTTTGATGTTTATAAAACCGAATTTAAATTGATTGGAATCATTTTTCTGATTATCAGTAAATCTATAAAATCATCCATAATGACAAACCTGTCAATACAACATAAATTCTTTTTATTAAGAAATATTTCAAAAGTAAAATATACTTTTCTGAAACTATTTACTGAAGATTAGCCAATTTAATTTTGATTTATTTGAATTGCGATAAATATTACTCTTAGTTTAGAATATAAAAAAAGCATCTTTAAATTTAAATAAGAGGGAATAATAACTGGAAAAAATTTATTTTAACTACTCAATCAACAAATATTTTTTTAAACATTTGAAGTTGGTACTTTAGCTTTTGTAACCTTAATTACAAAGATGCTTATTGAGAAAATTATCAAACTTCTTAGTTTCTGGACAATGTTATATATGGAAACCCATATTTACAAAATTCAACATGTTCATACATAAAAGAAATTCTTTTTAAAATACTGAGGATTGCTGAGTTGTAATGAGCTTTTCCATTTACGATTAGTAAATTCAGTTTTAGTCTAATAACAATATTACTTGACTATGAAATTTGAATTTAGAAGTTTATAAATTATTCTAATTAAAATTCTTTTTTAAGTTATAAAATTCTTGTAAAATCCATTCTTCATTGAAAAGAGTATTTCCTAAGACAAATATGTAAAAACAAATGTTTATTGATTAACGTTTTAATTTTAATGCATTTTTATTCTATGATTCAGAGCAGAATATCTTTTTTACTCAAAACATTTCAAGATAACTGATGACTTGTCCAGAAAACAAATATAAACATGAAGCAATACACAAATGAATTTCTTAAAACTTCATAAAATTGGTGACTACCATGAATTTCATTAAAAAAAATGCAATTTAAATAATTTAAATTATCTTTGAAGTTGAATTTTGGTTTTATTTGAAAAATAATAGCCTAAATCTAATCCATATTAAAAAAAAAATTAATTTTCATATGTAATTAAAGTTTTTAAGCATTATTAAAACATTGGCATTTTCACTTTTTACTAATTGACAAAACTGCCATTAGAGATGAAAATGCAAATGACAAATTTAAAAAACCTTCTCCTAGAGTTATATTCTTAAGTCATTTAGTAAACTAAAAAATTAATTAACTGAATTATGCAAAAGTAATTTCACTTTATTTAAAATAGCATTTATTTATGTGCGGTAGCCTGTAGGATCAGTGTTAAAAATATGTATGGTAGCCTGTGAGTGTAAAAGCAAAAAATAAAGACTGTGTGATGATACTCTTGACTTAAAGATGTGAAAAATAAAAATACAGAAAACCAACAGTGCAATAATCAAGGAATTGATATATGTTTAAAAATAAATTATCTTTAAGCTTATTTTACCAATAGTTTGGAAATATAATCTTTTTTCTATACACTTTTTCTGAAACTATAATTAATAATTTCATTTTTTTATACATTAGAAGTAATTTTTTTCTTTAGTTAAATGGTACTTTTGAGTTTGTGTTAATGGCATATTAACCTCTGTGGGTTATCTAATGCCAAAAAGGTGGTGGGGTTAAGGTATTTCTTTTTAATGTTCAGTTGATTTAATCAGATTTTGATGAAATTTATTTTATTTTTTATTTTAAAAAACTGAAGATGTCTTTTAGTTTTGTATTCAAAAATGTATTGCTAGTAATATTTTTTTTCCTTAAAAATGTATTGTTGGTGATATTTTTCCTTCAGAAATGTATAATTTTTCTATAAAAGTATTTTTATGTATATATTTCTATAAGTCTATTTTTATACTTTCATAGTGTTTTGACCCCAGTTTAGGGATTAACTATTTGCCCATAGCTGGGACCCTAACATGTGCTACCACTTTGGGTCAAGGTGAACCTAGAAACAACAGCAATTAAGAGGTGGCTCCATGTTCCTCACAACCTCCTAATCAGGGACCTTGCTGCCAGATGCAGTTTACCGTCATACCCAAGACCTGGTATTTTCTGCGTTACATTAAAAGATCATGTGTTTCACAGTTCTTCTCCTTACAGGCAAAAAATTTAGACAATTGTATCAATTCTGGTCAATGATACTTAGTTTATCTCCAAATTTGGCTGCCATCACATATCAATCACTGACGTCAAGGGTCAGAAAGATCAACACTCTGGAATTAAGAAATACTTTAATTCTAAATTTCATGCAATAAACAAGTAATACTTGTGCAAATCAGATTAATTTAACTTTAAATTTGATAACTTTCCAAAAAATAACAAAAGTTGAGAATCAATTTTTATTTAAAAATATGTCAGTGGCTAAAAAACTGAAAAGTTTACATTCCAATTAATATAATTTCTGTTTAAAAGACAACAGAAAATTTTGCTTACTGGAAATAATAAATATAATCATTTAGCTTTCAATCAAAGCTAAATAAAAGTTCAAGAAAACTTTATCAAAATTAAGTTTAGGTATTGCAAATTATCAATAAAGTGATGAAAAAAAATTAATTTCTTGAAATTTCATAAAATTAAACAAGTTTAAGGTAACAAATGTAAAAAGAAAATATTTTTCCCAAATTTTCAAGAAATGACAAGTTTAAAAATAATTTAATTCATTTATTAACAAGTCCTGAAAGTTTCAGTAAAATCTAACAACTATTTATTTTTGCAAGAATTTTCAACACTGCAAAAGCGATGTTAACTTTTCCAATACTTATCTTTGTTTGCCCACATACACACACAAAAAAAGGTTAACCAAACTTTTGAAAAAAAGATCAAAACATATAATTTAATAATTAAAAACTCTTCTTGTCTTTCCTTTTAGGATCCTCCACAAGAACATGATACATAATGTTTAAAATAAATTTTTAATGATAAAGACAATCTTTCTTGAAGTTTTTGTTTTAATTTCAAGCTGAGAGATTAAATTAAATGTTTCTAACAGACAAAATATTTGCTGTATTTAAAAAAGACTAATTTAAATAGAGGGGAAATTTTTTTTTTAAATTTCTAAAATGTTTTTTTCTGATCTCAGAGAAGGAAAATACCTGGACAGAAGAGTCGATAGAATTTTTGTGCTGTTTTTCTCAATTACTGAAAACAAGAGGTGGTTGTTTGTATGTGCATAAAAAAAGGAAATAGTCCAGTGTAACGGTAGCACTGGGCCAAAAAGAGGACTAGAGCACAACTGGTGAAGAAAAGTAATTTTATTTCGCACGTGGTCTCAACGCATTCGCAGTTTACAATTCCTCAACGTGAAAACTGAAATAAACAAAATAAATGAAAAAGGGGTAGAAAGGAATACCTAATAAAAATGTCCAGTAGATTTGGGAAATATTTTGAATGAAAATCTTTATTTGCTCACCTCTTTTTATGTCTCACGTTGGCCGAACGCATAAATGTGGCTAGCAGCACGCCATTTCGACTTTTGTGTGAAAAGACGGTGTCTACTGTGATTTTTCCTTACGTAGATTTTGGTCGCGCAAAGGGAGTTAATTCGTTTCCGTTTAGAGCCAGTCAAGAAAAACAAGGCAGAATGAAGGCCAGTCTATGTGGACTAATGATTATATTGTAATTCTCTGTACATCAAGTGAAAAAGAACAGTAAAAATAAAAAAATAAAAAATTAAGAACTAAAAATAGAATACATTCCAACTTTTTCAAAGTTCACGACTACTACTGCAATGTCTGCTGTTGTTATTAATACAATCTTCTTGTTTTCTTTGCCCATCAGCGATGTTCATACCCCTGGCGTGTGGGAGAGGGAGAGAGAGGATATTTCTCACGTCATTCACTTCATGCGTTTTTCATCTATCTCGTCACTTTGACGTTCTCTGTTCTGCCTCGATTTTCAAATCCTTTATGTTTTTGTTGAAAACGTTTCAATCTGGCACGGGTGTAGGAAGACATTGGAATGTCTATCCATTAAAATATTACGTCAACTTTTTGGTCTGCTTCATCTCAATTGCCCATAGTTTTCCACCATGTTGGCTCCACTTCACTGACCTTAACCATTCATCTGTCAGAGTTAATTACAATTGCATTCTCCATGGGTGATACTTTTCAAAAGTCTGATGTTAATTTTACAATTTGTCATTCATCCTCTCTTTCCTTCTTTGAAAAAGTGAAGAGGAGAGAAACAGAACGAAAAAGAACCAGGGTACTCTCTCCTCGCTAGATCATCTGGACATCGTCAAATTATTATCAATCTCTCAGACAACAATGCTATATGTTTTGCCTCTTTACTTCTCTCGGCCACACTCGTGTTTATTTCCCTACTCCTCTCTTTCTCGGCCCCTCCTATGAAAACAAGAAAATGTTTATTTTTATGGGAACAAAAAATATATACACGCAGAAAATGTATATAAAAAATTACGTTTTAATTAAAGACAATTAACAATGACATAACAAATACTAGCATCATTTCTCTGACACTTTTGATGCCTCCATTCATTAAGGTTGGGTTGTTGTAGAGATGCCGGGATTTTATTTTTTGTATAAATTATCAGAAGGTTATATGTTGTATGGGATGTGCATTGTGGTGCAGTGGATATCGACTCGGAACAAAAAATCGGGGTGCCAAGTTCGAATTCCAGTTGAATTCCATTGCATTCACTTATGCACAAATACCTTGGGAAAGGTATTAATCCGTCTCTTCCCTCTAGTTATGAGTTAAATAATAGGACAGATTGGGTTCTACCGCAGAAAGCAATGGCAACATACTGTGGGATAATCTTCTGCCCAGTCAGTCATGTCTCTTTCGAGATATGATCGCCGAAAGTGTATATCACGTATAGCACTTAACTAACTGATATGTTGTATATGTGGATATGAATATGGGTGTGTTAGTGTGTAGATGTGTGTGAGTGTCTGTGTATGTATACTTATATCTATAATTATATATGTATTAATTGACCGTTTCTCTTTAGACATTTAATTTTTTTCTTATTAGATTCACTATAAGATATTTTTTTAATTTATAGAAAAGTTGTTTTTGGTACATTTTGACAGAGTCTAATATAATATATAATATATTATCTTCTTCCTTCCCTCTTTTGAACTTTCCCTTTTTTATAATTTTCCCTTCCTTTCACCATTGAAAGTCATCAGTCGTTACTTTGATTACTAAGAAAATTTTTGTATTTTATTTCTTCGTTAACTTTCCCTTGTCTACCCCTTTTGTCTTTTCTTTCCTTCCCCACTACAACCTTTAGTCCTGTAACACGGTTAAAATTTTAATTTTTGTTTCTTTCATACAGACATAAGGTAAAGTCTTCTAATACTGAGTCATGAATCTCTGTTTCTGCTTTTCCCATTTTCT
This sequence comes from Ascarosepion bandense, assembly GCA_037127315.1. Lineage (NCBI taxonomy): Eukaryota > Metazoa > Mollusca > Cephalopoda > Sepiida > Sepiidae > Ascarosepion > Ascarosepion bandense. Next base: position 5,338,669 of record JBBBDQ010000328.1, on the reverse strand, counting down.
TATGTCTACCCGACAAATTTAAATAAAACAAATTTTTCGTTGTTAATACCCACTTTTTTTTTTTAACTTCCTGTATATGGATATATTTTTGGGCTTCTTCCAGTATAGAAATTTTGTACTATAATTGAATTAATTAAATTTGTTTTCGATCGTTGCTGATGTAGCAAGAATTTTCTCAATGAAAATGGCCATTCAATTAATCTAAATTTCGGAATTTTTTGACATACTATATATATATATATATATATATATATATATATATCAGAGAGACAGACAGACTATTTTTAATGTTATTTATGCTTGACCTTGATGAAACCTAAAATGTACTTTTCTGTATATATTAAATTTTAACGAAAAATTTAATAATGTAATTGCAAGAAATTATGTCAATTAATTCTTCAGGTTATTAATTTTCCTTGAAATAAATCTCGTGGACAAACGTTGAATTTTTAAGAGTTTCCCCACTAGCTTTATTTTGAAATTATCACTTTTTTTTTCTTTTTTTTACTAATAAAAAGATATAATATGCTCGACTATTTTTGAGCAAGGAACAAATTCTTCATTTACACCGTATTTTTTTACAATTTCGTACGTTCAGAAACTAGATCCGATCTATTTTCAGATAATTCATCTTTATTAATTGCAATTTCTTTAAAACTCTAAAGTTAATTGATTACCAGATATTGTTGATGTTGAAAAAGAAATATCAAGTCGAGAAACTTTAATCCTGTTTATTTTTCTTTGAAAAGATTTTAGATTCGCCGTGAAAAGGTAAGTTAGACGAACATTCACGTATTTACTAAAAGACAAACACCAAAAGCATTTGGAATCATTTATTAAATCGTGTTTTCTTCCTTGAAAGAAATATGCTTCCATTTTTCTTTTATTTGAAAGATAATAGCCTAAGCGAATGAGAAGAAAACTGAAATTCCGTCTCTAAATAAATCTTGTTTTTTTTTTTCTGACATTTTTCAAACATCGACGAGTTTTCTCGTCCTTCATTGAATCTCCATTTTAGACGAAAAGTGAAAACAACAAATGTTTTAATATTTTCTAACACTGTATTTGTCTGTACTTCTGAGATGAGGTACTATCAAAATGTTTGAAAAATATAATAGATAATTTAATTTACATTCCCCAATGAGTCTTGTGTTTAACACCAATACCAATTTCTTTACCCAACAGAATTTAAGATTTTTTTTTACCAAACTTTTGAACGTGTTAGGAAGAATTTTAAAAAAATTTGAGAATATAATTAAAAAATTAAAAAACTTTAATTTAATCTTTCCTCTAATAACAAATATTTTGATGTAAAATTTTGTTTTTATTTAATATGCGGGTTTTTTTTTTTTTTTTTTTGTGATTTAGTGGAAGTACCTCCAATGAATCGCTGAAAAAACAGCATAGTCTGAAGGAAAAAGACCCCATAAAAACAAAGTTTTTTTTCGGCAAAATGTTTATATTATCATTAAAGAGGATAGATCAAAGCATTTTTTAATTATTTTTAAATTGTTTCTAACACGTTCGAAATTTTGGTAGAATTTTTTTTCTTTCGTCAGTGCTTGATTTGATGCATAGTTTACGTAAAAAACGTAATATTTACGCAATGATTTTTTGACCGTGAAAGACGTGGTTGAATTCTTGCAAAAATGTAATAATAGTCTGATTTTAGGAAAATTTGAAGACTGTACAAATAATTGATAGAATCAATTTTGAAATAATTATTTTTATATTTTCTAAAATATTGAAAAAGACATTTTTCGTTTTTTACATACCGATTGGTCTAGAAATGTCAGAAAATGTGCCCATAGATAATTCTAATTACATTCAGTCGTTGGGAAAATGTAATCAACTGTCTTTTTTTGTTTAAAACCTGCTCATTTTTTAGAAAAATCAGCTCCAAAATTGCGAAGGAAAAAATTCAACAAAACTATTCCATTTTATTTGGATAAACTTTGGATTACTGTTATTAACATAATCATGTCATATTCTGAGTGGGAAAAAATATTTTTCATTAGTAATGAATTTTCACAATTGTTTTTATTTTTATTTTTATTAAGTAATTTCTTAAGTTATAAAAAGTTTAGCAATTTCTGTACATAGGTATGCCGATTTTTTAAAAATTTAATGTGGCAGATATATTTCCTTATAAAAAGATCTAAACTTATTATAAAATGGTGGCTCATTTTTAGTTGGTCTAAAACATTTTAATTTTGCACCACTTACTGCATGTTGATTACTCGTATTTGTTTGTACGGGCGGTCCTACGAGATGTTATCGGCTAAAGGTCACGTGATTCAAGGGTTGTCCTCCTTACATGAAAAAAAAATCTCATATAAATCTTTTTATACCAAATTCATCTTCCATACTTGTCCGACGACTGTAAATCATCTATTATCAGCTCCTCATAAGATGATAACAAGTTTACCATAATTGAAAATGCTGGAAACGACACGACAGTAAACAAGTAACTCTGGTTTCAAGTATGAATTTCGGTAAGTTTTTAAATTCGTTAATTTGAATAAAATAATGTGCCAGCAAAATTGTATTTTATTTTTGTAAGATTATTTTAAAACCGACAATTGGCTTCTGCTTACAATTGATGAAAAGTGGCAGAAAATTTTGAAAATTTAAAGAAAAAATTTTTTGAAAACCCTAAAAGTTTAGATTTTGATCAATATAATTTCGGTTTGAGATACAATGGAATTATTTTACTTACTGTAATTAGTAAATTTTAAAATTCAGTTTAAATTGAAGAGGTTTAATTTTAGGGGTGATATCTACATATGAAAAAGAAAAGGTCCCAAACATAATTAAAAATAATTTTTACATAAAAATGTTTACATTATTATTAGAGGAAAGATCAAAGTATTTTTTAATTATTTTTAATCGCTTTTTTCCTAGCATACTGAAATTTTTGCTAAAATCTTGTTTTTATTTTTGTTAACTTGTAGACCAAATCATTACTAAAGACACATTGTCACTAGAAAAAAGTGAGTGATGTAATATAACGTTTTCCATTATGGAAAAGTTTATAGTACATAACTCACTTTTTCTGGTGACAAACACTATAATTGGAGAATTTAGTAGCAAAAATCAACAATTTTAATGAAACTGTCAGGACTTGTTACAGATGAAAGAAAATTTGAAAATCATTAATTTGAAAAATTTTAGTAAAATGTTTTGTTTTTTTACATCTGTTACCCCACCTCTCTGTTATTGCATGGAAATTTCAAAAAATTAAATTCTGTAGTAAAAATTATTTTTATTTTATTTTATTTTTTTAATCATATCACCCCAAGCAAGGCGATAACACCACTGATAAACGGGGCTACGTAAGAGTAAGATTGGAAAAAGAAAGCAGGAAACACATCCTAAACAGGGAACAAGGGATGAGCCTCTTCACCTGTTCAAGAGACGTGGGTGGGTGTGAACAGGCAATAGTTTAGTCTATCTACTCCAATTGAAATTAAAAAAATAAGAAAAGCGTGAGTGGAAAAAGAAAACCGGTAACAGCATCACCTAAACAGGAAACAAGGGATAAGCCTCTTCACTGATTTCAATAGGTGTGGGTGGGATGTGAACAGGCGATATATGAGATATGAATGTTTTCTATAGAATATTTTAAATTTAACTTTAAAATGTATGAAAATAAGTGTATTATAACCTTTAAAATACATTGCATATTTACGTGTTTTTTTCCTTTTTGTTTTTTAAATTTCCAGAGAAATTCTTTTCAAATAATGGAAAATAAAAATGATAACGTAGTTTAATTAACCTTCAAATATATTGCGTGTATTTTTTCCTTTTTTTATTTGTTGTAATTTCAGAAGAAAAGTTAACCTTTCAAATTATGAAATATTGATAAGTTTTTAAGTTTAGCAATGTTTTCAGATGAAAGTTAACTTTCAAAATATATGAAAATGAATATTTTTAGAAGGATTAACTGGTTAAGTAAAACTACAGTATACTTATCAGTTACTTTCATTCATATATTTGAAAAAAAGGAAAAAACATGCAAAAATACAGCTGCAACTTTCTGAAAACTACTGCATTTTTTTAAATTGTCAATGTCATTTTTTAACTTCCTTTATGTAATTATTGTTTTATTTTCAATGTTTTACTGTACCCTTTTCATGGCTTCATTCTTTTTGTTGTTATAAATTTATACGTATTTTTATATTTGATAATACAACTACACTTATCACTTATTTTCATGAGGTACCTTCACAAAACCACTGAGAAAAACAGCAAGGCTCCAAACTTAAAAGCTGAACATTTTTCATCAAAAATGTAGTAGAATTTTAGTTTATCGAGGGCTTTTATCCTTCAAATTTTTCCAAAATATCATGACCCATGCAAATGCTGAACTCAATCAACAATTAGATATTTTAGAAACCTACCTTTTTTATGTTAACGACCAGAGAAAAAATAAAACTTTCTGCCACCACACAACCATCTCAATAAAAGACATTCACTGCAGAATCACGTTCGGCATAGGAAACTAATTTTGGCCTTTTTACTTCCTTAACTATTAAATTACTACACTATTTTTTTGTACTTAATTTTCAGAAGAAAGTTGCGTATACTTAATTTCAGAATAAAGTTAACTTTCAAATGTATATGAAAATAAGTGTAGGCTGAAATTAACCTTCAAATATATTGCGTGTAAATGTTTTTTTAACTTTTTTTAATTTACTTAATTTCAGAAGAAAAGTTAAACCTTCAAAATAAAAGTAATGATTTCAAAAATAATTTCAGTCATTTATTGAATAAGTCCCTGAAAGTTTCATCAAAATCTGATCATTATTTCATTTTTGCAGAAATTTCCAAATCAATGTTTTCCACCTACCAAAATAAAAATGACAAATAAAATATTGCATTTGGTTCGGTGTGTAGTTAAATTCTAGTCTCTCGCTGACATCAAAAACAAAACAAAAAAAACAAGTTTTTAAACAAACTTTTGTATATTACAAAGTTGGAAAATTTAATAAAATAATTAAAATGAAATACTTTGGGATCCTCTTACAACAAACAATTAGACGATAAACTTTGTTTACAAGTTTGGGTGGGGCACTTTTCATGCCTGCTGTTTTTTAGTTTTTTTTTAACTATTGGAGGTATGTAGAGTCTTCTGGGCTGCACATAGCAATGTATACATTTTTTGTCTATATCAAGCTTGAAAAAGATTTCTTTTTTTATATATATATATATTCCTGCAACTTTCCTTTCAAGGCCAGAACGTTTTGGCTTAATATATTTTTATTGCATAAATGATTTTCTTGGGATTTCTTTAATAATCTCATTTGTGTTCTGTTCAAATAATAATGTTGAAATTTAAATGAATTCGCAAAGGAAATAACCAGATTTAGAAAGCATGACAGTTAAATGAAAGACTCATTGTGGAATGTAAATCATGTATTTATTTTGAAACTGTTGAGGCCTTTTTTAAAATCTGCTCAGAAAAGTAAAATAGAAAATGCATTAAAACTATGACATTCTTTAATTATCTAAGCTTTTAATTGCTTTTAATAAATAATATAAATTTTAAGAATTCCTTTTATTCTTGTTTTTTTAACTATAATCATTTATAAAGTTTCAAATTGTTAAAAAATATTTCCTTTCTTGTAGCCATCAATTGACAGGTTACGTAGTGACAATTACTAGTTAAAATTAAAATGTTTTCAATTTTTTGTGTGTTTTTGAAGTGTTTTTTTTTTGTATGATAATTTTTAGGTGCAAATTAAAAGGCCATGTTGTTCAGGGTAATTTCCATTTAATGTAAAAAATTTGTACGGTTATATGGCACCTTGATGTATATGCTTATTTCACTGTGTTTTAAAAATAGTTTATTTCAGGCTTTAAATAAGTAATACTTGTGTAAATCAGATTAATTTAATATAATTTCAATTTTCAAAATATAATGTGTCACAGATGTATGTTTTATTTTTGCAAAAATTTTAAAACCTGGAAATTAGCTTTTCTTTATAGAATCTGTCAATTGCTGAAAATAGCTTAAAAATTTAACAATTAAACACCTTAAAATTTTATATTCAATCATCATAATTTCTTTAAAATACATCAAGTATTTTTGCTTATGGAAATATTAAATTTAATCATTTAGCTTACAATTAAAACTAAAATAAATTTTAAAAACCCCTTTTTTTTTATTCAATTTAAGAATTTAGATACAGTGATGGTGGTATCTACTTTTGCCTTTATTTTTGAAAATCTGCTCCAAATAGTAAAATAAAAAATGCAATTAATCTATGACACTATTTAATTTGATAAACTTTTTAATTGCCTTAATATGTAATTATGTATTAAAGACATTATAGTCTGAAAAATAAAACTTTTTCAATTAATAATGAAATTTTTAAAAGAATTATTTTCTCCTACTTTTAATTATAATAATTTATAAAGATTTAAAATATTTTAAAAAATGCTAAGATTTGTTTGCCATTAGTTTTTTAACTTATTTAATGATTATATTCTGCGTAAAATTAAAAAGGTTTTGTGACTAACAGTTATAATAGGTGTGAAATAAGGGTATGGCAACCAGAATTGATAAACCTGTCCAATTCTTTTTATTTAAAGGGGAAGAAACTGTGAATCACTAAGGTTTTTCTAAAAATTCATAATTTGTTCATGTTGTCAATTTTTTTACATTATGAGAATCTTTTTGAACTTTATTATCTTATTAAATGTTAAGGTTTCATAATTTTATATCAATTCTTGTCACCACATTTGGCTGTCATCACTCACTCCACAAGTTAAAAACTACTTTAGTTCTAAATTTCCTGCCTAGAAACAAATAATAATTATTTCAGATCAAGTTAATTTTCCTTTAAATTTTCTAATTTTCCAAAAATCACATGTGTATTTTACTTTTAATATTTTAAAAATGAAAATTTACTTTTGTTTACAAAAGATGATGTCTAATCTTGCTTTAAGCTCTAAAGAAGTTGAGATTCATATCAATATAATTTGCATTTGAAACAGAGTGTTTTGCTGACTGGAAATATTTAATCCTTTATTTCAATTAAAGCTAAAATGAATGCCTAAGAAAGCTTTTATTTGTTTAAAAAAACAAATTTTTAAACTTAGGTGTTAATTTTTTTTTGTTTTTATTTAATTATTTGTCAATAAATTCATGAATAATTATAAAAAAACAAATAACCACTAAATTACAATAGAAAAAACATAAATATTTTTGTAAAACATTATTTTGAGTGGAAAAAGGGTTTCACTGAGACAATATATCCTGAACATAAACTAAATAAAGTTTTTAATTAATGTTTTAGGTTTATTGAGTTTTCTATTTTACAATTCAGAAACTGATTTTGAAAATGTTCACTCAATTTTATAAAAGATAAATTTATGATTTCAATTCTTTGAGAATTCACTGTCTTTAATTAATAGAACTAAATTTGAATGTCTCCAAGCTTTCCATAAAATTAGAAAGGGTGGGTGTGCACCAGAGGTAAAAAAAGTATTTTGTCCCAGCCATTCTAAAGATTTCTAAGATATTTTCATTTCTTTATGACTAAGTTATAGAAAGTTTCATGGCATTTCTTTTGTCCTTCCTTCCACATCTGCTGTACCCTTCCTTGATGATTTTATTTCTTTCTTCTCTTTCTTCTTGCATCCCCTGCACACCATTAAAGTTTACACACCTTGCTTTGGGTGGAAATAATTATCTTCTATCTCCTTGACTCTCATCTTTCTCTTGTGCTTCCTTCCTTAAGCAGTATCCTCTTTTTTTTCTTTTTTTTTTTCAGAAATTTTCAAATGAAAACATGCAGATTCACACTGGAGGAAAACCATATTCTTGTGAAATATGTGGATCAACATTTTTACGAAATTCTCACCTGAAACAACACATTCGAAGTCACACTGGAGAAAAACCATATTCTTGTGAAATATGTGGATCAGCCTTTTCACACAATTCTCCGCTTAAAACACATAATCGAATTCACACTGGAAAACCATATTCTTGTGAAATATGTAGATCAGCCTTTTCATATAATTCTCAGCTTAAAACACATATTCTTATTCACACTGGAGAGAAACCATATTCTTGTGAAATATGTGGATCAGCATTTTCAAGTAATTCTGATTTGAAAAACTGTCCAATTCACACTGGAGAGAAACCATATTCTTGTGAAATATGTGGATCAGCATTTCCTGAGTATCATTTGAAAAATCACAAAGAATTCACACTGGGGAAAAACCATATTCTTGTGAAATATGTGGATCAGCATTTCACATAATTCTCATTTGAAAAATCTACAAAAAGAATTCACACTGAGGAAAAACCATATTCTTGTGGAATATGTGGATCAACATTTTCCAGTAATTCTGTGTTGAAAAGGCACAATGGAATTCACTGGAGAAATAAATGTGAAATGCTGTGGATCAACCTTTTCATATAATTCACAGTTTAAAAATCACAACGAATTCACACTGGGGAAAAACCATATTCTTGTGGAATATGTGGAGCAGCATTTTCAAATAATTCTCAGCTTAGAAACACATATTCGAATTCACTGGAAAACCATATTCTTGTGAAATGTGTGGATCAGCATTTTTAACTAATTATGATTTGAAAAAGCACAATCGAATTCACACTGGGGAGAAACCATATTCTTGTGAAATATGTGGATGTGTACAAATAATTCTCATTTGAAAAAGCACAATCGAATTCACACTGAGGAGAAACATGACTCTTGTGAAATATGTGGATCAGCATTTTCAAATAATTCTCATTTGAAAAAGCATAATCGAATTCACACTGGAGAGAAACCATATTCTTGTGAAATATGTGGCTCAGCCTTTTCATATAGTTCTGATTTAAAAAATCACAACCGAATTCACACTGAGGGAAAAACCATATTCTTGTGGAATATGTGGAGCAACATTTTCAAATAATTCTCAGCTTAAAACACATATTCGAATTCACACTGGAGAGAAACATCGCCTTCTTGTGAAATATGTGGATTAGCATTTTCAACGGAGTAATCATTTGAAAGAGCACATAGACTTCCTGGGAGAGAAACCATATTCTTGTGAAATATGTGGATCAGCATTTTCACGGAGTAATCATTTGAAAGAGCATTAGACTTCACACTGGAGAGAAACCATGTTCTTTGTGAAATATGTGGATCAGCATTTTCACGGAGTAATCATTTGAAAGAGCACATTAGACTTCACTGGAGAGAAACCATATTCTTGTGAAATATGTGGATCAGCATTTTCATCACATTCTAATTTGAAAAGGCACAATCAAATTCACACTGGAGAGAAAACATATTTTCATTAAATATGTGAATTAGCAAGAAATTTCTAACTAAAAAAATAATTTCATTCATTTTTGTCTTGATTTTATCAAAATCTTTACAATTATTTCATTTGTGCAAGAATTTCAAAATTCTATGTATTTTCACCTGGCATAAAAGATATTTTCAACATGATATCAACTTAAAAAAACATTTCTAACAAAATCTTATTATGTATAACATAGGATTAAACATTTTAATAAAGTAATAAAAAAGATTCTGTCTTACCCCTTTATAATATCAAAAATATTTTGGTGATATATCTTTTTAGTATAATAAAATATGGGAAGGTTTTTTTTCACTGATTTTCAAATCAGTTGTGAACAAAAGTGAATCTTTGAATAAATTTTTGGTACTTCATTCGTGAAAAAATTAAATTTAATAAATAGCTTTTTTGATTTTAAAAAAAATTTGAAAAATCATTGATCAAAATGCTGATTATAGTAGCAATGGACTGAGTCTAAATATTTTCTGAAAAATCAAATGTAGTACATATTACAATATTAACTTTTTATATTAGTATTATTACTAAATGCAAAGACGAGTATGGTGAATGCAAGTCAGAACTTGGAAGGAGAAAAATGGAAAATTCAAATATGGCAGAGGTAAATATAGAAATAAAAGTTGAATAGGAAATTTCCTGCAGGAATTTGTGTTGATAAAGGAATTGAAGGTGACAATGATGATTTGCCAAGGGAAGAGAGCTCAGTGCTTGTGGTAAGGATAATAATAAAGTAATAATAAAGAACATAGCAACACATTTCTATGATTTAACTTTTATATGCAATTTTATTCATGCCAATATTTCATCACTTTCTCTCAGCCTGTCTATGGTATGTAGCACTTGTTTTAGTTGATCAGAAACATATTACATATTACAAGATAAACTTTTGATGTCAGTATTAATAAATGCAAAGATGAGGATGCTGAATGTAAATCCGAACTAGGATAAAGTGGAATAGGAATTTCTTGTAGGAATTAATGTTGATAAAGAAATTGAATGCGAATCTCTGGTTTGCAGCACTTGTTTTTAGTTGATTCAAAATGCCTTTAAATTAACAAATTACATATATTTAATTTTGGTGCATTTTTCATTGGTTAATTCTGAATTGTTGTTTATAAACCTATTTCATAACCTGCTATACTGTGTCGTTCTTACTCTAGTACTCAATTCTTATTTTTCAGTTTCTATCTTTGAGAGTTCCTGAAAACATTATGGATATTTATGAAAAAAGGCATTTTAGATTGTGAAATTCTTGGTTGTATTTATTTTTAAATGGTCATAAATAGATAAGCCATTTCCTTTGAAATATGTAATCTTAAAAAACTCATGTAATCTCAAACAAGAGAGAAACGTTTCCACTGCAAAATCTGTGGAGTAAGTTTTGCCTTAAAATCACTACACTCAAAACACATTTTCATACACTGGAGAAATGTTTCCACTATGAAATTTGGAGATTTATGTTTTCTCAGAAATTCCTTTCAAACAACTCATGTAACACACATTGAGAAAAAGCATTCTACTTTAAAATGTGTAGACTAAATCTTCCAAATATGAAAATCTCAAACTACATGTTAATGCACAATAGAGAAAAACTGTTCTTGTTTTTATTTTATTACACCTTATTTATTACATTATTTTCTCATTATATCTTTGGATGTAAATCTTTCCTAATTCATCTCAAGGAATATATTTTGTCATTAAATTCCCACCTGAGATAACACATGTAGACTCATTAGGGCTGAAAATATTTAGACATTATTTTTCAACTGAAGAACATTTCAATGAAGAGTTTTCAATAGGATTTAATGTTGAACCAAAAAACCCTGAAAATGATTACTGAAAAAGACAAGGATGGTCCAGTGACAAAATATTGAATGACAAGGTCCTGCCTCGACATGTTACCATGACAATGACAGAAAGTGAATGGACAGTTGGCAACAAAATCTTTACTAACTTACTACTTCCAATACATCTTACCATGACAATGGCAGATGAAAGAAAGGACAGCGACAAATTTTGGACAATGAACAAGGTCTTTGCTTGGCACAGCACTGTACTATGACAATGGCAGAAAAAGAACAGACATTCAACGACAAGATCTCTGACAATGATCAAGAATTTGGCTGAGCATAAGTTACCATGAGACTGCATGGCAATAGAGATAATTTTTCTTTGCCAGAAATGCATACAAGGCCATCACTGACATAAATCATAGTTTGTCTTTCTTTTGTTATTGTGTGGAAATTGCTGCTTTTGCAATCAGCCAGCAGTAACATTTAAAAATCCAGCATCCACACACACACATTGGTGTAAATAATTTTTTTTTTCACTTTCAACAATATCACTATAAACTTGGCAAACTCATTTGTGGCAAAGCATTACAAACAATGGAAATTCTGCTGTTTGCATGTCTACAGCAAAGAACAATAAAAATTACTTTGTAAATACATGTATCTGACTGTATAAATATTAATGTGAAATTTACCTTGATTTTTTTCTTTCCTTTTCTGCAAAGATCATTTCTTTGCATTGTCTATAATTTTGCCTTGTATTTGTGGACATGACAGATGGATTTTATGTTTTACCAAATCAAGAGACAGCCCTCAACCCCAGCTTTTATCATTTCCAAAATCATTTCAAGGCAAATTGGAAGAATGCCATTAATGACTGTATCAGTTTTGCACTTACATATTTTTAATCAAGGAATCCATATATCCAAATAAATCCCAATAAAATTTATAAACTGTCTCTCAAAATTAACATTCTAGATTTCATAAGATTTTTCAAAGATTTGGATTCATGCTAATTTCAGAATTGTGATCTTCTAGTATTTATTCATTTTTGCTAATGGATATAGAAGCCTCACCCCACCAACTTTCATTTTGTATGAATCAGAAGGATGTCACCCTGACTGTATTAGTTTTACCTTAGAGATTTTTAATCAAATCCAACAGCAGTATTTTAATCTGCTTGTTTTTTTATGAAAAAATTTTCTTCACCCTGAGAAGTGAAAGGTAAGTTATATGAAACATCACAGACTTCCTGAGAGACCAGAAAAATGCATTTGAAATCATTTAAATGTCATTTCTGAATGTCAACGACTTCTATTTCAAATATAATAACCTGAAGCCTAAAAGTAAGTCTACTTACTAGAAATATTCATTTTCCTTGTCAATAATGTATTTCTTTTAAGTATGAATTATATTGAAATTTCTACTGCAAAAAAAAAAAAATTCAAATGAATGTTTTTCTACCCTGAAACAAAACATTAAATGTAAATATTGACCAATAATGCAAAAAAAAAAAAAAAAAAGAGAAGAATTTTTGCCGAAATTCTGAAATAGCTGCTAGAAAGAATTAGAAATTATTAAAATAATAAAAAGTACTGTATCCTTTCCTCCTTAATTATAACAAAGGGTTTGAAAATGAGATTTTGGTTTTGTAATTTTAGGGCATTTTTCATCAACGAAAAACAAGATGTATCTACTTGACAATGTCTTTGTTGTAATTATTTGCAATAGCCATGGCTGTAATTGAATGCTTTGACAGATAAAGCATTAGACATACTTCATGCACTTCTCACAAGTAAGTTAAACAAAAAGGTGAAGACAAAGCCATAATATCCACGACTACATTAGTTTAAGATCTCAAGAAGAACATTTGTTATTTTAGTTATCATGGTGCATGGGATGTTCTTATTTTCTATAAATGGGGTATTATAGTGGAAGGATTTATTATAATGTATGCTTGGGTTAGTGGAAGTTGACTAGATGGAGTTAGACCAACAATGATCACACTTTCTGATCCCCATGTTTGACCTTTTGCCACACTTGTATTTTCTTGGTACAATATTTCTCTTTCATTCCCTATTGCATTGAAATCAACATGCACTGTCATCTTCTGTCCGTCTTGATGTTAGTATTCTTCTGAAGTGTCAAAATTTCAAGCCCATTTTCTTTCTTATTAAGGACTTAGAAATTTCCTTTTCTCATGTTGCGTTTAATTTCCTTTTTTTTTTTTATTTTCATTTTCTCTAAAATTTGGTGGTTGCTCAAGTTTTTCAATTAATTCATAGTCGATTTGTCATTAACACAAAAAAAAACAACTCACTTGAACTTCAGAAGAAGGAAAATTAACTGGCTGCCATTCAGACAAACCAAAACTGAATAACTTAAAAAAGTATTGACCCACTTATAATATTGCTTGAAAAGTGGGCCACCCACTCATCCCAAAATTCATATTTACTAGAAATGAAATTATAAGACTATAAGCTTTCATAAAATCTCCATACAATTTACAATGAGGTGCTTTTTTTTTACTTTTCAAAATTAATAAAACTCCATATGCTATCCACCTCATTTTAAAAATAGCAAAAATCAAGGAATTATCCAATTTAAATGACATCTTCATTGATGCACAAACTGTATACTGCATCTTTTATTAAATAAAAATAGTTTTACTTAATGTTGTGGCCTGTTAGAGCCAGGAAGAAACACACAAAAAGAAGGTAGATCGAACCAGTGTATTGCAATAACAGAAAATATATACAAAATAAGATATGTTATTAGTCAGCTGGTCCGAACTTGTCAAGTTATACAACATCTCGACTGTCTCCTCTAGAAAGACCTCGCAGGCAAGTATTTATGAAGGAGGACGAGTTCATTCCAATGTAGATAGGGCTCCATAACACTTCATAACAATATTTCCTAAAAAGTTGAAACTCAATTTTGAAATATTTAACAACTTTATAAAATATTATAATTAAGATTGTAAAAAACAGAAAAAGCATTCTGTGTAAAGATTTAATTTTCATTGCAAAATGTTTTGCTTTAGACTATATGTCCTGAACATAAAAGAAAAGCATTTTTAAATAATGTTCGAAGACTATTGAGTTTTATAATTTAAAAATTCAGCGCTGATTTTTGGAAAGTGGTCATTCAATGTTACAAAAAATAGGTTTATGATTTAAATTCATCAGTCAAATTCTGTCTTTAATAAACATAATTAACAGATATAATTTTGCATGCCTTAAGCTTTCTTAAACTCAGTAGTGGTGGGGAGTAACAGATGTAAAAAGCATATTTTACTAAGTGTTTCTAGAAAACATTAATAATAAAATGATTTATTATCTTTGTAAATAAGATTTGAAAAATTTAATGTATGAAGCCCCAACCCTCCACGTCTCAAAATTACATAGTGTGTACTAACTGGCCATAAATTACTTGCACCTGAGTCTGCATCTGTTTGCTTCCATTCCACCCCAGATGATTGATGATCTTCACACTTTATGTTCATTTTGTGATTTCTGATCTCAGTTAAGTAAAAGACCTGGACAGAAGAGTCGATAGAATTTTTGTGCTGTTTTTTTCTCAATTACTGAAAACAAGAGGGTAGTTTGTACATGCATAAAAAAAGGGAAATAGGGCAGCCAAGCAAATAACAAGGCAGAATGAAGGCCAGCCCATGTGGACTAATGATTATATTAAATTCTCTGTATATCAAGTGAAAAGAACAGTAAAAATAAAAAAATAAAAAATTAAGAACTATAAATGGAATACATTCCAACTTTTCAAAGTTCACGACTACTTCTGCCAAAGGCCCAGTTGTTATTAATACAGCCTTTGTTTTCTCTGCCCATCAGCGTATGTCTCCCAGGCCTCATGTGGAGAGGGGGTGGGGAGAGAGAGATTGCCGTCTTTCACTTCATGCGTTTCTCCTGTCTCTCGTCTCTTGATATTTCTCCTTTCTGTTCTGCCTCGATTTTCAAATCCGTTGTGCTTTTGTTGAAATCATTTCAATCTGGCACTAAGGGGAGAAATATATTGGAATGTCCATCCATTAAAATACTACTTTTCAAATTTTTGGTCTGCTTCATCTCAATTGCCAAATAGCTTTCTACCATGTTGGCTCCACTTCCCTGACCTTACCCATTCACCTGTCAGTGTTAATTACACTAATTTCCATGGGTGATACTTTCAAAAGTCTGATGTTAATTTTACAATTTGTCATTCATCTCTTTGAGAGTGAAGAGGAGAGAAACAGAAAAAAGAACCAGGGTACTCCCCGCTAGATCATCTGGACATCGTCACCATAACAACATCTCATACAACAATGCTATATGTTTTGAGTCTATTTAATTCTCTCACACTCGTATTTATTTCTATTCCACTTTTTTCTTTCAGGCCTCCAATGAAAACAAGAAAATGTTTATTTTTATGGGAACAAAAAAATATATACATGCAAAAAATGTATATAAAAAATTATGTTTTAATTAAAGACAATTAACAATGACATAACAAATACTAGTATCATTTCTCTGACACTTTTGATGTCTCCATTCATTAGGGTTGGGTTGTTGTAGAGATGTCAGGATTTTATTTTTGTATAAATTATCGGAAGGTTATATGTTGTATGGGATGTGCATTGTGGTGCAGTGGATATTGACTGAGCAAAAATCCGGGTGCCAAGTTCGAATTCCAGTTAAATTCCATTGTATTCACTTATGCACAAATACCTTGGGAGTGTAATAATCCATTTCTTCCCTCCATGAGTTAAATGATAGGACAGACTGGGTTCTACCGCAGAAAGCAATGGCAACATACTGTGGGATAATCTTCTGCCCAGTCAGTCATGTCTCTTTCGAGATATGATCGCCGAAAGTGTATATCACGTATACACTTAACTAACTAATATATGTTGTATATGTGGATATGAATATGGGTGTGTGTTAGTGTGTAGATGTGTGTGTCTGTGTATGTATACTTATATCTATAATTATATATGTATTAATTGACCGTTTCTTTAGACATTTAATTTTTTTCTTATTAGATTCACTATAAGATATTTTTTTAATTTATAGAAAAGTTGTTTGGTACATTTTGATAGAGTCTAATATAATATATAATATATTATCTTCCTTCCTCTCTTGAACTTTCCTTTTTATAATTTTCCTTCCTTTTCACCATTGAAAGTCATCAGTCGTTACTTTGATTACTAAGAAAATTTTTGTATTTTATTTCTTCGTTAACTTTCCCTTGTCTACCCCTTTTGTCTTTTCTTTCCTTTCCCCCTACCACTTTTATTCCTGTAACACGGTTAAAATTTTAATTTTTGATTCTTTCATACAGACATAAGGTAAAGTCTTCTAATACTGAGTCATGAATCTCTGTTTCTGCTTTTCCCATTTTCTTATGTCTACCCGACAAATTTAAATAAAACAATTTTTTCTTTGTTAATACCCACTTTTTTTTTAAACTTCCTATATATGGATATATTTTTGGGCTTCTTCCAGTATAGAAATTTTGTACTATAATTGAATTAATTAAATTTGTTTTCGATCGTTGCTGATGTAGCAAGAATTTTCTCAAAGAAAATGGCCATTCAATGAATCTAAATTTCGGAATTTTTTGACATACTATATATATATATATATATATCAGAGAGACAGACAGACTATTTTTAATGTTATTTATGCTCGACGATGAAACCTAAAATGTACTTTTCTGTATATATTAAATTTTAAGGAAAAATTTAAAAAATACATACAATTACAGAAATTATGTCAATTAATTCTTAGTTATTAATTTTTTTCATTGAAATAAATCTCGTGCTCAAACGTTGAATTTTTAAGAGTTTCCCCACTAGCTTTATTTTGAAATTATCACTTTTTTTGTTTTTTACTAATAAAAAGATATAATATGCTCGACTATTTTTGAGCAAGGAACAATTCTTTATTTACACCGTATTTTTTTACAATTTCGTACGTTCAGAAACTAGATCCGATCTATTTTCAGATAATTCATCTTTATTAATTGCAATTTCTTTAAAACTCTAAAGTTAATTGATTACCAGATATTGTTGATGTTGAAAAAGAAATATCAAGTCGAGAAACTTTAATCCTGTTTATTTTTCTTTGAAAGATTTTAGATTCGCCGTGAAAAGGTAAGTTAGACGAACATTCACGTATTTACTAAAAGACAAACACCAAAAGCATTTTAAATCATTTAAATCATGTTTTCTTCCTTGTGCCCATTTTCTTATATTTGAAAGATAATAGCCTAAACGAATGAGAATGAAAAAGAAAACTGAAATTCCGTCTCTAAATAAATCTTTCATTTCTGACATTTTTCAAACATCGATGAGTTTTCTCGTCCTTCATTGGATCGCCATTTTAGACGAAACGTGAAGACAACAAATGTTTTAATATTTTCTAACACTGTATTTGTCTGTACTTCTGAGATGAGGTACTATCAAAATGTTTGAAAAACATAGTAAATAATTTAAATCCCACAATGGTCTTGCGTTTAACACCATGCCCAACACTAACAGAATTTATGATTTTTTTTTGCAAAATTTCGAACGTGTTAGGAAGAATTTTAAAAAAATTTGAGGAAATGATTAAAAATACTTTAATCTCACACAACAAATATTTTGACGTAAAAAGTTTGTTTTTATTTAATATGCGGGTTTTTGGGTTTTTTTGGGGGGTTTTTGTGATTTGGTGGAGATACACTCAATGAATCACTGAAAATGAAAAAAAACAGCATAGTCTGAAGGAAAAGACCCCATAAAAACAAAGTTTTTTTCGGCAAAATGTTTATATTATCATTAAAGAGGATAGATCAAAGCATTTTTTTAATTATTTTTTAAATTGTTTCTAACACGTTCGAAACTTTGGTAGAATTTTTTTCTTTCGTCGATTGCTTGATTTAAATTGATGCATAGTTTACATGACGAAAGAACGTAATATTTACGCAATTTTTTGACATTGAAAGACATTAATTTGGAATTCTTGCAAAAATGTAATAATGGTCTGATTTTTATGAAAATTTCAGGACTTATTAAATAATTATTGAAATCAATTTTAGAATGTTATTTTTATAAAATATTGAAAAAGACATTTTTCTTTTTTTACATATTGCGATTAATTTCAAGAAATGTCGAAAAATGTGACTAGATGCCCCATATAGATAATTCTAATTAAATTCAGGAGTCATTGGAAAATGCTAATCAACTGTCTTTTTTTTGTTTAAAACCTGCTCATTTTAGAAAATCAGCTCCAAATTGCGAAGGAAAAAATTCAATAAATCATCCCATTTTTTATTTGGATAAACTTTTAACGGTTGTTATTAACATAATCATGTCATATTCTGAGTGGGAAAATATTTTTCATTAATAATGAATTTTCACAATTGTTTTTATTTTATTTTTATTAAGTAATTTCTTAAGTTACAAAAGTTTTAGCAATTTCTGTACATAGGTCCTGCCCGATTTTTTTAAAAATTAATGTGTGGCGAATATATTTCCTTATAAAAGATCTAAAAGCTTATTATAAATAAGGTAGCTCGTTTTTTGTTAAATTAAAACATTTTTTTTAATGTTGATTACTCGTATTTTGTTTGTAAGTGCGGGTCCTACGAGATATTTATCATTAAAAGGTCACCTGATTCAAGGTTGTCCTCCCTTACATGAAAAAATCTCTATATAAATCTTTTTATACCAAATTCATTCTCCATACTTTTGTCCGACGACTGTAAATCATCTATTATCAGCTCTCATAAGATGATAAATGTTACTATACTGAGAAATGTTTTTTTGAAACATTTTAGACAGTAAGCAAGTAAATCTTGTTTCAAGTGAATTTCAGATAAGTTTAAATTCGTGGTTTGAATAAAATAAATGTGCCAGCAAGGGCTTTATTTTGTAAGATTATTTTAAACCGACAATTGGCTTTGCCATAAATTGATGAAAGGGCAGAAAATTTTAAATTTAAAGAAAATTTTTTTAAACCTAAAAGTTTTAGATTTTGATCAATATAATTTCGGTTTGAGATACAATGGGGTATTTTACTTACTGTAATTAGTAATTTTTAAAAATTCAGTTTAAATCGAGGTTTTGAAAAATTTTAGAGGTGATGCTCACATATGAAAAGAAAATCCAACAATTAAAATACTTAAGTATAAATATGTTTACATTATTATTAAGAGAAAGATCAAAGTATTTTTAATTATTTTTAATCCTTTCTAACATGTGCATGTAAATTTGCTAAAATCTTGTTTTTATTTTGTTAACATGGAGCTAAACTATTACTAGACATTATAATGGAACCGTTATATTACATAACTCACTTTTTTCTGGTGACAAACACCTTAATTGAAATTTGTGTAAAAATCAACAATTTTAATGAAATCAGTCAGGACTTATTTACAGATGAAATAAAATTTGAAAATCATTAATTTGAAAAATTTTAGTAAAAATGTTTTGTTTTTTACATCTGTTACCCCACCTCCCTGTTATTGCATGAAATTTCAAAAATTAACTCTGTAGGCAAAAATTATTTTATTTTATTTTATTTTAATCATATCACTCCAAGTAAGGTGGATAACACCACTGATGTGCAGGGGGCTACGTAAGAGTAAAGATTGAAAAAGAGAAAGCCAGAAATCACATCCTAAACAGGGAACAAGGGATGAGCCTCTTCACCTGTTCACTAGACGTGTGAGGAACAGGCAATAGTTTAGTCTATCTACTCCAATTGGAAATTAAAAAAATAAAGAAAAGCGTGAAAAGATTGAAAAAAGAAAACCGGTAACAGCATCCTAAACAGGAAACAAGGGATAAGCCTCTTCACCTGTTCAATAGACGGGTGGAGTGTGTGAACTGGGCGATATATAGAATATGAACAATATTTTCTATAGAATATTTTAAGAAATTTAACTTTTAAAATGTATGAAATTAAGTGTATAACCTTTAAAATACATTGCATCTATTTACGTGTTTTTTTTCCTTTTTATTTTAAATTTCAGAAGAAAGTTAACTTTCAAATATGTGAAAATAAGTGATGTTTAGTTTAATTAACCTTCAAATATATTGTGTGGTTTTTTTCCCTTTTTTTTTTTATTTGGGACTTAATTTCAGAAGAAAGTTAAATTTTCAAATTATGAAAATAAGATAAGTTTTAAGTTACTTTTAATGTTTTCAGATCTAAAGTTAACTTTCAAATATATGAAATAGATTTTTTTTTAAGAAAGTTAACGTTAAGGTTAAGTAAAACTACAGTATACTTCACTTACTTTCATTCATATATTTGAAAAAAGGGAAAAAACATGCAAAAATACATGCAACTTTCTGAAAACTACTGCATTTTTTTAAATTGTCAATGTAATTTTTTAACTTCCTTTATGTAATTATTGTTTTATTTTCAATGCTTAACTGTACTAATTTCGTTCTTTTTTTGTTATTTATAATTTATAAGTATTTTATATTTGAAGGCTAAATACAACTACACTTATCACTTATTTTCATGAGGTACCTTCACAAAACCACTGAAAAAACAGCAAGGCTCCAAACTTAAAAACGAACATTTTTCATCAAAATGTGGTAAATTTTAGTTTTAGGTCCCAAAGGCTTTTATCCCTTCAAATTTTTCCAAAATATCCTTCCATGCAAATGCTGAACTCCAATCAACAATTAGATATTTTAGAAACCTACCTTTTTTATGTTAACGACCAGAGAAAAAATAAAACTTTCTGCCACCCACAACCATCTCAATAAAAAGACATTCACTGCAGAATCACTTTAGGCATAGGAAGCTAATTTTGGCCTTTTTACTTCCTTAACTGTAAATTACTAAGCTATTTCTTTTGTACTTAATTTCAGAAGAAAGTTTACTTTCAAATGTATGAAAATAAGTGTAGCTTAATTAAACTTCAAATGTATTGTGTGTATTTGCGTGTTTTTTTTTTACTTTTTTTAGTACTTAATTTCAGAAGAAAGTTAAACCTTCAAAATAAAAGTAATGATTTCAAAAATTATTTCAGTCATTTGTGAATAAGTCCTGAAAGTTTCATCAAAATCTGATCTTTATTTCATTTTTGCAAGAATTTCTAAATCAATGTTTTCCACCTACCAAAATAAATGAGCTGCGTAAATATTACATTTGGTTCGGTGTGTAGTTAAATTCTAGTCTCTCGCTGACATCAAAACAAAACAAAAAAAAACAAAAGTTTTTAAACAAACTTTTGGCCATATTACAAAGGATTGAAAATTTAATAAAATAATTAAAATAGAAATACTTTGGGATCACTCTTTTTAATGTAAACATTTAGACGATAAACTTTGTTTACAAGTTTGGGTGGGGCACTTTTAATGCCATGCTGTTTTTTTAGTTTTTCTTTTTAACTATTGGAGGAGGTATGTAAAAGTCTTCTACCCAGGGCTGCACATAACGATGTATACATTTTTTTTCTATATCAAACGAAAAAGATTTCTTTTTTATATATATATATTTCACTTACCTTTCCTTTCCAGGCCAGAACGTTTTGAAAACTAATATGAAATTTTTGTGCACGAATGATTTTTTTGGGATTTCTTTAATAATCTCATTTGTGTTCTGTTCAAATAATAATGTTGAAATTTAAATGAATTATGCAAAGAAATAACCAAGATTTAGAAAGCATGATAGTTAAATGAAGAACTCATTGTGGAATGTAAATCATGTATTTATTTTTGAAACTGTTGAGGCCTTTTTTTCAAAAATCTGCTCTGAAAAGTAAAATAGAAAATGCATTAAAACTATGACATTCTTTAATTATCTAAGCTTTTAATTGCTTTAATAAATAATATAAATTTTAAAAGAATTCCTTTTATTCTTGTTTTTTTAACTATAATCATTTATAAAGTTTCCAAATTATTTAAAAAATATTTCCCTTTCTTGTAGCCATCAGTCTGACAGGTTACGTAGTGAAGACGAATTACTAGTGAAAAATTAAAATGTTTTCAATTTTTTTGTGTGTTTTTGAAGCGTTTTTTTTTTCTTGTATGATAATTTTTAGGTGAAAATTAAAAGGCCATGTTTTTCAGGGTAATTCCCATTTAATGTAAAAAAATTTGTACGGTTATGGCACTTGTGATCACCATATGCTTATTTCACTGTGTTTAAAAATAGTTTATTTCAGGCTTTAAATAAGTAATACTTGTGTAAATCAGATTAATTTAATATGAAATTTGCTAATTTTCAAAATATAATGTGTCACAGATGTATATTTTATTTTTGCAAAAATTTTAAAACCTGAAATTAGCTTTTCTTTATAAATCTGTCAATTGCTGAAAATGGCTTAAAAATTTAACAATTAAACACCTTAAAATTTTATATTCCAATCATCATAATTTCTTTTCGAAATACATCAGAGTATTTTGCTTGCTGGAAATATTAAATTTAATCATTTAGCTTACAATTAAAACTAAAATAAATTTTAAAGAAACCCTTTTTTTTATTCAATTTAAAATTTAGATACCGAAAATGAGTGGTGGTATCTACTTTTGCCTTTATTTATTTTTGAAAATCTGCTCCAAATAGTAAAATAAAAAATGCAATAAATCTATGACACTATTTAATTTGATAAACTTTTAATTGCCTTAATATATGATATGTATTAAAGACATTATAGTCTGAAAAATAAAACTTTTTCAATTAATAATGAAATTTTAAAAGAATTATTTTCTCCTACTTTTGATTATAATAATTTATAAAAATTTAAAAATATTTTAAAAATACTTCAAAGATTTGTTGCCATTAGTTTTTTAACTTGTTAATGAAGATTATATTTTTTAATCAAAAATTAAAAAGGTTTTATTATTAACAGTTATAATAGGTGTGAAATAAGGGTATGGCAACCAGAATTGATAAACCTGTCCAATTCTTTTTTTTTTTTTTTTAAAGGGGAAGAAACTGTGAATCACTAAGGTTTTCTAAAAATTCATAATTTGTTCATGTTGTCCATTTTTTTTACATTATGAGAATCTTTTTGACTTTATTACTCTTATTAAATGTTAGGTTTCATAATTTTATATCAATTCTTGTCACCACATTTGGCTGTGTCACTCACTCCATGATTAAGAACTACTTTGATTCTAAATTTCCTGCTAGAAACAAATAATAATTATTTCAGATCAGATTAATTTTCCTTTAAATTTTCTAATTTTTCCAAAAATCACATGTGTATTTTTACTTTTGCAATATTTTAAAATGAAGAATTTACTTTTGTTTACAAAAGTGTCAATGTCTGTAAAATGTTGCTTTTGAAAACTCTAAAGAAGTTGAGATTCATATCAATATAATTTGCATTTGAAACACAGAGTGTTTTGCTGACTGGAAATATATTTAATCCTTTAAACTTTCAATTAATTAAAATGAATGCCTAAAGAAAGCTTTATTTGTTTAAGAATTTTTAAACTTGGGTGTTAATTTTTTTTTTGTTTTTGCTTAATTATTTATCAATAAATTTCATGAATAATTATAAAACAACAAGTAACCACTTCTGATTACAATAGAAAAAACACAAAGCTATTTTTGTAAAACATTATTTTGAGTGGAAAAGGGTTTTACTTTAGACAATATATCTGAACATAAACTAAATAAAGTTTTTAATTAATGTTTTAGGATTTATTGAGTTTCTATTTACAATTCAGAAACTGATTTTTGAGAAGTGTTCACTCAATTTTATAAAAGATCGATTTATGATTTCAATTCTTTAAGAATTCTGTCTTTAATTAATAGAACTAAATTTGAATGTCTCAAGCTTTCATAAAATTAGAAAGGGTGGGTGTGCACCAAGGAAATCAAAAAGTATTTTGTCCCAGCCATTCTAAAGATTTCTAAGATATTTCATTTCTTTATGACTAAGTTATGAAAGTTTCATGGCATTTCTTTTGTCCTTACTTCCACATCTGCTGTACCTTCACTTGATGATTTTATTTCTTTCTTCTCTTTCTTCACTTGCATCCCCTGCACACCATTGGAGTTTACACCTTGCTTTGGGTGAAATAATTATCTTCCATCTCCTTGACTCTCATCTTTCTCTTGTACTTCCTTCCTTAAGCAGTATCCTCTTTTTTTTTTTTGTTTCAGAAATTGTCAAATGAAAAGACATGCAAATTCACACTGGAAACCATATTCTTGTGAAATATGTGGATCAACATTTTTACGAAATTCTCACCTGAAACAACACATTCGAAATCACACTGAGAAAAACCATATTCTTGTGAAATATGTGGATCAGCATTTTTAAGTAATTCTGATTTGAAAAAGCACAATCGAATTCACACTGGAGAGAAACCATATTCTTGTGAAATATGTGGATCAGCCTTTTCACACAATTCTCAGCTTAAAACACATAATCGAATTCACACTGGAGAGAAACCATATTCTTGTGAAGTATGTAGATCAACCTTTTCATATAATTCTCAGCTTAAAACACATATTCTAATTCACACTGGAGAGAAACTAACCTTCTTGTGAAATATGTGGATCAGCATTTTCAGTAATTCTCATTTGAAAAGGCACAATCGAATTCACACTGGAGAAAAACCATATTCTTGTGAAATATGTGGATCAGCATTTTCAAGTATTTCTGATTTGAAAAGGCACAATCAAATTCACACTGGAGAGAAACCATATTCTTGTGAAATATGTAGATCAGCCTTTTCATATAATTCTCAGCTTAAAACACATATTCTAATTCACACTGGAGAAAGTATATTCTTGTGAAATATGTGGATCAGCATTTTTAAGTAATTCTCATTTGAAAAGGCACAATCGGAGTTACACTGGAGAAAAACCATATTCTTGTGAAATATGTGGATAAGCATTTTCCAGTAAATTCTGAGTTGAAAAGGCACAATCGAATTCACACTGAATATATTCTTGTGATATATGTGGATCGACCTTTTCACACAATTCTCAGCTTAAAAACACATATTGAATTCACGGAGAAGGGGAAACCATATTCTTCGTGAAATATGTGGATCAGCATTTTCAAGTAATTCTGATTTGAAAAGGCACAATTCAATTCACACTGGAGAGAAACCATATTCTTGTGAAATATGTGGATCAACATTTTCAAGTAATTCCTGATTTGAAAAAGCACAATTCAATTCACTACTGGAGAAAAACCATATTCTTGTGAAATATGTGGATCAGCCTTTTCACACAATTCTCAGCTTAGGCATAATCGAATTCACACTGGAGAGAAACCATATTCTGCCCTTTGTAAATATGTAGATCAACCTTTTCATATAATTCTCAGCTTAAAACACATATTCTAGTTACTGGAGAGAAACCATATTCTTGTGAAATGTCACAGATCAGCATTTTTAAGTAGTTATAATTTGAAAGACCTGATAATCTTCACTGGAGAAACCATATTCTTGTGAAATATGTGGATCAGCATTTTCAAGTAATTGATTTGTAAAGGCACAATCAAATTCACACTGGAGAGAAACCATATTCTTGTGAAATATGTAGATCAGCCTTTTTTCATATAATTCTCGCTTAAAACACATATTCTAATTCACACT
Source organism: Ascarosepion bandense (assembly GCA_037127315.1). Lineage (NCBI taxonomy): Eukaryota > Metazoa > Mollusca > Cephalopoda > Sepiida > Sepiidae > Ascarosepion > Ascarosepion bandense. Next base: position 5,312,971 of record JBBBDQ010000328.1, on the reverse strand, counting down.
GGAGAGGAAACACATTCTTGAAATATGTGGATCAGCATTTTCCAGTAATTCTGAGTTGAAAAGGCACAATCAAATTCACACTGGAGAGAAACCATATTCTTGTGATGTGGATCAGCCTTTTCACACAATTCTCAAGCAGCTTCTGTATTGAATTCACACTGGAGAGAAACCATATTCTTGTGAAATATGTGGATCAGCATTTTCAAATAATTCTGATTTGAAAAACTGGTAATTCCCTGGAGAAACCATATTCTTTGTGTAAAATATGTGGATCAGCATTTTCATCACATTCTAATTTGAAAAGGCACAATCAAATTCACACTGGAAAACATATTTTCTATTAAATATGTATGATGTAAGAAATTTCTAACTAAGAAAATAATTTCATTCATTTTTTTGTCATGAAGTTTCATCAAAATTTTTACAATTATTTCATTTGTGCAAAAAATTTCAAAAGTCATGTGTATTTTTCACCTAACAAAGAAAGATATTTTCAACATGATATAACAAAAAAACATTTCTGACCAAATCTTTGTATGTATAACATAGGATTAAACATTTTAATAAAATAATAAAAAAGGTCTATCCCCTTTATAATATCAAAAATATTTTGGTGATACCTTTTAGTATAAATAAAATATGGGAAGGTTTTTTTACTGATTTTCAAATCAGTTATGAACAAGTGAATCTTTGAATAAATTTTTGGTGTACTTCATTGAAAAATTAAATTTAATATTAGCTTTTTTGATTTTTAAAAAAAATTTGAGAAAATCATTGAATCAAAATGATGATTATAGTAGCAATGGACTGAGTCTAAATATTTTCTGAAAAATCAAATGTGGTATATACAATATTAACTTTTTTATATTAGTATTATTATTAAATGCAAAGACAGCAAAGGTATGGTGAATGCAAGTCAGAACTTGGAAGGAAAAATGGAGAAAAATTCAAATATGGCAGAGATAAATATATAGAAATAAAAGTTGAAGAGAAATTTCCTGCAGGAATTTGTGTTGATAAAGGAATTGAAGGTGAGCAATGATGATTTGCCAAAGGAAAAGGGGGCTCAGTGCTTGTGGTAAGGATAATAATAAAGTAATAATAAAGAACATAGCAACACTATGATTTCCTTTTTATATGTGCAATTTTATTCATGCCAATATTTCATCACTTTTCTCTCAGCCTGTCTATGGTATGTAGCACTTGTTTTTAGTTGATCAGAAACATATTATATTACAAGATAAACTTTTGATGTCAGTATTATTAATAAAATGCAAAGATGAGGATGCTGAATGTAAATCAGAACTAGGATAAAAAAAAGTGGAATAGGAATTTCTTGTAGGAATTAATGTTGATAAAGAAATTGAATGCGAATCTCTGGTTTGCAGCACTTGTTTTTAGTTGATTCAAAATGCCTTTAAATTAACAAATTACATATATTTGATTTTGGTGCATTTTTCATTAAGACAATTTTTGAATTGTTGTTTATAAACCTATTTCATAACCTTGCTATACTGTGTCGTTCTTACTCTAGTACTCAATTTAATTCTTATTTTTCAGTTTTCATCTTTGAGAGTTCCTGAAAACATTATGGATATTTATGAGAAAAAAGGCATTTTTAGATTGTGAAATTCTTGGATTTGTATTTATTTTTAAATGGTCATAAATAGATGTTTCATTTCCTTTGAAATATGTAATCTTAAAAAAATCATGTAATCTCAAACAAGAGAGAAATGTTTCCACTGCAAAATCTGTGAGTAAGTTTTGCCTTAAAATCACTACACTCAAAACACATTTTCATACACTGGAGAGAAATGTTTCCACTATGAAATTTGGAGATTTATGTTTTCTCAAAATTCCTTTCAAACAACTCATGTAACACACATTGAGAAAAAGCATTCTACTTAAAATGTAGACTAAATCTTCCAAATATGAAAATCTCAAACTACATGTTAATGCACAATAGAGAAAAACTGTTCTTGTTTTTATTTTATTACACCTTATTTATTACATTATTTTCTCATTATGTCTTTGGATGTAAATCTTTCTCAAATTCATATCTCAAGGAATATATTTTGTCATTAAATTCCCACCTGAGATAACACATATCAGACTCCATTAGGGCTGAAAATGTTGCGACATTATTTTTCACAACTGAAGAACATTTCAATGAAAATTTTCAATAGGATTTAGTATTGAACAAAAACCACAAAAATGATTACTAGAAAAAAGACAAGGATGGTCAGTGACAAAATATTGAACAACAAACAAGGTCCTGCCTCCGACATGTTACCATGACAATGACAGAAAGTGAATGGACAGTTGGCAACAAAAAAATCTTTACTACTTATTATTTCAATACATCTTACCATGACAATGGCAGATGAAAGAAAGGACAGCGACAAATTTTGGACAATGAACAAGGTCTTTGCTTGGCACAGCACATGTTACTATGACAATGGCAGAAAAAGAACAGACATTCAACGACAAGATTCTGACAATGATCAAGAATTTGGCTGAGCATAAGTTACCATGAGATTCAGCAGCTAGAGATAATTTTTCTTTTGCAGAAATGCATACAAGGCCATCACTGACATAAATCATAGTTTGTCTCTTTTGTTTATTGTATTGAAATTGCTGCTTTTGCACACAATCAGCCAGCAGTAACATTTAAAAATCCAGCATCCACACACATTGGTGTAAATAATTTTTTTTTCACTTTCAACAATATCACTATAAACTTGGCAAACTCATTTGTGGCAAAGCATTACAAACAATGAAATTCTGCTGTTTGCATGTCTACAGCAAAGAACAACAAAAATTACTTTGTAAATACATGTATCTGACTGTATGGGGCTCATTAATGTGAAATTTACCTTGATTTTCTTCCTCCTTTTCTGCAAAGACTATTTCTTTGCATTGTCTATAATTTTGCCTTGTATGTGTGGACATGACAGATGGATTTTATGTTTTCACCAAATTCAAGGGCAGCCCTCAACCCCAGCTTTTATCATTTCCAAAATCATTTCATGCAAATTGGAAGAATACCATTAATATTTATATCAGTTTTACTTTACATATTTTTAATTAAGGAATCCATATATCCAAATAATCCAATAAAATTTATAAACTGTCTCTCAAAATTAACATTCTAGATTTCATAAGATTTTTCTCAAATTTTGATTCATGCTAATTTCAAATTTGTGATCTTCTAGTATTTCGCTCATTTTTGCTAATGGATCTTAGAAGCCTCTGCCTAGCTTTTAAATGTTAGAATCATTTTGTATGAATCAAAGGATGTCACCTCTGACTGTATTAGTTTTACCCTTAGAGATTTTTAATCAAATCCAACAGCAGTATTTTAATCTTGCTTGTTTTTTATGAAAAAATTTCTTACCCTGAAGTGAAGGTAAGTTATATGAAACATCACAGACTTCCTGAGAGACCAGAAAAATGCATTTGAAAAATCATTTAAATGTCATTCATGATCTCAATTCCACTTCTATTTCAAATATAATAACCTGAAGCCTAAAGTAAGTCTACTTACTGAAATGCTATTTCCTTGTCAATAATGTATTTCACCAAGTATGAATTCTCTTGAAATTTTCACTGAAAAAAAAATTCAAATGAATGTTTTTCACCTGAAACAAAACATTAAATGTAAATATTGACCAATAATGCAAAAAAAAAAAAAAAGAAAGAATTTTGCGAAATTCTGAACGCACCTAGAAAAAGAATTAAAAATTATTAAAATAATAAAAAAATGCGCGCTCTTTTCCTCCGCCAATTATAACAAAGTTTTGAAAATGAGATTTTGGTTTTGTAATTTTGGGGCATTTTTTATCGCGAAAAACAAGATCAATATATACTACTTGATAATGTCTTTGTTGTAATTATTTGCAATAGCCATGGCTGTAATTGAATGCTTTGACAGATAAAGCATAGACATACTTCATGCACTTCTCACAAGTAAGTTAAACAAAAAGGTGAAGACAGTTACAATATCACGACTACATTAGTTTAAGATCTCAAAGGAAGAACATTTGTTATTTTAGTTATCTTGGTATGGATGTCTTTATTTTCTATAAATGGGGTATTATAGTGGAAGGATTTATTTTAATGTATGCTTGGGTTAGTGAAGTTGACTAGATGGAGTTAGACCAACAATGATACTTTCTGATCCCCATGTTTGACCTTTTGCTACCTTGTATTTTCTTGATACAATATTTCTTCATTCCCTATTGCAGTGAAATCAACATGCACTGCTATCTTCTGTCCGTCTTGATGTTAGTATTCTTCTGAGTGTGTCAAAATTTCCAAGCCCATTTTCTTCTTATTTAAGTGACTTAGAAATTTCCTTTTCTCTTTACGTTTAATTTCCTTTTTTTTTTATTTTCATTTCTCTAAAATTTGAGTGGTTGCTCAGTTTTTCAATTTAATTCATAGTCGATTTGTCATTAACACAAAAAAACCAACTCTCCCTTGAACTTCAGAAGAAGGAAAATTAACTAGTTACCATTCAGACAAACCAAAACTGAATAACTTAAAAAAAAAAGTATTGACCCACTTATAATATTGTAGAAAAGTGGGCCACCCACTCATCCCAAAATTCATATTTACTAGCAATGAAATTATAAGACTATAAGCTTTCATAAAAATCTCCATACAATTTACAATGAGGTGCTTTTTTTTACTTTTCAAAATTAATAAAAACTCCATGCTATCCACCTCATTTAAAAAATAGCAAAAATCAGGTATTTATCAATTTAAGTGACATCTTCATTGATGCACAAACTGTATACTGCATCTTTTGTTAATAAAAATAGTTTACTTAATGTTGTGGCCTGTTAGAGCCAAGAAAAGAAACACACAAAGAAGAGATTAGATCGAACAAGTGTATTGCAATAACAGAAAATATATACAAAATAAGAGTGTTATTAGTCCGTGGTCGAACTGTCAAGTTATACAACATCTCGACTGTCTCCTCTGGCAGAAAGACTCGCAGGCAAGTATTTATGAAGGAGGACGAGTTCATTCCAATGGAGAAGTAAGGGCCCCATAACACTTCATAATATTTCCTAAAAAGTTGAAACTCAATTTTGAAATATTTAACATCTTTATAAAATATTATAATTAAGATTGTAAAAAACGAAAAACATTCTGTGTAAAAATTTATTTCATTGCCAAAATGTTTTGCTTTAGACTATATGTGCAGACATAAAAAGAGAAAAGCATTTTTAAATAATGTTCGAAGACTATTGAGTTTTATAATTAAAATTCAGAGCTGATTTTTGGAAAGTGGTCAATTCAATGTTACAAAAAATAGGTTTATGATTTAAAATTCATCTTTCAACAAACATAATTAACAGATATAATTTTGCATGCCTTAAGCTTTCTTAAAACTCAGTAGTGGTGGGGAGTAACAGATGTAAAAAGCATATTTTACTAAGTGTTTCTAAGAAACATTAATAATAAAATGATTTATTATCTTTGTAAATAAGATTTGAAAATTTAATGTATGAAGCCCCCAACCCTCCGTCTCAAAATTACATAGTGTGTACTAACTGGCCATAAATTACTTGCACCTGAGTCTGCAGCTGTTTGCTTCATTCCACCCCAGATGATTGATGATCATACGCTTATGTTCATTTTGTGATTTCTGATCTCAAAAAAGTAAAAGACCTGGACAGAGTGGAGTAAATTTTTGTGCTGTTTTTCTCAATTACTGAAAACAAGAGGTGGTGGTTTGTACATGCATAAAAAAAGGAAATAGGGCAGCCAAGAAATAACAAGGCAAATGAAGGCCAGTCTATGTGGACTAATGATTATATTGTAATTCTCTGTACATCAAGTGAAAAGAACAGTAAAAATAAAAAAATAAAAAATTAAGAACTAAAATAGAATACATTCCAGCACCAAAGTTCACGACTACTTCTGCCATGTCTGCTGTTGTTATTAATGCAGTCTTCTTGTTTTCTCTGCCCGTCAGCGATGTATTCATACCCCCTGGCGTGTGGAGGGAGAGAGAGGATATTTCTCGCGTCTTTCACTTCATGCGTTTTTCCTCTCTCTCGTCTCTTTGGCATTCTCTGTTCTGCCTCGATTTTCAAATCCGTTGTGTTTTTGTTGAAATCGTTTCAATCTGGCACTGGTGTAGGAAGACATTGGAATGTCCATCCATTAAAATACTACGTCAAATTTTTGGTCTGCTTCATCTCAATTGCCGAATAGTTTTCTACCATGTTGACTCCACTTCACTGACCTTACCCATTCACTTGTCAGTGTTAATTACATTGCATTCTCCATGGGTGATACTTTTCAAAAGTCTGATGTTAATTTTACAATTTGTCATTCATCCTCTCTTTCCTTCTTTGAGAAAGTGAAGAGGAGAGGAACAGAAAGAAAAAGAACCAGGGTACTCTCCCCTCGCTAGATCATCTGGACATCGTCAAATTATTATAAACATCTCATACAACAATGCTATATGTTTTGCCTATTTAATTCTCTCGGCCACACTCGTGTTTATTTCCCTATTCCACTTTTTCTCAGCCCCTCCAATGAAAACAAGAAAATGTTTATTTTTATGGGAACAAAAAATATATACACGCAGAAAATGTATATAAAAAATTATGTTTTAATTAAAGACAATTAACAATGACATAACAAATACTAGCATCATTTCTCTGACACTTTTGATGCATCCATTCATTAGGGTTGGGTTGTTGTAGAGATGTCAGGATTTTATTTTTTGTATAAATTATCGGAAGGTTATATGTTGTATGGGATGTGCATTGTGGTGCAGAGGATATCAGCTCGGAACAAAAAATCGGGGTGCCAAGTTCGAATTCCAGTTAAATTCCATTGCATTCACTTATGCACAAATACCTTGGGAAAGGTATTAATCCATTTCTTCCCTCCAGTTATGAGTTAAATAATAGGACAGAATGGGTTCTACCACAGAAAGCAATGGCAACATACTGTGGGATAATCTTCTGCCCAGTCAGTCATGTCTCTTTCGAGATATGATCGCCAAAAGTGTATATCACGTATAGCACTTAACTAACTGATATGTTGTATATATGGATATGAATATGGGTGTGTTAGTGTGTAGATGTGTGTGAGTGTCTGTGTATGTATACTTATATCTATAATTATATATGTATTAATTGACCGTTTCTCTTTAGACATTTAATTTTTTTCTTATTAGATTCACTATAAGATATTTTTTTAATTTATAGAAAAGTTGTTTTTGGTACATTTTGACAGAGTCTAATATAATATATAATATATTATCTTCTTCCTTCCCTCTTTTGAACTTTCCCTTTTTTATAATTTTCCCTTCCTTTCACCATTGAAAGTCATCAGTCGTTACTTTGATTACTAAGAAAATTTTGGTCCTTACGTATTATCGGGAGGACCTTTAAAAAAACGACTCAAAAATTAAAGTAAATTATTTATTGAAACGGTTAAAACAATAAAATAACATTACATTTGTAATTCCGGAGGCCAGAACGTCGCAATTGCTTCCAAAAGTGACTCAAAGACATCAGTACAGGCAACATGCTTCCGCCACATGAATTCGGCCAAATACGACTCCAAATGGTGACGTGCAGTGCCACAGTGCTTCTTGTTTCGCCACTTTGTCGATCCCCATAGGCGTTCCACTGTCTGCGTATGAGCCCCGGTGTTCGAATCCACAAAGTTGTACTTGTGGTTGACGTTGAGGTGATGAAAGCCTGATTTTTCCAGTTCCTTGGTGTTATAAGCGGGGAAAAAAAAAGAAAAAGTAAAAATCAAAGGTCCTCCCGATAATACGTAAGGACCAAAATTTTTGTATTTTATTTCTTCGTTAACTTTCCCTTGTCTACCCCTTTTGTCTTTTCTTTCCTTTCCCCCTACCACTTTTATTCCTGTAACACGGTTAAAATTTTAATTTTTGATTCTTTCATACAGGCATAAGGTAAAGTCTTCTAATACTGAGTCATGAATCTCTGTTTCTGCTTTTCCCATTTTCTTATGCCTACCCAACAAATTTAAATAAAACAATTTTTTCTTTGTTAATACCCACTTTTTTTTTAAACTTCCTGTATATGGATATATTTTTGGGCTTCTTCCAGTATAGAAATTTTGTACTATAATTGAATTAATTAAATTTGTTTTCGATCGTTGCTGATGTAGCAAGAATTTTCTCAATGAAAATGGCCATTCAATGAATCTAAATTTCGGAATTTTTTGACATACTATATATATATATATATATATATATATATATATCAGAGAGACAGACAGACTATTTTTAATGTTATTTATGCTCGACCTTGATGAAACCTAAAATGTACTTTTCTGTATATATTAAATTTTAAGGAAAAATTTAATAATGTAATTGCAAGAAATTATGTCAATTAATTCTTAAGGTTATTAATTTTCATTGAAATAAATCTCGTGCTCAAACGTTGAATTTTTATGAGTTTCCCCACTAGCTTTATTTTGAAATTATCACTTTTTTTTTGTTTTTTTTATGGAAAAAGTTATATTACATAACTCACTTTTTTCTGGTGACAAACACCTTAATTGGAAATTTGTGTAAAAATCAACAATTTTAATGAAACTGTCAGGACTTATTTACAGATGAAAGAAAATTTGAAAATCATTAATTTGAAAAAATTTTAGTAAAAATGTTTTGTTTTTTACATCTGTTACCCCACCTCCCTGTTATTGCATGAAATTTCAAAAAATTAAATTCTGTAGGCAAAAATTATTTTATTTTATTTTATTTTTTAATCATATCACCCCAAGCAAGGCGATAACACCACTGATGCGCAGGGGGCTACGTAAGAGTAAAAAGATTGGAAAAGAGAAAGCCGGAAACCACATCCTAAACAGGGAACAAGGGATGAGCCTCTTCACCTGTTCAATAGACGTGGGTGGAGTGTGAACAGGCAATAGTTTAGTCTATCTACTCCAATTGGAAATTAAAAAAATAAAGAAAAGCGTGAAAAGATTGGAAAAAAGAAAACCGGTAACAGCATCCTAAACAGGAAACAAGGGATAAGCCTCTTCACCTGTTCAATAGACGTGGGTGGAGTGTGAACCGGGCGATATATAGAATATGAATATTTTCTATAGAATATTTTTTAAGAAATTTAACTTTAAAATGTATGAAAATAAGTGTATAACCTTTAAAATACATTGCATCTATTTACGTGTTTTTTTTTCCTTTTATTTTTAAATTTCAGAAGAAAGTTAACTTTCAAATATGTGAAAATAAGTGATAAGCGTAGTTTAATTAACCTTCAAATATATTGCGTGTATTTTTTTCCTTTTTTTTATTTGGTACTTAATTTCAGAAGAAAGTTAACTTTCAAATTATGAAAATAAGTGATAAGTTTTTAAGTTACTTAATGTTTTCAGACGAAAGTTAACTTTCAAATATATGAAAATATAGATTTTTTTTTAAGAAAGTTAACTTTAAGGTTAAGTAAAACTACAGTATACTTACCACTTACTTTCATTCATATATTTGAAAAAAAGGGAAAAAACATGCAAAAATACATGCAACTTTCTGAAAACTACTGCATTTTTTTAAATTGTCAATGTCATTTTTTAACTTCCTTTATGTAATTATTGTTTTATTTTCAATGCTTTACTGTACTACTTATTTCGTTCTTTTTTTGTTATTTATAATTTATAAGTATTTTATATTTGAAGGCTAAATACAACTACACTTATCACTTATTTTCATGAGGTGCCTTCACAAAACCACTGAGAAGAGAAATACAGCAAGGCTCAAACTTAACGCCTACTATATTGCATTGTATTTTTTTCCTTTTTTTATTTGGTGTAATTTCAGAAAAGTTAACTTTCAGAATTATGAAAATAAGTGATAAGTTTTTTAAGTTACTTAATGTTTTCAGACAAAAGTTAACTTTTAAAATATATGAAAATATAGATTTTTTTAAGAAGGATTAACTTTAAGGTTAGGTAAAACTACAGTATACTTACCACTTACATTCATATATTTGAAAAAAAAGAGGAAAAAAACATGCAAAATACATGCAACTTTCTGAAAACTACTGCATTTTTAAATTGTCAATGTTTAACTTCAACATGTAATTATTGTTTATTTTCAATGCTTTACTGTACTTTCACTTATTTTACGTTCTTTTTTGTTATTTACCATTTTATAGTATTTTTATATTTGAAGGCTAATACAACTACTTCATATTTTCATGGTGCAACTTCACAAAACCACTGAAAAAACAGCAGGCTCAAACTTAAAAACAGACATTTTTCATCAAAATGTGAGTAAAATTTTAGTTTTAGGTCCCAAAGAGCTTTATCCCTTCAAATTTTTCAAAATATCCTTCTGTACAAATGCTGAACTCCAATCAACAATTGAATATTTTAGAAACCTACTATTTTTTATGTTAACAAACCAGAGAAAAAATAAAACTTTCTGCCACCCACAACCATCTCAATAAAAAGACATTCACTGCAGAATCACGTTAGGCATGGGAAGCTGTTTTGTACACTTCCTTAACTGTAAATTACTACAGCATATTTTTTGTGTAATTTCAGAAAGTTTATATGCCCAATTTCAGAATAGAGTTAACTTTCAAATGTTATGAAAATAAGTGTGACAATTAACCTTCAAATATATTGCGTGTTGCGTGTTTTTTTAACTTTTTTTGGTACCTAATTTTCAGAAAGTTAAACCTTCAAAATAAATATAATACAGTTTCAAAATTATTTCAGTCATTTGTGAATAAGTCCTGAAAAGTTTCATCAAAATCTGATCATTGTTTCATTTTTGCAAGAATTTCCAAATCAATGTTTCCACCTACAAAATAAATGAGCTGCGTAAATATTACATTTGGTTCGGTGTGTAGTTAAATTCTAGTCTCTCATTGTATCAAAACAAAACAAAAAAAACAAAGGTTTTTAAAAATGTTTTATTACATATTACAAAGGATTGAAAATTTAATAAAATAATTAAAATAGAAATACTTTGGGATCCTCTTTTTAATGTAAACATTTAGACGATAAACTTTGTTTACAAGTTTGGGTTGAGCACTTTTCATGCGCTGTTTTTTAGTTTTTTTTTTAACTATTGGAGGGTATGTAAAGTCTTCTACCCAGGGCTGCACATAACGATGTCATATTTTTTTTCTATATCAAACGAAAAATTCTTTTATATATATATATTCCACTTTCCTTTCCTTTCCAGGCCAGAACGGTTTTGAAAACTAATATGAAATTTTTGTGCACGAATGATTTTTTGGGATTTCTTTAATAATCTCATTTGTGTTCTGTTCAAATAATGTTAAATTCAAATATGAATTACGCAAAATAACCAAGTTTAGAAAGCATGACAGTTAAATGAAGAACTCATTGTGGAATGTAAATTAATGTATTTTATTTTTTGAAACTGCTGAAACTTTTTTAAAAAATCTGTCAGAAAATTAAAATGAAAATGCATTAAAACTATGACATTCTTCGAAAATTATCTAAGCTTTTAATTGCTTTAATAAATAATATAAATTTTAAAAAAATTCCTTTTATTCTTACATTTTTTAACTATAATCATTTATAAAGTTTCCAAATTATTTAAAAAATATTTCCCTTTCTTGCTAGCCATCAGTCTGATGACAGGTTACGTAGTGAAGACGAATTATAGTTAAAAATTAAAATGTTTTCAATTTTTTTGTGTGTTTTTTGAGCGTTACTTTTTTTTTTTGTATGATAATTTTAAAATTGCAAATTAAAGCCATGTTTTTCAGGGTAATTCCCATTTAATGTAAAAAAATTTGTGCAGTTATGGCACTTGTGATCATAGCCATATGCTCACCTTACCTTAATCTGTCAACATTCCTGTGTTTAAAAATAGTTTATTTCAGGCCTTAAATAAAGTAATACTTGTGTAAATCAGATTAATTTAATGAGTGTATTTCAGTATAATATTAATACAGATGTATATTTTATTTTTGCAATTTTATTTCAAAATTAGCTTTTCTTTATAAATCTGTCAATTGTGAAAATGGCCAAATTTAACAATTAAACATCTTAAAATTTTATATTCAATCATCATAATTTCTTTTTAAAATATCAGAGTATTTTGCTTGCTGGAAATATTAAATTTAATCATTTAGCTTACAATTAAAATTGAATAAATTTTAAGAAACCCTTTTTTTATTCAATTTAAAATTTAGATACCGAAAATGAGTGGTGGTATCTACTTTTGCCTTTATTTTTTGAAAATCTGCTCCGTATTAAAATAAAAAATGCAATAAATCTATGACACTATTTAATTTGATAAACTTTTAATTGCCTTAATATATGATATGTAATAGAAACATTATAGTCTGAAAAATAAAACTTTTTCAATTAATAATGAAATTTTTAAAGAATTGGCCTGTCTAACTTAATTATAATAATTTATACGAAAATTTAAAATATTTTAAAAAATACTTCAAAGATTTGTTGCCATTAGTTTTTTTTGTATTTAATGAAGATTTTCTTTACTAATCAAAAATTTTGAGTTTTGTGATGTGATTTCAATAGGTGGCAAAATAAAGGTATAGCCTTAGAGATTGATAAACTGTCCAATTCTTTTATTTACGAGAAGGAAGAAGCACTTGTGAATCACTAAGGTTTTTTCTAAAAATTCACTAATTTGTTCATGTTGTCCATTTTTTTACATTATAGAGAAACTTTTCGAACTTTATTACTCTTATTAAATGTTAGGTTTCATAATTTTATCAATTCTTGTCACCACATTTATTTCTGTCATCACTCACTCCATGATTAAAAACTACTTTGATTCTAAATTTCCTGCTAAGTAAATAATAATTGTTCAGATCAGATTAATTTTCGCTGATTTTCTAATTTTCCAAAAATCACATGTATATTTTACTTTTGCAATATTTTAAAATGAAGAATTTGCTTTTGTTTACAAAGTGTCAGTAATACAAAATATTGCTTTTGAAAACTCTAAAAGTTGAGATTCATATCAATATAATTTGCATTTGAAACACAGGAGGTGTTTGCTTTGACTGGAAATATATTTAATCCTTTAGCAATTAAAGCTAAAATGAATACTAAAGAAAACTTTATTTGTTTAAAAAAAAATTTTTAAACTTGAATTTAATTTTTTTGTTTTACTTAATTATTTATCAATAAATTTCATGAACAATTATAAAAAAACAAGTAACCACTTCGATTACAATGAAAAAACCTAGAGAAGCTATTTTTGTAAAACATTATTTTGATGGAAAAGGGTTTTACTTTGAATATATCCTGAACAGCAAATGAAGTTTTTTTTTAATTAATGTTTGAGTTTATTGAGTTTTCTATTTTACAATTCAGAAACTGATTTTTGAAGAAGTGTTCACTCAATTTTATAAGATCGATTTATGATTACAATTCTTTAAAAATTCTGTCTTTAATTAATGAAACTAAATTTGAATGTCTCAAGCTTTCATAAAATTGAAAGAGGTGGGTGTGCACTGAGAGAAGGAGGTAAAAAAAAGTATTTTGTCCCAGCCATTCCTAAGATTTCTAAGATATTTTTTCATTTCTTTATGACTAAGTTATGGTTTTCATGGCATTTCTTTTGTCACTTCCTTCACATCTGCTGTACCTGCACTTGATCATTTTATTTCTTTCTTCTCTTTCTTCACTTGCATCCCCCACATATACACACCATTAGAGTTTACACTACCTTGCTTTGGGTGAAATAATTATCTTCCTCTCTCCTTGACTCTCATCTTTCTCTTGTGCTTCCTTCCTTAAGCAGTATCCTCTTTTTTGTTTTTTTTTGTTTCAGGAAATTTTCAAATGAAAAAGACATGCAAATTCACACTGGAGAGAAACCATATTCTTGTGAAATATGTGGATCAACATTTTCTGAAATTCTCTGAAACAACACATTCGAAGTCACACTGGAGAAAAACCATATTCTTGTGAAATATGTGGATCAGCATTTTCAAAAAATTCTCACCTGAAAGAACATATGCGAATTCACCTGGAGAGAAAACCATATTCTTGTGAAATATGTGGATCAACATTTCAAAAATTCTCACCTGAAAGAACATATGCGAATTCACACTGGGAGAGAAACCATATTCTTGTGAAATGTGTGAATCAACATTTTTAACTAATTCTGGTTTGAAAAAGCACAATCAAATTCACACTGGGGAAAAACCATATTCTTGTGCAGAAATATATTGGAACAACATTTTCAGAAATGAACTGATTTAGAAAAAGCACCAATCGAATTCACACTGGAGAGAAACCATATTCTTGTGAAATATGTGGATCAGCATTTTCAAGTAATTCTGATTTGAAAGACTTTCTCAGTTCCACACTGGAGGAAAGCCATATTCTTGTGAAATATGTGGATCAGCATTTTCAGTAATTCTCATTTGAAAGAGCAATCGAATTCACACTGGAAAACCATATTCTTGTGAAATATGTGGAACAGCATTTTCAAGTAATTCTGATTTAGCACAATCGAATTCACACTGGAGAGAAACCATATTCTTGTGAAATATGTGGAACAGCATTTTCAAGTAATTCTGATTTGAAAAACCTATTGAATTCTTTGGAGAGAAACCATATTCTTGTGAAATATGTGGATCAGCATTTTTCAAGTAATTCTCATTTGAAAAATACAATCGAATTCCACACTGGAGAAACCATATTTTGTGAAATGTGAATCAGCATTTTCACATAATTCTCATTTGAAAAATCACAAAGAATTTGTACTGGGGAAAAACCATATTCTTGAAATATGTGGATCAACATTTCACATAATTCTCATTTGAGAAAAATCACAAAGAATTCACACTGGGGAAAAACCATATTCTTGTGGAACTAATGTGGATCAACATTTTCAAATAATTCTCAGCTTAAAACACATATTCGAATTCTACACTGGAAAACCATATTCTTGGCATTAAAGAATATGTGGCTCAGCTTTTCCTTCATTCTCAGCTTAAAAGACATATTCTAATTCCTTTGGAGGAAAACCATATTCTTGTGAAATGTGTGAATCAACATTTTTAACTAATTCTGGTTTGAAAAAGCACAATCAAATTCCACACTGAGAAAACCATATTCTTGTGAAATATGTGGGACAACATTTTCAAGTAATTTCTAGTTTTGAAAAAACTGTCCAATTCCACACTGGAGAAAACCATATTCTTATGAAATATGTGGATCAACATTTTCAAGTAATTCTAACTTGAAAAGCTGAAATCGAATTCACACTGGAGAGAAACCATATTCTTGTGAAATATGTGGATCAGCATTTTCAAATGAATTCCCTGATTTGAAAATGCTGTTGAATTCACACTGGAGAGAAACCATTCTTGTGAAATATGTGGATCAGCATTTCAAGTAGTACAGTTTGAAAAGGCACACAATCGAATTCCACACTGGAGAGAAACCATATTCTTGTGAAATATGTGGATCAGCATTTTCAAGTAATTCCTGATTTGAAAAGGCTGTCAGATTCTGGAGAGAAACCATATTCTTGTGAAATATGTGGATCAGCATTTTCACACTGAAGATATGTTGAAAAATGCAAGGAATTCACACTGGGGAAAAACCATATTGCCCTTGGAATATGTGGATCAACATTACAAATAATTCTCAGCTTAAAACACATATTCGAATTCACACTGGAGAGAAACCATTGTATGAAATGTGTGGATCAGCATTTTTAACTAATTATGATTTGAAAAAGCACAATCAAATTCACACTGGGGAGAAACCATATTCTTGTGAAATATGTGGATCAGCATTTTCAAATAATTCTCATTTGAAAAAGCACAATCGAATTCACACTGGAGAGAAACCATATTCTTGTGAAATATGTGGATCAGCATTTTCATCTAATTCTAATTTGAAAAGGCACAATCAAATTCACACTGGAGAGAAAACATATTTTCATTAAATATGTGAATTAGCAAGAAATTTCTAACTAAAAAAATAATTTCATTCATTTTTGTCTTGAAAGTTTCATCAAAATCTTTACAATTATTTCATTTGTGCAAGAATTTCAAAATTCATGTATTTTTCACCTGGCATAAAAGATATTTTCAACATGATATCAACAAAAAAACATTTCTAACCAAATCTTTGTATGTATAACATAGGATTAAACATTTTAATAAAATAATAAAAAAGATTCTGTCTTACCCCTTTATAATATCAAAAATATTTTGGTGATATAACTTTTTAGTATAATAAAATATGGGAAGTTTTTTTTTACTGATTTTCAAATCAGTTGTGAACAAGTGTATCTTTGAATAAATTTTTGGTACTTCATTCGTGAAAAAATTAAATTTAATAAATAGCTTTTTTGATTTAAAAAAAAATTTGAGAAAATCATTGAATCAAAATGATGATTATAGTAGCAATGGACTGAGTCTAAATATTTTCTGAAAAATCAAATGTAGTACATATTACAATATTAACTTTTTATATTAGTATTATTACTAAATGCAAAGACGAGTATGGTGAATGCAAGTCAGAACTTGGAAGGGAGAAAAATGGAGAAAATTCAAATATGGCAGAGATAAATATAGAAAAAAAAGTTGAATAGAAATTTCCTGCAGGAATTTGTGTTGATAAAGGAATTGAAGGTGACAATGATGATTTGCCAAAGGAAGAGAGCTCCAGTGCTTGTGGTAAGGATAATAATAAAGTAATAATAAAGAACATAGCAACACATTTCTATGATTTATTTTATATGCAATTTTATTCATGCCAATATTTCATCACTTTCTCTCAGCCTGTCTATGGTATGTAGCACTTGTTTTTAGTTGATCCAAAACATATTACATATTACAAGATAAACTTTTGATGTCAGTATTATTAATAAATGCAAAGATGAGGATGCTGAATGTAAATCCGAACTAGGATAAAGTGGAATAGGAATTTCTTGTAGGAATTAATGTTGATAAAGAAATTGAATGCGAATCTCTGGTTTGCAGCACTTGTTTTTAGTTGATTCAAAATGCCTTTAAATTAACAAATTACATATATTTGATTTTGGTGCATTTTTCATTAAGACAATTCTTGAATTGTTGTTTATAAACCTATTTCATAACTTGCTATACTGTGTCGTTCTTACTCTAGTACTCAATTTAATTCTTATTTTTCAGTTTCTATCTTTGAGAGTTCCTGAAAACATTATGGATATTTATGAGAAAAAAGGCATTTTTAGATTGTGAAATTCTTGGATTTGTATTTATTTTTAAATGGTCATAAATAGATAAGCCATTTCCTTTGAAATATGTAATCTTAAAAAAATAATGTAATCTTAAACAAGAGAGAAATGTTTCCACTGCAAAATCTGTGGAGTAAGTTTTGCCTTAAAATCACTACACTCAAAACACATTTTCATACACTGGAGAGAAATATTTCCACTATGAAATTTGGAGATTTATGTTTTCTCAAAATTCCTTTCAAACAACTCATGTAACACACATTGAGAAAAAGCATTCTACTTTAAAATGTGTAGACTAAATCTTCCAAATATGAAAATCTCAAACTACATGTTAATGCACAATAGAGAGAAAAACTGTTCTTGTTTTTATTTTATTACACCTTATTTATTACATTATTTTCTCATTATGTCTTTGGATGTAAATCTTTCCTAAATTCATATCTCAAGGAATATATTTTGTCATTAAATTCCCACCTGAGATAACACATATCAGACTCCATTAGGGCTGAAAATGTTGCGACATTATTTTTCAACTGAAGAACATTTCAATGAAAATTTTCAATAGGATTTAGTATTGAACAAAAACCACAAAAATGATTACTAGAAAAAAGACAAGGATGGTCAGTGACAAAATATTGAACAACAAACAAGGTCCTGCCTCGACATGTTACCATGACAATGACAGAAAGTGAATGGACAGTTGGCAACAAAAATCTTTACTAACTTACTACTTCAATACATCTTACCATGACAATGGCAGATGAAAGAAAGGACAACGACAAATTTTGGACAATGAACAAGGTCTTTGCTTGGCACAGCACATGTTACTATGACAATGGCAGAAAAAGAACAGACATTCAACGACAAGATCTCTGACAATGATCAAGAATTTGGCTGAGCATAAGTTACCATGAGACTGCAGCAGCCAGAGATAATTTTTCTTTGCAGAAATGCATACAAGGCCATCACTGACATAAATCATAGTTTGTCTCTTTTGTTTATTGTATTGAAATTGCTGCTTTTGCACACAATCAGCCAGCAGTAACATTTAAAAATCCAGCATCCACACACATTGGTGTAAATAATTTTTTTTCACTTTCAATAATATCACTATAAACTTGGCAAACTCATTTGTGGCAAAGCATTACAAACAATGGAAATTCTGCTGTTTGCATGTCTACAGCAAAGAACAGAAAACAAAATTACTTTGTAAATACATGTATCTGACTGTATAAATATTAATGTAGAGAAATTTACCTTGATTTTTCTTCCTTTTCTGCAAAGATCATTTCTTTGCATTGTCTATAATTTTGCCTTGTATTTGTGGACATGACAGATGGATTTCATGTTTTTCACAAATTCAAGAGACAGCCCTCAACCCCAGCTTTTTATCATTTCCAAAATCATTTCATGCAAATTGGAAGAATGCCATTAATGACTGTATCAGTTTTGCACTTACATATTTTTAATCAAGGAATCCATATATCCAAATAAATCCCAATAAAATTTATAAACTGTCTCTCAAAATTAACATTCTGAATTTCATAAGATTTTTCTCAAAGATTTGGATTCATGCTAATTTCAGAATTGTGATCTTCTAGTATTTATTCATTTTTGCTAATGGATATAGAAGCCTCTTACCCACCAACTTTCATTTTGTATGAATCAGAAGGATGTCACCTCTGACTGTATTAGTTTTACCCTTAGAGATTTTTAATCAAATCATAAGCAGTATTTTAATCTTGCTTGTTTTTTTATGAAAAAATTTTTCTTCACCCTGAGAAGTGAAAGGTAAGTTATGCAAACATCACAGACTTCCTGAGAGACCAGAAAAATGCATTTGAAATCATTTAAATGTCATTTCTGAATGTCAATTCCACTTCTATTTCAAATATAATAACCTGAAGCCTAAAGTAAGTCTACTTACTAGAAATATTCATTTTCCTTGTCAATAATGTGTTTTCTTTTAAGTATAGATTATATTGAAATTTTCACTGCAAAAAAAAAAAAAAAATTCAAATGAATGTTTTTCACCTGAAACAAAACATTAAATGTAAATATTGACCAATAATGCAAAAAAAAAAAAAAAAGAGAAGAATTTTTGCCGAAATTCTGAACATGCTAGAAAGAATTAGAAATTATTAAAATAATAAAAAAGTACTGTATCCTTTCCTCCTTAATTATAACAAAGGGTTTGAAAATGAGATTTTGGTTTTGTAATTTTAGGGCATTTTTCATCAACGAAAAACAAGATGTATCTACTTGATAATGTCTTTGTTGTAATTATTTGCAATAGCCATGGCTGTAATTGAATGCTTTGACAGATAAAGCATTAGACATACTTCATGCACTTCTCACAAGTAAGTTAAACAAAAAGGTGAAGACAGTTACAATATCCACGACTACATTAGTTTAAGATCTCAAGAAGAACATTTGTTATTTTAGTTATCATGGTATGGATGTCTTTATTTTCTATAAATGGGGTATTATAGTGGAAGGATTTATTATAATGTATGCTTGGGTTAGTGAAGTTGACTAGATGGAGTTAGACCAACAATGATCACACTTTCTGATCCCCATGTTTGACCTTTTGCCACACTTGTATTTTCTTGATACAATATTTCTTCATTCCCTATTGCATTGAAATCAACATGCACTGCTATCTTCTGTCCGTCTTGATGTTAGTATTCTTCTGAGTGTGTCAAAATTTCCAAGCCCATTTTCTTCTTATTAAGTGACTTAGAAATTTCCTTTTCTCATGTTACGTTTAATTTCCTTTTTTTTTATTTTCATTTTCTCTAAAATTTGGTGGTTGCTCAAGTTTTTCAATTTAATTCATAGTCGATTTGTCATTAACACAAAAAAAACCAACTCACTTGAACTTCAGAAGAAGGAAAATTAACTAGTTGCCATTCAGACAAACCAAAACTGAATAACTTAAAAAAAAAGTATTGACCCACTTATAATATTGCTTGAAAAGTGGGCCAACCACTCATCCCAAAATTCATATTTACTAGCAATGAAATTATAAGACTATAAGCTTTCATAAAAATCTCCATACAATTTACAATGAGGTGCTTTTTTTACTTTTCAAAATTAATAAAAACTCCATGCTATCCACCTCATTTTAAAAAATAGCAAAAATCAAGGAATTATCCAATTTAAATGACATCTTCATTGATGCACAAACTGTATACTGCATCTTTTATTAATAAAAATAGTTTTACTTAATGTTGTGGCCTGTTAGAGCCAGGAAGAAACACACAAAAAGAAGGTAGATCGAACCAGTGTATTGCAATAACAGAAAATATATACAAAATAAGAGTGTTATTAGTCAGCTGGTCCGAACTGTCAAGTTATACAACATCTCGACTGTCTCCTCTAGAAAGACTCGCAGGCAAGTATTTATGAAGGAGGGACGAGTTCATTCCAATGTAGATAGGGCCCCATAACACTTCATAACAATATTTCCTAAAAAGTTGAAACTCAATTTTGAAATATTTAACGACTTTATAAAATATTATAATTAAGATTGTAAAAAACAGAAAAGCATTCTGTGTAAAGATTTAATTTTCATTGCAAAATGTTTTGCTTTAGACTATATGTCCTGAACATAAAAGAAAAGCATTTTTAAATGTGTTCGAAGACTATTGAGTTTATAACTTAAAATTCAGAGCTGATTTTTTGGAAAGTGGTCATTCAATGTTACAAAAAATAGGTTTATGATTTAAATTCTGTCTTTAATAAACATAATTAACAGATATAATTTTGCATGCCTTAAGCTTTCTTAAAACTCAGTAGTGGTGGGGAGTAACAGATGTAAAAAGCATATTTTACTAAGTGTTTCTAGAAAACATTAATAATAAAATGATTTATTATCTTTGTAAATAAGATTTGAAAATTTAATGTATGAAGCCCCCAACCCTCCGCGTCTCAAAATTACATAGTGTGTACTAACTGGCCATAAATTACTTGCACCTGAGTCTGCATCTGTTTGCCTTCATTCCACCCCAGATGATTGATGATCTTTCACACTTTATGTTCATTTTGTGATTTCTGATCTCAAAGAAGTAAAAGACCTGGACAGAAGAGTCGATAGAATTTTTGTGCTGTTTTTCTCAATTACTGAAAACAAGAGGTGGTGGTTTGTACATGCATAAAAAAAGGAAATAGGGCAGCCAAGAAATAACAAGGCAGAATGAAGGCCAGTCTATGTGGACTAATGATTATATGTAATTCTCTGTACATCAAGTAGAAAAGAACAGTAAAAATAAAAAAATAAAAAATTAAGAACTAAAAATAGAATACATTTCAACTTTTCAAAGTTCACGACTGCTTCTGCCATGTCTGCTGTTGTTATTAATACAGTCTTCTTGTTTTCTCTGCCCATCAGCGATGTTCATACCCCTGGCGTGTGGGGAGAGGGAGAGAGGATATTTCTCGCGTGCTTTCCTTTGTGCGTTTTCACTCTCTCTGCGTCTCTTTGGCATTCTCTGTTCTGCCTCGATTTTCAAATCCGTTGTGTTTTGTTGAAATCGTTTCAATCTGGCACTGGTGTAGGAAGACATTGGAATGTCCATCCATTAAAATACTACGTCAAATTTTTGGTCTGCTTCATCTCAATTGCCGAATAGTTTTCTACCATGTTGACTCCACTTCACTGACCTTACCCATTCACTTGTCAGTGTTAATTACATTGCATTCTCCATGGGTGATACTTTTCAAAGTCTGATGTTAATTTTACAATTTGTCATTCATCCTCTCTTTCCTTCTTTGAGAAAGTGAAGAGGAGAGGAACAGAAAGAAAAAGAACCAGGTACTCTCCCCTCGCTAGATCATCTGGACATCGTCAAATTATTATAAACATCTCATACAACAATGCTATATGTTTTTGCCTATTTAATTCTCCTGGCTATTTTCGTGTTTATTTCCCTATTCACTTTTTCTCAGCCCCTCAATGAAAACAAGAAAAATGTTTATTTTATGGGAACAAAACATATATACATGAAAAATGTATATAAAAAATTAAGTTTTAATTAAAGACAACAATGACAAAACAAATACTAGCATCATTTTTCTGACACTTTTGATGCCTCCATTCATTAGGGTTTGGTTGTTGTAGAGATATCAGGATTTTATTTTTTGTATAAATTATCGGAAGGTTATATGTTGTATGGGATGTGCATTGTGGTGCAGAGGATATCGGCTCGGAACAAAAAATCGTGGTGCCAAGTTCGAATTCCAGTTAAATTCCATTGCATTCACTTATGCACAAATACCTTGGGAAAGGTATTAATCCATTTCTTCCCTCCAGTTATGAGTTAAATAATAGGACAGACTGGGTTCTACCACAGAAAGCAATGGCAACATACTGTGGGATAATCTTCTGCCCAGTCAGTCATGTCTCTTTCGAGATATAATCGCCGAAAGTGCATATCACGTATAGCACTTAACTAACTGATATGTTGTATATGTGGATATGAATATGGGTGTGTTAGTGTGTAGATGTGTGTGAGTGTCTGTGTATGTATACTTATATCTATAATTATATATGTATTAATTGACCGTTTCTCTTTAGACATTTAATTTTTTTCTTATTAGATTCACTATAAGATATTTTTTTAATTTATAGAAAAGTTGTTTTTGGTACATTTTGACAGAGTCTAATATAATATATAATATATTATCTTCTTCCTTCCCTCTTTTTAACTTTCCCTTTTTTATAATTTTCCCTTCCTTTCACCATTGAAAGTCATCAGTCATTACTTTGATTACTAAGAAAATTTTTGTATTTTATTTCTTCGTTAACTTTCCCTTGTCTACCCCTTTTGTCTTTTCTTTCCTTTCCCCCTACCACTTTTATTCCTGTAACACGGTTAAAATTTTAATTTTTGATTCTTTCATACAGACATAAGGTAAAGTCTTCTAATACTGAGTCATGAATCTCTGTTTCTGCTTTTCCCATTTTCTTATGTCTACCCGACAAATTTAAATAAAACAATTTTTTCTTTGTTAATACCCACTTTTTTTTTAACTTCCTGTATATGGATATATTTTTGGGCTTCTTCCAGTATAGAAATTTTGTACTATAATTGAATTAATTAAATTTGTTTTCGATCGTTGCTGATGTAGCAAGAATTTTCTCAATGAAAATGGCCATTCAATGAATCTAAATTTCGGAATTTTTTGACATACTATATATATATATATATATATATATCAGAGAGACAGACAGACTATTTTTAATGTTATTTATGCTCGACCTTGATGAAACCTAAAATGTACTTTTCTGTATATATTAAATTTTAAGGAAAAATTTAATAATGTAATTGCAAGAAATTATGTCAATTAATTCTTAAGGTTATTAATTTTCATTGAAATAAATCTCGTGGTCAAACGTTGAATTTTTAAGAGTTTTCCCCCTAGCTTTATTTTGCAATTATCACTTTTTACTAATAAAAAGATATAATGTGCTCGAGTATTTTTGAGCAAGGAACAAATTCTTCATTTACACCGTTGTTTTACAATTTCGTATGTTCAGAAACTAGATCCGATCTATTTTCAGATAATTCATCTTAATTGCAATTTCTTTAAAACTCTAAAGTTAATTGATTACCAGATATTTTTGATGTTGAAAAAGAAATATCAAGTCGAGAAACTTTATCCTGTTTTTTTTTTCTTTGAAAGTTTTTAGATTCGCCGTGAAAAGGTAAGTTAGACGAACATTCACGTATTTACTAAAAGACAAACACCAAAAAGCATTTTAAATCATTTAAATCATGTTTTCTTCCTTGAAAGAAATTTGCTTACATTTTTCTTATATTTGAAAGATAATAGCCTAAACGAATGAGAATGAAAAAGAAAACTGAAATTCCGTCTCTAAATAAATCTTTCATTTCTGACATTTTTCAAACATCGATGAGTTTTCTCGTCCTTCATTGGATCGCCATTTTAGACGAAACGTGAAGACAACAAATGTTTTAATATTTTCTAACACTGTATTTGTCTGTACTTCTGAGATGAGGTACTATCAAAATGTTTGAAAAACATAGTAAATAATTTAAATCCCTAAAATGAGTCTTGCGTTTAACACCAATACCCAACACTAACAGAATTTAAGATTTTTTTACCAAAATTTCGAACGTGTTAGGAAGAATTTTTTTTTAAATTTGAGGAAATGATTAAAAAATACTTTAATCTTTCCACTAATAACAAATATTTTGATGTAAAATGTTTGTTTTTATTTAATATTTTAATATGCGGGTTTTTGGTTTTTTTTGGGGGGGGGGGTTGTGATTTAGTGGAGGTACCTCCAATGAATCACTGAAAATGAAAAAGCAGCATAGTCTGAAGGAAAAAGACCCCATAAAAACAAAGTTTTTTTCGGCAAAATGTTTATATTATCATTAAAGAGGATAGATCAAAGCATTTTTTAATTATTTTTAAATTGTTTCTAACACGTTCGAAATTTTGGTAGAATTTTTTTTTCTTTCGTCAGTGCTTGATTTAAATTGATGCATAGTTTACGTGAAAGAACGTAATATTTACGCAATTTTTTGACAGTGAAAGACATTAATTTGGAATTCTTGCAAAAATGTAATAATGGTCTGATTTTTATGAAAATTTCAGGACTTATTAAATAATTTACTGAAATCAATTTTGAAATAATTATTTTTATAAAATATTGAAAAAGACATTTTTCTTTTTTTACATATGACCGATTAATTTCAAGAAATGTCGAAAAATGTGACTAGATGCCCCATATAGATAATTCTAATTAAATTCAGGAGTCATTGGAAAATGCTAATCAACTGAAGTGATATATAGTATAATGAATAGAGACGAGGACCGGGAACGGAGCACGTGTGTATTTTTTATTGCGGGTAGTTACAAGAGTACGAGCTATATCTCGTTTCGTACTAAGTCTGCATGCATAGACTTAGCATTGTTTTCGTATCATAACATCCCCCCTGTTTAGTTATGTGTTAGTGTTTATTTTAGTCCTTGTGTTAGTGTTTATTTTAGTCCTTGAATCGTGCTGGGGTTTTTATGGCCCGTCCAGATCGAGTACGAGTAGGACTTTTTTGGGTTGGGTCTTCTTGTGTGCTTTTTGTGTTGTGGTGGTGCGTGATAGTTTGTTTCTGTCCACTGTGTATGTGGGCTTGTCCCGTGCTCTGTGTTGTTGGTGTAGGGCTGTCGAAGTGAACTTTTTTTATTGTAGTCCGTATTGGTACAGAACGAAGGTGGGCTCTGTTGCGGCGAAGTCTGTTCCCGTTTGGAGTCTGTACAATGTAACTCCTTGGGTTGTCCTCGTCCTTCCGAACAACTGTCCCAGGGTACCATAGCTTGTCTGCTTGGTTTACTATGGTTACATGTTGGCCTGGGTATAGTGGTGGTAGGTCTATGGTTTGCATCCTACCATCATGGGTTTTCTTCATTTCTTCGGACCTTTCCTCTAATCTTTGTCGGTACTCTTCCTTTCCAGGCTCTACTCGGCTGGGTAGCGTCGTGGGTATAGCTCGTCCAAATAGTAGTTCAGCGGGTGATGGTAGCTTGCTATCTATTGGAGTTGCTCTGATCTGCAGTAGTGCAAGTTGTATGTCACCCTTGCTTCTCAAGCATTTCTTCATTACTGATTTGACATGCCGTACATGTCTCTCAATGAATCCGTTGCTTCTTGCGAAGCGTGGTGAGCTGGTGATATGTCTGATACCCCATGAAGTAATGAAGTTCTGGAAAGCTTGTCCGGTGAATTGTGGTCCATTGTCCGTCATGATTTGGTCAGGTCGTCCGAATAAAGATGCGTAGCTCTTGATTTTGTCGGCTACTGCTTTGCTGGATATTGGTGTATGCATTTCATCAACCACTGGGTATTTTGAGTACCTGTCCACAGTGAGGAGGTATTGGCGTCCATTTACTTCAAACAGGTCTGATGCAATGTATTGCCACGGTTGTGATGGGATATTATGTGGCTCAATTGTTTCACACCTGTTTGCATCTTGGTGTTCCTGGCAAAGCGAACATGACTGGCACATTTTTTCAATGTCCTTATTTATGTTTGGCCAGTATACACTCTCTCTTGCGAGTCGACGGGTTTTCTCAATGCCTTGGTGGGCTTCATGGAGTTGATGTAGAATGTCGTCCCTCATGGATTCTGGGATCAGAACTTGTTTTCCTTTGAAAAGTATTCCTGTCTCGAGGGCTAGTTCGTCGCGGAATGACCAGTATATTCTGATGTCAGTCGGTACATCTCGAATAGTTTCTGGCCACCCTTGAAATACGATTTCCTTCAGGAGATTTAGTGTTCGGTCCCTTGTGGTTTCCCTGCATAGCAAAGTTCTTTTCTCCATTGAGAAATTGATGGTTGCAATGGTGAGGTGCTCATCATCGGCTCCTGTGTCTATGCCATCAATTCTTTCGTCTAGTTCGACGACACTGTTGTTTTCTGGGTTGGGCAGTCGGCTAAGTGTGTCTGCAAGGATCATATCTTTGCCTGGGCGGTAGACTACCCTGAAGTTGTATCCTTGTATCTTTAACAGCATACGTTGCAAACGTGGTGGTGCTGAGTGCAATGGCTTTGAGCATATAGTGACTAGGGGTTTGTGGTCGGTCACTACTGTAAAAGTACTTGCATAAAGGTATGTATGGTAGCGCTGAATACCATGTACAATTGCAAGCATTTCGCGCTCGATATTGCTGTATCTAGATTGGCATTCAGTCAGCGTTTTGGAACCGAATGCGATTGGCTTGCCTGCTTGTGTCAGTGCTACCCCCAGACCCTTCTGCGATGCATCTACTTCCAGTGTTACTGGTTTTGTTTGGTCATAGTACGCTAGGAGGGCGTCGGCAGTGATCATTTCTTTTAGATCATTATAGCACCGTTGGTGGTTTGGATCCCAAATCCAGGGTGTTTGTGATTTTAGGAGGCCGCGCAACGGGTGTGCCTTTTCTGCAAAGTTTGGGATATATTGTGAAAGATAGTTCAGCATCCCTAAGAAGCGCTGTAGATCGTCCTTGTTTTGTGGTTGTGGCATCTGTTGGATGTCCCGTACCTTGGTAGGGTCTGGCTTGATACCTGTGGGTGTATATATGTTTCCAAAAAATGTGATGCTGCATTTTTTGATAGCACATTTTTTACTGTTGAAGACAAGACCAGTTTTATCTGCTCTATCCATTAGGTTTAGCAGATTTCTGTCATGCTCCTCATCATCCTCTCCATATACCGCTACGTCGTCGGCTATGCTAGCTACACCTTCCAGGCCTTCAAGGATTTGGTCCATTTTTGCTTGGAATATGTCTTGCGAGACACTTAAGCCAAATGGTAGTCGTTTCCAGCAGACCCTTCCAAATGGTGTTCTACAGGTTGTCAGTAGCTGGGATTGTTCATCCAGGTGAATTGACCAATATCCTGCTTTGGCGTCCAGCTTGCTGAATACTTTTGCCTTCGCAAATTTTGGGTTCAGTTCTTCCACCGTGGGTATCCTGTAAGGGCATCTCTTTAAACTAGAGTTTAGCTTCTGAGGGTCGATGCATATCCTGAGGGATCCATCCTTTTTTGTGCTAAAAGCTAAGCTTGAGCACCAATCTGTGTGCTCTTCTACTTTTCTCAGCACATCCTCTTGTATCAACCTTTCGATTTCTTCCTTGATTTTGTCTTTGAGGTGGATGCTGTATTTACGGGGATGGTCGATGAATGGCTCTGCATCATCCTTTAGCAGGAGTTTAGCGGTTCCGCTGAAGTTTCCTATCCTATCGAACTGTTCTGGGTATGCTTCCTTGAGTTGCTCAACATCACAGATAGGTGTATGAGGTATTCTTGGTGTTGCGCTCTTTATAGCGTCAACGTTTATCGTGATGAGGTTGAGCTGTTCGCTTGTAGGTAGACCTATAACGGCTGGTCCTGGAACATCTACCACATAAAATGTGGCATCTATCCATTTGGAATCTTTGTGTTGGCATGGGATGTTGATGGTCCCTGCGCAGGCGATTGTGTCGCCACTATAGGAAGTAAGTCTTATGTGTGATGATGGTTGTAGGATGTTTAGGGCAGCTTTGTTGGTTCCGTACATTTGTCGGAACGTTCTCATAGGAAGGGTGTTCCCTGATGCCCCAGAGTCAATCTTCAAGCGGAGTGTATGTGGTGGATTGGGTACGCGGGGAGGTTTTATGGTTAGGATTGTATAAACTTCATTTCTGGGCTGTTTGTCGATGCTGTCCATACATTTGTCACTTATTGTGATGGAATAGAAGTGTTTGTGATAGTTGTCACTATCATTATCAATGTCTAGGTTGTCGACATTTTGGTTCCTTCTTCCACGTTCCGGTTTTCTTTTCTGACTATGGTGGCGGTTGTGGTGAGGATTGTATAAACTTCATTTCTGGGCTGTTTGTCGATGCTGTCCATACATTTGTCACTTATTGTGATGGAATAGAAGTGTTTGTGATAGTTGTCACTATCATTATCAATGTCTAGGTTGTCGACATTTTGGTTCCTTCTTCCACGTTCCGGTTTTCTTTTCTGACTATGGTGGCGGTTGTGGTGAGGTTGCTTTTTGTGGCTTCGGCTATGACTTCTACTCTCTCTCTGTTGTTTTGATGACCTACAGCATCTGGCCCAGTGACCCTTGTTCCCACATGCGGAGCATTCATCGTGATATGCGGGACATTGTCGTGGCTTGTGGCATGTGTTACAGTTTCTGCATTTCCTGCCCCTATGTATGCTGTGAATCTTTTCGTTTTGTGACCCGCAGATTTGTTGCAGTTGGTTGTTTCCGGCTGAGAGGGCTTCGAATTTTCTGCCTTCGGCGAGGACGTCAGCGATCTTGTGTCCCTTGGGCTTGCTGTAAAGTTCATTCCTAAAAGCATCATATGGTGTGGAGGCAATTATCAGTTCAATAATCCTCTCATGCAGTTCTTCTTCGGAAAAATCGCATTTTAGTGCAAGCGTCCTGGCTCTAGTGACAAAGTCGTCTAAACTTTCATCAGGTTTTTGCCTATATTGCATTAAATGTAACCTGTGAATTCGGAAGTGCACATTTGTGTTTATTTGTGCTTCGTAAAACTTCCATAGTTTTTGTGGTGACCGTTTCTCTTCTTCTGTCAGCCCACTGGCGTTAAGTCTCTTTAACCCTTCGTCTCCGATGCCACGGCAGATTTTCCTGGCCTGTTTTACCGTGTCCGTTATCTCCTCGTCCTCTAGGTACAATGTCATCTTTTGTTTGAATAATAATAGCGCCTCGCTAAGGTCGGGGTCAGACCAATGCATTTCGGGGAGACGGGTTGCCATTTCGTTATGAAGCGTTTTGTCTCGGGTTAAGGTTGGTCTTTTTTGAAGAACGTATTTCCCTGTAGTATCAACGTGTATTAGACGGATGGGAAAAATTACACAAATTACAATTAAACTATCCAGTAGACAGTAGGTATTCGAGATGTAATAAGATTAGAGGGTTTTTTTTTTTATTTTTTTAAACAAGATTTCTTTTGAATATCGGTGTAGTAAGTTTGTGTCGTACTTACAAGTGTTTTGTTGCGAGATACAATATGGCTGGCCGGCGTCCGTAGTTGTCGTATTAATTTTTTCGGGCTGATTTAGTTCTCTTTTCCTTTCCGTACAGAGTTTTGATTAGGTTTATAGATGTGTATGGGGTCAATCTTTGTTTTTGATTCGGTTTTACCGCTGCCACCATGAAGTGATATGTAGTATAATGAATAGAGACGAGGACCGGGAACGGAGCACGTGTGTATTTTTTATTGCGGGTAGTTACAAGAGTACGAGCTATATCTCGTTTCGTACTAAGTCTGCATGCATAGACTTAGCATTGTTTTCGTATCATAACATCAACTGTCTTTTTTTGTTTAAAACCTGCTCATTTTTAGAAAATCAGCTCCAAATTGCGAAGGAAAAAAAATTCAATAAAACTATCCCATTTTTTATTTGGATAAACTTTTAATTGCTGTTATTGACATAATCATGTCATATTCTGAGTGGGAAAAATATTTTTCATTAATAATGAATTTTCACAACAATTGTTTTTATTTTATTTTTTATTAAGTAATTTCTTGAGTTACAAAAGTTTTAACAATTTCCTCTACATAGGTCCGCCAGATTTTTTAAAAAATTAATGTGTGGCGATTATATTCCTTATAAAAAGATCTAAAAGCTTGTTAGAAATAAGGTAGCTCGTTTTTTGTTAAATTAAAACATTTTAATTTTCTGCATGTTGATTACTCGTATTTTGTTTGTACGGGCGGTCCTACGAGATATTTATCATTAAAAGGTCACGTGATTCAAGGGTTGTCCTCCCTTACATGAAAAAAAAAATCCTCATATAAATCTTTTTATACCAAATTCATCTTCCATACTTTTGTCCGACGACTGTAAATCATCTATTATCAGCTCCTCATAAGATGATAACAAGTTTACCATAATTGAGAAATGCTTTTTTGAAACATTTTAGACAGTAAGCAAGTAAATCTTGTTTCAAGTGAATTTCAGATAAGTTTAAATTCGGTAATTTGAATAAAATAATGTGCCAGCAAGGTGTATTTTATTTTTGTAAGATTATTTTAAAACCGACAATTGACTTCTGCTTATAATTGATGAAAAGTGGCAGAAAATTTTAAATTTAAAGAAAAAAATTTTTTAAACCTAAAAATTTTAGATTTTGATCAATATAATTTCGGTTTGAGATACAATGGGGTATTTTACTTACTGTAATTAGTAAATTTTAAAAATTCAGTTTAAATTGAGGTTTTGAAAATTTGAGTGGTGGTATCTACATATGAAAAGGAAAGGTCCCAAACGTAATTAAAAATAATTTTTACATCAAAATGTTTACATTATTATTAAGAGGAAAAATCAAAGTATTTTTAATTAGTTTTTAAATTTTTTTAATCCTTTCTAACATGTACAAAATTTTGCTAAAATCTTGTTTTTATTTTGTTAACATGGAGCCAAATCATTACTAGACATTGTCACTAGAAAAAAGTGAGTGATGTAATATAACGTTTTCCATTATGGAAAAAGTTATATTACATAACTCACTTTTTTCTGGTGACAAACACCTTAATTGGAAATTTGTGTAAAAATCAACAATTTTAATGAAACTGTCAGGACTTATTTACAGATGAAAGAAAATTTGAAAATCATTAATTTGAAAAAATTTTAGTAAAAATGTTTTGTTTTTTACATCTGTTACCCCACCTCCCTGTTATTGCATGAAATTTCAAAAAATTAAATTCTGTAGGCAAAAATTATTTTATTTTATTTTATTTTTTAATCATATCACCCCAAGCAAGGCGATAACACCACTGATGCGCAGGGGGCTACGTAAGAGTAAAAAGATTGGAAAAGAGAAAGCCGGAAACCACATCCTAAACAGGGAACAAGGGATGAGCCTCTTCACCTGTTCAATAGACGTGGGTGGAGTGTGAACAGGCAATAGTTTAGTCTATCTACTCCAATTGGAAATTAAAAAAATAAAGAAAAGCGTGAAAAGATTGGAAAAAAGAAAACCGGTAACAGCATCCTAAACAGGAAACAAGGGATAAGCCTCTTCACCTGTTCAATAGACGTGGGTGGAGTGTGAACCGGGCGATATATAGAAAATGAATATTTTCTATAGAATATTTTTTAAGAAATTTAACTTTAAAATGTATGAAAATAAGTGTATAACCTTTAAAATACATTGCATCTATTTACGTGTTTTTTTTTCCTTTTATTTTTAAATTTCAGAAGAAAGTTAACTTTCAAATATGTGAAAATAAGTGATAAGCGTAGTTTAATTAACCTTCAAATATATTGCGTGTATTTTTTTCCTTTTTTTTATTTGGTACTTAATTTCAGAAGAAAGTTAACTTTCAAATTATGAAAATAAGTGATAAGTTTTTAAGTTACTTAATGTTTTCAGACGAAAGTTAACTTTCAAATATATGAAAATATAGATTTTTTTTTAAGAAAGTTAACTTTAAGGTTAAGTAAAACTACAGTATACTTACCACTTACTTTCATTCATATATTTGAAAAAAAGGGAAAAAACATGCAAAAATACATGCAACTTTCTGAAAACTACTGCATTTTTTTAAATTGTCAATGTCATTTTTTAACTTCCTTTATGTAATTATTGTTTTATTTTCAATGCTTTACTGTACTACTTATTTCGTTCTTTTTTTGTTATTTATAATTTATAAGTATTTTATATTTGAAGGCTAAATACAACTACACTTATCACTTATTTTCATGAGGTACCTTCACAAAACCACTGAAAAAACAGCAAGGCTCCAAACTTAAAAACGAACATTTTTCATCAAAATGTGGTAAATTTTAGTTTTAGGTCCCAAAGGCTTTTATCCCTTCAAATTTTTCCAAAATATCCTTCCATGCAAATGCTGAACTCCAATCAACAATTAGATATTTTAGAAACCTACCTTTTTTATGTTAACGACCAGAGAAAAAATAAAACTTTCTGCCACCCACAACCATCTCAATAAAAAGACATTCACTGCAGAATCACGTTAGGCATAGGAAGCTAATTTTGGCCTTTTTACTTCCTTAACTGTAAATTACTACACTATTTTTTTTGTACTTAATTTCAGAAGAAAGTTGCGTATACTTAATTTCAGAATAAAGTTAACTTTCAAATGTATGAAAATAAGTGTAGCTTAATTAACCTTCAAATATATTGCGTGTATTTGCGTGTTTTTTTTAACTTTTTTTTGGTACTTAATTTCAGAAGAAAGTTAAACCTTCAAAATAAAAGTAATGATTTCAAAAATTATTTCAGTCATTTGTGAATAAGTCCTGAAAGTTTCATCAAAATCTGATCATTATTTCATTTTTGCAAGAATTTCCAAATCAATGTTTTCCACCTACCAAAATAAATGAGCTGCGTAAATATTACATTTGGTTCGGTGTGTAGTTAAATTCTAGTCTCTCGCTGACATCAAAACAAAACAAAAAAAAACAATTTTTTAAACAAACTTTTGGCCATATTACAAAGGATTGAAAATTTAATAAAATAATTAAAATAGAAATACTTTGGGATCACTCTTTTTAATGTAAACATTTAGACGATAAACTTTGTTTACAAGTTTGGGTTGGGCACTTTTCATGCCATGCAGTTTTTTTAATTTTTTTTTTTTAACTATTGGAGGAGGTCTGTAAAAGTCTTCTACCCAGGGCTGCACATAACGATGTACACATTTTTTTTCTATATCAAACGAAAAAGAATTCTTTTTTATATATATATATATTCCACTTTCCTTTCCTTTCCAGGCCAGAACGTTTTGAAAACTAATATGAAATTTTTGTGCACGAATGATTTTTTTGGGATTTCTTTAATAATCTCATTTGTGTTCTGTTCAAATAATAATGTTGAAATTTAAATGAATTACGCAAAGAAATAACCAAGATTTAGAAAGCATGATAGTTAAATGAAGAACTCATTGTGGAATGTAAATCATGTATTTATTTTTGAAACTGTTGAGGCCTTTTTTTCAAAAATCTGCTCTTAAAAGTAAAATAGAAAATGCATTAAAACTATGACATTCTTTAATTATCTAAGCTTTTAATTGCTTTAATAAATAATATAAATTTTAAAAGAATTCCTTTTATTCTTGTTTTTTTAACTATAATCATTTATAAAGTTTCCAAATTATTTAAAAAATATTTCCCTTTCTTGTAGCCATCAGTCTGACAGGTTACGTAGTGAAGACGAATTACTAGTTAAAAATTAAAATGTTTCCAATTTTTTTTGTTTTTGAAGTGTTTTTTTTTTTTTGTATGATAATTTTTAGGTGCAAATTAAAAGGCCATGTTTTTCAGGGTAATTCCCATTTAATGTAAAAAAATTTGTACGGTTATGGCACTTGTGATCGCCATATGCTCACCTTACCTTAATCTGTCAATGCATTTCACTGTGTTTAAAAATAGTTTATTTCAGGCCTTAAATAAGTAATACTTGTGTAAATCAGATTAATTTAATATGAAATTTGCTAATTTTCAAAATATAATGTGTCACAGATGTATATTTTATTTTTGCAAAAATTTTAAAACCTGAAATTAGCTTTTCTTTATAAATCTGTCAATTGCTGAAAATGGCTTAAAAATTTAACAATTAAACACCTTAAAATTTTATATTCCAATCATCATAATTTCTTTTCGAAATACATCAGAGTATTTTGCTTGCTGGAAATATTAAATTTAATCATTTAGCTTACAATTAAAATTGAATAAATTTTAAAGAAACCCTTTTTTTTTATTCAATTTAAAATTTAGATACCGAAAATGAGTGGTGGTATCTACTTTTGCCTTTATTTTTGAAAATCTGCTCCAAATAGTAAAATAAAAAATGCAATAAATCTATGACACTATTTAATTTGATAAACTTTTAATTGCCTTAATATATGATATGTATTAAAGACATTATAGTCTGAAAAATAAAACTTTTTCAATTAATAATGAAATTTTAAAAGAATTATTTTCTCCTACTTTTAATTATAATAATTTATAAAAATTTAAAAATATTTTAAAAATACTTCAAAGATTTGTTGCCATTAGTTTTTTAACTTATTTAATGAAGATTATATTTACTAATCAAAAATTAAAAAGGTTTTGTGATAACAGTTATAATAGGTGTGAAATAAGGGTATGGCAACCAGAATTGATAAACCTGTCCAATTCTTTTTATTTAAAGAGGAAGAAACTGTGAATCACTAAGGTTTTTTTCTAAAAATTCATAATTTGTTCATGTTGTCCATTTTTTTACATTATGAGAAACTTTTTTGAGCTTTATTACTCTTATTAAATGTTAGGTTTCATAATTTTATATCAATTCTTGTCACCACGTTTGGCTGTCATCACTCACTCCATGATTAAAAACTACTTTGATTCTAAATTTCCTGCTAGAAACAAATAATAATTATTTCAGATCAGATTAATTTTCCTTTAAATTTTCTAATTTTCCAAAAATCACATGTATATTTTACTTTTGCAATATTTTAAAATGAAGAATTTACTTTTGTTTACAAAAGTGTCAAT
This sequence comes from Ascarosepion bandense, assembly GCA_037127315.1. NCBI lineage: Eukaryota > Metazoa > Mollusca > Cephalopoda > Sepiida > Sepiidae > Ascarosepion > Ascarosepion bandense. Next base: position 5,277,698 of record JBBBDQ010000328.1, on the reverse strand, counting down.
GTGCAAAATGTTGCTTTTGAAAACTCTAAAGAAGTTGAGATTCATATCAATATAATTTGCATTTGAAACACAGAGTGTTTTGCTGACTGGAAATATATTTAATCCTTTAGCTTTCAATTAAAGCTAAAATGAATGCCTAAAGAAAGCTTTTATTTGTATAAAAAAAAATTTTTAAACATGGGTGTTAATTTTTTTTTGTTTTTACTTAATTATTTATCAATAAATTTCATGAATAATTATAAAAAAACAAGTAACCACTTCTGATTACAATAGAAAAAACACAAAGCTATTTTTGTAAAACATTATTTTGAGTGGAAAAGGGTTTTACTTTAGACAATATATCCTGAACATAAACTAAATAAAGTTTTTTAATAAATGTTATAGGTTTATTGAGTTTTCTATTTTACAATTCAGAAACTGATTTTTGAGAAGTGTTCACTCAATTTTATAAAAGATCGATTTATGATTTCAATTCTTTAAAGAATTCTGTCTTTAATTAATAGAACTAAATTTGAATGTCTCAAGCTTTCATAAAATTAGAAAGGGTGGGTGTGCACCAGAGGTAAAAAAAAGTATTTTGTCCCAGCCATTCTAAAAGATTTCTAAGATATTTTCATTTCTTTATGACTAAGTTATGAAAGTTTCATGGCATTTCTTTTGTCCTTCCTTCCACATCTGCTGTACCTTCACTTGATCATTTTATTTCTTTCTTCTCTTTCTTCACTTGCATCCCCTGCACACCATTAGAGTTTACACCTTGCTTTGGGTGAAATAATTATCTTCTATCTCCTTGACTCTCATCTTTCTCTTGTGCTTCCTTCCTTAAGCAGTGTCATCTTTTTTTGTTTTTTTTTTTGTTTCAGAAATTTTCAAATGAAAAGACATGCAAATTCACACTGGAGAGAAACCATATTCTTGTGAAATATGTGGATCAACATTTTTACGAAATTCTCACCTGAAACAACACATTCGAAGTCACACTGGAGAAAAACCATATTCTTGTGAAATATGTGGATCAGCATTTTCAAAAAATTCTCACCTGAAAGAACATATGCGAATTCACACTGGAGAGAAACCATATTCTTGTGAAATATGTGGATCAGCATTTTCAAAAAATTATCACCTGAAAGAACATATGCGAATTCACACTGGAGAGAAACCATATTCTTGTGAAATGTGTGAATCAACATTTTTAACTAATTCTGGTTTGAAAAAGCACAATCAAATTCACACTGGAGAGAAACCATATTCTTGTGAAATATGTGGATCAGCATTTTCAAGTAATTCTGATTTGAAAAATCACAAAAGAATTCACACTGGGGAAAAACCATATTCTTGTGAAATATGTGGATCAGCATTTTCACATAATTCTCATTTGAAAAATCACAAAAGAATTCACACTGGGGAAAAACCATATTCTTGTGGAATATGTGGATCAGCATTTTCAAATAATTCTCAGCTTAAAACACATATTCGAATTCACACTGGAGAGAAACCATATTCTTGTGAAATGTGTGAATCAACATTTTTAACTAATTCTGGTTTGAAAAAGCACAATCAAATTCACACTGAGGAAAAACCATATTCTTGTGAAATATGTGGAACAGCATTTTCAAGTAATTCTGATTTGAAAAAGCACAATCGAATTCACACTGGAGAGAAACCATATTCTTGTGAAATATGGGGATCAGCATTTTCAAGTAATTCTAACTTGAAAAGGCACAATCGAATTCACACTGGAGAGAAACCATATTCTTGTGAAATATGTGGATCAGCATTTTCAAGTAATTCTGATTTGAAAAAGCACAATCGAATTCACACTGGAGAGAAACCATATTCTTGTGAAATATGTGGATCAGCATTTTCAAGTAATTCTGATTTGAAAAGGCACAATCGAATTCACACTGGAGAGAAACCATATTCTTGTGAAATATGTGGATCAGCATTTTCAAGAAATTCTGATTTGAAAAGGCACAATCGAATTCACACTGGAGAGAAACCATATTCTTGTGAAATATGTGGATCAGCATTTTCACATAATTCTCATTTGAAAAATCACAAAAGAATTCACACTGGGGAAAAACCATATTCTTGTGGAATATGTGGATCAGCATTTTCAAATAATTCTCAGCTTAAAACACATATTCGAATTCACACTGGAGAGAAACCATATTCTTGTGAAATGTGTGGATCAGCATTTTTAACTAATTATGATTTGAAACAGCACAATCAAATTCACACTGGAGAGAAACCATATTCTTGTGAAATATGTGGATTAGCATTTTCATCTAATTCTAATTTGAAAAGGCACAATCAAATTCACACTGGAGAGAAAACATATTTTCATTAAATATGTGAATTAGCAAGAAATTTCTAACTAAAAAAATAATTTCATTCATTTTTGTCTTGAAAGTTTCATCAAAATCTTTACAATTATTTCATTTGTGCAAGAATTTCAAAATTCATGTATTTTTCACCTGGCATAAAAGATATTTTCAACATGATATCAACAAAAAAACATTTCTAACCAAATCTTTGTATGTATAACATAGGATTAAACATTTTAATAAAATAATAAAAAAGATTCTGTCTTACCCCTTTATAATATCAAAAATATTTTGGTGATATAACTTTTTAGTATAATAAAATATGGGAAGTTTTTTTTTTACTGATTTTCAAATCAGTTGTGAACAAGTGAATCTTTGAATAAATTTTTGGTACTTCATTCGTGAAAAAATTAAATTTAATAAATAGCTTTTTTGATTTAAAAAAAAATTTGAGAAAATCATTGAATCAAAATGATGATTATAGTAGCAATGGACTGAGTCTAAATATTTTCTGAAAAATCAAATGTAGTACATATTACAATATTAACTTTTTATATTAGTATTATTACTAAATGCAAAGACAAGTATGGTGAATGCAAGTCAGAACTTGGAAGGGAGAAAAATGGAGAAAATTCAAATATGGCAGAGATAAATATAGAAATAAAAGTTGAATAGAAATTTCCTGCAGGAATTTGTGTTGATAAAGGAATTGAAGGTGACAATGATGATTTGCCAAAGGAAGAGAGCTCCAGTGCTTGTGGTAAGGATAATAATAAAGTAATAATAAAGAACATAGCAACACATTTCTATGATTTATTTTATATGCAATTTTATTCATGCCAATATTTCATCACTTTCTCTCAGCCTGTCTCTTGTATGTAGCACTTGTTTTTAGTTGATCCGAAACATATTACATATTACAAGATAAACTTTTGATGTCAGTATTATTAATAAATGCAAAGATGAGGATGCTGAATGTAAATCCGAACTAGGATAAAGTGGAATAGGAATTTCTTGTAGGAATTAATGTTGATAAAGAAATTGAATGCGAATCTCTGGTTTGCAGCACTTGTTTTTAGTTGATTCAAAATGCCTTTAAATTAACAAATTACATATATTTGATTTTGGTGCATTTTTCATTAAGACAATTCTTGAATTGTTGTTTATAAACCTATTTCATAACTTGCTATACTGTGTCGTTCTTACTCTAGTACTCAATTTAATTCTTATTTTTCAGTTTCTATCTTTGAGAGTTCCTGAAAACATTATGGATATTTATGAGAAAAAAGGCATTTTTAGATTGTGAAATTCTTGGATTTGTATTTATTTTTAAATGGTCATAAATAGATAAGCCATTTCCTTTGAAATATGTAATCTTAAAAAACTCATGTAATCTCAAACAAGAGAGAAACGTTTCCACTGCAAAATCTGTGGAGTAAGTTTTGCCTTAAAATCACTACACTCAAAACACATTTTCATACACTGGAGAGAAATGTTTCCACTATGAAATTTGGAGATTTATGTTTTCTCAAAATTCCTTTCAAACAACTCATGTAACACACATTGAGAAAAAGCATTCTACTTTAAAATGTGTAGACTAAATCTTCCAAATATGAAAATCTCAAACTACATGTTAATGCACAATAGAGAAAAACTGTTCTTGTTTTTATTTTATTACACCTTATTTATTACATTATTTTCTCATTATGTCTTTGGATGTAAATCTTTCCTAAATTCATATCTCAAGGAATATATTTTGTCATTAAATTCCCACCTGAGATAACACATATCAGACTCCATTAGGGCTGAAAATGTTGCGACATTATTTTTCAACTGAAGAACATTTCAATGAAAATTTTCAATAGGATTTAGTATTGAACAAAAACCACAAAAATGATTACTAGAAAAAAGACAAGGATGGTCAGTGACAAAATATTGAACAACAAACAAGGTCCTGCCTCGACATGTTACCATGACAATGACAGAAAGTGAATGGACAGTTGGCAACAAAATCTTTACTAACTTACTACTTCAATACATCTTACCATGACAATGGCAGATGAAAGAAAGGACAGCGACAAATTTTGGACAATGAACAAGGTCTTTGCTTGGCACAGCACATGTTACTATGACAATGGCAGAAAAAGAACAGACATTCAACGACAAGATCTCTGACAATGATCAAGAATTTGGCTGAGCATAAGTTACCATGAGACTGCAGCAGCCAGAGATAATTTTTCTTTGCAGAAATGCATACAAGGCCATCACTGACATAAATCATAGTTTGTCTCTTTTGTTTATTGTATTGAAATTGCTGCTTTTGCACACAATCAGCCAGCAGTAACATTTAAAAATCCAGCATCCACACACATTGGTGTAAATAATTTTTTTTTCACTTTCAACAATATCACCATAAACTTGGCAAACTCATTTGTGGCAAAGCATTACAAACAATGGAAATTCTGCTGTTTGCATGTCTACAGCAAAGAACAATAAAAATTACTTTGTAAATACATGTATCTGACTGTATAAATATTAATGTGAAATTTACCTTGATTTTCTTCCTTTTCTGCAAAGATCATTTCTTTGCATTGTCTATAATTTTGCCTTGTATTTGTGGACATGACAGATGGATTTCATGTTTTCCACCAAATTCAAGAGACAGCCCTCAACCCCAGCTTTTATCATTTCCAAAATCATTTCATGCAAATTGGAAGAATGCCATTAATGACTGTATCAGTTTTGCACTTACATATTTTTAATCAAGGAATCCATATATCCAAATAAATCCCAATAAAATTTATAAACTGTCTCTCAAAATTAACATTCTAGATTTCATAAGATTTTTTCTCAAAGATTTGGATTCATGCTAATTTCAGAATTGTGATCTTCTAGTATTTATTCATTTTTGCTAATGGATATAGAAGCCTCACCCCACCAACTTTTATCCTGTTAAGAATCATTTTGTATGAATCAGAAGGATGTCACCTCTGACTGTATTAGTTTTACCCTTAGAGATTTTTAATCAAATCCAACAGCAGTATTTTAATCTTGCTTGTTTTTTTATGAAAAAATTTTCTTCACCCTGAGAAGTGAAAGGTAAGTTATATGAAACATCACAGACTTCCTGAGAGACCAGAAAAATGCATTTGAAATCATTTAAATGTCATTTCTGAATGTCAATTCCACTTCTATTTCAAATATAATAACCTGAAGCCTAAAGTAAGTCTACTTACTAGAAATATTCATTTTCCTTGTCAATAATGTATTTCTTTTAAGTATGAATTATATTGAAATTTTCACTGCAAAAAAAAAAAAAAAATTCAAATGAATGTTTTTCACCTGAAACAAAACATTAAATGTAAATATTGACCAATAATGCAAAAAAAAAAGAAAAAAAAAGAGAAGAATTTTTGCCGAAATTCTGAACATGCTAGAAAGAATTAGAAATTATTAAAATAATAAAAAAGTACTGTATCCTTTCCTCCTTAATTATAACAAAGGGTTTGAAAATGAGATTTTGGTTTTGTAATTTTAGGGCATTTTTCATCAACGAAAAACAAGATGTATCTACTTGATAATGTCTTTGTTGTAATTATTTGCAATAGCCATGGCTGTAATTGAATGCTTTGACAGATAAAGCATTAGACATACTTCATGCACTTCTCACAAGTAAGTTAAACAAAAAGGTGAAGACAGTTACAATATCCACGACTACATTAGTTTAAGATCTCAAGAAGAACATTTGTTATTTTAGTTATCATGGTATGGATGTCTTTATTTTCTATAAATGGGGTATTATAGTGGAAGGATTTATTATAATGTATGCTTGGGTTAGTGAAGTTGACTAGATGGAGTTAGACCAACAATGATCACACTTTCTGATCCCCATGTTTGACCTTTTGCCACACTTGTATTTTCTTGATACAATATTTCTTCATTCCCTATTGCATTGAAATCAACATGCACTGCTATCTTCTGTCCATCTTGATGTTAGTATTCTTCTGAGTGTGTCAAAATTTCCAAGCCCATTTTCTTCTTATTAAGTGACTTAGAAATTTCCTTTTCTCATGTTACGTTTAATTTCCTTTTTTTTTATTTTCATTTTCTCTAAAATTTGGTGGTTGCTCAAGTTTTTCAATTTAATTCATAGTCGATTTGTCATTAACACGAAAAAAAACAACTCACTTGAACTTCAGAAGAAGGAAAATTAACTAGTTGCCATTCAGACAAACCAAAACTGAATAACTTAAAAAAAAGTATTGACCCACTAATAATACTGCTTGAAAAGTGGGCCACCCACTCATCCCAAAATTCATATTTACTAGCAATGAAATTATAAGACTATAAGCTTTCATAAAAATCTCCATACAATTTACAATGAGGTGCTTTTTTTACTTTTCAAAATTAATAAAAACTCCATGCTATCCACCTCATTTTAAAAAATAGCAACAATCAAGGAATTATCCAATTTAAATGACATCTTCATTGATGCACAAACTGTATACTGCATCTTTTATTAATAAAAATAGTTTTACTTAATGTTGTGGCCTGTTAGAGCCAAGAAGAAACACACAAAAAGAAGAAGGTAGATCGAACCAGTGTATTGCAATAACAGAAAATATATACAAAATAAGAGTGTTATTAGTCAGCTGGTCCGAACTGTCAGGTTATACAACATCTCGACTGTCTCCTCTAGAAAGACTCGCAGGCAAGTATTTATGAAGGAGGACGAGTTCATTCCAATGTAGATAGGGCCCCATAACACTTCATAACAATATTTCCTAAAAAGTTGAAACTCAATTTTGAAATATTTAACAACTTTATAAAATATTATAATTAAGCTTGTAAAAAACAGAAAAGCATTCTGTGTAAAGATTTAATTTTCATTGCAAAATGTTTTGCTTTAGACTATATGTCCTGAACATAAAAAGAAAAGCATTTTTAAATAATGTTCGAAGACTATTGAGTTTTATAATTTAAAATTCAGAGCTGATTTTTGGAAAGTGGTCATTCAATGTTACAAAAAATAGGTTTATGATTTAAATTCTGTCTTTAATAAACATAATTAACAGATCTAATTTTGCATGCCTTAAGCTTTCTTAAAACTCAGCAGTGGTGGGGAGTAACAGATGTAAAAAGCATATTTTACTAAGTGTTTCTAGAAAACATTAATAATAAAATGATTTATTATCTTTGTAAATAAGATTTGAAAATTTAATGTATGAAGCCCCCAACCCTCCGCGTCTCAAAATTACATAGTGTGTACTAACTGGCCATAAATTACTTGCACCTGAGTCTGCAGCTGTTTGCTTCCATTCCACCCCAGATGATTGATGATCTTTCACACTTTATGTTCATTTTGTGATTTCTGATCTCAAAGAAGTAAAAGACCTGGACAGAAGAGTCGATAGAATTTTTGTGCTGTTTTTCTCAATTACTGAAAACAAGAGGTGGTGGTTTGTACATGCATAAAAAAAGGGAAATAGGGCAGCCAAGAAATAACAAGGCAGAATGAAGGCCAGTCTATGTGGACTAATGATTATATTGTAATTCTCTGTACATCAAGTGAAAAAGAACAGTAAAAATAAAAAAATAAAAAATTAAGAACTAAAAATAGAATACATTCCAACTTTTTCAAAGTTCACGACTACTTCTGCCATGTCTGCTGTTGTTATTAATACAGTCTTCTTGTTTTCTCTGCCCATCAGCGATGTTCATACCCCTGGCGTGTGGGAGAGGGAGAGAGAGGATATTTCTCGCGTCTTTCACTTCATGCGTTTTTCCTCTCTCTCGTCTCTTTGGCATTCTCTGTTCTGCCTCGATTTTCAAATCCGTTGTGTTTTTGTTGAAATCGTTTCAATCTGGCACTGGTGTAGGAAGACATTGGAATGTCCATCCATTAAAATACAACGTCAAATTTTTGGTCTGCTTCATCTCAATTGCCGAATAGTTTTCTACCATGTTGACTCCACTTCACTGACCTTACCCATTCACCTGTCAGTGTTAATTACAATTGCATTCTCCATGGGTGATACTTTTCAAAAGTCTGATGTTAATTTTACAATTTGTCATTCATCCTCTCTTTCTTTCTTTGAGAAAGTGAAGAGGAGAGGAACAGAAAGAAAAAGAACCAGGGTACTCTCTCCTCGCTAGATCATCTGGACATCGTCAAATTATTATAAACATCTCATACAACAATGCTATATGTTTTGCCTATTTAATTCTCTCGGCCACACTCGTGTTTATTTCCCTATTCCACTTTTTCTCAGCCCCTCCAATGAAAACAAGAAAATGTTTATTTTTATGGGAACAAAAAATATATACACGCAGAAAATGTATATAAAAAATTACGTTTTAATTAAAGACAACAATGACATAACAAATACTAGCATCATTTCTCTGGCACTTTTGATGCCTCCATTCATTAGGGTTAGGTTGTTGTAGAGATATCAGGATTTTATTTTTTGTATAAATTATCGGAAGGTTATATGTTGTATGGGATGTGCATTGTGGTGCAGAGGATATCGGCTCGGAACAAAAAATCAGGGTGCCAAGTTCGAATTCCAGTTAAATTCCATTGCATTCACTTATGCACAAATACCTTGGGAAAGGTATTAATCCATTTCTTCCCTCCAGTTATGAGTTAAATAATAGGACAGACTGGGTTCTACCACAGAAAGCAATGGCAACATACTGTGGGATAATCTTCTGCCCAGTCAGTCATGTCTCTTTTGAGATATAATCGCCGAAAGTGCATATCACGTATAGCACTTAACTAACTGATATGTTGTATATGTGGATATGAATATGGGTGTGTTAGTGTGTAGATGTGTGTGAGTGTCTGTGTATGTATACTTATATCTATAATTATATATGTATTAATTGACCGTTTCTCTTTAGACATTTAATTTTTTTCTTATTAGATTCACTATAAGATATTTTTTTAATTTATAGAAAAGTTGTTTTTGGTACATTTTGACAGAGTCTAATATAATATATAATATATTATCTTCTTCCTTCCCTCTTTTGAACTTTCCCTTTTTTATAATTTTCCCTTCCTTTCACCATTGAAAGTCATCAGTCGTTACTTTGATTACTAAGAAAATTTTTGTATTTTATTTCTTCGTTAACTTTCCCTTGTCTATCCCTTTTGTCTTTTCTTTCCTTTCCCCCTACCACTTTTATTCCTGTAACACGGTTAAAATTTTAATTTTTGATTCTTTCATACAGACATAAGGTAAAGTCTTCTAATACTGAGTCATGAATCTCTGTTTCTGCTTTTCCCATTTTCTTATGTCTACCCGACAAATTTAAATAAAACAATTTTTTCGTTGTTAATACCCACTTTTTTTTTTTTAACTTCCTGTATATGGATATATTTTTGGGCTTCTTCCAGTATAGAAATTTTGTACTATAATTGAATTAATTAAATTTGTTTTCGATCGTTGCTGATGTAGCAAGAATTTTCTCAATGAAAATGGCCATTCAATGAATCTAAATTTCGGAATTTTTTGACATACTATATATATATATATATATATATATCAGAGAGACAGACAGACTATTTTTAATGTTATTTATGCTCGACCTTGATGAAACCTAAAATGTACTTTTCTGTATATATTAAAGTTTAAGGAAAAATTTAATAATGTAATTGCAAGAAATTATGTCAATTAATTCTTAAGGTTATTAATTTTCATTGAAATAAATCTCGTGGTCAAACGTTGAATTTTTAAGAGTTTTCCCCCTAGCTTTATTTTGCAATTATCACTTTTTACTAATAAAAAGATATAATGTGCTCGAGTATTTTTGAGCAAGGAACAAATTCTTCATTTACACCGTTGTTTTACAATTTCGTATGTTCAGAAACTAGATCCGATCTATTTTCAGATAATTCATCTTAATTGCAATTTCTTTAAAACTCTAAAGTTAATTGATTACCAGATATTGTTGATGTTGAAAAAGAAATATCAAGTCGAGAAACTTTAATCCTGTTTATTTTTCTTTGAAAAGATTTTAGATTCGCCGTGAAAAGGTAAGTTACTAAAAGACAAACACCAAAAAGCATTTTAAATCATTTAAATCATGTTTTCTTCCTTGAAAGAAATTTGCTTACATTTTTCTTATATTTGAAAGATAATAGCCTAAACGAATGAGAATGAAAAAGAAAACTGAAATTCCGTCTCTAAATAAATCTTTCATTTCTGACATTTTTCAAACATCGATGAGTTTTCTCGTCCTTCATTGGATCGCCATTTTAGACGAAACGTGAAGACAACAAATGTTTTAATATTTTCTAACACTGTATTTGTCTGTACTTCTGAGATGAGGTACTATCAAAATGTTTGAAAAATATAATAGATAATTTACATTCTCCAATGAGTCTTGTGTTTAACACTAATACCAATTTCTTTACCCAACAGAATTTAAGATTTTTTTTACCAAAATTTCGAACGTGTTAGGAAGAATTTTTTTAAAATTTGAGGAAATGATTAAAAAATACTTTAATCTTTCCACTAATAACAAATATTTTGATGTAAAAAGTTTGTTTTTATTTAATATGCGGGTTTTTTGTTTTTTGGGTTTTTTTTTTGTGATTTAGTGGAGGTACCTCCAATTAATCACTGAAAATGAAAAAACAGCATAGTCTGAAGGAAAAAGACCCCATAAAAACAAAGTTTTTTTCGGCAAAATGTTTATATTATCATTAAGAGGATAGATCAAAGCATTTTTTAATTATTTTTAAATTGTTTCTAACACGTTCGAAATTTTGGTAGAATTCTTTTTTCTTTCGTCAGTGCGTGATTTAAATTGATGCATAGTTTACATAAAAAAAACAATATTACGCAGGGCATTTTTTGACTGAAAGACATTAATTTGGAATTCTTGCAAAAATGTAATAATGGTCGGATTTTTATGAAAATTTCAGGACTTATTAAATAATTTACTGAAATCAATTTTGAAATAATTATTTTTATAAAATATTGAAAAAGACATTTTTCTTTTTTTACATATGACCGATTATTTTCAAGAAATGTCAAAAAATGTGACTAGATGCCCCATATAGATAATTCTAATTAAATTCAGGAGTCATTGGAAAATGCTAATCAACTGTCTTTTTTTGTTTAAAACCTGCTCATTTTTAGAAAATCAGCTCCAAATTGCGAAGGAAAAAAAATTCAATAAACTATCCCATTTTTTATTTGGATAAACTTTTAATTGCTGTTATTGACATAATCATGTCATATTCTGAGTGGGAAAAATATTTTTCATTAATAATGAATTTTCACAACAATTGTTTTTATTTTATTTTTTATTAAGTAATTTCTTGAGTTACAAAAGTTTTAACAATTTCCTCTACATAGGTCCGCCCGATTTTTTTAAAAATTAATGTGTGGCGAATATATTTCCTTATAAAAAGATCTAAAAGCTTGTTAGAAATAAGGTAGCTCGTTTTTTGTTAAATTAAAACATTTTAATTTTCTGCATGTTGATTACTCGTATTTTGTTTGTACGGGCGGTCCTACGAGATATTTATCATTAAAAGGTCACGTGATTCAAGGGTTGTCCTCCCTTACATGAAAAAAAAATCCTCATATAAATCTTTTTATACCAAATTCATCTTCCATACTTTTGTCCGACGACTGTAAATCATCTATTATCAGCTCCTCATAAGATGATAACAAGTTTACCATAATTGAGAAATGCTTTTTTGAAACATTTTAGACAGTAAGCAAGTAAATCTTGTTTCAAGTGAATTTCAGATAAGTTTAAATTCGGTAATTTGAATAAAATAATGTGCCAGCAAGGTGTATTTTATTTTTGTAAGATTATTTTAAAACCGACAATAGACTTCTGCTTATAATTGATGAAAAGTGGCAGAAAATTTTAAATTTAAATAAAAAATTTTTTAAACCTAAAAATTTTAGATTTTGATCAATATAATTTCGTTTTGAGATACAATGGGGTATTTTACTTACTGTAATTAGTAAATTTTAAAAATTCAGTTTAAATTGAGGTTTTGAAAATTTGAGTGGTGGTATCTACATATGAAAAGGAAAGGTCCCAAACGTAATTAAAAATAATTTTTACATCAAAATGTTTACATTATTATTAAGAGGAAAAATCAAAGTATTTTTAATTAGTTTTTAAATTTTTTTAATCCTTTCTAACATGTACAAAATTTTGCTAAAATCTTGTTTTTATTTTGTTAACATGGAGCCAAATCATTACTAGACATTGTCACTAGAAAAAAGTGAGTGATGTAATATAACGTTTTCCATTATGGAAAAAGTTATATTACATAACTCACTTTTTTCTGGTGACAAACACCTTAATTGGAAATTTGTGTAAAAATCAACAATTTTAATGAAACTGTCAGGACTTATTTACAGATGAAAGAAAATTTGAAAATCATTAATTTGAAAAAATTTTAGTAAAAATGTTTTGTTTTTTACATCTGTTACCCCACCTCCCTGTTATTGCATGAAATTTCAAAAAATTAAATTCTGTAGGCAAAAATTATTTTATTTTATTTTATTTTTTAATCATATCACCCCAAGCAAGGCGATAACACCACTGATGCGCAGGGGGCTACGTAAGAGTAAAAAGATTGGAAAAGAGAAAGCCGGAAACCACATCCTAAACAGGGAACAAGGGATGAGCCTCTTCACCTGTTCAATAGACGTGGGTGGAGTGTGAACAGGCAATAGTTTAGTCTATCTACTCCAATTGGAAATTAAAAAAATAAAGAAAAGCGTGAAAAGATTGGAAAAAAGAAAACCGGTAACAGCATCCTAAACAGGAAACAAGGGATAAGCCTCTTCACCTGTTCAATAGACGTGGGTGGAGTGTGAACCGGGCGATATATAGAAAATGAATATTTTCTATAGAATATTTTTTAAGAAATTTAACTTTAAAATGTATGAAAATAAGTGTATAACCTTTAAAATACATTGCATCTATTTACGTGTTTTTTTTTCCTTTTATTTTTAAATTTCAGAAGAAAGTTAACTTTCAAATATGTGAAAATAAGTGATAAGCGTAGTTTAATTAACCTTCAAATATATTGCGTGTATTTTTTTCCTTTTTTTTATTTGGTACTTAATTTCAGAAGAAAGTTAACTTTCAAATTATGAAAATAAGTGATAAGTTTTTAAGTTACTTAATGTTTTCAGACGAAAGTTAACTTTCAAATATATGAAAATATAGATTTTTTTTTAAGAAAGTTAACTTTAAGGTTAAGTAAAACTACAGTATACTTACCACTTACTTTCATTCATATATTTGAAAAAAAGGGAAAAAACATGCAAAAATACATGCAACTTTCTGAAAACTACTGCATTTTTTTAAATTGTCAATGTCATTTTTTAACTTCCTTTATGTAATTATTGTTTTATTTTCAATGCTTTACTGTACTACTTATTTCGTTCTTTTTTTGTTATTTATAATTTATAAGTATTTTATATTTGAAGGCTAAATACAACTACACTTATCACTTATTTTCATGAGGTACCTTCACAAAACCACTGAAAAAACAGCAAGGCTCCAAACTTAAAAACGAACATTTTTCATCAAAATGTGGTAAATTTTAGTTTTAGGTCCCAAAGGCTTTTATCCCTTCAAATTTTTCCAAAATATCCTTCCATGCAAATGCTGAACTCCAATCAACAATTAGATATTTTAGAAACCTACCTTTTTTATGTTAACGACCAGAGAAAAAATAAAACTTTCTGCCACCCACAACCATCTCAATAAAAAGACATTCACTGCAGAATCACTTTAGGCATAGGAAGCTAATTTTGGCCTTTTTACTTCCTTAACTGTAAATTACTAAGCTATTTTTTTTGTACTTAATTTCAGAAGAAAGTTTACTTTCAAATGTATGAAAATAAGTGTAGCTTAATTAAACTTCAAATATATTGTGTGTATTTGCGTGTTTTTTTTTACTTTTTTTTAGTACTTAATTTCAGAAGAAAGTTAAACCTTCAAAATAAAAGTAATGATTTCAAAAATTATTTCAGTCATTTGTGAATAAGTCCTGAAAGTTTCATCAAAATCTGATCTTTATTTCATTTTTGCAAGAATTTCTAAATCAATGTTTTCCACCTACCAAAATAAATGAGCTGCGTAAATATTACATTTGGTTCGGTGTGTAGTTAAATTCTAGTCTCTCGCTGACATCAAAACAAAACAAAAAAAAACAAAAGTTTTTAAACAAACTTTTGGCCATATTACAAAGGATTGAAAATTTAATAAAATAATTAAAATAGAAATACTTTGGGATCACTCTTTTTAATGTAAACATTTAGACGATAAACTTTGTTTACAAGTTTGGGTGGGGCACTTTTCATGCCATGCTGTTTTTTTAGTTTTTCTTTTTAACTATTGGAGGAGGTATGTAAAAGTCTTCTACCCAGGGCTGCACATAACGATGTATACATTTTTTTTCTATATCAAACGAAAAAGATTTCTTTTTTATATATATATATTTCACTTACCTTTCCTTTCCAGGCCAGAACGTTTTGAAAACTAATATGAAATTTTTGTGCACAAATGATTTTCTTGGGATTTCTTTAATAATCTCATTTGTGTTCTGTTCAAATAATAATGTTGAAATTTAAATGAATTATGCAAAGAAATAACCAAGATTTAGAAAGCATGATAGTTAAATGAAGAACTCATTGTGGAATGTAAATCATGTATTTATTTTTGAAACTGTTGAGGCCTTTTTTTCAAAAATCTGCTCTGAAAAGTAAAATAGAAAATGCATTAAAACTATGACATTCTTTAATTATCTAAGCTTTTAATTGCTTTAATAAATAATATAAATTTTAAAAGAATTCCTTTTATTCTTGTTTTTTTAACTATAATCATTTATAAAGTTTCCAAATTATTTAAAAAATATTTCCCTTTCTTGTAGCCATCAGTCTGACAGGTTACGTAGTGAAGACGAATTACTAGTTAAAAATTAAAATGTTTTCAATTTTTTTTGTGTGTTTTTGAAGTGTTTTTTTTTTGTATGATAATTTTTAGGTGCAAATTAAAAGGCCATGTTGTTCAGGGTAATTCCCATTTAATGTAAAAAAATTTGTACGGTTATGGCACTTGTGATCGCCATATGCTTATTTCACTGTGTTTAAAAATAGTTTATTTCAGGCTTTAAATAAGTAATACTTGTGTAAATCAGATTAATTTAATATGAAATTTGCTAATTTTCAAAATATAATGTGTCACAGATGTATATTTTATTTTTGCAAAAATTTTAAAACCTGAAATTAGCTTTTCTTTATAAATCTGTCAATTGCTGAAAATGGCTTAAAAATTTAACAATTAAACACCTTAAAATTTTATATTCCAATCATCATAATTTCTTTTCGAAATACATCAGAGTATTTTGCTTGCTGGAAATATTAAATTTAATCATTTAGCTTACAATTAAAACTAAAATAAATTTTAAAGAAACCCTTTTTTTTTATTCAATTTAAAATTTAGATACCGAAAATGAGTGGTGGTATCTACTTTTGCCTTTATTTTTGAAAATCTGCTCCAAATAGTAAAATAAAAAATGCAATAAATCTATGACACTATTTAATTTGATAAACTTTTAATTGCCTTAATATATGATATGTATTAAAGACATTATAGTCTGAAAAATAAAACTTTTTCAATTAATAATGAAATTTTAAAAGAATTATTTTTTCCTACTTTTAATTATAATAATTTATAAAAATTTAAAAATATTTTAAAAATACTTCAAAGATTTGTTGCCATTAGTTTTTTTAACTTATTTAATGAAGATTATATTTACTAATCAAAAATTAAAAAGGTTTTGTGATAACAGTTATAATAGGTGTGAAATAAGGGTATGGCAACCAGAATTGATAAACCTGTCCAATTCTTTTTATTTAAAGGGGAAGAAACTGTGAATCACTAAGGTTTTTTTCTAAAAATTCATAATTTGTTCATGTTGTCCATTTTTTTACATTATGAGAATCTTTTTTGAGCTTTATTACTCTTATTAAATGTTAGGTTTCATAATTTTATATCAATTCTTGTCACCACATTTGGCTGTCATCACTCACTCCAT
Source organism: Ascarosepion bandense (assembly GCA_037127315.1). Lineage (NCBI taxonomy): Eukaryota > Metazoa > Mollusca > Cephalopoda > Sepiida > Sepiidae > Ascarosepion > Ascarosepion bandense. The sequence goes on along the minus strand of JBBBDQ010000328.1, from coordinate 5,261,279 downwards.
GATTAAAAACTACTTTGATTCTAAATTTCCTGCTAGAAACAAATAATAATTATTTCAGATCAGATTAATTTTCCTTTAAATTTTCTAATTTTCCAAAAATCACATGTGTATTTTACTTTTGCAATATTTTGAAATGAAGAATTTACTTTTGTTTACAAAAGTGTCAATGTGCAAAATGTTGCTTTTGAAAACTCTAAAGAAGTTGAGATTCATATCAATATAATTTGCATTTGAAACACAGAGTGTTTTGCTGACTGGAAATATATTTAATCCCTTAGCTTTCAATTAAAGCTAAAATGAATGCCTAAAGAAAGCTTTTATTTGTTTAAAAAAAAATTTTTAAACTTGGGTGTTAATTTTTTTTTTGTTTTTACTTAATTATTTATCAATAAATTTCATGAATAATTATAAAAAAACAAGTAACCACTTCTGATTACAATAGAAAAAACACAAAGCTATTTTTGTAAAACATTATTTTGAGTGGAAAAGGGTTTTACTTTAGACAATATATCCTGAACATAAACTAAATAAAGTTTTTTTAATTAATGTTTTAGGTTTATTGAGTTTCCTATTTTACAATTCAGAAACTGATTTTTGACAAGTGTTCACTCAATTTTATAAAAGATCGATTTATGATTTCAATTCTTTAAAGAATTCTGTCTTTAATTAATAGAACGAAATTTGAATGTCTCAAGCTTTCATAAAATTAGAAAGGGTGGGTGTGCACCAGAGGTAAAAAAAGTATTTTGTCCCAGCCATTCTAAAAGATTTCTAAGATATTTTCATTTCTTTATGACTAAGTTATGAAAGTTTCATGGCATTTCTTTTGTCCTTCCTTCCACATCTGCTGTACCTTCACTTGATCATTTTATTTCTTTCTTCTCTTTTTTCACTTGCATCCCCTGCACACCATTAGAGTTTACACCTTGCTTTGGGTGAAATAATTATCTTCTATCTCCTTGACTCTCATCTTTCTCTTGTGCTTCCTTCCTTAAGCAGTATCCTCTTTTTTGTTTTTTTTTTTGTTTCAGAAATTTTCAAATGAAAAGACATGCAAATTCACACTGGAGAGAAACCATATTCTTGTGAAATATGTGGATCAACATTTTTACGAAATTCTCACCTGAAACAACACATTCAAAGTCACACTGGAGAAAAACCATATTCTTGTGAAATATGTGGATCAGCATTTTTAAGTAATTCTGATTTGAAAAAGCACAATCGAATTCACACTGGAGAGAAACCATATTCTTGTGAAATATGTGGATCAGCCTTTTCACACAATTCTCAGCTTAAAACACATAATCGAATTCACACTGGAGAGAAACCATATTCTTGTGAAGTATGTAGATCAGCCTTTTCATATAATTCTCAGCTTAAAACACATATTCTAATTCACACTGGAGAGAAACCATATTCTTGTGAAATATGTGGATCAGCATTTTCAAGTAATTCTCATTTGAAAAGGCACAATCGAATTCACACTGGAGAAAAACCATATTCTTGTGAAATATGTGGATCAGCATTTTCAAGTATTTCTGATTTGAAAAGGCACAATCAAATTCACACTGGAGAGAAACCATATTCTTGTGAAATATGTAGATCAGCCTTTTCATATAATTCTCAGCTTAAAACACATATTCTAATTCACACTGGAGAGAAACCATATTCTTGTGAAATATGTGGATCAACATTTTTAAGTAATTCTCATTTGAAAAGGCACAATCGAATTCACACTGGAGAAAAACCATATTCTTGTGAAATATGTGGATCAGCATTTTCCAGTAATTCTGAGTTGAAAAGGCACAATCGAATTCACACTGGAGAGAAACCATATTCTTGTGATATATGTGGATCAGCCTTTTCACACAATTCTCAGCTTAAAACACATATTCGAATTCACACTGGAGAGAAACCATATTCTTGTGAAATATGTGGATCAGCATTTTCAAGTAATTCTGATTTGAAAAGGCACAATCGAATTCACACTGGAGAGAAACCATATTCTTGTGAAATATGTGGATCAGCATTTTCAAGTAATTCTGATTTGAAAAAGCACAATCGAATTCACACTGGAGAAAAACCATATTCTTGTGAAATATGTGGATCAGCCTTTTCACACAATTCTCAGCTTAAAACACATAATCGAATTCACACTGGAGAGAAACCATATTCTTGTGAAATATGTAGATCAGCCTTTTCATATAATTCTCAGCTTAAAACACATATTCTAATTCACACTGGAGAGAAACCATATTCTTGTGAAATATGTGGATCAGCATTTTTAAGTAATTATAATTTGAAAAGGCACAATCGTATTCACACTGGAGAGAAACCATATTCTTGTGAAATATGTGGATCAGCATTTTCAAGTAATTCTGATTTGAAAAGGCACAATCAAATTCACACTGGAGAGAAACCATATTCTTGTGAAATATGTAGATCAGCCTTTTCATATAATTCTCAGCTTAAAACACATATTCTAATTCACACTGGAGAGAAACCACATTCTTGAGAAATAATTTGATCAGCATTTTCCAGTAATTCTGAGTTGAAAAGGCACAATCGAATTCACACTGGAGAGAAACCATATTCTTGTGATATATGTGGATCAGCCTTTTCACACAATTCTCAGCTTAAAACACATATTCGAATTCACACTGGAGAGAAACCATATTCTTGTGATATATGTGGATCAGCCTTTTCACACAATTCTCAGCTTAAAACACATATTCGAATTCACACTGGAGAGAAACCATATTCTTGTGAAGTATGTGGATCAGCATTTTCAAATAATTCTGATTTGAAAAAGCACAATCGAATTCACACTGGAGAGAAACCATATTCTTGTGAAATATGTGGATCAGCATTTTCATCACATTCTAATTTGAAAAGGCACAATCAAATTCACACTGGAGAGAAAACATATTTTCATTAAATATGTGAATTAGCAAGAAATTTCTAACTAAGAAAATAATTTCATTCATTTTTGTCTTGAAAGTTTCATCAAAATTTTTACAATTATTTCATTTGTGCAAGAATTTCAAAAGTCATGTATTTTTCACCTGGCATAAAAGATATTTTCAACATGATATCAACAAAAAAACATTTCTAACCAAATCTTTGTATGTATAACATAGGATTAAACATTTTAATAAAATAATAAAAAAGATTCTGTCTTACCCCTTTATAATATCAAAAATATTTTGGTGATATAACTTTTTAGTATAATAAAATATGGGAAGGTTTTTTTTTTACTGATTTTCAAATCAGTTATGAACAAGTGAATCTTTGAATAAATTTTTGGTACTTCATTCGTGAAAAAATTAAATTTAATAAATAGCTTTTTTGATTTAAAAAAAAATTTGAGAAAATCATTGAATCAAAATGATGATTATAGTAGCAATGGACTGAGTCTAAATATTTTCTGAAAAATCAAATGTAGTACATATTACAATATTAACTTTTTATATTAGTATTATTACTAAATGCAAAGACGAGTATGGTGAATGCAAGTCAGAACTTGGAAGGGAGAAAAATGGAGAAAATTCAAATATGGCAGAGATAAATATAGAAATAAAAGTTGAAGAGAAATTTCCTGCAGGAATTTGTGTTGATAAAGGAATTGAAGGTGACAATGATGATTTGCCAAAGGAAGAGAGCTCCAGTGCTTGTGGTAAGGATAATAATAAAGTAATAATAAAGAACATAGCAACACATTTCTATGATTTATTTTATATGCAATTTTATTCATGCCAATATTTCATCACTTTCTCTCAGCCTGTCTCTGGTATGTAGCACTTGTTTTTAGTTGATCCGAAACATATTACATATTACAAGATAAACTTTTGATGTCAGTATTATTAATAAATGCAAAGATGAGGATGCTGAATGTAAATCCGAACTAGGATAAAGTGGAATAGGAATTTCTTGTAGGAATTAATGTTGATAAAGAAATTGAATGCGAATCTCTGGTTTGCAGCACTTGTTTTTAGTTGATTCAAAATGCCTTTAAATTAACAAATTACATATATTTGATTTTGGTGCATTTTTCATTAAGACAATTCTTGAATTGTTGTTTATAAACCTATTTCATAACTTGCTATACTGTGTCGTTCTTACTCTAGTACTCAATTTAATTCTTATTTTTCAGTTTCTATCTTTGAGAGTTCCTGAAAACATTATGGATATTTATGAGAAAAAAGGCATTTTTAGATTGTGAAATTCTTGGATTTGTATTTATTTTTAAATGGTCATAAATAGATAAGCCATTTCCTTTGAAATATGTAATCTTAAAAAAATCATGTAATCTCAAACAAGAGAGAAATGTTTCCACTGCAAAATCTGTGGAGTAAGTTTTGCCTTAAAATCACTACACTCAAAACACATTTTCATACACTGGAGAGAAATGTTTCCACTATGAAATTTGGAGATTTATGTTTTCTCAAAATTCCTTTCAAACAACTCATGTAACACACATTGAGAAAAAGCATTCTACTTTAAAATGTATAGACTAAATCTTCCAAATATGAAAATCTCAAACTACATGTTAATGCACAATAGAGAAAAACTGTTCTTGTTTTTATTTTATTACACCTTATTTATTACATTATTTTCTCATTATGTCTTTGGATGTAAATCTTTCCTAAATTCATATCTCAAGGAATATATTTTGTCATTAAATTCCCACCTGAGATAACACATATCAGACTCCATTAGGGCTGAAAATGTTGCGACATTATTTTTCAACTGAAGAACATTTCAATGAAAATTTTCAATAGGATTTAGTATTGAACAAAAACCACAAAAATGATTACTAGAAAAAAGACAAGGATGGTCAGTGACAAAATATTGAACAACAAACAAGGTCCTGCCTCGACATGTTACCATGACAATGACAGAAAGTGAATGGACAGTTGGCAACAAAATCTTTACTAACTTACTACTTCAATACATCTTACCATGACAATGGCAGATGAAAGAAAGGACAGCGACAAATTTTGGACAATGAACAAGGTCTTTGCTTGGCACAGCACATGTTACTATGACAATGGCAGAAAAAGAACAGACATTCAACGACAAGATCTCTGACAATGATCAAGAATTTGGCTGAGCATAAGTTACCATGAGACTGCAGCAGCCAGAGATAATTTTTCTTTGCAGAAATGCATACAAGGCCATCACTGACATAAATCATAGTTTGTCTCTTTTGTTTATTGTATTGAAATTGCTGCTTTTGCACACAATCAGCCAGCAGTAACATTTAAAAATCCAGCATCCACACACATTGGTGTAAATAATTTTTTTTTCACTTTCAACAATATCACTATAAACTTGGCAAACTCATTTGTGGCAAAGCATTACAAACAATGGAAATTCTGCTGTTTGCATGTCTACAGCAAAGAACAATAAAAATTACTTTGTAAATACATGTATCTGACTGTATAAATATTAATGTGAAATTTACCTTGATTTTCTTCCTTTTCTGCAAAGATCATTTCTTTGCATTGTCTATAATTTTGCCTTGTATTTGTGGACATGACAGATGGATTTCATGTTTTCCACCAAATTCAAGAGACAGCCCTCAACCCCAGCTTTTATCATTTCCAAAATCATTTCATGCAAATTGGAAGAATGCCATTAATGACTGTATCAGTTTTGCACTTACATATTTTTAATCAAGGAATCCATATATCCAAATAAATCCCAATAAAATTTATAAACTGTCTCTCAAAATTAACATTCTAGATTTCATAAGATTTTTTCTCAAAGATTTGGATTCATGCTAATTTCAGAATTGTGATCTTCTAGTATTTATTCATTTTTGCTAATGGATATAGAAGCCTCACCCCACCAACTTTTATCCTCTTAAGAATCATTTTGTATGAATCAGAAGGATGTCACCTCTGACTGTATTAGTTTTACCCTTAGAGATTTTTAATCAAATCCAACAGCAGTATTTTAATCTTGCTTGTTTTTTTATGAAAAAATTTTCTTCACCCTGAGAAGTGAAAGGTAAGTTATATGAAACATCACAGACTTCCTGAGAGACCAGAAAAATGCATTTGAAATCATTTAAATGTCATTTCTGAATGTCAATTCCACTTCTATTTCAAATATAATAACCTGAAGCCTAAAGTAAGTCTACTTACTAGAAATATTCATTTTCCTTGTCAATAATGTATTTCTTTTAAGTATGAATTATATTGAAATTTTCACTGCAAAAAAAAAAAAAAAATTCAAATGAATGTTTTTCACCTGAAACAAAACATTAAATGTAAATATTGACCAATAATGCAAAAAAAAAGAAAAAAAAGAGAAGAATTTTTGCCGAAATTCTGAACATGCTAGAAAGAATTAGAAATTATTAAAATAATAAAAAAGTACTGTATCCTTTCCTCCTTAATTATAACAAAGGGTTTGAAAATGAGATTTTGGTTTTGTAATTTTAGGGCATTTTTCATCAACGAAAAACAAGATGTATCTACTTGATAATGTCTTTGTTGTAATTATTTGCAATAGCCATGGCTGTAATTGAATGCTTTGACAGATAAAGCATTAGACATACTTCATGCACTTCTCACAAGTAAGTTAAACAAAAAGGTGAAGACAGTTACAATATCCACGACTACATTAGTTTAAGATCTCAAGAAGAACATTTGTTATTTTAGTTATCATGGTATGGATGTCTTTATTTTCTATAAATGGGGTATTATAGTGGAAGGATTTATTATAATGTATGCTTGGGTTAGTGAAGTTGACTAGATGGAGTTAGACCAACAATGATCACACTTTCTGATCCCCATGTTTGACCTTTTGCCACACTTGTATTTTCTTGGTACAATATTTCTTCATTCCCTATTGCATTGAAATCAACATGCACTGCTATCTTCTGTCCGTCTTGATGTTAGTATTCTTCTGAGTGTGTCAAAATTTCCAAGCCCATTTTCTTCTTATTAAGTGACTTAGAAATTTCCTTTTCTCATGTTACGTTTAATTTCCTTTTTTTTTTTATTTTCATTTTCTCTAAAATTTGGTGGTTGCTCAAGTTTTTCAATTTAATTCATAGTCGATTTGTCATTAACACAAAAAAAACCAACTCACTTGAACTTCAGAAGAAGGAAAATTAACTAGTTGCCATTCAGACAAACCAAAACTGAATAACTTAAAAAAAAGTATTGACCCACTTATAATATTGCTTGAAAAGTGGGCCACCCACTCATCCCAAAATTCATATTTACTAGCAATGAAATTATAAGACTATAAGCTTTCATAAAAATCTCCATACAATTTACAATGAGGTGCTTTTTTTACTTTTCAAAATTAATAAAAACTCCATGCTATCCACCTCATTTTAAAAAATAGCAAAAATCAAGGAATTATCCAATTTAAATGACATCTTCATTGATGCACAAACTGTATACTGCATCTTTTATTAATAAAAATAGTTTTACTTAATGTTGTGGCCTGTTAGAGCCAGGAAGAAACACACAAAAAGAAGGTAGATCGAACCAGTGTATTGCAATAACAGAAAATATATACAAAATAAGAGTGTTATTAGTCAGCTGGTCCGAACTGTCAAGTTATACAACATCTCGACTGTCTCCTCTAGAAAGACTCGCAGGCAAGTATTTATGAAGGAGGATGAGTTCATTCCAATGTAGATAGGGCCCCATAACACTTCATAATATTTCCTAAAAAGTTGAAACTCAATTTTGAAATATTTAACAACTTTATAAAATATTATAATTAAGATTGTAAAAAACAGAAAAACATTCTGTGTAAAGATTTAATTTTCATTGCAAAATGTTTTGCTTTAGACTATATGTCCTGAACATAAAAAGAAAAGCATTTTTAAATAATGTTCGAAGACTATTGAGTTTTATAATTTAAAATTCAGAGCTGATTTTTGGAAAGTGGTCATTCAATGTTACAAAAAATAGGTTTATGATTTAAATTCTGTCTTTAATAAACATAATTAACAGATCTAATTTTGCATGCCTTAAGCTTTCTTAAAACTCAGTAGTGGTGGGGAGTAACAGATGTAAAAAGCATATTTTACTAAGTGTTTCTAGAAAACATTAATAATAAAATGATTTATTATCTTTGTAAATAAGATTTGAAAATTTAATGTATGAAGCCCCCAACCCTCCGCGTCTCAAAATTACATAGTGTGTACTAACTGGCCATAAATTACTTGCACCTGAGTCTGCAGCTGTTTGCTTCCATTCCACCCCAGATGATTGATGATCTTTCACACTTTATGTTCATTTTGTGATTTCTGATCTCAAAGAAGTAAAAGACCTGGACAGAAGAGTCGATAGAATTTTTGTGCTGTTTTTCTCAATTACTGAAAACAAGAGGTGGTGGTTTGTACATGCATAAAAAAAGGGAAATAGGGCAGCCAAGAAATAACAAGGCAGAATGAAGGCCAGTCTATGTGGACTAATGATTATATTGTAATTCTCTGTACATCAAGTGAAAAAGAACAGTAAAAATAAAAAAATAAAAAATTAAGAACTATAAATGGAATACATTCCAACTTTTTCAAAGTTCACGACTACTTCTGCCATGTCTGCTGTTGTTATTAATACAGTCTTCTTGTTTTCTCTGCCCATCAGCGATGTTCATACCCCTGGCGTGTGGGAGAGGGAGAGAGAGGATATTTCTCGCGTCTTTCACTTCATGCGTTTTTCCTCTCTCTCGTCTCTTTGACATTCTCTGTTCTGCCTCGATTTTCAAATCCGTTGTGCTTTTGTTGAAATCATTTCAATCTGGCACTGGTGTAGGAAGACATTGGAATGTCCATCCATTAAAATACTACGTCAAATTTTTGGTCTGCTTCATCTCAATTGCCAAATAGTTTTCTACCATGTTGGCTCCACTTCCCTGACCTTACCCATTCACCTGTCAGTGTTAATTACAATTGCATTCTCCATGGGTGATACTTTTCAAAAGTCTGATGTTAATTTTACAATTTGTCATTCATCCTCTCTTTCTTTCTTTGAGAAAGTGAAGAGGAGAGGAACAGAAAGAAAAAGAACCAGGGTACTCTCTCCTCGCTAGATCATCTGGACATCGTCAAATTATTATCAACATCTCATACAACAATGCTATATGTTTTGCCTATTTAATTCTCTCGGCCACACTCGTGTTTATTTCCCTATTCCACTTTTTCTCAGTCCCTCCAATGAAAACAAGAAAATGTTTATTTTTATGGGAACAAAAAAAATATATACATGCAAAAAATGTATATAAAAAATTATGTTTTAATTAAAGACAATTAACAATGACATAACAAATACTAGCATCATTTCTCTGGCACTTTTGATGCCTCCATTCATTAGGGTTGGGTTGTTGTAGAGATGTCAGGATTTTATTTTTTGTATAAATTATCGGAAGGTTATATGTTGTATGGGATGTGCATTGTGGTGCAGAGGATATCGGCTCGGGACAAAAAATCGGGGTGCCAAGTTCGAATTCCAGTTAAATTCCATTGCATTCACTTATGCACAAATACCTTGGGAAAGGTATTAATCCATTTCTTCCCTCCAGTTATGAGTTAAATAATAGGACAGACTGGGTTCTACCACAGAAAGCAATGGCAACATACTGTGGGATAATCTTCTGCCCAGTCAGTCATGTCTCTTTCGAGATATGATCGCCGAAAGTGTATATCACGTATAGCACTTAACTAACTGATATGTTGTATATGTGGATATGAATATGGGTGTGTTAGTGTGTAGATGTGTGTGAGTGTCTGTGTATGTATACTTATATCTATAATTATATATGTATTAATTGACCGTTTCTCTTTAGACATTTAATTTTTTTCTTATTAGATTCACTATAAGATATTTTTTTAATTTATAGAAAAGTTGTTTTTGGTACATTTTGACAGAGTCTAATATAATATATAATATATTATCTTCTTCCTTCCCTCTTTTGAACTTTCCCTTTTTTATAATTTTCCCTTCCTTTCACCATTGAAAGTCATCAGTCGTTACTTTGATTACTAAGAAAATTTTTGTATTTTATTTCTTCGTTAACTTTCCCTTGTCTATCCCTTTTGTCTTTTCTTTCCTTTCCCCCTACAACTTTTATTCCTGTAACACGGTTAAAATTTTAATTTTTGATTCTTTCATAAAGACATAAGGTAAAGTCTTCTAATACTGAGTCATGAATCTCTGTTTCTGCTTTTCCCATTTTCTTATGTCTACCCGACAAATTTAAATAAAACAAATTTTTCGTTGTTAATACCCACTTTTTTTTTTTAACTTCCTGTATATGGATATATTTTTGGGCTTCTTCCAGTATAGAAATTTTGTACTATAATTGAATTAATTAAATTTGTTTTCGATCGTTGCTGATGTAGCAAGAATTTTCTCAATGAAAATGGCCATTCAATTAATCTAAATTTGAATTTTTTGACATTTTTTATATATATATATATATATATATATATATATATATATCAAAGAGACAGACAGACTATTTTTAATGTTATTTATGCTTGACCTTGATGAAACCTAAAATGTACTTTTCTGTATATATTAAATTTTAACGAAAAATTTAATAATGTAATTGCAAGAAATTATGTCAATTAATTCTTAAGGTTATTAATTTTCCTTGAAATAAATCTCGTGGACAAACGTTGAATTTTTAAGAGTTTCCCCACTAGCTTTATTTTGAAATTATCACTTTTTTTTTCTTTTTTTTACTAATAAAAAGATATAATATGCTCGACTATTTTTGAGCAAGGAACAAATTCTTCATTTACACCGTATTTTTTTACAATTTCGTACGTTCAGAAACTAGATCCGATCTATTTTCAGATAATTCATCTTTATTAATTGCAATTTCTTTAAAACACTAAAGTTAATTGATTACCAGATATTGTTGATGTTGAAAAAGAAATATCAAGTCGAGAAACTTTAATCCTGTTTATTTTTCTTTGAAAAGATTTTAGATTCGCCGTGAAAAGGTAAGTTAGACGAACATTCACGTATTTACTAAAAGACAAACACCAAAAGCATTTGGAATCATTTATTAAATCGTGTTTTCTTCCTTGAAAGAAATATGCTTCCATTTTTCTTTTATTTGAAAGATAATAGCCTAAGCGAATGAGAAGAAAACTGAAATTCCGTCTCTAAATAAATCTTGTTTTTTTTTTTCTGACATTTTTCAAACATCGACGAGTTTTCTCGTCCTTCATTGAATCTCCATTTTAGACGAAAAGTGAAAACAACAAATGTTTTAATATTTTCTAACACTGTATTTGTCTGTACTTCTGAGATGAGGTACTATCAAAATGTTTGAAAAATATAATAGATAATTTAATTTACATTCCCCAATGAGTCTTGTGTTTAACACCAATACCAATTTCTTTACCCAACAGAATTTAAGATTTTTTTTTACCAAACTTTTGAACGTGTTAGGAAGAATTTTAAAAAAATTTGAGAATATAATTAAAAAATACTTTAATCTTTCCTCTAATAACAAATATTTTGATGTAAAATTTTGTTTTTATTTAATACGCGGGTTTTTTTTTGGTTTTTTTTTTTGTGATTTAGTGGAAGTACCTCCAATGAATCGCTGAAAAAACAGCATAGTCTGAAGGAAAAAGACCCCATAAAAACAAAGTTTTTTTTCGGCAAAATGTTTATATTATCATTAAAGAGGATAGATCAAAGCATTTTTTAATTATTTTTAAATTGTTTCTAACACGTTCGAAATTTTGGTAGAATTTTTTTTTCTTTCGTCAGTGCTTGATTTGATGCATAGTTTACGTAAAAAAACGTAATATTTACGCAATTTTTTGACCGTGAAAGACATTAATTTGGAATTCTTGCAAAAATGTAATAATGGTCTGATTTTTAGGAAAATTTGAGGACTTATTAAATAATTGACTGAAATCAATTTTGAAATAATTATTTTTATATTTTATAAAATATTGAAAAAGACATTTTTCGTTTTTTACATATTACCGATTAATTTCAAGAAATGTCGAAAAATGTGCCCCATATAGATAATTCTAATTACATTCAGGAGTCATTGGAAAATGCTAATCAACTGTCTTTTTTTTTGTTTAAAACCTGCTCATTTTTAGAAAATCAGCTCCAAATTGCGAAGGAAAAAAAATTCAATAAAACTATTCCATTTTTTATTTGGATAAACTTTTAATTGCTGTTATAATATAATCATGTCATATTCTGAGTGGGAAAAATATTTTTCATTAATAATGAATTTTCACAATTGTTTTTATTTTATTTTTTATTAAGTAATTTCTTAAGTTACAAAAGTTTTAGCAATTTCCTGTACATAGGTATGCCCGATTTTTTTAAAAAAATTAATGTGTGGCGAATATATTTCCTTATAAAAAGATCTAAAAGCTATTATAAATAAGGTGGCTCATTTTTAGTTAAATTAAAACATTTTAATTTTCTGCATGTTGATTACTCGTATTTTGTTTGTACGGGCGGTCCTACGAGATATTTTGTCATTAAAAGGTCACGTGATTCAAGGGTTGTCCTCCCTTACATGAAAAAAATCCTCATATAAATCTTTTTATACCAAATTCATCTTCCATACTTTTGTCCGACGACTGCAAATCATCTATTATCAGCTCCTCATAAGATGATAACAAGTTTACCATAATTGAGAAATGCTTTTTTGAAACATTTTAGACAGTAAGCAAGTAACTCTAGTTTCGGGCGGAATTTGCAAGTTTAAATTCAGTAATTTGAATAAAATAATGTGCCAGCAAGGTGTGTATTTATTTTTGTAAGATTATTTTAAAACCGACAATTGGCTTCTGCTTACAATTGATGAAAAGTGGCAGAAAATTTTAAATTTAAAGAAAAAATTTTTTTAAACCTAAAAGTTTTAGATTTTGATCAATATAATTTCGGTTTGAGATACAATGGGGTATTTTACTTACTGTAATTAGTAATTTAAAATTCAGTTTAAATTGAGGTTTCGAAAATTTTAGAGGTGATATCATATATAAAAAAGAAATGTCCCAAATTATAATTAAAAATAATTTTTACATAAAAATGTTTACATTATTATTAAGAGGAAAGATCAAAGTATTTTTAATTATTTTTAATCCTTTCTAACATGTACAAAATTTTGCTAAAATCTTGTTTTTATTTTGTTAACATGGAGCCAAATCATTATTTTCAGACATTGTCACTAGAAAAGTGAGTGATGTAATATAACGTTTTCCATTATGGAAAAAGTTATATTACATAACTCACTTTTTTCTGGTGACAAACACCTTAATTGGAAATTTGTGTAAAAATCAACAATTTTAATGAAACTGTCAGGACTTATTTACAGATGAAAGAAAATTTGAAAATCATTAATTTGAAAAAATTTTAGTAAAAATGTTTTGTTTTTTTACATCTGTTACCTCCCACCTCTCTGTTATTGCAGCTGAAATTTCAAAAAATTAAATCTCTGTAGGCAAAAATTATTTTATTTTATTTTATTTTTAATCATATCACCCCAAGCAAGGCGATAACACCACTGATGCGCAGGGGGCTACGTAAGAGTAAAAAGATTGGAAAAGAGAAAAAGCCGGAAACCACATCCTAAACAGGGAACAAGGGATGAGCCTCTTCACCTGTTCAAGAGACGTGGGTGGAGTGTGAACAGGCAATAGTTTAGTCTATCTACTCCAATTGGAAATTAAAAAAATAAAGAAAAGCTTAAAAGATTGGAAAGAAAAAACTCTGTAACAGCATCCTAAACAGGAAACAAGGGATAAGCCTCTTCACCTGTTCAATAGATGTGGGTGGAGTGTGAACCGGGCGATATATAGAATATGAATATTTTCTATAGAATATTTTTTAAGAAAGTTAACTTTAAAATGTATGAAAAATAAGTGTATAACCTTTAAAATACATTGCATCTATTTACGTGTTTTTTTCCTTTTTGTTTTTAAATTTCAGAAGAAAGTTAACTTTCAAATAATGGAAAATAAGTGATAAGCGTAGTTTAATTAACCTTCAAATATATTCATGTATTTTTTCCCTTTTTTTTTATTTGGTACTTAATTTCAGAAGAAAGTTAACTTTCAAATTATGAAAAATAAGTGATAAGTTTTTAAGTTACTTAATGTTTTCATGAAAGTTAACTTTCAAAATATAGAAAATGAGATATTTTTTTAAGAAAGTTAACTTTAAGGTTAAGTAAAACTACAGTATACTTATCAGTTACTTTCATTCATATATTTGAAAAAAAGGGAAAAAAACATGCAAAAATACATGCAACTTTCTGAAAACTACTGCATTTTTTTAAATTGTCAATGTCATTTTTTAACTTCCTTTATGTAATTATTGTTTTATTTTCAATGTTTTACTGTACTACTTATTTCGTTCTTTTTTTGTTATTTATAATTTATAAGTATTTTATATTTGAAGGCTAAATACAACTACACTTATCACTTATTTTCATGAGGTACCTTCACAAAACCACTGAAAAAACAGCAAGGCTCCAAACTTAAAAACTAAACATTTTTCATCAAAATGTGGTAAATTTTAGTTTTAGGTCCCAAAGGCTTTTATCCCTTCAAATTTTTCCAAAATATCCTTCCATGCAAATGCTGAACTCCAATCAACAATTAGATATTTTAGAAACCTACCTTTTTTATGTTAACGACCAGAGAAAAAATAAAACTTTCTGCCACCCACAACCATCTCAATAAAAAGACATTCACTGCAGAATCACGTTAGGCATAGGAAGCTAATTTTTGCCTTTTTACTTCCTTAACTGTAAATTACTACACTATTTTTTTTGTACTTAATTTCAGAAGAAAGTTGCGTATACTTAATTTCAGAATAAAGTTAACTTTCAAATGTATGAAAATAAGTGTAGCTTAATTAACCTTCAAATATATTGCGTGTATTTGCGTGTTTTTTTTAACTTTTTTTTGGTACTTAATTTCAGAAGAAAGTTAAACCTTCAAAATAAAAGTAATGATTTCAAAATAATTTCAGTCATTTGTGAATAAGTCCTGGAAAGTTTCATCAAAATCTGATCATTATTTCATTTTTGCAAGAGTTTCCAAATCAATGTTTTCCACCTACCAAAATAAATGAGCTGCGAAATATTACATTTGGTTCGGTGTGTAGTTAAATTCCTAGTCTCTCGCTGACATCAAAACAAAACAAAAAAAAACAAGTTTTTAAACAAACTTTTGGCCATATTACAAAGGATTGAAAATTTAATAAAATAATTAAAATAGAAATACTTTGGGATCTACCTTTTTAACATAAACAATTAGACGATAAACTTTGTTTACAAGTTTGGGTGGGGCACTTTTCATGCCATGCTGTTTTTTTAGTTTTTTTTTTTTAACTATTGGAGGAGTGTGTGTAAAAGTCTTCTACCCAGGGCTGCACATAACAATGTATACATTTTTTTTCTATATCAAACGAAAAAGATTTCTTTTTTATATATATATATATTCCACTTACCTTTCCTTTCCAGGCCAGAACGTTTTGAAAACTAATATGAATTTTTTGTGCATAAATGATTTTCTTGGGATTTCTTTAATAATCTCATTTGTGTTCTGTTCAAATAATAATGTTGAAATTTAAATGAATTACGCAAAGAAATAACCAAGATTTAGAAAGCATGACAGTTAAATGAAGAACTCATTGTGGAATGTAAATCATGTATTTATTTTTGAAACTGTTGAGGCCTTTTTTTAAAAAATCTGCTCAGAAAAGTAAAATAGAAAATGCATTAAAACTATGACATTCTTTAATTATCTAAGCTTTTAATTGCTTTAATAAATAATATAAATTTTAAAAGAATTCCTTTTATTCTTGTTTTTTTAACTATAATCATTTATAAAGTTTCCAAATTATTTAAAAAATATTTCCCTTTCTTGTAGCCATCAGTCTGACAGGTTACGTAGTGAAGACGAATTACTAGTTAAAAATTAAAATGTTTTCAATTTTTTTTGTGTGTTTTTGAAGTGTTTTTTTTTTGTATGATAATTTTTAGGTGCAAATTAAAAGGCCATGTTGTTCAGGGTAATTCCCATTTAATGTAAAAAAATTTGTACGGTTATGGCACTTGTGATCGCCATATGCTTATTTCACTGTGTTTAAAAATAGTTTATTTCAGGCTTTAAATAAGTAATACTTGTGTAAATCAGATTAATTTAATATGAAATTTGCTAATTTTCAAAATATAATGTGTCACAGATGTATATTTTATTTTTGCAAAAATTTTAAAACCTGAAATTAGCTTTTCTTTATAAATCTGTCAATTGCTGAAAATGGCTTAAAAATTTAACAATTAAACACCTTAAAATTTTATATTCCAATCATCATAATTTCTTTTCAAAATACATCAGAGTATTTTGCTTGCTGGAAATATTAAATTTAATCATTTAGCTTACAATTAAAACTAAAATAAATTTTAAAGAAACCCCTTTTTTTTATTCAATTTAAAATTTAGATACCGAAAATGAGTGGTGGTATCTACTTTTGCCTTTATTTTTGAAAATCTGCTCCAAATAGTAAAATAAAAAATGCAATTAATCTATGACACTATTTAATTTGATAAACTTTTAATTGCCTTAATATATGATATGTATTAAAGACATTATAGTCTGAAAAATAAAACTTTTTCAATTAATAATGAAATTTTAAAAGAATTATTTTCTCCTACTTTTAATTATAATAATTTATAAAAATTTAAAAATATTTTAAAAATACTTCAAAGATTTGTTGCCATTAGTTTTTTTAACTTATTTAATGAAGATTATATTCACTAATCAAAAATTAAAAAGGTTTTGTGATAACAGTTATAATAGGTGTGAAATAAGGGTATGGCAACCAGAATTGATAAACCTGTCCAATTCCTTTTTATTTAAAAGGGAAGAAACTGTGAATCACTAAGGTTTTTTTCTAAAAATTCATAATTTGTTCATGTTGTCCATTTTTTTACATTATGAAATCTTTTTTTGAGCTTTATTACTCTTATTAAATGTTAGGTTCTTAATTTTATATCAATTCTTGTCACCACATTTGGCTGTCATCACTCACTCCATGATTAAAAGCTACTTTGATTCTAAATTTCCTGCTAGAAACAAATAATAATTGCTTCAGATCAGATTAATTGTTTTCTTTAAATTTTTCTAATTTTCCAAAAATCACATGTGTATTTTACTTTTGCAATATTTTAAAATGAAGAATTTACTTTTTTGTTTACAAAAGTGTCAATGTACAAAATATTGCTTTTTGAAAACTCTAAAGAGTTCGAGATTCATATCAATATAATTTACATTTGAAACACAGAGTGTTTTGCTGACTGGAAATATATTTAATCCTTTGGCACAATTAAAGCTAAAATGAATGCCTAAAGAAAGCTTTTATTTGTTTAAAAACAAATTTTTAAACTTGGGTGTTAATTTTTTTGTTTTACTTAATTATTTATCAATAAATTTCATGAATAATTATAAAAACAAAGTAACCACTTCTGATTACAATAGAAAAAACAGAAGCTATTTTGTAAAACATTATTTTGGTGGAAAAGGGTTTTACTTTAGACAATATATCCTGAACATAAACTAAATAAAGTTTTTAATTAATGTTTTAGGTTTATTGAGTTTTCTATTACACAATTCAGAGACTTCAGTTTTGAGAAGTGTTCACTCAATTTTATAAAAGATCAATTTATGATTTCAATTCTTTAAAGAATTCTGTCTTTAATTAATAGAACTAAATTTTGAATGTCTCAGCTTTCATAAAATTAGAAAGGGTGGGTGTGCACCAGAGGTAAAAAAGGAAAGTATTTTGTCCCAGCCATTCTAAAAGATTTCTAAGATATTTTCATTTCTTATGACTAAGTTATGAAAGTTTCATGGCATTTCTTTTTGTCCTTCCTTCCCCATCTGCTGGCACCTTCACTTGATGATTTTGTTCTTTCTTCTCTTTCTTCACTTGCATCCCCTGCACACCATTAGAGTTTACACTTGCTTTGGGTGAAATAATTATCTTCTATCTCCTTGACTCTCATCTTTCTCTTGTGCTTCCTTCATGTGGTATCCTCTTTTTTTCTGTTTTTTTTCAGAATTTTCCAGTGAAAAAGCATGCAGTTACACTGGAAAACCATATTCTTGTGAAATATGTGGATCAACATTTTTTACGAAATTCTCACCTGAAACAACACATTCGAAGTCACACTGGAGAAAAAACCATATTCTTGTAAATGTGGATCAGCCTTTTCACACAATTCTCAGCTTAAAACACACTGAAAATCGAATTCACACTGGAAAACCCATATTCTTGTGAAATATGTAGATCAGCCTTTTCATATAGTTATAAGCTTAAAACACAGTGTAACCACACTGGAAAGCATATTCTTGTGAAATATGTGGATCAGCATTTTCAAGTAATTCTGATTTGAAAAGGCACAATCGAATTCACACTGGAGAGAAACCATATTCTTGTGAAATATGTGGATCAGCATTTTCATAGTATACATTTGAAAAATCACAAAGAATTCACTGGGGAAAAAACCATATTCTTGTGAAATATGTGGATCAACATTTTTACATAATTCTCAGTGTGAAAAATCCTGAGTTACACTGAGGGAAAAACTAATATTCTTGTGGAATATGGATCAACATTTTCCAGTAATTCCTATTGTTGAAACACAATCGAATTACACTGGAGAGAACATATTCTTGTGAAATATGTGGATCAGCCTTTTCATATAATTCAGTTTAAAAATCACAACTGAGTCACACTGAGGGAAAAACCATATTCTTGTGGAATATGTAGACGTATTTTCAAATAATTCTCTGACTTAAACTTTTGTATGTAGATCAGCATTTTCAAATAATTCTCATTTGAAAAAGCACAATCGAATTCACACTGGGGAGAAACCATATTCTTGTGAAATATGTGGATCAGCATTTTCAAACAACTCTCATTTGAAAAAGCACAATCGACCCACACTGAGAGAAACCATATTCTCAGGAAATATGTGGCTCAGCCTTTTCATATAGTTCTGATTTAAAAATCACAACCGAATTCACACTGGGGAAAACCATATTCTTGTGGAATATGTGGAGCAGTATCTTCAAATAATTCTCAGCTAAAACACATATTCGAATTCACATACTGAGAGAAACCATATTCTTGTGAAATATGTATGTACTAGCATTTTCACGGAGTAATCATTTGAAAGAGCACATTAGACTTCACACTGAGAGAAAACCATATTCTTGTGAAATATGTGGATCAGCATTTTCACGGGGAGTAATCATTTGAAAGAGCACATTAGACTTCACACTGGAGAGAAACTCATATTCTTGTGAAATATGTGGATCAGCATTTTCACGGAGTAATCATTTGAAAGAGCACATTAGACTTCACACTGGAGAGAAACCATATTCTTGTGAAATATGTGGATCAGCATTTTCATCACATTCTAATTTGAAAAGGCACAATCAAATTCACACTGGAGAGAAAACATATTTTCATTAAATATGTGAATTAGCAAGAAATTTCTAACTAAAAAAATAATTTCATTCATTTTTGTCTTGAAAGTTTCATCAAAATCTTTACAATTATTTCATTTGTGCAAGAATTTCAAAATTCATGTATTTTTCACCTGGCATAAAAGATATTTTCAACATGATATCAACAAAAAAACATTTCTAACCAAATCTTTCATGTATAACATAGGATTGGAAACATTTTAATAAAATAATAAAAAGATCTTGTCTTACCCCTTTATAATATCAAAAATATTTTTGGTGATATATCTTTTTAGTATAATAAAATATGGGAAGGTTTTTTTTTCACTGATTTTCAAATCAGTTGTGAACAAGTGAATCTTTGAATAAATTTTTGGTACTTCATTCGTGAAAAAATTAAATTTAATAAATAGCTTTTTTGATTTGAAAAAATTTGAGAAAATCATTGAATCAAAATGCTGATTATAGTAGCAATGGACTGAGTCTAAATATTTTCTGAAAATGTAGTACATATTACAATATTAACTTTTTATATTAGTATTATTACTAAATGCAAAGACGAGTATGGTGAATGCAGCCAGAACTTGGAAGGGAGAAAAATGGAGAAAATTCAAATATGGCAGAGGTAAATATAGAAATAAAAGTTGAATAGAAATTTCCTGCAGGAATTTGTGTTGATAAAGGAATTGAAGGTGACAAAATGATGATTTGCCAAAGGAAGAGAGCTCCAGTGCTTGTGGTAAGGATAATAATAAAGTAATAATAAAGAACATAGCAACACATTTCTATGATTTATTTTATAATGTACAATTTTATTCATGCCAATATTTCATCACTTTCTCTCAGCCTGTCTATGGTATGTAGCACTTGTTTTTAGTTGATCCGAAACATATTACATATTACAAGATAAACTTTTGATGTCAGTATTATTAATAAATGCAAAGATGAGGATGCTGAATGTAAATCCGAACTAGGATAAAGTGGAATAGGAATTTTTGTAGGAATTAATGTTGATAAAGAAATTGAATGCGAATCTCTGGTTTGCAGCACTTGTTTTTAGTTGATTCAAAATGCCTTTAAATTAACAAATTACATATATTTAATTTTGGTGCATTTTTTTCATTAAGACAATTCTTGAATTGTTGTTTATAAACCTATTTCATAACCTGCTATACTGTGTCGTCTTTACTCTAGTACTCAATTCTTATTTTTCAGTTTCTATCTTTGAGAGTTCCTGAAAACATTATGGATATTTATGAGAAAAAAGGCATTTTTAGATTGTGAAATTCTTGATTTGTATTTATTTTTAAATGGTCATAAATAGATAAGCCATTTCCTTTTGAAATATGTAATCTTAAAAACTCATGTAATCTCAAAAACAAGAGAGAAACGTTTCCACTGCAAAATCTGTGGAGTAAGTTTTGCCTTAAAATCACTACACTCAAAACACATTTTCATACACTGGAGAGAAATGTTTCCACTATGAAATTTGGAGATTTATGTTTTCTCAAAATTCCTTTCAAAACAAACTCATGTAACACACATTGAGAAAAGCATTCTACTTTAAATGTGTAGACTAAATCTTCCAAATATGAAAATCTCAAACTACATGTTAATGCACAATAGAGAAAAACTGTTCTTTTGCTTTTATTTTATTACACCTTATTTATTACATTATTTTCTCATTATGTCTTTGGATGTAAATCTTTTCTAAATTCATATCTCAAGGAATATATTTTGTCATTAAATTCCCACCTGAGATAACACATATCACCCCATTAGGGCTGAAAAAATGTTGCGACATTATTTTTCAACTGAAGAACATTTCAATGAAAATTTTCAATAGGATTTAGTATTGAACAAAAACCACAAAAATGATTACTAGAAAAAAGACAAGGATGGTCAGTGACAAAATATTGAACAACAAACAAGGTCCTGCCTCAGACATGTTACCATGACAATGACAGAAAGTGAATGGACAGTTGGCAACAAAATCTTTTAATAACTTACTACTTCAGCCACATCTTACCATGACAATGGCAGATGAAAAGAAAGGACAGCGACAAATTTTGGACAATGAACAAGGTCTTTGCTTGGCACAGCACATGTTACTATGACAATGGCAGAAAAAGAACAGACATTCAACGACAAGATCTCTGACAATGATCAAGAATTTGGCTGAGCATAAGTTACCATGAGACTGCAGCAGCCAGAGATAATTTTTCTTTGCAGAAATGCACAAGGCCACTTCTCTACTGACATAAATCATAGTTTGTCTCTTTTGTTTATTGTATTGAAATTGCTGCTTTTGCACACAATCATTGTGCAGTAACATTTAAAAATCCAGCATCCACACACATTGGTGTAAATAATTTTTTTCACTTTCAACAATATCACTATAAACTTGGCAAACTCATTTGTGGCAAAGCATTACAAACAATGGAAATTCTGCTGTTTGCATGTCTACAACAAAGAACAATAAATTACTTTGTAAATACATGTATCTGACTGTATAAATATTAATGCTGAAATTTACATGATTTTCTTCCCTTTTCTACAAGATCATTTTCTTTATCATTTTATATTTGTGGACATGACAGATGGATTCCTGTTTTTACCAAATTCAAGAGACAGCCCTCAACCCCAGCTTTTATCATTCCAGTCATTTCATACAAAATTGGAAAAATACATTAATGACTGTATCAGTTTTACTTGTATTTTTAATCAAGGAATCCTATATATCCAAATAAATCCCAATAAAATTTATAAACTGTCTCTCAAAATTAACATTCTGAATTCCATAAGATTTTTTCTCAAAGTTTAAGGATTCTTTTTAATTCCAAATTAGCCAGTGATATTCTAGTATTTATTGTTTTTGCTAATGGATAAAGCCTCTTCTCCCCAACTTTCATTTTATTGAATCAGAAAGGATGTCACCTCTGACTGTATTAGTTTTACCCTTAGAGATTTTTAATCAAATCCAACAGCAGTATTTTTAAATCTTGCTTGTTTTTATGAAAAAATTTTCTTCACCTGAGAAGTGAAAGGTAAGTTATATGAAACATCACAGACTTCTGGAGACTAAAATGCATTGAAATCATTTAAATGTCATTTCTGAATATCAATTAACTATTTCAATCTTAACAAACTAAAATTATAAGTCTACTTACTAGAAATATTCATTTTCCTTTATCCCAGTAATGTATTCTTTTAATTATGAATGTAATGAAATTTCCACTGCAAAAAAAAAAAAATTCAAATGAATGTTTTTCACCTGAAACAAAACATTAAATGTAAATGATAATATTAAAAAAAAAAAAAAAAGAGAAGAATTTTTGAAATTCTGAACATACTAGAAAGAATTAGAAATTATTAAAATAATAAAAAAGTACTGTATCCTTTCCCACTCCCTTAATTATAACAAAGGGTTTGAGAAAATGAGATTTTGGTTTTGTAATTTTAGGGCATTTTCATCAACGAAAAACAAGATGTATCTACTTGATAATGTCTTTGTTGTAATTATTTGCAATAGCCATGGCTGTAATTGAATGCTTTGACAGATAAAGCATTAGACATACTTCATGCACTTCTCACAAGTAAGTTAAACAAAAAGGTGAAGACAGTTACAATATCCATGACTACATTAGTTTAAGATCTCAAGAAGAACATTTGTTATTTTAGTTATCATGGTATGGATGTCTTTATTTTCTATAAATGGGGTATTATAGTGGAAGGATGCAGCCTATAAATGTATGCTTGGGTTAGTGAAGTTGACTAGATGGAGTTAGACCAACAATGATCACACTTTCTGATCCCATGTTTGACCTTTTGCCACACTTGTATTTTTTCTTGGTACAATATTTCTTCATTCCCTATTGCATTGGAAATCAACATGCACTGCTGTCTTCTGTCACGTCTTGATGTTAGTATTCTTCTGAGTGTGTCAAAATTTCCAAGCCATTTTCTTCTTATTAAGTGACTTAAAATTCCTTTTCTCATGTTACGTTTAATTTCCTTTTTTTTATTTTCATTTTCTCTAAAATTTGGTGTTATCAAGTTTTCAATTAATTCATAGTCGATTTGTCATTAACACAAAAAACAACTCACTTGAACTTCAGAAGAAGAAAAATTAACTAGTTGCCATTCAGACAAACCAAACTGAATAACTTAAAAAAAAGTATTGACCCATATAATATTGCTTGAAAAGTGGGCCACCCACTCATCCCAAAATTCATGTTACTAGAAATGAAATTATAAGACTATAGCTTTCATAAAAATCTCATACAATTTACAATGAGGTGCTTTTTTTACTTTTCAAAATTAATAAAAACTCCACACATGCTATCCACCTCATTTTAAAAAATAGCAAAATCAAGGAATTATCAATTTAAATGACATCTTCATTATTCTAAAACTGTATATTTCATCTTTTATTAAATAAAAATAGTTTTACTTAATGTGGCTGTTAAGAATGGAAGAGCACACAAAAAAGGGTAGATCGAACCAGTGTATTGCAATAACAGAAAATATAAAATAAAGTGTTATTAGTCAGCTGGTCCGAACTGTCAGATTATACAACATCTCGACTGTCTCCTCTGAAAGACTCGCAGGCAAGTATTTATGAAGGAGGGCGAGTTCATTCCAATGTAGATAGGGCTCCATAACACTTCATAACAATATTTCCTAAAAAGTTGAAACTCAATTTTGAAATATTTAACAACTTTATAAAATATTATAATTAAGATTGTAAAAAACAGAAAAAAGCATTCTGTGTAAAGTTTAATTTTCATTGCAAAATGTTTTGCTTTTAGATATGTCCTGAACACATAAAGCATTTTAAATAATGTTCGAAGACTATTGAGTTTATAATTTAAAATTCAGCGCTTCAGTTACCCAAGTGGTCATTCAGTATTTTACAAAAATAGGTTTATGATTTAAATTCATCAATAAATTCTGTCTTTAATAAACATAATTAACAGATATAATTTTGCATGCCTTAAGCTTTCTTAAAACTCAGTAGTGGTGAGAGTAACAGATGTAAAAGCATATTTTACTAAGTGTTTCTAGAAAACATTAATAATAAAATGATTTATTATCTTTGTAAATAAGATTTGAAAATTTAATGTATGAAGCCCCAATATCACGTCTCAAAATTACATAATTAATGCCACTAATAGCCACCAATGCCCACCTGAGTCTGCATCATTTTGGCTTCCATTCCACCCCAGATGATTGATGATCTTTCACACTTTATGTTCATTTTGTGATTTCTGATCTCAAAGTAAAAGACCTGGACAGAAGGGAGTCATTAAATTTTGTGCTGTTTTCTCAATTACTGAAAACAAGAGGTGGTGGTTTGTACATGCATAAAAAAAGGGAAATAGGGCAGCCAAGAAATAACAAGGCAGAATGAAGGCCAGTCTATGTGGACTAATGATTATATTGTAATTCTCTGTACATCAAGTGAAAAAGAACAGTAAAAATAAAAAAATAAAAAATTAAGAACTATAAATGGAATACATTCCAACTTTTTCAAAGTTCACGACTACTTCTGCCATGTCTGCTGTTGTTATTAATACAGTCTTCTTGTTTTCTCTGCCCATCAGCGATGTTCATACCCCTGGCGTGTGGGAGAGGGAGAGAGAGAGGATATTTCTCGCGTCTTTCACTTCATGCGTTTTTCCTGTCTCTCGTCTCTTTGACATTCTCTGTTCTGCCTCGATTTTCAAATCCGTTGTGCTTTTGTTGAAATCATTTCAATCTGGCACTGGTGTAGGAAGACATTGGAATGTCCATCCATTAAAATACTACGTCAAATTTTTGGTCTGCTTCATCTCAATTGCCAAATAGTTTTCTACCATGTTGGCTCCACTTCCCTGACCTTACCCATTCACCTGTCAGTGTTAATTACAATTGCATTCTCCATGGGTGATACTTTTCAAAAGTCTGATGTTAATTTTACAATTTGTCATTCATCCTCTCTTTCTTTCTTTGAGAAAGTGAAGAGGAGAGGAACAGAAAGAAAAAGAACCAGGGTACTCTCCCCTCGCTAGATCATCTGGACATCGTCAAATTATTATCAACATCTCATACAACAATGCTATATGTTTTGCCTATTTAATTCTCTCAGCCACACTCGTATTTATTTCCCTATTCCACTTTTTCTCAGTCCCTCCAATGAAAACAAGAAAATGTTTATTTTTATGGGAACAAAAAAATATATACATGCAAAAAATGTATATAAAAAATTATGTTTTAATTAAAGACAATTAACAATGACATAACAAATACTAGCATCATTTCTCTGACACTTTTGATGTCTCCATTCATTAGGGTTGGGTTGTTGTAGAGATGTCAGGATTTTATTTTTTGTATAAATTATCGGAAGGTTATATGTTGTATGGGATGTGCATTGTGGTGCAGTGGATATTGACTCGGAGCAAAAAATCCGGGTGCCAAGTTCGAATTCCAGTTAAATTCCATTGCATTCACTTATGCACAAATACCTTGGGAAAGGTATTAATCCATTTCTTCCCTCCAGTTATGAGTTAAATGATAGGACAGACTGGGTTCTACCGCAGAAAGCAATGGCAACATACTGTGGGATAATCTTCTGCCCAGTCAGTCATGTCTCTTTCGAGATATGATCGCCGAAAGTGTATATCACGTATAGCACTTAACTAACTAATATGTTGTATATGTGGATATGAATATGGGTGTGTTAGTGTGTAGATGTGTGTGAGTGTCTGTGTATGTATACTTATATCTATAATTATATATGTATTAATTGACCGTTTCTCTTTAGACATTTAATTTTTTTCTTATTAGATTCACTATAAGATATTTTTTTAATTTATAGAAAAGTTGTTTTTGGTACATTTTGACAGAGTCTAATATAATATATAATATATTATCTTCTTCCTTCCCTCTTTTGAACTTTCCCTTTTTTATAATTTTCCCTTCCTTTCACCATTGAAACTCATCAGTCGTTACTTTGATTACTAAGAAAATTTTTGTATTTTATTTCTTCGTTAACTTTCCCTTGTCTACCCCTTTTGTCTTTTCTTTCCTTTCCCCCTACCACTTTTATTCCTGTAACACGGTTAAAATTTTAATTTTTGATTCTTTCATACAGACATAAGGTAAAGTCTTCTAATACTGAGTCATGAATCTCTGTTTCTGCTTTTCCCATTTTCTTATGTCTACCCGACAAATTTAAATAAAACAATTTTTTCTTTGTTAATACCCACTTTTTTTTTAAACTTCCTATATATGGATATATTTTTGGGCTTCTTCCAGTATAGAAATTTTGTACTATAATTGAATTAATTAAATTTGTTTTCGATCGTTGCTGATGTAGCAAGAATTTTCTCAATGAAAATGGCCATTCAATGAATCTAAATTTGACCATACTATATATATATATATATATATATATCAGAGAGACAGACAGACTATTTTTAATGTTATTTATGCTCTAATTCTTGATGAAACCTAAAAATGTACTTTTCTGTATATATTAAATTTTAAGGAAAATTGAAAACGTAATTGCAAGAAATTATGTCAATTAATTCTTAAGGTTATTAATTTTCATTGAAACAAATCTCGTGCTCAAACGTTGAATTTTAAGAGTTTCACTGAAGCCATTTTTGAAATTATCACTTTTTTTTTTGTTTTTTTACTAATAAAAAGATATAATATGCTCGATTTTTGAGCAAGGAACAAATTCTTTATTTACACTGCATTTTTGCTAATTTCGTACGTTCAGAAACTAGATCCGATCTATTTTCAGATAATTCATCTTTATTAATTGCAATTTCTTTAAAAACTCTGAAAGTTAATTGATTACTGATATTGTTGAGGTTAAAAAAGAAATATCAAGTCGAGAAACTTTAATCCTGTTTATTTTTCTTTGAAAAGATTTTAGATTCGCCGAAA
The DNA here is from genome assembly GCA_037127315.1 of Ascarosepion bandense. Lineage (NCBI taxonomy): Eukaryota > Metazoa > Mollusca > Cephalopoda > Sepiida > Sepiidae > Ascarosepion > Ascarosepion bandense. The sequence continues at coordinate 5,233,834 of JBBBDQ010000328.1, read as the reverse complement.
AGGTAAGTTAGACGAACATTCACGTATTTACTAAAAGACAAACACCAAAAAGCATTTTAAATCATTTAAATCATGTTTTCTTCCTTGAAAGAAATTCTGCTTACATTTTTCTTATATTTGAAAGATAATAGCCTAAAACGAATGAGAATGAAAAAGAAAACTGAAATTCCGTCTCTAAATAAATCTTTCATTTCTGACATTTTTCAAACATCGATGAGTTTTCTCGTCCTTCATTGGATCGCCATTTTAGACGAAACGTGAAGACAACAATGTTTTAATATTTTCTAACACCGTATTTGTCTGTACTTCTGAGATGAGGTACTATCAAAATGTTTGAAAAACATAGTAAATAATTTAAACTCAAATGAGTCTTGCGTTTAACACCAATAACCTACCACTAACAGAATTCATAGATTTTTTTACCAAAATTTCGGAACGTGTTAGGAAGAATTTTTAAAAAATTTACAAAACATTAAAAATACTTTAATCTTTCCACTAATAACAAATATTTTGACGTAAAAAGTTTGTTTTTATTTAATATGCGGGTTTTTGGGTTTTTTTTGGGGTTTTTTTGTGATTTAGTGAGATACCTCCAATGAATCACTGAAAAATGAAAAAAACAGCATAGTCTGAAGGAAAAAGACCCCATAAAAACAAAAGTTTTTTTCGGCAAAATGTTTTACGATTAAAGTAGTGATAGATCAAAGTATTTTTTAATTATTTTTAAAATTGTTTCAACACGCCTGAAACTTGGTAGAATTTTTTTCTTTCGTCAGTGCTTGATTTAAATTGATGCATAGTTTACGTGAAAGAACGTAATATTTACGCAATTTTTTGACAGTGAAAGACATTAATTTGGAATTCTTGCAAAAAATGTAATAATGGTCTGATTTTTATGAAAATTTCAGGATCATTTATTAAACAATTGACTGAAATCAATTTTGAAATAATTATTTTTATAAAATATTGAAAAAGACATTTTTCTTTTTTTACATATTACCGATTAATTTCTTCAAGAAATGTCGAAAAATGTGACTAGATGCCCCATATAGATAATTCTAATTTTTAAATTAGAGCTATTGAGAAAATGTTAATCAACTGTCTTTTTTTGTTTAAAACCTGCCATTTTAGAAAATCAGCTAAAATTGGTACGAAAAAAATTCAATAAACTATCCCATTTTTTATTTGGATAAACTTTTAATTGCTGTTATTAATATAATCATGTCATATTCTGAGTGGGAAAAATATTTTTCATTAATAATGAATTTTCACAATTGTTTTATTTTTATTTTTATTAAGTAAATTTCATGTTACAAAAGTTTTAGCAATTTCCTGTACATAGGTCCGCCCGATTTTTTTAAAAATTAATGTGTGGCGAATATATTTCCTTATAAAAAGATCTAAAGCTTATTATAAATAAGGTAGCTCAGTTTTTTGTTAAATTAAACATTTTAATGTTGATTACTCGTATTTTGTTTGTAAGTGCGGTCCTACGAGATATTTATCATTAAAAGGGGTCACCTGATTCAAGGGTTGTCCTCCCTTACATGAAAATCCTCATATAAATCTTTTTATACCAAATTCATCTTCCATACTTTTGTCCGACGTGACTGTAAATCATCTATTATCAGCTCCTCATAAGATGATAATAAGTTTACCATAATTGAGAAATGCTTTTGAAACATTTTAGATAGTAAGCAAGTAAATCTTGTTTCAAGTGAATTTCAGATAAGTTTAAATTCGGTAGTTTGAATAAAATAATGTGCCAGCAAGGTGTATTTTATTTTTGTAAGATTATTTTAAACCTATAATTTATTTCTGCTTACAATTGATGAAAAGGGCAGAAAATTTTAATTAAAGAAAAATTCTTTAAACCTAAAAGTTTTAGATTTTGATCAATATAATTTCGGTTTGAGATACAATGGGGTATTTTACTTACTGTAATTAGTAAATTTTAAAAAATTCAGTTTAAATTGAGGTTTTGAAAATTTTAGATAGTGTAGATATCTACATATGAAAAAGAAAAGGTCCCAAACGTAATTAAAATAATTTTTACATAAATATGTTTACATTATTATTAAGAGGAAAGATCAAAGTATTTTTAATTATTTTTAATCCTTTCTAACATGTACAAAATTTTTGCTAAAATCTTGTTTTTATTTTGTTAACATGGAGCCAAATCATTACTAGACATTATAATCAGGAAACCACATGAATATACAACTTCCATTTTTTTCTGGTGACAAACACCTTAATTGGAAATTTGTGTAAAAATCAACAATTTTAATGAAACTGTCAGGACTTATTTACAGATGAAAGAAAATTTGAAATCATTAATTTGAAAAAATTTTAGCAAAAATGTTTTGTTTTTTACATCTGTTACCCCACCTCCCTGTTATTGCATGAAATTTCAAAAAATTAAATTCTGTAGAGTAAAAATTATTTTATTTTATTTTATTTTTTAATCATATCACCCTGCTACAGACAACACCACTGATGCAGGGGGCCATGAAGAGTAAAAAGATTGGAAAAGAGAAAGCCAGAAATCACATCCTAAACAGGGAACAAGGGATGAGCCCTTCACCTGTTCAATAGACGTGGGTGGAGTGCAACAGGCAATAGTTTAGTCTATCTACTCCAATTGGAAATTAAAAAAAATAAAGAAAGCGTGAAAAGATTGGAAAGAAAACCGGTAACAGCATCCTAAACAGGAAACAAGGGATAAGCCTCTTCACCTGTTCAATAGACGGGGGTGGAGTGTGAACCGGGCGATATATAGAATATGAATATTTTCTATAGAATATTTTTTAAGAAATTTAACTTTAAAATGTATGAAATTACATAACCTTTAAAACAGTTACTGCATCTATTTACGTGTTTTTTTTTCCTTTTATTTTTAAATTTCAGAAGAAAGAATTTTCAAATATGAAAACATGGATAGCGTAGTTTAATTAACCTTCAAATATATTGTGTGTATTTTTTCCTTTTTTTTTTTATTTGGGACTTAATTTCAGAAGAAAGTTAACTTTCAAATTACATAAAATAAGTGATAAGTTTTTAAGTTACTTAATGTTTTCAGACGAAAGTTAACTTTCAACATATGGAAATATAGATTTTTTTTTAAGAAAGTTAACGTTAAGGTTAAGTAAAACTACAGTATACTTCACTTACTTTCATTCATATATTTGAAAAAAGGGAAAAAACATGCAAAAATACATGCAACTTTCTGAAAACTACTGCATTTTTTTAAATTGTCAATGTAATTTTTTAACTTCCTTTATGTAATTATTGTTTTATTTTCAATGCTTAACTGTACTAATTTCGTTCTTTTTTTGTTATTTATAATTTATAAGTATTTTATATTTGAAGGCTAAATACAACTACACTTATCACTTATTTTCATGAGGTACCTTCACAAAACCACTGAAAAAACAGCAAGGCTCCAAACTTAAAAACGAACATTTTTCATCAAAATGTGGTAAATTTTAGTTTTAGGTCCCAAAGGCTTTTATCCCTTCAAATTTTTCCAAAATATCCTTCCATGCAAATGCTGAACTCCAATCAACAATTAGATATTTTAGAAACCTACCTTTTTTATGTTAACGACCAGAGAAAAAATAAAACTTTCTGCCACCCACAACCATCTCAATAAAAAGACATTCACTGCAGAATCACTTTAGGCATAGGAAGCTAATTTTGGCCTTTTTACTTCCTTAACTGTAAATTACTAAGCTATTTCTTTTGTACTTAATTTCAGAAGAAAGTTTACTTTCAAATGTATGAAAATAAGTGTAGCTTAATTAAACTTCAAATGTATTGTGTGTATTTGCGTGTTTTTTTTTTTACTTTTTTTTAGTACTTAATTTCAGAAGAAAGTTAAACCTTCAAAATAAAAGTAATGATTTCAAAAATTATTTCAGTCATTTGTGAATAAGTCCTGAAAGTTTCATCAAAATCTGATCTTTATTTCATTTTTGCAAGAATTTCTAAATCAATGTTTTCCACCTACCAAAATAAATGAGCTGCGTAAATATTACATTTGGTTCGGTGTGTAGTTAAATTCTAGTCTCTCGCTGACATCAAAACAAAACAAAAAAAAACAAAAGTTTTTAAACAAACTTTTGGCCATATTACAAAGGATTGAAAATTTAATAAAATAATTAAAATAGAAATACTTTGGGATCACTCTTTTTAATGTAAACATTTAGACGATAAACTTTGTTTACAAGTTTGGGTGGGGCACTTTTAATGCCATGCTGTTTTTTTAGTTTTTCTTTTTAACTATTGGAGGAGGTATGTAAAAGTCTTCTACCCAGGGCTGCACATAACGATGTATACATTTTTTTCTATATCAAACGAAAAAGATTTCTTTTTTATATATATATATTTCACTTACCTTTCCTTTCCAGGCCAGAACGTTTTGAAAACTAATATGAAATTTTTGTGCACGAATGATTTTTTTGGGATTTCTTTAATAATCTCATTTGTGTTCTGTTCAAATAATAATGTTGAAATTTAAATGAATTATGCAAAGAAATAACCAAGATTTAGAAAGCATGATAGTTAAATGAAGAACTCATTGTGGAATGTAAATCATGTATTTATTTTTGAAACTGTTGAGGCCTTTTTTTCAAAAATCTGCTCTGAAAAGTAAAATAGAAAATGCATTAAAACTATGACATTCTTTAATTATCTAAGCTTTTAATTGCTTTAATAAATAATATAAATTTTAAAAGAATTCCTTTTATTCTTGTTTTTTTAACTATAATCATTTATAAAGTTTCCAAATTATTTAAAAAATATTTCCCTTTCTTGTAGCCATCAGTCTGACAGGTTACGTAGTGAAGACGAATTACTAGTGAAAAATTAAAATGTTTTCAATTTTTTTGTGTGTTTTTGAAGCGTTTTTTTTTTCTTGTATGATAATTTTTAGGTGAAAATTAAAAGGCCATGTTTTTCAGGGTAATTCCCATTTAATGTAAAAAAATTTGTACGGTTATGGCACTTGTGATCACCATATGCTTATTTCACTGTGTTTAAAAATAGTTTATTTCAGGCTTTAAATAAGTAATACTTGTGTAAATCAGATTAATTTAATATGAAATTTGCTAATTTTCAAAATATAATGTGTCACAGATGTATATTTTATTTTTGCAAAAATTTTAAAACCTGAAATTAGCTTTTCTTTATAAATCTGTCAATTGCTGAAAATGGCTTAAAAATTTAACAATTAAACACCTTAAAATTTTATATTCCAATCATCATAATTTCTTTTCGAAATACATCAGAGTATTTTTGCTTGTTGAAATATTAAATTTAATCATTTAGCTTACAATTAAAACTAAAATAAATTTTAAAGAAACCCTTTTTTTTATTCAATTTAAAATTCTTAGATACCGAAAATGAGTGGTGGTATCTACTTTTGCCTTTATTTTTGAAAACTGCTCCAAATAGTAAAATAAAAAATGCAATAAATCTATGACACTATTTAATTTGATAAACTTTTAATTGCCTTAATATATGATATGTATTAAAGACATTGTAGTCTGAAAATAAAACTTTTTTCAATTAATAATGAAATTTTAAAAGAATTATTTTCTCCTACTTTTGATTATAATAATTTATAAAAATTTTAAAATATTTTAAAAATACTTCAAAGATTTGTTGCCATTAGTTTTTTTAACTTATTTAATGAAGATTATATTTACTAATCAAAAATTAAAAAGGTTTTGTGATAACAGTTATATGGTGTGAAATAAGGGTATGGCAACCAGAATTGATAAACCTGTCCAATTCTTTTATTTAAAGGGGAAGAAACTGTGAATCACTAAGGTTTTTTTCTAAAAATTCATAATTTGTTCATGTTGTCCATTTTTTTACTTTCATGAGAAATCTTTTTGAGCTTTATTACCTTATTAAATGTTAGGTTTCAGAATTTTATATCAATTCTTGTCACCACATTTGGCTGTCATCACTCACTCCATGATTAAGAACTACTTTGATTCTAAATTTCCTGCTAGAAACAAATAATAATTATTTCCAGATCACTAATTTTCCTTTAAATTTCTAATTTTCCAAAAAATCACATGTGTATTTTACTTTTGCAATATTTTAAAATGAAGAATTTACTTTTGTTTACAAAAGTGTCAATGTGCAAAATAAGTTGAAAACTCTAAAGAAGTTGAGATTCATATCAATATAATTTGCATTTGAAACACAGAGTGTTGCTGACTGGAAATATATTTAATCCTTTAGGCTTTCAATTAAAAGCTAAAATGAATGCCTAAAGAAAGCTTTTATTTGTTTAAAAAAATTTTTAAACTTGGGTGTTAATTTTTTTTTTTGTTTTTACTTTCAATTATTTATCAATAAATTTCATGAATAATTATAAAACAACAAGTAACCACTTCTGATTACAATAGAAAAAACACAAAGCTATTTTTGTAAAACATTATTTTGAGGAAAAGGGTTTTACTTTAGACAATATATCCTGAACATAAACTAAATAAAGTTTTTTAATTAATGTTTTAGGTTTATTGGAGTTTTCTATTTTACAATTCAGAAAACTGATTTTTGAGAAGTGTTCACTCAATTTATACACTGATTATGATTTCAATTCTTTAAAGAATTTACAGGTCTTTAATTAATAGAACTAAATTTGAATGTCTCAAGCTTTCATAAAATTAGAAAGGTGGTGTGCACCAGAGGTAAAAAAGTATTTTGTCCCAGCCATTCTAAAGATTTCTAAGATATTTTCATTTCTTTATGACTAAGTTATGAAAGTTTCATGGCATTTCTTTGTCCTTACTTCCACATCTGCTGTACCTTCACTTGATGATTTTATTTCTTTCTTTCTCTTTCTTCACTTGCATCCCCTGCACACCATTGGAGTTTACACCTTGCTTTGGGTGAAATAATTATTCCATCTCCTTGACTCTCATCTTTCTCTTGTGCTTCCTTCCCTGGGCGTATCCTCTTTTTTTTTTTTTTTTTTTGTTTCAGAAATTGTCAAAATGAAAAGACATGCAAATTCACACTGGAGAGAAAACCATATTCTTGTGAAATATGTGGATCAACATTTTTACGAAATTCTCACCTGAAACAACACATTCGAAGTCACACTGGAGAAAAACCATATTCTTGTGAAATATGTGGATCAGCATTTTTAAGTAATTCTGATTTGAAAAAGCACAATCGAATTCACACTGGAGAAACCAAGTATTCTGTGAAATATGTGGATCAGCCTTTTCACACAATTCTCAGCTTAAAACACATAATCGAATTCACACTGGAGAGAAACCATATTCTTGTGAAGTATGTAGATCAGCCTTTTTCATATAATTCTCAAGCTTAAAACACATATTCTAATTCACACTGGAGAGAAACCATATTCTTGTGAAATATGTGGATCAGCATTTTTCAAGTAATTACTTGAAAAGGGCACAATTCCATCTACACACTGAGAAAAACCATATTTCAGAAATATGGATCAGTATTTTCATGTTATTTTCTGATTTGAAAAGGCACAATCAAATTCACACTGAGAGAAACCATTTCCGTGTGAAATATGTAGATCAGCCTTTTTATATAATTCTTCAGCGAAAACACATATTCTAATTCACACTGAGAGAAACCATATTCTTGTGAAATATGTGGATCAGCATTTTTAAGTAATTCTCATTTGAAAAGGCACAACGAATTCACACTGAGAAAAACCATATTCTTGTGAAATATGTGGATCAGCATTTTCCCAGTAATTCTGAGTTGAAAAGGTACAATCGAATTCACACTGGAGAGAAACCATATTCTTGTGATATATGTGGATCTAGCCTTTTCACACAATTCTCATTAAAACACATATTCGAATTCACACTGGAGAGAAACCATATTCTTGTGAAATATGTGGATCAGCATTTCTGGCACTCTGATTTGAAAAGGCACAATCGAATTCACACTGGAGAGAAACCATATTCTTGTGAACATGTGGATCAGCATTTTCAAGTACTCCCTGATTTGAAAAGCACAATCGAATTCACACTGAGAAAACCATATTCTTGTGAAATATGATCAGCCTTTTCACACAATTCTCAGCTTAAAACACATAATCGATCTACACTGAGAGAAACCATATTCTTGTGAATATGTAGATCAGCCTTTTCATATAATTCTCAGCTTAAAACACATATTCTAATTCACACTGGAGAGAAACCATATTCTTGTGAAATATGTGGATCAGCATTTTTAAGTAGTTATAATTTGAAAAGGCACACCGTATTCACACTGGAGAGAAACCATATTCTTGGTGGTAGGCCAAGGTGGACTGTGCATTTCTAAGTAATCTGATTTGTAAAGGCACAATCAAATCTCACACTGAGAAAACCATATTCCTAGAACATGTAGACCAGCCTTTCTTCATAATTCTCAGCTTAAAACACATATTCTAATTCACACTGAGAGAAACCACATTCTGAGAAATATGGACTTATCTAGCAATTCTGAGTTGAAAAGGCACAATCAAATTCACACTGGAGAGAAACCATATTCTTGTGATATATGTGGATCAGCCTTTCACACAATTCTCAGCTTAAAACACATATTCGAATTACACTGGAGAGAAACCATATGACTTTGTGAACAGGATCAGCATTTTCAAATAATTCTGATTTGAAAAGCACAATCGAATTCACACTGGAGAGAAACCATATTCTTGTGAAATATGTGGATCAGCATTTTCATCACATTCTAATTTGAAAGGCACAATCAAATTCACACTGGAGAGAAAACATTTCATTAAATATGTAATTTAGCAAGAAATTCTAACTAAGAAAAATAATTTCATTCATTTTTGTCTTGAAAGTTTCATCAAAATTTTTGCAATTATTTCATTTGTGCAAGAATTTCAAAAGTCATGTATTTTTCACCTGGCATAAAAGATATTTTCAACATGATATCAACAAAAACATTTCTAACCAAATCTTTGTATGTATAACATAGGATTAAACATTTTAATAAAATAAAAAAGATTCTGTCTTACCCCTTATAATATCAAAAATATTTTGGTGATATAACTTTTAGTATAATAAAATATGGGAAGTTTTTTTACTGATTTTCAAATCAATAATATGAACAAGTGAATCTTTGAATAAATTTTCATACTTTCATTCGTGAAAAAATTAAATTATTAACAGTTTTTGATTTTAAAAAAAATTTGAGAAAAAATCATTGAATCAAAATGATGATTATAGTAGCAATGGACTGAGTCTTAAATATTTTCTGAAAATCATAAATGTAGTACATATTACAATATTAACTTTTTATATTAGTATTATTATTAAATGCAAAGACGAGTATGGTGAATGCAAGTCAGAACTTGGCAGAAAATGGAGAAAATCAAAATATGGCAGATAACATAGAAATAAAAGTTGAAGAGAAATTTCCTGCAGGAATTTAGAAAGTTGATAAAGGGAATTGGAAGGTGACAATGATGATTTGCCAAAGGAAGAGAGCTCCAGTGCTTGTGGTAAGGATAATAATAAAGTAATAATAAAGAAACAGCAAACACATTTCTATGATTTATTTTATATGCAATTTTATTCATGCCAATATTTCATCACTTTCTCTCAGCCTGTCTATGGTATGTAGCACTTGTTTTTAGTTGATCCGAAACATATTACATATTACAAGATAAACTTTTGATGTCAGTATTATTAATAAATGCAAAGATGAGGATGCTGAATGTAAATCCGAACTAGGATAAAGTGGAATAGGAATTTCTTGTAGGAATTAATGTTGATAAAGAAATTGAATGCGAATCTCTGGTTTGCAGCACTTGTTTTTAGTTGATTCAAAATGCCTTTAAATTAACAAATTACATATATTTGATTTTGGTGCATTTTTCATTAACATAATTCTTGAATTGTTGTTTATAAACTCATTTCATAACTTGCTATACTGTGTCGTTCTTACTCTAGTACTCAATTTAATTCTTATTTTTCAGTTTCTATCTTGAGAGTTCCTGAAAACATTTATGGATATTTATGAGAAAAAAGGCATTTTTAGATTGTGAAATTCTTGGATTTGTATTTATTTTTAAATGGTCATAAATAGATAAGCCATTTCCTTTGAAATATGTAATCTTAAAAAAATCATGTAATCTCAAACAAGAGAGAAATGTTTCCACTGCAAAATCTGTGGAGTAAGTTTTCATTTTAAAATCACTACACTCAAAACACATTTTCATACACTGGAGAGAAATGTTTCCACTATGAAATTTGAGATTTATGTTTTCTCAAAATTCCTTTCAAAACAACCTTCCATGTAACACACATTGAGAAAAAGCATTCTACTTTAAATGTGTAGACTAAATCTTCCAAATGAAAGAAAATCTCAAACTACATGTTAATGCACAATAGAGAAAAAACTTACTTTTTTTGTTTTTATTTTATTACACCTTATTTATTACATTATTTTCTCATTATGTCTTTGGATGTGTAAATTTTCCTAAATTCATATCTCAAGGAATATATTTTGTCATTAAATTCCCACCTGAGATAACACATATTGACCCATTAGGCTGAAATGTTGCGACATTATTTTTCAACTGAAGAACATTCTTCAATGAAAATTTTCAATAGGATTTAGTATTGAACAAAAACCACAAAATGATTACTAGAAAAAAGACAAGATGGTCAGTGACAAAATATTGAACAACAAACAAGTCCTGCCTCGACATGTTACCATGACAATGACAGAAAGTGAATGGACAGTTGGCAACAAAATCTTTAATAATCCTTACTACTTCAATACATCTTACCATGACAATGGCAGATGAAAGAAAGGACAGCGGATAAATTTTGACAATGAACAAGGTCTTGCTTGGCACAGCACATGTTACTATGACAATGGCAGAAAAAGAACAGACATTCAACGACAAGATCTCTGACAATGATCAAGAATTTGGCTGAGCATAAGTTACCATGAGACTGCAGCAGCCAGAGATAATTTTTCTTTGCAGAAATGCATACAAGGCCATCACTGATAAATCATAGTTTGTCTCTTTTGTTTATTGTATTGAAATTGCTGCTTTTGCACACAACGCCAGCAGTAACATTTAAAAATCCAGCATCCACACACATTGGTGTAAATAATTTTTTTTTCACTTTCAACAATATCACTATAAACTTGGCAAACTCATTTGTGGCAAAGCATTACAAACAATGGAAATTCTGCTGTTTGCATGTCTACAGCAAAGAACAATAAAAATTACTTTGTAAATACATGTATCTGACTGTATAAATATTAATGTGAAATTTACCTTGATTTTCTCCTCCTTTTCTGCAAAGATCATTTCTTTGCATTGTCTATAATTTTGCCTTGTATTTGTGACATGACAGATGGATTTCATGTTTTCCACCAAATTCAAGAGACAGCCCTCAACCCCAGCTTTTATCATTTCCAAAATCATTTCATGCAAATTGGAAGAATGCCATTAATGACTGTATCAGTTTTGCACTTACATATTTTTAATCAAGGAATCCATATATCCAAATAAATCCCAATAAAATTTATAAACTGTCTCTCAAAATTAACATTCTAGATTTCATAAGATTTTTTCTCAAAGATTTGGATTCATGCTAATTTCAGAATTGTGATCTTCTAGTATTTATTCATTTTTGCTAATGGATATAGAAGCCTCACCCCACCAACTTTCATTTTGTATGAATCAGAAGGATGTCACCTCAATTGTATTAGTTTTACCCTTAGAGATTTTTAATCAAATCCAACAGCAGTATTTTAATCTTGCTTGTTTTTTTTATGAAAAAATTTTTCAATTCTGAGAAGTGAAAGGTAAGTTATATGAAACATCACAGACTTCCTGAGAGACCAGAAAAATGCATTTGAAATCATTTAAATGTCATTTCTGGAATGTCAATTCCACTTCTATTTCAAATATAATAACTAGCTTCAAAGTAGTCTACTTACTAGAAATATTCATTTTTCTTGTTTACAATGTATTTCTTTTAAGTGCAATTATATTGAAATTTTCACTGAAAAAAAAAATTCAAATGAATGTTTTCACCTGAAACAAAATATTAAATGTAAATATTGACCAATAATGCAAAAAAAAAAAAAAAGAGAAGAATTTTTGCCGAAATTTGTAACATGCTAGAAAGAATTAGAAATTATTAAAATAATAAAAAAGTACTGTATCCTTTTCCTTAATATAACAAAGGGTTTGAAAATGAGATTTTGGTTTTGTAATTTTAGGGCATTTTTCATCAACGAAAACAAGATGTATCTACTTGATAATGTCTTTGTTGTAATTATTTGCAATAGCCATGGCTGTAATTGAATGCTTTGACAGATAAAGCATTAGACATACTTCATGCACTTCTCACAAGTAAGTTAAACAAAAAGGTGAAGACAGTTACAATATCCACGACTACATTAGTTTAAGATCTCAAGAAGAACATTTGTTATTTTAGTTATCATGGTATGGATGTCTTTATTTTCTATAAATGGGGTATTATAGTGGAAGGATTTATTTTAATGTATGCTTGGGTTAGTGAAGTTGACTAGATGGAGTTAGACCAACAACAGATCACACTTTCTGATCCCCATGTTTGACCTTTTGCCACACTTGTATTTTCTTGATACAATATTTCTTCATTCCCTATTGCATTGAAATCAAACATGCACTGCTATCTTCTATCCGTCTTGATGTTAGTATTCTTCTGAGTGTGTCAAAATTTCCAAGCCCATTTTCTTCTTATTAAGTGACTTAGAAATCTCTCTCTTTTCATGTTACTTTAATTTCCTTTTTTTTTTTATTTTCATTTTCTCTAAAATTTGGTGGTTGCTCAGTTTTTTCAATTTAATTCATAGTCGATTTGTCATTAACACAAAAAACAACTCACTTGAACTTCAGAAGAAGGAAAATTAACTAGCTGCCATTCAGACAAACCAAAACTGAATAACTTAAAAAAAAAGTATTGACCCACTTATAATATTGCTTGAAAAGTGGGCCACCTCACTCATCCCAAAATTCATATTTACTAGCAATGAAATTATAAGACTATAAGCTTTCATAAAAATCTCCCATACAATTTACAATGAGGTGCTTTTTACTTTTCAAAATTAATAAAAACTCCATGCTATCCACCTCATTTTAAAAAATAGCAAAATCAGGTATTTATCCAATTTAAATGACATCTTCATTGATGCACAAACTGTATACTGCATCTTTTGTTAATAAAAAATAGTTTTACTTAATGTTGTGGCCTGTTAGAGCTAAGAAGAAACACACAAAGAAGAAGGTAGATCGTAACCAGTGTATTGCAATAACAGAAAATATATACAAAATAAGAGTGTTATTAGTCAGCTGGTCCGAACTGTCAAGTTATACAACATCTCGACTGTCTCCTCTAGAAAGACTCGCAGAGGCAAGTATTTAGTGAAGGAGGACGCAGTTCATTCCAATGTAGATAGGGCCCCATAACACTTCATAATATTTCAAAAAGTTGAAACTCAATTTTGAAATATTTAACAACTTTATAAAATATTATAATTAAGATTGTAAAAAACAGGAAAACATTCTGTGTAAAGATTAATTTTCATAGCAAAATGTTTTGCTTTAGACTATATGTCCTGAACATAAAAAGAAAAGCATTTTTAAATAATGTTCGAAGACTATTGAGTTTTATAATTTAAAATTCAGAGCTGATTTTTGGAAAGTGGTCATTCAATGTTACAAAAAATAGGTTTATGATTTAAATTCTGTCTTTAATAAACATAATTAACAGATATAATTTTGCATGCCTTAAGCTTTCTTAAAACTCAGTAGTGGTGGGGAGTAACAGATGTAAAAAGCATATTTTACTAAGTGTTTCTAGAAAACATTAATAATAAAATGATTTATTATCTTTGTAAATAAGATTTGAAAATTTAATGTATGAAGCCCCCAACCCTCCACGTCTCAAAATTACATAGTGTGTACTAACTGGCCATAAATTACTTGCACCTGAGTCTGCAGCTGTTTGCTTCCATTCCACCCCAGATGATTGATGATCTTTCACACTTTATGTTCATTTTGTGATTTCTGATCTCAAAGAAGTAAAAGACCTGGACAGAAGAGTCGATAGAATTTTTGTGCTGTTTTTCTCAATTACTGAAAACAAGAGGTGGTGGTTTGTACATGCATAAAAAAAGGGAAATAGGGCAGCCAAGAAATAACAAGGCAGAATGAAGGCCAGTCTATGTGGACTAATGATTATATTGTAATTCTCTGTACATCAAGTGAAAAAGAACAGTAAAAATAAAAAAATAAAAAATTAAGAACTAAAAATAGAATACATTCCAACTTTTTCAAAGTTCACGACTACTTCTGCCATGTCTGCTGTTGTTATTAATACAGTCTTCTTGTTTTCTCTGCCCATCAGCGATGTTCATACCCCTGGCGTGTGGGAGAGGGAGAGAGAGGATATTTCTCGCGTCTTTCACTTCATGCGTTTTTCCTCTCTCTCGTCTCTTTGGCATTCTCTGTTCTGCCTCGATTTTCAAATCCGTTGTGTTTTTGTTGAAATCGTTTCAATCTGGCACTGGTGTAGGAAGACATTGGAATGTCCATCCATTAAAATACTACGTCAAATTTTTGGTCTGCTTCATCTCAATTGCCGAATAGTTTTCTACCATGTTGACTCCACTTCACTGACCTTACCCATTCACTTGTCAGTGTTAATTACATTGCATTCTCCATGGGTGATACTTTTCAAAAGTCTGATGTTAATTTTACAATTTGTCATTCATCCTCTCTTTCCTTCTTTGAGAAAGTGAAGAGGAGAGGAACAGAAAGAAAAAGAACCAGGGTACTCTCCCCTCGCTAGATCATCTGGACATCGTCAAATTATTATAAACATCTCATACAACAATGCTATATGTTTTGCCTATTTAATTCTCTCGGCCACACTCGTGTTTATTTCCCTATTCCACTTTTTCTCAGCCCCTCCAATGAAAACAAGAAAATGTTTATTTTTATGGGAACAAAAAATATATACACGCAGAAAATGTATATAAAAAATTATGTTTTAATTAAAGACAATTAACAATGACATAACAAATACTAGCATCATTTCTCTGACACTTTTGATGCATCCATTCATTAGGGTTGGGTTGTTGTAGAGATGTCAGGATTTTATTTTTTGTATAAATTATCGGAAGGTTATATGTTGTATGGGATGTGCATTGTGGTGCAGAGGATATCGGCTCGGGACAAAAAATCGGGGTGCCAAGTTCGAATTCCAGTTAAATTCCATTGCATTCACTTATGCACAAATACCTTGGGAAAGGTATTAATCCATTTCTTCCCTCCAGTTATGAGTTAAATAATAGGACAGACTGGGTTCTACCACAGAAAGCAATGGCAACATACTGTGGGATAATCTTCTGCCCAGTCAGTCATGTCTCTTTCGAGATATGATCGCCGAAAGTGTATATCACGTATAGCACTTAACTAACTGATATGTTGTATATGTGGATATGAATATGGGTGTGTTAGTGTGTAGATGTGTGTGAGTGTCTGTGTATGTATACTTATATCTATAATTATATATGTATTAATTGACCGTTTCTCTTTAGACATTTAATTTTTTTCTTATTAGATTCACTATAAGATATTTTTTTAATTTATAGAAAAGTTGTTTTTGGTACATTTTGACAGAGTCTAATATAATATATAATATATTATCTTCTTCCTTCCCTCTTTTGAACTTTCCCTTTTTTATAATTTTCCCTTCCTTTCACCATTGAAAGTCATCAGTCGTTACTTTGATTACTAAGAAAATTTTGGTCCTTACGTATTATCGGGAGGACCTTTAAAAAAACGACTCAAAAATTAAAGTAAATTATTTATTGAAACGGTTAAAACAATAAAATAACATTACATTTGTAATTCCGGAGGCCAGAACGTCGCAATTGCTTCCAAAAGTGACTCAAAGACATCAGTACAGGCAACATGCTTCCGCCACATGAATTCGGCCAAATACGACTCCAAATGGTGACGTGCAGTGCCACAGTGCTTCTTGTTTCGCCACTTTGTCGATCCCCATAGGCGTTCCACTGTCTGCGTATGAGCCCCGGTGTTCGAATCCACAAAGTTGTACTTGTGGTTGACGTTGAGGTGATGAAAGCCTGATTTTTCCAGTTCCTTGGTGTTATAAGCGGGGAAAAAAAAGAAAAAGTAAAAATCAAAGGTCCTCCCGATAATACGTAAGGACCAAAATTTTTGTATTTTATTTCTTCGTTAACTTTCCCTTGTCTACCCCTTTTGTCTTTTCTTTCCTTTCCCCCTACCACTTTTATTCCTGTAACACGGTTAAAATTTTAATTTTTGATTCTTTCATACAGGCATAAGGTAAAGTCTTCTAATACTGAGTCATGAATCTCTGTTTCTGCTTTTCCCATTTTCTTATGCCTACCCAACAAATTTAAATAAAACAATTTTTTCTTTGTTAATACCCACTTTTTTTTTAAACTTCCTGTATATGGATATATTTTTGGGCTTCTTCCAGTATAGAAATTTTGTACTATAATTGAATTAATTAAATTTGTTTTCGATCGTTGCTGATGTAGCAAGAATTTTCTCAATGAAAATGGCCATTCAATGAATCTAAATTTCGGAATTTTTTGACATACTATATATATATATATATATATATATATATATCAGAGAGACAGACAGACTATTTTTAATGTTATTTATGCTCGACCTTGATGAAACCTAAAATGTACTTTTCTGTATATATTAAATTTTAAGGAAAAATTTAATAATGTAATTGCAAGAAATTATGTCAATTAATTCTTAAGGTTATTAATTTTCATTGAAATAAATCTCGTGCTCAAACGTTGAATTTTTATGAGTTTCCCCACTAGCTTTATTTTGAAATTATCACTTTTTTTTTGTTTTTTTTATGGAAAAAGTTATATTACATAACTCACTTTTTTCTGGTGACAAACACCTTAATTGGAAATTTGTGTAAAAATCAACAATTTTAATGAAACTGTCAGGACTTATTTACAGATGAAAGAAAATTTGAAAATCATTAATTTGAAAAAATTTTAGTAAAAATGTTTTGTTTTTTACATCTGTTACCCCACCTCCCTGTTATTGCATGAAATTTCAAAAAATTAAATTCTGTAGGCAAAAATTATTTTATTTTATTTTATTTTTTAATCATATCACCCCAAGCAAGGCGATAACACCACTGATGCGCAGGGGGCTACGTAAGAGTAAAAAGATTGGAAAAGAGAAAGCCGGAAACCACATCCTAAACAGGGAACAAGGGATGAGCCTCTTCACCTGTTCAATAGACGTGGGTGGAGTGTGAACAGGCAATAGTTTAGTCTATCTACTCCAATTGGAAATTAAAAAAATAAAGAAAAGCGTGAAAAGATTGGAAAAAAGAAAACCGGTAACAGCATCCTAAACAGGAAACAAGGGATAAGCCTCTTCACCTGTTCAATAGACGTGGGTGGAGTGTGAACCGGGCGATATATAGAATATGAATATTTTCTATAGAATATTTTTTAAGAAATTTAACTTTAAAATGTATGAAAATAAGTGTATAACCTTTAAAATACATTGCATCTATTTACGTGTTTTTTTTTCCTTTTATTTTTAAATTTCAGAAGAAAGTTAACTTTCAAATATGTGAAAATAAGTGATAAGCGTAGTTTAATTAACCTTCAAATATATTGCGTGTATTTTTTTCCTTTTTTTTATTTGGTACTTAATTTCAGAAGAAAGTTAACTTTCAAATTATGAAAATAAGTGATAAGTTTTTAAGTTACTTAATGTTTTCAGACGAAAGTTAACTTTCAAATATATGAAAATATAGATTTTTTTTTAAGAAAGTTAACTTTAAGGTTAAGTAAAACTACAGTATACTTACCACTTACTTTCATTCATATATTTGAAAAAAAGGGAAAAAACATGCAAAAATACATGCAACTTTCTGAAAACTACTGCATTTTTTTAAATTGTCAATGTCATTTTTTAACTTCCTTTATGTAATTATTGTTTTATTTTCAATGCTTTACTGTACTACTTATTTCGTTCTTTTTTTGTTATTTATAATTTATAAGTATTTTATATTTGAAGGCTAAATACAACTACACTTATCACTTATTTTCATGAGGTGCCTTCACAAAACCACTGAAAATACAGCAGGCTCCAAACTTAACCTTCAAATATATTGCGTGTATTTTTTCCTTTTTTATTTGGTACTTAATTTCAGAAGAAAGTTAACTTTCAAATTATGAAAATAAGTGATAAGTTTTTAAGTTACTTAATGTTTTCAGACGAAAGTTAACAAATATATGAAAATATAGATTTTTTAAAATTTAAACTTTAGGTTAAGTAAAACTACAGTATACTTACCACTTACTTTCATTCATATATTTGAAAAAGGAAAAAAACATGCAAAAATACATGCAACTTTCTGAAAACTACTGCATTTTTTAAATTGTCAATGTCATTTTTTTAACTTCCTTTATGTAATTATTGTTTTATTTTCAATGCTTTACTGTACTACTTATTTTCGTTCTTTTTTTGTTATTTATAATTTATAAGTATTTTATATTTGAAGGCTAAATACAACTACACTATACTTATTTTCATGAGGTGCCTTCACAAAACCACTGAAAAAACAGCAAGGCTCAAACTTAAACGAACATTTTTCATCAAAATGTGGTAGGTGCTGATTTTTAGGGTCCAAGGCTTTTATCCCTTCAAATTTTTTAAAATATCCTTCCATGCAAATGCTGAACTCCAATCAACAATTGAATATTTTAGAAACCACGCTTTTTTATGTTAACGACCAGAGAAAAAATAAAACTTTCTGCCACCCACAACCATCTCAATAAAAAGACATTCACTGCAGAATCACGTTAGGCATGAGAGCTAATTTTGGCCTTTTTACTTCTTAACTGTAATTACTACGCTATTTTTTTGTACTTAATTTCAGAAAGAAAGTTCGTATACTTAATTTCAGAATAAAGTTAACTTTCAAATGTATGAAAATAAGTGTAGCTTAATTAACCTTCAAATATATTGCGTGTATTTGCGTGTTTTTTTTTAACTTTTTTTTGGTACCTAATTTCAGAAGAAAGTTAAACCTTCAAAATAAAAGTAATGATTTCAAAAATTATTTCAGTCATTTGTGAATAAGTCCTGAAAGTTTCATCAAAATCCTCTGATCATTGTTTCATTTTTGCAAGAATTTCCAAATCAATGTTTTCCACCTACCAAAATAAATGAGCTGCGTAAATATTACATTTGGTTCGGTGTGTAGTTAAATTCTAGTCTCTCGCTGACATCAAAACAAAACAAAAAAAACAAAGTTTTTAAACAAACTTTTGGCCATATTACAAAGGATTGAAAATTTAATAAAATAATTAAAATAGAAATACTGGGATCACTCTTTTTAATGTAAACATTTAGACGATCACAGCTTTGTTTACAAGTTTGGGTTGGGCACTTTTATACTCATGCTGTTTTTTAGTTTTTTTTTTAACTATTGGAGGAGGTATATCAAGTCTTCACCACTAGGGCTGCACATAACGATGTACACATTTTTTTCTATATCAAACGAAAAGAATTCTTTTTTATATATATATATTCACACTTTCCTTTCACTTTCCAGGCCAGAACGTTTTGAAAACTAAATATGAAATTTTTGTGCAATGATTTTGGGATTTCTTTAATAATCTCATTTGTGTTCTGTTCAAATAATAATGTTGAAATTTAAATGAATTACGCAAAGAAATAACCAAGATTTAGAAAGCATGACAGTTAAATGAAAGAACTGTTAGTAGATGTAAATCATGTATTTATTTTTGAAACTGTTGAGCCTTTTTAAAATCTGCTCCAGAAAAGTAAAATAAAGAAGAAATACATTAAACATGACATTCTTTAATTTATCCAGCTTTTAATTGCTTTAATAAATAATATAAATTTTAAAAGAATTCCTTTATTCTTGTTTTTAATAATCATTTATAAAGTTTCAAATTATTTAAAAAATGTTCCTTTCTTGTAGCCATCAGTCTGACAGGTTACGTAGTGAAGATGAATTACTAGTTAAAAATTAAAATGTTGCTGTTTTTTTTGTGTGTTTTTACAGGCGTTACTTTTTTTTTTGTATGATATTTTAGGTGCAATTAAAAGGCCATGTTTTTCAGGGTGAAAATTCCCATTTAATGTAAAAAATTTATACGGTTATGGCACTTGTATTATTCATATGCTCACCTTACCTTGTCTATTATGCCATTTCCTTTCTGTGTTTAAAAATAGTTTGACTGGGCATAAATGAAGTAATACTGTAAATCAGATTATTTAATATGAAATTTGCTAATTTTCAAAATATAATGTGTCACAGATGTATATTTTATTTTTGCAAAAAATTTTAAAGCCTGAAATTAACCTTTCATAATCCAATAAATTGCTGAAAATGGCTTAAAAATTTAACAATTAAACATCTTAAAATTTTATATTCCAATCATCATAATTTCTTTTTGAAATACATCAGAGTATTTGCTTGCTAGATATTAAATTTAATCATTTTAGCTTACAATTAAAATTGAATGAATTTTTAAAGCCCTTTTTTTTTGTTAATTTAAAATTTGAATGCCGAAGCGGTGGTGGTATCTACTTTTGCCTTATTTTTAGAAAATCTGCTCCAAATAGTAAAATAAAAAATGCAATAAATCTATGACACTATTTAATTTGATAAACGCATTATACATAATATATGATATGATTATTAAAGACATTATAGTCTGAAAAATAAAACTTTTTCAATTAATAATGAAATTTTAAAAGAATTATTTTCTCCTACACTTTTAATTATAATAATTTATAAAAATTTAAAAATATTTTAAAAATACTTCAAAGATTTGTTGCCATTAGTTTTTTTAACTTATTTAATGAAGATTATATTTACTAATCAAAAATTAAAAAGGTTTTGTGATAACAGTTATAATAGGTGTGAAATAAAAATTTATGGCAACCAGGTGATAAACCCTGTCCAATTCTTTTATTTTAAAGAAGGAAGAAACATGAATCACTAAGGTTTTTTTCTAAAAATTCATAATTTGTTCATGTTGTCCATTTTTACATTATGAGAAACTTTTTTTGACTTTATTAACTCTTGTCAATGTTAGGTTTCATATTTTATATCAATTCTTGTCACCACATTTATTTTCATCATCACTCACTCCATGATTAAAAACTACTTGTTCTAATTTCCTGCTAGAAACAAATAATAATTATTTCAGATCAGATTATTTTACTTTAAATTTCTAATTTTCAAAAATCACATGTATATTTTACTTTGCAATATTTTAAAATGAAGAATTTACTTTTGTTTACAAAAGTGTCAATATGCAAAAATATTGCTTTTGAAAACTCTAAGAAGAGTTAAGTCCTGTATCAATATAGAGCACATTTAGAAACACAGAGTGTTTTGCTGACATTATATTTAATCCTTTGCTTTAATTAAAGCTAAAATGAATATTAAAAGAAACTTTTGTTTTAGGAGAATTTTTAACTTGATTAATTTTTTTGTTTTACTTAATTATTTATCAATAGAATTTCATGAATAATTATAAAAAAACAAATAAACACTTCTAGTTACAATAGAAAAACACAAAGCTATTTTTGTAAAACGTATTTTGAGTGGAAAAGGGTTTTACTTTAGACAATATATGCAAACATATTAAATAAAAGTTTTTTTAATTAATGTTTTAGGTTTATTGAGTTTTCTATTTACAATTCAGAAACTGATTTTTTGAGAAGTGTTCACTCAATTTTATAAAGATCGATTTATGATTACAATTCTTTAAATTGTCTTTAATTAATGAATAAATTTGAATGTCTCAAACTTTCATAAAATTAGAAAGGGTGGGTGTGTGCATAGAGGTAAAAAAAGTATTTTGTCCCAGCCATTCCTAACAAGATTTCTCAGATATTTTCATTTCTTTATGACTAGAGTTATGAAAGTTTCCATGGCATTTCTTTTGTCCTTACTTCCACATCTGCTGTACCTGCACTTGATCATTTTATTTCTTTCTTTCTCTTTCTTCACTTGCATCCCCTGCACACCATTAGAGTTTACACCTTGCTTTGGGTGAAATAATTATTCTTCTATCTCCTTGACTCTATCTTTCTCTTGTGCTTCCTTCCTTAAGCAGTATCCTTTTTTTGTTTTTTTTTTTTGTTTCAGAAATTTTCAAATGAAAAGACATGCAAATTCACACTGGAGAGAAACCATATTCTTGTGAAATATGGATCAACATTTTTACGAAATTCTCACCTGAAACAACACATTCGAAGTCATAATGGAGAAAAACCATATTCTTGTGAAATATGTGGATCAGCATTTTCAAAAATTCTCACCTGAAAGAACATATGCGAATTCACACTGGAGAGAAAACCATATTCAGGAAATATGTGGATCAGCATTTTCAAAAATTCTCACCTGAAAGAACATATGAATCTACACTGGAGAGAAACCACTCTTGTGAAATGTGTGAATCAAATATTTTTAACTAATTCTGGCTTTAAAAAGAAAGAATCAACCACACTGGGGAAAACCATATTCTAGGGAAATATGGAACAGCATTTTCAAGTAATTCTGATTGAAAAAGCACAATCGAATTCACACTGGAGAGAAACCATATTCTTGTGAAATATGTAAGATCAGCATTTTCAAGTAATTCTGATTTGAAAAGTACAAATCGAATCACACTGGAGAGAAACCATATTCTGTGAAATATGTGGATCAGTACTTAAGTAATTCTCATTTGAAAAGGCACAATCGAATTCACACTGGAGAGAAACCATATTCTTGTGGAAATATGTGGAACAGCATTTTCAAGTAATCTCCTGATTTGAAAAGCACAGAATCGAATTCACACTGAGAGAAACCATATTCTTGTGAAATATGTGGAACAGCATTTTCAAGTAATTTGATTTGAAAAGGCACAATCGAATTCACACTGGAGATGAATCACATTCTCAGAATATGTGATCAGCATTGCTGCATTCCAGTTTAAAGACACCTACCTACACTGGAGAGAAATTATGCTTTTAAGAAACAAAGACCAGCATTCACATATCAATTTACCTCTGAAATGCAAAGAATCAACACTGGGAAACTCATGCTCTTTCAGAAATATGTGATCATACTTTTCACACAATTTCTCATTTAAAAATACAATCCAACCAGAAAATCCATATCCTTGTAGAATACAACGCATTTCAAATAATCTCATTTAAACACATATTCGAATTCTCATCACAGAACCATTCTTTAAGAAATATATCAGCCTTTTCACATAATTCCAGCTTAAAAGCGTTACCTGACTTCCATCAGAGATCGTGTCATAGTGTGTGAACTAAACACTTAACTAGTCCCATTTGAAAAACAACCAAATCTACACTGAGGGAAAAACCACAGCTTTGTGAAATATAAGGGAAACAGCATTAAAAAATCTTGATTTTAAGTGCTACAATGAATCCACTGGAGAGAACCACATTCCTTGTGAATATAGACTGAGCATTTTCAAGTAATTCAATTTGAAAGCATACCTAATTCACACTGAGAAGAGAACCCAATTCTCAGAAGGTATCGGCATTTTGTGTGTATTTGATTTGAGAAACAACAATCAACTCACACTGAGAGCCATATCCCTATGGAACAGGGACTGGCACTCAAGTATTCCTGATCTGAAATGCACACCGAACTACATTTGGAGAGAACCATATTCAGGAATATGTGATCAGCTTTCAATAATTCTGATCAGTGGCCAACCTAATCACCACTGAGGAGAACCACATTCTAGCAGGAAATATAGGATCAACATTTTCAAATAATTCTCAGCTTAAAACACATATTCGAATTCACACTGGAGAGAAACCATATTCTTGTGAAATGTGTGGATCAGCATTTTTAACTAATTATGATTTGAAAAAGCACAATCAAATTCACACTGGGGAGAAACCATATTCTTGTGAAATATGTGGATCAGCATTTTCAAATAATTCTCATTTGAAAAAGCACAATCGAATTCACACTGGAGAGAAACCATATTCTTGTGAAATATGTGGATCAGCATTTTCATCTAATTCTAATTTGAAAAGGCACAATCAAATTCACACTGGAGAGAAAACATATTTTCATTAAATATGTGAATTAGCAAGAAATTTCTAACTAAAAAAATAATTTCATTCATTTTTGTCTTGAAAGTTTCATCAAAATCTTTACAATTATTTCATTTGTGCAAGAATTTCAAAATTCATGTATTTTTCACCTGGCATAAAAGATATTTTCAACATGATATCAACAAAAAAACATTTCTAACCAAATCTTTGTATGTATAACATAGGATTAAACATTTTAATAAAATAATAAAAAAGATTCTGTCTTACCCCTTTATAATATCAAAAATATTTTGGTGATATAACTTTTTAGTATAATAAAATATGGGAAGTTTTTTTTTACTGATTTTCAAATCAGTTGTGAACAAGTGTATCTTTGAATAAATTTTTGGTACTTCATTCGTGAAAAAATTAAATTTAATAAATAGCTTTTTTGATTTAAAAAAAAATTTGAGAAAATCATTGAATCAAAATGATGATTATAGTAGCAATGGACTGAGTCTAAATATTTTCTGAAAAATCAAATGTAGTACATATTACAATATTAACTTTTTATATTAGTATTATTACTAAATGCAAAGACGAGTATGGTGAATGCAAGTCAGAACTTGGAAGGGAGAAAAATGGAGAAAATTCAAATATGGCAGAGATAAATATAGAAAAAAAGTTGAATAGAAATTTCCTGCAGGAATTTGTGTTGATAAAGGAATTGAAGGTGACAATGATGATTTGCCAAAGGAAGAGAGCTCCAGTGCTTGTGGTAAGGATAATAATAAAGTAATAATAAAGAACATAGCAACACATTTCTATGATTTATTTTATATGCAATTTTATTCATGCCAATATTTCATCACTTTCTCTCAGCCTGTCTATGGTATGTAGCACTTGTTTTTAGTTGATCCAAAACATATTACATATTACAAGATAAACTTTTGATGTCAGTATTATTAATAAATGCAAAGATGAGGATGCTGAATGTAAATCCGAACTAGGATAAAGTGGAATAGGAATTTCTTGTAGGAATTAATGTTGATAAAGAAATTGAATGCGAATCTCTGGTTTGCAGCACTTGTTTTTAGTTGATTCAAAATGCCTTTAAATTAACAAATTACATATATTTGATTTTGGTGCATTTTTCATTAAGACAATTCTTGAATTGTTGTTTATAAACCTATTTCATAACTTGCTATACTGTGTCGTTCTTACTCTAGTACTCAATTTAATTCTTATTTTTCAGTTTCTATCTTTGAGAGTTCCTGAAAACATTATGGATATTTATGAGAAAAAAGGCATTTTTACATTGTGAAATTCTTGGATTTGTATTTATTTTTAAATGGTCATAAATAGATAAGCCATTTCCTTTGAAATATGTAATCTTAAAAAAATAATGTAATCTTAAACAAGAGAGAAATGTTTCCACTGCAAAATCTGTGGAGTAAGTTTTGCCTTAAAATCACTACACTCAAAACACATTTTCATACACTGGAGAGAAATGTTTCCACTATGAAATTTGGAGATTTATGCTTTTCAAAATTCAAAATTCCTTTCAAACTCATGTAACACACATTGAGAAAAAGCATTCTACTTTAAAATGTGTAGACTAAATCTTCCAAATATGAAAATCTCAAACTACATGTTAATGCACAATAGAGAAAAACTGTTCTTGTTTTTATTTTATTACACCTTATTTATTACATTATTTTCTCATTATGTCTTTGGATGTAAATCTTTCCTAAATTCATATCTCAAGGAATATATTTTGTCATTAAATTCCCACCTGAGATAACACATATCAGACTCCATTAGGGCTGAAAATGTTGCGACATTATTTTTCAACTGAAGAACATTTCAATGAAAATTTTCAATAGGATTTAGTATTGAACAAAAACCACAAAAATGATTACTAGAAAAAAGACAAGGATGGTCAGTGACAAAATATTGAACAACAAACAAGGTCCTGCCTCGACATGTTACCATGACAATGACAGAAAGTGAATGGACAGTTGGCAACAAAATCTTTACTAACTTACTACTTCAATACATCTTACCATGACAATGGCAGATGAAAGAAAGGACAGCGACAAATTTTGGACAATGAACAAGGTCTTTGCTTGGCACAGCACATGTTACTATGACAATGGCAGAAAAAGAACAGACATTCAACGACAAGATCTCTGACAATGATCAAGAATTTGGCTGAGCATAAGTTACCATGAGACTGCAGCAGCCAGAGATAATTTTTCTTTGCAGAAATGCATACAAGGCCATCACTGACATAAATCATAGTTTGTCTCTTTTGTTTATTGTATTGAAATTGCTGCTTTTGCACACAATCAGCCAGCAGTAACATTTAAAAATCCAGCATCCACACACATTGGTGTAAATAATTTTTTTTTCACTTTCAACAATATCACTATAAACTTGGCAAACTCATTTGTGGCAAAGCATTACAAACAATGGAAATTCTGCTGTTTGCATGTCTACAGCAAAGAACAATAAAAATTACTTTGTAAATACATGTATCTGACTGTATAAATATTAATGTGAAATTTACCTTGATTTTCTTCCTTTTCTGCAAAGATCATTTCTTTGCATTGTCTATAATTTTGCCTTGTATTTGTGGACATGACAGATGGATTTCATGTTTTCCACCAAATTCAAGAGACAGCCCTCAACCCCAGCTTTTATCATTTCCAAAATCATTTCATGCAAATTGGAAGAATGCCATTAATGACTGTATCAGTTTTGCACTTACATATTTTTAATCAAGGAATCCATATATCCAAATAAATCCCAATAAAATTTATAAACTGTCTCTCAAAATTAACATTCTAGATTTCATAAGATTTTTTCTCAAAGATTTGGATTCATGCTAATTTCAGAATTGTGATCTTCTAGTATTTATTCATTTTTGCTAATGGATATAGAAGCCTCACCCCACCAACTTTCATTTTGTATGAATCAGAAGGATGTCACCTCTGACTGTATTAGTTTTACCCTTAGAGATTTTTAATCAAATCCAACAGCAGTATTTTAATCTTGCTTGTTTTTTTATGAAAAAATTTTCTTCACCCTGAGAAGTGAAAGGTAAGTTATATGAAACATCACAGACTTCCTGAGAGACCAGAAAAATGCATTTGAAATCATTTAAATGTCATTTCTGAATGTCAATTCCACTTCTATTTCAAATATAATAACCTGAAGCCTAAAGTAAGTCTACTTACTAGAAATATTCATTTTCCTTGTCAATAATGTATTTCTTTTAAGTATGAATTATATTGAAATTTTCACTGCAAAAAAAAAAAAAATTCAAATGAATGTTTTTCACCTGAAACAAAACATTAAATGTAAATATTGACCAATAATGCAAAAAAAAAAAAAAAAAAAGAGAAGAATTTTTGCCGAAATTCTGAACATGCTAGAAAGAATTAGAAATTATTAAAATAATAAAAAAGTACTGTATCCTTTCCTCCTTAATTATAACAAAGGGTTTGAAAATGAGATTTTGGTTTTGTAATTTTAGGGCATTTTTCATCAACGAAAAACAAGATGTATCTACTTGATAATGTCTTTGTTGTAATTATTTGCAATAGCCATGGCTGTAATTGAATGCTTTGACAGATAAAGCATTAGACATACTTCATGCACTTCTCACAAGTAAGTTAAACAAAAAGGTGAAGACAGTTACAATATCCACGACTACATTAGTTTAAGATCTCAAGAAGAACATTTGTTATTTTAGTTATCATGGTATGGATGTCTTTATTTTCTATAAATGGGGTATTATAGTGGAAGGATTTATTATAATGTATGCTTGGGTTAGTGAAGTTGACTAGATGGAGTTAGACCAACAATGATCACACTTTCTGATCCCCATGTTTGACCTTTTGCCACACTTGTATTTTCTTGATACAATATTTCTTCATTCCCTATTGCATTGAAATCAACATGCACTGCTATCTTCTGTCCGTCTTGATGTTAGTATTCTTCTGAGTGTGTCAAAATTTCCAAGCCCATTTTCTTCTTATTAAGTGACTTAGAAATTTCCTTTTCTCATGTTACGTTTAATTTCCTTTTTTTTATTTTCATTTTCTCTAAAATTTGGTGGTTGCTCAAGTTTTTCAATTTAATTCATAGTCGATTTGTCATTAACACAAAAAAAACCAACTCACTTGAACTTCAGAAGAAGGAAAATTAACTAGTTGCCATTCAGACAAACCAAAACTGAATAACTTAAAAAAAAAGTATTGACCCACTTATAATATTGCTTGAAAAGTGGGCCAACCACTCATCCCAAAATTCATATTTACTAGCAATGAAATTATAAGACTATAAGCTTTCATAAAAATCTCCATACAATTTACAATGAGGTGCTTTTTTTACTTTTCAAAATTAATAAAAACTCCATGCTATCCACCTCATTTTAAAAAATAGCAAAAATCAAGGAATTATCCAATTTAAATGACATCTTCATTGATGCACAAACTGTATACTGCATCTTTTATTAATAAAAATAGTTTTACTTAATGTTGTGGCCTGTTAGAGCCAGGAAGAAACACACAAAAAGAAGGTAGATCGAACCAGTGTATTGCAATAACAGAAAATATATACAAAATAAGAGTGTTATTAGTCAGCTGGTCCGAACTGTCAAGTTATACAACATCTCGACTGTCTCCTCTAGAAAGCTACTTGAGGCAAGTATTTATGAAGGAGGACGGGTTCATTCCAATGTAGATAGGGCCCCATAACACTTCATAACAATATTTCCTAAAAAGTTGAAACTCAATTTTGAAATATTTAACGACTTTATAAAATATTATAATTAAGATTGTAAAAAACAGAAAAACATTCTGTGTAGATTTAATTTTCATTGCAAAATGTTTTGCTTTAGACTATATGTCTAGACATAAAAGAAAAAGCATTTTTAAATAATGTTCGAAGACATTAAAGGTTTTATAACTAAAATTCCAGAGCTGGTTTGGAAAGTGGTCATTCAATGTTACAAAAAATAGGTTTATGATTTAAATTCTGTCTTTAATAAGCATAATTAACAGATATAATTTTGCATGCCTTAAGCTTTCTTAAACTCAGTAAGGTAGTGAGATGTGAATGTAAAGCATATTTTACTAAGTGTTTCTAGAAAACATTAATAATAAAATGATTTATTATCTTTGTAAATAAGATTTGAAAATTTATTAACCTTGAGCTAACCCTCCGCGTCTCAAAATTGTAGTGTGTACTAACTGTGCAAATTACTTTGCACCTGAGTCTGCATCTGTTTGCTTCCATTCCACCCCAGATGATTAGTGATCTTTCACACTTTATGTTCATTTTGTGATTTCTGATCTAAAGTAAAAGACCTGGACAGAAGAGTCGATAGAATTTTTGTGCTGTTTTCTCAGTACTGAAAACAAGAGGTGGTGGTTTGTACATGCATAAAAAAAGGGGGAAATAGAACTGCAGCCAAGAAATAACAAGGCAGAATGAAGGCCAGTCTATGTGGACTAATGATTATATTGTAATTCTCTGTACATCAAGTGAAAAAGAACAGTAAAAATAAAAAAATAAAAAATTAGTAAAAATAGAATACATTCCAACTTTCCGAAGTTCACGACTACTTCTGCCATGTCTGCTGTTGTTATTAATACAGTCTTCTTGTTCTCTGCCCATCAGCGTCACTGTTACCCCTGAGCGTGTGGGAGGGAGAGAGAGAGGCATGTTTCTACATCTTTCACTTCATGCGTTTTCCTCTCTCTCGTCTCTTTGGCATTCTCTGTTTCCTTACTCGATTTTCAAATCCGTTGTTTTTTGTTGAAATCGTTTCAATCTAGCACTGGTGTAGGAAGACATTGGAATGTCCATCCATTAAAATACTACGTCAAATTTTTTGGTCTGCTTCATCTCAATTGCCGAATAGTTTTCTACCATGTTGACTCTGCTTATGACCTTACCCATTCACTTGTCAGTGTTAATTACAATTGCATTCTCCATGGGTGATACTTTTCAAAAGTCTGATATTAATTTTACAATTTGTCATTCATCCCTCCTCTTTCCTTCTTTGAGAAAGTGAAGAGGAGAGGAACAGAAAGAAAAGAACCAGGGTACTCTCCCTCGCTAGATCATCTGGACATGGAAATCAGAGTTATTGTAAACATCTCATACAACAATGCTATATGTTTTGCCTATTTTAGTCTCTCGGCCACACTCGTGTTTATTTCCTATTCCACTTTTTCTCAGCCCTCAATGAAAACAAGAAAATGTTTATTTTTATGGGAACAAAACATATATACACGCAAAATGTATATAAAAAATTAAGTTTTAATTAAAGACAACAATGACAAAACAAATACTAGCATCATTTTTCTGGCACTTGCCAGTACCTCATTCATTAAAGGTTTGGTTGTTGTGAATATCAGGATTTTTTATTTTTTTGTACTCAGTATCGGAAGGTTATATGTTGTATGGGATGTGCATTGTGGTGCAGAGGATATCGGCTCGGAACAAAAAATCGTGGTGCCAAGTTCGAATTCCAGTTAAATTCCATTGCATTCACTTATGCACAAATACCTTGGGAAAGGTATTAATCCATTTCTTCCCTCCAGTTATGAGTTAAATAATAGGACAGACTGGGTTCTACCACAGAAAGCAATGGCAACATACTGTGGGATAATCTTCTGCCCAGTCAGTCATGTCTCTTTCGAGATATAATCGCCGAAAGTGCATATCACGTATAGCACTTAACTAACTGATATGTTGTATATGTGGATATGAATATGGGTGTGTTAGTGTGTAGATGTGTGTGAGTGTCTGTGTATGTATACTTATATCTATAATTATATATGTATTAATTGACCGTTTCTCTTTAGACATTTAATTTTTTTCTTATTAGATTCACTATAAGATATTTTTTTAATTTATAGAAAAGTTGTTTTTGGTACATTTTGACAGAGTCTAATATAATATATAATATATTATCTTCTTCCTTCCCTCTTTTTAACTTTCCCTTTTTTATAATTTTCCCTTCCTTTCACCATTGAAAGTCATCAGTCATTACTTTGATTACTAAGAAAATTTTTGTATTTTATTTCTTCGTTAACTTTCCCTTGTCTACCCCTTTTGTCTTTTCTTTCCTTTCCCCCTACCACTTTTATTCCTGTAACACGGTTAAAATTTTAATTTTTGATTCTTTCATACAGACATAAGGTAAAGTCTTCTAATACTGAGTCATGAATCTCTGTTTCTGCTTTTCCCATTTTCTTATGTCTACCCGACAAATTTAAATAAAACAATTTTTTCTTTGTTAATACCCACTTTTTTTTTAACTTCCTGTATATGGATATATTTTTGGGCTTCTTCCAGTATAGAAATTTTGTACTATAATTGAATTAATTAAATTTGTTTTCGATCGTTGCTGATGTAGCAAGAATTTTCTCAATGAAAATGGCCATTCAATGAATCTAAATTTCGGAATTTTTTGACATACTATATATATATATATATATATATATCAGAGAGACAGACAGACTATTTTTAATGTTATTTATGCTCGACCTTGATGAAACCTAAAATGTACTTTTCTGTATATATTAAATTTTAAGGAAAAATTTAATAATGTAATTGCAAGAAATTATGTCAATTAATTCTTAAGGTTATTAATTTTCATTGAAATAAATCTCGTGGTCAAACGTTGAATTTTTAAGAGTTTTCCCCCTAGCTTTATTTTGCAATTATCACTTTTTACTAATAAAAAGATATAATGTGCTCGAGTATTTTTGAGCAAGGAACAAATTCTTCATTTACACCGTTGTTTTACAATTTCGTATGTTCAGAAACTAGATCCGATCTATTTTCAGATAATTCATCTTAATTGCAATTTCTTTAAAACTCTAAAGTTAATTGATTACCAGATATTTTTGATGTTGAAAAAGAAATATCAAGTCGAGAAACTTTATCCTGTTTTTTTTTTCTTTGAAAGTTTTTAGATTCGCCGTGAAAAGGTAAGTTAGACGAACATTCACGTATTTACTAAAAGACAAACACCAAAAAGCATTTTAAATCATTTAAATCATGTTTTCTTCCTTGAAAGAAATTTGCTTACATTTTTCTTATATTTGAAAGATAATAGCCTAAACGAATGAGAATGAAAAAGAAAACTGAAATTCCGTCTCTAAATAAATCTTTCATTTCTGACATTTTTCAAACATCGATGAGTTTTCTCGTCCTTCATTGGATCGCCATTTTAGACGAAACGTGAAGACAACAAATGTTTTAATATTTTCTAACACTGTATTTGTCTGTACTTCTGAGATGAGGTACTATCAAAATGTTTGAAAAACATAGTAAATAATTTAAATCCCTAAAATGAGTCTTGCGTTTAACACCAATACCCAACACTAACAGAATTTAAGATTTTTTTACCAAAATTTCGAACGTGTTAGGAGGAATTTTTTTAAATTTGAGGAAATGATTAAAAAATACTTTAATCTTTCCACTAATAACAAATATTTTGATGTAAAATGTTTGTTTTTATTTAATATTTTAATATGCGGGTTTTTGGTTTTTTTTTGGGGGGGGGGTTGTGATTTAGTGGAGGTACCTCCAATGAATCACTGAAAATGAAAAAGCAGCATAGTCTGAAGGAAAAAGACCCCATAAAAACAAAGTTTTTTTCGGCAAAATGTTTATATTATCATTAAAGAGGATAGATCAAAGCATTTTTTAATTATTTTTAAATTGTTTCTAACACGTTCGAAATTTTGGTAGAATTTTTTTTTCTTTCGTCAGTGCTTGATTTAAATTGATGCATAGTTTACGTGAAAGAACGTAATATTTACGCAATTTTTTGACAGTGAAAGACATTAATTTGGAATTCTTGCAAAAATGTAATAATGGTCTGATTTTTATGAAAATTTCAGGACTTATTAAATAATTTACTGAAATCAATTTTGAAATAATTATTTTTATAAAATATTGAAAAAGACATTTTTCTTTTTTTACATATGACCGATTAATTTCAAGAAATGTCGAAAAATGTGACTAGATGCCCCATATAGATAATTCTAATTAAATTCAGGAGTCATTGGAAAATGCTAATCAACTGAAGTGATATATAGTATAATGAATAGAGACGAGGACCGGGAACGGAGCACGTGTGTATTTTTTATTGCGGGTAGTTACAAGAGTACGAGCTATATCTCGTTTCGTACTAAGTCTGCATGCATAGACTTAGCATTGTTTTCGTATCATAACATCCCCCCTGTTTAGTTATGTGTTAGTGTTTATTTTAGTCCTTGTGTTAGTGTTTATTTTAGTCCTTGTGTTAGTGTTTATTTTAGTCCTTGTGTTAGTGTTTATTTTAGTCCTTGAATCGTGCTGGGGTTTTTATGGCCCGTCCAGATCGAGTACGAGTAGGACTTTTTTGGGTTGGGTCTTCTTGTGTGCTTTTTGTGTTGTGGTGGTGCGTGATAGTTTGTTTCTGTCCACTGTGTATGTGGGCTTGTCCCGTGCTCTGTGTTGTTGGTGTAGGGCTGTCGAAGTGAACTTTTTTTATTGTAGTCCGTATTGGTACAGAACGAAGGTGGGCTCTGTTGCGGCGAAGTCTGTTCCCGTTTGGAGTCTGTACAATGTAACTCCTTGGGTTGTCCTCGTCCTTCCGAACAACTGTCCCAGGGTACCATAGCTTGTCTGCTTGGTTTACTATGGTTACATGTTGGCCTGGGTATAGTGGTGGTAGGTCTATGGTTTGCATCCTACCATCATGGGTTTTCTTCATTTCTTCGGACCTTTCCTCTAATCTTTGTCGGTACTCTTCCTTTCCAGGCTCTACTCGGCTGGGTAGCGTCGTGGGTATAGCTCGTCCAAATAGTAGTTCAGCGGGTGATGGTAGCTTGCTATCTATTGGAGTTGCTCTGATCTGCAGTAGTGCAAGTTGTATGTCACCCTTGCTTCTCAAGCATTTCTTCATTACTGATTTGACATGCCGTACATGTCTCTCAATGAATCCGTTGCTTCTTGCGAAGCGTGGTGAGCTGGTGATATGTCTGATACCCCATGAAGTAATGAAGTTCTGGAAAGCTTGTCCGGTGAATTGTGGTCCATTGTCCGTCATGATTTGGTCAGGTCGTCCGAATAAAGATGCGTAGCTCTTGATTTTGTCGGCTACTGCTTTGCTGGATATTGGTGTATGCATTTCATCAACCACTGGGTATTTTGAGTACCTGTCCACAGTGAGGAGGTATTGGCGTCCATTTACTTCAAACAGGTCTGATGCAATGTATTGCCACGGTTGTGATGGGATATTATGTGGCTCAATTGTTTCACACCTGTTTGCATCTTGGTGTTCCTGGCAAAGCGAACATGACTGGCACATTTTTTCAATGTCCTTATTTATGTTTGGCCAGTATACACTCTCTCTTGCGAGTCGACGGGTTTTCTCAATGCCTTGGTGGGCTTCATGGAGTTGATGTAGAATGTCGTCCCTCATGGATTCTGGGATCAGAACTTGTTTTCCTTTGAAAAGTATTCCTGTCTCGAGGGCTAGTTCGTCGCGGAATGACCAGTATATTCTGATGTCAGTCGGTACATCTCGAATAGTTTCTGGCCACCCTTGAAATACGATTTCCTTCAGGAGATTTAGTGTTCGGTCCCTTGTGGTTTCCCTGCATAGCAAAGTTCTTTTCTCCATTGAGAAATTGATGGTTGCAATGGTGAGGTGCTCATCATCGGCTCCTGTGTCTATGCCATCAATTCTTTCGTCTAGTTCGACGACACTGTTGTTTTCTGGGTTGGGCAGTCGGCTAAGTGTGTCTGCAAGGATCATATCTTTGCCTGGGCGGTAGACTACCCTGAAGTTGTATCCTTGTATCTTTAACAGCATACGTTGCAAACGTGGTGGTGCTGAGTGCAATGGCTTTGAGCATATAGTGACTAGGGGTTTGTGGTCGGTCACTACTGTAAAAGTACTTGCATAAAGGTATGTATGGTAGCGCTGAATACCATGTACAATTGCAAGCATTTCGCGCTCGATATTGCTGTATCTAGATTGGCATTCAGTCAGCGTTTTGGAACCGAATGCGATTGGCTTGCCTGCTTGTGTCAGTGCTACCCCCAGACCCTTCTGCGATGCATCTACTTCCAGTGTTACTGGTTTTGTTTGGTCATAGTACGCTAGGAGGGCGTCGGCAGTGATCATTTCTTTTAGATCATTATAGCACCGTTGGTGGTTTGGATCCCAAATCCAGGGTGTTTGTGATTTTAGGAGGCCGCGCAACGGGTGTGCCTTTTCTGCAAAGTTTGGGATATATTGTGAAAGATAGTTCAGCATCCCTAAGAAGCGCTGTAGATCGTCCTTGTTTTGTGGTTGTGGCATCTGTTGGATGTCCCGTACCTTGGTAGGGTCTGGCTTGATACCTGTGGGTGTATATATGTTTCCAAAAAATGTGATGCTGCATTTTTTGATAGCACATTTTTTACTGTTGAAGACAAGACCAGTTTTATCTGCTCTATCCATTAGGTTTAGCAGATTTCTGTCATGCTCCTCATCATCCTCTCCATATACCGCTACGTCGTCGGCTATGCTAGCTACACCTTCCAGGCCTTCAAGGATTTGGTCCATTTTTGCTTGGAATATGTCTTGCGAGACACTTAAGCCAAATGGTAGTCGTTTCCAGCAGACCCTTCCAAATGGTGTTCTACAGGTTGTCAGTAGCTGGGATTGTTCATCCAGGTGAATTGACCAATATCCTGCTTTGGCGTCCAGCTTGCTGAATACTTTTGCCTTCGCAAATTTTGGGTTCAGTTCTTCCACCGTGGGTATCCTGTAAGGGCATCTCTTTAAACTAGAGTTTAGCTTCTGAGGGTCGATGCATATCCTGAGGGATCCATCCTTTTTTGTGCTAAAAGCTAAGCTTGAGCACCAATCTGTGTGCTCTTCTACTTTTCTCAGCACATCCTCTTGTATCAACCTTTCGATTTCTTCCTTGATTTTGTCTTTGAGGTGGATGCTGTATTTACGGGGATGGTCGATGAATGGCTCTGCATCATCCTTTAGCAGGAGTTTAGCGGTTCCGCTGAAGTTTCCTATCCTATCGAACTGTTCTGGGTATGCTTCCTTGAGTTGCTCAACATCACAGATAGGTGTATGAGGTATTCTTGGTGTTGCGCTCTTTATAGCGTCAACGTTTATCGTGATGAGGTTGAGCTGTTCGCTTGTAGGTAGACCTATAACGGCTGGTCCTGGAACATCTACCACATAAAATGTGGCATCTATCCATTTGGAATCTTTGTGTTGGCATGGGATGTTGATGGTCCCTGCGCAGGCGATTGTGTCGCCACTATAGGAAGTAAGTCTTATGTGTGATGATGGTTGTAGGATGTTTAGGGCAGCTTTGTTGGTTCCGTACATTTGTCGGAACGTTCTCATAGGAAGGGTGTTCCCTGATGCCCCAGAGTCAATCTTCAAGCGGAGTGTATGTGGTGGATTGGGTACGCGGGGAGGTTTTATGGTTAGGATTGTATAAACTTCATTTCTGGGCTGTTTGTCGATGCTGTCCATACATTTGTCACTTATTGTGATGGAATAGAAGTGTTTGTGATAGTTGTCACTATCATTATCAATGTCTAGGTTGTCGACATTTTGGTTCCTTCTTCCACGTTCCGGTTTTCTTTTCTGACTATGGTGGCGGTTGTGGTGAGGATTGTATAAACTTCATTTCTGGGCTGTTTGTCGATGCTGTCCATACATTTGTCACTTATTGTGATGGAATAGAAGTGTTTGTGATAGTTGTCACTATCATTATCAATGTCTAGGTTGTCGACATTTTGGTTCCTTCTTCCACGTTCCGGTTTTCTTTTCTGACTATGGTGGCGGTTGTGGTGAGGTTGCTTTTTGTGGCTTCGGCTATGACTTCTACTCTCTCTCTGTTGTTTTGATGACCTACAGCATCTGGCCCAGTGACCCTTGTTCCCACATGCGGAGCATTCATCGTGATATGCGGGACATTGTCGTGGCTTGTGGCATGTGTTACAGTTTCTGCATTTCCTGCCCCTATGTATGCTGTGAATCTTTTCGTTTTGTGACCCGCAGATTTGTTGCAGTTGGTTGTTTCCGGCTGAGAGGGCTTCGAATTTTCTGCCTTCGGCGAGGACGTCAGCGATCTTGTGTCCCTTGGGCTTGCTGTAAAGTTCATTCCTAAAAGCATCATATGGTGTGGAGGCAATTATCAGTTCAATAATCCTCTCATGCAGTTCTTCTTCGGAAAAATCGCATTTTAGTGCAAGCGTCCTGGCTCTAGTGACAAAGTCGTCTAAACTTTCATCAGGTTTTTGCCTATATTGCATTAAATGTAACCTGTGAATTCGGAAGTGCACATTTGTGTTTATTTGTGCTTCGTAAAACTTCCATAGTTTTTGTGGTGACCGTTTCTCTTCTTCTGTCAGCCCACTGGCGTTAAGTCTCTTTAACCCTTCGTCTCCGATGCCACGGCAGATTTTCCTGGCCTGTTTTACCGTGTCCGTTATCTCCTCGTCCTCTAGGTACAATGTCATCTTTTGTTTGAATAATAATAGCGCCTCGCTAAGGTCGGGGTCAGACCAATGCATTTCGGGGAGACGGGTTGCCATTTCGTTATGAAGCGTTTTGTCTCGGGTTAAGGTTGGTCTTTTTTGAAGAACGTATTTCCCTGTAGTATCAACGTGTATTAGACGGATGGGAAAAATTACACAAATTACTGTAACTACACTGGTCGACAAAGTAAAGGTCCACGCTTCATACTGATGTTTTTCCATAACTTTATTCCAGAGTTTCGTAACACCGTGAAAACTACATAAAACAAACAGACAAGACAGTTACAAACAGCTTGAGGAAATAATAGATTTTAAATAAAGTAAGGGGAAACATGATAGAAAATCAATACGAATCACTTATTTTCGCGTTTAACAATACTTAAAGTAACTTAATAATTACCGTGTTCGCCTGGTAGACCAGTTGTAGGTTCAAAACTTTGACGGTAGCACAGTGTCCGCCATGTGGCTTTTCTCTTAGTTTTGTCTCTCACTAATCCCGGGCCAAAAGGCCACGTGATGTATCACAACAATTTAAATACAAGCAAATTATATTTTTATTTTATTCTATTTTATTTTTTGTTTTTATTATTAGGAGAATTAGCATCTATCAGTCTCTTGTTGTCATGGCAACGCATTCACCCAGTCGCTTACAATGACGGCAGCTACACTCCCACCAATCACCATTGTAATTTTTTCAAGAAAATCAATGGTGATTTTCACAAATGCTGCCCTTGCTGTGACATGGTCAAATTGAGCCACCTATAATGATTTGTGTTTACTGTTACAGTGTATAAGTAATCATTAAATGTTGATTAAGAACAGTTGGATGCACTTAAGTTCCTTAAAATCTCATTCAGACTCCAAAGCATATCTAGTGATGACCAAGCAGGACTAGAGCACAGAGTTACTGGTTACTTTCCCCAAGAAGCACCAACTTTTGGATGGGTCGCTCAGCAATGGAGGGTCTAATTAAATATTCTCCTTGCTTTCTTATTTTTTCACTCTCCCACCTGAAGTTTAACTCTTCCTACCAGGACATCTTCATCATGATGTGCTTCAAGAACTCTAGCAAGTTTCCATTCATTACAAGGAACTTCTTCCTTGGATGGAGTTGTTTTTTTTTTTTTTGTTTTTTTTTTTTTGAATATTTTATACAGGATGAGTCATGGTATCTCATTATTCCTGGAGTTACTGGAGGCACAGGTGTTTTGTACTCAGTATCATCAACATCATAGTCAAAGATACTATCCATAAAGGCTGGAGATTGAGATGGACTATAAAGAGCGCCATCATCACTCATTTCATCCAAATCAATTATTCATTTTCTGAAACAGGCATCTCTTCAACAGTGAATATTTCACCTTTTTTTTTTTTTTTTTTTTTTTTAGCTTCATTAGAAGATGACATCACATCCTTTATCATCTGTGGCATTGACTCAGCAATTGTATTGATGGGTGTAGCTCCATGCTTCATTGCATTGCTAAATACTTCAAGTAGACTATCCATGTCTTTGTCAATTGCATGAACACGAGCTTTCAGCAACCAAAACTCAGCAGAATTCATCACTGCTGGTAAACGTTCCTGGATTTTTTCCAGCCAATTTAAGATGTTACTTGAAGGACAACCAGCATTCAACAAAATAGAACATTCTTGAATGACAGGATCCACCTGCGCAGACTCTCCAAGTTCTCCAAGTGTCTCTTCAGGGGTTTCCATTCTAGGGAAGAGATTTTCTTCTTTTTTAACTTCACAATTTTCACGGTTTTGCTGATCACATTCTGCAACTTTGTGTTTCTCATCATCAAGTTTCTTTTTCTGCATCATTGTCTCTTCTTTGGTCAATGTTCTTTTGCATCGGGGACCTTCATGGTGAGAGGCCAGCTTGCAAAGGCAGGAGCTGTTTCTGTTGGTAACTGGGGCTTTGCCTCTCTTACGTAGCCACTTATTCATTTTCTCCCTTTTTTCATATAAACATTTCATCTGGTTGTGAGAGTATAGTTTACTTGAGTTTTCAGAAGTTGCAAATTTTACTGAACGTCGTTTAACTTTCTTCACATTTTCTTCATTTTGATAAGTGTCTTGCAATTTTGAGGAAATTTTTACAGTGTTCGGTGTCCCCAAGTTGGTAGATACTAATAATGTTTTTAACTCTTTTTGTAATGGGACTCCCTTCTTGGTATTATTAGAAGATTTGTAAATAGTCGGGCCAGGAACTGGTTTTTCCTTTGGTAAACTCTTCTTGAAATTAGGATCCAGTGTCTTACGTCTTGTGAAATTTGAATCTGTTCTGCTAGAAACATATCGAAATTTAGAAGTTGTCACTGATTTGGCAGCTTCATGAATGTTTTGTTTATTTTCTTTTGAGAATTTGTTTTGTGCATTGGATATTGTTTTCACATTCCTGATTGGTTTTATGATCTTTCTGTCAGAATTCAAATCTTTTAAGCCAGTTCTGGACTGAAGATATGGTGCAAGGGACAATCGACTCCTAGTATCTATGTGTGTTTTGTTTTCAAAAGAAGTCAAAGTGTGTCTCCTTAATTTTGTGACTCCAGAGAAGTTGGTCACATTTTTTAAGTTCATCGGCTGGGGTGTGGTTCCTATGATGCTCCAGCCCAAGTCTGTTTTAATGGCATAGGGTTCATGGTCACCTCCTGTGATGACTCTTCGTGGTGCTAATGCTCTGGAGCAATCATAGCCAATTAAAAGTCCAACGCCACAATCCATCAAGGGAGGCATCTCTTGAGATATGTCCGCTAAGTGTTGCCATTTACTGGCTGTTTCACAAGTGGAAATATGTGCGCGCTCAAGTGGGATGAACTCTCTTGTATAAGTGGGAGGCAATTCCACCCAGGTGTCTGAGGAGAATCCCCTAACTCTTAGTCCAGTAACCCTCTGACTTGTCACGATGGAGTCTTTGCCCATCATTGTGGAGAGTTTCAACTTGACAGGTTCCATCCTCACTTTCATTTTTTCACACACTTCTTGATCTGCA
Organism: Ascarosepion bandense; assembly: GCA_037127315.1. Taxonomy (NCBI): domain Eukaryota; kingdom Metazoa; phylum Mollusca; class Cephalopoda; order Sepiida; family Sepiidae; genus Ascarosepion; species Ascarosepion bandense. The sequence continues at coordinate 5,193,065 of JBBBDQ010000328.1, read as the reverse complement.
AATGTGTGACTGCTTTGAGTGTCCAATAAGGCGTACACCAAGGTTTCAGTGCTACTAGTATTGGGCGAGGAAATCCATACAGGCACTATCATTGAGGTGCTCTCACCTTCACCTCCATTTACACAGCAGGATGTAAAAATCTTATCTTCCTCCTGTGAAGAATTGTTTGTTGAAGGATGGTCTTCGTGTAAGGGGGTTGGATGACGTCCCTGACACGAGGCACACACAGCTTTCCTTTGGCACTCTCTAGAAACGTGTCCCTTTCGTAAGCAGCCAAAGCATAGCCTCTTGTCCATAACGAATCTTCTCTTCTCTTCCTTGGACTTCTCTGTTAGTTTGGGACATTCATATATGGAATGGTTATCACCGCAACACATACATTTATGCGACCATACACGCTTCTTTCCAAGATTCCTTGACAATATCTCATCTTTCTCGGGCTTGGCTGAGGCATTTAGAACATCTGAGTCATTCATATCTGTGGTAAGGGTGTTTGCTTTGGGATACTTGATGGGTGACATTCCTTCAAGGGGCTTTAATGCAAGCAATGAAGAGACTGGGTTGCATGCTATGCGTGCTTCCTTCGCGACAAAGGAAGCGAATTCCTGGAAGGTTGGGTAGTCCTTGGCTTCATCTAGCTGTTCTGTAACATATCGATTCCACCTTGATGTGATCCAACCAGGAAGTTTCCTCAACATCTTTTGGTTCTCCTCACAGTCATTCAGTATCTGCAAACCCTTAATGTGGGGCATGGCATTGCTGCAGGTTTGTAAGAAATCACCATATTCCCTAAGTTTGATGTACTCATGTGCACCAATCTTTGGCCACCTATTCAGTTTTTCCCTAAACGAGCGGTGTATGATGAAGGGATGACCATATCTAGTATTCAGCTTGTCCCATGCTTGTTGATAGGCCTCCTCATCTTTCCTGTAAAAACTACCTTCCAAGGTGGATTTTGCCTCTCCATCGATGTATCTTTGTAGATAAAAAGTTTATCTGCAGGGTCAGAGCACCGCCTTTCTACAAGTGCCTTAAAGCTGGCGCTCCATTCAATAAACTTTAAGGGGTCACCAAAAAATACTCTGGGCTCAGGAGTTGGAAGTCGCGTAAGGGCCATTGCCTCCTGCAAGGTCTGCACTAAAGATGCCTCCTCTTTCACAGTTCGACGCTCCTTATTTCCGATGAAAGGCATCTTCTCATCACATTGAGGAGTATGCCTTCCATTTCTTTCTCGTGCCTCTTCTTCAGAGTAGACTCGAAGCCTTGCCTCTATAACCTCAACTTCCTTTTGTTTCTCTAATCTTTTCAGTTCTTGACGATGAGCATCAATGACGGCTTCCATATTCATTTCAGCTCTTTTTGCCGCCAACTCTGCAGCTGCTTCTGCTCTCTTAACTGAGATGTTGGAGGACTCTGAGAGGTGATTAGAGTGGCGGCTTAGTGCAGTTGTTGAAGATCCATATATGGATTCGGCATAGTCCTTGTTGAGTAGCAATCGTATTCTTGATTTTTCTAATTCCGCATCAAAGTCCTCTTCGTCTTCAACAAGACGTGTCCTCATTAATCCCAACAAGTCCGCTGTAACAGCAATACACGCATCGATCTTTCTTCGAATTTCTTGACTTGGTGTTGATTTCTGACGTATATCGTTGTACAACTTTTTCATATTAGCCTCTTGCTCTTCAATAGTGTCCATCATATCTTGCAACTCCTTCTCTGAACATTCATTCTTTAACTTTGCTCGAACACTTCTAACTTCAGTTTTCCATCCTCCATACGTCAAACTGAACCTTTTCTCTCTCTGAGATAATTCCTGTTCTTTCAGCTCTTTCATTTTAGCTGTTAATTGTCTCTCTCGTGATGACCTTCTAGTTTCCTCTGATTTTGACACAGCTACAGCGCCTTGCATATTTTTTTCGTTTGCTACGTTTGAATTTAAAACTTCTTGAGTAGTTGACAAACCGTCGATCTGCTCAGTCAACTCCCTACTCTGAAACAAAAAGTCACCTCGGACAGACATTCTCAGAAACACAATGTTAAAGGGGACAGTGTAACGCAAAGATAACGAATTATGGAGATTGACAATTTAAGTGTTTTAAACCTTGCAATACGTTTGGAGGAGATAAGACAGTACAAACAGAGCATAGAGACAGTTCGGAGCATAGAAAACTTGAGTTATATATATATATATTTTTTTTTTTTTTTTTTTTTTTTTTTTTTTTTAAGGAATAAATTTTTTCGTAAAAGTTTGATTACAGAACCAACTGTGAATTTTGAAAGGTGTAACTTCTGTAGTTAACCACCCTCTGACCTGAAATGTATCGCGCCGCGTCTCTGTGAAGTGGTGTAATGAAAACCTTCGGTGGATCATAACTTGGCCACGTTTTCACTGTAACTACACTGGTCGACAAAGTAAAGGTCCACGCTTCATACTGATGTTTTTCCATAACTTTATTCCAGAGTTTCGTAACACCGTGAAAACTACATAAAACAAACAGACAAGACAGTTACAAACAGCTTGAGGAAATAATAGATTTTAAATAAAGTAAGGGGAAACATGATAGAAAATCAATACGAATCACTTATTTTCGCGTTTAACAATACTTAAAGTAACTTAATAATTACCGTGTTCGCCTGGTAGACCAGTTGTAGGTTCAAAACTTTGACGGTAGCACAGTGTCCGCCATGTGGCTTTTCTCTTAGTTTTGTCTCTCACTAATCCCGGGCCAAAAGGCCACGTGATGTATCACAACAATTTAAATACAAGCAAATTATATTTTTATTTTATTCTATTTTATTTTTTGTTTTTATTATTAGGAGAATTAGCATCTATCAGTCTCTTGTTGTCATGGCAACGCATTCACCCAGTCGCTTACAATGACGGCAGCTACAATTACAATTAAACTATCCAGTAGACAGTAGGTATTCGAGATGTAATAAGATTAGAGGGTTTTTTTTTTTTTTTTTTAAACAAGATTTCTTTTGAATATCGGTGTAGTAAGTTAGTGTCGTACTTACAAGTGTTTTGTTGCGAGATACAATATGGCTGGCCGGCGTCCGTAGTTGTCGTATTAATTTTTTCGGGCTGATTTAGTTCTCTTTTCCTTTCCGTACAGAGTTTTGATTAGGTTTATAGATGTGTATGGGGTCAATCTTTGTTTTTGATTCGGTTTTACCGCTGCCACCATGAAGTGATATGTAGTATAATGAATAGAGACGAGGACCGGGAACGGAGCACGTGTGTATTTTTTATTGCGGGTAGTTACAAGAGTACGAGCTATATCTCGTTTCGTACTAAGTCTGCATGCATAGACTTAGCATTGTTTTCGTATCATAACATCAACTGTCTTTTTTTGTTTAAAACCTGCTCATTTTTAGAAAATCAGCTCCAAATTGCGAAGGAAAAAAAATTCAATAAAACTATCCCATTTTTTATTTGGATAAACTTTTAATTGCTGTTATTGACATAATCATGTCATATTCTGAGTGGGAAAAATATTTTTCATTAATAATGAATTTTCACAACAATTGTTTTTATTTTATTTTTTATTAAGTAATTTCTTGAGTTACAAAAGTTTTAACAATTTCCTCTACATAGGTCCGCCAGATTTTTTAAAAAATTAATGTGTGGCGATTATATTCCTTATAAAAAGATCTAAAAGCTTGTTAGAAATAAGGTAGCTCGTTTTTTGTTAAATTAAAACATTTTAATTTTCTGCATGTTGATTACTCGTATTTTGTTTGTACGGGCGGTCCTACGAGATATTTATCATTAAAAGGTCACGTGATTCAAGGGTTGTCCTCCCTTACATGAAAAAAAAAATCCTCATATAAATCTTTTTATACCAAATTCATCTTCCATACTTTTGTCCGACGACTGTAAATCATCTATTATCAGCTCCTCATAAGATGATAACAAGTTTACCATAATTGAGAAATGCTTTTTTGAAACATTTTAGACAGTAAGCAAGTAAATCTTGTTTCAAGTGAATTTCAGATAAGTTTAAATTCGGTAATTTGAATAAAATAATGTGCCAGCAAGGTGTATTTTATTTTTGTAAGATTATTTTAAAACCGACAATTGACTTCTGCTTATAATTGATGAAAAGTGGCAGAAAATTTTAAATTTAAAGAAAAAATTTTTTAAACCTAAAAATTTTAGATTTTGATCAATATAATTTCGGTTTGAGATACAATGGGGTATTTTACTTACTGTAATTAGTAAATTTTAAAAATTCAGTTTAAATTGAGGTTTTGAAAATTTGAGTGGTGGTATCTACATATGAAAAGGAAAGGTCCCAAACGTAATTAAAAATAATTTTTACATCAAAATGTTTACATTATTATTAAGAGGAAAAATCAAAGTATTTTTAATTAGTTTTTAAATTTTTTTAATCCTTTCTAACATGTACAAAATTTTGCTAAAATCTTGTTTTTATTTTGTTAACATGGAGCTAAATCATTACTAGACATTGTCACTAGAAAAAAGTGAGTGATGTAATATAACGTTTTCCATTATGGAAAAAGTTATATTACATAACTCACTTTTTTCTGGTGACAAACACCTTAATTGGAAATTTGTGTAAAAATCAACAATTTTAATGAAACTGTCAGGACTTATTTACAGATGAAAGAAAATTTGAAAATCATTAATTTGAAAAAATTTTAGTAAAAATGTTTTGTTTTTTACATCTGTTACCCCACCTCCCTGTTATTGCATGAAATTTCAAAAAATTAAATTCTGTAGGCAAAAATTATTTTATTTTATTTTATTTTTTAATCATATCACCCCAAGCAAGGCGATAACACCACTGATGCGCAGGGGGCTACGTAAGAGTAAAAAGATTGGAAAAGAGAAAGCCGGAAACCACATCCTAAACAGGGAACAAGGGATGAGCCTCTTCACCTGTTCAATAGACGTGGGTGGAGTGTGAACAGGCAATAGTTTAGTCTATCTACTCCAATTGGAAATTAAAAAAATAAAGAAAAGCGTGAAAAGATTGGAAAAAAGAAAACCGGTAACAGCATCCTAAACAGGAAACAAGGGATAAGCCTCTTCACCTGTTCAATAGACGTGGGTGGAGTGTGAACCGGGCGATATATAGAAAATGAATATTTTCTATAGAATATTTTTTAAGAAATTTAACTTTAAAATGTATGAAAATAAGTGTATAACCTTTAAAATACATTGCATCTATTTACGTGTTTTTTTTTCCTTTTATTTTTAAATTTCAGAAGAAAGTTAACTTTCAAATATGTGAAAATAAGTGATAAGCGTAGTTTAATTAACCTTCAAATATATTGCGTGTATTTTTTTCCTTTTTTTTATTTGGTACTTAATTTCAGAAGAAAGTTAACTTTCAAATTATGAAAATAAGTGATAAGTTTTTAAGTTACTTAATGTTTTCAGACGAAAGTTAACTTTCAAATATATGAAAATATAGATTTTTTTTTAAGAAAGTTAACTTTAAGGTTAAGTAAAACTACAGTATACTTACCACTTACTTTCATTCATATATTTGAAAAAAAGGGAAAAAACATGCAAAAATACATGCAACTTTCTGAAAACTACTGCATTTTTTTAAATTGTCAATGTAATTTTTTAACTTCCTTTATGTAATTATTGTTTTATTTTCAATGCTTTACTGTACTACTTATTTCGTTCTTTTTTTGTTATTTATAATTTATAAGTATTTTATATTTGAAGGCTAAATACAACTACACTTATCACTTATTTTCATGAGGTACCTTCACAAAACCACTGAAAAAACAGCAAGGCTCCAAACTTAAAAACGAACATTTTTCATCAAAATGTGGTAAATTTTAGTTTTAGGTCCCAAAGGCTTTTATCCCTTCAAATTTTTCCAAAATATCCTTCCATGCAAATGCTGAACTCCAATCAACAATTAGATATTTTAGAAACCTACCTTTTTTATGTTAACGACCAGAGAAAAAATAAAACTTTCTGCCACCCACAACCATCTCAATAAAAAGACATTCACTGCAGAATCACGTTAGGCATAGGAAGCTAATTTTGGCCTTTTTACTTCCTTAACTGTAAATTACTACACTATTTTTTTTGTACTTAATTTCAGAAGAAAGTTGCGTATACTTAATTTCAGAATAAAGTTAACTTTCAAATGTATGAAAATAAGTGTAGCTTAATTAACCTTCAAATATATTGCGTGTATTTGCGTGTTTTTTTTTAACTTTTTTTTGGTACTTAATTTCAGAAGAAAGTTAAACCTTCAAAATAAAAGTAATGATTTCAAAAATTATTTCAGTCATTTGTGAATAAGTCCTGAAAGTTTCATCAAAATCTGATCATTATTTCATTTTTGCAAGAATTTCCAAATCAATGTTTTCCACCTACCAAAATAAATGAGCTGCGTAAATATTACATTTGGTTCGGTGTGTAGTTAAATTCTAGTCTCTCGCTGACATCAAAACAAAACAAAAAAAAACAAGTTTTTAAACAAACTTTTGGCCATATTACAAAGGATTGAAAATTTAATAAAATAATTAAAATAGAAATACTTTGGGATCACTCTTTTTAACATAAACAATTAGACGATAAACTTTGTTTACAAGTTTGGGTGGGGCACTTTTCATGCCATGCTGTTTTTTTAGTTTTTTTTTTTTAACTATTGGAGGAGGTATGTAAAAGTCTTCTACCCAGGGCTGCACATAACAATGTATACATTTTTTTTCTATATCAAACGAAAAAGATTTCTTTTTTATATATATATATTCCACTTACCTTTCCTTTCCAGGCCAGAACGTTTTGAAAACTAATATGAAATTTTTGTGCATAAATGATTTTCTTGGGATTTCTTTAATAATCTCATTTGTGTTCTGTTCAAATAATAATGTTGAAATTTAAATGAATTACGCAAAGAAATAACCAAGATTTAGAAAGCATGACAGTTAAATGAAGAACTCATTGTGGAATGTAAATCATGTATTTATTTTTGAAACTGTTGAGGCCTTTTTTTAAAAAATCTGCTCAGAAAAGTAAAATAGAAAATGCATTAAAACTATGACATTCTTTAATTATCTAAGCTTTTAATTGCTTTAATAAATAATATAAATTTTAAAAGAATTCCTTTTATTCTTGTTTTTTTAACTATAATCATTTATAAAGTTTCCAAATTATTTAAAAAATATTTCCCTTTCTTGTAGCCATCAGTCTGACAGGTTACGTAGTGAAGACGAATTACTAGTTAAAAATTAAAATGTTTTCAATTTTTTTTGTGTGTTTTTGAAGTGTTTTTTTTTTGTATGATAATTTTTAGGTGCAAATTAAAAGGCCATGTTGTTCAGGGTAATTCCCATTTAATGTAAAAAAATTTGTACGGTTATGGCACTTGTGATCGCCATATGCTTATTTCACTGTGTTCAAAAATAGTTTATTTCAGGCTTTAAATAAGTAATACTTGTGTAAATCAGATTAATTTAATATGAAATTTGCTAATTTTCAAAATATAATGTGTCACAGATGTATATTTTATTTTTGCAAAAATTTTAAAACCTGAAATTAGCTTTTCTTTATAAATCTGTCAATTGCTGAAAATGGCTTAAAAATTTAACAATTAAACACCTTAAAATTTTATATTCCAATCATCATAATTTCTTTTCGAAATACATCAGAGTATTTTGCTTGCTGGAAATATTAAATTTAATCATTTAGCTTACAATTAAAACTAAAATAAATTTTAAAGAAACCCCTTTTTTTTATTCAATTTAAAATTTAGATACCGAAAATGAGTGGTGGTATCTACTTTTGCCTTTATTTTTGAAAATCTGCTCCAAATAGTAAAATAAAAAATGCAATTAATCTATGACACTATTTAATTTGATAAACTTTTAATTGCCTTAATATATGATATGTATTAAAGACATTATAGTCTGAAAAATAAAACTTTTTCAATTAATAATGAAATTTTAAAAGAATTATTTTTTCCTACTTTTAATTATAATAATTTATAAAAATTTAAAAATATTTTAAAAATACTTCAAAGATTTGTTGCCATTAGTTTTTTTAACTTATTTAATGAAGATTATATTCACTAATCAAAAATTAAAAAGGTTTTGTGATAACAGTTATAATAGGTGTGAAATAAGGGTATGGCAACCAGAATTGATAAACCTGTCCAATTCTTTTTATTTAAAGGGGAAGAAACTGTGAATCACTAAGGTTTTTTTCTAAAAATTCATAATTTGTTCATGTTGTCCATTTTTTTACATTATGAGAATCTTTTTTGAGCTTTATTACTCTTATTAAATGTTAGGTTTCATAATTTTATATCAATTCTTGTCACCACATTTGGCTGTCATCACTCACTCCATGATTAAAAACTACTTTGATTCTAAATTTCCTGCTAGAAACAAATAATAATTATTTCAGATCAGATTAATTTTCCTTTAAATTTTCTAATTTTCCAAAAATCACATGTGTATTTTACTTTTGCAATATTTTAAAATGAAGAATTTACTTTTGTTTACAAAAGTGTCAATGTGCAAAATGTTGCTTTTGAAAACTCTAAAGAAGTTGAGATTCATATCAATATAATTTGCATTTGAAACAGTGTTTTGCTGACTGGAAATATATTTAATCCTTTAGCTTTCAATTAAAGCTAAAATGAATGCCTAAAGAAAGCTTTTATTTGTTTAAAAAAAATTTTTAAATTTGGGTGTTAATTTTTTTTTGTTTTTACTTAATTATTTATCAATAAATTTCATGAATAATTATAAAAAAAACAAGTAACCACTTCTGATTACAATAGAAAAAACACAAAGCTATTTTTGTAAAACATTATTTTGAGTGGAAAAGGGTTTTACTTTAGACAATATATCCTGAACATAAACTAAATAAAGTTTTTTTAATTAATGTTTTAGGTTTATTGAGTTTCCTATTTTACAATTCAGAAACTGATTTTTGAGAAGTGTTCACTCAATTTTAAAAAAGATCGATTTATGATTTCAATTCTTTAAAGAATTCTGTCTTTAATTAATAGAACTAAATTTGAATGTCTCAAGCTTTCATAAAATTAGAAAGGGTGGGTGTGCACCAGAGGTAAAAAAAGTATTTTGTCCCAGCCATTCTAAAAGATTTCTAAGATATTTTCATTTCTTTATGACTAAGTTATGAAAGTTTCATGGCATTTCTTTTGTCCTTCTTTCCACATCTGCTGTACCTTCACTTGATGATTTTATTTCTTTCTTCTCTTTCTTCACTTGCATCCCCTGCACACCATTAGAGTTTACACCTTGCTTTGGGTGAAATAATTATCTTCTATCTCCTTGACTCTCATCTTTCTCTTGTGCTTCCTTCCTTAAGCAGTATCCTCTTTTTTTTTCTTTTTTTTTTTCAGAAATTTTCAAATGAAAAGACATGCAGATTCACACTGGAGAGAAACCATATTCTTGTGAAATATGTGGATCAACATTTTTACGAAATTCTCACCTGAAACAACACATTCGAAGTCACAATGGAGAAAAACCATATTCTTGTGAAATATGTGGATCAGCCTTTTCACACAATTCTCAGCTTAAAACACATAATCGAATTCACACTGGAGAGAAACCATATTCTTGTGAAATATGTGGATCAGCATTTTCACACAATTCTCAGCTTAAAACACATAATCGAATTCACAGTGGAGAGAAACCATATTCTTGTGAAATATGTGGATCAGCATTTTTAAGTAATTCTCATTTGAAAAGGCACAATCGAATTCACACTGGAGAGAAACCATATTCTTGTGAAATATGTGGATCAGCATTTTCACATAATTCTCATTTGAAAAATCACAAAAGAATTCACACTGGGGAAAAACCATATTCTTGTGAAATATGTGGATCAGCATTTTCACATAATTCTCATTTGAAAAATCACAAAAGAATTCACACTGGGGAAAAACCATATTCTTGTGGAATATGTGGATCAGCATTTTCCAGTAATTCTGATTTGAAAAGGCACAATCGAATTCACACTGGAGAGAAACCATATTCTTGTGAAATATGTGGCTCAGCCTTTTCATATAATTCTCAGCTTAAAAGACATATTCTAATTCACACTGGAGAGAAACCATATTCTTGTGAAATGTGTGAATCAACATTTTTAACTAATTTTGGTTGGAAAAAGCACAATCAAATTCACACTGGAGAGAAACCATATTCTTGTGAAATATGTGGATCAGCATTTTCAAGTAATTCTGATTTGAAAAGGCACAATCGAATTCACACTGGAGAGAAACCATATTCTTGTGAAATATGTGGATCAGCATTTTCAAATAATTCTGATTTGAAAAGGCACAATCGAATTCACACTAGAGAGAAACCATATTCTTGTGAAATATGTGGATCAGCATTTTCACATAATTATCATTTGAAAAGGCACAATCGAATTCACACTGGGGAAAAACCATATTCTTGTGAAATATGTGGAGCAGCATTTTCAAATAATTCTCAGCTTAAAACACATATTCGAATTCACACTGGAGAGAAACCATATTCTTGTGAAATATGTGGCTCAGCCTTTTCATATAGTTCTGATTTAAAAAATCACAACCGAATTCACACTGGGGAAAAACCATATTCTTGTGGAATATGTGGAGCAGCATTTTCAAATAATTCTCAGCTTAAAACACATATTCGAATTCACACTGGAGAGAAACCATATTCTTGTGAAATATGTGGATTAGCATTTTCATCTAATTCTAATTTGAAAAGGCACAATCAAATTCACACTGGAGAGAAAACATATTTTCATTAAATATGTGAATTAGCAAGAAATTCCTAACTAAAAAAATAATTTCATTCATTTTTGTCTTGAAAGTTTCATCAAAATCTTTACAATTATTTCATTTGTGCAAGAATTTCAAAATTCATGTATTTTTCACCAGGCATAAAAGATATTTTCAACATGATATCAACAAAAAAACATTTCTAACCAAATCTTTGTATGTATAACATAGGATTAAACATTTTAATAAAATAATAAAAAAGATTCTGTCTTACCCCTTTATAATATCAAAAATATTTTGGTGATATATCTTTTTAGTATAATAAAATATGGGAAGGTTTTTTTTTCACTGATTTTCAAATCAGTTGTGAACAAGTGAATCTTTGAATAAATTTTTGGTACTTCATTCGTGAAAAAATTAAATTTAATAAATAGCTTTTTTGATTTAAAAAAAAATTTGAGAAAATCATTGAATCAAAATGATGATTATAGTAGCAATGGACTGAGTCTAAATATTTTCTGAAAAATCAAATGTAGTACATATTACAATATTAACTTTTTATATTAGTATTATTACTAAATGCAAAGACGAGTATGGTGAATGCAAGTCAGAACTTGGAAGGGAGAAAAATGGAGAAAATTCAAATATGGCAGAGATAAATATAGAAATAAAAGTTGAAGAGAAATTTCCTGCAGGAATTTGTGTTGATAAAGGAATTGAAGGTGACAATGATGATTTGCCAAAGGAAGAGAGCTCCAGTGCTTGTGGTAAGGATAATAATAAAGTAATAATAAAGAACATAGCAACACATTTCTATGATTTATTTTATATGCAATTTTATTCATGCCAATATTTCATCACTTTCTCTCAGCCTGTCTATGGTATGTAGCACTTGTTTTTAGTTGATCCGAAACATATTACATATTACAAGATAAACTTTTGATGTCAGTATTATTAATAAATGCAAAGATGAGGATGCTGAATGTAAATCCGAACTAGGATAAAGTGGAATAGGAATTTCTTGTAGGAATTAATGTTGATAAAGAAATTGAATGCGAATCTCTGGTTTGCAGCACTTGTTTTTAGTTGATTCAAAATGCCTTTAAATTAACAAATTACATATATTTAATTTTGGTGCATTTTTCATTAAGACAATTCTTGAATTGTTGTTTATAAACCTATTTCATAACTTGCTATACTGTGTCGTTCTTACTCTAGTACTCAATTCTTATTTTTCAGTTTCTATCTTTGAGAGTTCCTGAAAACATGGATATTTATGAGAAAAAAGGCATTTTTAGATTGTGAAATTCTTGGATTTGTATTTATTTTTAAATGGTCATAAATAGATAAGCCATTTCCTTTGAAATATGTAATCTTAAAAAAATAATGTAATCTTAAACAAGAGAGAAATGTTTCCACTGCAAAATCTGTGGAGTAAGTTTTGCCTTAAAATCACTACACTCAAAACACATTTTCATACACTGGAGAGAAATGTTTCCACTATGAAATTTGGAGATTTATGTTTTCTCAAAATTCCTTTCAAACAACTCATGTAACACACATTGAGAAAAAGCATTCTACTTTAAAATGTGTACACTAAATCTTCCAAATATGAAAATCTCAAAGTACATGTTAATGCACAATAGAGAAAAACTGTTCTTGTTTTTATTTTATTACACCTTATTTATTACATTATTTTCTCATTATGTCTTTGGATGTAAATCTTTCCTAAATTCATATCTCAAGGAATATATTTTGTCATTAAATTCCCACCTGAGATAACACATATCAGACTCCATTAGGGCTGAAAATGTTGCGACATTATTTTTCAACTGAAGAACATTTCAATGAAAATTTTCAATAGGATTTAGTATTGAACAAAAACCACAAAAATGATTACTAGAAAAAAGACAAGGATGGTCAGTGTCAAAATATTGAACAACAAACAAGGTCCTGCCTCGACATGTTACCATGACAATGACAGAAAGTGAATGGACAGTTGGCAACAAAATCTTTACTAACTTACTACTTCAATACATCTTACCATGACAATGGCAGATGAAAGAAAGGACAGCGACAAATTTTGGACAATGAACAAGGTCTTTGCTTGGTGGTTGCTCAAGTTTTTCAATTTAATTCATAGTCGATTTGTCATTAACACAAAAAAAACCCAACTCACTTGAACTTCAGAAGAACGAAAATTAACTAGTTGCCATTCAGACAAACCAAAACTGAATAACTTAAAAAAAAAGTATTGACCCACTAATAATACTGCTTGAAAAGTGGGCCACCCACTCATCCCAAAATTCATATTTACTAGCAATGAAATTATAAGACTATAAGCTTTCATAAAAATCTCCATACAATTTACAATGAGGTGCTTTTTTTTACTTTTCAAAATTAATAAAAACTCCATGCTGTCCACCTCATTTTAAAAAATAGCAAAAATCAGGTCATTATCCAATTTAAATGACATCTTCATTGATGCACAAACTGTATACTGCATCTTTTATTAATAAAAATAGTTTTACTTAATGTTGTGGCCTGTTAGAGCCAAGAAGAAACACACAAAAAGAAGAAGGTAGATCGAACCAGTGTATTGCAATAACAGAAAATATATACAAAATAAGAGTGTTATTAGTCAGCTGGTCCGAACTGTCAAGTTATACAACATCTCGACTGTCTCCTCTAGAAAGACTCGCAGGCAAGTATTTATGAAGGAGGATGAGTTCATTCCAATGTAGATAGGGCCCCATAACACTTCATAATATTTCCTAAAAAGTTGAAACTCAATTTTGAAATATTTAACAACTTTATAAAATATTATAATTAAGATTGTAAAAAACAGAAAAGCATTCTGTGTAAAGATTTAATTTTCATTGCAAAATGTTTTGCTTTAGACTATATGTCCTGAACATAAAAAGAAAAGCATTTTTAAATAATGTTCGAAGACTATTGAGTTTTATAATTTAAAATTCAGAGCTGATTTTTGGAAAGTGGTCATTCAATGTTACAAAAAATAGGTTTATGATTTAAATTCTGTCTTTAATAAACATAACAGATATAATTTTGCATGCCTTAAGCTTTCTTAAAACTCAGTAGTGGTGGGGAGTAACAGATGTAAAAAGCATATTTTACTAAGTGTTTCTAGAAAACATTAATAATAAAATGATTTATTATCTTTGTAAATAAGATTTGAAAATTTAATGTATGAAGACCCCAACCCTCCACGTCTCAAAATTACATAGTGTGTACTAACTGGCCATAAATTACTTGCACCTGAGTCTGCAGCTGTTTGCTTCCATTCCACCCCAGATGATTGATGATCTTTCACACTTTATGTTCATTTTGTGATTTCTGATCTCAAAGAAGTAAAAGACCTGGACAGAAGAGTCGATAGAATTTTTGTGCTGTTTTTCTCAATTACTGAAAACAAGAGGTGGTGGTTTGTACATGCATAAAAAAAGGGAAATAGGGCAGCCAAGAAATAACAAGGCAGAATGAAGGCCAGTCTATGTGGACTAATGATTATATTGTAATTCTCTGTACATCAAGTGAAAAAGAACAGTAAAAATAAAAAAATAAAAAATTAAGAACTAAAAATAGAATACATTCCAACTTTTTCAAAGTTCACGACTACTTCTGCCATGTCTGCTGTTGTTATTAATACAGTCTTCTTGTTTTCTCTGCCCATCAGCGATGTTCATACCCCTGGTGTGTGGGAGAGTGAGAGAGAGGATATTTCTCGCGTCTTTCACTTCATGCGTTTTTCCTCTCTCTCGTCTCTTTGGCATTCTCTGTTCTGCCTCGATTTTCAAATCCGTTGTGTTTTTGTTGAAATAGTTTCAATCTGGCACTGGTGTAGGAAGACATTGGAATGTCCATCCATTAAAATACTACGTCAAATTTTTGGTCTGCTTCATCTCAATTGCCGAATAGTTTTCTACCATGTTGACTCCACTTCACTGACCTTACCCATTCACCTGTCAGTGTTAATTACAATTGCATTCTCCATGGGTGATACTTTTCAAAAGTCTGATGTTAATTTTACAATTTGTCATTCATCCTCTCTTTCCTTCTTTGAGAAAGTGAAGAGGAGAGGAACAGAAAGAAAAAGAACCAGGGTACTCTCTCCTCGCTAGATCACCTGGACATCGTCAAATTATTATCAACATCTCATACAACAATGCTATATGTTTTGCCTATTTAATTCTCTTGGCCACACTCGTGTTTATTTCCCTATTCCACTTTTTCTCAGACCCTCCAATGAAAAGAAGAAAATGTTTATTTTTATAGGAACAAAAAAATATATACATGCAGAAAATGTATATAAAAAATTATGTTTTAATTAAAGACAATTAACAATGACATAACAAATACTAGCATCATTTCTCTGACACTTTTGATGCCTCCATTCATTAGGGTTGGGTTGTTGTAGAGATGTCAGGATTTTATTTTTTGTATAAATTATCGGAAGGTTATATGTTGTATGGGATGTGCATTGTGGTGCAGTGGATATCGACTCGGAACAAAAAATCGGGGTGCCAAGTTCGAATTCCAGTTAAATTCCATTGCATTCACTTATGCACAAATACCTTGGGAAAGGTATTAATCCATTTCTTCCCTCCAGTTATGAGTTAAATAATAGGACAGACTGGGTTCTACCACAGAAACCAATGGCAACATACTGTGGGATAATCTTCTGCCCAGTCAGTCATGTCTCTTTCGAGATATGATCGCCGAAAGTGTATATCACGTATAGCACTTAACAAACTAATATGTTGTATATGTGGATATGAATATGGGTGTGTTATTGTGTAGATGTGTGTGAGTGTCTGTGTATGTATACTTATATCTATAATTATATATGTATTAATTGACCGTTTCTCTTTAGACATTTAATTTTTTTCTTATTAGATTCACTATAAGATATTTTTTTAATTTATAGAAAAGTTGTTTTTGGTACATTTTGACAGAGTCTAATATAATATATAATATATTATCTTCTTCCTTCCCTCTTTTTAACTTTCCCTTTTTTATAATTTTCCCTTCCTTTCACCATTGAAAGTCATCAGTCGTTACTTTGATTACTAAGAAAATTTTTGTATTTTATTTCTTCGTTAACTTTCCCTTGTCTACCCCTTTTGTCTTTTCTTTCCTTTCCCCCTACCACTTTTATTCCTGTAACACGGTTAAAATTTTAATTTTTGATTCTTTCATACAGACATAAGGTAAAGTCTTCTAATACTGAGTCATGAATCTCTGTTTCTGCTTTTCCCATTTTCTTATGTCTACCCGACAAATTTAAATAAAACAATTTTTTCTTTGTTAATACCCACTTTTTTTTTAAACTTCCTGTATATGGATATATTTTTGGGCTTCTTCCAGTATAGAAATTTTGTACTATAATTGAATTAATTAAATTTGTTTTCGATCGTTGCTGATGTAGCAAGAATTTTCTCAATGAAAATGGCCATTCAATGAATCTAAATTTCGGAATTTTTTGACATACTATATATATATATATATATATATATATATATATATCAGAGAGACAGACAGACTATTTTTAATGTTATTTATGCTCGACCTTGATGAAACCTAAAATGTACTTTTCTGTATATATTAAATTTTAAGGAAAAATTTAATAATGTAATTGCAAGAAATTATGTCAATTAATTCTTAAGGTTATTAATTTTCCTTGAAATAAATCGCGTGGTCAAACGTTGAATTTTTAAGAGTTTCCCCACTAGCTTTATTTTGAAATTATCACTTTTTTTTTGTTTTTTTTACTAATAAAAAGATATAATATGCTCGACTATTTTTGAGCAAGGAACAAATTCTTCATTTACACCGTATTTTTTTTACAATTTCGTACGTTCAGAAACTAGATCCGATCTATTTTCAGATAATTCATCTTTATTAATTGCAATTTCTTTAAAACTCTAAAGTTAATTGATTACCAAATATTGTTGATGTTGAAAAAGAAATATCAATTCGAGAAACTTTAATCCTGTTTATTTTTCTTTGAAAAGATTTTAGATTCGCCGTGAAAAGGTAAGTTAGACGAACATTCACGTATTTACTAAAAGACAAACACCAAAAAGCATTTTAAATCATTTAAATCATGTTTTCTTCCTTGAAAGAAATTTGCTTACATTTTTCTTATATTTGAAAGATAATAGCCTAAACGAATGAGAATGAAAAAGAAAACTGAAATTCCGTCTCTAAATAAATCTTTCATTTCTGACATTTTTCAAACATCGATGAGTTTTCTCGTCCTTCATTGGATCGCCATTTTAGACGAAACGTGAAGACAACAAATGTTTTAATATTTTCTAACACTGTATTTGTCTGTACTTCTGAGATGAGGTACTATCAAAATGTTTGAAAAACATAGTAAATAATTTAAATCCCTAAAATGAGTCTTGCGTTTAACACCAATACCCAACACTAACAGAATTTAAGATTTTTTTACCAAAATTTCGAACGTGTTAGGAAGAATTTTTTTTAAATTTGAGGAAATGATTAAAAAATACTTTAATCTTTCCACTAATAACAAATATTTTGATGTATAATGTTTGTTTTTATTTAATATGCGGGTTTTTGGTTTTTTTTGGGGGGGGGGGGTTGTGATTTAGTGGAGGTACCTCCAATGAATCACTGAAAATGAAAAAACAGCATAGTCTGAAGGAAAAAGACCCCATAAAAACAAAGTTTTTTTCGGCAAAATGTTTATATTATCATTAAAGAGGATAGATCAAAGCATTTTTTAATTATTTTTAAATTGTTTCTAACACGTTCGAAATTTTGGTAGAATTTTTTTTTCTTTCGTCAGTGCGTGATTTAAATTGATGCATAGTTTACGTGAAAGAACGTAATATTTACGCAATTTTTTGACAGTGAAAGACATTAATTTGGAATTCTTGCAAAAATGTAATAATGGTCTGATTTTTATGAAAATTTCAGGACTTATTAAATAATTGACTGAAAACAATTTTGAAATAATTATTTTTATAAAATATTGAAAAAGACATTTTTCTTTTTTTACATATTACCGATTAATTTCAAGAAATGTCGAAAAATGTGACTAGATGCCCCATATAGATAATTCTAATTAAATTCAGGAGTCATTGGAAAATGCTAATCAACTGTCTTTTTTTGTTTAAAACCTGCTCATTTTTAGAAAATCAGCTCCAAATTGCGAAGGAAAAAAAATTCAATAAAACTATCCCATTTTTTATTTGGATAAACTTTTAATTGCTGTTATTAACATAATCATGTCATATTCTGAGTGGGAAAAATATTTTTCATTAATAATGAATTTTCACAATTGTTTTTATTTTATTTTTTATTAAGTAATTTCTTAAGTTACAAAAGTTTTAGCAATTTCCTGTACATAGGTATGCCCGATTTTTTTAAAAATTAATGTGTGGCGAATATATTTCCTTATAAAAAGATCTAAAAGCTTATAAATAAGGTAGCTCGTTTTTTGTTAAATTAAAACATTTTAATGTTGATTACTCGTATTTTGTTTGTAAGTGCTGTCCTAGGAGATATTTATCATTAAAAGGTCACCTGATTCAAGGGTTGTCCTCCCTTACATGAAAAAAAAAATCCTCATATAAATCTTTTTATACCAAATTCATCTTCCATACTTTTGTCCGACGACTGTAAATCATCTGTTATCAGCTCCTCATAAGATGATAACAAGTTTACCATAATTGAGAAATGCTTTTTTGAAACATTTTAGACAGTAAGCAAGTAACTCTTGTTTCAAGTGAATTTCAGATAAATTTAAATTCGGTAGTTTGAATAAAATAATGTGCCAGCAAGGTGTATTTTATTTTTGTAAGATTATTTTAAAACCGACAATTGGCTTCTGCTTACAATTGATGAAAAGTGGCAGAAAATTTTAAATTTAAAGAAAAAATTTTTTAAACCTAAAACTTTTAGATTTTGATCAATATAATTTCGGTTTGAGATACAATGGGGTATTTTACTTACTGTAATTAGTAAATTTTAAAAATTCAGTTTAAATTGAGGTTTCGAAAATTTTAGAGGTGATATCTACATGTGAAAAAGAAAGGTCCCAAACGTAATTAAAAATAATTTTTACATAAAAATGTTTACATTATTATTAAGAGGAAAGATCAAAGTATTTTTAATTATTTTTAATCCTTTCTAACATGTACAAAATTTTGCTAAAATCTTGTTTTTATTTTGTTAACATGGAGCCAAATCATTACTAGACATTATAATGGAAACCGTTATATTACATAACTCACTTTTTTCTGGTGACAAACACCTTAATTGGAAATTTGTGTAAAAATCAACAATTTTAATGAAACTGTCAGGACTTATTTACAGATGAAAGAAAATTTGAAAATCATTAATTTGAAAAAATTTTAGTAAAAATGTTTTGTTTTTTTACATCTGTTACCCCACCTCTCTGTTATTGCATGAAATTTCAAAAAATTAAATTCTGTAGGCAAAAATTATTTTATTTTATTTTATTTTTTAATCATATCACCCCAAGCAAGGCGATAACACCACTGATGCACAGGGGGCTACGTAAGAGTAAAAAGATTGGAAAAGAGAAAGCCGGAAACCACATCCTAAACAGGGAACAAGGGATGAGCCTCTTCACCTGTTCAATAGACGTGGATGGAGTGTGAACATGCAATAGTTTAGTCTATCTACTCCAATTGGAAATTAAAAAAATAAAGAAAAGTGTGAAAAGATTGGAAAAAAGAAAACCGGTAACAGCATCCTAAACAGGAAACAAGGGATAAGCCTCTTCACCTGTTCAATAGACGTGGGTGGAGTGTGAACCGGGCGATATATAGAATATGAATATTTTCTATAGAATATTTTTTAAGAAATTTAACTTTAAAATGTATGAAAATAAGTGTATAGCCTTTAAAATACATTGCATCTATTTACGTGTTTTTTTTTCCTTTTATTTTTAAATTTCAGAAGAAAGTTAACTTTCAAATATGTGAAAATAAGTGATAAGCGTAGTTTAATTAACCTTCAAATATATTGCGTGTATTTTTTCCCTTTTTTTTTTATTTGGTACTTAATTTCAGAAGAAAGTTAACTTTCAAATTATGAAAATAAGTGATAAGTTTTTAAGTTACTTAATGTTTTCAGACGAAAGTTAACTTTCAAATATATGAAAATATAGATTTTTTTTTTAAGAAAGTTAACTTTAAGGTTAAGTAAAACTACAGTATACTTATCACTTACTTTCATACATATATTTGAAAAAAGGGAAAAAACATGCAAAAATACATGCAACTTTCTGAAAACTACTGCATTTTTTTAAATTGTCAATGTCATTTTTTAACTTCCTTTATGTAATTATTGTTTTATTTTCAATGCTTAACTGTACTAATTTCGTTCTTTTTTTGTTATTTATAATTTATAAGTATTTTATATTTGAAGGCTAAATACAACTACACTTATCACTTATTTTCATGAGGTACCTTCACAAAACCACTGAAAAAACAGCAAGGCTCCAAACTTAAAAACGAACATTTTTCATCAAAATGTGGTAAATTTTAGTTTTAGGTCCCAAAGGCTTTTATCCCTTCAAATTTTTCCAAAATATCCTTCCATGCAAATGCTAAACTCCAATCAACAATTAGATATTTTAGAAACCTACCTTTTTTATGTTAACGACCAGAGAAAAAATAAAACTTTCTGCCACCCACAACCATCTCAATAAAAAGACATTCACTGCAGAATCGCTTTAGGCATAGGAAGCTAATTTCGGCCTTTTTACTTCCTTAACTGTAAATTACTAAGCTATTTTTTTTGTACTTAATTTCAGAAGAAAGTTAACTTTCAAATGTATGAAAATAAGTGTAGCTTAATTAAACTTCAAATATATTGTGTGTATTTGCGTGTTTTTTTTTTTACTTTTTTTAGTACTTAATTTCAGAAGAAAGTTAAACCTTCAAAATAAAAGTAATGATTTCAAAAATAATTTCAGTCATTTGTGAATAAGTCCTGAAAGTTTCATCAAAATCTGATCATTATTTCATTTTTGCAAGAATTTCCAAATCAATGTTTTCCACCTACCAAAATAAATGAGCTGCATAAATATTACATTTGGTTTGGTGTGTAGTTAAATTCTAGTCTCTCGCTGACATGAAAACAAAAAAAAACAAAAGTTTTTAAACAAACTTTTGGCCATATTACAAAGGATTGAAAATTTAATAAAATAATGAAAATAGAAATACTTTGGGATCACTCTTTTTAATGTAAACATTTAGACGATAAACTTTGTTTACAAGTTTGGGTGGGGCACTTTTCATGCCATGCAGTTTTTTTAATTTTTTTTTTTTTAACTATTGGAGGAGGTCTGTAAAAGTCTTCTACCCAGGGCTGCACATAACGATGTATACATTTTTTTTCTATATCAAACGAAAAAGAATTCTTTTTTATATATATATTCCACTTACCTTTCCTTTCCAAGCCAGAACGTTTTGAAAACTGATATGAAATTTTTGTGCACGAATGATTTTCTTGGGATTTCTTTAATAATCTCATTTGTGTTCTGTTCAAATAATAATGTTGAAATTTAAATGAATTACGCAAAGAAATAACCAAGATTTAGAAAGCATGATAGTTAAATGAAGAACTCATTGTGGAATGTAAATCATATATTTATTTTTGAAACTGTTGATGCCTTTTTTTCAAAAATCTGCTCTGAAAAGTAAAATAGAAAATGCATTAAAACTATGACATTCTTTAATTATCTAAGCTTTTAATTGCTTTAATAAATAATATAAATTTTAAAAGAATTCCATTTATTCTTGTTTTTTTAACTATAATCATTTATAAAGTTTCCAAATTATTTAAAAAATATTTCCCTTTCTTGTAGCCATCAGTCTGACAGGTTACGTAGTGAAGACGAATTACTAGTTAAAAATTAAAATGTTTTCAATTTTTTTGTGTGTTTTTGAAGCGTTTTTTTTTTCTTGTATGATAATTTTTAGGTGCAAATTAAAAGGCCATGTTTTTCAGGGTAATTCCCATTTAACGTAAAAAAATTTGTACGGTTATGGCACTTGTGATCACCATATGCTTATTTCACTGTATTTAAAAATAGTTTATTTCAGGCTTTAAATAAGTAATACTTGTGTAAATCAGATTAATTTAATATGAAATTTGCTAATTTTCAAAATATAATGTGTTACAGATGTATATTTTATTTTTGCAAAAATTTTAAAACCTGAAATTAGCTTTTCTTTATAAATCTGTCAATTGCTGAAAATGGCTTAAAAATTTAACAATTAAACACCTTAAAATTTTATATTCCAATCATCATAATTTCTTTTCAAAATACATCAGAGTATTTTGCTTGCTGGAAATATTAAATTTAATCATTTAGCTTACAATTAAAACTAAAATAAATTTTAAAGAAACCCTTTTTTTTTATTCAATTTAAAATTTAGATACCGAAATTGAGTGGTGGTATCTACTTTTGCCTTTATTTTTGAAAATCTGCTCCAAATAGTAAAATAAAAAATGCAATAAATCTATGACACTATTTAATTTGATAAACTTTTAATTGCCTTAATATATGATATGTATTAAAGACATTATAGTCTGAAAAATAAAACTTTTTCAATTAATAATGAAATTTTAAAAGAATTATTTTCTCCTACTTTTGATTATAATAATTTATAAAAATTTAAAAATATTTTAAAAATACTTCAAAGATTTGTTGCCATTAGTTTTTTTAACTTATTTAATGAAGATTATATTTACTAATCAAAAATTAAAAAGGTTTTGTGATAACAGTTATAATAGGTGTGAAATAAGGGTATGGCAACCAGAATTGATAAACCTGTCCAATTCTTTTTATTTAAAGGGGAAGAAACTGTGAATCACTAAGGTTTTTTTCTAAAAATTCATAATTTGTTCATGTTGTCCATTTTTTTACATTATGAGAATCTTTTTTGAGCTTTATTACTCTTATTAAATGTTAGGTTTCATAATTTTATATCAATTCTTGTCACCACATTTGGCTGTCAACACTCACTCCATGATTAAAAACTACTTTGATTCTAAATTTCCTGCTAGAAACAAATAATAATTATTTCAGATCAGATTAATTTTCCTTTAAATTTTCTAATTTTCCAAAAATCACATGTGTATTTTACTTTTGCAATATTTTAAAATGAAGAATTTACTTTTGTTTACAAAAGTGTCAATGTGCAAAATGTTGCTTTTGAAAACTCTAAAGAAGTTGAGATTCATATCAATATAATTTGCATTTGAAACACAGAGTGTTTTGCTGACTGGAAATATATTTAATCCTTTAGCTTTCAATTAAAGCTAAAATGAATGCCTAAAGAAAGCTTTTATTTGTTTAAAAAAAATTTTTTAAACTAGGGTGTTAATTTTTTTTTGTTTTTACTTAATTATTTATCAATAAATTTCATTAATAATTATAAAAAAACAAGTAACCACTTCTGATTACAATAGAAAAAACACAAAGCTATTTTTGTAAAACATTATTTTGAGTGGAAAAGGGTTTTACTTTAGACAATATATCCTGAACATAAACTAAATAAAGTTTTTTTCATTAATGTTTTAGGTTTATTGAGTTTTCTATTTTACAATTCAGAAACTGATTTTTGAGAAGTATTAACTAAATTTTATAAAAGATCGATTTATGATTTCAATTCTTTAAAGAATTCTGTCTTTAATTAATAGAACTAAATTTGAATGTCTCAAGCTTTCATAAAATTAGAAAGGGTGGGTGTGCATCAGAGGTAAAAAAAGTATTTTGTCCCAGCCATTCTAAAAGATTTCTAAGATATTTTCATTTCTTTATGACGAAGTTATGAAAGTTTCATGGCATTTCTTTTGTCCTTCCTTCCACATCTGCTGTACCTTCACTTGATCATTTTATTTCTTTCTTCTCTTTCTTCACTTTAATCCCCTGCACACCATTAGAGTTTACACCTTGCTTTGGGTGAAATAATTATCTTCTATCTCGTTGACTCTCATCTTTCTCTTGTGCTTCCTTCCTTAAGCAGTATCCTCTTTTTTTTTTTTCTTTTTTTTGTTTCAGAAATTTTCAAATGAAAAGACATGCAAATTCACACTGGAGAGAAACCATATTCTTGTGAAATATGTGGATCAGCATTTTCACACAATTCTCAGCTTAAAACACATAATCGAATTCACAGTGGAGAGAAACCATATTCTTGTGAAATATGTGGATCAGCATTTTTAAGTAATTCTCATTTGAAAAGGCACAATCGAATTCACACTGGAGAGAAACCATATTCTTGTGAAATATGTGGATCAGCATTTTCACATAATTCTCATTTGAAAAATCACAAAAGAATTCACACTGGGGAAAAACCATATTCTTGTGAAATATGTGGATCAGCATTTTCACATAATTCTCATTTGAAAAATCACAAAAGAATTCACACTGGGGAAAAACCATATTCTTGTGGAATATGTGGATCAGCATTTTCCAGTAATTCTGATTTGAAAAGGCACAATCGAATTCACACTGGAGAGAAACCATATTCTTGTGAAATATGTGGCTCAGCCTTTTCATATAATTCTCAGCTTAAAAGACATATTCTAATTCACACTGGAGAGAAACCATATTCTTGTGAAATGTGTGAATCAACATTTTTAACTAATTTTGGTTGGAAAAAGCACAATCAAATTCACACTGGAGAGAAACCATATTCTTGTGAAATATGTGGATCAACATTTTCAAGTAATTCTGATTTGAAAAGGCACAATCGAATTCACACTGGAGAGAAACCATATTCTTGTGAAATATGTGGATCAGCATTTTCAAATAATTCTGATTTGAAAAGGCACAATCGAATTCACACTGGAGAGAAACCATATTCTTGTGAAATATGTGGATCAGCATTTTCACATAATTGTCATTTGAAAAGGCACAATCGAATTCACACTGGGGAAAAACCATATTCTTGTGAAATATGTGGAGCAGCATTTTCAAATAATTCTCAGCTTAAAACACATATTCGAATTCACACTGGAGAGAAACCATATTCTTGTGAAATATGTGGCTCAGCCTTTTCATATAGTTCTGATTTAAAAAATCACAACCGAATTCACACTGGGGAAAAACCATATTCTTGTGGAATATGTGGAGCAGCATTTTCAAATAATTCTCAGCTTAAAACACATATTCGAATTCACACTGGAGAGAAACCATATTCTTGTGAAATATGTGGATTAGCATTTTCATCTAATTCCAATTTGAAAAGGCACAATCAAATTCACACTGGAGAGAAAATATATTTTCATTAAATATGTGAATTAGCAAGAAATTCCTAACTAAAAAAATAATTTCATTCATTTTTGTCTTGAAAGTTTCATCAAAATCTTTACAATTATTTCATTTGTGCAAGAATTTCAAAATTCATGTATTTTTCACCAGGCATAAATGATATTTTCAACATGATATCAACAAAAAAACATTTCTAACCAAATCTTTGTATGTATAACATAGGATTAAACATTTTAATAAAATAATAAAAAAGATTCTGTCTTATCCCTTTATAATATCAAAAATATTTTGGTGATATAACTTTATAGTATAATAAAATATGGGAAGGTTTTTTTCACTGATTTTCAAATCAGTTGTGAACAAGTGAATCTTTTAATAAATTTTTTGTACTTCATTCGTGAAAAAATTAAATTTAATAAATAGCTTTTTTGATTTTAAAAAAAATTTGAGAAAATCATTGAATCAAAATGATGATTATAGTAGCAATGGACTGAGTCTAAATATTTTCTGAAAAATCAAATGTAGTACATATTACAATATTAACTTTTTATATTAGTATTATTACTAAATGCAAAGACGAGTATGGTGAATGCAAGTCAGAACTTGGAAGGGAGAAAAATGGAGAAAATTCAAATATGGCAGAGATAAATATAGAAATAAAAGTTGAAGAGAAATTTCCTGCAGGAATTTGTGTTGATAAAGGAATTGAAGGTGACAATGATGATTTGCCAAAGGAAGTGTTGCACACTTTCTTCTAGTGAGTGCAGAACCAGGGATCGAACCGCAGACCGTTGGATTTCAATTCAACGCTCTCCCAGCTGGCTTCTTGCTACGCCTCTTCCTCTTCCTACTCCACTTTCCTCCTTCCACCTTTTCACTGCGTCTCTCTGCGTCAGCTTCTCGCCAAGAAATTGACGCCACTAAAATCCCCAGTGAACTTGGTCGGTCAGTTTTATAATCCATTTCTCTACCCATAATCCATTTCCTCGGTCTATAAAAATTCCCCTCGAGGGCCTCCTCTCTTTTTTCCTTTAGAATGAGCTGAAGGTGGATTATTAAGACAGAGGTGAGTATTATTATTATTTTCTTTCTTTGGAACAGATTACTGCTTTGCACGCCAGACACAAACGAACTCTCTTTTTTCCAGAGCCGCCGCTAGTCGCCCTTTCATGTTCACACTCCCCCCTGGTCTCAAGACCACACATGTGGCAAGGCGGACGTGGCCGCTTGTTGCGGGCACTCCTACGAAGGGGGATTGTCTGGATTTCTTCATCTGAGCTCTCAGAAGTGGCATCGGAATTATCGGCAACAGCGTCGGGGTTCGCAGTCGGACCATCAGACTCGCGGGGCGTAGGTCGAATCCACAGTTCGTCATTGGATGATTCACCACTGCCGCTACTTGTCAACGAATTCGTATTCAGGGCGGGCCGAATGTCCCTCACATGGCGTGGAGTACCATCAACCAGCACGGCCTGCTCACTGACGATGCCGGTGATTCGTCCCCTTCGAAAACTGGTGGTGCACCGGCTATTGGGAGGCTTCACCCAGACGGTGTCCCCTAATTCATACGGCCCTCTTGTTCCCCGCCGATCAGGCAGACGCGCGTCAATGCCCTTGATGCGCACTCGGTAGCGATGGATTGCATTGGCGGGTGCGCTCACAGCAGTCACAGCATCCCTCGGTGTTGCATTATATCTATAGACCGCTTCTGCAATAGTGCACGCCTTCCTGGCCGCGGTCCTCTTCACGCTTCGGTGGCACCGCTCTGCTATGCCGTTGCCACTCGGCACATATGCACATCGGTGTCTGAGCCTGATCCCCCACTCGTCTACAAAACGCCTAAATTCTACGCTGCAGAAGGCAGTATCGTTGTCCGTGAGGATCTCTTCAGGCGGCCCCCTTTCGTAAAATATGGATTCCAATTCACGGATGACACTGGAGGAGTCCTGGCGTGCCAACGGGCGCCAGATCGCAAACCTCGTCGGTCCGCAATCTATCAGTGTGAGGAAGTGCTGGCTGCCATAATGGGTTATGTCCATACCCAGTCGGCTCCAAGTCATGTCTGTTCCCAGCCGACCCCTTCGCCATCTCGCTGGGGCGGGGTCGATTGACTGGCATGTTTGGCATTCCTTGACCACCGCTCTCACTGCACTTTTTGACACTGACGGATTGGTCAATTGTACAAAATAGCATGTCCGTCTCACTCCGGGGTGCCCACTGATGTGGTGTATTTCCCTGATTTTGTCTGCCGCCTCCACAGAGGCAGCACATAGTAACGGTACTGGCCCAGCTTCTTTCTTCACGGCATCAATCCATCTCTGAGGCACCCGAGTGAGCCTATCAGCGAGGTTGCAGTTTGAGGTGACAAGTACCACATCCACAGACAGATTGTACTCTGTTACTAGCTTTCTTATGGTCTCCAACCTCCGTCTGATCAGCATCTCGCTGGCCGCCTTGGTGCGCACCCTGGCCTTACCTGTCAGTGTGTTTGAGATCCAGTGGTACACGCACAGCGAATCTGTGTGTATGTGTAATTTCTTGACTTTCCACTGGAGTGCCAGGTTAATGCCTTTCGTCACCGCATCGAGCTCTGCCAGGTTGATGTGAGCAGCGTCATTCGTCGGTCGCAGCCAGCAGGCGTCCTCAATCGCAGCTCCGTTCTCCTCAAGCAGCACACCAATCGCCACAGAGCTCGCATCCACCCACACGCTCAATTCGTCTCCCTGCACACACCAGTCTCCCTTTGCGGGGTCATCCTGCTTTACCCTTGCGATGGTCTCCTTCACCATGCGAACCAACAGATCGTCCGTCGTTTCATCATCCCAGTCTTTGGTGACTGCGCTTGCCCTCCTTTTTATGGTGCCTGTTGCTACACGAGTCCATCCACACACTGGTAGGTGCCCCACAAGTTTTCCACACAGGGAGAAGACCACTCGTCTCGTAAAGACTTCGGGTACTTCAGGAACTGCAGTTCCGCGCCCCCACTTCAAGGTCCCCCGCTCCTTTCGAACTTTCAGGCCCAAGACACGGGCGCCATCCTCCAAATGTTCCGGGTCCTTGCAAACCAGGCCAAACTCGGCCAGTTTGGTCCTTACGCGTGATGATGATACAACGTCTTCGTTCACGTATATGTCATCAAGGTACGTCGATGTCCCCTCTTTCATTGTTTCTTGCTGTGACAACACAGCGTTGACTATGGTCTTCATTATTTGGGGTGCCACGTTCAGCCCGAAGCCCAGTCTGGTAAGGCAGTACCTTCTGCCGGCAAACACCACCGTCTGAAACGGCCACATCGTTTCGCTGACCCGGATCTGCAGATACGCTTTTCTTAGATCCAGCAGGGACACATTGGAACCCTACTGGCGCCATTCTCGTAGCTTGCTGGCGCAAACATCAGCATCTGCCGTAAATGCATCAACATGCGCATTTAGTTCGCGGTAGTCCATCACTGGCCTCACTTTTGCTTTGTTGTGCTGAGTAACCGCCATCAGCGGGATCAAACCTTTGGGAGGTCCAAGTTTCTCATAGGGGTAAGGAATTAACCAGCCATCCTTGATCCATTCACGAAGCTCCTCTTCGTATGCAGGCCTTATTTGGTCGGGCACATGGTACTCGGCTACTTCGTTCCGCAATTTTGCTGGCTGCTGATTTCCCGACCACTTCCATGAGGCGGTCCAAGCTTTCTGGTGCTGGTCAAATTCGACACTAAAGTCTGGCTGGTCGATCCTCAGCGCTGCGCACACTGGGGTCCTCTCTTGAAACTGCACTTCCCCCGTCTGCGTTATGTGAACACCACCTAGGGCTCTGATGGCATCATAGCCTAGAAGCAGGTCAAAGTTCAGTGGTTTTTTGAGCGCTACTAGCGCCTCGACGTTGGCCGAGTTTCCTGTTCTTGTACGGATGTTTATCGCACCCACCCCGCAACATGTCCGCGATTCTCCACTGATGGTGGTTACCCTGACACCCTTCTCCTTCCAAGTGTGGCAGAGGTCTACGAACACTATGGTGCGGGAGCACCCGGAGTCGAGGAGTGCTGAGCACAATGTCTCGTTGACATATACCTGAATGATCGGAAGCGCCTCTAATTTCTGCTTTGGGGAAAGGTCGACGCCGGCACCTTGTCCCCGGCCCCGTTTCCCGCACAATCCCGGGCCATATGTCCGGTTTCATTACACCGGTAGCAGCGAACAGTTGTCGGTCGCCGTCTGCAGTTCCTTGCAATGTGGCCCTGGCCATCGCACCTATAACACACGACCCCACCACGCGGGCTAAGGCCCTGAGACGGTTTATCATCACTCGGTGTGGATTGTGCAGCGGCGATTACCGGATCTCTCAGCTCGGAATTATCCTTCATCACGGTTCTGGCTCGGTCCACCAGGTCATTAAGGGGCAACGAGGTTATGTTTGAGCTCGCCCGCAGGAGCTGTTTTGCTCCGGTTGGGAGCCCCGCCAGAAATTTATATGCCAAGGCCCGCTCGGGCAGCCCACCGAACAACACCGTCAACTTCGTCAGCTCGGCCAAATATACGTCCACAGTTTCGCCAGGATGTAATTGTCTTGCCTCAAATTGCTCCCAGGCAGTGGCGGGGTCGATAGCAAACGCTTTGTATAGGGCTGCCTTGATCCTCTCATAATTCTGTTTTTCCTCAGCACTGAGCTGTTGATACACAGCGAAAGCCCCACCGGACAAACGCAGAGGAATCACATGTTCAATGTTTTTGACACCAGACAAGAGACAATGCAGTTCCACTTTTTCCACCCAGTCAAGTACTGGGGTCGAGCCACTGAACTCTGGAATCAATTTCAGGTCGAACCTGTCCCCCATTACGCCGAAATAGCTTGTTGCACACTTTCTTCTAGTGAGTGCAGAACCAGGGATCGAACCGCAGACCGTTGGATTTCAATTCAACGCTCTCCCAGCTGGCTTCTTGCTACGCCTCTTCCTCTTCCTACTCCACTTTCCTCCTTCCACCTTTTCACTGCGTCTCTCTGCGTCAGCTTCTCGCCAAGAAATTGACGCCACTAAAATCCCCAGTGAACTTGGTCGGTCAGTTTTATAATCCATTTCTCTACCCATAATCCATTTCCTCGGTCTATAAAAATTCCCCTCGAGGGCCTCCTCTCTTTTTTCCTTTAGAATGAGCTGAAGGTGGATTATTAAGACAGAGGTGAGTATTATTATTATTTTCTTTCTTTGGAACAGATTACTGCTTTGCACGCCAGACACAAACGAACTCTCTTTTTTCCAGAGCCGCCGCTAGTCGCCCTTTCATGTTCACAGGAAGAGAGCTCCAGTGCTTGTGGTAAGGATAATAATAAAGTAATAATAAAGAACATAGCAACACATTTCTATGATTTATTTTATATGCAATTTTATTCATGCCAATATTTCATCACTTTCTCTCAGCCTGTCTCTGGTATGTAGCACTTGTTTTTAGTTGATCCAAAACATATTACAAGATAAACTTTTGATGTCAGTATTATTAATAAATGCAAAGATGAGGATGCTGAATGTAAATCCGAACTAGGATAAAGTGGAATAGGAATTTCCTGTAGGAATTAATGTTGATAAAGAAATTGAATGCGAATCTCTGGTTTGCAGCACTTGTTTTTAGTTGATTCAAAATGCCTTGAAATTAACAAATTACATATATTTGATTTTGGTGCATTTTTCATTAAGACAATTCTTGAATTGTTGTTTATAAACCTATTTCATAACTTGCTATACTGTGTCGTTCTTACTCTAGTACTCAATTTAATTCTTATTTTTCAGTTTCTATCTTTGAGAGTTCCTGAAAACATTATGGATATTTATGAGAAAAAAGGCATTTTTAGATTGTGAAATTCTTGGATTTGTATTTATTTTTAAATGGTCATAAATAGATAAGCCATTTCCTTTGAAATATGTAATCTTAAAAAAATCATGTAATCTCAAACAAGAGAGAAACGTTTCCACTGCAAAATCTGTGGAGTAAGTTTTGCCTTAAAATCACTACACTCAAAACACATTTTCATACACTGGAGAGAAATGTTTCCACTATGAAATTTGGAGATTTATGTTTTCTCAAAATTCCTTTCAAACAACTCATGTAACACACATTGAGAAAAAGCATTCTACTTTAAAATGTGTAGACTAAATCTTCCAAATATGAAAATCTCAAACTACATGTTAATGCACAATAGAGAAAAACTGTTCTTGTTTTTATTTTATTACACCTTATTTATTACATT
Source organism: Ascarosepion bandense (assembly GCA_037127315.1). Taxonomy (NCBI): domain Eukaryota; kingdom Metazoa; phylum Mollusca; class Cephalopoda; order Sepiida; family Sepiidae; genus Ascarosepion; species Ascarosepion bandense. The sequence continues at coordinate 5,161,775 of JBBBDQ010000328.1, read as the reverse complement.
ATTTTCTCATTATGTCTTTGGATGTAAATCTTTCCTAAATTCATATCTCAAGGAATATATTTTGTCATTAAATTCCCACCTGAGATAACACATATCAGACTCCATTAGGGCTGAAAATGTTGCGACATTATTTTTCAACTGAAGAACATTTCAATGAAAATTTTCAATAGGATTTAGTATTGAACAAAAACCACAAAAATGATTACTAGAAAAAAGACAAGGATGGTCAGTGACAAAATATTGAACAACAAACAAGGTCCTGCCTCGACATGTTACCATGACAATGACAGAAAGTGAATGGACAGTTGGCAACAAAATCTTTACTAATTTACTACTTCAATACATCTTACCATGACAATGGCAGATGAAAGAAAGGACAGCGACAAATTTTGGACAATGAACAAGGTCTTTGCTTGGCACAGCACATGTTACTATGACAATGGCAGAAAAAGAACAGACATTCAACGACAAGATCTCTGACAATGATCAAGAATTTGGCTGAGCATAAGTTACCATGAGACTGCAGCAGCCAGAGATAATTTTTCTTTGCAGAAATGCATACAAGGCCATCACTGACATAAATCATAGTTTGTCTCTTTTGTTTATTGTATTGAAATTGCTGCTTTTGCACACAATCAGCCAGCAGTAACATTTAAAAATCCAGCATCCACACACATTGGTGTAAATAATTTTTTTTTCACTTTCAACAATATCACTATAAACTTGGCAAACTCATTTGTGGCAAAGCATTACAAACAATAGAAATTCTGCTGTTTGCATGTCTACAGCAAAGAACAATAAAAATTACTTTGTAAATACATGTATCTGACTGTATAAATATTAATGTGAAATTTACCTTGATTTTCTTCCTTTTCTGCAAAGATCATTTCTTTGCATTGTCTATAATTTTGCCTTGTATTTGTGGACATGACAGATGGATTTCATGTTTTCCACCAAATTCAAGAGACAGCCCTCAACCCCAGCTTTTATCATTTCCAAAATCATTTCATGCAAATTGGAAGAATGCCATTAATGACTGTATCAGTTTTGCACTTACATATTTTTAATCAAGGAATCCATATATCCAAATAAATCCCAATAAAATTTATAAACTGTCTCTCAAAATTAACATTCTAGATTTCATAAGATTTTTTCTCAAAGATTTGGATTCATGCTAATTTCAGAATTGTGATCTTCTAGTATTTATTCATTTTTGCTAATGGATATAGAAGCCTCACCCCACCAACTTTTATCCTGTTAAGAATCATTTTGTATGAATCAGAAGGATGTCACCTCTGACTGTATTAGTTTTACCCTTAGAGATTTTTAATCAAATCCAACAGCAGTATTTTAATCTTGCTTGTTTTTTTATGAAAAAATTTTCTTCACCCTGAGAAGTGAAAGGTAAGTTATATGAAACATCACAGACTTCCTGAGAGACCAGAAAAATGCATTTGAAATCATTTAAATGTCATTTCTGAATGTCAATTCCACTTCTATTTCAAATATAATAACCTGAAGCCTAAAGTAAGTCTACTTACTAGAAATATTCATTTTCCTTGTCAATAATGTATTTCTTTTAAGTATGAATTATATTGAAATTTTCACTGCAAAAAAAAAAAAAAAATTCAAATGAATGTTTTTCACCTGAAACAAAACATTAAATGTAAATATTGACCAATAATGCAAAAAAAAAAAAAAAGAAGAATTTTTGCCGAAATTCTGAACATGCTAGAAAGAATTAGAAATTATTAAAATAATAAAAAAGTACTGTATCCTTTCCTCCTTAATTATAACAAAGGGTTTGAAAATGAGATTTTGGTTTTGTAATTTTAGGGCATTTTTCATCAACAAAAAACAAGATGTATCTACTTGATAATGTCTTTGTTGTAATTATTTGCAATAGCCATGGCTGTAATTGAATGCTTTGACAGATAAAGCATTAGACATACTTCATGCACTTCTCACAAGTAAGTTAAACAAAAAGGTGAAGACAGTTACAATATCCACGACTACATTAGTTTAAGATCTCAAGAAGAACATTTGTTATTTTAGTTATCATGGTATGGATGTCTTTATTTTCTATAAATGGGGTATTATAGTGGAAGGATTTATTATAATGTATGCTTGTGTTAGTGAAGTTGACTAGATGGAGTTAGACCAACAATGATCACACTTTCTGATCCCCATGTTTGACCTTTTGCCACACTTGTATTTTCTTGATACAATATTTCTTCATTCCCTATTGCATTGAAATCAACATGCACTGCTATCTTCTGTCCGTCTTGATGTTAGTATTCTTCTGAGTGTGTCAAAATTTCCAAGCCCATTTTCTTCTTATTAAGTGACTTAGAAATTTCCTTTTCTCATGTTACGTTTAATTTCCTTTTTTTTAAATTTCATTTTCTCTAAAATTTGGTGGTTGCTCAAGTTTTTCAATTTAATTCATAGTCGATTTGTCATTAACACAAAAAAAACAACTCACTTGAACTTCAGAAGAAGGAAAATTAACTAGTTGCCATTCAGACAAACCAAAACTGAATAACTTAAAAAAAAAGTATTGACCCACTTATAATATTGCTTGAAAAGTGGGCCACCCACTCATCCCAAAATTCATATTTACTAGCAATGAAATTATAAGACTATAAGCTTTGATAAGAATCTCCATACAATTTACAATTAGGTGCTTTTTTTTTACTTTTCAAAATTAATAAAAACTCCATGCTATCCACCTCATTTTAAAAAATAGCAAAAATCAAGGAATTATCCAATTTAAATGACATCTTCATTGATGCACAAACTGTATACTGCATCTTTTATTAATAAAAATAGTTTTACTTAATGTTGTGGCCTGTTAGAGCCAAGAAGAAACACACAAAAAGAAGAAGGTAGATCAAACCAGTGTATTGAAATAACAGAAAATATATACAAAATAAGAGTGTTATTAGTCAGCTGGTCCGAACTGTCAAGTTATACAACATCTCGACTGTCTCCTCTAGAAAGACTCGCAGGCAAGTATTTATGAAGGAGGATGAGTTCATTCCAATGTAGATAGGGCCCCATAACACTTCATAACAATATTTCCTAAAAAGTTGAAACTCAATTTTGAAATATTTAACGACTTTATAAAATATTATAATTAAGATTGTAAAAAACAGAAAAGCATTCTGTGTAAAGATTTAATTTTCATTGCAAAATGTTTTGCTTTAGACTATATGTCCTGAACATAAAAAGAAAAGCATTTTTAAATAATGTTCGAAGACTATTGAGTTTTATAATTTAAAATTCAGAGCTGATTTTTGGAAAGTGGTCATTCAATGTTACAAAAAATAGGTTTATGATTTAAATTCTGTCTTTAATAAACATAATTAACAGATATAATTTTGCATGCCTTAAGCTTTCTTAAAACTCAGTAGTGGTGGGGAGTAACAGATGTAAAAAGCATATTTTACTAAGTGTTTCTAGAAAACATTAATAATAAAATGATTTATTATCTTTGTAAATAAGATTTGAAAATTTAATGTATGAAGCCCCCAACCCTCCACGTCTCAAAATTACATAGTGTGTACTAACTGGCCATAAATTACTTGCACCTGAGTCTGCAGCTGTTTGCTTCCATTCCACCCCAGATGATTGATGATCTTTCACACTTTATGTTCATTTTGTGATTTCTGATCTCAAAGAAGTAAAAGACCTAGACAGAAGAGTCAATAGAATTTTTGTGCTGTTTTTCTAAATTACTGAAAACAAGAGGTGGTGGTTTGTACATGCATAAAAAAAGGGAAATAGGGCAGCCAAGAAATAACAAGGCAGAATGAAGGCCAGTCTATGTGGACTAATGATTATATTGTAATTCTCTGTACATCAAGTGAAAAAGAACAGTAAAAATAAAAAAATTAAGAACTAAAAATAGAATACATTCCAACTTTTTCAAAGTTCACGACTACTTCTGCCATGTCTGCTGTTGTTATTAATACAGTCTTCTTGTTTTCTCTGCCCATCAGCGATGTTCATACCCCTGGCGTTTGGGAGAGGGAGAGAGAGGATATTTCTCGCGCCTTTCACTTCATGCGTTTTTCCTCTCTCGTCTCTTTGGCATTCTCTGTTCTGCCTCGATTTTCAAATCCGTTGTGTTTTTGTTGAAATCGTTTCAATCTGGCACTGGGGTAGGAAGACATTGGAATGTCCATCCATTAAAATACTACGTCAAATTTTTGGTCTGCTTCATCTCAATTGCCGAATAGTTTTCTACCATGTTGACTCCACTTCACTGACCTTACCCATTCACCTGTCAGTGTTAATTACAATTGCATTCTCCATGGGTGATACTTTTCAAAAGTCTGATGTTAATTTTACAATTTGTCATTCATCCTCTCTTTCCTTCTTTGAGAAAGTGAAGAGGAGAGGAACAGAAAGAAAAAGAACCAGGGTACTCTCCCCTCGCTAGATCATCTGGACATCGTCAAATTATTATAAACATCTCATACAACAATGCTATATGTTTTGCCTATTTAATTCTCTTGGCCACACTCGTGTTTATTTCCCTATTCCACTTTTTCTCAGCCCCTCCAATGAAAACAAGAAAATGTTTATTTTTATGGGAACAAAAAAATATATACATGCAAAAAATGTATATAAAAAATTATGTTTTAATTAAAGACTATTAACAATGACATAACAAATACTAGCATCATTTCTCTGACACTTTTGATGCCTCCATTCATTAGGGTTGGGTTGTTGTAGAGATGTCAGGATTTTATTTTTTGTATAAATTATCGGAAGGTTATATGTTGTATGGGATGTGCATTGTGGTGCAGTGGATATCGACTCGGAACAAAAAATCGGGGTGCCAAGTTCGAATTCCAGTTAAATTCCATTGCATTCACTTATGCACAAATACCTTGGGAAAGGTATTAATCCATTTCTTCCCTCCAGTTATGAGTTAAATAATAGGACAGACTGGGTTCTACCACAGAAAGCAATGGCAACATACTGTGGGATAATCTTCTGCCCAGTCAGTCATGTCTCTTTCGAGATATGATCGCCGAAAGTGTATATCACGTATAGCACTTAACTAACTGATATGTTGTATATGTGGATATGAATATGGGTGTGTTATTGTGTAGATGTGTGTGAGTGTCTGTGTATGTATACTTATATCTATAATTATATATGTATTAATTGACCGTTTCTCTTTAGACATTTAATTTTTTTCTTATTAGATTCACTATAAGATATTTTTTTAATTTATAGAAAAGTTGTTTTTGGTACATTTTGACAGAGTCTAATATAATATATAATATATTATCTTCTTCCTTCCCTCTTTTGAACTTTCCCTTTTTTATAATTTTCCCTTCCTTTCACCATTGAAAGTCATCAGTCGTTACTTTGATTACTAAGAAAATTTTTGTATTTTATTTCTTCGTTAACTTTCCCTTGTCTATCCCTTTTGTCTTTTCTTTCCTTTCCCCCTACCACTTTTATTCCTGTAACACGGTTAAAATTTTAATTTTTGATTCTTTCATAAAGACATAAGGTAAAGTCTTCTAATACTGAGTCATGAATCTCTGTTTCTGCTTTTCCCATTTTCTTATGTCTACCCGACAAATTTAAATAAAACAATTTTTTCTTTGTTAATACCCACTTTTTTTTTAAACTTCCTGTATATGGATATATTTTTGGGCTTCTTCCAGTATAGAAATTTTGTACTATAATTGAATTAATTAAATTTGTTTTCGATCGTTGCTGATGTAGCAAGAATTTTCTCAATGAAAATGGCCATTCAATGAATGTAAATTTTGGAATTTTTTGACATACTATATATATATATATATATATCAGAGAGACAGACAGACTATTTTTAATGTTATTTATGCTCGACCTTGATGAAACCTAAAATGTACTTTTCTGTATATATTAAATTTTAAGGAAAAATTTAATAATATAATTGCAAGATATTATGTCAATTAATTCTTAAGGTTATTAATTTTCATTGAAATAAATCTCGTGGTCAAACGTTGAATTTTTAAGAGTTTCCCCACTAGCTTTATTTTGAAATTATCACTTTTTTTTTGTTTTTTTGTTTTTTTTTACTAATAAAAAGATATAATATGCTCGACTATTTTTGAGCAAGGAACAAATTCTTTATTTACACCGTATTTTTTTACAATTTCGTACGTTCAGAAACTAGATCCGATCTATTTTCAGATAATTCATCTTTATTAATTGCAATTTCTTTAAAACTCTAAAGTTAATTGATTACCAGATATTGTTGATGTTGAAAAAGAAATATCAAGTCGAGAAACTTTAATCCTGTTTATTTTTCTTTGAAAAGATTTTAGATTCGCCGTGAAAAGGTAAGTTAGACGAACATTCACGTATTTACTAAAAGACAAACACCAAAAAGCATTTTAAATCATTTAAATCATGTTTTCTTCCTTGAAAGAAATTTGCTTACATTTTTCTTATATTTGAAAGATAATAGCCTAAACGAATGAGAATGAAAAAGAAAACTGAAATTCCGTCTCTAAATAAATCTTTCATTTCTGACATTTTTCAAACATCGATGAGTTTTCTCGTCCTTCATTGGATCGCCATTTTAGACGAAACGTGAAGATAACAAATGTTTTAATATTTTCTAACACTGTATTTGTCTGTACTTCTGAGATGAGGTACTATCAAAATGTTTGAAAAACATAGTAAATAATTTAAATCCCTAAAATGAGTCTTGCGTTTAACACCAATACCCAACACTAACAGAATTTATGATTTTTTTACCAAAATTTCTAACGTGTTAGGAAGAATTTTTTTAAAATTTGAGGAAATGATTAAAAAATACTTTAATCTTTCCACTAATAACAAATATTTTGACGTAAAAAGTTTGTTTTTATTTAATATGCGGGTTTTTGGGTTTTTTTTGGGGGGGGGGGTTGTGATTTAGTGGAGGTACCTCCAATGAATCACTGAAAATGAAAAAACAGCATAGTCTGAAGGAAAAAGACCCCATAAAAACAAATTTTTTTTCGGCAAAATGTTTATATTATCATTAAGAGGATAGATCAAAGCATTTTTAAATTGTTTCTAACACGTTCGAAATTTTGGTAGAATTCTTTTTTCTTTCGTCAGTGCGTGATTTAAATTGATGCATAGTTTACATAAAAAAACGTAATATTACGCAAGGCATTTTTTGACAGTGAAAGACATTAATTTGGAATTCTTGCAAAAATGTAATTATGGTCGGATTTTTATGAAAATTTCAGGACTTATTAAATAATTTACTGAAATCAATTTTGAAATAATTATTTTTATAAAATATTGAAAAAGACATTTTTCTTTTTTTACATATGACCGATTAATTTCAAGAAATGTCGAAAAATGTGACTAGATGCCCCATATAGATAATTCTAATTAAATTCAGGAGTCATTGGAAAATGCTAATCAACTGTCTTTTTTTGTTTAAAACCTGCTCATTTTTAGAAAATCAGCTCCAAATTGCGAAGGAAAAAAAATTCAATAAAACTATCCCATTTTTTATTTGGATAAACTTTTAATTGCTGTTATTAACATAATCATGTCATATTCTGAGTGGGAAAAATATTTTTCATTAATAATGAATTTTCACAACAATTGTTTTTATTTTATTTTTTATTAAGTAATTTCTTGAGTTACAAAAGTTTTAACAATTTCCTCTACATAGGTCCGCCCGATTTTTTAAAAAATTAATGTGTGGCGAATATATTCCTTATAAAAAGATCTAAAAGCTTGTTAGAAATAAGGTAGCTCGTTTTTTGTTAAATTAAAACATTTTAATTTTCTGCATGTTGATTACTCGTATTTTGTTTGTACCGGCGGTCCTACGAGATATTTATTATTAAAAGGTCACGTGATTCAAGGGTTGTCCTCCCTTACATGAAAAAAAAATCCTCATATAAATATTTTTATACCAAATTCATCTTCCATACTTTTGTCCGACGACTGTAAATCATCTATTATCAGCTCCTCATAAGATGATAACAAGTTTACCATAATTGAGAAATGCTTTTTTGAAACATTTTAGACAGTAAGCAAGTAACTCTTGTTTCAAGTGAATTTCAGGTAAGTTTAAATTCGGTAATTTGAATAAAATAATGTGCCAGCAAGGTGTATTTTATTTTTGTAAGATTATTTTAAAACCGACAATTGGCTTCTGCTTACAATTGATGAAAAGTGGCAGAAAATTTTAAATTTAAAGAAAAATTTTTTTAAACCTAAAACTTTTAGATTTTGATCAATATAATTTCGGTTTGAGATACAATGGGGTATTTTACTTACTGTAATTAGTAAATTTTAAAAATTCAGTTTAAATTGAGGTTTCGAAAATTTTAGAGGTGATATCTACATATGAAAAAGAAAGGTCCCAAACGTAATTAAAAATAATTTTTACATAAAAATGTTTACATTATTATTAAGAGGAAAGATCAAAGTATTTTTAATTATTTTTAATCCTTTCTAACATGTACAAAATTTTGCTAAAATCTTGTTTTTATTTTGTTAACATGGAGCCAAATCATTACTAGACATTGTCACTAGAAAAAAGTGAGTGATGTAATATAACGTTTTCCATTATGGAAAAAGTTATATTACATAACTCACTTTTTTCTGGTGACAAACACCTTAATTGGAAATTTGTGTAAAAATCAACAATTTTAATGAAACTGTCAGGACTTATTTACAGATGAAAGAAAATTTGAAAATCATTAATTTGAAAAAATTTTAGTAAAAATGTTTTGTTTTTTACATCTGTTACCCTACCTCCCTGTTATTGCATGAAATTTCAAAAAATTAAATTCTGTAGGCAAAAATTATTTTATTTTATTTTATTTTTTAATCATATCACCCCAAGCAAGGCGATAACACCACTGATGCGCAGGGGGCTACGTAAGAGTAAAAAGATTGGAAAAGAGAAAGCCGGAAACCACATCCTAAACAGGGAACAAGGGATGAGCCTCTTCACCTGTTCAATAGACGTGGGTGCAGTGTGAACAGGCAATAGTTTAGTCTATCTACTCCAATTGGAAATTAAAAAAAATAAAGAAAAGCGTGAAAAGATTGGAAAAAAGAAAACCGGTAACAGCATCCTAAACAGGAAACAAGGGATAAGCCTCTTCACCTGTTCAATAGACGTGGGTGGAGTGTGAACCGGGCGATATATAGAATATGAATATTTTCTATAGAATATTTTTTAAGAAAGTTAACTTTAAAATGTATGAAAATAAGTGTATAACCTTTAAAATACATTGCATCTATTTACGTGTTTTTTTTTCCTTTTATTTTTAAATTTCAAAAGAAAGTTTACTTTCAAATATGTGAAAATAAGTGATAAGCGTAGTTTAATTAACCATCAAATATATTGCGTGTATTTTTTTCCCTTTTTTTTATTTGGTACTTAATTTCAGAAGAAAGTTAACTTTCAAATTATGAAAATAAGTGATAAGTTTTTAAGTTACTTAATGTTTTCAGACGAAAGTTAACTTTCAAATATATGGAAATATAGATATTTTTTTAAGAAAGTTAACTTTAAGGTTAAGTAAAACTACAGTATACTTACCACTTACTTTCATTCATATATTTGAAAAAAAGGAAAAAACATGCAAAAATACATGCAACTTTCTGAAAACTACTGCATTTTTTTAAATTGTCAATGTCATTTTTTAACTTCCTTTATGTAATTATTGTTTTATTTTCAATGCTTTACTGTACTACTTATTTCGTTCTTTTTTTGTTATTTATAATTTATAAGTATTTTATATTTGAAGGCTAAATACAACTACACTTATCACTTATTTTCATGAGGTACCTTCACAAAACCACTGAAAAAACAGCAAGGCTCCAAACTTAAAAACGAACATTTTTCATCAAAATGTGGTAAATTTTAGTTTTAGGTCCCAAAGGCTTTTATCCCTTCAAATTTTTCCAAAATATCCTTCCATGCAAATGCTGAACTCCAATCAACAATTAGATATTTTAGAAACCTACCTTTTTTATGTTAATGACCAGAGAAAAAATAAAACTTTCTGCCACCCACAACCATCTCAATAAAAAGACATTTGCTGCAGAATCACTTTAGGTATAGGAAGCTAATTTTGGCCTTTTTACTTCCTTAACTGTAAATTACTAAGCTATTTTTTTTTTTACTTAATTTCAGAAGAAAGTTAACTTTCAAATGTATGAAAATAAGTGTAGCTTAATTAACCTTCAAATATATTGCGTGTATTTGCGTGTTTTTTTTTTTTACTTTTTTTGGTACTTAATTTCAGAAGAAAGTTAAACCTTCAAAATAAAAGTAATGATTTCAAAAATAATTTCAGTCAGTTGTGAATAAGTCCTGAAATTTTCATCAAAATCTGATCATTATTTCATTTTTGCAAGAATTTCTAAATCAAAGTTTTCCACCTACCAAAATAAATGAGCTGCGTAAATATGACATTTGGTTCGGTGTGTAGTTAAATTCTAGTCTCTCGCTAACATGAAAACAAAAAAAAACAAAAGTTTTTAAACAAACTTTTGGCCATATTACAAAGGATTGAAAATTTAATAAAATAATGAAAATAGAAATACTTTGGGATCACTCTTTTTAATGTAAACATTTAGACGATAAACTTTGTTTACAAGTTTGGGTGGGGCACTTTTCATGCCATGCAGTTTTTTTAATTTTTTTTTTTTTAACTATTGGAGGAGGTCTGTAAAAGTCTTCTACCCAGGGCTGCACATAACGATGTATACATTTTTTTTCTATATCAAACGAAAAAGATTTCTTTTTTATATATATATTCCACTTACCTTTGCTTTCCAAGCCAGAACGTTTTGAAAACTAATATGAAATTTTTGTGCTCAAATGATTTTCTTGGGATTTCTTTAATAATCTCATTTGTGTTCCGTTCAAATAATAATGTTGAAATTTAAATAAATTACGCAAAGAAATAACCATTTAGAAAGCATGATAGTTAAATGAAGAACTCATTGTGGAATGTAAATCATATATTTATTTTTGAAACTGTTGAGGCCTTTTTTTCAAAAATCTGCTCTGAAAAGTAAAATCGAAAATGCATTAAAACTATGACATTCTTTAAGCTTTTAATTGCTTTAATAAATAATATAAATTTTAAAAGAATTCCATTTATTCTTGTTTTTTTAACTATAATCATTTATAAAGTTTCCAAATTATTTAAAAAATATTTCCCTTTCTTGTAGCCATCAGTCTGACAGGTTACGTAGTGAAGACAAATTACTAGTTAAAAATTAAAATGTTTTCAATTTTTTTTGTGTGTTTTTGAAGTGTTTTTTTTTTTGTATGATAATTTTTAGGTGCAAATTAAAAGGCCATGTTTTTCAGGGTAATTCCCATTTAATGTAAAAAAATTTGTACGGTTATGGCACTTGTGATCGCCATATGCTTACATTACCTTAATCTGTCAACGCATTTCACTGTGTTTAAGAATAGTTTATTTCAGGCTTTAAATAAGTAATACTTGTGTAAATCAGATTAATTTAATATGAAATTTGCTAATTTTCAAAATATAATGTGTCACAGATGTATATTTTATTTTTGCAAAATTTTTAAACCTGAAATTAGCTTTTCTTTATAAATCTGTCAATTGCTGAAAATGGCTTAAAAATTTAACAATTAAACACCTTAAAATTTTATATTCCAATCATCATAATTTCTTTTCGAAATACATCAGAGTATTTTGCTTGCTGGAAATATTAAATTTAATCATTTAGCTTACAATTAAAACTAAAATAAATTTTAAAGAAACCCTTTTTTTTATTCAATTTAAAATTTAGATACCGAAAATGAGTGGTGGTATCTACTTTTGCCTTTATTTTTGAAAATCTGCTCCAAATAGTAAAATAAAAAATGCAATAAATCTATGACACTATTTAATTTGATAAACTTTTAATTGCCTTAATATATGATATGTATTAAAGACATTATAGTCTGAAAAATAAAACTTTTTCAATTAATAATGAAATTTTAAAAGAATTATTTTCTCCTACTTTTGATTATAACAATTTATAAAATTTTTAAAATATTTTAAAAATACTTCAAAGATTTGTTGCCATTAGTTTTTTTAACTTATTTAATGAAGATTATATTTACTAATCAAAAATTAAAAAGGTTTTGTGATAACAGTTATAATAGGTGTGAAATAAGGGTATGGCAACCAGAATTGATAAACCTGTCCAATTCTTTTTATTTAAAGGGGAAGAAACTGTGAATCACTAAGGTTTTTTTCTAAAAATTCATAATTTGTTCATGTTGTCCATTTTTTTACATTATGAGAATCTTTTTTGAGCTTTATTACTCTTATTAAATGTTAGGTTTCATAATTTTATATCAATTCTTGTCACCACATTTGGCTGTCAACACTCACTCCATGATTAAAAACTACTTTGATTCTAAATTTCCTGCTAGAAACAAATAATAATTATTTCAGATCAGATTAATTTTCCTTTAAATTTTCTAATTTTCCAAAAATCACATGTGTATTTTACTTTTGCAATATTTTAAAATGAAGAATTTACTTTTGTTTACAAAAGTGTCAATGTGCAAAATGTTGCTTTTGAAAACTCTAAAGAAGTTGAGATTCATATCAATATAATTTGCATTTGAAACACAGAGTGTTTTGCTGACTGGAAATATATTTAATCCTTTAGCTTTCAATTAAAGCTAAAATGAATGCCTAAAGAAAGCTTTTATTTGTTTAAAAAAAAATTTTTAAACTTGGGTGTTAAATTTTTTGTTTTTACTTAATTATTTATCAATAAATTTCATGAATAATTATAAAACAACAAGTAACCACTTCTGATTACAATAGAAAAAACACAAAGCTATTTTTGTAAAACATTCTTTTGAGTGGAAAAGGGTTTTACTTTAGACAATATATCCTGAACATAAACTAAATAAAGTTTTTTTAATTAATGTTTTAGGTTTATTGAGTTTTCTATTTTACAATTCAGAAACTGATTTTTGAGAAGTGTTCACTCAATTTTATAAAAGATCGATTTATGATTTCAATTCTTTAAAGAATTCTGTCTTTAATTAATAGAACTAAATTTGAATGTCTCAAGCTTTCATAAAATTAGAAAGGGTGGGTGTGCACCAGAGGTAAAAAAAGTATTTTGTCCCAGCCATTCTAAAAGATTTCTAAGATATTTTCATTTCTTTATGACTAAGTTATGAAAGTTTCATGGCATTTCTTTTGTCCTTCCTTCCACATCTGCTGTACCTTCACTTGATCATTTTATTTCTTTCTTCTCTTTCTTCACTTGCATCCCCTGCACACCATTAGAGTTTACACCTTGCTTTGGGTGAAATAATTATCTTCTATCTCCTTGACTCTCATCTTTCTCTTGTGCTTCCTTCCTTAAGCAGTATCCTCTTTTTTTTTCTTTTTTTTGTTTCAGAAATTTTCAAATGAAAAGACATGCAAATTCACACTGGAGAGAAACCATATTCTTGTGAAATATGTGGATCAACATTTTTACGAAATTCTCACCTGAAACAACACATTCGAAGTCACACTGGAGAAAAACCATATTCTTGTGAAATATGTGGATCAGCATTTTTAAGTAATTCTGATTTGAAAAAGCACAATCGAATTCACACTGGAGAGAAACCATATTCTTGTGAAATATGTGGATCAGCCTTTTCACACAATTCTCAGCTTAAAACACATAATCGAATTCACACTGGAGAGAAACCATATTCTTGTGAAGTATGTAAATCAGTTTTTTCATATAATTCTCAGCTTAAAACACATATTCTAATTCACACTGGAGAGAAACCATATTCTTGTGAAATATGTGGATCAGCATTTTCAAGTAATTCACATTTGAAAAGGCACAATCGAATTCACACTGGAGAGAAACCATATTCTTGTGAAATATGTGGATCAGCATTTTCAAGTATTTCTGATTTGAAAAGGCACAATCAAATTCACACTGGAGAGAAACCATATTCTTGTGAAATATGTAGATCAGCCTTTTCATATAATTCTCAGCTTAAAACACATATTCTAATTCACACTGGAGAGAAACCATATTCTTGTGAAATATGTGGATCAGCATTTTTAAGTAATTCTCATTTGAAAAGGCACAATCGAATTCACACTGGAGAAAAACCATATTCTTGTGAAATATGTGGATCAGCATTTTCCAGTAATTCTGAGTTGAAAAGGCACAATCGAATTCACACTGGAGAGAAACCATATTCTTTGTGAACTGTGTGGATCAGCATTTTCAAATAATTATGATTTGAAAAAGCACAATCGAATTCAGACTGGGGAGAAACCATATTCTTGTGAAATATGTGGATCAGCATTTTCAAATAATTCTGATTTGAAAAAGCACAATCGAATTCACACTGGAGAGAAACCATATTCTTGTGAAATATGTCGATCAGCATTTTCATCTAATTCTAATTTGAAAAGGCACAATCAAATTCACACTGGAGAGAAAACATATTTTCATTAAATATGTGAATTAGCAAGAAATTTCTAACTAAAAAAATAATTTCATTCATTTTTGTCTTGAAAGTTTCATCAAAATTTTTACAATTATTTCATTTGTGCAAGAATTTCAAAATTCATGTATTGTTCACTGGCATAAAAGATATTTTCAACATGATATCAATAAAAAAACATTTCTAACCAAATCTTTGTATGTATAACATAGGATTAAACATTTTAATAAAATAATAAAAAAGATTCTGTCTTACCCCTTTATAATATCAAAAATATTTTGGTGATATAACTTTTTAGTATAATAAAATATGGGAAGGTTTTTTTTTACTGATTTTCAAATCAGTTATGAACAAGTGAATCTTTTAATAAATTTTTGGTACTTCATTCATGAAAAAATTAAATTTAATAAATAGCTTTTTTGATTTTAAAAAATTTGAGAAAATCATTGAATCAAAATGCTGATTATAGTAGCAATGGACTGAGTCTAAATATTTTCTGACAAATCAAATGTAGTACATATTACAATATTAACTTTTTATATTAGTATTATTACTAAATGCAAAGACGAGTATGGTGAATGCAAGTCAGAACTTGGAAGGGAGAAAAATGGAGAAAATTCAAATATGGCAGAGATAAATATAGAAATAAAAGTTGAATAGAAATTTCCTGCAGGAATTTGTGTTGATAAAGGAATTGAAGGTGACAATGATGATTTGCCAAAGGAAGAGAGCTCCAGTGCTTGTGGTAAGGATAATAATAAAGTAATAATAAAGAACATAGCAACACATTTCTATGATTTATTTTATATGCAATTTTATTCATGCCAATATTTCATCACTTTCTCTCAGCCTGTCTATGGTATGTAGCACTTGTTTTTAGTTGATCCGAAACATATTACATATTACAAGATAAACTTTTGATGTCAGTATTATTAATAAATGCAAAGATGAGGATGCTGAATGTAAATCCGAACTAGGATAAAGTGGAATAGGAATTTCTTGTAGGAATTAATGTTGATAAAGAAATTGAATGCGAATCTCTGGTTTGCAGCACTTGTTTTTAGTTGATTCAAAATGCCTTTAAATTAACAAATTACATATATTTAATTTTGGTGCATTTTTCATTAAGACAATTCTTGAATTGTTGTTTATAAACCTATTTCATAACTTGCTATACTGTATCGATCTTACTCTAGTACTCAATTCTTATTTTTCAGTTTCTATCTTTGAGAGTTCCTGAAAACATTATGGATATTTATGAGAAAAAAGGCATTTTTAGATTGTGAAATTCTTGGATTTGTATTTATTTTTAAATGGTCATAAATAGATAAGCCATTTCCTTTGAAATATATAATCTTAAAAAAATAATGTAATCTTAAACAAGAGAGAAATGTTTCCACTGCAAAATCTGTGGAGTAAGTTTTGCCTTAAAATCACTACACTCAAAACACATTTTCATACACTGGAGAGAAATGTTTCCACTATGAAATTTGGAGATTTATGTTTTCTCAAAATTCCTTTCAAACAACTCATGTAACACACATTGAGAAAAAGCATTCTACTTTAAAATGTGTAGACTAAATCTTCCAAATATGAAAATCTCAAACTACATGTTAATGCACAATAGAGAAAAACTGTTCTTGTTTTTATTTTATTACACCTTATTTATTACATTATTTTCTCATTATGTCTTTGGATGTAAATCTTTCCTAAATTCATATCTCAAGGAATATATTTTGTCATTAAATTCCCACCTGAGATAACACATATCAGACTCCATTAGGGCTGAAAATGTTGCGACATTATTTTTCAACTGAAGAACATTTCAATGAAAATTTTCAATAGGATTTAGTATTGAACAAAAACCACAAAAATGATTACTAGAAAAAAGACAAGGATGGTCAGTGACAAAATATTGAACAACAAACAAGGTCCTGCCTCGACATGTTACCATGACAATGACAGAAAGTGAATGGACAGTTGGCAACAAAATCTTTACTAACTTACTACTTCAATACATCTTACCATGACAATGGCAGATGAAAGAAAGGACAGCGACAAATTTTGGACAATGAACAAGGTCTTTGCTTGGCACAGCACATGTGACTATGACAATGGCAGAAAAAGAACAGACATTCAACGACAAGATCTCTGACAATGATCAAGAATTTGGCTGAGCATAAGTTACCATGAGACTGCAGCAGCCAGAGATAATTTTTCTTTGCAGAAATGCATACAAGGCCATCACTGACATAAATCATAGTTTGTCTCTTTTGTTTATTGTATTGAAATTGCTGCTTTTGCACACAATCAGCCAGCAGTAACATTTAAAAATCCAGCATCCACACACATTGGTGTAAATAATTTTTTTTTCACTTTCAACAATATCACTATAAACTTGGCAAACTCATTTGTGGCAAAGCATTACAAACAATGGAAATTCTGCTGTTTGCATGTCTACAGCAAAGAACAATAAAAATTACTTTGTAAATACATGTATCTGACTGTATAAATATTAATGTGAAATTTACCTTGATTTTCTTCCTTTTCTGCAAAGATCATTTCTTTGCATTGTCTATAATTTTGCCTTGTATTTGTGGACATGACAGATGGATTTCATGTTTTCCACCAAATTCAAGAGACAGCCCTCAACCCCAGCTTTTATCATTTCCAAAATCATTTCATGCAAATTGGAAGAATGCCATTAATGACTGTATCAGTTTTGCACTTACATATTTTTAATCAAGGAATCCATATATCCAAATAAATCCCAATAAAATTTATAAACTGTCTCTCAAAATTAACATTCTAGATTTCATAAGATTTTTTCTCAAAGATTTGGATTCATGCTAATTTCAGAATTGTGATCTTCTAGTATTTATTCATTTTTGCTAATGGATATAGAAGCCTCACCCCACCAACTTTTATCCTGTTAAGAATCATTTTGTATGAATCAGAAGGATGTCACCTCTGACTGTATTAGTTTTACCCTTAGAGATTTTTAATCAAATCCAACAGCAGTATTTTAATCTTGCTTGTTTTTTTATGAAAAAATTTTCTTCACCCTGAGAAGTGAAAGGTAAGTTATATGAAACATCACAGACTTCCTGAGAGACCAGAAAAATGCATTTGAAATCATTTAAATGTCATTTCTGAATGTCAATTCCACTTCTATTTCAAATATAATAAACTGAAGCCTAAAGTAAGTCTACTTACTAGAAATATTCATTTTCCTTGTCAATAATGTATTTCTTTTAAGTATGAATTATATTGAAATTTTCACTGAAAAAAAAAAAAAAAATTCAAATGAATGTTTTTCACCTGAAACAAAACATTAAATGTAAATATTGACCAATAATGCAAAAAAAATAAAAAAAGACGAATTTTTGCCGAAATTCTGAACATGCTAGAAAGAATTAGAAATTATTAAAATAATAAAAAAGTACTGTATCCTTTCCTCCTTAATTATAACAAAGGGTTTGAAAATGAGATTTTGGTTTTGTAATTTTAGGGCATTTTTCATCAACAAAAAACAAGATGTATCTTCTTGATAATGTCTTTGTTGTAATTATTTGCAATAGCCATGGCTGTAATTGAATGCTTTGACAGATAAAGCATTAGACATACTTCATGCACTTCTCACAAGTAAGTTAAACAAAAAGGTGAAGACAGTTACAATATCCGCGACTACATTAGTTTAAGATCTCAAGAAGAACATTTGTTATTTTAGTTATCATGGTATGGATGTCTTTATTTTCTATAAATGGGGTATTATAGTGGAAGGATTTATTATAATGTATGCTTGGGTTAGTGAAGTTGACTAGATGGAGTTAGACCAACAATGATCACACTTTCTGATCCCCATGTTTGACCTTTTGCCACACTTGTATTTTCTTGATACAATATTTCTTCATTCCCTATTGCATTGAAATCAACATGCACTGCTATCTTCTGTCCGTCTTGATGTTAGTATTCTTCTGAGTGTGTCAAAATTTCCAAGCCCATTTTCTTCTTATTAAGTGACTTAGAAATTTCCTTTTCTCATGTTACGTTTAATTTCCTTTTTTTTTAAATTTCATTTTCTCTAAAATTTGGTGGTTGCTCAAGTTTTTCAATTTAATTCATAGTCGATTTGTCATTAACACAAAAAAAAACAACTCACTTGAACTTCAGAAGAAGGAAAATTAACTAGTTGCCATTCAGACAAACCAAAACTGAATAACTTAAAAAAAAAGTATTGACCCACTAATAATACTGCTTGAAAAGTGGGCCACCCACTCATCCCAAAATTCATATTTACTAGCAATGAAATTATAAGACTATAAGCTTTCATAAAAATCTCCATACAATTTACAATGAGGTGCTTTTTTTACTTTTCAAAATTAATAAAAACTCCATGCTATCCACCTCATTTTAAAAAATAGCAAAAATCAGGTCATTATCCAATTTAAATGACATCTTCATTGATGCACAAACTGTATACTGCATCTTTTATTAATAAAAATAGTTTTACTTAATGTTGTGGCCTGTTAGAGCCAAGAAGAAACACACAAAAAGAAGAAGGTAGATCGAACCAGTGTATTGCAATAACAGAAAATATATACAAAATAAGAGTGTTATTAGTCAGCTGGTCCGAACTGTCAAGTTATACAACATCTCGACTGTCTCCTCTAGAAAGACTCGCAGGCAAGTATTTATGATGGAGGACGAGTTCATTCCAATGTAGATAGGGCCCCATAACACTTCATAACAATATTTCCTAAAAAGTTGAAACTCAATTTTGAAATATTTAACAACTTTATAAAATATTATAATTAAGATTGTAAAAAACAGAAAAACATTCTGTGTAAAGATTTAATTTTCATTGCAAAATGTTTTGCTTTAGACTATATGTCCTGAACATAAAAAGAAAAGCATTTTTAAATAATGTTCGAAGACTATTGAGTTTTATAATTTAAAATTCAGAGCTGATTTTTGGAAAGTGGTCATTCAATGTTACAAAAAATAGGTTTATGATTTAAATTCTGTCTTTAATAAACATAATTAACAGATCTAATTTTGCATGCCTTAAGCTTTCTTAAAACTCAGTAGTGGTGGGGAGTAACAGATGTAAAAAGCATATTTTACTAAGTGTTTCTAGAAAACATTAATAATAAAATGATTTATTATCTTTGTAAATAAGATTTGAAAATTTAATGTATGAAGCCCCCAACCCTCCGCGTCTCAAAATTACATAGTGTGTACTAACTGGCCATAAATTACTTGCACCTGAGTCTGCAGCTGTTTGCTTCCATTCCACCCCAGATGATTGATGATCTTTCACACTTTATGTTCATTTTGTGATTTCTGATCTCAAAGAAGTAAAAGACCTGGACAGAAGAGTCGATAGAATTTTTGTGCTGTTTTTCTCAATTACTGAAAACAAGAGGTGGTGGTTTGTACATGAATAAAAAAAGGGAAATAGGGCAGCCAAGAAATAACAAGGCAGAATGAAGGCCAGTCTATGTGGACTAATGATTATATTGTAATTCTCTGTACATCAAGTGAAAAAGAACAGTAAAAATAAAAAAATAAAAAAATTAAGAACTATAAATGGAATACATTCCAACTTTTTCAAAGTTCACGACTACTTCTGCCATGTCTGCTGTTGTTATTAATACAGTCTTCTTGTTTTCTCTGCCCATCAGCGATGTTCATACCCCTGGCGTGTGGGAGAGGGAGAGAGAGGATATTTCTCGCGTCTTTCACTTCATGCGTTTTTCCTCTCTCTCGTCTCTTTGACATTCTCTGTTCTGCCTCGATTTTCAAATCCGTTGTGCTTTTGTTGAAATCATTTCAATCTGGCACTGGTGTAGGAAGACATTGGAATGTCCATCCATTAAAATACTACGTCAAATTTTGGGTCTGCTTCATCTCAATTGCCAAATAGTTTTCTACCATGTTGGCTCCACTTCCCTGACCTTACCCATTCACCTGTCAGTGTTAATTACAATTGCATTCTCCATGGGTGATACTTTTCAAAAGTCTGATGTTAATTTTACAATTTGTCATTCATCCTCTCTTTCTTTCTTTGAGAAAGTGAAGAGGAGAGGAACAGAAAGAAAAAGAACCAGGGTACTCTCCCCTCGCTAGATCATCTGGACATCGTCAAATTATTATAAACATCTCATACAACAATGCTATATGTTTTGCCTATTTAATTCTCTCGGCCACACTCGTGTTTATTTCCCTATTCCACTTTTTCTCAGCCCCTCCAATGAAAACAAGAAAATGTTTATTTTTATAGGAACAAAAAAATATATACATGCAGAAAATGTATATAAAAAATTACGTTTTAATTAAAGACAATTAACAATGACAAAACAAATACTAGCATCATTTCTCTGACACTTTTGATGCCTCCATTCATTAGGGTTGGGTTGTTGTAGAGATGTCAGGATTTTATTTTTTGTATAAATTATCGGAAGGTTATATGTTGTATGGGATGTGCATTGTGGTGCAGTGGATATCGACTCGGAACAAAAAATCGGGGTGCCAAGTTCAAATTCCAGTTAAATTCCATTGCATTCACTTATGCACAAATACCTTGGGAAAGGTATTAATCCATTTCTTCCCTCCAGTTATGAGTTAAATGATAGGACAGACTGGGTTCTACCACAGAAAGCAATGGCAACATACTGTGGGATAATCTTCTGCCCAGTCAGTCATGTCTCTTTCGAGATATGATCGCCGAAAGTGTATATCACGTATAGCACTTAACTAACTGATATGTTGTATATGTGGATATGAATATGGGTGTGTTAGTGTGTAGATGTGTGTGAGTGTCTGTGTATGTATACTTATATCTATAATTATATATGTATTAATTGACCGTTTCTCTTTAGACATTTAATTTTTTTCTTATTAGATTCACTATAAGATATTTTTTTAATTTATAGAAAAGTTGTTTTTGGTACATTTTGACAGAGTCTAATATAATATATAATATATTATCTTCTTCCTTCCCTCTTTTGAACTTTCCCTTTTTTATAATTTTCCCTTCCTTTCACCATTGAAAGTCATCAGTCGTTACTTTGATTACTAAGAAAATTTTTGTATTTTATTTCTTCGTTAACTTTCCCTTGTCTACCCCTTTTGTCTTTTCTTTCCTTTCCCCCTACCACTTTTATTCCTGTAATACGGTTAAAATTTTAATTTTTGATTCTTTCATACAGACATAAGGTAAAGTCTTCTAATACTGAGTCCTGAATCTCTGTTTCTGCGTTTCCCATTTTCTCATGTCTACCCGACAAATTTAAATAAAACAATTTTTTCTTTGTTAATACCCACTTTTTTTTTAACTTCCTGTATATGGATATATTTTTGGGCTTCTTCCAGTATAGAAATTTTGTACTATAATTGAATTAATTAAATTTGTTTTCGATCGTTGCTGATGTAGCAAGAATTTTCTCAATGAAAATGGCCATTCAATGAATCTAAATTTCGGAATTTTTTACATACTATATATATATATATATATATATATATATATATATATATATATATATATATATCAGAGAGACAGACAGACTATTTTTAATGTTATTTATGCTCGACCTTGATGAAACCTAAAATGTACTTTTCTGTATATATTAAATTTTAAGGAAAAATTTAATAATGTAATTGCAAGAAATTATGTCAATTAATTCTTAAGGTTATTAATTTTCATTGAAATAAATCTCGTGGTCAAACGTTGAATTTTTAAGAGTTTTCCCCCTAGCTTTATTTTGCAATTATCACTTTTTACTAATAAAAAGATATAATATGCTCGACTATTTTTGAGCAAGGAACAAATTCTTCATTTACACCGTTGTTTTACAATTTCGTATGTTCAGAAACTAGATCCGATCTATTTTCAGATAATTCATCTTTATTAATTGCAATTTCTTTAAAACTCTAAAGTTAATTGATTACCAGATATTGTTGATGTTGAAAAAGAAATATCAAGTCGAGAAACTTTAATCCTGTTTATTTTTCTTTGAAAAGATTTTAGATTCGCCGTGAAAAGGTAAGTTAGACGAACATTCACGTATTTACTAAAAGACAAACACCAAAAAGCATTTTAAATCATTTAAATCATGTTTTCTTCCTTGAAAGAAATTTGCTTACATTTTTTCTTATATTTGAAAGATAATAGCCTAAACGAATGAGAATGAAAAAGAAAACTGA
This sequence comes from Ascarosepion bandense, assembly GCA_037127315.1. Classification (NCBI taxonomy): domain Eukaryota; kingdom Metazoa; phylum Mollusca; class Cephalopoda; order Sepiida; family Sepiidae; genus Ascarosepion; species Ascarosepion bandense. Next base: position 5,139,064 of record JBBBDQ010000328.1, on the reverse strand, counting down.
AATTCCGTCTCTAAATAAATCTTTCATTTCAGACATTTTTCAAACATCGATGAGTTTTCTCGTCCTTCATTGGATCGCCATTTTAGACGAAACGTGAAGACAACAAATGTTTTAATATTTTCTAACACTGTATTTGTCTGTACTTCTGAGATGAGGTACTATCAAAATGTTTGAAAAACATAGTAAATAATTTAAATCCCTAAAATGAGTCTTGCGTTTAACACCAATACCCAACACTAACAGAATTTAAGATTTTTTTACCAAAATTTCGAACGTGTTAGGAAGAATTTTTTAAAAATTTGGGAAAATAATTAAAAAATACTTTGATATTTCCTCTAATAAATATTTTGATGTAAAAAGTTTGTTTTTATTTAATTTTTGTTTGTTTTTTTGTTTATTTAGCGATTCAGTGGAGGTACCCCCACTGAATCGCTGAAAAAACAATAAGGAATAACCCAAAAATTGCTGAAAAAACAGCATAGTCTGAAGGAAAAAGACCCCATAAAAACAAAAGTTTTATCGGCAAAATGTTTATATTATCATTTAAATCATTAAAAGGATAGATAAAAGCATTTTTTAATTATTTCTAACACGTTCGAAATTTTGGTAGAAATTTTTTTTTCTTTCGTCAGTGCGTGATTTAAATTGATGCATAGTTTACATAAAAAAAAACGTAATATTACGCAAGGCATTTTTTGACAGTGAAAGACACTAATTTGGAAATTCTTGCAAAAATGTAATAACGGTCGGATTTTTATGAAAATTTCAGGACTTACTAATAATTGACTGAAATCAATTTTGAAATAATTATTTTAATAAAATATTGAAAAAGACATTTTTCTTTTCTTACATATTACTGATTAGTTTCAAGAAATGTCGAAAAATGTGACTAGGTGCCCCATATAGATAATTTTAATTAAATTCAGGAGTCATTGGAAAATGTTAATCAACTGTTATTTTTTTTTTTTTTGTTTAAAACCTCATTTTTAGAAAATCTGCTCGAAATTGGGAAGAAAAAAATGCAATAAAACTATCCCATTTTTTATTTGGATAAACTTTTAATTGCTGTTATAAACATAATAATGTCATATTATGGGTAGAAAAAAATTTTTCATTAATAATGAATTTTTACAAGAATTAAAAACAATTTTATTTTTTATTAAGTAATTTCTTAAGTTACAAAAATCTTTTAGAATTTCCTATACATAGGTCAGCTATATTTTTTTTTTAAATTAATGTGTGGCGAATATATTTAGTAATAAAAAGATCTAAAAGCTTATTATAAATAAGGTAGCTCGTTTTTTGTTAAATTAAAACATTTTAATTTTCTGCATGTTGATTACTCGTATTTTGTTTATACGGGCGGCCCTACGAGACATTTATCATTAAAAAGTCACGTGATTCAACGGTTTTTCTCCCTTACATGAAAAAATCCTTATACCAAATTCGTCTTCCATACTTTTGGCCGACTACTGTAAATCATCTATTATCATCTCCTGATAAGATGATAACAGCTGTGACCATAATTGAGAAATGCTTTTTTGAAACAATTTAGACAGTAAGGAAGTAATCTTGTTTCAAGTGAATTTAAGGTAAGTTTAAATTCGGTAATTTGAATAAAATAATGTGCCAGCAAGATGTATTTTATTTTTGTAAGATGTTTTTAAAACAGAGAATTGGCTTCGGCTTACAATTGATGAAAAGTGGCAGAAAATTTTAAATTTCAAAAAACATTTTTTAAACCTAAAAATTTTTGATTTTGATCAATATAATTTCTGTTTGAGATACAGCGGGGTATTTTACTGTAATTAGTAAATTGTAAAAATTCAGTTTAAATTGAGGTTTCGAAAATTTGAGTGGCAGTATCTATATATGAAAAAGAAAGGTCCCAAACATAATTAAAAATAATTTTTACATCAAAATGTTTACATTATTATTAAGAGGAAAGATCAAAGTGTTTTTAATTATTTTTTAAATTTTTTTAATCCTTTCTAACATGTACAAAATTTTGCTAAAATCTTGTTTTTAATTTGTTACCAGGGAGCCAAATCATTACTAGACATTATAATGGAAAACGTTATATTACATAACTCACTTTTTTCTGGTGACAAACACCTTAATTGGAAATTTGTGTAAAAATCAACAATTTTAATGAAACTGTCAGGACTTATTTACAGATGAAAGAAAATTTTTAAATCGTTAATTTGAAAAAATCTTAGTAAAAATGTTTTGTTTTTTTACATCTGTTACCCCACCTCCCTGTTATTGCATGAAATTTCAAAAAATTAAATTCTGTAGGTAAAAATGATTTCATTAGTTAAATGAAGAACTCATTGTGGAATGTAAATCATGTATTTATTTTTGAAACTGTTTAGGCCTTTTTTTCAAAATTCTGCTCCGAAAAGTAAAATAGAAAATGCATTAAAACTGACATTCTTTAATTATATAAGCTTTTAATTGCTTTAATAAATAATATAAATTTTAAAAGAATTCCTTTTATTCTTGTTTTTTTTTTAACTATAATAATTTATAAAGTTTCAAAATTGTTTTAAAAATATTTCCATTTTTTGTAGCCATCAGTCTGACAGGTTACATAATGAAGACTAATTACTAGTTAAAAATTAAAACGTTTTCAATTTTTTTTGTGTGTTTTTGAAGTTTTTTTTTGTATTGTAATTTTTAGGTGCAAATTAAAAGGCCATGTTTTTCAAGGTAATTCCCATTTAATGTAAAAAAATTTGTATGATTATGGCACTTGTGATCATCATATGCTTACCTTACCTTGATCTGTCAACGCATAAAATATGTGGATCAGCATTTTCAACTAATTCTAATCCGAAATGTCACATTCGGAATCACACTGGAGAGAAACCATATTCTTATAACATATGTAGATCAACATTTTCAGATAACTCTGCATTGAAAAAGCACAATCAAATTCACCCTGGAGAGAAAAAATATTTTCATTAAATATTTGAATTAGCAAGAAATTTCTGACTAAATATTAAAAAATAATTTCATTCATTTGTATCCTGAAAGTTTAATCAAAATCTTTACAATTATTTCATTTGTGCAAGAATTTCAAAATTCATGTATTTTTCACCTGGCATAAAAGATATTTTCAACATGATATCAACAAAAAAACATTTCTAACCAAATCTTTGTATGTATAACATAGGATTAAACATTTTAATAAAATAATAAAAAAGATTCTGTCTTATCCCTTTATAATATCAAAAATATTTTGGTGATATAACTTTATAGTATAATAAAATATGGGAAGGTTTTTTTCACTGATTTTCAAATCAGTTGTGAACAAGTGAATCTTTTAATAAATTTTTGGTACTTCATTCGTGAAAAAATTAAATTTAATAAATAGCTTTTTTGATTTAAAAAAAAATTTGAGAAAATCATTGAATCAAAATGATGATTATAGTAGCAATGGACTGAGTCTAAATATTTTCTGAAAAATCAAATGTAGTACATATTACAATATTAACTTTTTATATTAGTATTATTACTAAATGCAAAGACGAGTATGGTGAATGCAAGTCAGAACTTGGAAGGGAGAAAAATGGAGAAAATTCAAATATGGCAGAGATAAATATAGAAATAAAAGTTGAAGAGAAATTTCCTGCAGGAATTTGTGTTGATAAAGGAATTGAAGGTGACAATGATGATTTGCCAAAGGAAGAGAGCTCCAGTGCTTGTGGTAAGGATAATAATAAAGTAATAATAAAGAACATAGCAACACATTTCTATGATTTATTTTATATGCAATTTTATTCATGCCAATATTTCATCACTTTCTCTCAGCCTGTCTATGGTATGTAGCACTTGTTTTTAGTTGATCCGAAACATATTACATATTACAAGATAAACTTTTGATGTCAGTATTATTAATAAATGCAAAGACGAGGATGCTGAATGTAAATCCGAACTAGGAAGGGGGGAAGATTAAGAAAATTCAAGTATGATGGAGACAAATATAGAATTATAAAGTGGAATAGGAATTTACTGTAGGAATTAATGTTGATAAAGAAATTGAAGGTGACCAGAAATGCTTTCAATTATCAAATTACGTATATTTGAGGAACATTTTGGTGCATTTTTCATGATTTTCAGAACATCTTTAAGACAATTCTTGAAATAGTTTTTTATAAACCTATTTCATAACTTGAGAAAAACGGCATTTTTAGATTGTGAAATTCTTGGATTTGTATGTATTTTTAAATGGTAATAAATAAAAACCATTTCCTTTGAAATTTGTAATGTTAAAAGAATAATGTAATCTCAAACAAAAGAGAAGCATTCCCACTGCAAAATCTGTGGAGCAAGTTTTGCCTTAAAATCACTACACTCAAAACACATTTTCATACACTGGAGAGAAATGTTTCCACCATAAAATTTGGAAATTTATGTTTTCTCAAAATTCTTTTCAAACAACTCATGTTATCACACAATGGAGAGAAACCATTCTACTTTAAAATGTGTAGACTAAATCTTCCAGATATGAAAATCTCAAACTACATGTTAATGCACAAAAGAGAAAAACTGTTCTTTTTTTTATTTATTTATTACACCTTATTAATTACATTAGTTTCTCATTGTGAAATTTGTCAACATAAGTTTAAACGAAATTCATGTCTTCAAAATCACACTTTAGCTCACACTGGAAAAAACATTACTACTGAGAAATCTGTGGATGTATGTTTACTCGAAATTTAAATCTCAAATACAGGAAAAAAATTATCTACTATAAAATCCATAGATGTCATTTCCGTGCATTGTATTAATATTTAACATGGCAGGAATGAAAGAAATTACGTTAGTTTTATTATTAATACAAGTCAAAAAGAACCAACCAGGAAAAATAAAATTTATTCTGGTCCAATATGAAGAAAGGACAAAAAGAAGATGATAATTTTTTCTTGTGAAAAGTTTTACATTTTTGAAGAAAGATTGCAACTGAACTAAAAATATGAATAATAAATTAATACGTGAAATTTACTCGTTTTAGAATGATATAGCAAAGCTAATACGGTTACAGGGTCAGACAGTCATTGTTGACAGAAGTAGTGTTATTTGTGAAATGGAGATGACTAGAAAAATTTCTTTTTTATTCCCAATGACCCAGCTGATATCAAAACAAAAGTAAGATTATTAGTCATTTCCCAGCTACGAAGAATGGTAATGAAATTTTGTTTTTAAAACAAGGAAAACTTCCCAGCTAAATTTGGTATATGCTAGCTGGCATGAATAAAAGGTCAGGAGTGTTAATAGATGGTGATGAGTGAATCTCCACAGAATGCAATCAAAATCTGTCTGTAAGAGAACATTTGTTGTTTTAGTGATCATGGTATGTATATATCTGTTTTGTATAAATGAGGTATTACGGTGGAAGCATTTATTATAATGTCTGCTTAGATGAGTGAATTTGGCTAGATAAAGTTAGGCCAAAGATGACCAACCTCTCTCATCCTCACTTTTTACCTTTTGCCACACTTTTTCTTTATTTTTTTCTTTGAAGGTTTGGTGAATTTCTTCAAAGTAGTTAATTTCTATAGTGACGGATTTAAAGATATTGTCAATTCTCAACTAACATGTTTTTCCACTTGGGTCCAATTACAAACTGTTAGATTTTAGGTGTGTTTTCTTTTTCATGCTGTCTGGCCACATGTCAATTGTTCAGGTTGATTTTGGTGCAAAATTTAAGTTCTAGGAAAGGTGTTTCCAAGAAATGGTGTGATTTATGCTGACCAATCAGCATTCAGTGTACTGTCTCATTACAATCCCACAGCATTTATAGCAACAATCTTGGGAAGGCTTATTGTCACTTGTTCTCGGTTGTAATAAAATGTTTTATTTTTTAGGTAATTTTTTTTTCCATGCTCATATTGTAAAATGAACAAGTGCACTGTAATAGGATTTCTAGCTGTTGAGTCACATTTATCGATGTGATTTAGTATTTTTTTAGGATTGGTCCTGTTGGCAATTGGTTGGTTTCCTTTTTATTTACTTTTATTTTTATTATGTCAGTGATTGATTTTTTTTTTTTTTCCTTTAATGTACACCTCATTGGATGTCTGTTTAATTGCTTTTTTAGTTATATGCAGTGCGATATGTAAATTGTTGCCATTTTATAATTTTAATTTCATCAATTATATTTATGTATATATATATATATATATATATGTATATATGGTGTTAAAGGGGAGAAATTTTTATTACTAAAGACCATGATAAGTTTTAAAACAAAAAATAAAACACCATTCAGATGGTTTCGTCTCTTGTCAGAACTGTAAATGAGGAAACAAATTATGAAAAAGTCTGTCGCAGATGACGTGAATGAATGGACAGGGAAAAATAAAAGTTATGACATCTAAAGATGCTAGAGACACAGCAAAGGAATCCCAAGTGAACAATCTCTTTGTTTACAAAGAGATGGTCATCCAGAACTGATGAACAGCATCTCCAACACCTTCAGATAGAATAACGAGTGTGCTCTGGTGAAAATAGAGAACCAATTCACTGGTCGACTTGTGTTTTATTTTCTGTTTTAAAATTTAACATGGCCTTCAGTAATAAAAAATTTCTTGCCTTTATCACTATAATATGTTTTCGTACCGTCAAAACCTATTGGATTTTTAAGTGTGTGACGGACTTCGCATATAATTGCAATCAGACTAGAACTCTCTTGTTGCTGACAAATGTGTCTGGCACAAGGTCAATATACTTTAGTTTCTCTCTGATTGGGTCTTCAAAATATCCTTGAAATTCACCACAAATATTTCTCTTCACAATTCAACATGACATGCAAGAAAGAATACTGGTTGTAGAAAATAGGAAATGACAACAATACGACTTTTGAAACAACAAAATAAAATATATATTAATAACATACAGTTTGAAGTTGATACGAAAAGGCATGCAACACATTTAGTAGGGAATAGGAAAGTAGGAGTTTCTTTCCATTGATTGAGTAACATACAGTTTGTAGCTGATGGTAATAAAGTTTATAATAAGGTTTGTTTGAATGAATGTATTAATATTCAAATTTTCAGCTGTCATTGTTGTGAATAGAAGTTACCTTAAGAAATAATTAACGTGTCAAGGTTCTGAGAGTACAGATTAGTTATTTTTGTCAGTTAGGCATATGTTTAATGCGTGCATATTTTATGTGTGAGCAGATTAGTTACATGAAGTTACATGAAATTACACAATTGTGGCACAACTCCAAAGTTTATTGGTGTGGCAAAAACTCAGAATGGTCAACACCATCTTATATCTAGCTAATCAGATTTATGACCTAGACATATTTTACAATTTCTCATTCGCCATCAGAACCTATCCATCGTCAATCAAACCATCATGTAGCAAAAAAAAGCATATGCTCAGGGCACCTAGAAATAACCCACATGAAATAAACATTCCTTTATGTATAAAAAGATATAAAAATTCTTCATGAAATGACAATTACGTGGGGGTATGAATCAGATCACAAACAAAATTTTTTCAACTTAACGCATAAACTAAATCCATTGATGACCTGATTAACCCACAAAAAATGAGGTCATTGTATGACAGAATCAAGAGATGCTCTTTCTAAAGGAAGTGGGGAGGAGGAAAATAAAGACGGATGGGAAAAATGAAATTCTGACCCAGACGAGATGAAATACGGGATTTAAAAAACTAGGAATGATGGGAATCTCGACCTGGATCATAACAAAAAGACGAAGCCAGAAACAGGCAGGGAACAACACCTACACGCATTAACTAGGTACACAAAAGAAGCTACCTTAACCAGGGGAGAGATCCATAAGAAACCACCCTGATGCAACTAAGGAGACTTAAAGGAGAAAATCAAGGCTAGCCCCGTTCACGCCAACCAGGCTCACTATATGTGCCCACCTTTTGCTGAAGTCTATTGAAGTCAAGCTCTTTCTATCAGTTCTAATCTTCATTTTGAACTGATGCTCAAAATATCAGATCAGATCCTGATGAGTAGGGCACTCTCCTCACAAGTCTTCCTCCTTTCGCGTCATCCATATCACCATTCAAGCCGTGACTAGTAGCGACAGAAACACCATCCGCTTCACCCGAGAGAACAGGGGCAACACATTGTCACAGGCGTATGCACGACCAATGAGCAGAAGTTCCTCGGGAATGATACGAGCAGACAACTCGCCAACACAGTCCCATAGAGGGCGAACCCGCAAATGATGGTAGAAGGCATGCAAAGCCGTTTCTTCCAACCCAAGGTTGCAGCGTTCACAATCTGGCAAATCCACCAAGCCCCATATGAAGGTCTTGTCAATGAGAGACAGCCTATTCCGAGCCAATCGCCAGGTAAACAAAAAACAGAGTTGCTGAGAAAATCCGCCTCTGCTGCCCAAGACCAGAAGGAGCGATACTCATCCTCCGACAAGCCGAGCATCTCCCTGAGTGGATCCTTCGTGACACCCTCCACTAATCCCTGATAGAAGACTCTTCTAGGCCGAGAAAGGTCACTGGATTGAGGAATAGCCCTCAAGGCCTCCAGATACTCAAGCAGAAAACTTGAATGCTTCCGTAGCTTATGGCGCCACCACAGAATGGTGGGGGGGGGAATGAATGTAAGACTAGGGAACATGTCCCTCACTATCCTCACCAGCAACGAGTCTTCCATCAACACACGACTGAGAAAAGCCAACCTCAAGGCTAGCTTTTGACTCACCACGTGTGGCATTACAGTCCCTCATGACACAGATGTTGGACACAGCATTTTTTGTCAAAATGATGTTTGCTTTCTCTCCACAGAAGGGAGAATAGCAAATGCTTGATCGCCATTGTACACCGCTTACAAAGGGGAAGTACAGCCAACTGGCAAAGGATAATGGGAAAGACGTATACAGTCCACGCCTCAGCCAAACCCTTTAAGGACAATTTCCTTTGAGGCCAGATCTCAACCAACATGCTGACCTTTGTCTGTACTTTAGACCAATTTTTCTCCAGGTGGAGGTCAGGTCCAAATCACATGCCAACAATGCAGACAGGGCTGTCCATCCAACTGAAAAACCCTGGGAGGTTAACTTCCTTCCAGGTTCTTAACTGCAAGCCGGAAGACTTGTCGCAGTTAATCTTGGCCCCTGTAACCTGTTCGTACCATTCAAGCATCTTCAGCGCCTCTTTAATGTCATCCTGGGATGACACAAAAGTAGTAATGTCATCAGTGTACGTGGAAACTCTTGCTCAAACCCTACCAGTGACAGCGATTCCATATAGGGCCGGACTGTACGCCCTGTCCCTTAGCCGGTGAAGGAGAGGCTCCAACACCAAAGCGTAAAGTAGGGGCGACAGTGGACAACCCTGTCAAACTGACTGTGATAGCTCAAAAGCGTGCAACAGCTTTCTGTTCACCTGTACCACAGCCGTGGGGGAGTGATCATGGAGGCTAATCCAGTGGCAGAATTTGGGTACGAATTCAGTGGCCTGCAGAACAGCAGCCAGGATGCGATCATCAACCCTATCAAATGCCTCGGCCTGATCCTAATTGACCAGTGCGACTTCTTCGTCGTCTTTTACACACTCTAGGATCATGCAGATCAGATGCAGGTTGCTCTGAATTGTTCAGTACTTCACAGCAAAACTCTGTTCAGGTCCAAACAGAAACTCGGCAACTAGCTGCAAAAATTTTGTCAGGATCTTGGCCATAATCTTTAACTTAAGCAGAATTATGGGCTTCTAACCATCTAGCTCCCTCCCAACATCCTTGCCTTTTCCCAACAGCGTGACCACACCCCTGTTGATCCAGCTGGAAATGGACCTCTGTTTAAACCAGTTGTTGAACATGACAGGCAAAATCGAGACCAAATTCGTCAATCAGATCAACCAAGCTGCGATCACATGGCTTTCCACTAGCTCCCTGCCCTCTATCCCACTTGGGGTCTAATATGGCATTCCTGTCCTCTACAAAGACTAGCCACGTTGAATCCACCAGGAAGGGCTCCAGTCACCAAGAAGATGAGACCCGCTTTTCCCGATCATTGGGCGCATAAACTGCAATCAGTTGAGACAAGTTGCTTTTCACTGTAATATTGGCCACGATCAACCGGCCCTCGGCACCGACATGAACAAAGTCTACCTTTGCGTCCAAGGTACGCTTGACTAGCAAAGAATATGCTGAATAGACGACAAAGTCGTTAGACAGCATACAGGCATCGATGTTGCAAACAAAGTGAGTCTCTTGGATCATGGCCACATCCATGCCAAAGGACAAGAGGTTACGAAACAGGCGGGCAGCCTTACCCCGATGCCTCAGGCGCTTTGCATTCCCACTGATGTTCATAGGCAAGGTTAGCTTAATTGCTCTATATAAAGTGGGGTTGAGGATTACAGGGACTCTCTCAGCACAAAACTTTGACAACTTATTTAAATGCTGTGTCCCAATCTGGGCCATTGTAATATTGGGAAATGCTGCTATTGCCCTTTGTACCTTGTCCCAGACCTTTAAGTGAACTCCTGTGTTTCTTATCAGCGAGAGAACCCCGGGGACACCCAGGAAGTTTGCTGGGTCCTCAGGCAACGAGAAATTGACTGAGGTCAGTTTGTAAAAAGGCCTTCCTTAGGAGGGCCTTCTTCTGCCATGAAAGGTCCAACTCTAAGTCCAGTCTCTCGATCTTACAGACCTCCAACTTGTTCTATGGATTAACCCTTTTCTTTTTTTCTTTCCCCATAGAGATTGCCTAGAATCAGGTGTGGAAATTTCTTGTTAGCAGGGGGTTGTCTGCAAAGAAGGGTGCTTCAAGGGGTGTTTCTGGGTAAGAGAGTGGAGTGGAAAGAGAAGACAAAATATGTCTAACAGGTGAGGCAGACTGACTCCTCCCTTTCACAGTCTCAGTCCTTACAGGTGACACTGGGGGGCAGATTGAGTCTTGGCAATGACCCTACCCCTGCCACAATCGCTACTGTCCAACATGTCTTTCTTCTTTCCTCCATCTTCATGGTCTCTTTTCAGGGATGATATCCTTGGAGGAGGCATTTTCTCCACCTCCATTTCCATCTCAGGGCTTGGTTGCTGCTGTTGTTGTTGTTGTTGCTGTAGCCGCTGCTGCTGCTACTGCTTTTTCTACTTTTTGGAGGGAGAAGAAGCTTTCTTTGATGGGAAGTTCTGCATTGAAGAAGGGGAAGCCATATTCTTCACTTTTTTTACCACCTCCGTTCAGTCTGTCGCTTTTGGGGTGGTTCCCCTCTTGTGTCCCTGGTGATTTGGCCACCAGTGTTGATATTGGGGTTGGTGGTCTTGCTTGCAATGCCCCCTTTTGCTGTTGGTTCTTTTGTTTCCTGGAGGGTACATTTTGGCTAACTAACAAGCCACTCTGCAGTAACAACAATGTGGTCTGCTCCCCTCCACAGTAACAGTTTCCTCCCTCTCCATAGTAGGACGTCACACACTTTAAGGGTGTTTGGCCTATCCACAATGACGTAGTGCTGATGTCTTCTGTCTGCACTCTAGCTTTGCTGACCACATGGTTTACCTCATCTACATCCCCGAATTGGGTGAAAACGTCTCCCACATGGTCATTAGAAATCTCCAGAGGCACACCATGGATGACGATATGAGTGTGCTTTGTGTCCATGTATTCAGTTTGCAGGTGCACTCCCTTTGCCTACAAGTTCCAGCCAGCTTCTTTGCTTCTTCCTCTGAGCCAAGGAGGATGTCCCACATTGCTTGGGACCTCCTTGCAAGAATTTTGGGCAAATACCCAGGCTTTTAAGAGTTTCTTCTATACTTTCCCAGCTGACGCCCACAAACCTCCGGGTTTTCGGGTCCGACATCTGCAGAGAAATTGTCTTGGTTGCGATGTCCTTTCCCACTTCCAGGATAACAATAAATTCATTTTTTCACTGTAGAAGGACTTGTACTTTTCCTGTATCTGCTGAAAATAATTAGTCTCGCTTTGTGGGAGTATTATTCCAAACTGACAGTGAAGGAGTCACTGTCGGTGTAGCCGTCGAAGTAGAAGACTAGGGAGACAGGGCCACACTGGTCTTTGTCCCTACCAAATGAAAAACACCAAATTTTCCAACAGAAAACTACAGGATACAAATCCTATATAATCCATCATCCAACTAAAACACACAAAATAAATTGCACACCCGCAAAATCAGATTCAAAGGACAACAACATTTGGGAAAAACCCAAAGTAAAATTGCACACCCACAAAAAGGGATTCAAACAACTTTGGAAAAACCCAACTAAGAAATTCACAAGTTAGTGTGAAAAATCATATTCTGAATTCTGATTGGTTAACAAATCGAGAAATTCAAATGTCAGTGAAACAGTTATTTTCACTGCTAAAGAAATTGTTCTGGGAGCCTACCTCATTGACCAGAACTCTATATTTAAGGAGGTCCCCTGACCGGACACAGTCAGTCCGATATGGGAGTGGTTAGTTGACGACCTCGTGGCAATGTAATGAAAGAGAATTCAAGAAGCTAACTCGGACGCAGGGCACGTCACAGTTTCATTCGCCCTCTTCTTTTAACTGTCTTTTCTTAATTTTCACACCACGTCACTAAAGAGGACAATAACAACCAAATGGATATGTGTTAAGGACCACTCCTTTATTTGTTTTGCCTTCACTTTTTCCAACCTGTCGCGACCTACTAAAAAAGGAACAAAACCTTTACAATCGGCTGCTACACAAACATGAACTCTAAACTTCTGCAGACATTTAAAATATTTACGTTACTACTATGAACATTTTTCTTCTCACAAGTATATTAAAGTGTTCAGATAACAAAATTTCACTAATATTTTCCGTCTTACACTTTTGTCATTCTGTAAATAAATCTTTGCTTTAATATACACAAAACATTTTATCATTTCACATTTCAACCTGCTGATATTTAAATAGTGGGAACTTCAGATGTGTTTGACACAAAGCCAATTAAGGAAGCATGACCAAGGCCCCTACTAAACGAAAAAGACAATCCAACAATATAACAAAGTTGTTGACAACGGTAACATAATTTTTCAATTACTCTTGATAGTTTCAATCGACAAAGAAACAGTCCAACAACTAAAATTCAACTACACCAACCATTCAAATGGTCCAATTTATTTATTTTGTAAAAATAGAAAATTGTGGCACAAGGCCAAAAAAGAGGGTTTGGTAGAGGGTAGTACTCACTAACTATCCTATACCTAGCTAAACACTATCACGACCCAATCACTCATTAACAATTTGCACATTCACCACAAGAACCCCTCCATCTCCTTCCAATCTTTCACACACCACAATACCACATATTTACAAGAGGCATCTAAAAAGGAGGAAATAAACCCATGAGGTAAAAATGCTAATATATACAATAATACAAAATATATTCTAAAAGATTTAATGTTAATGAAATGAAGGGAGGAGGATGAAATACCCCAAAAAAACTAAAATAAAACATAATTTTTTAAATTAAAATAAACAAATGTTAGTAAGACCCATCCAACCCACAAAAAAAGAGTGGCTACTGTTTTCCGCCAAACGGCGAAATCAAGTAGCACACTCACTAAGGGAGTGGGGGACGATAAAATAATTAATGGAATGGGAAAATCAAAGACTGACCCAGTCAAGATAAAATGGGACCAAAAACAAACTGGGGAGGTTGGGAATCTTGACTTGGATCATAACAAAATAAAATAATTAATGGAATGTGAAAAACAAAGACTGATCCAGTCAAGATAAAATGGGACCAAAAACAAACTGGGGAGGTTGGGAAGCTTGACTTGGGTCATAACAAAATAAAATAATTAATGGAATGGGAAAAACAAAGACTGATCCAGTCAAGATAAAATGGGACCAAAAATAAACTGGGGAGGTTGGGAAGCTTGACTTGGGTCATAACAAAAAAGAAAGCCGGATACAGGCTAGGAACCCAGTCATTCACATTAACTAAGTACACAAGAAAGCACTACCTTAACCAGGGGAGGGTTCCAAAGGAATCCACACCAATATAACTAGCAGACCTAAAAGAGAAAATCAAGGCTAGCCCCGTTCACGCAAACTAGGCTCACCACATTTACCCACCTTTTGCTGAAACCTGTTGAAGTCAGCCATTTCAAATCAGTTCAGATCTTCAATTTGAACTGATACTCAAAATATCAGATCAAGTCGTGATGTGAAAGACAGCCACCCACGTCATCCATATCATCATTCGAGCTGTGGCTAGCAGTGACAGAAATACCATCCGCTTCACCTCGGAGTACAGGGGCAACACACTGTCACAGGCTTATGCATGATCAATAAACATGAGCTCACATGGCGCGATACGAGCAGTCAACTTGCTGACACAATCCCATAGAGGGCAAACCCGCAAACAATGGTAGAAGTCATGCACAGATGTCTCCTTTAAACCAAAGTTGCAGCATTCACAATCTCGCAAATCAGCCAGGTCCCATATGAAAAGCATGTCATTAAGAGACAACCGATTACGAGCTAATCGCCAGGTAAGTGAAAACTCAGAGTTGCTGAGATAATCCGCCCCTGGTGCCCAAGACCAAAAGGAGCAATACTCATCCTCCGACAGGCCAACCACTTCGCGTATTGAATCCTTCACGACGCCCTCTGCTAATCCCCGGTAGATTCTTTTAGGCTGTGAAATGTCACTGGACTGAGGAATGGCCATCAAAGCCAGCAGACATTCGAGGAGAAACGGTGGGAGTGATTGTAAGGCTAGAGAACATGTCCCTCACTATCCCCACCAGCAATGAGTCTTCCATCATCACACGTCTGAGAATGACCACTCTTGAGGCGAGCTTGTGGCTCATTAAGTGCGGTATTCCCGGGCCCCCATGACATGGACGTTGGACACAGACACATTTGTCAACGTATTGTTTGCTTCCTCTCCACAGAAGAGAGACTTGCAAATGCTTGATCACCTTCCTACGTCATTTACAAAGTGGAAGTACAGACATCCGGTAGAAGATAATGGGAAAGACGTATGTAACACACGTGTCAGCCAAACCCTTTAAGGACAAATTCCTTCAACGCCAAATCTTGACTGACGTGTCGACATTTGCCAGTACTTCTGACCAATTGTTTTCCAACTATAGGTTGGGCCCAAACCATACTCCAAGAAAGTGGACAGGGCCGTCCGTCTAGTCAAAGGGCCCTGGGAAGGTAGCACCCTTCCAGGCACCTAACTGCAAGCTGGACTTGTTGCGGTTAATCTTGGCCCCTGTGACCTATTCAAGTGCCTTCAGTACCACCTCGATGTCACTCTGGGAGGAGACGAAAGTGGTTACGTCATTGGCGTATGCGGAAACCCTAGCACGAGCACTGTGATGATACCGAGTAAGTGAGGGACCAGATGTTTGCCCTCAAAGGTCCAGATAGCAAATGACCAAAACTGGTCATTTTGCATCTGGGCTCCATGCAGAATTTCTGGTGGTAAACCAAAAATAAATAAATATTAAATTCCTTTTAATAACTGACCAAATACCCGAAGGACTGAGCGGAGACTTCAAAGACACACCTAATAAACGAACGAACACACAAACATATGCACAAACTCTTTTTGTCAATTACTGCTATGAACATTTTTAACAACCTTTGTACCAACCAAAAGACATTACTTTTTTATTTGTAAAAAATAAAACTTGATATATATATATATATATATATATATATATATTGTTTCTATACACAATTTGATTTTCTTGTTTTATACCCCTCTTATAGTGGGCTATACACTTCACCATAATGAATAACCCACTATAAATCAGTAGCCGCAATTTAATGCCCACAACTATTTTTTAGCAAAGAACAAATTCTTCATTTACACCGTTTTCAGCAATTCGTTTTATTTAAAAGCTAGATCCGATCTAGTTTCAAATAATTCATCTTTTTTGGATTGCAATTTCTTTAAAAATCTGAAAATTTATTAATTGCCAAATATTGTCAATGTTGAAAACGAAATATCAAGATCAACAAGATCAACTTAATCCTGTTTGTTTTTCTACTAAAAGCTTTTAGATGCGCCCTAACAATCACGGATTTCCTAAAAAGACAAAAAACAAAAGCATTTGAAATCATTTTTTTAAATAAATGTCTTCTTCTATGAAAGAAACTCGCTCACATTTCAGTTTTATTTGAAAGATAATAGCCTAAAACGAATGAGAATGAAAAAGAAAACTGAATTTCCGGCTCTAAATAAATTTTTCTTTTCAGGCATTTTTCAAACATTGACGAGTTTTCTCATCCTTCATTGAATTGCCATTTTAGGTGAAAAGTGAAAACAACAAATGCTTTAATATTTTTTAACACTGTATTTGTCTGTACTTCTGAGATGAAGTACTATCAAAATGTTTGAAAAACATGATAGATGATTAATGTACACACAGAAATTCCCATACAAAGAAAATCAAATAAAAAATTGTATTAAAAATATGATAGCTTGATGGTTTATATTAAATTTTTCAATTTTCAATTAGTAAATATAGTCGTATTTGTCTATATTTCTGAGGTATTTACAGTATTCAGACTATTGTCTTCATCTTTGTTGCTATTTGTACAACCTTTTGGCCATTGTATGCTCTGGCCTTCTTCAGGTGCTAGGAGTTTCGAACTGAACCCTTTATTACAATCACTGGGGTATATGAATGCCATTCCTTGTGTAAAGCCTTGATTGGAAGTAAGGAGGAGCTACTAGTTCACCACTGCTGTAGTATGGTATTGAACTCACAACTGTAAGAGTCAAGTCAGGAACTAACCAACATCTATGCCTACTGGACCATGTGTCCTTAATTACAACTGAATTTTTAGGACTTATAAACTTAATGTCCAGTAACCCTGTTTTACCAGAGTGCATATTGCAATTTTTGATGTTAATGTTTTTCTCTAGTATTTTTTCCCAGAGCTCATATTGCAATTTTAGACACTAATGATTTTCTCTGGCACTCCGTAATACTGGTTCCCATATTGTGTTCACCTCTATGCTTCGTCGGCTTAGGAGATTTTTAAAGCCTAGCATATTTGCTTATTCCTTAAGTTTACATAGTTTCCAGTGGCGTTCTCTATCTGTTATTTCAACTTCATCCCATAGGGGGACAGTGATCCCTTTTCTACCTCCATATGTGGTGAACTATGCCTGATTTTTCTATCTCCTTTCGTGTTACAGCCTTGTGATGTTTTTGTAGCCTTACCGCAAGGAGGGCGGTCTGTCTCTCCTTTATATTTCTTTCCACACCTACATGGAATGGCATACACACAGTTCTTAGTTATGTCCTCCTCTGTTGGGGTTCTTATTTTGGAGAGGTACCTGTGAAGTGTAGAACCATTTCTGAAGATCGTCTTGATGTTGTATAGACCACCGATCCTTTGTATTTTCTTCGATAACTACTTCACATAGGGTAGACAGGCTGAAGCTGTTTTCTGAGAGTTGTTATCCTCATGTACCCTGTATAATTGTTTCATTGTAGGGTACTGCTTATACTAACCATTTCCTGTTTGTATGAGTCTGGATCGCCACTTATAACTTTTGCTCGATGTTGAAGGTAGCGAACGATCCCTTTCTTTACAATGTATAGGTGGTGAGAGTTGAAAGTGAGGTATTGTGCTGTGAATGTTCACTTGCATTCTACGGATGTCTTGAACCCCACCTCTGTTCAAGTTATTAGCACATCCAGGAATGCAAGTTTGTTATAAAACTTATTTTCCATAGTGGACTGTATAGATGGTCTTATTGAGTTAGCATGGTTGAGTAGTGCCTGGAACTCCTCTTGGTGTGGCTAGAGTATGATTCTAAATTTCATGCTAGAAACAAATAATATTTATTTCAGATCAGATTAATTTAACTTTAAATTTTCTAATTTTCCAAAAATCACATGTGTATTTTACTTTTACAAGATTTCAAAATGAATAATTAACTTTTGTTTACAAACATGTCCATCTGTTAAACATGGATGAAATAGGGTTGCTTTAGAAAATTCAAAAAGTTGCGATTCCAGTTAATATAATTTCCATTTGAAATTAAATCAGAGTATTTTGCTTTTTTGAAATATTAAATGTTATCCTTTAGCTTTCAATTAAAGCTGAAATGAATACGCCAAAAGAATGCAATTTTTGATTTTTAAAAATTCATTTTAAACTTAGGTATTAAAATTTATTTATTTTACTTAAAAGTTTATCAATAAACTTCATGAATAATTATAAAAATGAAAAATCTCTTGTGATTGCAATAGAATATTGTTACATATTTGTTGTATCCATTAAGAATGGTAAATCGCTATTTATTTAAATAGAATTATCACCCTAGAAAGGGAGTGATATCTCTTGATTAGTTTTGTTTTCTAAGTGGGTTTTTAGATCAGGAATGGCCATTGCGTAAATAAACCCATTATCTATTTGTTCTGAGATTGTGATTTCTTAAAAACAATAAAATGTTGACAAGGACGAGGAATTCCAATCTTCAACATGTACTGCCTAAACGAATGTGTAAAAAAAGAAAAATTTAATTAAGATTATCAAAAAACACAAAGCTAATTTTCAATGGAAAAGGTTTTATTTTTTTATTTCAAACAATATGACCTGAATATAAACAAAATAAAGTGTTTCTAATTAATGTTTTAGGTTTATTGAGTTTTATATTTTACAATTCAGAAACGGATTTTCGAGAAGTGTTCACTCAATTTTATAAAAGATAGATTTATGATTTAAATTTTTTAAAGAATTCTGCTTTTAACTCATGTAATGAAGATATAAATTTGAATGTCTAAAGTTTTCATAAAATTAAAAAGGTAGGGGGTGCACCAGAGGTAAAAAAATATTTTCACCAAGACTTTCTAAATCTTTTGGAATTTTGTTGACTAGCACCAACACTTTCTTTTCTAAATACATTTCTCAGTACATCTAAAATTTAAGGAATTTTTTTGATGATCACCAACACTTTCTTTCTTTTCCTAAATCCTTTTCTCTGTGCATCTAAATCTTCTGGTATTTTGTTGATGATTGCAAACACTTTCTTTTACAAAAGTATTTTCTCAATATATCTTTCTCACTGATGTGATGTGGCTTCTCTTTGTCTTTTGTACAAGTACTTTTATGACAACTGCTCTGATGAGTTTGTCCCTGTTACCTCGAACTCATGTTTTTATTTGTGCTACTAGATTGACATTAAGGTCACCCCTTTTTTTGCACTGAACTAATTAAATGTAACTGCCACTTCTACTCTAACAGTGTTTTCTTGTACTTCCCATTTAAGGAACTCACTTCCATTTGCATGCTTTCCTGATAGAGGCAACCTCCGAAAGTTGAAATGCATTATCTACATGATTTCCATCCATGTCTTATGTTTTCTTTGACATCTGCTGTTTCTTTTTTATTCTCTCACTTTTGTCCCCCCTGCACACCAGTAGAGTTTACACCTTGCTTTGGGTGAAATAATTATCTTCTATCTCCTTGACTCTCATCTTTCTCTTATCCTTCCTTCCACATCTCCTGTACCTTCACTTGCTCATTTTTTTCTTTCTTCTCTTTCTTCACTTGCATCCCCTGCACACCATTAGAGTTTACACCTTGCTTTGGGTGAAATAATTATCTTCTATCTCCTTGACTCTCTTCTTTCTCTTATCCTTCCTTCCACATCTCCTGTACCTTCACTTGCTCATTTTTTTTCTTTCTTCTCTTTCTTCACTTGCATCCCCTGCACACCATTAGAGTTTACACCTTGCTTTGGGTGAAATAATTATCTTCTATCTCCTTGACTCTCTTCTTTCTCTTATCCTTCCTTCCACATCTCCTGTACCTTCACTTGCTCATTTTTTTTCTTTCTTCTCTTTCTTCACTTGCATCCCCTGCACACCATTAGAGTTTACACCTTGCTTTGGGTGAAATAATTATCTTCTATCTCCTTGACTCTCTTCTTTCTCTTATCCTTCCTTCCACATCTCCTGTACCTTCACTTGCTCATTTTTTTTCTTTCTTCTCTTTCTTCACTTGCATCCCCTGCACACCATTAGAGTTTACACCTTGCTTTGGGTGAAATAATTATCTTCTATCTCCTTGACTCTCTTCTTTCTCTTATCCTTCCTTCCACATCTCCTGTACCTTCACTTGCTCATTTTTTTTCTTTCTTCTCAATCTTCACTTTAATCTCCTGCACAACTGTGTCAGTGTTGGTTTTCTTGGAGTGAAATAATTACTAAAAAAAAAACCAACCTTTCTTTTACTAAATCTTTTTCTCTGTACATTTAAATCTTATACTGTTTTGTTGATGATTATCAATACATTCTTTCTTATACAATAATGTTTGGTCAATACAGATAAATAATATATATTCTTTTAAATGAATATATGCCTATGTATTCATTTAAAAAAGGTGATGTAAAGTTTTTCTGAATTCAGGCCAGAAGGAAAAAAATGCATAGGTTTTTACTGCATCCTATTTTGGTAAGCATCAGATGGAAATTTAGTTTCTTTTTCTTTTGTTTGTTATTAAGATTTAATAACTGTTGTGGATTAAATATTAAATTTAAGCAGATTTTCCCTTATTTATTTTTCTTTTCTTTTCAGATAATTCTGAAATGAAAGGACACATGCAAATTCACACTGGGGATAAATCATGTTCTTGTGAAATATGTGGATCAGCATTTTCAAGTAATTCTGCTCTGAAATGTCATATTCGGACTCACACTGGAGAGAAACCATATTCTTGTGAAATGTGTGGATCAGCATTTTCAACTAATTCAGCTCTGAAATGTCACATTCGGATTCACACTGGAGAGAAACCATATTCATGTGAAATATGTGGATCAACATTTTCAGATAACTCTGCATTCAAAAGGCACAATCGAATTCATACTGGAGAGAAAGCATATTTTTGTGAAATATGTGGATCAGCATTTTCACGAAGTTCCCATTGCAAAATGCACAGTCGGATTCACACTGGAGAGAAACCATATTCTTGTGAAATATGTGGATCAGCATTTTCAACTAATTCAGCTCTGAAATGTCACATTCGGATTCACACTGGAGAGAAACCATATTCTTGTGAAATATGTGGATCAGCATTTTCAGATAATTCTAACTTAAAAAAGCATGTGCTAATTCACACTGGAGAGAAACCATATTCTTGTGAAATATGCGGATCAGCATTTTCAAATAATTTTGCTTTGAAATGTCACATTCGAATTCACACTGGAGAGAAACCATATTCTTGTAAAATATGTGGATCTGCATTAGCTGATAATTTTCATCTGAAAACACATATGCGAATTCACACTGGAGAGAAACCATATTCTTGTGAAATATGTGGATCAGCATTTTCAAGTAATTCTCATTTGAAAAGGCACAATCGAATTCACACTGGAGAGAAACCATATTCTTGTGAAATATGTGGATCAGCATTTTCAAATAATTCTGATTTGAAAAAGCACAATCGAATTCACACTGGAGAGAAACCATATTCTTGTAAAATATGTGGATCAGCATTTTCAAGTAATTCTGATTTGAAATGTCACATTCGGATTCACACTGGAGAGAAACCATATTCTTGTGAAATATGTGGATCAGCATTTTTAAGTAATTCTCATTTGAAAAGGCACAATCGAATTCACACTGGAGAAAAACCATATTCTTGTGAAATATGTGGAACAGAATTTTCAAATAATTCTCACTTAAAAAGGCACATGCGGATTCACACTGGAGAGAAACCATAATCTTGTGAAATATGTGGATCAGTATTTGCTGGTCATTTTCAGCTGAAAAGACTCATGCAAATTTACATTGGAGATAAACCTCATTCCTGGGAAATTTTCAACTGAAAAACATATGCGAATTCACAGTTTAGAGAAACCATATTCATCTGAAATATGTTAATGTACGAGAAAAGATTGAACATTTTGATAAAACAATAAAAATAATAGAAAATCCTTCTGTCTTAACCTTAATAATAACAGAAACTTTTTGATGATATAATTTATAATATAACGTGTGAAGGATTTTTTTTCATTGATTTCAAAATCAATTCTGAACAGATTGAAACTTTATTGAAATTTTTGTTATTTTATTCATTAATAAATTAATTTTATAATGAACACTTTTTAATTTAAAAAAAAAAACCTTGAGTGAGAAAATCTTTTTATCACTGAACAGGATTGTTCAGGTATTTGAATAAAAAATATTCCAATTGCTAATTTTTACATTTCTAGAAACACGAAAATATGATAAAACCATCTCTAAAATTGAAATAGACTTAGAATTTTTCATAATTTCAGAGCATGTTTAAGAGAATCTTAAAAAAACTATGTAATCTCAGACAGGAGAGAAACTTTTCCACTGAAAAATCTGTGGAGTAATTTTTTTTTTAAATATACACTCTGTCATGTAATTCAAATTCTGTGTAATGTCATTTCATCTCAAAACAACAAGGGTCGTACCATCACTGACACCAGTGTTGGTCCTCCTTTGATTGGGGTTAAATGATTAAGATGTCCACTCTGTTATTGAATGGGAATTCTGTATATAGTCATTCTGTGTTAAATGGATAACAGAATGATGAGGAAGGACACTTTTTTGATGGATGTCAATTTTATCGTTTAACAGCTGGTAGTTGATCTAATGTTTTTGGCAGGATACAAATCTGTAAAGATTACTTGAGGAATATAACATGATCGCCTGTTTTTATAGAATTTAATGTCAAAGAAATCTTAAAAATTTAGGAAAATATTTAGTTATCAGTCTTTTCTTTCTGATAATATTGTGTCTGGATATCTGTTTAAAAAGTTGGAATGCTTAAAACATGTACGCACACATGCACATAAAAAATATCAAAATTCTTCTTAAAATATTCAGGGTCAATGAATTGTACTAAGCTTTTCCATTCATGATTAGTAAATATTCTTTTTCAGGACAGTATCGGCTAAATGGTACAAATTAATACAGAAATTTAAAAGATTTAAAACTTTCTAAATGTGCCTACAATTTTCCATGAATAATCAATTACATCTCATACATATATTAACACAATAGCAAAGTAATAATCAAGATCATAACATATGTCATGAAAGGTGTTGTTAACATTCAATTGTACAATATTTCTTCACACCAATATTTTATCACTTTCTCTCAGCCAGTCTGTGGTATGCAGCACTAGTTTTTACCCCATACTCCAAGTGTAGCATACATCCCTGGCCTTCTACATCTGCAGTATGTGACATATTGACTAATTCATCTTTGGGTTATTGTTTGTATAACCATCTCTCCAGGTCTGTTGTTCTCTTGCCTGCTATACTGGATGCAGTTGTGAGGACATGCTCTTCTGCTCTGCATTCAGTGAGTGTTAGTATCTCAAAAACAACCTCCTGCACCTGACTTCATTTGATGATCATATTAAATCCAATTTGCATTTTACAATTGATTTCAGTCAGAATAAAATGTTCAGATGTAAATACTATTTAATAAGTTATTCAGCCTTATATTTTTCTTTTCAAAATTTAGTTTATCACAAATACATTTAAATTTACAAATTAGATATACCTGTTTTATAAACATATAATATAAAGGTGGATTTTCAGATAAGCTTTAAGACAATTATACAAACCTATTTTGTAACCCTATATAGTGTGTTTGTTTACTCAAGAATTCAATTTATTCTTTCTTTTTCAGTTTCCATCTTTGAAACCCTTGGGAAAGGTATTAATCCATCCCTTCCCTCCAGTTATAGGTTAAATAACAAGGGTAGGACTTGGGAACCCTGCCCTTAAAAACAAATCCCAATGAATCATGATACTTGAAAAGAAAAAATGTATTACTAAACACAAAACTTATATAAAACAACAATAAATTGTTGAAAGAAAAGGTATTACCAGCAGTAAATAAATGAAATTTAGTTGGCAATAAATGACCTGCCGAGGTTGATTTGCAGTAAAAACAAAACAACCAACTAACCATCTTTGAAAGGACCTTAAACCATGATGAAAATTTATGAGAAAAAAGGTAATCCCACACTGAAATTTAAGAATTATTTGTTACTTTTACTTCTGTACAATAAAAATGAGAGACCATGAATAGGAGATTAACCATTTCCTTTGAAGTCTGTGGTATTCAATTTTCATAAATTAAAATTGATAAACATGCAATCTTAACTTGAATGAAAACTGTTTCACTTTGGAATCCATGGATTTAAGCTTATCTAAAACTCATCTTTCAAAAGAAACAGGTTTAACACACACTGGTGAGAAAATTTTCTGCTGTGAAATCTGTAGACAAAAGTTTTCCCAAAATTTATCTCTGAGACAACACATGTTAATACACACTAGAGATATCTGTGGATGAAACTGTCCAAAATATGCAAATCATTGACAACACACATTAACACACTGGCAAATAACCTTTCCATTGTGATTTTTTTCATTTATTTTGTCATTAAATTCCCATTTAGATGACATATGTCAGACTTCATTTGGACTGAAGAAGCTGTAACGTTATTTTCCACCAAAAGAACTTTCCCATGAAAATCTTGGATAGGATTTGGTATTGAACATAAACCACAACAATGATTGTCAGATGCAAGGACAGCCAGTGACAAAATCTTGGACAACAAAACAAGGCCCTGCCTCGACGTGTGTTACCATAACAATTAGAGGAGCAGAAATGAATTGACATTTGGCTTCAAAATCTTTACTAAATTCGTGCTTCAGTTCATCTTACCATAACAATGACAGGAAGGGAATAAACATTTGGCAAGAAAATCTTTACTAAATTCCTGCTTCAATACATCTTACCATAACAATTACAGGAAGTGAATGGACAGTTGGCTACAATATCGTTACTAAATTCCTGTTTTAATACATCTTACCATAACAATGACAGAAAGTGAATAGACACTTCGCTACAAAATCTTTACTAAATTCCTGCTCCAATACATCTTACAAATGTGTCAATAGTTAAAAAATGACCAAAAGAAAAGAAAAACTGAAAAAAAAACATTGCTAAGTTTTAGATTCCAATCAATATAATTTGTGTTTTAAATACACCGTGTATTTTGCTTACTGGAAATAGTAAATTTAATCATTTAGCTTTCAATTAAAACTAAAATAAAAGTTTCGAGTTTAAAGCTAATCTCTCTAAAAAGAAGAATTAATTTCTATGTATAAATAACGTTTGTAGGCATTTTAAAGCATTAGTTCACCACTATTTTTTTCGCCATTCATCGACTAAGCAAGCCAATACGAAAAATAAAAAACATAAACAAATTTAAGAAAAGGAAATTCTTTTTCGTCTTCCAATAAAAAAAGAATTGACAACAAACTTAGAAAAATACTAAGTTATCATTAACAAATTTAATTCTAAATTAAATTATTCACGTTAAATTATAACGTTAGTGAAAAAACAGTAAGTGACTTTCATAATGAAAAAGTAAACAATGTTTACTTTTTTGTTACAGTGAGTTGAAAGAAGATCAGAGATGTAGTCATAAACAAAACTGGCTTTGCTCAAATTAATAAAATAAAGCTTTTTTTATAGACTTACATGATCATCTAATTCTTAACTTTTAATCATTGCTGTAACTACAGTATTTTAAAATGCTCAGATGAACTGCGAAATGTCTAACACATAAATAGTGAGCTTGGGGTCCTTTTCATACTTCTTTCATTGAAGAGCGTCATTTAGAAAAACAAATCAACCACGTAAAAAACGTAGTCAGTTAAGTGCCATACATGATACACACTTGTGCGATCATGTCTCGAAAGAGACATGACTGACTGGGTAGAAGATTATCCCGCAGTAGGTTGCCATTGCTTTCTGCGGTAGACTGGTTGCCGACCAAGGCTTTAGAACCCAATCTGTCCTGTTATTTAACCCATAACTGACGGATTAATACCTTTCCCAAGGGTATTTGCGCGTAAGTGAATGCAATGAATTCAGCTGGAATTTGAACACGGATTCCCGATTTCTCTTTCCGAGCCGATATCCAATGCACCACAACACATCCTTACGTAGAAAGTTAATAAAACAGTCAACATAATATCCGATATTATAAATTAAGATAATACAGTACTAATTATAGATACCTATAACCATTTAAAAATTATAACTGGATTTTATCAAACGTTTATTTTTACTTCAGTTAACTTAAAACTTAAAGAAAATAATGTTTATGCACAGTAACACGTCATGTGGGTTGAAAAGTTTTTGTTTTGTTTTGTTTTTTTAAATAAAAAGTAATAAAAGTGTGCAGAAATTTTGACTAAACTCGGGAATACCACAGATTTTCCTAAAAAAAAAAAAAAAGTTGAAAATCGCATTTTAAATGCGTCCTTTGGAACTTTTGGTTCTTTGTTGAAAGAATGATCTACCTTACTCTTCTTCTTCGTCACGTAGCTTGGTGACGAAGACGGGACAATAAGTTAGGGAATTTCTTTGAAGCCAATGCATTGCGAAACTTGCCATTCCTTAATCTTTGTCCGTCTTGAAACTTTGCTTAAATATCCTTGAAAGAAATCACACAGCATTTTTTTTATTGTTTGTTGAAAAATGTTAAATATTTATTTTCAAAGCTTTCATTTATTAACAAAAACCTTCCGACTCAAAAGCCATTTTCTTTTTTGTCAGCTGGTGTTTGAACATCTTTCTGTTAGTGTTAATTTTTGTTTTTGCTCCACAAAGACATTGCTTTTATTTATTTATTCATTTATTTATTTTTTCATACCTGTTTGATGTTTTAATGGGAGTGGTTGGTAGAAAGGATTTATGCTCCCATTAACTTTTCATCTGCTAACGAGCATTGCCATATATGTGCTATAACAACACCTAAGCTCACAGACAGGACAGAATGACTGAAAGCAAAAGGGGTGACAAAGGCTTGTTCTTTGAGAGACTTTCATATACTATGACATACACAAATTTTGCATCTATACAAGTGTCCACATGTGAAGAAATTCATATCACATATATCTACCACAAAGCAAAGTATAAGAAGAAACAAAAGGAAAGGTCTTACATGTAGTTTGAAGATACTTCTGATATGGAAAAGCCATTGTTATAACTCCAGATTTAAAGAGGCCCGATTCATCTATATCCCAAAGGGATATGGTAGCATGTGCTTGCAAGCTCTTGGGAGAGGCAGATTTAGCCTCAACATGAGCCAGCTGGCCCAGGCAGAATAAAAACAATCTTCTCATTTGGTTGCTGTCCACAAACTAAAACTGACTAGCACATGGGTCACTGTATAGAATCACATTACAAAGTGGCTGTCATGTGACCTACAGGATTTACTTCAAACAAAAGAAGATAAGCGCCTTTTGTATCCAAACAATATCATGAAATATTTTTTGATTTTATATTGGAAATATTGTCTTTTTGGAAGAGACAATTTTGCCAGTTCCAGCTTTTTTTACCAGTCTCTGTAAAATAGACCTCCTGGCTATTTTACCATTAACTATTTTTATTATTATGAAGGCAAGTAATGTTAAAAATAACAACACACAGATTTAACAAAGAAGTTCATTTATTTTCGTGGGTGGGGGGTTCCTTCCTAATCTTTTTTTTAAGTAGTGCAAAAAAACGTCTTGATTATAGCATTGTGTTTCAAAACGTAAAAAATATATGAAAGAAATTAAAATTAAAAAAAAATGTATTTGCTTTCCTTTAAAATCCATCTTTCTCTCTCTCTCTCTCTCTCTCTCTCCTTCTCACTCTACTGAGTACTGTCAGTTGAAATATATCTTTTTCTTTAAATAATTTTTCAGGAAAAATCTTTTAAGTGTAACATATTAACATGATTGACAAAAATATATTCTGTCCATGGATGGTGATGAAAGGGCACAACATCAAAGACAGAAACACAGACAATAGCTGACAAAGATGTGAGTGACATCAAAGGCAAAAAACGCAGATGAAAACAAGGGCTTGAGAGGCAATAGCTGACAAAGATATGATGTTGCTTTAAAAGATTGAGAAATACAGATTTATAGGTTAGAAGATATTGTGTTCTTATGAAATTTCTCTGGACAGGATATGTAATTTATAAAAACTGATACTGAGGTGAAAATGTAGAAAATAAATAAAATTACATAAAAGAAATAATTTTATTATAAATAGTTCATAATAAAAGATTTTGAAATGTTCACAAATTCTAGTAAAAATTGTATGAGATACTGAATAGAACCTGTTCTAAAAAGTTTGATGTTTAATCTTGATTAGATTTTCGGAAGTGGATCAGGCTGAGATCTTTTTCAGCACATCCTCATATGGATATAAGATAAATTTAACTTTTAAAAAAATTTTTGTCTATATAGGTTGAGTATGATTCATCCAAAATTGCCAAAATCTCCAAAAGTTTTTCAGGTGCTAACATTACTTGCCACAAATGTACATCACCTGGGAAAGTTCCTAGGTGATGTAGAGCTATTGTAATTGACCTCAGTTGCCCTAGATGTGGGTTCTCCTGCCCAGCTACATAACATAGGTTTCTGTCAGTTTTTTGTTAGTAATCATCACAGCAATATCTTCATTTGTGGATTACTTACCAGATATTTTGTGCTCAGTAAAGATATTATTCAAAATGTCAAAAAGTTCTGCATTTATATATTTTTTGTAAATGAACAGAAAGTATAAAACATTTTTAAGTAAAATCTTAGTTCCACCACTTAAAAATACACATGTGCATTACATGACTAGCAACTATATATATATATATCTGTACAAAATATTTATCAGGTTTTATGTATTTATATACAAATACCTTCAGTGTATATGTATAAGCTGTCTTGTGAAATGTAAAGGGATACTGTGTTTATGCCTGGGTTCCATACTCAAGCTACTCCATTTTATAGAGCTTTATAAAAATTTAAATACTGTATTCAAAAATATGAAAACTGAAGCACTTCTGGTCATAAGAATTTCAGATAAAGAATTCTCAATTTATATTAAAACAGTCTTATTTAATATTAGCATTATTTGTGATTTTTTCATTGAGCAAGAAAAAATTCAAGCAAAAAGCAAAGCAAGCAAGTAAAATCTGATGGTTTCTTTATTTAGAAAATCTGATGGTTTCTTTATTTAGAAAGAATGCTTTTTACAACACTGAAGGATCATTTTGTTCAGATTGGCAATGGTGGAGGCAAGAAATTTCTATAGTTGTGGAAGCGGAAGCATTGATACAGAAATCATAGAAAAATAAAGAAAAAATCTATTGGAGACTCATTTGATCAGTTTTCAGGAAGTGGTTCACAGTTCAGGCTTGAAAATTCCTATTTACAATGATATTTGTTCATGAAATGTCATTTAGATACTTGAGGTATTGAGAAAACTTTGAATTATTTGTGAAGGAATAAAAATCAAAATTTGGTTGAAAGTCAATCATGTAACTTTAAGCTGAAGTATATATTTTGAAAACCAGAAAAACAAACTAATGAAAATATACAAAGGCAAGTACACACATTTTAAAATATTTTTTTTCCTATTCACATCAGTTTATAAATTTATATAAAATTAAGGATAATTAATATTCTCCTTGATGAGTGAGCATTGTGGTGCAGCGGATGTGTGGTGCAGCGGATGTGTGGTGCAGCGGATGTGTGGTGCAGTGGATGTGTGGTGCAGTGGATGTGTGTTGCAGTGCAATGGACATTAGCTTAGAATGAGAAATTGAAGAGCCAAATTTAATTCCAGATGAATTCATTGCATTCAGTAACATGTAAATACCCTTAAGAAAGGTATGAATCCATCTCTTCTCCCTCTAGCTATGAACTGAATAGCATGACAGATTGGGCTCTTTACCCTTGCTTGGCAACCAGTCTACCAAAGAAAGAAATAGCAACCTACTAAGGGAAAATCTTCTGCCTAGTTAGTCATGGAGTGAAAGAGATATGATCACCCAAGCATGTATCATGTATAGCACTTAATTGACAGACTGAATATTCCTCTGTAACATGATTTTACATGAATATTTTCAAAAGAACATGTTTAAATTTTCATTCTAAGAGAACACCACACACTGCACAAGGACATGGTTACACTCCAATCAGAGATAAGAAAAGCAGTTCCTATAAAGTTTCTTTATTTTTAATTTGAGGCATTTATTTAATAAATGTACTCTCAAATATCTGCTTATATGTTTTAAAAGTTGTAATACCAAAACATGTTTTTAAAATAACAAATAAACCTTCTATTAAATATTTCCATACATATTAGTAAATTGAAAAGGTGAAGTGAAAGCTGATACACACATTTTTGCATGAATGCAACCTTCCTCTCTTTTACTGTTTTTCAGATAACAAAAACAGCTTCTATAGTAATATTTCTACCTAATTGCAGGTGTATCATTAACTTGGATGTCTGTGAAAAAGCAGATCAACAAACATAAAACAAAGTCTCCTCTGTATTGTGATAAATGTATTTTACAGACATAAGGTTTCTGTGCAATACACTTTTAACTCTGAAAGTTCCAATCCATACAACTTAAAAATCTATGTTGGTAGGTATACATTCATTCAAATCTTTCTTCTATGAATGTTGATTCATACACTTCGCATAAAATAAGTTGCTAATGTGCATGCAATTGTATGTGTCTTTTCAAATGAGAACTTGTTGAAAATGCTGATCCACAGATTTTACAAGAATATGGCTTCTCCCCAGTGTGTGTTCGCATGTGCTTTTTTAATGTAGAACCTGTAGAAAAAGATGATCCACATATTTGACAAGAATATGGTTTCTCTCCAGTGTGTGTTCGCATGTGTACTTTCAAGTTTATACTATCAGAAAAAGATGATCCACACACCTCACAAGAATATGGTTTTTCTCCAGAGTGTGTCTGCATGTGTCTTTTTAATGTGGAATTCACTGAAAATGTTGAAGAACACAACTCACAAGCATATGGTTTTTCTCCAGTGTGTGTGCGCATGTGTCTTTTGAAACTAAAAATTTTCACAAATCTTGCTCCACACACCTCACAAGAATGAGGTTTCTCTCCAGTGTGGGTTTGCACATGTAGTTTTAAGGTGGTGCTATCAGAAAAGGCTGATCCACATAATTCACAAGAATATGGTTTTTCTCCTGTGTGTCTTCGCATATGTACTTTCCAGTTGCTGCCATCAGAGAAGGTTGACCCACACACATTACAAAAATATGGTTTTTCTCCAGTGTGTGTTCGCATGTGTCTTTTCAATGTGGAAGTCTCTGAAAATGCTGAACTACACAGGTCACAAGTATATGGTTTCTCTCCTGTGTGTGTTCGCATGTGTGTTTTTAAAATGAAATCCCTTGCAAAACTTGCTCCACACACCTTACAAGAATAGGGTTTCTCTCCAGTGTGTGTTCGCATGTGCACTTTTAAGGTGGAACTATCAGAAAAGGCTGATCCACACACTTCACAAGAATATGGTTTTTCTCCAGTGTGCCTTCGCATATGTACTTTCATGTTGCTACTATCTGAAAAGTTAGACCCACACACTTGACAAGAATAAGGTTTTTCTCCAGTGTGTGTTCGCATGTGTATTTTCAACTTGGAACTCATAGAGAATGCTGAACTGCACAAGTCACAAGTATATGGTTTCTCTACTGTGTTCACTTCCATGTACATTTTCAATTTTAAACCCTTAAGATTTTTCTCTATACATACTATAAATATATGGTCGCTCTCTACTATGTGTTTGAATGGATATTTTCAAACTAGACAACTTAAATTTCTGATCTACATACCTGATAACAGTATGATTTCTATTTAGTGCATTTTTATAAGTACTTTTAAATTTGGACTACTTTAAAATGTTGGTTGACAAACCAAAAATAAATGGAGTTTTCTTCAATTGTAAAGCATGTGACATTTTTAAGTTTATAATCTGTGAAATATTTTTATCCCCACATTTAAAAAGTGCATCATCTGTGCTAGAATGATACAAAATTGAAATTTTCGGAAAATGTTCAAATCTGACACTAATTATGTGGTTAGGTTAGAAATTAATTCCTGTTATCAGATGAATTAAGTTAAATATGTTTTTACAATTATTATTGCCTTCCTGATGTAAAATTAAAACATTTAAAAATAATATACTTGATTTCTTGACCTCTGTTATGCTTATATATGGCTGTTAGGTTAGCTGTTCTCCACAAATGATATCTGCAAATAGAGAAGCTATTATTAAAAACAATACTTAACATTAAATTTTTACTAATAAAATATTAAGTCATTTATTATAAATAAAATTGAGTTAAATATTTTTCATTTAAATGATAAAAATAAAAGAACTCTTTGTCTCTTTTTCTTCAACCCAGAAAAAATTGTCATGTAAAAGGATATAAGGAAAAATATAACAAGTGTGAAAAACACTGGTAATTTACATGCAATATATCTAGTTGTGAAAAGATACACTATACAATAGATACAATATATCTAGTTGTGAAAAGATACACTATACAATAGATACAATATATCTAGTTGTGAAAAGATACACTATACAATAGATACAATATATCTAGTTGTGAAAAGATACACTATACAATATATACAATAGATACAATATATCTAGTTGTGAAAAGATACACTATACAATAGATACAATATATCTAGTTGTGAAAAGATACACTATACAATATATACAATAGATACAATATATCTAGTTGTGAAAAGATACACTATACAATAGATACAATATATCTAGTTGTGAAAAGATACACTATACAATATATACAATAGATACAATATATCTAGTTGTGAAAAGATACACTATACAATATATACAATAGATACAATATATCTAGTTGTGAAAAGATACACTATACAATAGATACAATATATCTAGTTGTGAAAAGATACACTATACAATATATACAATAGATACAATATATCTAGTTGTGAAAAGATACACTACTGTATAAATGAAATGTATTAAATGCTTTTGTTGAGAAAAAAACATTCGATAACACTACTCTTCTACATTAACAAAAATGTAAAAGGTCATATCTCATATCTTTTTTGTATTTTTATTGAAAATTAACTTACTTTTTTCAGTTATCAAATGATGCAAATTTTACAAATTTTCTTGACTTTTTCTTTGTTTCATTAATCACCTGAAAGTCATGTTGTCATCTGCTATTTCACATTACTACCTACAAGTTAAATGGAACAATAGAAAATAAAAATTATGAAATTATCTCAACAAATGAAAAATAATCTTTTTAATTAGTTTCTAAAAACTGTACCAAATTATTTGAACAGGCAAAAACAATACTTTGCTGAATTTATTTTTATTATTTATATAAACAGGAGAAAATTATTCAAAAGTTTCTCTCATGGTCAGCATTATGTGGTTGTATTTAGAGTAAGAAATTCAAGTGAACTTAGCATAATGACAAAAGGAACTTCAGAAAATAGATACCTTACTAAAAATGCTTACACAGAATCTTTAAAGAAGGAAACTTCTCTGAAAACCTACTTTTTTCTGTTCATGGGATGGTTATTTGGTTAGGTCTATAAATAAAACTAAGCATTTATCTGAAATGTTTTAATTTATATTAGAAAATTTTGTTAAACCAAAATTTCATTATAGAAAAATGTGTCACATAATAAATGAAACATTTCTAATAAACAAAACACTTTGATGTTTTTCAAACTGAAATTTAAATTGAGTAGAACCATTTTTTCCAGTTATCAGTAAAACCAATAAAACTAGCTATATTGACAAATTTGTAAACAATTCTCTTTATTAAAAAATCTTTAAAAAATGAAATATACTTTACTGCCTCTATATGTAATAAAAAGAATTACCCAGTTAACCAAAATAAATATACATATTTCAGTTATCTAGACTACTCATGATTTGTGAATGTCAAAAAATTCTTGATTACTTCACATTTCCTGTGATGTATTATGGTTTTAATAAACAGAATGACAAATAGAATTTTTCACAAAAAGACCACACATTTTAGCTGCCCTTAAAACTCATGGCTTTTGCTGCACAGAACACAATGATGTTAACATTTTTTCAGTTTATCTAGTTTATCATTCAGCTCCTCTTCCAATTTCGATATCTCTACGGACTTGTCCTTTGCAAATCTTCACACGCATTAGACTTAGTGATAAGTATGAAGTTCTGAGTCTACTCAGCTTTCTCCGCATAGCTGTCAACTGACTTGAGCAAATCTTGTGTGCAACTTTCAAGCTTGTTTTTTTGGTCTTCAGTTCTTCAGTTTCCATAAGCATGGATTTCAATTTTTGTCCAGCTGCTTCTCCCACCTTTTTTTCTTCTCAGCCTCAAGGTATTAGTTGTATAATGTCCTAGCATTGGAAGCACTGTAGAGGAAAGCTTTAATTATGGTAACATTCCCAGCATTTCTGTGGCTAAATAGTTCATGATAATGTGCTGAGTGACCAGTCTACTGTTTCATATTTTCAGTAGAAATTTCCTTATTGGCCAAGAAACCTTTCTCCACTGAGACCTGTGTGACACTATTGAAAAAGCTAGAAGACTGAAGATATACTGATGACCAGATGAAAGAAAATAGGGAAAGAATGGTAATTAAATATTTCTGTCTGCTGGAAAGGTAAAACAAAGGGATCATTTGGTTTTGGCCAGGACTGAGATTAAGTGATGGCATATGCCAAGGACCTCCTAGAAAAAATAGATATTTTTATGACCAGTGAATATAGAGTAGCAGCTGGGTGTATAATTCAGTTGATTGATAAGAACCAACTTTTAATAGCAGACAAGCTTCCTAAAGAAAATATGAAAAGAATAAAAATTAAATTTTTTTTTTGCCAAAATGCAATAAAACATCTCAGATCAAGGGATTGTCCTCTTTTTTGCCAGCTCTAATTGGTTGTTTGGAAAATGCTGGCATTTCCAGAACACATCATGCCTCACCCTAGCTCTTGTGCAGGGTTCCGTAAAAAGAACAGAACACCAAGCAGAGATAGTTTGGTCGACCAAAGTGGTCTTGATAGCAGATCTAAAGAAACACAGACTGGAGAGAGAGATGAGCTCACTGTTTGCCTGATCTGATATAAGTTTCCACCCTGAAGAAAAACCTCTGACTTCAAGCCTTGTTCCAGAAGCTTCATTAAAAATAAGATAACACTGTGTCATGATAATCAGGAAGGATTGATAGTTATTGCATAGAGAATATAGGCCTGCTTAAGCTATCAATAACTGTACTAATAACTTTGAATCCAGGAAATGCATATACTTTTTTTTATCCAGGTTGTTTTTTGTGTGACTTTACTCTGACCAGACCGAACTGAACCAAGTCATTGATTCCAGTCGACTATTTGGACCAAGCAAGTCTTGCAATCAACACCATGTGGGGTAAGACAAGGCTTCAACTCTACGACCAGCCAAGGGAACTGAGCTTGAGTTCAGAGTAGCCATAGGGATGGATATCATAGCTGTCTATGAGAGTGTACCAGCAATGTGCAAACATTTTCAGTTTGTGATATTCTTTGTTGCTAGACAAAGTAGAGTAGAACAAAGTGTTCAGACAGTTTTCATGCTTGCTGAAATTCTTGAAAGCAAAATTCCAACAGCCTCTTCCTTAACTCTATGTACTGTCTGATGATATCATCACAACCAGACATGCTAGCATGCTTTCTGTCCATCATATAAAAAAAGACATCTTTTTAGACTGCCTTCTGTAGCAGATTTTTCCCAAACTGATCTAGGTTTCAGCCATGCAAGTGACCTTACAAGAACATATCTAAAAGGAAACTTTACCAGAAGTTTCTCAAAGATGGTGGTGAACATTGTCTCTGTTGTAATTCTGCATAAAAACAGATCTTTTGTTGACGCACTTCCTTTTTTGGAATAAATTTTTCCAAAAATCCAGACTCCATCTTTGCAGTATCTTTATGTATGTTTGGGTTTGACAAAATTCTTACAAATTCATTCAGTCTGAAAAATTAGTGTGCTTGTATGCTCTCCCTTTAAAAATCTTCTTAACAGTTTTGGAATCCTGCTAAAAAGATAATCTTCAAGGAAAGGAAGCAACAGTTTATCATTTGGATATTTTATCAGAAACAGTCCAATGACTTTTCAAACAGACACAAAAATCTACTTTCACTGGAAATAAAAGGTCATTCATGTTTGATAGCACTGCAAAGGAAGGACATGTTCTGAAGGACATTTTTTTAAAATTAAGCTAACAAATTTGATATCTAACCAAATGTCTAGAAGTCATTTACATATTTGCACATTTTCTAGCCATCTATGGCAGAAATACAAAAGTAAAGGAACAAAGTTGCCAGACTGAACTTTTGGTATAAAGCCAAGCAATAAAATTAAAATGAGTTTTAATATACAGGGTGAGTCAAAATTATGTTAACAATTTTGCCTGTACTGTTCGTGCTTGTCGCGATCAAACTTTCCCAAATCATTGGATAGGTCACCACAAACTGTTGACATGGCCACCACACTTCTCTGATCTAACACCCTGTGACTTCTGGTTATGGGGTATGATAAAGGATCATGTGTAGAGCAAAAAAGTTAGACATTGAAGAACCCAAGAACAGAATAAAAGGTGTAATATCCAGTATTCCCTATGAAATGTGTGCCAAGGCACTTAATTGTACTATTGATAGCTAGTTTTTGTGCATCAGTTGTGCTGGTGAACAGGTGGAGACTGTTGAGTAAACTCTGAATAAAAAGATTCTTCTCATACTAGTTAACATAATTTTGATTCAGCCTGTATTTCATCATTTTTTTACACTTACAACAAAAACAAACATTATTAGCCTGCAAACTTTAGGAATAACATTCTTATTTTTTTCAAAGACATATTTTCTATCCTATAAAACACATCAAAGGCACATTTTCTGTTCTTTCTGCCTTCCCATTTACATTATATTTGAGTTATATTTGATTCTCAAATTTGTTACTTTTGACAACAATTTAGACAAACATAGTTTGCACATAGATACAAGATGCATAAAGTATCTATTCTTTCAGTATGAACTTATCCACCAGCTGACTAAAGATCAAAAGAACTTTTTACTTTTGTAATTGGCACGTGAATAGAATTTTGTTTGTTCAAATTTTAAAAAAAAACTTTTATGAAATTCTACTAAAATGTATTTTATTACTGTAAAATAATTTATTATTTTCCTTTTAACTACAAATACAATGTGTGTGAATTAATTTGACAAAGATGTTTACTTGTCACTTTCTTTTTCCTCTTTTCTTGTTGAGTGAGGGTAGCATCTAGGAGAAGACACACCACCTCCCTTTCTCGTCACTTAGACGAGAAAATACAGAAGTATCTATGAAGCCATGAACACGTTCTGATAAGAAAACAAACCACCATTCACAATAATCAACAATGACTGACATATAAAAAACATTTTTCTTAAAGGACAAAAAAAAAACATTCCGGGACTTGGCATTTTGACTTTCATGAATTGAGAAAAAGGGGTGTTTAGGCAGCCCAATTTAAAAAGTTTCAGGACTTTTTCAGAAGCTTTTGGTCTATTTCTGATTTTTCAGGACCTTTCAAGCCCTGCGGCAGGCCCTGTCAATTTTTCAGGGCTTTTCAAAGTTTTTAGTACCTGTACAAACCCTGAAATAAAAACAAAGTTTTAGCATTATAATATTTATGTTATTATATTAAAAGCAAAAACCAAAAGATATTTTGATTATTAAATTATATATTAGATCTTTTTTACAATGTTTGAAATTTTCATTACAATCTTGTTTTTTCTATGCCAGAACAGGATATTTTAGCATCTTTTTTGCAGTGAAAAATACTTTGGTTTGGAAATTCTTGCAAAAATCAAATAATTGTCAAATTTTAATAAAACTTTCAGGATTATTCGAAAAATAAAATAAAGTATTTTAGAAATTTTTGTTTAGAAAATATTAGTAAAAATATATATTTTCTTTTTTTACATCTTTTACCTCTCATTTATTTAATTTTATAAAAGTCTGAGAAATTAATTTTTTTATTTAAAAGCAGAACTTAGAGAATTTAAATAGTCAATTGTTTTTAGTAAAACAGTGCCCACAGTTACTGCAAATCAGCTCTGAATTGTTAATTGTTGAAATGAATAAAATATATGATGGGCTCTACTGTATTAAGAAAAAAATTCTAATGAATAATTAATTTTTACCATAACTGTTTTCATTGAAAAAGATTTTAATTAGAAAGTTTTTAATCTTTTTTAAAATTGTTTTAATTTTCAGTGGTTAGGTCATATTTTGATAAAGTGAAAACTATTATTAAACAATCGTTAAGTGTATGTACCACCACAGAAAATGTACTAAGGCTTAAAAAGAAAAAAACTTTCTTGAAGCTTTTATTTTAGCTTTAGTTTCCAGCTAATAAATTAAATTTAAATTTGTTGAAACCAAAATTTTGGAATTGCTAGAAAGGATTCAAAAATTTAAAATAGAAAAAGAAAACATACTGCAGTCTTTTCTCTTAAACTTTTTGACGATAAATTGTTTTTATCAAGTTTGGGACTTTTTTCATCATGACATACTTTTTTTGGTGAATTTTTGGAGATACCTAAACACTAAATAAAATAATTTCTCAAACTTTCATGAGAAAATTAAAGAAACATGGGGAAAAGATATATCAAAATTATTTTTTATCAAGATTTTCTAAAAACAAAACATTTCTAAAATAATTTAATTCATTTGAGAGTAAGTCATGATGAAGGTTTTATTAAAATCTAAAACTTTCCTGATTTTTGCAAGAATTCCCAAATCAATGTGATTTTCATAGCAAAAAGACATTAAAAGTTCCTATATTAATTTATGTAGATACCGTCACTCATTTTTGATAACTAACTTTTAAACTGAATTTTTAAAAATAAGTTTTCTTGAAAATTTTATTCTCGTTTTAATTGAAAGCTAAATGATTAAATTTACTATTTCCAGTAAGCAAAATACTCTGGTGTATTTCAAACAAAAATTATATCTAAAATTTTTCAATTTTTTGATCATTTTTGAACGATTGACACATTTGTAAACAAAAGTTAATTCTCAGTTTTAAAAATATTGCTAAAATAATATATAAATATCCATAACATGTTATTTTTGAAAAATTAGCAAATTTAAAGTTAACTTAATCTGATTTGCACAAGTATTACTTATTTATAGCATAAAATTTAGAAAAAAAACTATTTCTTCATGATGGAGCAATTGATCTTTCTGATCTTTGACATAAGTGTCTGATGCATGATGATAGCCAGATGTTGAGATAAGCTAAGTATGGTTAACCAGAAATGACATAATTGTCCAAATTTTTTCCTGTAAGGGAAACAAACCGTGAAACACATGAGCTTTTAATGTAACACAGAAAATACCATATTCAAAAAAAGAACTTCAAATACACACACAAAAAACAAATTAGAAATTATTTTAAAAATACAATGGCTTAACGATTTGTATTAAACTTTTTAATTTTTGATTTGTAAATGTAGTTTTTATTTAAAAACTTAATAAACTAACTGCCACAAGGCCTTGTAGAATTTTTAAAAATTTTATAAATTATTGTAATTAATAAAGAAAAAATTAAAACAATTCTGTTAAAATCCCATTATTCATTGAAAATGTTTTCTTTAGTCTGTAATGCACTTAATATATATTATTTATAAAAGCAATTAAAAGCTTGTCTAATTAAATAATGTCATAGGTTTATTGCATTTTTTATTTTCATATTGGGAGCAGAATTTCAGAAAAAAAAGCCAATTGTTTGAGAAAAACAAGAGATAATTTAAATTTCCCATTGAGTCCTGGGTTTAACTAATAAAACAAATTTTTGCTACAAATTTTAATTTCTTGAAATTTAATGAATTTACATAGAAGAGGGAGTAACAGATGTAAAAAAAATATTTTCATCAAGATTTTCTAAAAATAATAATTTAAAAAATAATTTCATTTATTTTTTAATAAGTCCTGAAAGTTTCATTAAAATCAGACAGTTATTTGATTTTTTTTAAAGAATTTCCTAATTAATATGTTTTTTCACTGGAAAAAAAAAACTTGAAATCTGATTAGCTAATTCACTTCACAAAAATATTTCTGCACAAAATGAAATTTTCTAGCCAAGGCGATCTGAGCCACCTTGAAAAATATGTAACAGACAACCCAACAATGAAGTCACTTCAGCCTGGAAGCATTTGCCTGTGTACATCCCGCTATGTAACAACACTCACCCACTTCTTTTGCCATGCAGTGCTAACTTGAATGCTGATAATAGAATCTGCATCAAGATGAGCTTCACTTATTTCACTCAGTTTAATTATCACAAGAAAGTCAGTCAGTGTCAGAAAGAAAACAGACTACACTTCACCGATGTCCATTTCACACTAATACATTATTAGCCTTTAATGACAATCGATAATTGCAAAGATTCTTCCTACTGTTGAAGCTAAGTACCTGAATATACATTCTGTTTATCTTGAATTCCAAAGTAATACTTTCATGTGAAACCTTAAAATATACCTTTTTTATTCATGTCAAATACAATTCTATAACTTTATGTGAAACTGTCAGCTTGCTTTACACTTTTTCAATACTACTTAGTGTCCACTCACTAAATGTACACAATTTCTTTCCTGACTATTTATCAAACCACAGAGTCCCATATGTTAGAATACCTCTGATGCTAAATTATATGTCGATACATTATCAGTCTATAACAAGTACAGCAGAATTTCAAAGAACTTTATTCAACATTGAAACTACAAACCATTTTAATATTTGATTACTTTTCCTGAAACACACTAGTGATAACTTCAAATGTTTAACCTTGTAAAAATAAATTCATTTTGTTTCCTCTTGAATAACGTGTTATTTCCTCAGTCTTATGTTACTTGACTGGAACACTTTTTAATACATCTGTGTAAATTTATAAAAAAAATTCTTTATTTTATGTTGTTAAATATACATATGTTTTCTCATCATATTATACTCCATCACACAAACACCCCTATTTTAATATTACATGATCCATTGTAAACTGATAACATTTTGGTTACCCACTAATGAAATTCAAAACAATATTATTACCAAAATAAATATTGAATAAATGTTGAACAGAAATAAATATTGAATAAATATTTAACATAAATGTTAAAATGTTGAATATATTCAACGTTTAAATATACAAGTGTTTCCTCATCACTTATACTCCACCACACAAACCCCCTATTTTAATATTACATGATCCATTGTAAACATTTTGGTTACCAACTAATGAAAATCAAAACAATATTATTACCAAAATAAATATTGAATAAATGTTGAACAGAAATAAATATTGAATAAATATTTAACATAAATGTTAAAATGTTGAATATATTCAACGTTTAAATATACAAGTGTTTCCTCATCACTTATACTCCACCACACAAACCCCCTATTTTAATATTACATGATCCATTGTAAACTGATAACATTTTGGTTACCAACTAATGAAAATCAAAACAATATTATTACCAAAATAAATATTGAATAAATGTTGAACAGAAATAAATATTGAATAAATATTTAACATAAATGTTAAAATGTTGAATATATTCAACGTTTAAATATACAAGTGTTTCCTCATCACTTATACTCCACCACACAAACCCCCTATTTTAATATTACATGATCCATTGTAAACATTTTGGTTACCAACTAATGAAAATCAAAACAATATTATTACCAAAATAAATATTGAATAAATGTTGAACAGAAATAAATATTGAATAAATGTTTAACATAAATGTTAAAATGTTGAATATATTCAACGTTTAAATATACAAGTGTTTCCTCATCACTTATACTCCACCACACAAACCCCCTATTTTAATATTACATGATCCATTGTAAACTGATAACATTTTGGTTACCAACTAATGAAAATCAAAACAATATTATTACCAAAATAAATATTGAATAAATGTTGAACAGAAATAAATATTGAATAAATATTTAACATAAATGTTAAAATGTTGAATATATTCAACGTTTAAATATACAAGTGTTTCCTCATCACTTATACTCCACCACACAAACCCCCTATTTTAATATTACGTGATCCGGTTGTAAAGCTGATAACATTTTAGGTTACCCTACTAATGAAAAATCCAAAACAATATTAATTGCCAAAATAAATATTGAATAAATGTTAGAACAACGAAATAAATATTGAATAAATGTTTAACATAAATGTTAAAATAGTTGTAATTGGTCATTCAACGTTTAAATACTACTGAATGTTACCCTTTTCATCCCACTTATACTCCACCACAAACCCCCTATTTTAATATTACATGATCCATTGTAAACTGATAACATTTTGGTTGCCCACTGATGAAAATCAAAACAATATTATTACCAAAATGTCGAATGCGTTAGAAAGGATCAGAAAATTCTAAAAGATAATTAAAAAATACTTTGATTTTTCCTCTTGATAATAACAAACATTTTGATGGAAAAAAAGCTTCATTTTTATTATGTTTGGGAGATTTTTTTTTTCGTACTATATTGTTTTTTTTTTCAGCAAATTAGTGGAGGCACTTATAACCCGCTGTCACAAGAAAAAATAAATTAGGAGATTCTAAAAAGGATCATGATTTAAGAATAAAAAAAATCACTTTTCTCGCACTTCCCGCCTGTGGAATTCTCTTCCGCATACTTGCTTTCCTGACAGTTACAATCTCCAAGAATTTAAATGTAAAGTCAATAGTTACTCCTGTCTCACTAACTTACATCCTCTCTCTCATGCTTTTCTACATCCACAACAATCTCATCAGTACTCTCTTCCCTCTCCTACTCTATTCCTGACACCCCCTGCAACCTCTCACTCCTCAACATTCCTCCAATGTAACCCCCTGCACAACAGTGGCAGTAAAATGCCTTGCTTGGGGTGACACAATTATAAAAAAAAAAATTTGGTCGTCCCAAAATCCCATATAAGATTCGCATTTTGGGACATTTTTTTATTTTATTTTTTTTTCATCATATATGCTTATTTTTTTTTTTTTGTGGTTACGTAGTGTTACTGTGAAGTAAAAAAAAAAACATTACATTTGCAAAATCCAGTTAATAAATCCTTGAATTTAAATAACTTAAACATATCTTAGACAAATATTGGATTTTTAAGATATTTTTTTTACAATTTGTTGCTAATACTTTTTCCTTCGTCAATAATAGCGGTCCGATAGTTCGGTGAGTGACGACTGGCGCATTTAATGTGTCAATGTTTTAAAAAATAAAAAATAATGCCAAACATCTTTAATAATTACAAATGCAAATTATTTTTTTTTTAAA
Organism: Ascarosepion bandense; assembly: GCA_037127315.1. Classification (NCBI taxonomy): domain Eukaryota; kingdom Metazoa; phylum Mollusca; class Cephalopoda; order Sepiida; family Sepiidae; genus Ascarosepion; species Ascarosepion bandense. The sequence continues at coordinate 5,095,833 of JBBBDQ010000328.1, read as the reverse complement.
ATACAGATTAGCTTTTTAAGCTGTCATCTTTCAAATAAAACGAACATTTAACTTTGAAACCGCAAATTTAAAATACATTTTTTTTATTTTAGAAGATCTACGGTAAAAATAGACTATGAGAGGAGTAAATTGAAATTTTATCAAGACATTTGTTGGAAAACGTATTCATGTGGCAAATTAAAATTTATTTATTTTTATGATCCGAGTGTCTGGTTTTCGTTGCAAAGTGACGAATAAGTTTTGCCATCCGAGACTTCCTAAGTAAGCTTTTCAAAATAACACTTTGAAACGAATGAACAGCCATACAAACGAACACATATTTTTAAATTTTTATATTAAAAAAAAAAGAAGTAAAAACAGTTTTTTATTTTATTTCTAACAAAAAATGATAGCTTTGTTTTGCACAATCGACTACAATGATTCAATGTTCTTTTATTAAGTAAGTAAAATATTATTAAAATCAGAATTCACCTAAACATTATGCTTTGCAATCGACTGCTTTTAAAAAAATTTCATGGTTAATAATTTGTATAAAACAAAATAAAACCTTCAAAGATAAATAAAATAAAAGCCACCTAATTTCTTTTGTACGTTTTTTAAAAATATTTATTCAAAATATCTCTGATGAAATTCTTGAAAATACTGAATTTATTTATTTTCATTGATTCTATTGTACTAACGAGCAAACCGTCACTTTTTTTTACTTTTAATTTAGGGAATATTAATGGAATAAAAAAAGGTGACTCATTTCAAAGGATTTTTTCTTTCAAAATTGTCTTTTTCAACTTACCTTTCAGTCACACAAGAAAATGAAGAGAAAAACAAAACGTGATGATTTAGGCTTTCAAATGATTTGTTAGTTGGCATTTCTCTGTCATGTCAACTTAACCAATGTTTGTATTGTTCGTTCAGTTCATATAATGTTGAAAAAACAAATGACAAAAACAAAACAAAAAACACAACACAAAAAGATAATTTTGCAGAAAATATTTCTAATGATTTTGTCGGCTGTGGCGAAAAGAAATGTTTAAACGGTGTTAGTCAAAATTTGGTTACTTGTATTTTAAAATCCTGAGATTTAAAGGCGTTATTCAAAACGAAAAAATAAAATGATAATTAATTAATAACTCGAATCCTGTTTTCAAAAATTAACCAAAAATAAGGGAATTATTCGATTTCAGTGAATTTTTTTCAGTACTTATTCATTAATGAATTTCATTTATACTGAAGAGGTTATTTTCTAAGAAAACATAACGTTGTGAAAATGATGTATGATTTTTTTATTTTTATGCCTCATTTTTCCTAAACATATAAGTTTAAATTCTCTTTTCTTCAATGTCTTAAAGAAGATAAAAGAGTTCCAATCATTCTCAAAAAGCTTTCATCTTTATTGCCATGTTTACAACGTTTTGGTCTTTGTATGCTTTGGCATTCTTCTGGTGCTAGGAATTTTGGACTGAACCCTTTATTTCGATCACTGGGGTAGATCATTCTCATTCTATGTGTGATGCAACTTCTGGTAGTCATGTAGTTATCCCCCTTTTAGCTTAACACTCTAAGTTATTTGTTAACCCACTGCTGTAGCGTGGTATTGAACTCACAACTCTTTGGGTCTTGTCACTGGAACTAACCCATGTCTATATCCACTGAGCCATGTGGCCTCAAGAAATCAGAATGTTATACCCCAGTGATCAAAATAAAGGGTTCAGCTGCTCTTGTGACATTGTTGAACGAAGGCCATTTTTAATCTTTTTCAGCCTAGAAAATAATCTCTCTCCAGAATAGCCAGTTTCTATCAAACACAGGAACAATTTGAATATTGTTTCCCCATTTGGAAAAACTGTCTGGATTTTTTCTCTTATTATCTGGTGGCTGAAACTTTCTTTTTCTGCCTGTTTGACAAACAAATGAAAAGTTCATCAACAAGATTGAGATCAACATCCTTTAAATATTTTTGTTTGAGTCTCTTGACAGAATGGAGAATTTTTTCTCGTGTTGCTTGCAGATCAGGTAAAACCAAAAGATTGTCAGCAGTAGATATTCTCTACAAATTTGAGTGAAGAGTTTCAATTACAGGGATAAATGTATGTATCTTAAACTTATCTCTTGGAGGAATTTCATCCTAGGCTTCAGTTGCACTGCTATCATTGTTGTCAGATTTGAGATCTTTTTTAGCATCTCCTCATATGAATAAATATTGGATAAATTTATCTTTTAAAAATATTTTTCATTTTTCAATTTTAGCTGCCTCCAAAGTCCAAAACTTTTTCAGGTGCTAACATTACTTGCCACAAATGTACATCACCTGGGAAGGTTCCTAGGTGATGTAGAGCTTTTGTAATTGACCTCAGATGCCCCTGGTGTGGGTTCTCCTGCCCAGCTACATAATGTATGTTGGTGTCAGTTTTTTGTTAGCAATCGTCAAGGCAACACTTTCATTTGTGCATTAGTTACCAGGTATTTTGTGTTCAGTAAAGATATTATTCAAAATGTCAAAAAGTCCTGCATTTATATATTTTTTGTAAATGAACAGAAAGTACAAAACATTTTGAAATGAAATCTTAATTTCACTACTTAAAAATCCACATGAGCATTACATGGCTAGCATCATATATATAGTCTACGGCTATATTGTGTTGAATACACCGGTTCCCATGCGATCACTGAAGTTAAGCAACATCGAGCCTGGTCAGTATTTAAATGGGTGACGATTTGAGAATACCAGGTGCTGTAAACGTAAGGACCAAGAATGGTCCACCGGTTCCCTCCAGGTGTGGGGATTGGGTGCAGGGCTAACAACCCTCCCCCGTAAAAAGTTTGTTACAGAGACAGCAACAAAAAGTTGCTGCCCTATGCACCATCTGGGTGTGATGGATAAATGATGAATGATGATGATCATATATATATATATATATATAATCTGTATGCACACAATATTTATCTGGTTTTATGTATTAATAGAAAAAAATACCTTCAGTGTATATGTATAAGCTGTCTTGTGAAATGTAAAGGGATATTGTGTTTATGCCTGGGTTCCATACTCAAGCTACTCCATTTTATAGAAGCTTTATAAAAATTTAAATACTCTATTAAAAAATATGAAAACTTAAGCACTTCCGGTTATAAAAATTTCAGATAAAGGATTCTCAATTTATATTAAAACAAAGAGCCTCGTTTAATATTAGCATTATTTGTTATGTTTTTCATTGATCAAGAAAAACATTCAAGCAAAAAGCAAAGCAAGCAGGTAGGCAATCTGATGGTATCTTAATTTAGAAAAATGTTGAAGAACACAACTCACAAGCATATGGTTTCTCTTCAGTGTGTGTTTGCATGTGCCTTTTCAAGCTAAAAACTTTCAAAAATCTTGCTCTACACACCTTACAAGTATATGGTTTCTCTCTGGTGTGTGCTTGAACATGTACTTTTAAGGTAGTTCCATCAGAAAATGCTGATGCACACAATTCACAAGAATGTTTTTTTTCTTGTATGTGTTCCCATGTGTACTTTCAAATTGCTACTGTCAGAAAAGGTTGATTCACATACCTGACAAAAATATGGTTTTTCTCCAGTGTGTGTTCACATGTGTCTTTTCAATGTCGAAGTCTCTGAAAATGCTGAATTACATAGGTCACAAGTATATGGTTTCTCTACAGTGTGTGTTCGCTTATGTGTTTTTAAAATAAAATCTCCTGCAAATCTTGCTCCACACACCTTACAATAATAGGGTTTCTCTCCAGTATGTATTCGCATGTGCAATTTTTAGGTGGTACTCTCAGAAAAAGCTGATGAACACACCTTAGAAAAATAGGATTTTTCTCCAGTGTGTGTTTGCATATGTCTTTTTAAGCTGAATTTCACAAAAAAAAAACATTCTACACACCTCACATGAATATACTTTTTCTTCAGTGTGTGTTTGCAAGTGTTTTTTCAACTTTGAACTTATAGAAAATGCTGAACAGTACAGCTCAAAAGTCATACATATGTTTGCTTTACCGTGCATATTTTCATGTACATTTTCAAGATGAAACCTTTAAAAATACTGCTCTACACACACTACAAGTGTACGATCTTTCTCTCAAGTATATGATTGGATGGATATTTTCAACCTAGACTTAACTTACACGGTTGATTTGCTACCTGAAAAATGTATGGTTTCTGTTTAATGTCCTTTCACAAGTATATTCAAATTTGAACTGCCTGAAAATGCTGAACTGCAAATATCAACAGAATGGAGTTTTCCTAAGTATTCATAGTCATGTGCTTTTTTTAAATTTATGATCTCTGAAAAATGTGATCCACATATTTTAATAGAGCATGGTTTATCTCCAAATTATCTGTGTTGAATGATTAGAAATTATAATTTTGGGGAAATGTCAAATCTCACAGTAATTGCAAGTGTTTATGTTGGAAATTAATTTTTGTTATCAGATAAACTAAGTTTAACATGAATAGATTTTCACAATCATTTTCTTTCTTATGCATATCAGAATATTTTAAAAATGTACTTGATTTCTTGACTTCAATTATTGTTTATAGCTGTTAGATTATCTGTTCTCTACAAATGGTACCTGCAAACAAAAAAGCTATTATTAAAAACAATACTTAACATTTGTTTTCCCTCATAATATAGAAAGTAATTTCTGATAGTTAATGTTTAGAATTTGGCTGATGAAAATAATAGAAATCTTTATCCTTTCTTCAACCCAGCCAACTTTAAAGAAAAGATACAAGGAAAAATAACACACACAGGATGTGTAAAAAAACATTGGTATTTACATGCAGTATAACTAGTTGTTCACAGATACACTACGGAATAAATGAAATGTATTAAATGTTTTTTGCTGGGGAAAAGAAAAACACATTCATAAGGGGGGACTACTTTCCAATGATAGTAAAATAATTAAAAGCTCAGTTTTTGTACCATTTTTATGTATTTTTAATGAAAATGAACATATTTTTTTCATTTATCAAATGATACATAATGACAGAGTCACAATACATTCATATGTTTCTCTTGTGGTCAGTTTTATTTTTATAATGTTACTTTAATATTATTCTGAAGGTAACTCAATATTAGCGAGTTATAATATTTCAGTATCTTTGCATAAAGCCAACATACTAAACAAATTCTTCAAATGATACACACTAATGCTCTTGGAAAATCTCTCTCGATTAATTCACTCAGAAAACAATCTCTTCAATGATGCACAGTAACACAGAATTTTCAAATTAATTTGTTAGTCTCCGGAAAAAAAAAAAACTATATATGTAATACTACATTATCCAATTCCAATGTAAGCAGTAAAATTTCGAAAGTGTTAGAAATGATTTTTTTTTATTTAAATATATTTTTTTCCGGACCCTTTTTGTGAGCCGGTGCAAAGTTTGTTTATCGCCCAATGGGAAGCCCAGAATTATATCTGGGTGTGAATTCCCAGATGACCTGTTTAGAGCACAAAATAAAAGGAACAAGACAAAAAGACAGTAGCCATAGAGAAAATTTGAGCATAATTAAAACGTCCCTTGACGAATGTCAAGTGATCATATTATTGTTGCCTTTCTCTCACCTTCTTCTTCATCGTTCACCAATCTTCTTAAGATGCTGATACCCTAAGGACTTTAAAGACACTCCTAACAAACTCTCACATGCACATATGTGTATACTCTTTCAGCAATTAATTAATGGCCAACAAATTTAAAAATGAATGTGAAATCTCAAACTTTTAGATTCCAATCAATATAATTTCTGTTTGAAATATACCGGAGTATTTTGCTTACTGGAAATAGTATATTTAATAGTATGTTGAATCATTTAGCTTTCCAATTAAAACTAAAATAAATCTTTCAAGAAAACTTTATTTGTAAAACTTTAATTTAAAAGTTAGTTATCAAAAATGAGTGCAGGTACCTATAAGGATTTTTTATGAGTTTTTATACTTTTGGTTTGGCCTTCTTAAGTTTATAATCCACTATAAAAGATGTATGAGAATATAAACTGACTGGTCAAAAGATTTTCCTGTGGTAGATTGCCATTACTTTCTGTGGTAGAGCAAGACTATAGAATCCGACTTGTCCTGATATGTAACCCATAGCTGGAGGGAAAAGTGTCAGATTAAAACCTTTCCCAAGAGTATTTACGCATAAGTGAGTGCAAAGAATTCAACTGGAATTTGAACACAGTTCTCCAATATCTCATTCTGAGTCGATATCCACTGCAGCACAACACAAAATGTGGCCAATGAAGCAACATAAAGACATTGGTTATTACTGTATATTTTTCTTTAGGTTTCACCAAAATGCTAGTTTTTTCTCTCAAAATGAAAGTAAACAATGATTTCACCCAGGTTTTTTAAACTTGCCAAAGATCCAGTGAATTATTCAATTTTAATAATTCTTTCAGCACTTACTCCTTAATAAATTGTATACTGAAGAGGTTATTTTCTTAAAAACAAACATTTAGGTTGTTGCTTGAATGGAAGGCATCATATTAGGCTTCATATTACTGAAACAAATAAGTTAAGTAAGTCCTATTTTCTTTACTATGCTAGGTGTACAATAGGAAAGTTCCAATCATTCTCTGATGGTTTCAAAAATATACGAAGATTAAAACATTTTTGTTGTGGGAGGATGTTTGCTTTTTTCATTCCTCCATCTGCAGGGTGCAAGTAGTTTGTAATATTCAGTGTCTCAGAGCTTTTTTGTTTATTGTTTGCAGGCGGCTCCATTTGATTGCCAATAATTATGAGAATATCCTGCCAAGGAGCCTTCACCTCTAGTCAGTTTATTTTGATAGTCACGCCAGACTTTTTTTTTCTTAAGCACCTGTTAAATCCTCTTTTCTTCACTATCCTCAATCCAGCAGGGTAGCTCCAGTCATTCTCAGACAGTTTTATTTGAGGGCATGGACCAACTTGTATTTTTTCTCATATACCCATGACATCTGCCTCTTCAATAAAACCCCTAGATCTTTCCTCAGCAAATTTAAATCTTTCTTTCAAAAAAATATTTCTTTATGATGACTTGTGAGATAAGTGAATATATTATTGTAATATCCTCCTAGCACAAAAAATTTTGGTTCTCAGCAAATTTATTATACTATACTACTACATCAGTGAGCCACTGACCTTATAACACTTTATTGAAGTTTCTGATATGATCTTCCTTGGTCTTTGCTGGCACTAAAACATCAATATATACTACGGGTAAAACGATGCAACCTCTGTTATGAAATTCTGCCATAAGTATGCATTATTTTACCAAATGGGTTGGTGGAGCTTGTTACTATTTTATGTATGAGTTTATTTTCTGAGAAAACATTTAGAATGTTGCAGCAATGTATTATTATTTCGTGTTAAAATTTCCTAAACACGTTAAATTCATTTTTCTCTACTGCCCTAGATTCATTAAAAAATATTTGCAATTATTCTCAGAGGGTTTAAGTGGCATGGAGGAATTCAGGTTTTATTTCCTCACAAGCACCCATGATACCTTTCACTTCAGGGACACTCTGACATCTTTCCTCATCAAACTCAAATCTTCCATCCAAAATCCTTTCTCTATGAGGAACAGTGAAATAACTGAATGTGTTATTGTAATTTATCTATAATTCTGAGATGAACAAAAAGTGTAGCATTTACACGATTTCTTTTTAAACATTATTTTTTTGTGTGTGTGTGAAATCATGATTAAACCAGAATAGTTGTGGGCAAAACTAAGTATATATGAAACCATTCAAAGATATCAGCTTAATTGTGCAAGCTTCATCACATTGAATGAGGTCTAACATTTATTAGCACATTTGTTGGATAATTTATTTTTATTTTCTGCCATTTTTTTAAGGTACTTGTTTCACAGTTTGCATTAGTTTTTCTGGGTATTTTCATGCCTATTATGTATTGCAGTGGTAAAATGTTCTTCAGATTACATTATCAAAGAATTTTAGGCCACTGTTTTAGGCTTCATATAACAGTTTTTGAGGTTTGAGGCAGTATTTCAATAGTATATGTGATAGTCTATGTTCATGTCAAATTTTATACAAAGTTCTGAGTAATGATGGCCAAATTTTATAATTTTTGGTAGTGGCTTGTACTGAGAATATATCCTGTTTAAATATAGGAAAATAAAGGGCATCATTTAAAAGGCAATTTTGCATATTTTCTTGTGAGGGCTTGCTTTTCCAATTGTCTGCCAACCTTTTGAGCATGCATGACAAATATTTCTAATGGGTAAATTGGAAATATATTGTTTTATGGAATAAATATTTATGGGTAAATAGTGACTCTTACTTTATTTTTATTTGACATTAAAATTTGTCAACTACTGCTTTATTTTATGTTTGTTTTAAATTCATTGATTCAATAAAGTAAACAAAGAACACTTTTGTTCAGTCAATTTAAAAAGTTTCAAATGTAGTTTCTTTGTTTAACTGTGATTAAGTGGCAAATACGGTTTTTGTTTTTAATTTCTTCATTTAATAAAAAAATGTTCTATCAACTTATCTGCTCCATCATGAATGAATTTTTTTTCAGGAAGAGTTGTAACCTAAAAGGTTACTACATGAATAATAACTCAAATGGAGGTGTGACGTAAATAGTAATATTTAATATGATGAAATACAAAACTCACAATATGTGTGAAGTAATAACCACTGCTAGTACAGAACTGCTGAACAGTAAGGAAACATCACCCCTCTCAATAGAGTCTAATCTGTTACATAAGAATTGGGAAATAGTCATTACTGTCCAGTGTCCATAGATACGTACATTACAGAAAGATAGTAACAAAAAAATAGTCTGCAGTTCTGCAGTTTAACACAACAATTTAATAAAAACTTTAATTGTGATATATTGAAGTTCCAAAGTACACAATCAAAACATTGCCTGTGTGTCATGGAGACTCTGTTAAAAAAACCTATCAGGATCAATGATATTTATGCAAGTTAAAAGTAAGCAAAGCAACAGTAACAAAGCAAAATGTTCCCCAAATAAGAATGGTGTTTACATGTGAAAAAAGGTACAGTCAAGTGATTGGAGCATTCTCACATCAAGAAATTGTTTAGGAACAAATTCCAACATGCATTTGTATGATTTGTCTATAAATTTGGAAAGGACATGTTTTCAGCAGTCATTCCTACAGTGAATGGAAGCAACAAATTTCACGTTCTATATAAGCAAGATACTTTGGTGTATTTCAATCCAAATTTAAACAGATTGAAATGCTTTTCTGTTTTTGTTGCAAAATATGTAAACTCATTCAGATGAACAGATATGATGACAACAAATAATTCTCTTTATTAAATAATCCTTAAAAAATAAACATAATTTTTTCAAAAAGGATTTAAGAAAAAGTTGATAAAGTGAAACAAATTTATTTTTAGGTTAAAATATGACAGAAAAGCATTTTTTTAATGACACTGGAATGTTTGATTGTGTCTGATTATATATGACAACAATGGAAATGCAGACTTCAAAATCTAACATGAATATGTTTTTTCCGTGTTTACATGAAGCTCAACAATGTTGGTATCACTAAAAAAGCAGATATACAAATTTCAAATAAAACTTGGTTTTCTCTCTATTAGAGATATGAACATAAAGAAGTACATTTGACTTTTGTACAAACTGAAATCAAGAAAATATGCAAAAATGTCTTCTATCCTGTTTGCATATGACAGTTCAATGATGACTTCAATGAAAATACAAATTCCACAAACTTCTAAAACATAACATTTCTCTCCAGTGTGCGTTCACATATAGCATGTCAAATTTGGCTTATATGAAAAGACATTTGTACAAACTACACAATATGGTTTCTCTTAAGTGTATCTTTGCAGATGGCATTTGTAATGTGGCTTTTGTGAAAATGCAGATACACAATCTTTCCAAAAATATAGTTATTCTCCATTGTGCATTCAAAAATGCACCTTGAAACTTGACTAACATGGAAATGCAGATGCAATAACTAAATAAGAATGTGGTCCTTCTCCAATGTCTTTGCAAATGGGAGTTCAAATGTAACCACTGTTAAAACGGATGCACAAACATTGTACAAATATGGTTTCTCTTCATTGTGTTTGTATATAATATTTCAAATATGACTTATCTGAAAATGCAGATGTACAAATTTTAAAAGAATATGGTTATTCAGAAGTGTGTGTACGTATATGATACACCAAAGAGGACTTCTCAGAAAATGTAGATCCACAAAATTCACAAGAATGTGGTTTCTCACCTGTGTGTGTTCGCATATGGCACTTCAAATATGACTTGTCTGAAAAAGCAGACCCACAAACTTCACAAGAAAATGGTTTCACTCCACTGTGCGTTTGCATATGGCGGATCAAAGGTGCCTTCCGAGAAAATGCAGATCCACAAACTTCACAAGAATATGGTTTTTCTCCAGTGTGTATTTTCATATGGGACACCAAAGATGACTTCTGTGAAAATGCAGATCCACAAACTTCACAAGCAAATGACTTCTCTCCAGTGTGTGTTTGAATATGACAAACCAAATTTGACTTACGTGAAAATGTAGATCCACAAACTCCACAAGAATATGGTTTCTCACCTGTGTGTATACGCATATGACGCTTCAAATATGACTTGTCTGAAAATGCAGATCCACAGACTTCACAAGAATATGGGTTTTCTCCAGTGTGTGTTCGAATATGACGCTTTAAATCTGACATCACAGAAAAGGCAAATGCACAAACTTCACAAGAATATGGTTTTTCTTGAGTGTGTGTTCGCTTATGGCGTTTTAAATATGAATTGTCAGAAAATGCAGATCCACAAATTACACAAGTATATGGTTTCTCCCCAGTGTGTGTTCGCATATGACGCTTTAGATAAGATTTGTCTGAAAAAGCAGATCCACAAACTTCACAAGTATATGGCTTCACTCCAGTATGCGTTTGCATATGGCGGTTTAAAGGTTCTTTCCGTGAAAATGCAGAACCACAAACTTCACAAGAATATGGTTTTTCTCCAGTGTGTGTTTGCATATGGCACACCAAAGATGTCTTCTGTGAAAATGCAGATCCACAAACTTCACAAGCATATGACTTCTCTCCAGTATGTGTACGCATATGGCAATCCAAATTTGACTTACGGGAAAATGCAGAGCCACAAACTTCACAAGAATATGGCTTTTCACCAGTATGTGTTCGCATATGGCGCTTCAAATATGACTTTTCTGAAAATGTAGACCCGCAAACTTCACAAGAATATGGTTTTTCTCCAGTGTGTGTTCGAATATGACGCTTCAAGTCTGACATGTCTGAAAAGGCAAATGCACAAACTTCACAAGAATATGGTTTCTCGCCAGTGTGTGTTCGCATATGGCGTTTCAAATATGACTTGTCTGAAAATGCAGATCCACAAACTTCACAAGAGTATGGTTTCTCCCCGGTGTGTGTTCGCATATGGCGCTCCAAAAGTGTATTCCGTGAAAATGCAGATCCACAAACTTCACAAGAAAATGGTTTTTCTCCAGTGTGTGTTTGCATATGCCGCTTCAAATATGACTTGTCTGAAAATGCAGATCCACAAACTTCACAAAAGTATGGTTTCTCTCCAGTGTGTCTTCGCATGTGGCGCTTCAAATGCGTCAACCATGAAAATGCAGATCCACAAACTTCACAAGGATATGACTTCCCAGAAGTGTGCATTTGCATATGACATTCTAAATTTGACTTGTGGGCAAATGTTGATGCGCAAACTTCACAAGAAAATGGTTTCTCCCCTGTGTGTATTCGCACATGATACATCAAATGTGACTTCCGTGTAAAGACAGAACCACAAACTTTACAAGAATGTGATATACCTTCAGTGTATGTTTCCATGTGATGCTTCAGATTAAACTTCATTGAACATGCAGATCCACCAAATTCGCAAGAATATGGTTAGTTTTGTGTTTTTGATATAGCAAACTGAATCTGAATCATATGAAATGGTTGAAAACTTTACAAAAACATACCTTCTTATTTTTTTCTCATATGTCACACTAAGGTTCTACAAAAACAAAACAAATAAGAACCTTTACAGTACATGTTTTCTTGCCAGTTAATATGCTTTTGAAAATATAGATATACAACTTATGTATGAATATTGTTGCATATATTTTTCTGTTTTTGATGGTAAGACAAAAGTCTGGTTTCCTTTCATTTAAATTCTCAATGACAGTTTTTATGTATATCATGATTTTCTATTCATCTGTAAAGAAAAAGAAATAAAACAAATTAACTGAGATCATAAAATTATATCAAATCCATTCATATTTAATAGACATATGTATTTATTAGCATCTTCAAAAAGTTCTCACTGATTTTTCATGAAAATGTAATGTTTTACAAAAATTAGAAAGAAATATATCACTAGCCACTAATTTTTCCTTTCTGGCTGCATCTGAATTCCATGTTAGAAAAAAGACACATCTTTTGAGGACAACCATATTTTAGATGTTCATAAGAAAGTACTGTTCAGACAGGCCATGTGCCATCAATCGGAACAAGTGATAATTGGATGGGGCAATGATTGATGAATACAACAGGTGGGAATCGGACTTCACACTTAAGTGTATCCAAGTAGGTTTTCACCCATTTTACAAGATGTTACCAAGCATCATGTTGCAAAATCACCTTCCATGAAGGTTCCGGTCAGTGTGTGCAGCTTATAATAACTACACCCAACTAGTCCTACCAAATGCAGAGCAGAAGCTTCAAACCATGGATATTTGGTTTTGCTACTGATATTGATGCATGGCCAGGCCTACCCCATGAACTTCTACACTTAGGGTTACCATAGTGTATCCACTTTTTATCACTGGGCATATCATACAAAAACATTTCCTTTCCTACCACTGAAGCAGCTGTTCGCACATGACCAGACGCCATTTTATGGCCCTTGGCTTCAACATGTATGGCATCCATTGTCTTGCTTTTGAATCATTCCTAATCTTTTCAAAAATTTCAAAACTGTTGTGGGATTAACTCCTAATGATTCTGCAAGTTCAGCCTGCACCTGACATGAGTCTTCATGAAATAATGCCTCCAAGTTTTCATCTTCAAACTTTTTTGGTGCACCAGAGCATTATCTTCAACATCAAAATCATTGTTTTTGAAGTGTCTAAACCAATCTCTGCATGTTGTTTCTGATAGAGCTTGGTCACTGTTAGTCTCAACAACAATTCTGTATCATTCAGCTGCAGATTTCTTTTGAATAAAGTAGTGCAGAAAAATTATGTGAAAATATATTGTCCTTGGCATGAGATCCAGCATGTTTGATACTATAAAATACAAAGTTGTTTACACTTCGGCAAAATGACATACACTAAATTTCAAGCTTGTTCATAATATTTCCTTATAGATGCATAACCATCTGAAACATGCAATTCTGGGAAGGCCATCTGTTCAAAAACAAAACTTATTCAATTTTCTAATATATATTAAAGCTTGCTGAGATCGGTACAAGGAAGCAATAATGCCACAGCCAGGAAAAATCAATAGAAAGCAAAAACTTTATCTGAAATGATTCCCTTTCTAGTTGAAAAACAATATATAAGTATAATGGTTATTTTTCTTAAAAATTTAAAATCTCTAAAATATTATACTTTAGAGATCTTTCTTTCCACTTTTAAACAAACTGAGTTTTCACAAAAGACAAGCAGACAACAGCAGTGATTATGATATAAACAAAAGAATAAAAATAAGAAAAAAAAATGAATTTAATCCTTAATTTTAAAATGAGGCAAAAAGAAACATTATCATCAAGAGAAGTCTCATTTTTTTTCTTTAAGGATGAAGCAATGTTAATATAAATATTGTCCTTTCCTAAAGCACCTCATCATAGAAGTGTTTTAAAATTAAAATCCAGTGGGAAATTATACCAAGTGTGACTTTTGATTTGGTCAAATGAAGCCAAGCATATCAAATATTTCTGATAGACTTAAGGTGTACTCACAATTGAAAGATGCCTAAAGCTTATCTTGGTCTAAATGTGACAAAGTTGAATTGGTGTGAAGAGTTAAAATTCTAATCAAGTTCACTTTAATATTTGTCTGCATTTCTTACATGAGACACTGTAATTATTTACACTATTCATATTGTTTTGACTGTTGTCCTCATTTATAATGCCATATTCACGTTTTGCTGTTGTACAATTTAGCCTTGATCAGGTGATTGCAATTTGGATCCATGCCTTGCCTCTTTCATATATTTAAGTATCTTTTAACTCTACTTCAAGTTTTTGTTTATCGTTATTGAGCACACTACTGTACCAACAGTTTTATTCACTAGGCCATGTACCTTCGAATACATCACTGTATGAATTTTAGAGACGTAAAACCTAATGTCTCAGTAAACATTTTTTACCAGAGCTCATATAACAATTTGCTCTTATTGTTTTCTGTAGTACTTAGCCAGCAGGAACCAGTGCATATGCAAAAATGTCCCAAGCTGGCAAATCATAGACATGCAAATGGGAAATAGTATTCCAGAGTGCTAGAGAAAAACAATATAAACAAATTATAAGCTCTAGTAAAAAAGTGTTTGCTAAGATATTAGATTTATGACTCCCCAAAATTCATACACTGATGTACATACCTCCACACATTTTCAATAACTTTTAAATTCAATTTTTAAAAATAAAAATATTTTCCTGAAGCTTGCATTTTAGTGTTAATTGAATGCTAAATGATTACATCTACTATCTCGAGTAAGCAAAATACTCTCGTGCATTTCAAATTGAAATTATAGTTTAAAACGTTTTTGATCATTTTTGAGTAAACAACACATTTGCAAAGAAAAATTAATTCTCAGTTTTAAAAATCTTGCAAAACTAAAATATACATCTGTGACATTATTTTTGGAAAATTAGCAAATTAAAAGTTAAATCAATCTGATTTGCACAAATATTAGATGCTTAGAGCATGTAATTTAGAATAAAAGTATTTCTTAATCACTAATGTACAAACTAATTGATGACAGCTAAGTATGGTTGATCAGAATTGACATAATTGTCCAAATTTTTTTCTGTAAGAGTAAGAAACCATAAAACACATGATCTTTTGATATAACATAGAAAATATTATACTTAAAAAAATTTCCTATTAACAACAAAAATTAAAAATTATTTTAAAAATCTGTTGGCACGATGATTTCTATTAGACGTTTCAATTTTTGATGTGCGTTGTGGTACAGTGTATATCGGCTCGGAACGAGAAACCGGGGAGCCGAGTTCGAATTCCAGTTGAATCCATTGTATTCACTTACGCGCAAATACCCTTGGGAAAGGTATTAATCCGTCTCTTCCTTCCAGTTATGGGTTAAATAGCAGGACAGATTGGGTTCTATAGCCTTGGTCAGCAACCAGTCTACCACAGAAAGCAATGGCAACCTACTGCGGGATAATCTTCTGCCCAGTCAGTCATGTCTCTGTCGAGACATGATCGCCCAAGCGTGTATCACGTATGGCACTTTGACTGAAATATAGTTTTCACTTAATAACTGAACCACAATAAGGTTTTGTAGAATATTTTTAAAATTTTGTAATTTTATAATCATATTTAAAAAAAAAGAAAATGAAAACAGTTCTGGTAAAAATTCATAATTCATCAATTATATTTTTATCTTTAGACTATAATTTCCTTAATATATATATATATATATATATATATATATATATATATATATACACACACACACACAAATGAATAACAATAAAGAAAATAATTGCATTGTTCAAAATAATAATTTAAAATTGTGCTCAATATAAAGAAGTCAGTTGAGTGCCATACGTGATACCGGATAGGGAGATCATGTCTGGAAAGAGACATGACTGACTGGGCAGAACATTATCCCGCAGTAGGTTGCCATTGCTTTCTGCAGTAGACTGGTTGCCAGTGAAGGTTATAGAACCCAATATGTCCTATTATTTAACCCATAACTGGAGGGAAGAGAAAGATTAATACCTTCCCCAAGGGTATTTTAGTGTAAGTGAATGCAAAGAATTCAACTGGAATTCGAACTTGGCTCCCCAATTTCTCATTCCGAGTTGATATCCACTGCACTACATAAATATTCATTATTAATTATTATGTTAGAACATGTACAAACTACTACAAAATTGTACATTTTGTTTTGACATTGAAAGAACAATGTCTTATTAGGTAGTTAACAATGATCGTAATAAACATTTTATTTAAAAATTATTTATAAGAACATAACTTCCCTTCATATTTGGAATTTTTTTCCATATGAAGTAAAAAGATATTAAAAAGGGGAAAGAAAGAGGGAAGAAAAGATCATAAAATAAGATGAGAAATCAAGAAAAGAAAAAGAAAGAGTTAAAGATACATTTTTTTCCTCTTCACTTTCTATGTCTTCTCTATCTTCCCTTTCTTCATATGCTGTTTTTTTTAGCGATTTAGTGGAGGTACTTAAATTTATGTAATAAAAAATAATGTTGAATCATTGCAGTTGATGGAAAAATTATCACTTTTTCGAGAGAATGAAAATAGCATCATTTTTATTTTAAATATAAATTTTTGTTCGTTTGCACAGCCATTTTTTACACTTGATTCATTTCAGTGCTATTTTAAAAAGTTTACTTAGGAACTTTAATTCAAACTTCAAGTTAATAATATTTGTTTCAAATTAGAATTATACTTTAATTCAGCTAATACTCGTCAAATAACATTGCATAAAATGTATTTTATTTTTGGAATATTTTTTTATAAAAGTCGGTACCGCCACTCATTCGCAAAAAAAACAAAAACAAAAAAACAAACCTGATAGTGAAAACAGTAGGGAAGCATTGGCTTCAGCCGAGGCCGTCGCTATAATATATATATATATATATATATATATATATATATATATATATATATATATATATATATATATATAATATATAGCGACGGCCTCGCTTCAGCAGTCAGTTCCATAGTGTGAAGAAAAAAGACTTAAACTTAAAAATATATTTTTTCCATCAAAATATGCATTTTGTTATTATTTAGAAGAAAGGTCAAAGTATTTTTTTTTTAATCCTTTCTAACACTGTAAAAAAAATCCTACTAAAAAAGGATCACTTTGCAATCGGCTGCTCATTTTGTTAAGTACATTATTTTTTATTTTAAAAAAAGTCTTTGTGGATAATTTCTACTAATTTTGTTTTACCGAGTGAGAAAGTTTTTCGTTTAGTTGAATAAAAAAGTATTCCAGTCAAATTTTCCTAAATCCTACAAACCAAAAAATATCATTTGTCTTCAATAATATTTCCAATATAAGCTAAATTCTCAAGACTAGAGAGAGTAACACGGAATTTTTTCAATTTTAGAATTTCTTAAATAAAAATACAACAAGGATATAAAAAGTAACGATGTCAAATTTAAAAGATGTTTTATGAAGAAGAAAAAGTTTTAAGAAACGGGGAAATAAATCAGTAAATAACCATTTCTATTTCATCAAAATTGTTTCGATTTTTCCACTTACCTTTTGAACAGAAAATTCAACCACAAAAAAATAAAATAAAAAATAAAAAACAACTTCAAATCTTTGTGTTCAAATGATTTTGTTAGGATTTTTCTTCTTTTCTAACCTAACCAATGTTTGTTTGCTGAGTCCGTAATAATGGCGAAGTTAAAATAAATAACGCAAAGAATTAAATTAAAATAATAAAAAAAAACAAAAAAAAACAACTACGATACAAAGAGGAAGTTACTTTAAAAAAAATAATTCCAATGATTATGCCAGCAAAAAAAGTGGAAAACATTAAACGGTGTAAATCAAGATTTTGTTCCCTGTCCTTAGATTATTTTTCGCGTTTGGAGTTATAAAATGCATGGTCATTACGATATCAAATAAGAGATGTTTATTTTATCGGCACCAGTGATTGAAGATGCAGACTAATCAAATAACAACATTTAAAATTAAATAATAAAATCCCCTCTTTATGCATATCAGAATATTTTAAAAATGTACTTGATTTCTTGGTTTACTGTTAAACAGATAATCTGTTCTCCACAAATGGTACCGGCAAATAAAAAAGCTATTATTAAAAACAATACTTAACATACATTTTCCCTCATAATATAGGAAGTAATTTCTGATAAAGAAGAAATACATTCGTATGAGGAGACTACTTTCCAATGATAAGTAAAAGCTCAGGTTTTTTGTACCATTTTTATGTATTTTTAATGAAAATGAACTTGTTTTTTTCATTTATCAAATGATGCACAATGACAAAGTCACAGTTCATTACATGTTTCTCTTGTGATCAGTTTTATTTTTATAACGTTAGTTTTTCATAATGTTATTCTGAAGCTAACTTTAATATTAGCGAGTTATAATATTTCAGTATCTTTGAGTAAAGCCAATATACTAAACAAATTCTTCAAATAATACACACTAATGCTCTTCAAAAAACTCTCTCGAGTAATTCAGTCACAAAAACAATCTCTTCAATGAGTCACAGCAACACAGAATTTTCAAATTAATGTGTTGTTCACTGAAAAAAAAATAATGATATATGTAAAATAAAATCCAATGTAAAAAAAATTCTAAAATTTCGAAAGTGTCAGAAAGGATATGTTTTTTTTTAATTTAAAATAATTAACAAATACTTTGATTTTTCCTTTTCTTAACAAAATTTTTGATGGAAGAATAATGTTTTTTTTTTAAAGTTTTTTTTAAGCATGTCATTGATGTGGCACAAGTTTGAAAGTATAGAGTACCCAATGAACTCAGTCAAGTTTCTTCAAAGAAAAAAGTCATCACGCCAGACAAGCTAGTTAAGCATTATTTACTAATCGAAAATTGGAAAGTTTAACAATACAAATGAAATCACTTGACTTAACCATCGTATTTTCAAAATTATTTTTAAATTATTTTTTCTGTGCATTTGAAGTTTTTATTTTTATATGGTAAATTCTATGTGTACAATTCTGTACATTACAAACTCAATTGTTTCACGGTTTCTTCCTCTCAAAGGAAACAAATTTGACAATTATGTCACTTGTGATCGCTATACACTTATTTTATCTCTCATCTGTCAAGCTGTCATCAACATGTTAAATACGGGAGAAAGGTCAGACATTTCAACACAGTGTTTAAGAAATAGTTTTATTCTCATGCTACAAATAAGTAATTCTTGTGTAAATCAGATTAATTTAACATTAAATTTGCTAATTTACCAAAAATAATCTGTCACAGATGTATACTTTATTTTTGCAAAATTTTAAAAACCAAGAATTAACTTTTCTTTACAAATGCATTGATAGCCAATAAAATTCAAAATTAATATAAAATCTCAAAATTGTAGTTTCCAATCATGTAATAAGTGATTGGTAGAGTTTACAATTGAGTGGAGAAGTCAGATGGGCTTGTAGAAAAGCTTTATTCAACTAAGAACTGGTGTTAGGGGTATAGGGTTAAGGGAAATGATTAATTTCCCCAACACTATATTTTTAGGCAACACAAATGAATTACGAAACTTCCTTTTTAAAACAACAACAAAGAATGGTTTATTCGCTTAGTAGGCGTACAAGAGGGATAGTGTATAAGTGTCCATTTGGTTCGCTGGTCGGTAGGCTGGTACTTGGTTTGTAGGAAGAGTGTGCGAAGCTAGCGGCAGCGTATTCTTCAGCGAAAGGGTTCCAAGGGGAATCAGTGGCAGCGATGTGAGAGAGACGTCTGTTTCTCCCGCTGGCTCATGGCTCTCTGCCTTTTGTCCGTTCTACCAAAAAGGACTAGGAAAATAGTTCTAGAGAGGAAGAAGGAATTAATGCGCTCTGCCAGTTGATTGGTTATGAGTGACCGAATCTCCCGTCGGGGGCACTGATTTGCGAAAGGAAATAGATCTGTGGCTGCTACAGGGGTATCCACAGCTAATATGGCCTTTCACCAGTCAACTAAACAAAAGGGGAACAACTCGTTCCAAGAAAGTAAGGGAGATTATATAGTTCCTTCCTTTATCACCACAAATCAATATCATTTCTGTTTGAAATACACAAGAGTATTTCACTAACTGGAAAGAGTAAATTTAATCATTTAGCTTTCAATTAAAACTAAAATAAATCTTTCAAGAAAACTTTATTTGTAAAAGTTTAATTTGAAAGTTAGTTATCAAAAATGAGTGCAGGTATCTACATAAAGGATTTTTATGAATTTCTATGCTTTTGGTTTGGCCTTGTTAAGTTTATAATCCACTATAAAAGCTGTATGAGAATACAAACTGACTGGTCAAAAGATTTTTCTGTGGTAGATTGTCATTACTTTCTGTGGTAGACCAAGGCTATAGAATCCAACTTGTCCTGATATGTAACTCATAGATGGAGGGAAAAGTGTCAGATTAAAACCTTTCCCAAGAGTATTTACACATAAGTGAGTGCAAAGAATTCAACTGGAATTTGAACACAGTCCTCCAATATCTCATTCTGAGTCGATATCCACTGCAGCACAACACAAAATGTGACCAATGAAGCAACATAAAGATATTGGTTATTGCTGTATATTTTTCTTTAGGTTTCACCAAAATGCTAGTTTTTTCTCTCAAAATGAAAGTAAAAAATTGTTTCACTTTGGTTTTTAAATTTGCAAAATATCAGTGAATTATTCGATTTTAATAATTTTTTCAGCACTTACGCCTTAATAAATTCTACACTGAAGAGGTTATTTTCTTAAAAACGAACATTTAGATTGTCGCTGGAATGGAAAGCATCATGTTAGGCCTTATGTTACAAAACAAATAAGTTAAATAAGTCCTATTTTTTTCACTATCCTACGTGTACAATAGGAAAATTCAAATCATTCTCAGATGGTTTCAAAAATATACAAAGAATAGAACATTTTCTTGTGGGAGGATCTTTGCTTTTTTTATTCCTCCATCTGCAGGGTGCAAGTAGTTTGTAATATTCAGTATCTCAGAGGTTTTTTTATTGTTTGCAGGTGGCTCCATTTGATTGCCAATAATGATGAGAATATTCTGCCAAGGAGCCTTCACCTCTATTCAGTTTATTTTGATAGTCACGCCAGACTTTTTTTTTTAAGCACCTGTTAAATCCTCTTTTCTTCACTATCCTCAATCCAGCAGGGTAGCTCCAGCCATTCTCAGATAGTTTTATCTGAGGGCATGGACCAACTTGTGTTTTTTCTCACAGATACCCATGACATCTGCTTCTTCAATGAAACCCCTAGATCTTTCCCCAGTAAATTTAAAACTTCTGTTCAAAAAAATGTTCCTTTACGATGACTTGTGAGATAAGTAAATATATTATTGTAATATCCTCTCAGACAGAATAAAGGAATTTTGGTTCCCAACAAATTTATAGTATACTACTACATCAGTGAGCCACTCACCATATAACACTTTATTGAAGTTTCTGATATGATCTTCCTTGGTCTTTGCTGACATCAATATATACTATAGGTAAAACGATGCAACCTCTGTTATGAAATTCTGCCATAAGTATGCATTATTTTTACCAAATGGGTTGGTGGAGTTTGTTACTATTTTATGTATGAGTTTATTTTCTGAGAAAACATTTAGAATGTTGCAGCAATGTATTATTATTTCGTGTTAAAATTTCCTTTCAAAAAATATTTCTTTATGATGACTTGTGAGATAAGTGAATATATTATTGTAATATCCTCCTAGCACAAAAAATTTTGGTTCTCAGCAAATTTATTATACTATACTACTACATCAGTGAGCCACTGATCTTATAACACTTTATTGAAGTTTCTGATATGATCTTCCTTGGTCTTTGCTAGCACTAAAACATCAATATATACTATAGGTAAAACGATGCAACCTCTGTTATGAAATTCTGCCATAAGTATGCATTATTTTTACCAAATGGGTTGGTGGAGTTTGTTACTATTTTATGTATGAGTTTATTTTCTGAGAAAACTTTTAGAATGTTGTAGCAATGAAAAGAATTATTATTTTGTGGTACATATTTCCTAAACACATGTTAAATTCTCTTTTCTCTACAGCCCCAGATTCATTAAAAATATTTGCAATTATTCTCAGAGGGTTTACATTGCATAGAGCAATTCAGGTTTTATTTCCACACAAACACCCATGATACCTTTCACTTCAGGGATACTCCAACATCTTTCCTCATCAAACTCAAATCTTCCATCCAAAAACCTTTCTCTATAAGAAACTGAAATAACTGAATGTGTTATTGTAATTTGTCTATACTTCTAAGATGAAATACCATTTACACTATTTACATTGTTCAGACTATTGAAGTCATCTTTAATTACATGTTTACAACATTTGGGGGCATTATATGCTCCAGCCTTTTCAGTTGCAAGGAATTTCAAACCAAACCCTTTATTTTGATCATTGGGGTATATTATTCTCATTTTATGTGCAATGCCACTTCTGGTAGCAATGTACTTATTAAGGTAATTTGGCTGGTTTTGAACCTTTTAAAACTCTTCAACTTGAAATAAACATCATCACCAGATAAGACACAGGTAGAGTTGAAACAAAATAGCTACTTATGTAGTGATAGTATAACATATTTATGCTGTAAATTCTAAATAAATATATATATATATACCAAGATTTTCTAAAGAAATTTCAAAAATAATCTTATTCATTTGTGAATAAGTACTGAAAATTTCATCATCAAATCCAACAATAATCCGTTTTTGCAAGAATTGCCAATATAATGTCTTTTTTTACTGCAAAAAAGATACTAAAATTCCCTATTCTAATATTTGACCACTTTGCTGGGCCAAAATTTCCAAGGTACTAGAATGGATAAAAAAAATTAATAAATCATAAAAAAATCTTTTTTTTCTTTTTTTTTCTTAATAACATAAATATTTTGATAAAAAAAGGGTTTTATCAAGTTAGGTTCCTTTTTGTTTAATCATGGTATGCTCTTTTTGAAAGAATTTTTGGAGGCACTTTTTTTTACCATAAAAGAATGCTATTTCATATGTAAGCTCTGTGTTTTAAACTTTTAAAATCACAAATCTGAAATATTTGTTGTGGAATTATGCCATACTGATTATTTACTCCTTTTTAGATTTTTTAAAATTATTTGTATTTTTATTACTATATTACAGTTGTTATCATTATGACTTTCATTTAAATGCACCTGTTCCAGTTTGATATCAGTTGTAACCTATAAACTTTGAATAATAAAAAAATTGTTCAAAGCTATTTGGTTTTATCAAAGTCACATTTTTACAGGTCATTTTGTACAGTGTATTCAACAGTTACACTGACTTGTACTGATATCTTGCCATATATCTTGTACCTTATTTTTTGGTGTGTATGTATGAAACCATGATTAAACCAGAATAGTTGTGGGCAAAACTAAGTATATATGAAACCATTCAAAGATATCAGCTTAATTGTGCAAGCTTAATCACATTGAATGAGGTCTAACAGCATATTTGCTGGATAATTTATTTTAATATTGTGCCATTTTGTTGATGATATTTATTTCACTGTTTGCATTAGATTTTTGGGGTATTTTCATGCCTATTTTGCATTGCAGTTTTAAAATGTTCTTCAGATTACATTATCCAAGAATTTTATGCCACTGTTTCAGGCTTCATATGATAGTTTTTGAGGTTTTTGCAGTATTTCAATAGTATATATGATAGTCTATCTTTATGTCAAATTTTATACAAAGTTCTGAATAATTATGGCCAAATTTTATAATTTTTGGTAGTTACTTGTACTGAGAATATATCCTGTTTAAATATAGGAAAATAAAGGGCATCATTTAAAAGGCAATTTTGCATATTTTCTTGTAAGGGTTTGCTTTTCCAATTTTCTGCTAAACTTTTGAACATGCATGACAAATATTTCTAATGGGTAAATTGAAAATATATTGTTTTGTGGATTAAATATTTGTGAGTAAATGGTGACTTTTAGTTTATTCTTATTTGACATTAAAATTTGTCAGCTTTATTTTATGTTTGTTTTAAATTTATTAATTCAATTAAGAAAAAAAATAACACTTTTGTTCTGTTAATTTAAAAACTCTGAAATGTAGTTTCTTAGTTTAACTGTGATTAAGTGGCAATACGGTTTTTGTTTCGAATTTACTAATAAAAAAATGTTCTATCAACTTATCTGATTCATCATGAATGAATTTCTTTTTCAGGAAGAGTTGTAACCTAAAAGGTTACTGCATGAATAATAAATCAAATAGATGGTGTGAAGCAAATAGTAATATTTAATATCATGAAATACAAAACTACAAGATGTGGGAAGTAATAACCACTGCTAGTAGAGAACTGCTAGACAGTAAGAAAACATCACCCCTCGCAATTGAGTCTAATCTGTGACATAAGAATTGGGACTAGCATGGAAATGCAGATTCATAAACTACATAAGAATGTGGTCCTTTTCCCATGTCTTTGCAAATGGGACTACAAATGTAACCACTGTGGAAGCACAGATGCACAAGCATTGCACAAATATGGTTTCTCTTCATCGTGTGTTCATATATAATGTTACAAAGATGACCTGAAAATTCAAATCCACAAATTTTAAAAGAATATGGTTACTCAGTAGTGTGTGTTTGTATATGATACACCAAAGATGACTTCTCAGAAAATGCAGATCCACAAAATTCACAAGAATGTGGTTCCACTCCAGTAGTGTCTGTTTGCATATGCCACTTCAAATACGACTTCTCTGAAAAAGCAGATCCAGAAACTTTACAAGTAAATGGTTTAACTCCAGTGTGTGTTTGCATATGGCGGATCAAAGGTGCTTTCCGAGAAAAGGCAGATCCACAAACTTCACAAGAAAATGACTTCTCTCCAGTGTGTGTTCGCATATGGCAATGCAAATTTGACTTACGTGAAAATGCAGAGCCACAAACTTCACAAGGATATGGCTTCTCACCTGTATGTGTTTGCATATGGTGCTTCCAGTATGACTTCTCTGAAAATGTTGATCCACAAACTTCACAAGAATATGGTTTTTCTCCAGTATGTGTTCGAATATGACGCTTCAAGACTGATATGTCTGAGAAGGTGAATGCACAAACTTCACAAGAATATGGTTTCTCCCCAGTGTGTGTTCGCATATGGCGCTCCAAATTTGATTTACGTGAAAATGCAGAGCCACAAACTTCACAAGAATATGGCTTCTCACCTGTATGTGTTCGCATATGGTGGCTCAAATATGACTTCACTGAAAATGTAGATGCACATACTTCACAAGAATATGGCTTTTCACCAGTATGTGTTTGCATATGGCGCTTCAAGTATGATTTCTCAGAAAATGTAGACCCACAAACTTCACAACAATATGGTCTCTCTCCAGTGTGTGTTTTCATATGGGACACTAAAGATGACTTCTGTGAAAATGCAGATCCACAAACTTCACAAGCAAATGACTTCTCTCCAGTGTGTGTTCGCATATGGCAATGCAAATTTGATTTATGTGAAAATGCAAAGCCACAAACTTCACAAGAATATGGCTTCTCACCTGTATGTGTTTGTATATGGTGCTTCCAATATGACTTCTCTGAAAATGTAGATCCACAAACGTCACAAGAATATGGTTTTTCTCCAGTGTGTGTTCGAATATGACGCTTCAAGTCTGACATGTGGGAAAATGCGAATGCACAAACTTCACAGGAATATGGTTTCTCGCCAGTGTGTGTCCGCATATGGCGGTCTAAATTTGACTTACGTGAAAATGCAGAGCCACAAACTTTACAAGAATATGGCTTCTCACCTGTATGTGTTCGCATATGGTGATTCAAATACGACTTCTCTGAAAATGTAGACCCACAGACTTCACAAGAATATGGTTTTTCTCCAGTGTGTGTTCGAATATGACGCTTCAAGACTGACTTGTCCGAAAATGCAGATTGACAAACTTCACAGGAGTATGGTTTCTCCCCAGTGTGTGTTCGCAGATGACGCTCCAAACTTGACTTACGTGCAAATGCAGAGCCACAAACTTCACAAGAATATGGCTTCTCACCAGTATGCGTTTGCATATGGCGCTTCAAGTATGACTTCTCTGAAAATGTAGCTGCACAAGCTTCACAAGAATATGGTTTCTCTCTAGTGTGTGTTCGAATATGATGCTTCAAGTCTGACATGTCTGAAATCCTAATTCACAAACTGTACAAGAAGATGGTTTGTTTCAATGTGTGTTTGCATATGTTGCTTCACATATGCCTTGTCTGAAAATGCAGATCCATAAAGTTCACAAAAGTATGGTTCCTGTCCAGTGTGTCTTCACATTTGGCACTTTAAATGTGTTAAACATGAAATGCAGATCCACGAACTTCAAAAATGTGACTTCTCAGAAGTGTGCATTCACCTATGGCATTTTAAATTTGACTTGTGGGCAAATGTTGATCCGCAAACTTCATAAGAAAATGGTTTCTCCCCTGCATCAGATGTGACTTCCGTGTAAATACAGAAGCACAAACGTCACAACAATGTGATTTACCTCCAGCACGTATTTTCATGTGATGCTTTAAATTCAACTTCATAAGAAAATGGTTTCTCCCCTACATCAGATGTGACTTCCATGTAAATACAGAAGCACAAACGTCACAACAATGTGATTTACCTCCAGCACGTATTTTCATGTGATGCTTTAAATTCAACTTCATAAGAAAATGGTTTCTCCCCTACATCAGATGTGACTTCCGTGTAAATACAGAAGCACAAACGTCACAACAATGTGATTTACCTCCAGCACGTATTTTCATGTGATGCTTTAAATTCAACTTCATTGAATATGCAAGTCTACAAAATTCACAAGAAAATGGATGTTTTTTACTATAGCAAACTGAATCTGAATCATATCAAAGAATTGAAAACTTCACAAAAACATACCTTCTTATTTTTTTTCATGTTACATTAAGATTCTACAAAAAAAAAATTACAATCTACATAGTTTATGTTCTCTTATCAGTTAATATGCTTACACAACTTATACACAACTTATATATGAATATTGCAGCATTCTCTGTTTTTGATGGTAAGTCAAAAGTCTGGTTTCCTTTCATTTAAATTCCCAATGACAGCTTTTATGTATATCATGATTTTCTATTCAGCCCAAACATCTGTAAAAAAAAACAAATTAACAGAGATCATAAAGAATATGTCAAAAATTAGTAAGAAATATATCACTAAACATCTTGTCTATCACTAGCAACTACTTTTTTCCATCTTTCTGGCTGCATCTGAAATCCATATCGAAAAACAACATACATTTTGAGGCTAACCATGAGACAACCATTTATTGCATATTCATGAGTATGAAAGTAGTGTTCAGCCAGGCCATGTGACATCATCAGGAACAAGTGATAATTGAATGGGGCAGTGTCTGGTGAATATGAGAGGTTGGAATAGGACTTCCCACTTAAATGTATCCAAGTAGGTTTTCAACCATGTTATAACATGTGAACTAGCCCGATATTGCCTGATATTGCAAAATCACTTTGTTGTGTCTCTGCTCATGTAGTGGACACTTTTTCTTCAATGCTTGGCTCAAAAGCATCAACCATAGCTGACAGCAAGCATCCATGATGGTTTTGGCCAGTGTGAGCAGCTTATAATAACTACACCCAGCTGATCCGACTAAATTCAGAGCAGAAGCTTAGAACCATGGATATTTGCTTTTGCCAATAATGTTGATGCATGGCTGGATTTTCCCATAATCTTCTACACTTAGGGTCATCACAGTGTATCAACTTTTTATCACTTGTCATATAATACAAAAACATTTTGTTTTCTTCCACTGAAGCAGCTGTTCATACATGACAAGATGTTGTTTGATGTCTCTTGGATTCAACATGTATGGCATCCATTGTCCTTGCTTTTGATTCATTCCTAATCCATTCAAAAATTTCAAAACTGCTGTGTGATCAACTCCTAATGATTCTGCAAATTCAGCCTGCACCTGACATGAGTCTTTATAAAATAATGCCTCCAATTCTTCATCTTCAAACTTTTTTGGTGCACCAGTGCATTATCTTCAACATCAAAATCATTGTTTTTGAAGTGTCTAAACCAATCTCTGCATGTTGTTTCTGATAGAGCTTGGTCACTGTTAGTCTCAACAACAATTCTGTATCTTTCAGCTGCAGATTTCTTTTGAATAAAGTAGTGCAGAAAAATTATGTGTCCTTGGCATGAGATCCGGCATGTTTGATACTATAAAATACAAAGTTGTTTACACTTCGGCAAAATGAGATACACTAAATTTCAAGCTTATTCATAATATTTCCTTATAGATGCATAACCATCTGAAACATGCAATTCTGGGAAGGCCATCTGTTCAAAAACAAAACTTATTCAATTTTCTAATATATATTAAAGATTGCTGAGATCAGTACAAGGAAGCAATAATGCCACAGCCAGAAAAATCAATAAATTTAAATGAAATAAATCTTTTTTTAGTTGAAAAACAATATATAATAATATAAATGTTATGGTTATTTTCTTAAAAAACTTAAAATCTCTAAAATATTATTCTTTAGAGATTTTTCTTTCCACTTTTAAACAAATTCAGTTTTCACAAAAGACAAGCAGACAACAGCAGAGTGATTATGATATAAAAAAGAAAATAAAAATAAGAAAAAAAATTCATTTAATCCTTAATTTTGAAATGAGGCAAAAATCATTAAAGTTAAAGCATTATCATCAAGGGAAGTTTCATTTTTTTTTACAGTGTAGAGAATGAAGAATAAATTTCAAATATCAAGTTATAAAGAAGTTTTATTTTTCCACAAGTTGTATAAATCAAGATGGTGATTTTAATCTGGCAATATTTAGATTATTGATAAAAAATCAAACATTATATTTGCATGTGAAGACTGAAAAATAAGAAAATTCTGTATGAAAAAATCTGTATCAAATCTATAGAATTAAATATGTTTTCAAAGATGATATTATAATAAGTCGTATACTTTCAAATAGTTATTGTAATATTGTTGCGGAACAACTAAGACACAACCAGCAATACAAATGAACTTGGTAAACACATTAAATAAAAACCTAAAGTGAGTCCAGATGACAGTTGGTGTTAGGAAGAGAATTTCTAATAACGTCATGGTGATGTAATTATCTTCATAAAATCAGATCTTCTGATTCATATTACACAAATTTCTACAAGTGGCCTGATGTGAACACTCTGAAACCAAAGGCTGAACTAAAACTTTTCTGAAAATGTTTAAATTATTCTGTAGAGATTCTTCTTTTCACTAGTAAATAAACTCAGTTTTCATAGAAGATAAGCAGACAACAGCAGAGCGATTATGATATGAATAGGGTGAATAAGATTAAGAAAATGAACATTCATTTGGGCATAAATCTTGAAATGAGACTAAAAGAATTAAATTTAAACCATAATGACCAAGTGAAGCAAACTGGCAACTAGTCTGCTGTTATAGATCAAGCACTAAAAATAAATATCAACACAGTGAAAAATATCATCCTGCCATTAATATCAGTCTGTATTAATTCTATAAAAACAAAGATGTTTTTAAAAGTGATATTATGTAAATATGTATACCTTTAAATAGTTATCATAATATGTACCTGGAAATCTTTTAGGAAAACAAAGAAAAATAAAAAAAACAAAAATCTGGCTTTCAAAATCTGATAGAAATCAACTAAGTATTGAACATGACAAAGATTTCCAGTATTTAATAAATTATGAACATCATTTGCAGAAGTCTTCATATGATTCAGTCAGTCAGTTAAGTGCCATATGAGATACACACTTTGGCAATCATGTTTCAAAAGAAACATGGGGGACAGGGCAGAAGATTTTCCTGCAGTAGATTGTCATTACTTTCTATGGGAGACAGACTGGTTAATATGATTACCAGATTGAGTTAATTTACTTATAAATACTAACATCATTGAGTCTTACACAAGTTAAAAATAGAACTTTAAAGAAATTCTGACTTTTATCTAACAAAATGCTATAGAATCTACATAAATTGGTGATCCATATAATATTCTGAAGCAATGTTTATATAAATATTGTCCTTTCCTAAAGCACCTCATCATAGAAGTGTTTTAAAATTAAAATCCAGTGAGAAATTATACCAAGTGTGACTTTTGATTTGGTCAAATGAAGCCTAGAATTCCAAAAATTTCTGATAGACTTAAGGTGTACTCACAATTGAAAGATGCCTAAAGCTTATCTTGGTCTAAATGTGACAAAGTTGAATTGGTGTGAAGAGTTAAAATTCTAATCAAGTTCACTTTAATATTTGTCTGCATTTCTTACATGAGACACTGTAATTATTTACACTATTCATATTGTTTTCGACTGTTGTCCTCATTTATAATGCCATATTCACGTTTTGCTGTTGTACAATTTGGCCTTGATCAGGTGATTGCAATTTGGATCCATGCCTTGCCTCTTTCATATATTTAAGTATCTTTTAACTCTACTTCAAGTTTTTGTTCATTGTTATTGAGCACACTACTGTACCAACAGTTTTATTCACTAGGCCATGTACCTTCGAATACATCATTGTATAAATTTTAGAGATGTAAAACCTAATGTCTCAGTAAACATCTTTTACCAGAGCTCATATAACAATTTGTTGTTATTGTTTTTCTGTAGTACTCAGCTAGCAAAAACCAGTGCATATGCAAAAATGTCCCAAGCTGGCAAAGCATAGACATGCAAATGGGACATAGTATTCCAGAGTGCTAGAGAAAATTTATAACTCCCCAAAATTCATACAATGATGTACGTACATCCACACATTTTCAATATCTAAGTTTTAAATTCAATTTTGAATATAAAAATGTTTTCTTGAAGCTTGTAATTTAGCGTTAATTGAATGCTAAATAATTAAATTTACTATCTAAGCAAAATTTAAAGTGGTGCAATTCAAATTAAAATTATATTGATTAAAATTTTAAAATTATTTAATATATTTTTGAGCAATCAACACATTTGTAAACAAAATTTAATTCTCAGTTTTAAAAATCTTACAAAACTAAAATATGTATCTGTGACATTATTTTTGGAAAATTACAAAATTAAAAGTTAAATCAATCTGATTTACACATTATAAGATGTTTATAGAATGTAATTTAGAATAAAAGTATTTCTTAATCACTAATGTGCAAATTAATTGATGACAGCTAAATATGGTTGATCAGAATTGACATAATTGTCGAATTTTTTATTGTAAGTGAAAGAAACCATGAAACACATGATCTTCTGATATAACAGAAAATACTTTAAAAAATTTCCTATAAACAACAAAAATTAAAAATTATTTAAAAAATCTATTAGCACGATGATTTCTATTAAACTTTTCAATTTTTGATTAGTAAATATAGTTTTCACTTAATAACTTAACCACAATAAGGCTTTGTAGAATGTTTTAAAAATTTAAAATTTTCTAATTATATTTAAACAAGAAAAAAGTAAAAACAGTTCTTGTAAAAATACATAATTCATCAAAAATATTTTTTCTTTAGACTATAATGTTGTTAATA
Source organism: Ascarosepion bandense (assembly GCA_037127315.1). Lineage (NCBI taxonomy): Eukaryota > Metazoa > Mollusca > Cephalopoda > Sepiida > Sepiidae > Ascarosepion > Ascarosepion bandense. Next base: position 5,064,344 of record JBBBDQ010000328.1, on the reverse strand, counting down.
TATATATATATGCATGACTCTTCAGAATTGAATTGAGATCTCTTGGTGACTGGCGTGTGTATACACAGCTTATACACAACACGTTAAAATTTCACTTCTCTGATTCCGTGCGTCGATGGCTTAGAGAGTAGCAACTCTGACTGACACCAAATCGGTTGAGTTTCGATCCCGACCAAAAGCAAGTGGATGCGTCTAGCTACACTGATTAGCTGTGATACAGCGAAACAGGCTTGTATGTGGATGACTTACATATATATATATATATATATATATATATATATATATATATATATATATATATATATATATACATATATATATATACATATATATATACACAGTAGCGTCCATAATATAAGAAACAGGAACAACAAAGATATAAATATGTGTATTACTTAAAAAGAGAGAAAGAAAATAGCATCATTTTTATTTTAAATATAAATTTTTGTTCGTTTGTACAGCCATTTTTTACACTTGATTCATTTCAGTGCTATTTTAAAAAGGTTACTTAGGAACTTTATTTCAAACTTCAAGTTAATAGTATTTGTTTCAAATCAGAATTATATTTTAATTCAGCTAATACTCATCAAATCACATTACATAGGGAAGTATATTTTATTTTTAGAATATATTTTTATAAAAAACAAAAAAGAAAGCATTGACTTCTTATCAGTTCCATCAGTCAGTTAATCGCCATACGTGAAACACGCTTGGGCGATCATGTCTTGAAAGAGACATGACTGACTGGGCAGAATATTATCCCGCAGTAGGTTTCCATTGCTTTCTGCAGTAGACTGGTTGCCAGCCAAGGCTATAGAACCCAATCTGTCCTGTTAGTGTTATTTAACCCATAACTGGAATGAAGAAACGGATAATACCTTTCCCAAGGGTATTTGCGCGTAAGTGAATGCAATGAATTCAACTGGAATTCGAACTCGGCTCCCCGATTTCTCATTCCGAGCAGATATCCACTGCACCACAATGCACATCCATCACTTCCATAGTGTGAAGAAAAAAGGACCTAAACTATATTTTTATAATAAAAATATAGTCTTTCCATCAAAATATGATTGTTGGTTATTAATTAGAAGATAGATCAAAGTGTTTTTTAAATTATTTTTAATTTTTTTAAAAATCCTTTCTAACACGTTCAAATCGTACTAAAAAGTAATAAAGGCTGCTTATTTTGTTAAGTACATTATTTTTTATTTTAAAAAAAGTCTTTGTAGATAATTTTGTTTTACAGAGTGAGAAAGTTTTTCATTTCGTTGAAAAAAAAATTCCAGTCAAATTTTCCTAAATCCAACAAAACAATAAATTAAAAAATATCATTTGTCTTCAATAATATTTCCAATATAAGCTAAAAATTCTTAAGAGTAACACGGAAATTTTTCATTTTTAGAATTTCTTGAATTAAAATGCAATGATTTAATAAAAAGTAACGATGTCAAATTATGCTTTATTTTATCGACATGTCATCAGTGATCGAAGATGCAGAGAAATAAAATAACATTAACAACTTTTAAAATAATATAATAAAATTTAATTTCTTTTACTGTGTAAGTTTTTAAACTTTGAAATTAAAGAATTAGAATTTCTTGAATTAAAATCCAATGATTTAATAAAAAGTAACGATGTCAAATTATGCTTTATTTTATCGACATGTCATCAGTGATCGAAGATGCAGAGAAATAAAATAACATTAACAACTTTTAAAATAATATAATAAAATTTAATTTCTTTTACTGTGTAAGTTTTTAAACTTTGAAATTAAAGAATTAGAATTTCTTGAATTAAAATCCAATGATGTAATAAAAAGTAACGATGTCAAATTATGCTTTATTTTATCGACATGTCATCAGTGATCGAAGATGCAGAGAAATCAAATAACATTAACAACTTTTAAAATAATATAATAAAATTTAATTTCTTTTACTGTGTAAGTTTTTAAACTTTGAAATTAAAGAATTAGAATTTCTTGAATTAAAATCCAATGATTTAATAAAAAGTAACGATGTCAAATTATGCTTTATTTTATCGACATGTCATCAGTGATCGAAGATGCAGAGAAATCAAATAACATTAACAACTTTTAAAATAATATAATAAATTTTAATTTCTTTTACTGTGTAAGTTTTTAAACTTTGAAATTAAAGAATTAAAAATATTATTTCTTCAAAATATGACGATTTTTGTAATTAATAGCTGAATTTATTTTCATTTCATATTTTGCTAACAATAACATTAACTATATGAATGAGAATAAATTTGAAGAAACGGGGAAATAAGTCAGTAAATAACCATTTCTATTTTATCAAAATTATTTCGATTTTTCCACTTACCTTTCGAACAGAAAATGCAACCACAAAAAAAAAACAAACGACTTCATTTCTTTGTGTTCAAATGATTTTGTTAGGATTTTTCTTTTCTAACCTAACCAATGTTTGTTTGCTCAGTCCGTAATAATGGCGAAGTTAAAATAAATGACGCAAAGAATTAAATTAAAATAAAAAATAAAAAAAACCCAACTACGATACAAACAAGAAGTTATTTTAAAAAAATAATTCCAATGTTTATGTAAGTGAAAAAAAATTGAACGGTGTAAACCAAGATTTTGTTCCCCGTCCTTAGATTATTTTTCGCATTTGGAGGTAAAATGCAAGGTCATAAAAATTTACGATGTCAAATAAGAGATGCTTTATTTTATCGACATGTCATCAGTAATCGAAGATGCAGAGAAATCAAATAACAATACTTAAAATAAAATAATAAAATCCCCTCTTATGCATATCAGAATATTTTAAAAAACTACTTGATTTCTTAAACGGATAATCAGAATCTGTTCTCTACAAATGGTACTAGCAAACAAAAAGCTATTATTAAAAAACAATACTTAACATTCATTTTCCCCTCATAATATAGAAAGTAATTTCTGATAGTTAAATGTTTAGAATTTGGCTGATGAAAATAAAAGAAATCTTTATACTTTCTTCAACTTGGCCGACGATTGTCTTTAAAGAAAAGATACAAGAAAAAATAACACACATAAGATGTGTGAAAAAAACAAAAAAAACATTGGTAATTACATGCAGTATAATTAGTTGTGCAGAGATACACTACGGAACAACTGAAATGTATTAAATGTTTTTTGCTGGAGAAAAGAAGAAATACATTCATATGAGGAGACTACTTTCCAGTGATAGTAAAATAAAATAATTAAAAGCTTAGGTTTTGTACTTTTTTTTTGGTATTTTTAATGAAAATGAACTTGTTTTTTTCATTTATCAAATGATACACAATGTCAGAGTCACAGTTCATTTCATTATGTTTTTCTTGTGGTTAGTTTTTATTTTTATAATGTTACTTTAATATTATTCTGAAGGTAACTCAATATTAGCGAGTTAATATTTTTCGGTATCTTTGCATAAATGTCAAATCTCACAGTAATTGCAAGTGTTTATGTTGGAAATTAATTTTTGTTATCAGATAAACTAAGTTTAACATGAATAGATTTTCACAATCATTTTCTTTCTTATGCATATCAGAATATTTTAAAAATGTACTTGATTTCTTGACTTCAATTATTGTTTATAGCTGTTAGATTATCTGTTCTCTACAAATGGTACCTGCAAACAAAAAAGCTATTATTAAAAACAATACTTAACATTTGTTTTCCCTCATAATATAGAAAGTAATTTCTGATAGTTAATGTTTAGAATTTGGCTGATGAAAATAAAAGAAATCTTTATCCTTTCTTCAACCCAGCCAACTTTAAAGAAAAGATACAAGGAAAAATAACACACACAGGATGTGTAAAAAACATTGGTATTTACATGCAGTATAACTAGTTGTTCACAGATACACTACGGAATAAATGAAATGTATTAAATGTTTTTTGCTGGGGAAAAGAAAAACACATTCATAAGGGGGGACTACTTTCCAATGATAGTAAAATAATTAAAAGCTCAGTTTTTGTACCATTTTTATGTATTTTTAATGAAAATGAACATATTTTTTTCATTTATCAAATGATACACAATGACAGAGTCACAATACATTCATATGTTTCTCTTGTGGTCAGTTTTATTTTTATAATGTTACTTTAATATTATTCTGAAGGTAACTCAATATTAGCGAGTTAATATTTTTCGGTATCTTTGCATAAAGCCAACATACTAAACAAATTCTTCAAATAATACACACTAATGCTCTTCAAAAAACTCTCTCGAGTAATTCACTCACAAAAACAATTAAGGCACAGTAACACAGAACACAGAATTTTCAAATTAGTATGTTGTTCACAGAAAAAAAAAAAACAATATACATAATACTACATTATCCAATGTTAATCTCTAAAATTTCGAAAGTATTAGAAAGGATTTTTTTTAAAATTCAAAATAATTAAAAAATACTTTAATTTTTCCTCTTAACATAATTTTTGATCGAAGAACATTGTTTTTTTATTAAGTTTTTTTTTAAGCATGTCTTTGATAGACACAAGGTCGAAAGTATGGAGCACCCAATTAACTCAGTCATAAGTTCTAAACAAACAAGTCTTCTCCCCAGACAAGCTTGCTAAGCATTATTTACTCATCAAAAACTGAAAAGTTTAATAATACAAATGAAATCACTTTACTTAACCATCGTATTATTGTACCTTAAAAATGAGTGCATGTAAATCGGAGATAAGGACAACAATGTTTATTCTGCCTAGCGGCTACAACAGGAAACTGACTCTTCCCTTAAAGTCTCCTTTCTATAAGAGTATCTAAATCAAAGGGTTAATGGCAAGTTACTTCCCTTGGACTGTAAGCACAACAATCCTCCCATACTTTGGATAAGGGTATTAAGTTGTAAGGGTTTCAAGTTATATAGTCCTTTAGGTAAGTTGGGGGTTTTCTTTGGCGTTGTGGTCTGGAGTGTAGTCTCGGGTCAAACATAGTGGTTTTGCGTGAGGAGATCTCTGGTTCTAACAAAGGGATGATGATTGGTGATGGTGTGGGTGTGGTGTCAATACTGGTTTCAGCTGAAAACAGCATGTGGGCTGAATGGTAAGGACCTCTCAGCATTTTTTGACCCATTCTCATTTTCTCCTTTCAAACAAGCAGGTGATAAACCTTTTATGGGTTTAAAATGGGATGAGTTCCATGTGATGCCATTTTGGACGTCATACTGCCTTTCTCTTGAGTTATTATGTTAGGCTGGGGAGAAAAGGGTGGTGTTTGTTTTTCCTTGCTGCTTTACTAGGACAATGTTGCCAGGTTGAAGTGTTGAGGGACAGGCTTTTCTTTTCCTGTCAGCGTATTCACACATCTTCTGTTTACTGATGTAATCATTTGCACATATTTTTTTGTTTATTTTGTCATGTGTGCTGTTTGGAGTTGGAGCTTGAGAGGGTATGCTAGGTAGGTTAATTTTCATCTTCCTGTGAGAGCCTCAAATGGGGACATTTTTGTCAAAGTATGGGGAGTACCCTTACACATACAAAGAAATGTGGGTTGTTGAGATTTCCATGTGTGTGTACCCTCAGTTACACATGACCTAATGTTTTTGTTAAGTGTGGCCATGAAACATTCCACCTCCCCATTTTCCTCTGGCCAGAGAGGTGTTATTTTTCTGTGTTGTATCTGGAATTCATGCATAGCTTTAGAAAACTCTTCCCCATTAAATGGAGAACTATTGTCTGTCTTGAGGTAGGGATTCCTTGATGTGAGAAGATGGCTTCAAGTCTTGGCAGGACTGCTTTTGTTGAGGTGGATGAGATTATTTCTACCTCAGGGAAATGACTAGAAGTAGGTAGTCACCTGAGGAAAAAAGACCAGCAAGATCAATGGCAAGGAAGCTCCATGTTTCTGGAGGTAGTGGTGTAGGCTGTAGAAGTTCACGTCGACTGTGGCCTGGGTGAGATACCTGATATGGTATACAGAATTTTACTGTATCTTCTACAGACTTATCAATTCCTGGAAACCAGACCTTTTCTCTGATGCACTGTTTCATTTTGATATGGGCTTGATGGGCAATAGCAAAAGTCTTCTGATGTAGGGTTTGGGGTATGATTATCCTGTTTTGCCTGAGGATAAGCCCATCATAAATAGACAAATCATCCTTGAGTTTTTTAAAGTCCTTTATGTCTGGGTCAATCCAGTGGCAAAATCGTATAGCTTGCATTACTTTTTGGAGCTGTTGATCTTGCCCAGTTGCAGATATTACTTCTGTCAAAGTCAGGGATTTTGGGATTGCATTCATTACTACATATGCAATATATGCTTCTCCTGCATTGTTGTGCTTAGGTATTTTGTGGGGATGTCTGCTTATGTAAATTAGCAGGGTTGTTTTCAATGTGTCCAGGTCTGTATATCAGATCCATGCCGTATGGCATTAGGCGTAGGTGCCATCTCTCGAGGCTGGCTGTGGTGAGTTTTTTCCTGTTCATTATTCCTATGAATGGTCTGTGAGGACTGTGAAATGTGCCCCAAACAGATAAAGGTGAAAATGCTCAACTCCATATACAACTGCTAGGTATTCTCTATCAGTCTGGGAGTATTTTTGTTCTGTTTCTGTTAGAGCTCTACTTGTATAACAAATGGGGCAACCTTCTTGCATTAAAATTGCTCCTAGTCCTTCAGGGCTGGCATCCATCAGGATTTCTGTTGGTTTGTGGAGGTCAAAATATGACATCACCTTAGTACTAGTCACTGTCTCTTTCAGCTTATTGAAAGCATTTTGTTCATGTTTACCCCAAATCCAGACTGTGGACTTTTTTGTCAGATTCTTTAGAGGTTCTGTGATGGTGGCATATCCTGGGATGAATCTGCCAACATACTGTGTCATGCCCAGGAATGACCAGATTTCAGTCACTGATGCTGGTGGAGCAGAGTCGGATAGCTTGTACTTTCACTGAGTTTGGAGAGATCCCATTTCTCTCCAAATACATGGTCATAGAATTTCAATGTTTTAACAGAGAAGAGATATTTTTCTTTGCTAAGTTTGGCTCCACTTTCCTTGAGTTTCTTTAAAGTGTGTCTCAGGTTTTTATCATGTTCCTTTTGGTTTGTTCCATATACAATGATATCATCAGACAGGATTTTGTCCCTGAGATATCCCTTAGAAATTCTGATATGGCATTCTGGAATATCTCAGCTGCTGCAGTGACTCCAAATAGTAGTCTTTTGTATCTACTGAGACCTACATGTGTAGTGAAAGTTGTTGTGTACTTGCTGGCTTTATCAAGTTCTAATTGGTGATATGCGTTGCTCATGTCGAGTTCGCTGAACACTGTTGCACCATTCAAATCCGCTACCAGATCGTCAATAGTTGGCATTGGGTGTTTGATTCGTGTTGTTGTTTGATTTACTTCCTGCATATCTATGCAAAGGCACACTCCTCCTGTTTTAGGAACAGCAACTATGGGGTTGACCCATGGTGTTGGACCTTCGACCTTTTCAATAATGTCCAGGTACTCCAATCTTTCTGACTCCTTCTTTACATCTTTCCGGACATGGAAGAGAATACGATGATGTGTTTGAGCAACTGGAGTTATAAAGCTGCCAATGTGGAGGATGACTTTGCAGTTCTTGATGCAATCCAATTTCCCCTCAAATAAGTGAGAGAATTGTTCAGGTATGTCTTTTGGGCCTGTCTGTATTGAAAAGTGGATTAGGCTTAATTGTTGAGCAGTTTCACTGCTCATCAAATTTGAACATCCATTTGTGTTTAACGCATAAAAAATAGCCTCAACTGCTGATGTTTTATGGCGAATTATTGTTTTGAAAAATCCATGAACTGGAAGGAGAGTGTGTTGGTTGAAAGCATAAATTTTGGGTACCAGCATTTTGAGTAAGTGTATCATGCACCCAAGTGATTCATATGCTGATTTTCCCATAATATTGACTGAAGGCCCTGTGTCAATGATAAAATTGATTTTTTTGTTATTGATAGATGCCGTAATTCTGGGTAGGGTTATTGACAGGAGTGCTGTTGAGAGAACATTGACTGAGAACAGATATTCATCTTTGGATTGAGAGAGGTCTGACGGAGAGGAAAACAGAATCTGTCTTACCTTTGAAGCCAGATAAACATGCCTGAGTAAAAGTGCCCAAATTTTTTACACCTGTTACACATTTCCCCACTTGCAGTACATTCTAATCTGGAGTGAAGTTATGGGAAATTGCAGAAAATGCAGTGTTTGTTATTTTTTTGTCAAGTCTGTGGAAATTTTTGTTTTGTGTTTTGTGCTCTTAAATGAGAGTTCTTTGTGCTGTTATGGTGACATTCCAGGCAGTTAGGTCTCTGTTGGTTGGTTTCTGAGTTTCCTGACTTGGGTGTGCTTTAGCTTTGGATAGCTAGTATTTCTTTAGTGCTTGGTGAGTTGATTCTGCTTTCTATCATGGCCACACATCTTTCGGCGAGTTCAATACCCCAAGTCTCATCAAGTAGCTGGGTTAGTGTTAAACTGTCTTTTAGAAATTTCCTCCAAAGTTTTTGTGATGTGCATCCTCATATTATTTGCTCCAAAATTTCATTTTCTATGTTGTGGAATCTGCAGTTTGCCACGGCTGCATGTAACGGAATGTGGTATGAATCTATGCTTTCATTTTCTTTTTGTCTTAGCTGATGAAAATTGAAAGTTTCATAAACTGTGTTTATTTTGGGTATGAAATGACTATGGAAAGATTTTTTAATACATCATATTCATTTGATGTTGGGTTTTCGCATTCTGACATCAAATTTATGCCTTTTTCTTCATCTGTCACATTGTCATAGATTTCCATTATGTCACTGCCTCTGTAATCTAAGAGTAAAGATTTTTTGCGTCTGTCGGTGTTTATATCCAGAGCTATGAAGACGCTATCCAGTTTGGAAATCCATTTTTTCTATCTTGTCCTAGCTGTATATTCTTATCCATGAAAAATGAAATTTTCAAATCCTGGGAGTGACATAGTAATTTTTTTTGTATATGAGGTTTTTGTTAATTGATTTGTTAATAAATTCAATTTTATAATCTTTGTCGCCACTTATTGTATCTTAGAAATGAGTGCACGTAAATCGGAGATATGGACAACAAGGTTTCAGTGGCTACAACAGGAAACTGATTCTTCCCTTAAAGTCTCCTTTTTATAAGAGCATCTAAATCAAAGGGTTAATGGTAAGTTACTTCCCTTCGACTGTAAAAACAACAAATCGTATTTTCAAAATCATTTTTTAATTATTTTTTTCTGTGTAATTGAAGTTTTTATTTTTGTATGGTAATTTGTGTGTGTACAAAACTGTACATTTGAAAGTCATGTGTTTAATGGTTTCTTCCCCTTACAGGAAAAAATTTCGATACTTATGTGACTTGTGATCACTATACACTTATTTTATCTCTCATCTGTCAAGCTGTCATCAACGTGTTAAATATGGGAGAAAGGTCAGACAGTTCAACACAGTGTTTAAGAAATAGCTTTATTCTCATGCTACAAATAAGTAATTCTTGTGTAAATCAGATTAATTTAACATTAAATTTGCTAATTTACCAAAAATAATCTGTCACAGATGTATACTTTATTTTTGCAAAATTTTAAAAACCAAGAATTAACTTTTGTTTACAAATGCATTGCTGGCCAAGAAATTTAAAAATTAAAATAAAATCACAAAATTTCAGATTCCAACCAATATAATTTCTGTTTGAAATACACCAGAGTATATCGCTAGCTGGAAATAGTAAATTTAGCTTTCAATTAAAACTAAAATAAAACTTCCAAGAAAACATTATTTGTAAAAGTTTAATTTGAAAAATTGTTCTCAAATATGAGTGCAGGTATCTACATTCAGGTTTTTTATGAGTTTCTATACTTTTGGATTGGACTTGGTAAGTTTATAATCCATGACAAAAGACATACAAGAATACAAACTGACTGTGGTAGATTGCCATTACTTTCTGTAGTAGACTGGAGGTCAACTAAGGCTATAAAATCCAACTGATGATTTTTTAACCCATAACTGTAGGGAAAAACGCCAGATTAATGCCTCTCCAAAGAGTGAATGCAAAGAATTCAACTGGAATTTGAACACAGATCTCTAATAGCTCATTCTGAGTTGATATCAACTGCAGCACAAAGCAAAATGTGACCAAAGGAGCAACATAAAGATATTGGTTATTGCTGTATATTTTTCTTTAGGTTTCACCAAAATGCTAGTTTTTTTTCTTCTTAGAATGAAAGTAAAAAATTAATTCAGTTAGGTTTTTATTTTTGCAAAATTTTTAAAAGCAAGAATTTTTCTTTACAGATGCATTGATGGCCAATAAATTTAAAAACTAAAATAAAATCTCAAAATTTTAGATTCCAATCAATATAATTTCTGTTTGAAATACACCGGAGCATTTTGCTTACTGGAAATAGTAAATTTAATCATTTACTTTCAATTAAAACTAAAATAAAACTTTCAAGAAAACTTTATTTGTAAAATTTTAATTTGAAAGTTAGTTATCAAAAGTGAGTGCAGTTATCTACATTAAGGATTTTGATGAATTTCTATGCTTTTGGTTTGGTCTTGTTAAGTTTATAATCCACTATAAAAAAAATGAATGAGAATACAAACTGACTGGTTAAAAGATTTTCCTGTGGTAGATTGTCATTACTTTCTGTGGTAGACTGGATGTCAACTAAGGCTATGAAAGCCAACTTATGATTTTTAACCCATAGCTGGAGGGAAAAATGCTAGATTAATGCCTCTCCCAAGCGTATTTGTGCATAAGTGAATGCAAAGAATTCAACTGGAATTTGAACACAGATCTCGAATATCTCATTCTGAGTTGATATCCACTGCAGCACAAAGCAAAATATGACCAAAGGAGCAACATAAAGATATTGGTTATTGCTGTATATTTTTCTTTACGTTTCACCAAAATGCTAGTTTTTTTTCTTCTTAGAATGAAAGTAAAAAATTAATTCAGTTAGGTTTTTATATTTGCAAAATATCAGTGAAGTTTTTAATTTAATAATTTTTTCAGCACTTATTTCTTAATAATTTGTATATTGAGGAGGTTATTTTCTTAAAAACAACATTTAGATTGTTGCTGGAATGGGAAGCATCATGTTGGGCCTTCATGATACCTCAACAAATAAGTTACATAAGTCCTATTTTCGTCACTATCCTACGTGTACAATAGGAAAATACCAATCATTCTCAGATAGTTTCAAAAATATATGAAAATTAAAACATTTTGTTGTGGTTGCATCTTTGCATTTTTTATTCCTCCATCTGCAGGGTGCAAGTAGTTTGTAATATTCAGTGTCTCAGAGCTTTTTTGTTTATTGTTTGCAGGCGGCTTCATTTGATTGCCAATAATTATGAGAATATTCTGCAAAGGAGTTTACTTTGATAGTCACTCCAGAGTTTTTATTTTCTTACGCACATATTAAGTCCTCTTTTCGTCACTATCCTACGTGTACAATAGGAAAATTCCAAGCATTCTCAGAGTTTCAAAAATATACGAAAATAAAAACATTTTGTTGTGATTGGATCTTTGCTGTTTTTATTCCTCCATCTGCAGGGTGCAAGTAGTTTGTAATATTCAGTGTCCCAGAGCTTTTTTTTTTCGTTTTTTGCAGGCGGCTCCATTTGATTGCCAATAATTATGAGAATATTCTGCCAAGGAGCTGTCACCTCTAGTCAGTTTATTTTGATAGTCACTCCAGAGTTTTTATTTTCTTACGCACCTATTAAGTCCTCTTTTCTTCACTATCCTCAATTCAACAGAGTAGCTTCAGTCATTCTCAGACAGTTTTATTGGAAGGTGTGGACCAACTTGTATTTTTTCTCACAGATAACCATGACATCTGCCTCTTCAATGAAACCCCTAGATCTTTCCTCACCAAATTTAAATTTTCATTTCAAAACATTTTTTTTTTGACGACTTGTGAGACAAGTCAATATATTATTGTAATATCCTCTCAGCACAAAAAATTTTGGTTCTCAGCAAATTTATTATACTATACAACTACATCAGTGAGCCACTGACCATATAACACTTTATTGAAGTTTCTGATATGATCTTCCTTGGTCTTTGCTGGCACTAAAACATCAATATATACTACGGGTAAAACAATGCAACCTCTATTATGAAATTCTGCCATAAGTATGCGTTATTTTTTCCAAATGCGTTGGTGGAGCTTGTTACTATTTTATGTATGAGTTTATTTTCTGAGAAAACTTTTAGAATGTTGTAGCAATGAAAAGTAATATTTTGTGGTACATATTTCCTAAACACACGTTAAATTCTCTTTTCTCTACAGCCTCATTAAAAATATTTGCAATTATTCTCAGAGAGTTTAAGTGGTATGGAGCAATTCAGGTTTTATTTGCTCACAAACACCCGCAACATCTTTCCTCATCAAACTCAAATCTTCCATCCAAAAACCTTTCTCTATAAGAAACAGTGAAATAACTGAATGTGTTATTGTAATTTGTCTATACTTCTGAGATTAGGTAGCATTTACACTATTTACATTGTTCAGACTATTGTCCTCATCCTTAATTACATCTTTACAATATTTGGGTGATTGGATGAATTTTGAACCAAACCCTTTATTTTGATCATTGGGGTATATTATTCTCATTCCATGTGCAATGCCAATTCTCATAGCCATGTAGCTATTAAGGGGATTTGGATGGTTGTGAAACATTTAAAACTCTTCAACTTGAAATAAATATCATCAGTAGATAAGACACAGGTAGAGTTGAAACAAAATAGCTATTTATGTAGTGATAGTATAAACATGTTTATGTTGTAAATTCTAAATAAATATGTATATATATATATATATATATATACCAAGATTTTCTAAAAAAATTCAAGAAATAATCTTATTAGTAAATAAGTACTGAAAATTTCATTATGAAATCTAACAATAATCAGTTTTTGCAATAGAAAAATAAAGGGTATCTTTTAAAAGGCAATTTTACATATTTTCTTGTGAAGGTTTGCTTTTCCAATTTTCTGCCAACCTTTTGAACATGCATGACAAATATTTCTAATGGGTAAATTGGAGATATATTGTTTTGTGGAATAAATATTTATGGGTAAATAGTGACTCTTACATTATTTTTATTTGACATTAAAATTTGTCAACTACTGCTTTATTTTATGTTTGTTTTAAATTCATTGATTCAATAAAGTAAACAAAGAACACTTTTGTTCAGTCAATTTAAAAAGTTTCAAATGTAGTTTCTTTGTTTAACTGTGATTAAGTGGCAAATACAGTTTTTGTTTTTAATTTCTTCATTTAATAAAAAAATGTTCTATCAACTTATCTGCTCCATCATGAATGAATTTTTTTTCAGGAAGAGTTGTAACCTAAAAGGTTACTACATGAATAATAACTCAAATGGAGGTGTGAAGTAAATAGTAATATTTAATATCATGAAATACATCACACCTATCAATATAGTCTAATGTATTATAAAAGAATTGAAACTAACATGGAAATGCAGATTCATACACACATAAGAACATGATCCTTCAATGTTTTTGCAAATGGGACTTCAAACGTAACCACTATGAAAACACAGATGCACTAATATTGCATGTATATGGTTTCTCTTTATTGTAAGTTTGTATATGATGTTTAAAAGATTACCTGAAAATTCAGATCTATTCATTTTTAAAGAATATGGTTACTCAGAAATGTGTGCTCATATACGATACACCAACGATGCAGATCCCCAAAATTCACAAGAATGTGGTTCTTCTCCAGTGTGTGTTTGTATATGCCACGTCAAATATGACTTGTGTGAAAAAACAGATCACAAACTGCACAATACAAAGGTTTCATTCCAGTGTGCTTTGCATATGCTGGTTCAAAAATACCTTCCAAGAAAAAGCAAACCCACAAACTTTACAAGAAAATGGTTTCTCTCCTGTGTGTTTTTTCATATGAGACACCAAAGATGACTTGTGTGAAAATGCAAATCCACAAAATTCACAAGCAAATGACTAATCTCCAATGTGTGTTCACACATGGAAATGCAAATTTCACTTACATGAAAATAAAGAGACACAAATTTCACAAGATTATGACTTCTCACCAGCATGTGTCTGCAGATGCTGCTTCAAGTATGACTTCTGTGAAAATGTAGACCCACAAACTTCACAAGAATATGGTTTTTCTCCAGTGTGCGTTTGAATATGACGCTTCAAGTCTGACATGTGGAAAAAAGCAAATGTACAAACTTCACAAGAATATCGTTTCTCACCAGTGTGTGTTCGCTCATGGCGCTTCAAACATGACTTGTCTGAAAATGCAGATCCACAAACTTCACAAGAATATGGTTTCTCCCGAGTGTGTGTTCGCATATGGCGCTCCAAATTTGACTTACGTAAAAATGCGGATCCGCAAACTTCACAAGAATATGGCTTCTCACCAGTATGTGTTTGTATATGGCGCTTCAAGTATGATTTTGCTGAAAATGTAGACCAACAAACTTCACAAAAAAATGTTTTTTCTCCAGTGTATGTTCGAATATGACGCGTCCAGTCTGACATGTCAGAAGAGGCTATTGCACTTACTTTACAAGATGGTTTCTCTCCAGTGTGTGTTAGCATATGTCGCTTCAAATATGACTTTTCTGAAAATGTAGATCCACAAACTTCACGTGTATGGTTTCTCCCCAGTGTGTTTTCGCATATGGCGCTCCAAAAGTGTCTTCCGTGAAAATGCAGACCCACAAAGAGCACAAGAATGTGGTTTTTCTCCAGTGTGAGTTTTTATATGGGACACCAAAGATGATTTCTGCAAAAATGCAGAGCCACAAACTTCACAAGAAAATGGTTTCTCCCCAGTATGTGTTCGCATATGGTAATCCAAATTTGACTTACGTGAAAATGCAGAGCCACAAACTTCACAAGAATATGGCTTCTCACCAGTATGTGTTTGCATATGCTGCTTTAAGTATGACTTCTCTGAAAATGTAGACCCACAAACTTCGCAAGGATATGGTTTTTCTCCACTGTGTGTTCGAATATGACGTTTCCAATCGGACATGTCTGAAAAGGTGAAAGCACAAACTTCACAAGAGTAGGGTTTCTCCCCAGTATGTGTTCGCATATGGCGCTGCAAATTTGACTCACGTGAAAATGCAGAGCCACAAACTTTACAAGAATATGGCTTCTCACCAGTATGTGTTTGCATATGGCGCTTCAAGAATGACTTCTCTGAAAATGTAGATCCACAAACTTCACAAAAATGTAGTTTTTCTCCAGTGTGTGTTCGAATATGACGCTTCCAGTCTGACATGTCTGAAAAGGCAAAGGCACAAACTTCACAAGAGTATGGTTTCTCCCCAGTGTGTGTTCGCATATGGCGCTCCAAATTTGACTTACGTGAAAATGTAGACCCACAAACTTCACAAGAATATGAATTTTCTCCGGAATGTATTTTCATATGGGACACCAAAGAGGACTTCTGTAAAAATGCAGAACTACAAACTTCACAAGCAAATGGCTTCTCTCCAGTGTGTATTTGCATATGGCAATCCAAATTTGACTTACGTGAAAATGCAATGCCACAAACTTCACAAAAATGTGGCTTCTTAGGCTTCTCACCTGTATGTGTTCGCATATGGTGATTCAAACACGACTTCTCTGAAAATGTAGATCCACAAACTTCACAAGAATATGGTTTTTCTCCAGTGTGTTTTCGAAAATGACGCTTCAAATCTGACATGTCTGAAAATGCAGATCCACAAACATCACAAGAATATGGTTTCTCCCCAGTGTGTGTTCGCATATGGCGCTCCAAATTTGACTTACGTGAAAATGCAGAGCCACAAACTTCACAAGAATATGGTTTCTCACCTGTATGTGTTCGCATATGGTTATTCAAACATGACTTTTCTGAAAATGTAGACCCACAAACTTCACAAGAATATGGTTTTTCTCCAGTGTGTGTTCGAATATGACGCTTCAAGTCTGACATGTCTGAAAATGCATATCCACAAACTTCGCAAGTGTATGGTTTCTCTCCAGTGTGAGTTCGCATATGGCGCTCCAAATGAGATTTACGTGAAAACGCAGAGCCACAAACATCACAAGAATGTGGCTTTTCACCAGTATGTGTTTGCATATGCTGCTTCAAGTATGACTTCTCTGAAAATGTAGATCCACAAACTTCACAAGAATATGGTTTTTCTCCAGTGTTCCAATCTGACATATCTGAAAATGTGAATGCACAAATTACTCAAGAAGATGGTTTCTCTCATGTGTGTGTTTGCATATGTCACTTCAAATAAGACTTCTCTGAAAACCCAAATCCACAAACTTCACTAGAATATCTTTTCTCTCCAGTGTGTGTTTTCATATGGGACACCAAAGATGACTTCTGCAAAAATTCAGAGCGACAAACTTCAGAAAAATTCAACATCTCTCCAGTGATATAGATACACAACTTATATCTCAATATTGCAGCATGTATTTCTCTGTTTTTGATATAAAGTCAAAAGTCTGGTTTCCTTTCATTTAAATTTTCAATGACAGTTTTTATGTACATCATGATTTTCTATTCAGCCCAAACATCTGTAAGTAAAAGAAATAAAACAAATTAACAGAGATTATAAAAAATATATCAAATTCATTCATATTTAATAGATATATGTATTAACACCTTTAATAAATTCTCATTGATTTTTTATGAAAAGTAACATCTTATAAAAATTAGTAACAAATATATCACTGAACATCTGTCCATCATTAGCCACTACGTTTTCCCAACGTTCTGACTGCATCTGAAAAACATGTTGAAAAAATGACATATATTTTGAGCTAACCATGAGACAGCCATTTTTTGCATATTCATGATTATGAAAGTACTGTTCAGCCAGGCCATGTGACATCATCAAGAACAAGTGATAATTGGATGGGGCAATGTCTGATGAATATGACAGGTGGGAATAGGACTTCCCACTTAAATGTATCCAAGTAGGTTTTCACCCATGTTACAACATGTGAACTAGCCTGATATTGCAAAATCACGTTGTTGTGTCTCTGCTCATATAGTGGACACTTTTTCTTCAATGCTTGGATCAAAAGCATCAACCATAGTTGACAGCAAACTTCCCTGATGGTTTTGGTCAGTGTGAGCAGCTTATAATAACTACACCCAGCTAATGCTACCAAATTCAGAGCAGGAGCTTTGAACCATGGATATTTAGTTTTGCCACCAATGTTGAAGCATGGCCAGGTGTACCCCATGATCTTCTACACTTAGGGTCACCACAGTGTATCAACTTTTTTATCACTTGTCATATAATACAAAAACATTTTTTCTTCCACTGAAGCAGCTGTTCATACATAACAAGACGCTGTTTGATGTCTCTTGGCTTCAACATGTATGGCACCCATTGTCCTTGCTTTTGATTCATTCCTAATCCATTCCTGTTATGTGATCAACTCCTAATGGTTCGGCAAGTTCAGCTTGCACCTGACATGAGTTTTCATGAAATAATGCCTCCAATTCTTCATCTTCAAACATTTCTAAAAATGTTATGGTGATGTAATTATCTTCCTGGCCAGATGTGAACACTCTGAAACCCAAAACTGAACTAAAACTTTTCTGAAAATGTTTGAATTAGTTTTTAGATATTGTTCTTTTCACTTGCAAATGAACTCAGTTTTCACAGAAGATAAGCACACAACAGCAGAGTGATTATGATATGAATAGGGTGAATAAGATTAAGAAAAAGAATATTAATTTGGGCATAAATCATGAAATGAGACTAAAAGAATCAAATTTAAACCATAATGACCAAGTGAAGCAAACTGGCAATTAGTCTGCTGTTATGAATAAAGCACTAAAAATAACTATCAACACAGTGAAAAATATCATTCTGCCATTAATATCAATCTGTATTAACTCTGTAGAAACAAAGATGTTTTTGAAAGTGATAGAAATGTTTGAAGATGAAGAATTGGAGGCATTATTTCATGAAGACTCATGTCAGGTGCAAATAGTTATCATAATATGCACCAGGAAATCTTTTAGGAAAACAAAGAAAAATAAAAAATATAAAAATCTGGCTTCAAAATCTGATAGGAATCAACTAAGTATTGGATATGCCAAAGATTTCCAGTATTTAATAAA
The DNA here is from genome assembly GCA_037127315.1 of Ascarosepion bandense. Taxonomy (NCBI): domain Eukaryota; kingdom Metazoa; phylum Mollusca; class Cephalopoda; order Sepiida; family Sepiidae; genus Ascarosepion; species Ascarosepion bandense. Next base: position 5,046,225 of record JBBBDQ010000328.1, on the reverse strand, counting down.
TTATGAACATCATTTGCAGAAGTCTTCATATGATTCAGTCAGTCAGTTAAGTGCCATATGTGATACACACTTTGGCAATCATGTCTCAAAAGAAACATGGCTGACAGGGCAGAAGATTTTCCTGCAGTAGATTGTCATTACTTTCTATGATAGACAGACTGGTTCATATGATTACCAGATTGAGTTAATTTACTTATAAATACTAACATCATTGGGTCTTACACAAGTTAAAAATAGAACTTTAAAGAAATTCTTTTATCAAACAGACTACTATAGAATCTACATAAATTGGTGATCCATATAATATTCTGAAGCAATGTTCATATAAATCTTGTCTGTTTCTACAAAATAATATTTTCACTAAAGAAGTGTTTTAAAATTTTCACTATAGAAGTGTTTTAAAATTAAAATTCAATGGGAAATTATATCAAGTGTGACTTTTGATTTGGTCAAATAAAGCTTAGCATTCCAAAAATTTCTGATAGACTTCAAATGTACTCAGTAGTGAAAGATGGCTAAAGCTTATCTTGATCTAATTGTGAATTAGTTGAATTGTGTGAAGAGTTAGAATTCTAATCAAGTTCACTTTAATATTTGTCTGCATTTCTGACATGAGACACTGAAATTATTGACACTATTCATATTGTTTTGACTGTTGTCCTCATCTTTGTTGATATATTCACAATGTTTTGGCTGTTGTACAATTTGATCTTTTTCAGGTGATTGCAATTTTTAACTATGCCTTGCCTCTTTCATGTATTTAAGTATCTTTTAACTCTACTTCAAGTTTTTGTTCATTGTTATTGAGCACACTACTGTACCAACAGTTTTATTCACTAGGCCATGTACCTTTGAATACATCACTGTATGAATTTTAGAGACGTAAAACCTAATGTCTCAGTAAATATTTTACCAGAGCTCATATAACAATTTGTTGTAATTGGTTTTCTGTAGTACTCACCTAGGAGGAACTAGTACATATGCAAAAATGTCCCAAGCTGGCAAAGCATAGACATGCAAATGGGAAATAGTATTCCAGAGTGCTAGAGAAAAACAATATAAACAAATTATAAGCTCTAGTAAAAAAGTGTTTGTTAAGATATTAGATTTATGACTCCCCAAAATTCATATACTGATGTACGCACCTCCACACATTTTCAATAACTTTTAAAGTCAATTTTTTAAAATAAAAAATGTCTACTTAAAGTTTTTATTTTAGTGTTAATTGAATGCTAAATGATTAAATTTACTATCTAATCAAAACTTAAAGTGGTTCAATTCAAACTGAAATTATACTGATTAAATTTTTTTTTAATTTTTGGTCATTTTTGAGTAATCAACACATTTGTAAACAAAAGTTAATTCTCAGTTTTAAAAGGCTTACAAAACTAAAATTTGTATCTGTGACATTATTTTTGAAAAATTAGCATATTAAAAGTTAAATTAATCTGATTTACACAAGTATTAGATGTTTATAGCATACAATTTAGAATAAAAGTATTTCTTAATAATGTGCAAACTAATTGATGACAGCTAAGTATGGTTGATCAGAATTGACATAATTGTCCAAATATTTTTCTGTAAGGATAAGAAACCATAAAACACATGAACTTTTAATATATCATAGAAAATATTATACTTAAAAAAAACTTCGTACAAACAACAAAAATTAAAAATTATTTTAAAAATCTATTGGCATGATGATTTCTATTAAGGTTTTCAATTTTTGATTAGTAAATATAGTTTTCACTTAATAATTCAACCACAATTAGGCTTTGTAATTTTTTTAAAATTTTATAATCATATCTTAAAAAGAAATAAATGAAAACAGTTCTGGTAAAAATTCATAATTCATCAAAAATAAATATATATATATATATATATATATATATATATATACATACACACACACACACAAATGAATAAGAATAAAGAAAATAATTGCATTGTTCAAAATAATAATTTAAACTGTGCTCGATATAGAAAATCTCAGTCAGTTGAGAGCTATACATGACACACACTAGGGCGATCATGTCTCTTTTGAGACATGATCGGCTGGGCAGAAGATTATGCTGCAGTAGGTTGCCATTGCTTTCTGCAGTAGAATGGTTGCCAGCCAAGGCTATAGGACCCAATTTGTTCTATTCTTTAACTCATAACTTGAGGGAAGAAATGGATTAATACCTTCCCCAGGGGTATTTGAGTGTAAGTGAATGCAAGGAATTCAGCTGGAATTTGAACTTGGCTCCCAAATTTCTTGTTCCAAGTTGATATCCTCTGCACCACAACACACATAAAAACAGAGCAATAAATATTCATTATGAATTATTATGTTAGAACATGTACAAACTACTACAAAATTTTACATTTTTTTTTTTGACATTGAAAGAACAATGTCTTATTAGGTAGTTAACAATGATGGTAATAAACATTTTATTTAAAATATATTTTTAAGAACACTTCCCTTTATTTTTGGATTTTTCTTTTCACAAGAGGTAAAAAGATAAAAAGGGGAAAGAAAGAGGGAGGAAAAGATCAGAATATAAAATGAGAAATCAAGAAAAGAAAAATAAAGGGGAAAAGGAATAATACATTTTTTCCTCTTCACTTTCTGTCTTCTCTATCTTCCCTTTCTTCATGCTGACTTTTTAGCAAATTTTAGTGGAGGTTCTTAAATTTATGTAATAAAAAATAATGTTGAATCATTGCAGTTGATGGAAAAATTAGCACTTTTCGAGAGAAAGAAAATAGCATCATTTTTGTTCGTTTGTACAGCCATTTTTTTACATTTGATTTTTTCTAGTGCTATTTTAAAAAGTTTACTTAAGAACTTTACTTCAAATTTCAAGTTAATAATATTTGTTTCAAATTAGAATTATACTTTATTTCAGCTAATACTCGTCAAATAACATTGCATAAAATGTATATTTTATTTTTGGCATATTTTTTTTATAAAAGTCGGTACCGCCACTCATTCGCAAAAAAAAACAAACAAACCTGAAAACAGTAAGGAAACATTGGCTTCAATCAGTTCCATAGTGTGAAGAAAAAAAGACCTAAAAATTAATAATATAAAAATATAGTTTTTCCATCAAAATATGCATGTTGTTATTATTTAGAAGAAAAATCAAAGTATTTTTTAATTATTTTTAATTTTTTTAAAATCCTTTCTAACACATTCGAATCCAACTGTGAAAAAGTTTAAAAATTAAATCGTACTCACATAAAGGATAATTTTGCAAGTAGCTGCTTATTTTAAGTACATTATTTTCTATTTTAAAAAACTATTTGCAGATAATTTCTATTAAGTAATTTTGTTTTACCGAGTGAGAAGGTTTCTCATTTTATTGAAAAAAGTATTCCAGTCAAATTTTTCTAAATCCAACAAACCAAAAAATATCATTTGTCTTCAATAATATTTCCAATATAAGCTACATTTTCAAGAGTAACATGGAAATTTTTCATTTTTAGAATTTCTTAAATTAAAATGCAAGGTCATAAAAAGTAACGATGTCAAATTAGATTAAGACATGCTTTATTTTATCGTCATGTCATCAGTGATCGAAGATGCAGAGAAATCAAATAACAACTTTTAAAATAAAATAATAAAATCCAATTTTAATTTCTTTTATGGTGTAAGTTTTTTTAGGTACCTCCACTCATTTTCGATGCCTCAATTTAAATTTAATTTCTAAAAATAAAAAAATTTCTTCAAGCTTTAATTTTAGCTTTAATTGAAAGCCAAGAGATTAAATGTACTAATTACAGTAAGCAAAATACCCTGATGTATTTCAAACAGAAATGATGATTGGAATCAAAAATTTTGTAGATTAAAAAAAAAGTTGTTAAAATTCAAATTTTCCGCCATTTTTCATCAATTGTAAACAGAAGCCACTTTAAAAGTTTTAAAAAATCTTACAAAAATAAAATACACCTCTTTGACGCATTTTTTCTTTCAAATTACCGAATTGAAACTTACTTTAAGTTGACTTGAAACAAGAATTAGATGCTTACTACCTGAAATATTTCCCAAAAAGCGTTTCTCAATTACGGTATGCTTATCATCACATCTGTCAACCCCTTATGAAGAGGTGATGACTGATATGTTTTACAGTCGCCGGCCAAAAAATGCCAGGTATGGAAAACGAATTTAGTATAAATTTTATTTTTTCATGTAAGGGAGGACAACCCTTGAATGAGGTGACCTTTTAATTATAAACATCACTTACAGCCACCCTTACAAATAAGATGGGGCAATCAAAATATACACAATAAAAATGTTTAATTATTTAAAAAATCCTTTGGCTCAATTATTTGTATTAAGCTTTTCAATTTTCGATTAGTAAATGTAGTCGTCATGCATTAATTCCATATAAATTTTAAAATGTTTTTGAATCTTTATCATTAAAAAAAAAATGATTTTTTAAAGTGAAAATAATTCTTGTAAAAATTAATTATTCATTGAATTTTTCTTTCTTTTCAAATTATGATATACTTTTATATTGTTCATAAAAGCAGTTAAAAGTTTATCCAAATAAAAATTGGCGTAGTTATTGCATTTTTCACAATTCGGACCTACTTTTAGAAAATTGGCACCTCTTGAAGAAAAAAAGACAGTTGATTAGCATTCCTCAATGACTCCTGAATTTAATTATTATAGGTTTTATGGGGAGCGGTTGCGAAATTTTAGACATTTATTTCTGGAAGTTAATTGGTGGAGGGGGAGGGAACATATGTAAAAATAAAAATTACCAATATTTTCTAAAAATAATTATTTCAAAATCAATTTCAGTCTATTATGAATAAGTCCTGATATTTTAATCAAAATCCAACCATTATTCGATTTTTGTAAGAATTTCCAAATTAATGTGTCTTTTATGGTAAAAAAAAGTGCATTGCGTAATTACGTTTTTCGACAATTTAAGTCTCGCATTGACAAAAAAAAAAAAGATTTTCTATCAAAATTAGAAATAATTAAAACATTTTAAAAAATAAATAAAAATACTTTGATCTATCCTCTTAATGATATCAAAAACATTTTGCCGATAAAACTTTGTTTTTAGTTTTGGGCCTTTTTCCTTCAGTATGCTATTTTTTCAGCGATTTTTTTGGAGGTACCGATAAAAATTTAAAATATTATTTCTTCAAAATCAAGTGTTCTTTAGTTCTTACGATGGCATCTTCCTCGGAAACTCCAAGAATAGCTTTTCAAAAAATTCGCCAAGGATTCAGTTGTTGAATATGCGCAAGCAAAACAGTTAATTGCACAGGATCGATTTTTACTTTTAGGTTGTATGAAAAACTGAATTGTTTAAATGTTGAAATTTTTACAAAATTTTTTGCCAGTCGGAAAGTTTAGAGTTTAATCGATGAGATTGCGCTGAAAAAAGTAAAAAAACAAATAAACAACCAATTTACCGGTGGTGGTAATGTCGTACCGGCGAATAATTCCAAAATGGAGTGTCGATTTAACGTTGTGAAAAACTGAGTCCCCGTTAAAGTTGTTTAAATATTGAAATTTTTCCAAATTTTTTTTTTTGTCAATCGGAAAGTTTAGGATGTAATCGATGAGATTGAGCTGAAAAAAGTAAAAAAAAAAAAAAGAAAAACAACAAATTTAAAAAGTGGTGGAAGTCTCCTTCAGGTCCGCCTATAGCTGAATTTTTTAATTTTTATTTATTTTGCTCACAATAACATTAACTATGAATAAGAAAGTTTTAAGAAACGGGGAAATAAGTCAGTAAATAACCATTTCATCAAAATTATTTCGATTTTTCCACTTACCTTTCGAACAGAAAATGCAACCACAAAAACAAACGACTTCATTTCTTTGTGTTCAAATGATTTTGTTAGGATTTTTCTTTTCTAACCTAACCAATATTTATTTGTTGAGTCCGTATAATAATGGCGAAGTTAAAATAAATGACGCAAAGAATTAAATTAAAATAAAAAAAACTACGATACAAACACAAAGTTACTTTTAAAAAAATAATTCCAATGTTTATGCAAGCAAAAAAGTAGAAAAAAAAATTAGACGGTGTTAATCAAGATTTTGTTCCCTGTCCTTAAATTAATTTTCGCATTTGGTTGTTTTAAAATGCATGACCATAAAAATTTACGATGTCAAATAAGAAATATTCTTTTACTTTACATATGTTTACCTGTGATCGAAGATGCGGAAAAATCAAATAACAACGTTTAAAAGAAAATTAATAATATCCTCTCTTATATCAGAATATTAAACAAAATGTACTTGATTTCTTGACTTCAATATTGTTTAAATGTTTAGTTTATATAGCTGTTAGATTATGTTCTCTAAAAATGGTACCTGCAAACAAAAAAGCTATTATTAAAAACAATACTTAACAATGTTATAAGGAAAAATTAATGTTAAGTTAACATTAATTTTTCCTTATAACATAGAAAGTAATTTCTGATAAGATTGAGTTAAAAGTTTAGAATTTGGCTGATGAAAATATAAGAAATATTTATACTTTCTTCAACCCTTCAACCTAGCTGAAAATTGTTTTTATGTAAAAAAAAAAAAAAAAAAAAAAATGATACAAGGGAAAATAACATACACATGTGTGGAAAGAAAAAGCATTTGTAATAATTACAATGTAATTACATGCAGTATAACTAAGTTGTGCACAGAAACACTACGGAATAAATGAAAATGTAAATGCCTTTTTGCTTGAGAAAAGAAGAAACACATTCATAATAGGGGGACTACTTTCCAATTATAATAAAATAATTAAAAGCTCAGGTTTTGTACCATTTTTATGTATTTTTAATGAAAATGAACTTATTTTTTTCATTTCAAATGATACACAATGAATGACAGAGTCACAGTTCATTACATTATTCATATGTTTCTCTTGTGGTCAGTTTTATTTTTATTCTGTTACCTTTTTAAGTTATTCTGAAGGTAACTCGATATTAGCGAGTTTTGGTAATATTTCGGTATCTTTGCGTAAAAACCAACATACTAAACAAATTATTAATATAATACACAGTAATGCTGTTGGAAAAATTATCTCCAATAATTCACTCGGAAAACAATCTCTTCAATGATACACAGTAACATAGAACACAGAAGTTTCAAATTAATGTTGTTCTCCAAAAAAAAAAACAAAAAACGATGCGTATACGTAATACTACAAATACATTATGCAATGTATTGTAAACTCTAAAATTTCGCAAGTGTTAGACAGGTTTTTTAAATTTAAAATAATTAAAAAATATTTTGATTTTTTCCTCTTCTTAACATAATTTTTGACGGAAGAACATTGTCTTTTTCTTAAGCATGTCTTTAATGTGGCACAAGTTTGAAAGTATGAAGCACCCAATGAACTCAGTCATAAGTTTCAAACAAACAAGTCATCTTGCCAGACAAGTTATCTCGCCAGACAAGCTTGTTAATGTTAAGCATTGGAAAGTTTAATTATACAAATTAAATCACTTGACTTAACCATCGTATTTTTAAAATAATTTTTTAATTATTTTTTTCAGTGTATATGAAGTTTTTATTTTTGTATGGTAATTTCTATGTATACAAAACTGTACATTAAAAGTCATGTGTTTCACGGTTTCTTCCCCTTAAAGAAAAAAATTCGACAATTATGTCACCTGTGATCGGTATACATTTAGTTTATCTCTCATCTGACAAGCTGTCATCAACGTGTCAAATGCGGGAGAAAGGTCAGAAAGTTCAAAATAGTGTTTAAGAAATAGTTTTATTCTCATGTTACAAATAAGTAATTCTTGTGTAAATCAGATTAATTTAACATTAAATTTGCTAATTTACCAAAAATAATGTGTCACAGATGTATAGTTTATTTTTGCAAAATTTTTAAAACCAAGAATTTTTCTTTACAGATGCATTGATGGCCAATAAATTTAAAAATTAAAATAAAATCTCAAAATTTTAGATTCCAATCAATATAATTTCTGTTTGAAATACACCGGAGCATTTTGCTTACTGGAAATAGTAAATTTAATCATTTACTTTCAATTAAAACTAAAATAAAACTTTCAAGAAAACTTTATTTGTAAAATTTTAATTTGAAAGTTAGTTATCAAAAGTGAGTGCAGTTATCTACATTAAGGATTTTGATGAATTTCTATACTTTTGGTTTGGTCTTGTTAAGTTTATAATCCACTATAAAAAAAATGAATGAGAATACAAACTGACTGGTTAAAAGATTTTCCTGTGGTAGATTGTCATTACTTTCTGTGGTAGACTGGATGTCAACTAAGGCTATGAAAGCCAACTTATGATTTTTAACCCATAGCTGGAGGGAAAAATGCTAGATTAATGCCTCTCCCAAGCGTATTTGTGCATAAGTGAATGCAAAGAATTCAACTGGAATTTGAACACAGATCTCGAATATCTCATTCTGAGTTGATATCCACTGCAGCACAACGCAAAATGTGGCCAATGAAGCAATATAAAGATATGGGTTATTGCTGTATATTTTTCTTTAAGTTTCACCAAAATGCTTGTTTTTTTTCTCTCAAAATGAGTCACAAATAATTTCATTCAGGTTTTTTTAAATTTGCAAAATATCAGTGAATTATTCGAATTAAATAATTTTTTCAGCACTTACTCCTTAATAAATTGTATACTGAAGAGGTTATTTTCTTAAAAACAAACATTTAGATTGTTGCTAGAATGGAAAGCATCATGTTAGGCCTCCTGTTACCTAAACAAATAAGTTAAACAAGTCCTATTTTCTTCACTATCCTAGGTGTACAATAGGAAAATACCAATCATTCTCAGATAGTGTCAAAAATATATGAAAATTAAAACATTTTGTTGTGGTTGCATCTTTGCATTTTTTATTCCTCCATCTGCAGGGTGCAAGTAGTTTGTAATATTCAGTGTCTCAGAGCTTTTTTGTTTATTGTTTGCAGGCGGCTTCATTTGATTGCCAATAATTATGAGAATATTCTGCAAAGGAGTTTACTTTGATAGTCACTCCCGAGTTTTTATTTTCTTACGCACCTGTTAAATCCTCTTTTCTTCACTATCCTCAATTCAACAGAGTAGCTTCAGTCATTCTCAGACAGTTTTATTTGAAGGCATGGACCAACTTGTATTTTTTCTCACAGATAACCATGACATCTGCCTCTTCAATGAAACCCCTAGATCTTTCTTCACCAAATTTAAATCTTTCTTTCAAAAAAATCTTTCTTTATGATGACTTGTGAGATAAGTGAATATATTATTGTAATATCCTCCTAGCACAAAAAATTTTGGTTCTCAGCAAATTTATTATACTATACTACTACATCAGTGAGCCACTGATCTTATAACACTTTATTGAAGTTTCTGATATGATCTACCATGATCTTTGCTGGCACTAAAACATCAATATATACTATAGGTAAAACGATGCAACCTCTGTTATGAAATTCTGCCATAAGTATGCATTATTTTTACCAAATGGGTTGGTGGAGTTTGTTACTATTTTATTTGTGAGTTTATTTTCTGAGAAAACTTTTAGAATGTTGTAGCAATGAAAAGTATTATTATTTTGTAACAAAATTTCCTAAACACATTAAATTCTCTATTCTCTATTCTCTACTGCTCTAGATTCATTAAAAAATATTTGCGATTATTCTCAGAGAGTTTAAGTGGCATGGAGCAATTCAGGTTTTTATTTCCTCACTAAAACCCACAATACCTTTCACTTCAGAGACACTCTAATATCTTTCCTCATCAAACACAAATCTTCCATCCAAAAAACTTTCTCTATGAGGAACAGTGAAATAACTGAATGTGTTATTGTAATTTGTCTATACTTCTGAGATTAGGTAGCATTTACACTATTTACATTGTTTGGACTATTATTCTCATCTTAAATTCCATGTTTACAATGTTTGGGCGATTGTATGCTCCAGCCTTTTCAGGTGCAAGGAATTTGGAGCCAAACCCTTTATTTTGATCATTGGGGTATATTATTCTCATTTCATGTGTAATTCCACTTCTGGTAGTCATGTACTTACTAAGGGGATTTTGCTGGTTTTGAAACTTTTAAAACTCTTCAGCGTGAAATAAACATCATCACTTGATAAGACACAGGTAGTGTTGAAACAAAATAGCTACTTATGTAGTGATAGTATAACATATTTATGTTTTCAATTCTAAATAAATATTATATATATATATATATATATATATATATATAAACCAAGATCTTCTAAAAAAATTTAAAAAATAATCTTATTCATTTGTGAATAAATACTAAATATTTCATCATAAAATCCGATAATTATAAAGTTTTTGCAAGAATTGCCAAAATAATGTCTTTTTTTTTACTGGAAAGAAAGATACTAAAAGTCCCTATACTAATATTTGACTACTTTGCTGAGCCAAGAAAAGCAAGATTTTTAACCAAAATTTCCAAGGTACTAGAATGGATAAAAAAAAAATAATAAAATCATAAAAAAAACTTTTTTTCTTTTTTTTTTTTTAATAATAACAAGTATTTTGGGGGAAAATAGGTTTTATCAAGTTAGGTTCCTTTTTGTTTAATCATGGTATGCTCTGAGAGAATTTTTGGAGGCATTTTCTTTTGACCATAAAAGAATACTATTTCATATGTAAGCTCTGTTTTTTACACTTTTAAAATCACAAATCTGAAATATTATTGTGGAATTATGTCATACTTATTTACTTCTTTTGAGAGTTTTTTAAATTATTCTCATTGTTATTACTATTTTTCAATCATTATCATTATGTCATTATATAGATGATGATAACATTGCCACTAACATCTTATCATTATACAAGTATTTCTACAGCACTCTGTGTTATTAAATATGAAATCAATGAATGTTTAATTGCTTATTGTTTCATAGTAACACTCAAATGAGACAAAAGTAATCTGAAGTGAAAATCAAGGAAATAAATAGCAACATATTGCTTCTGTTGAATAAGCTTCTATTTGAAAAAATCCAGTTAAATTTTTTAACAGCTAAATAAACAAATTAAAAAGTTTATCTTTTATAATATTTTTTTCAGCTGGGCAAGAGTTGTGCAAGAAATTATGTAAAAAATTAACAGTATTTTTCTCAAAACTTTTCAAATGTCTAAAATATTCTTTTCAATATTATTCTTTCCCTAAACATCAATATTAAACTTAATCAATTATCTAATTAATTAACAATAGAAACATACAGAAATTAACCTTCAATTGTGCAAGAATTAAACACAATATAAAAAGTTAATGGTATTTTTCTTAAAACTGTTCAAATATCTAAAAAAATTATTTTCACTAATAAATGAACTCAGTTTTGACAAAATACATGTACTATGGCAATTATTATTTCATCAGAAACAACTCCAAAACAACATGCACCCTTAACCCTACCCTTAGATTTTTAAAAATTTAATCAAAAAGCATAATTACAAATTCTATCTTTGAATTTTATTTTTGACCTTTCCAAGAATAAAAATAAAACAGCTGTAAAATCATAAAGTCAAACAGAATTTTCACTTAACATTTGTGCTGCATGAGTCTTCAAACATATCTTTATTTGATATCAACTTTTCCATCAATGATTGAGATCTGAAAAAGCTTAAAACTGTACTGCCAAAAAATATATATGAATTTTTTTACAAATATAAATGTCATGAATACAGCATAAAAAAAATGCAATCAATTGATGTCAGATGCGTCCCAAATCTTATATATAAATTTTAAGTTAGAAATTTCATTGAGCAAATGAAATATCTCGGGGACTGTACTGTGACAGCATAGTTTAAATGTAATGTTCCAGTTACAGGAAAAATATGCATACACATCCTATTTTAGTCCATGTGGTATATACATACAAATTAATAAATGTTTAATCAATCTCAATTGAAACAAATATAACTTATTTTTAGCGCAAAATAATGCTAAAAGAGTGTACAATGTGTATAATGAATATCTTCTCACATTTTTACTGATATGTATTTACTTGTGTTAGAGCCTATACGATGATGGTGGAAATGCAGACAGCAATACCTAGCACAAAAATGAATTTTTTATTTAAATGCAGCAGAAATTTTTATCTGATATAAATTTGAATATGATGCAGTGCATTTGACTTTTCAAAAACTTGCAAAGATATATTTTCTATCTTGTGTGTGTTTGCATATGGCGCACCAGAGATAGCTTTGCTGAAAATGCAGATGCACAAATTTTACAAGAATGTGGTTTCTCTCCAGTGTGTGTTTGCAAATGGTACTTCAAATGTGACCTCTGTGAAAATGCAGAACCACAAATTTCACAAGAATATGGTTTCTCTCCAGTATGAGTTCGCATATGGCATTCAAGAGATGACTTATCTGAAAATGCATTTCCACAAACATCACAAGAATATGGTTTCTCTCCTGTGTGTGTTCGCATATGGCGCTTCAAAACTGTGTTTTTTGAGAATGCATTTCCACAAACTTCACAAGAATATGGTTTCTCTCCAGTGTGTGTTCGCATATGGTCCTTCAAAGTTGATTTCATGAGAAATGCAGAACCACAAATTTCACAAAAATGTTGTCTCTCTTTGACATGTGTTTGCATATGGTGCTTAAAAAGTGTCTTATCTGAAAATGCAGATCCACAAACTTCACAAGAATGAGATTCGTCTCGACTGTGAGTTCGCATGTGGCGCTTCAAAAGTGTCTTTGTTGAAAATGCAGATCCACAAACTTCACAAGAATGTGGTTTTTCACCAGTGTGTCTTTGCATATGGCCTTTCAAATTTGACTTTAGGGAAAATGCGGATCCACAAACTTCACAAGAATGTGGCTTCTCTCCAGTGTGTGTTAGCATATGATGTTCTAAAAATGACTTCCTTGAGAATGCAGATGCACAAATTTCACAAGAATATGGTTTCTCTCCAGTGTGTGTTTGCATATGGTACTTCAAATGTGACCTCTGTGAAAATGCTGATCCACAAATTTCACAGGAATATGGTTTTTCTCCAGTGTGCGTTCGCATGTGGCATCCCAACGATGATTTATATAAAAATGCAGCTCCACAAACTTCGCAAGAATGAGGTTTCTCTCCAGTGTGTGTTTGCATATGACATTTCAAACGTGTCTTTGCTGAAAATGCAGATCCACAAACTTCGCAAGAATATGGTTTCTCTCCAGTGTGTTTTCGCATATGAACCTTTAAAGTAGATTTTACAGAAAATGCAGATCCACAAATTTCACAAGAATATGGTTTCTCTCCTGTATGTGTGCGCATATGGCGCTTTAAAAGTGACTTGTCTGAGAATGCATTTCCACAAATCTCGCAAGAATAAGGTTTCTCTCCAGTGTGTGTTCGCATGTGACGATTTAATAGTGTCTTTGTTGTAAATGCAGTACCACAAACTTCACAAGAATATGGTTTTTCTCCAGTGTGTGTTCGTATATGTGACTTCAAATTTGATTTCAAGGAAAATGCAAATCCACAAATTTCACAAGGATATTGTTTCTTTTTATTATGTATTCGCATATGGCACTTGAAATGTGACTTCTCTAAAAATGCAAAAGCACAAATTTTACAAAAATATGGTTTCTCCCCAATGTGTGTTTGAACATGTTGCATTAAATGTGCCTTTTCTGAAAATACAGATCCACAAACTTCACAAGAATGTGACTTCTCTATAGTGTACGTTCTCATATTAGGCTTTAAATTTGACATTCATGAAAATTCAGATCTACCAAATTCATGGGAAAATTGTTTGTTTGTAGTGCATTTTTCCATATGATGCCCTAAACCATGACAAATGTTTGCAAAATAAGCAAAATCTTCTCATTTTTACTCATATGTAATACTAAGATTCTCCAGAAAAGTTACACTAATTTTGAGTACATGTATTAGATATACAACTTTTACATGAGAAGCATATATATCTCTGTTCTTGATAAAAAGTTAAAATTCTTCTTTTAATTCAATTTACAATAAGTTTTTATGAATATCATGATTTTCTATTCAGCCAAAATATCTGTGAAGAAAAAGAAATAAAACATAAATTAACAGAGACAATGAATAATATATGAAATCAGTTAATATTTTAACAGATACATATAACTATATATTTTGGCTAATTGAGAACAGCACAGAGACACAATAACACAGCAGGATATGAAAATCAAAGCAACAGAGTATTTTGTTTTTTTACAAATTCAATAGTGATTTCAATTTGGTGATTATTAGTTTGTTGGTACAAATCAAGCATTACAACTGAATATCAACACCATAAAAATATTTGTGACATCAATAAGAAAATTACGTTATTAAATCAATCTATATTAGAAAAAATTTTCAATGTGATATTATGAAAAGTTGTTTACCTTCAAATAGATATTATAATATGCATCAGAAAATCATTTAGGAAAATGCAGATGCACAAACTTCACTAGGATATGATTTCCCTCCAGTGTGTGTTTGCACATGACCTGCCAAAGATATCTTCTGTGAAAATGTTGATCCACAAACTTTGCAAGCATATGAATTCTTACCAGTATGTTGCATATGGTATTCCATGATTGACTTACATGAAAAACAGATTCACAAACTTCACATAAAATATGGTTTCACGCCAGTGTGTGTTAACATATGGTGCTTCAAATATGATTTGTCTAAAAATGCAGATTTACATATTTCACAAGAATATGGTTTTTCTCCAGTGTCTGTTCAAATATGATGCTTCAAGTCTGATATGTCTGAAAAGGTGCATGCACAAACTTCATAAGAAGATGGTTTCTCTCCAGTGTGTGTTTGCATATCTCACTTCAAATATGACTTGTCTGGAAATGCAGATCCACAAAATTCACAAGAGTATGGTTTCTCCCCAGTGTGTGTTTGAATATGGCGCCCTAAAAGTGTCTTCCATGAAAATGTAGATCCACAAACTTCACAAGAATATGTTTTATCTCCAGTGTGTGTTTTCATATGGGACACCAAAGATAACTTCTCTGAAAATGAAGAGCCACAAACTTCACAAGAATATAATTTCTCTCCAGTGATATAGATACACAACTTATATCTCAATATTGCAGCATATATTTCTTTGATTTTGATGGAAAGTCAAAAGTCTAGTTTCCTTTCATTTAAATTCCTAATGACAGTTTTTATGTTTATCATGATTTTCTATTCAGCCCAAACATCTGTAAGTAAAAGAAATAAAACACATTAACAAAGATCATAAAAAATATATCAAATCCATTCATATTTAATAGATATATGTATGTATTAGAACCTTCGGTAATTTCTCACTGATTTTTTATGAAAAGTAATGTTTAAAAAAAAAACAATCTGTGCATGTTGTTCCTTACAGTGCTTGGACACTGTAAGTATGAACAACAATTCTGTGTGATTCAGCTGCAGGTTTCTTTTAAATAAAGTAGTGCAGAAAAATTACATGCAAATATATTATCCTTGGCATGAGAGCTGGCATGTTTAATGCTATGAAATACAAAGTTGTTTACACCTCAGCAAAATGACATGCACTAAATTTCAGGCTTGTTCATAATACTTCCTTATAAATGCATTACCATCTGAAAGTACACACACACAATTCTGGGAAAGCCATCTGTTCAAAAACAGAACTTATTCAATGTCCTAATATATATTAAAGCTTGCTGACATCAGTACAGGTAAGCAATAATGCCACAGCCAGAAAAATCAATAAATTTATCAAAAATAATTCCCTTTTCAGTTGAAAAACAATATATGACAATATAAGTATAATGGTTATTTTTCTTAAAAAATTTAAAATCTCTAAAATATTATTCTTTAAAGATTTTTCTTTCCACATTTAAACAAATTCAGTTTTCACCAAAGATAAGCAGTCAACGGTAGAAGTATTAAAAGAAGTACAAAAATAAGAAAAAAAAATTCATTTAAGGCTTAATTTTGAAATGAGGCAAAAATCATTAAAGGTGAAGTATTATCATCAAGGGAAGTTTCATTTTTTTTAAGAAAGTTTTGTAACTTGCTTGAAGCATTGTGTATATTAGAAATATGGTTAGGTTTTGAAGGGTGTCACAATGTGTTTAGTAAAACAAAGACGGTAAATAAGTTGTTGGATATCACCTATTTATTATATTTCAAGATTAAAATCTCATCTTCAGAATGTTAAAGGGATTGTGTTTGAGTCCGCATCTTTCAACAAATAGTCCTTCCTGGCTGCTGCTGCTGTTGTTAGTTGTAGTGTGTGTTTGTGTAAGTGTACTAGAGGATGTATGTGTGTGTGTTTGTGGTGTGTATATGTGTGATTGATAGTTGGGATTTTCACAGTCTGATGTTATCAGTCTGCTTTGATACGTAGTTTATCTAAGTATGTGTTGATCTGATCGTTAGTTTGACCCCTGCCAAAGTGGAAGACGGCCTTTTGTGACTATTGTGTGTGTGTGTGTGTGTGTGTGTTTATGTGCTTCTAGTATTTCACTTTACTTCATCTTGTGTTTGTGAAGTATTTTAGTAATTATTTTTTAGAAGTTTTTTTTTTTCACAATCTTTTCTAACAAACATCATGGTATAATGAAGAAGGCTACAAACTTACTGAAAGTAAAGTTTCCTTGTCAAAACATTGATGTTATTATTGAGATGAAAGATTATGCAGAATTGTTTTTGGCTTGGTAATTTGAGGCATACCAGGAAGTAAGTGCTCTTGATGGTTTTGGGTACCATGTTGCTTTTAAGACATCATTTTAGGAAGTTTGTTTGCCATTCTATCTTTGCACGTTTCTCATTTTTTTCTTTAAGGTACAGAGAATGAGGAATCAATTACAAATATCAAGTTATAAAGAAGTTTTGTTTTTGTGCAAGTTGTATGAATCAAGATAGTGATTTCAATCTGGCAATAATTAGATTGTTGATATGAAACAAACATTATATTTGCATGTGAAGACTGAAAAATAAGAAAATTCTGATATGAAAACAATTTTTATCAAATCTATAGAATTAAATATGTTTTCGAAAATGATATTGTGAAAAGTTGTATACTTTCAAATAGTTATTGTAATATTGTTGTGGAGAAAATAACACCCTAAATAAAAACCTAAAGTGAGTTCAAAAGTCAGTTGCTGTGAGGCAAGAAGAATTTCTAATAATGTCATGGTGATGTAATTACCTTCATAAAATCAGATCTTCTGATTCATATTACAAGAATTTCTACCACTGGCCAGATGTGAACACTCTGAAACCCAAGGCTGAACTAAAACTTTTCTGAAAATGTTTGAATTATTCTTTAGATATTGTTCTTTTCACTTGTAAATAAACTCAGTTTTCACAGAAGACAACAGCAGAGTGATTATGATTTGAATAGGGTGAATAAGAATAAGAAAATGAACATTCATTTGGGCGTAAATCCTGAAATGAGACTAAAAGAATTAAATTTAAATCATAATGACCAAGTGAAGGAAACTAGCAATTAGTCTGTTGTTATGGATCAAGCACTAAAAATTGATATCAACACAGTGAAAAAAATATCATTATACCATTAATATCAATCTGTATTAATTCTATAGAAACAAAAATGTTTTTGAAAATAATATTATATAAATATGTATATCTTTAAATAGTTATTATAATATGCACCAGAAAATCTTTTAGGGAAACAAAGAAAATAAAAAAAAATAAAAATCTGGCTTTCAAAATCTGATAGAAGCCAACTAAGAATTGGACATGACAAAGATTTCCAGTATTTAATAAATTATGAACATCATTTACAGAAGTCTTCATATGATTCAGTCAGTCAGTTAAGTGCCATACGTGATACACACTTTGGCAATCATGTCTCAAATGAGAAACGGCTGACAGGGCAGAAGATTTTCCTGCAATAGATTGTCATTACTTTCTTTGATAGACATACTGGTTCATTTGATTACCAGATTGAATTAATTTACTTATAAATACTAACATCATCGAATCTTACACAAATTAAAAATTGAACTTTGGAGAAATTCTGACTTTTATCAAACAAAATGCTATAGAATCTACATAAATTGGTGATCCATATAATATTCTGAAGCAATGTTTATATAAATATTGTCCTTTTTTACAAACTAATATTTTCACTAAAGCACCTCATCATAGAAGTGTTTTTAAATTAAAATCCAATGGGAAATTTTACCAAGTGTTACTTTTGATTTGGTCAAATGAAGCCTAGGATTCTGCAAATTGATGATAGACTTAAAATGTACTCACAAGTGGAAGATGCCTAAAGCTTTTCTTTTTTTTTTTCTTTTTTTTTTTTTATAAGCGTTTCACCCCGAGCAAGGCATGTCACTGCCACTACTGTGCAGGGGGCTACGTAGAGTGGAGAAAGGCTGATTAAATATAGGAAATAACAGAGGGTGGGTGATAGGCGGGTGAGGATACCGAGAATGAGGGTTGGGTAGATGAGAGTGTTGTGAGAATAGTTGGGAGTTAGTGTGATAGGAGGTGTCTATTGACCCTACATTTAAACACCTGGAGATTGTAACTGTCGGGAAAGCAGACTTGTGGAAGTGAGTTCCACGGGCGGGAAGCGCGAGAAAAGAAGCTGTTGGAGTAGAATTTACAGTTACATCTTATTTGTTTAACTGTAAAAGGGTGGGACCTAGTTGCTAATCTAGTATCTCGTGTAAATTCGTGCTTAGGCGGCACCAGTGATCTAAGCTCATCGGAGCAGTAGCCATGAAAGTACTTGTAGAAGAGGCACAGGGAAGCTACATCACGCCGGTGTGAGAGCGGCTGCAGCCGGTCTGCCAAGTCAGTATCAACCACGTTACAGATCCTCCTTTGTATTTTGTCAAGAAGCCCAAGGAGAGCAGCAGGGGCACCCGACCAGATATGGCAGCAATATTCAATACACGGGCGGATGGTAGATTTGTATATGTGCAGAATAGTTTCAGGTGGGAAAAATTTCCGGGCCCTGCACAGGGAGCCCACTTTCATAGCAGCAGATTTGGCAATAGATTCAATATAGTCATTCCATTTGAGGTCCGCCGAGAGTGTGAGGCCAAGGAGGCGTAGTATTTTACTCTCTGGGAGGCTAGCCTGTCCCATGCTAATGGGAGGTAATTGAGGCAAAAATTTGAATTGGTGTGAAAAGTTAAAATTCTAACCAAGTCCATTTTAATATGTCTGCATTTCTGACATGAGGCACTGTAATTATTTACACTATTTATATTGTTGGGACTGTTGTCCTCACCTTTACTGCCAGATTCATGTTTCAGCTGATTGCAATTTTGAACCATGCCTTGCCTCTTTCATATAATTAAATATCTTTTAGCTCTTCTCTTTAAATTGTTGTTCATTGTTATTGAACACACTATTGTACCAACACTTTTATCCACTAGGTCATGTACCCTTGAATAGATCAGTGTATGAATTTTTGGGGATGTATAAACCTACTGTCTCAGTAAACATTTTTTACCAGATCTCATATAACAATTTGTTATTGTTGTTTTTCTGTAGTACTCACCTAGCAAGAATCAGTGCATATGCTAGGCTACAAAAATGTCCCAAGCTGGCAATGCATAGACATGAATATGGGAAATAGTATTACAGAGTGCCAAAGAAAAATAATAGAAACAAATTATGTGTTTGCTAAGATATTAGATTTATAACTCCCCAAAATTCATACACTGATGTACATACCTCCACTCATTTTCAATAATTTTTAAATTCAATTTTTAAAAATAAAAATGTTTTCTTGAAGCTTTTATTTTAGTGTTAATTGAAAGCTAAATGACTAAATTTACTATTTTACAGTTAGCAAAAAATTTTGGTGCATTTCACATTTAAATTATATTGATTAAAATACTTTGGTCATTTTTGTGTAATCAACACATTTGTAAAAAAAGTTAATTCTCAGTTTTAAAAATCTTGCAAAACTAAAATATACATAAGTGACATTATTTTTTGGAAAATTAGCAAATTTAAAGTTAAATTAATCTGATTTACAAAAGTATTAATTTTCATAACATATAATTTAGAATAAAAGTATTTCTTAATCACCAATGTGCAAACTGATTGATGACGGCTAAATATGGTTGACTAGAATTAACATAATGTTCAAAGTTTTTTTCTGTAAGGGAAAGAAACCATGAAACTTATGATCTTTTAATATAACATAGAAAACATATTTTTTAAAAATTCCTATAAACAACAAAAATTAAAAATTATTTTAAAAATCTATTAACACAATGATTTGTATTAAACTTTTCAATTTTTGATTAGTAAATACAGTTTTCACTTAATAACTTAACAACAAAAAGGCTTTGTAGAATGTTTTTAAAATTTTGTAATTTTATAATTATATTTAAAAAAGAAAAAAATGAAAACAGTTCTTGTAAAAATTCATTATTCATCAAAAATATTTTTTCTTCCGACTAAAATGTCCTATATATATATATATATAGGACATTATATATCCAAATGAATACGAATAAAGAAAATAATTGCAACGTTCAAAAAATTAATTTAAAACAATGCTCAATATAAATATGGAGCAATGAATATTTATTATTACATTTAGAACATGTACAAACTACTACAAAATTGTACATTTTTTTCGGCATTGAAAGAACAATGTCTCATTAGGGAGTTAACTTGAGGGAAGAAATGGATTGATACCTTCCCCGAGGGTATTTGAGTGTAAGTGAATGCAAGGAATTCAGCTGGAATTTGAACTTGGCTCCCAAATTTCTTGTTTCGAGTTGATATCCTCTGCACCATAACACACATAAAAACAGAGCAATAAATATACATTATTAATTATTATGTTAGAACATGTACAAACTACTACAAAATTGTACTTTTTTTTTTTTACATTGAAAGAACAATGTCTCATTAGGTAGTTAACAATGATGGTAATAAACATTTTATTTAAAAAATATTTTTAAGAACAACACTTCCCTTTATTTTTGGATTTTTTTTTTTTTTTTTTCGCAAGATGTACAAAAGATTAAAAAGGAGAAAGAAAGAGGGAGGAAAAGATCAGAAAATAAGATTAAAAAGGAGAAAGAAAAGGAAAAGAAAGAGTTAAAGGAAAGATACATTTTTTCCTCTTCACTTTCTATGTCTTCTCTATCTTCCCTTTCTTATGCTGTTTTTTTTAGCGATTTAGTGGAGGTACTTAAATTTATGTAATAAAAAATAACGTTGAATCATTGCAGATGATGGAAAAATTTGCACTTTTTCGAGAGAAAGAAAGTAGCATCATTTTTAATTTAAATATAAATTTTTGTTCGTTTGTACAGGCATTTTTTTACACTTGATTTTTTTATTTCAGTGCTATTTTTAAAAGTTTTTACTTAGGAACTTTATTTCAAACTTCAAGTTAATATTTGTTTCAAATCCAAATTATATTTTAATTCAGCTAATACTCGACAAATGACGTTGCATATAAAATTATATTTTATTTTTGGAATATTTTTTATAAAAGTAGATAACGCCACTAATTCGCAAAAAAACAAAAAACAAAAAAAAAACACTAAAAACCAAACTTAATAATAAAAATGAAGTTTGAAGTTTTTCCATCGAAATATGCATGTTATAATTGTTGTTATTAAAAAAAATAAAAAAAGATCAAAGTATTTTTAATTATTTTTAAAAAAATTTTATCCTTTTAAAACACATTCGAATCCTACTGTAAAAAAAAGTTTAAATCGTAAAATAAAAAAAAATAATGTTGCAATCGGCTGCTTATTTTGTTAAGTAAGTACATTATTTTTTATTAACAAAAAAAAAAAAAAACTATTTGTGGATAATAATTTCTAACAAATTTGTTTAACCGAGTTAGAAAGTTCTTCGTTTAGTTGAAAAATGTATTCCAGTAAAATTTTTCTAAATCCAACAAACCAAAAAAATATCATTTGTCTTCAATAATATTTCCAATATTTTCAAAAGTAACATTAAAATTTTTCCTTTTTTGAATTTCTTAAAATGCAAGGTCATTAAAAGTAACGATGTCAAATTTAAGAAATGCTTTATTTTATCAACATGTCATCAGTGATCGAAGATGCAGAGAAATCAAATAACAATTTTTAAAAGAAAAGAATAAAATGCAATTCTAATTTATTTTACAGTTTAAGTTTTTAAAACTTTAAAATTAAATAATTTAAAAATATAATTTCTTCAAAATATGACAATTTTTGTTATCATAGCTGAATTTATTTTCATTTTATTATTTTGCTAACAATAAAATTTACTATGAATAAGAAAAAGGTTTAAGAAATGGGAAAATAAGTCAGTAAATAAAATAACCATTTCTATTTTATCAAAATTATTTCGATTTTTCCACTTACCTTTCGAACAGAAAATGCAACAAGATTTAATTTCTTTGTGTTCAAAAATGATTTTGTTGGGAGTTTTCTTTTCTAACTTAACGTTATACAAACAAGAAATTACTTTTTGCCCAAAATAATTCCAATGGTTTTACAAGCAAAAATTAAAAAGAAAAAAATTAAACGGTGTCAATCAAGATCTTGTTCCCTGTCCAGAGATTATTTTTCGCATTTGGAGTTAAATGCAAGGTCATAAAAATTTACGATGTCAAATAAGACTAAGACGAGATGCTTTATTTTATCGTCATGTCATCAGTGATCGAAGATGCAGAGAAATCAAATAACAACATTAAAAATAAAATAATACAATCTAATTCTAAATTTCTTTTACGGTGGAAGTTTTTAAAATTTAAAATTCAATAATTAAAAATATTATTTCTTTAAAATATGACGATAATTTAAATACCCTTCTGAAAAAGGTAATGATTAATCTGTCTCTCTTCCCTCCAACTATGGGTTACATAACAGGACAGATAGGGTTTTTTATAGCCTTGGCAACTAGTCTACAGCAGAATGTAAATAGCTACCTACTGCCGGATAATGTTCTGCTCAGTCAGTTATGTCTCTTTTGAGACATGATCACACAAGCGTGTATGACGTATGGCAATTAACTGACTGATTATGAAGTAGATGAATGACATTCCTACGGGGTTTGTGTTGCATATCATGCTAGATAGACCGTGTGTGCTGAGACCAAATATGATATACAGGGCAAACAATAGACACATGTTGTCAGTTTAACATTTTATTGAAGACTAAATATATACAACACTAGGGGGTGGGAGTCTGCAGGGTAACCGGAAGTCTTAAGGTGTAGTGGGAGTATGGAGATATATATATATATATATATATATATATATATATATATATATATATAACAGCTTGTGCCAGTATTTCATAGTCGTTGCACTTGTCATACAAACACCTGAAATATATAATACTGTTATAGTGGGTTATCTGTTCTAGTGAAATGTAGTTGTATGTTGAAACAGATTAACTGAGTTTGGCCTCGTTAGTAGATAGCCCTCTATAAGTTATAAAAGGGGTTATTAAACAAGAAAATCAAATTGAGTATAGAAACATTTACATATACACAGATATCAATTAAGGTTTTTTTACAAATAAAGTAATGTCTTTAAGATGGGTTCAAAGGACGTTAAAATGTTTATAGCAGAAAAAAGAGAGTTTGTGCGTAAGTATGTGTGTGCGTTTGTCAGTTAGGAATGTCTTTGATGTCTCCTTCCATTGGTCGGGTAAGTAGATCAGTGGACAGTGAAGAAGAAGGTGAGAGGGAAAGGCCAGGCTAGCATAGCGGATCGCTTGACAAGGTCACGGGATGTGCTAATTATGCTCACACTTTCTCAAATCTGGCAATGCTTTCTGTGTCGGTTTTTTATTTCCTCTTTGTGGGTCCCAACAGATCATTTGGGAATTCACACCTATATTTAATTCTGGGCTTCCTATTGGATGATAAATAAAATTCGCGTAGGCTCACGAACAGGAACTTGATATTTATTAATTTTTGGTTTTCTGCCGGAACATACGCATGAAGCCGGGTGCGCAAAGACCAGTTTTGGTCATTTGCTTTCTGGTCCTGAGAGTGCAAACATCCGGTCCCTCACTTTGCTCGGTCGGTATCACTACATACTGAGTACTCTCACTCTCTACAGCATGTTTTTTTTTTTAGAAATTTTATATTAAACGCAAATTCTATTGAAACCAAATGATGTACACAATAAACATCATATACTGACATAATTAAAATAAAAATAAATATGACCAATAGCACAAAATCAAAAAGCCATTGCTCCTTGCTTTGGTTTTCTTTAGCCTCCAACAAAAATGTGGGTATTTTTATTTTCATATAAACTTTTACTAACAATCAGGGAATTATTCAATTTTAATAATTCTTTCAGCTTTTATTTATTCTGAGAAAACAACTAGAATGTTGCAGGAATTATCATTTTATGACACATATTTTCTTAAACATGTCAAATATAGTCTTTTCTTTATTATCCTAAGTCCAATATATGAGTGTTTCAATATATCATTCAAGTGACATGGACTACTTCATGTTTTTTTTTTCTCACAAATACTTATGACATCTTCCTCTCCAGCGACACTCAAATATTTTTTCTCACCAAACTCAAAACTTCTTTACTAAGAACTTTCTATAGGAGGACAAGGGAGATAACTGAATATGTCGTAATATCTTCTAAATAACATGAAGGATTTGGTTTTCAATAACTTTATTGTAATACACCCTAGTGCAAATTAATTGAAACAAAACGTTTAATGTCTTCTTAGGATATTTCACACTTTCCCTGATCATGTATACTTTGTGTCTTGGCATTTTTTCTTCTGGCCACATTTTCCTCTGATGGATCCAGTTTGTTTTATTGCCTTGATGACACAAATGACAGTTGAAAGGCTTACACAAACAATATCCATTTTCTCTCTCTGTAAGGCTTGCCAGTGTGTGAGTGCAGTGTTACAATTTTCATACATTTCCTTGGAAAAACGTCCATCACAGACAATGGTTAATTAGAAATAATGTCCCCAAATTGATATGTAGATACACAGGCTCTCAGTAACTTATAGCCAAGGGAAAGAATGGGTCAATAATTGCACTGCTTGAGTTGCTCCCACTCCTCAGAAAAATCCTGGCCACTAAGTGCCCCCCCCCACTTTCCGAGTTCTACAATCATCACTGCACTTCTAATTTGTGAAATAATTTCTCTAAAACAACTCTAGAAAAATCAAAAACATTGATCAGAAACATTTTGCAAGAATATCTTTCCTTCCAGGAGAGCATCAAATTCTTCATGGAATATTTAATGAGAAAATTCTCTGATGAAAGAAGAAGCATCATGTTGTTATTCTTTCCCCAGTTAAAATGCGACAGAGCTCATCAATTTTGTTAAATGAGTTTTAAATTCTTGTTATGAAAATAAACTGATGAGAAGCCTGTTAAATAGTTCATCAAACTGATTTATGATATTTGCATTCATTTGAATAAATCTGTAGCTGTCTAGGGTGGGGTTTGCTGCAAGGGGGTTAAGTAGTAATCAGTTAGTTAAGTAGCATATATGATAATAGCTTGGGTGATTATGTCTCTTTAAATCTGTAACTGACTAGGCAGAAGATTTTCCCACAGCAAGCCATTTTCTGCAGTAGACTGGTTACCAACCAAGGCTACAGAACACAATCTGTCCTGCTATTCAGGCCATAGCTGGAGAGAGAAGCAACAGATTAATACCTTTCCCACGAGTATTTGTGCATAAGTGAATGCACTAAATTCAATTGAAATTTGAATTCAGTTCTCTGATTTCTTGTTACGAGCTGATATCGATTGCATCACAATGCACATCCTAATAAAAATCTCATCATTCAATCATTACCAGTCATGTGGTAACCACCATATATTGGAGGGTAAACCAAAACCAAAGTTAGGAAAAAAGCTCTGCATGATTTGTCAGTCAGTTAAGTGCCATACGTGATACACGCTTGGGCGATCATGTCTCGAAAGAGACATGACTGACTGGGCAGAAGATTATCCCGCAGTAGGTTGCCATTGCTTTCTGCAGTAGACTGGTTACCGACCAAGGCTATAGAACCCAATCTGTCCTGCTATTTAACCCATAACGGGAAGGAAGAGACAGATTAATACCTTTCCCAAGGGTATTTGCGCGTAAGTGAATACAATGTGTTAACTTTACCAAGTTGTCTCCTTTGGACACTCTTCACAAAAGGGAGTTAGTTTTACCACCAAAAACGGTGTACGGGGCACTTTCGAACGTAAGAGTGCGAACTGTACGCACGTGTGTAATAAATCCTCTTTTTACCCCACTCCAGTTGTCTGTGTTCACCACCTTTTACATTGGTAGCAGAGCGTAAAAACAATGGCTTCTAGATACATTGCCCCACCAACGTTAAACACGGACAAATACAATTCCTGGAAAAAGGAAATGCGAATTTGGGAATTAGCCACAAGTTTAGATGAAAGAAAATGGGCCCCTGTCGTACTTTTGTCCTTGGAAGGAAAAGCGAGAGAAGCGCCGCTGGAATTGGATATTACCTCACTAAATGCCGAAAATGGAATGGAGATGATATACCAAAAACTGGATACCCTCTTTTTAGAAGACGCAAACCAGGCAGCATTTAAGGCTTACGAGGCGTTCGAAAGTCACAGAAGACAAAGCGGCATGGCGATAGATACCTTTTTAATTGAATTCGAACGTCATATTGCTAAATTAAAAGAATTCAATATAATTCTGCCCGAGCCGGTCCTGGCGTGCAGAGCTCTTAAAAGCGCAAATCTCACTCCAGAAAACGAACGGTTAATAAAAGCTACTGTTCGAGAACTGACACTTGGAGAAATGTCTAAACAATTAAAAAAAATACTCAATGACTTTCAAGCTCATTCCTCACCAAAAACTTCTCCGGTTGCGGTAAAAACCGAATCTGACATTATTTTCACGACGAGTGAGAAAACCTACTACACCAGTCGTGGTCGACGCCACGGTGATAAAAATTCTAGTCTCACCAGTTGAAAGTGACAACAGCAGGAGTTGTTTCAAGTGTGGATGTAAATACCACTGGATTCGCGACTGTCCGTATGACGAAACTGACAACAGTGAAAAGGGAGGCCATTTACTCGTCTCCATGAACGAGCGAGAACAATATGGCGGCACCAGCACGTTTTTGGGAGAGACACTCGGATCCGCTGTCTTGGATAGCGGCGTGTCTGGGACAGTTTGTGGAAAAAAAATGGTACGAGTGTTTTCTGGAAACCCTACCAGAAAAACAAAAAATAAAAATTCGAGATGGAGGAAAGAGCTACAAGTTTGGTGATGGGAACACCATTAAATCCACCCACACAGCAACTTTACCATGTGTCATTGCTGGCATTGAAATCGGTATCGTCACTGACGTTGTGGACGCTGACATACCACTTTTGCTAAGCAAAAAGTCAATGAAAAGAGCCAGCACATGCCTCAATTTTGAGAATGACAGTGTCACCATGTTTGGAAAAAAAATCCCACTGCAGTGTACTTCTTCAGGTCACTATCATATTCCCATAACAAGACCTCCACCAGATCGAGGTAAGTTCAAACACATTTTGTTTACCAAAGAAATTTTCCACAAAAATATGCAAGAAAAAATAAAAATCGCCACCAAACTTCATAGGCAATTCAGTCATCCTAGTGGCAAAAAGCTATGTGACTTAGTCAGGAGCGCCGGAGTGAAAGACCCGCAATTCATTAAAATACTCAAGGAAATTCCCAATTCTTGTGAAATTTGCTTGAGGTACAAAAGGGTTGAACCCAAACCTGTCGTGGGGTTTTCACTGGGAACGTACTTTAATGAAAGCATTGCTATGGACATTAAAGAAATTAATGGAAACAAGGTACTACACCTTATTGACCATGGTACTAGATACAGTGCTGCAGTAAAAATTCCTGGTAAAGAGAGCTCCGATATTATTAGTGCTATTTTTAAAAATTGGATTACTTATTTTGGTACTCCTGGATTTATCCTCACTGACAATGGCAGAGAATTCAACAACCAGTCGTTTAGAGACATGGCACAAAATATGAACATTGTGGTTCGTACTACTGCTGCTGAAAGCCCATGGAGTAATGGGCTAAATGAAAGACACAATGGGATATTAGGGGAAATGGTGAAGAAAACCCTTGAAGAAACCAATTGCAGTTTTGAGGTGGCCCTCGCATGGGCAGTAAGTGCCAAGAATACACTTCAGAGTGTCCATGGATATAGTCCCAATCAACTCGTTTTCGGCAGAAATCCTAACCTACCTGGTTTTCTCAATGACAAACTCCCTGTACTAGAAGGTGTTTCCACCAGTGAAATCGTTGCAAATAACCTCAACGCTATGCATGCTGCCAGGAAACACTTCATAGCAAGTGAATCTTCAGTGAAGCTAAGACAAGCACTTCGCCACCAAGTTAGAACAGGTATCACACAATCTTATAAAAATGGAGATGCTGTTCTCTACAAAAGAAATTTGTGTGATAGATGGCTTGGGCCTGGAACTGTCATAGGATGGGAGAACAAACAAGTGCTTGTTAAACACGGTGGCACCTATGTAAGAGTACATCCGTCTCGTTTAGTTTCCTACCCTGGAACTTACCAGAATCACAATGAGTGTAACAACAAGGAATCGGGCATCCCACAAGAAGAGTTTGAAGAATTTTCAAGGATGTCAAACCTCGAAGAGAATATTTTAGATGAAGATTTGGAAGTCCCAGACATCAACGCCGAACAACGCTACACTGTGGAAACTCAAGACATAACAAATAAGCAGGACACCTCCACCAGGAAAGTCAGGCTTCCCAAACCTGGACAAATCATCAAATGCAAGCTTGCCAATGACACAGAATCAGACTGGAGGAAGTTAAATGTCATAAGTAGAGCAGGCAAAGCCACTGGTAAAAATAAACATTTGATGAATGTAGTTATGGAACAGGGTGAACCTTTTTGGTTGGACTTTGAACATGGGGTATCTGAATGGCAAACCAATGAGGCAGAAGAAAACATAGAGGACCACAATTCTTGTAACGAAGAAAAGTAATGATCACCTCTGCCAATGATAACCTGGAACTAGAGGAAGCAAGAAAAAAGGAACTTCAGAGCTGGATTAAAAATAAAGTTTATATCCAAGTACCTGATCAAGGCCAAGCAAAAATTTCCACCAGATGGATTTACACAAACAAAAATTCCGATGACAAGCAAACATACAAGGCCAGACTCGTTGCCTGAGGTTTTCAAGATAAAGATGCTGAGAACCTAAGAAATGATTCTCCCACATGCTCCAAAGAAGGTTTACGCCTAGCATTAGCCATAATGGCATCTAACCATTGGGTATGTAAATCCATGGATATTAAAACAGCATTTCTACAAAGCAAGAAATTGGATCGACTAGTCTATCTGGATCCTCCCAAAGAAGCCAATGTACCCCAGGGCTATATCTGGAAACTCTCCAAATGTGTATATGGCTTGACCGATGCCTCTAGGTCCTGGTATCTAACACTCAGAGAGGAATTAATGAAATCAGGAGCAATAGCTTCAAAATATGATCAGGCTATATTTACATGGCATTTCGAAAACAAACTGCAAGGTATAATTGCTACCCATGTGGATGATTTTTGCTTTGCGGGGTCAGAAATTTTTCACAGAAAAGTTATCAACGAAATCCATCAAGTATTTGCAGTTAAATCTGAAGAAATTGCAGAGTTTCAGTACATAGGGTTAGACATCAAACAGAGTGGTAAAAATATCGAACTCAGACAAAATGAGTATTTAAAGAAATTGAAATATATCCCAGTGGAAACAGGCAGGAATATTAACGACAAAATATCAACAGCAGAAATTACTGAAATCAGGCAAGTTATCGGCCAACTTAACTGGCTGGCTACCCAGACCAGACCTGATCTCAGCTATGATGTCAGTGCATTAAGTTCTATCCTCAAACGAAGCAATGTGGAATGTATAAAACATACCAATAGAATTGTTAAGAAAGCCAAGAAAGAAAAATCCCAGATAGACATTCCTGACTTAGGAAATCTTAACCATCTCAAGATTGTTGCCTATAGTGATGCTTCATTCACTAACCTGACAGATGGAGGATCTCAAGGTGGTTATATAATCTTTTTGGTTGGGGATAACCACAAATATATGCCCATAACATGGCAGTCCAAACACATCAGAAGAGTGGTCAAAAGTACACTTGCTGCTGAAACCTTAGCCATGGTTGACATGTCGGAGGCCTGTCTATTTTATAGGAAACTACTATTGGAAGTACTCCAGTTGAAGGATGAACCTGAAAACATCAAAATAATCTGCAAAACAGATAATTCCTGCCTCTATGACTCTGTACATTCCTCCACACAAATATTAGACAAAAGGCTTCGCATCGAGATGGCTATTCTAAGAGAAATGCTGGAAAGAAAAGAAGTAGCAGAGTTCTCTTGGGTACCCACAAATAAACAAGTAGCTACTGTTTAACCAAGAAGGGAGTCCCTTCATTTAAGATACTTGAGTTTGTATCTGAACCTAAAGAAACTGATATTTAAAACAATACCTTTTTTTCTTTCTTTTTCAGTCGCCATCTAAAAGATAAGAAAAAGGGGGAAGAATTGTTAACTTTACCAAGTTGTCTCCCTTGGACACTCTTCACAAAAGGGAGTTAGTTTTACCACCAAAAACGGTGTACGGGGCACTTTCGAACGTAAGAGCGCGAACTGTACGCACGTGTGTAATAAATCCTCTTTTTACCCCACTCCAGTTGTCTGTGTTCACCACCTTTTACACAATGGATTCAACTGGAATTCGAACTCGGCTCCCCGGCATGATTTGTACCTACTCTTAAAAATTTCTGGTTAGGCAACACACAGTAACACTAATTCAAGTGCTGAAAAAGGAAGAGGAAAAAGAGAAAAGATAATAATCGAATATTTTTTTCTTTGAAAAATGATCTAATGGGCACCAACTTGGCCAATGCTCTGCATTGAGAACTGTCTAGATTTCACAAGAAACAATTATCTGTGACATGGAAAAAATGTTTCACTGCTTTTATGACAGTCCTGAAAACAGAGACATCCTATGATTCCTTTGGTGGCAGAATGGAAATATAGAGGGACTTACTTTCCATGAAAATGGAAAAAAAAAACACCTTGAAACAGAAATCATAATTTTCAAATGTAAATGTTTTTTTCTAACAGATTTGCCAACTGCCATTCTTATTTGTTAGTATGCTTGCCTTAACTCACCCATCTTCCCCTTACCTACTGTCTCTCTACAATTTATATTTTTTAGGAAGCTGACTTAACAAAAGAGTTGGGGACAAAAATTTCATCTTTTAGTTTTCTTCTTTATTTTTACTATCACACATGATGATGGAGATGGTGAGGGTGTTTGTCATTTCAGAATGCCAAATTTTAGGAAATGGACTTTTTTCCAAAATTTTATTTAATAATTTCAATAAAGTCACCAAACAATAATGTAGTTTTTGCCTCTAAATGACTTTTTGACAATTTATGAGAATTTAAAAGTGAACCTTTTCTGTTTGTTTACTTGAGTTCTTTTATTTTTTAAAACATTGTTTGACATCTTTGACATCTTTCAACATGGCAAGCCTGTATGTGTACACCCAAATTAGTTTTACTCATGTAAGAATTTAATTGAGATAACTTGATATATATATATATATATATATATATATATATATATATATATATATAGTACTGTGCTAAAGTATTAGGACAAGAACTATTTTATATTTTATGAGGCATCAAAGTAAAGATTAAAAATCACCCCTGTCCTAACACTTTTGCACACTACCAGTAATGTGCAAAAGTATTAGGACAGGAGTGATTTTCCTAAAAACCTCACTGAAATTCAAATACAGGTTGAAAAGCCAAGTAAATTGTTAATAAATATTGATTATTTAAAATTAGGTGTAAAAGAAATGTATTAAAAAGAAGTTATATTTAATTTCTCCTATTTTCTATTAAACAAGTTATTTCGAAAGTACTCTATTGAACATCTATGAGATATTTTGGATAAGAAAATTGATAAATCTAATGTTACTTTGCAAGACACACTTTGGGAACAAATACAAGCTACTTGGCAGGAGATACCATTAGATACATTGAAGAAGCTTGTGATGTCAATACCTGAAAGAATGAAGGCTGTGATCAAAGCAAAAGGCTATTATACTAAATATTAAATTTATTTTGTAACAAGTATTTTTTCTTGTTAAAGCATTTGAGTAAATCAAATAAAATTACTTTGTTAATTTTCTGTCACTATGCCTCGTAAAAGACAAAATAGTTCTTGTTCTAATACTTTTGCACAGTACTGTATACATATATATATATGGTGGATTCTCTTGTCCCGAATGATAAATGAGAGTCAGCAGTGGATAGTGCCCTTCATTTTACACTTATACATGCTTGCTTTGTATAATTGTGAAAAAAAAACTGATAAGCGAAAGACCTTTCATTTTTGCTTTCTTGAGTGCAATGCTAGCCCAGCCTTGCTGCAAGCAACAAAGCCACATTGACAGATGAAACTTGTTGAAGCAGGATTTTGATGGCATCTCTGCTTCAGAATTTGACAAAAATTACATATATATATATAACAAAACAAAAAAATTATCTTTGGAAGACAAAATGTTTGTTTTACTACAATATCCATTTTGTGAGATCAACTTAAATATTTATTTTTGTTACAAACCTTTTTAAAAAAATCAAAACAATTTTTGTAAATTACTTTTAGCTACTCTGTAAAAAGAAAAACATTTTGGTTGTAGAGATCTATTAAAAAATGCAGATTTCACTTGTATGAAAAACTGGGTAAATGAATTGATAAAATTGATTTTTTTAAAAACCTAACATGGAAAAGCAACAGGCTGCTTTATAAAAACAATGTGCAATTTCAACCACAAAAGATGGCCCTTCACCTCCAAAAATGAAACAAAGGCAAACGACTGCAATTTCTAAACTTTGTGCACAAGCCAGAATGGAACCATTTCCACAAGAAATTTATGCCAATGACAATATTCTTTTCTGCCAACTTTGTCATCATAGTGTTGATCTTGTAAAAGTAGACGCTAGTTGAAAGGACTATCAGTCAGTTAATTGCCATACATGATACATGTTTGGATGATCATGTCGCTTTTCAGACATGACTGACTAGGCAGAAGATTTTCCCACTGTAGGTTGCCATTTCTATTGTGTTGGATTCTATATGATACCTAGCGCATTTAAATGCAGCAGAAGTTTTTGTCTGGTATAAAATTAAATATGATGCAGTGCATTTGACTTTTCAAAAAACTTGCAAAGATATATTTTCTATCTTGTGTGTGTTTTCATATGGCGCACCAGAGATAGCTTTGCTGAAAATGCAGATCCACAAATTTTACAAGAATGTGGTTTCTCTCCAGTGTGTGTCTGCAAATGGTACTTCAAATGTGCTCTCTGTGAAAATGCAGAACCACAAATTTCACAAGAATATGGTTTCTCTCCAGTATGAGTTCGCATATGGCTTTCAAGAGATGACTTATCTGAAAATGCATTTCCACAAACATCACAAGAATACGGTTTCTCTCCTGTGTGTGTTCGCATATGGCGCTTCAAAACTGTGTTTTTTGAGAATGCATTTCCACAAACTTCACAAGAATGTGGTTTCTCTCCAGTGTGTGTTCGCATATGGTCCTTCAAAGTTGATTTCATGAGAAATGCAAAACCACAAATTTCACAAAAATGTTGTCTCTCTTTGACATGTGTTCGCATATGGCGCCTCAAACATGCTTTGGCTGAAAATGCAGATCCACAAACTTCACAAGAATGTGGCTTCTCTCCAGTGTGTGTTAGCATATGATGTTCCAAAAATGACTTCCTTGAAAATGCAGATGCACAAATTTCACAAGAATATGGTTTCTCTCCAGTGTGTGTTTGCCTATGGTACTTCAAATTTGACCTCTGGGAAAATGCTGATCCACAAATTTCACAGGAATATGGTTTCTCTCCAGTGTGCGTTCGCATGTGGCATGCCAAAGATGACTTATATAAAAATGCAGCGCCACAAACTTCACAAGAATGAGGTTTCTCTCCAGTGTGTGTTTGCATATGACATCTCAAACGTGCCTTTGCTGAGAATGCAGATCCACAATCTTCACAAGAATATGGTTTCTCTCCAGTGTGTTTTCGCATATGAACCTTTAAAGTAGATTTTACTGAAAATGCAGAGTCACAAATTTCACAAGAATATGGTTTCTCTCCTGTGTGTGTGCGCATATGCCGCTTTAAAGGTGACTTGTCTGAGAATGCATTTCCACAAACCTCGCAAGAATAAGGTTTCTCTCCAGTGTGTGTTCGCATGTGACGATTTAATAGTGACTTTGTTGAAAATGCAGTACCACAAACTTTGCAAGAATATGGTTTTTCTCCAGTGTGTGTTCGTATATGTGACTTCAAATTTGATTTCAAGGAAAATGCAAATCCACAAACTTCACAAGAATATTGTTTCTTTTTAGTATGTGTTAGCATATGGCACTTGAAATGTGACTTCTCTGAAAATACAGAAGTACAAATTTCACAAAAATATGGTCTCTCCCCAATGTGTGTTTGAACATGTTGCATTAAATGTGATTTCTCTGAAAAGACAGATCCACAAACTTCACAAGAATGTGACTTCTCTATAGTGTATGTTCTCATATTAGGCTTTAAATTTGACATTCATACAAATTCAGATCTGCCAAATTCACAGGAAAATTGTTTGTTTGTAGTGCATTTTCCCATATGATACCCTAGCTCTAAATCATGACAAATGTTTGCAAAATTATCAAAATCTCCTCATTTTTACTCATATGTAATACTAAGATTCTCCAGAACAGTTACACTAATTTTGAGTACATGTATTAGATATACAACTTTTACGTGAATATGGCAGCATATATATCTCTGTTCTTGATAAAAAGTTAAAATTCTTCTTTTCTTTTAATTCAATTTACAATAAGTTTTTATGAATATCATGATTTTCTATTCAGCCAAAATATCTGTGAAGAAAAAGAAATAAAATATAAATTAACAGAGACAATGAATAATATATGAAATCAGTTAATATTTTAACAGAGACATATAACTATATATTTTGGCTAATTGAGATCAGCACAGAGACTCAATAACACAGCAGGATATGAAAATCAAAGCAACAGAGTATTTTGTTTTTTTACAAATTCAATAGTGATTTCAATCTGGTGATTATTAGTTTGTTGGTACAAATCAAGCATTACAACTGAATATCAACACCATAAAAATATTTGTGACATCGATAAGAAAATTACATTATTAAATCAATCTATATTAGAAATGTTTTTCAATGTGATATGAAAAGTTGTTTACCTTCAAATAGATATTATAATATGCATCAGAAAATCATTTAGGAAAATGCAGATGCACAAACTTCACTAGGATATGATTTCTCTCCAGTGTGTGTTTGCACATGACCTGCCAAAGATATCTTGTGTGAAAATCATGATCCACAAACTTTTCAAGCATATGAATTCTTACCAGTATGTTGCATATGGTATTCCATTATTGACTTACATGAAAATACAGATTCACAAACTTCACAAGAATATGATGTGTGTTCACATATGATCCTTCAAATGTGACTTCTGTAAAAATGCAGATCCACAAAATTCACAAAAATATGGTTTCACGCCAGTGTATGTTAGCATATGGTACTTCAAATATGATTTGTGTAAAAATGTATATTTACATATTTCACAAGAATATGGTTTCACTCCATGTGTGTTCACACATGGCCCTTCAAAAGTGTGTTCTGGGAAAATGCAGATCCACAAACTACACAAGGATATGGCTTTGTTCCAGTGTGTGTGTTTGCATATAGTACACCAAAAATATCTGCTGTGAAAATGCAAATCCACTCACTTCACAATATGTAACTTCTCACCAGTGTGTGTTTGTATATGGCATTCCAAATTTGACTAATGGGAAAATTCAGATCCACAAATT
Organism: Ascarosepion bandense; assembly: GCA_037127315.1. Taxonomy (NCBI): domain Eukaryota; kingdom Metazoa; phylum Mollusca; class Cephalopoda; order Sepiida; family Sepiidae; genus Ascarosepion; species Ascarosepion bandense. The sequence continues at coordinate 5,010,339 of JBBBDQ010000328.1, read as the reverse complement.
TCACAAAAATATGGCTTATCCCCTGTGTGTTCACATATAATACTTCAAATCTGACTTTCATGTAACTGCAGAAACACAAACTTCACAAGAATGTGATTTCTCTCCAGTATGTGTTTCCATCTTATCTTTTAAATTCAACTGCCTTGAACATGTAGATCTACCAAATTCACAAGAATATGGTTTATTCGTAATGCATTTTTTGATATGGCATGCTATACCTAAAATATTGCAAAAACTTGCCTATTTCACAACAACATGGTTTCTAATTTTTCTACTCATATGTAACACTAAGATTCTACTAAAAGACAAATGACAAACTTCAAAGAATATCTTTTTCTTTTTTTTGAAAATAGATATATATAAATTTTACATAAATATTCAATCATATATCTCTGTTCTTGATGGAAATTTAAAATTCATGTTTTCTTTCAATTGAATTCTCAATAATAACAGTTTTTATGAATACCATGATTTCCTGTTCTGCCAAAACATCTGTGAAGAAAAAGAAGTGACACATATTTTAACAGAGATTATGAATAATATATCAAATCAGTTCATATTTTAACAGATACATTTAGCCATATGTTAAGGATAGTTGGACACAATAATGCAATAACCAGGAAATACCAATAGAAAAATCTAAAAGTTTATCCAAAATAATTTCCTTTTGACTTGAAAACACAAGTAGAAGGGTATTTTTCTGAAAATTTTTTAAATAACTAAAATATTATTCTTTAGAGAGTCTTCTTTATGTTTATAAACAAACTTGGTTTTCACAAAAAACAAGAAGAAAACAGCAGAGCGATGATTATGATAAAAGGTGAATAAAAATAAAAGAACATTCATTTTGGCATAAATCTCAAAATTAAGCAAAATGTGTTAAATTTAAAATTAGGGAAGCTTTGTTTTTTTTTTCTTCTTTAAAGAAGAGAGAATGAGGTATAAAATTCAAACAACAAGTATTTCATTTTTTCATAATAATTTTCATAATAATATTTTCACAAAAGTACCTCATATTTTAAAATTAAAAAGTAAATGAATGTCAAATGTAACTGTCAATGAATGTCAAATATAACTGTGCAGAAAGCAGTAAGGATTTCACTTTTGGTTTGACTGACTGAAGCTTAGTACTTCCCAAATTTATGATAGAGTTAAGGTGTATAATATTTTTGACACTCATTGACCTTGAGAGTTGACTCACAGGGGGAAGGTGTCTAGAGCTATTAATAAATCCAATAAAATAAATCACACCCAATCTAATGCAATCAACAAACTTGTTTTCATAAAAGAAATAAAAACAAAGCCTAAATCTAAATGTGATGAAAGTTTTTATAAACAACTTTGAATTTCTTACTCTGAATAAATATAGAAAAAATATAATAAAGGGAAAAAAAGAATAAAAAGTAATTCACCAATTCTTTTACTCATTAAAATAATTGAGAATTTTGTATTGATGTGGAAATATTTCATTACACTCAATAAGGTCTTTCTCATTATTTTAATATGAATCTTTATTAAAAGAAAAATAAACTAGAATAATTCATAAAGAACTTTTTGATCCTTAAACTTATTGTTTGAGTTCTTTTAGTGACAAATGTCATAAAACATCTGTGAGACATCTAAACATTATGCACACTTTAACATGAAAACCATACCCTAATATAAACATTTTTCAAAAATGACCAAAAATCAGAGAATTATGTAATGTTATTGAAAATTTCAGCACTTTTTCCCCACTGAACTGCATTATTCAAGACATGATTTAGAAATTTGTCTGTCTGATCATCCATAAAAAAATAATCAAAATGTTGAAAAATTAAAAATATAAATTTATTTGAAAAATGTCAGTCAGTCAGTTAAGTGCCATACGTGATACATGCTTTGGGCAATCATGTTTCGAAAGAGACATGACTGACTGGGCAGAACATTATCCCGCAGTAGTTTGCCATTGCTTTCTGTGGTAGACTGGTTGCCAACCAAAGCTATAGAACCTAATCTATCCTATTATTTAACCCATAACTGGAGGGAAGAGATGGATTAATACCTTTCTGAAGGATATCTGTGCGTAAGTGAATGCAAGGAATTCAACTGGAATTTGAACTCGGCACCCCGATCTCTCATTCTGAGTTGATACCCACTGCACCACAACACACACTGAAAAATGTATCCACTTGAATTTTCTAATCAACTAAATGGGTTTGAAAAATAAAAATCACCTTTGTTTTAGATCAGGTATATCAGTAACAAGCAATGTCTAAAAGAATTTTAAAATCATATTATGAATATGATTAAAGAAAGAAGACAAGAGAAAAACTATATTTTTCTTGCCTACACATTTTGGCCTGTGATGGACTTTACTTAAAATTGAATACATTTCCACTCTTTGCCATGATAAAGTCTGTCACAGAATGAAACACTTAGGCAAGAAAAATATAGTTTTCCTCTTGTCTTTTTTTATTTAATCATACTGTTCTTTTTTTTTTCAAATTATAACTTAGTATATTTTTGCAAATTGTAAATATATATGTCTTTTTTTCTCAAAAACATATACATCAGTGCTTGTTTTCATGTGGAAACAAAACATCTACAATATGTTTTATTAAACTTGGGTCTCAGCAACTATCCAAAAAGAAATAATTTTTGAGTTTTCTTGAATTTTTCTAATGGTTTTGTGTTAAAATTTGGTAGTTTTGTAAATAATATGTCACTTTCACATTTCTAGAATCAATTTCAAAAAAGGACATCAAAATTCACGAGTATGCATCAGCCACAAGATATGTAAAGCATGAATAAAAGTGAATGAAAAAATTATCATTGAAACTTTAAAAAAGAAATGATCCAGTATAAACTTTATTAATCGATGAATAAAGGCTGAAAATTTAAATAAAAATCAGATAATTTGAAAATTTCTTGTAAAATTCATTATTCATTGAAAAAATGAAGTGATGCTAATAGATGTTTATCCTGTATCATTGATGCATAAAAATTTTAAAGGACCCAGAAACATCTCCATATTTAAAGGGTAAATATTGGATTTCTAAGAGATTACATTTATATTCTTCAACTATAATAGCAGTTCAATGAGTGACATGTGGACATGCAAATGTTTTAAAAATGCCTAAGAAAGTTCATAACTTCATATGGAAATTAATCTAAACATCTCCCTATTTAAAGGATAAATATTGGATTTTTAAGAGATTTATAAATTACATTTATGTTTTTCAACTATAATAAAGGTTCAATGAGTGACAAATGTACAGACCAATGTTTTAAAAATGCCCGAGAAATTTCATAACTGCACATGGAAATTAATTTTTCTTTTAATAGTAAAAAAAACACTAAAAACAATATCTAAGGTTTAAAAAACATTTTTAAATTAAAAATCTTTCTTAAAGTTTTCATTTTAGTTCTAATTTCAAGCTAAAAATAGATTCAATTTCTTATAATCAAAATACTTTGTTGTTTATCAAAAAATAATTTAAGCTCACTGAAATTAGTTTTCTTTTTTTGATAAAACAGCTGATTAACACCATTTTTTAGTCATCTTTCATCAAAATGTAATTACCTTCAAGAAAAATCTTCCAAAAGAAAAACATACTTTTCTGAAACTTTTTTTGAGGAATATTAGCTGATATAAAATGTAAGTAATCTGATTTGAAACAAATATTATTTAAGCTTAGAATATTGCAAAATTGTATATTTTGAACCCAAAACACACTTTCTGGTGTGTTGACAGCCTGATGACTGATCTAATGATGTTCTACGGAGATTTCATCTGGAAAATATAATTTAATAAAATGATGTAGCCACATTTTTTATTTAATTTTTAAATACTCAGTAATGTTAAAAATCTAGGAAAACATTTTTGGTAATCTAAAGTTATATTGAATTTTTGAAGTGTAGTCTCTAAATATACTACAGTTATCACTCTTATCTGATAATGCCATAGTCACCCATACTTACAAAAATTGACACATTTATAGACTAATAAAAAAATTCAAAATTATTTTAACAATATTGGTATTCGATGATGTGTACTTAACTTTTCCATTTAGTAAATATTGTTTTCACTTAATTCCATCAAAAGCACTGAAATTAATACAGAATTTTCAAACATTTACAACTTAATAAATCGTAATTAAAACTGTTAAAAAAATGAAAACTATTCTTGTAAAAATTCATTATTCATCGAAAAAAAATGTTTATTAAGAAAATAATGCATGTCCTTAATATATCTTACTTACAAAAGCAATTAAAATCTTTTCTCATTAAATAATGTCACAGTTTTATTGCCTTTTTTTATTTTACAATTCAGAGTAGATTTTTGATAAATGCTTTTTCTGATTGACAAAAAACAAATGATTTAAATTGTTCATGGAGTCCTGCTTTTAACTAATAAGAAAAATCTGAAATTTAAATTTCTCAAACTTTCATAAAATTAATTTAGTGGGTGTAACAGATGTAAAATATATATTTTTTATGAAGATTTTCTAAAAAAAATTTCTAAAATAATTAATTTGTGAACAGGTCCAAAAATGTCATTAAAATGTGACAATTTTTGCAAGAATTTTCAAAACAATGCATTTTTAATGCCTGCCTAAAATTTCCAATACTAATCTTTGGTTCACTTGCTGATACAAGACAAAAAAGATTTTTAACAAAATATTTTAGAAAATTTTTATAGTTATTTACTTTTTAGGCTATTCTTTGAAATATCAAAATTTAACTTCAAATTAGAGAGTTATTTAAAATACTTTGTGGTGGTACCTAAAAATAATCCAATGTCAAGGAATCAATTGTAATTTTATTAACATTTGATTTGGAGCTTGTATTTATTTATGAAAAAAGATTAAAAAGTTCTTTTTCTAGACATTCAGTTCTTTCTAAGTTCTGCCATCCAAGGATTCCTAAGCAAACTTTTTAAAATAGCATTGAAATGAAACAAGCGGAAATAACAGCTGTCAAAACAAACAAAAATTTTATAATTAAAAATGATGTGAATTTTTCTAGTGAAAACAGATAATTTTTCAGTTGACTGCAATGATTCAGTATTATTGTTATTAAATATATTGTTAAAATCCCAATCCTACTAAAATACTAAAAAAGGTAGTTTTGTAATTGGCTACACATTTTGTGAAGTATATTATTTTTATTTATATTTAAAAAACAAAAACTTTTTGTGGATAATTTTTATTTATTTTTTCTTTTTACTGAGTGAGATATTTTTTTTTTGTTACTTAACAATAGGTACTACTAATAATTTGGTATACATACAGTTTGAAAGGAATTTAAAAATGAAAAACCTTTCTTGAAGCTTTCATTTTAGCTTTAATAGAAAACTAAAGGATGTAAAATTTTATATTTTCAGTAAGCAAAATACTTTGTGGTATATTTAAATCAGAATAGATTTTTTTTCAGTAAAATTGGTCATTTAAAAATATTTTTAAACAAAAGTTAATTCTTGGTTTTAAAAATCTTCCAAAAACAAAATATATATTTCTAAAATGCTATTTGAGAAATATTAGCAAATTTAAAATTAAATTAATCTGATTTGAAACAAATATTACTTACAGCATAAAATGTTGTATGCAAGCCCTTTTTAACCACATGGTTATTTTTCTCATGTGTTGATCAATCTATTGACCACCTGACATGTAGACAAGTATGGGGACACAGAATTGCTAGCATATGACAAATTTTATATGAGGGTTTTTTGGTAAATTTTCGTTTCAGGTCCCGAAGACTTTTATCCAGTCAAATTTTTCCAAAATAGCCTTATTTCTGTGCAAATTTATATGCTGAACTCACATCAACAATTAGATATTGAAGAAACCTACTTTTTTTTATGTTAATGACCAGAAAAAAATCAGACTTAGATGAGCGGTATTCCAACTTGAAATCATAAAGATGATTCCCCATCTTAGCAATCGGTTTGCAGTAAAGACGAGTAGTCCCTTCTTTAACCCAAAGATAGTCAAAAGCGGTTTATGGTCCATCTGTAAAGTGAAACGTCTGTTGTAAAGGTAACAATGAAATTTTGTTATAGCATAGATAATGCCGAGAGCTTCTTTTTCAATTTGGGAGTATTGTTTCTCCACTGGAAGCAGTGTCTTTGATGTGTGGGCTATTGGTTTCTTAGACCCATCTAGCATCTTGTGGAGTAAATGTGCACCTAATCTACAAGAACTGGCGTTGCTAGCAACTATTATTTTCAATTTTGGATCAAAGTTGGTAAGAAAAAGTTCTGACATCAGATTTTTTTATTTTTTCAAATGTCAATTGGTATTCTGTAGTCCAGATCCAAGTTTTATCCTTTTTCAAGAATTGATTTAAGGGTGCAAGCAGTTCATGCATGTTTGGAACAAAGTTATGATAATAATTGAAGAGTCCCAGAAAACTTTGAAGTGAAGTCGTATTTCCAGGAGCTGGCATATCCCATATAGCTGTGGCTCTATTAGGGTCCAGCTGTCTGTCATTCTTGTCTATGATCTGGCCTAAATATTTAAATTTTTTTAAAAAGAAATCACACTTGCTCTCTTTGATCTTAAAACTATAATCTTGTATTCTCTTGAACACTTCAATGTTGTTCGATGTTTTTGCTTGCTACAATATCATCAAAATATGTGATAGCAAAATCAAGGCTGCCCAGAATAGTGTCCATGACCTGCTGAAAAATGGCAGACACGACCTTGATCCCAAACGGTAACCTTTTGTATCTGTACAAGCCTTTGATGGGTGTTTATACAAAGTAGCTTAGCGCTTTCTTTATCGACCGGGATCTGCAGATATGCGTCACTCAGGTTAATTTTTGAGAATACCTTACCCCCTTTTAATTTGGTAAATACTTCCTCAGGGTTTGGTAGAGGATAGTGATAGTCTTCAAGTGATGCATTCAGACCAGTTGAAAAAATCAGAGCATACGCAGATTTCCTTAAATTTCTTTTTGACATAGATGGTGGGGGCGGCCCACTGACTATATTCTATTTTTGACAGAATACCAATACTCTCGAGTCTGTCTAATTCCTGATTAATTTTCTCTAGAGACGCAAATGGAACGTTGCATTTTCTCTTAAAAACCAGCTGAATATCTGGTTTCAACTCTAGTTTAGCAGCCATTTTAGTGCATTTTCCTAGACCAGGTGTGAATACCTCTGCAAAATCTTTTTTAGCTTGGATTTCAGTTTTTCCATCTCAGATGACAGTGATTCTACTTTTTTATAGACAGTAGACATTGGCAGGTCCCACAAGTTAAATTCCTGTATCCATTCAGTACCAAACAGGTTTGCTGTGTTCTTCAACACGTAGACTTTTAGTTTTTTCGTAGTACCAAGTAGTGTGACATTAGTGACAAATTCTCCTCCAAAATTTATTTTTGTGCCATTAACAGCTCTGGCTATTTTGTGTGATTTTAACATAGTGGGTCTATTTAGTCTTTTCCATGTATATACATTAATGATTGACAAGTCTGAGCCTGAATCGAGTTGCAACTTAATCTCTTTACCTAGGATTTTAACTACAACATATTTTCGTAGGCTTTCTTCATTATATTCAAAGGTTCATGTTTGACGTACACGACTTTTGATTTTATTTTTATTTCTACAGTGGGAACTTTTATGTCCTATTTTTTTTACATATCAAACGTTTTGGGATAGATATGGACAGTCTTTAACCCAATGTAATCCTCCACATCAGTTACACGGGCTAGGTGGATTTTTTCTTTTTATGAATCCTGCTTTAAGAGCATGAGGATTTGAGTAACTATTGTTTCTTCTGTACTTGGTTTTGTTCGTCAAGAAAATTTTTGATTGTCTGGATAATTTCTTTATGTGAGTGATGCCAGTTTCAATGTCTTTGGAATCCTTTTTTATGTTCTCTACTCTTTAACAATCTTCTGTCAGCATTTGTAATGTTAGGTTTGGTTCATTCTTCAGCTTAGTACATGACATCTAATTTCTGAGTCTCTACTTGACGTAAGCCCTTGTGCAAAAATTAGACATTTGAAATTGTCTGCACTAAGTTCTTATAGCCAGAATTCATCACAGTGTTTATTAACCACCACTGTGTAAGTAAAGAAGTTTTCCTCATCATTTTTTACAAGGTTTAGGCATTTCCACCTTTTGGGAAATTGGGAAGTTTTTGAACTAAAAAGTTCAGTAAGGAGTTTTACCATGTCAGTAAAAGTTAGTTCAGAAGTTTTCCTCGGGAGGATAAAATCCACAAACTTATCATGTTCTACAGTATCTAATTTACGTAGTAACAAATGAACTTTCTTCTGATCAGTCCAGTTTTTACAATCAATACTGAAGAAATCCTCATACCTTCTATAGTAAGCAGCAAACATTTTGTCCTCATCTGGTGTATAACAGAAATTGTCTATTGCATTCCAAATAAAATCCTGCAAGAATGCATTATTATTTTCAGTGTTTGACTTGTTTGCTAAGACTTGCAGTAGTTCTTCAATTCATTACTGTATTTCTTCTGATTTTCTTTGCTGTTCGATTTGAAACTTTAAAAATTGAGTAAATGTATCCTTTAACTCTTACATTTTCTTCTTTAACACAGAACAAAAAGGGGGGTATGAGTTATGAATGTTCAGTTGAACTAGGTTTTAAATGCTGTATGGGTTGGTTTGGAGTTTGTCTGTGAAGGCTCTCTCTTTCCTCGTCGGTGTAAACCCTGGCTGAGAATAAAAAAAAAATTTTCTGGTTCATATGAAGTTCATTACGTATCTTTCGAAAGAAAATTTTTTCTCTTTCTTTCTGGTTGCAGCATAGAGTTCTTTTTTCGAAAACTTCCATCACCAGTGTTATATGGCAACTGACTTGAAAAACGTATTTTCCTGTCCACGTGACTTGTTTGAATCTTCGCCGTCAGTATTGTAACCCTGTTTTAAGGGGTCACAAATGAAAACAAGAACATGAGGTTAGTGTAAACAACTTGTATTACAAAATACGGTAAAGGTACAAGATACCAGCTTGTTCATTTAGCTGACAAGCAAGTGGTGTTGGAAAGTCACTCTACGATTGTCTGACTCGTACCAGACTGGCTTCCCTGATGACTACTAGTCACATGGTATATATATGTGCAGGTTGGGTTAATCTATTACCATGCTAATGAGTAGGACCGCCACAACACTTAGCTTCTCAAAACATTTCGCTGTCATCAATCACTTGATGCGTTAGAAAAATATGACCTCTGTGATTAAGAGATTCTTCATGCTATAAGCAAGTAATACTTGTTTCAAATCAGGTTAATTTAACTTTAAATTTGTTAATTTACCAAATAAAATGTCTCACAGATGCATATTTTATTTTTGCAAAATTTTTATAACAGAATTAATTTTTTTTTACAAATCTGTCAACCTGTCAAAAATGAACAAAAATATATGATAATTTTTGAAAACTCTCACAAAGTTGAGATTCTAATTAATATAATTTCTATTTGAAATACACCAAAGTATTTTACTAACTGGAAATAATAAATTTAATCATTTAGTTCAATTAAAGCTAAAATGAAAGCTTCTTTTTACTTTTAAAAATTCATTTTAAAAAATAGGTATCGAAAATAAATGAAGGTACCTAATTCAATGATGATGTCATGGCAAACTTGCATACTTAGAAAATTTAGGATGTTCAAACCCCCAAAAAATCAAAATGCTTTTTAATTTTTTTTTTATTTGGAGTCAACAATTTGTAATAATATTTTTTTCTTTCATTCGGGGTCAACAATTTGTAATAAGCCTTACAATTAGTAAATATAGTTTTACTTAACAGTATTTCCTAAGAGTTATACTTTTGAAAATAAATTTTAAAAACTTATTCAATTTAAACTTGTACAAAATGTAAAATTCAAAAACCCATTTTACTGCCTGATGATGATGTTTTAGCACCGAAACTTTATAGCTTTCAAGTTACAGTATGCAGTTATTATAATAATATCTTCTCTATAATGAAGACTGTTGTGCATTTTATATATATGCACACACACACACTCAAGCGGAATAGCCTGTGAGGAAATAGCTAATAATCCTTTCAAATATTTTGCCGTCATGAGCCAACTCATTAATAAATAAATAAAAATGAAAACTAAATTTCAGTGTTTGCATTCCAACATATTAATCTATATCTGTTTACTTGCTACATCTGACCATGAATTTAATTATTGATTTTTCATGAGCGGACACACCCAGACATGATTTTAGTCCAATGTAGTTGAAACGAACAAGTTTTCTACTTTTTTCCCTTTTTCCAAATAATATTCTTCGTACTAGATACCTCCAATAAATCACTGCTCATTTTCGATACCTCAATTTAAATTTAATTTTTAAAAATAAAAATGTTTTCTTGAAGCTTTAATTTTAGCTTTAATTGAAAGCCAAGAGATTAAATTTACTAATTACAGTAAGCAAAATACCCTGGTTTAGTTCAAACTGAAATTATATTGATCGGAATCAAAAATTAACTGCTGAAAAAAATTTTTTAAAAATTTACCGCCATTATTGATTGATCGACACATTATGTAAACAGTAGCCAAATTTCTGTTTTAAAACTTGTGCAATAAAAAATATACCTCCTTGACACGTTATTTAAGTTGATTTTTATAATTGAAACTTACCTTTATCTGATTTAAAACGACTAGTAAGTGCTTACTGCCTGGAAATTTACGATATAAATCTCTCTTTAACTATGATAGCCCTCTTATCTGTGTTATCTTAGGTGACAAATGATTTATTGACAAGCAGTAGGTGTCAATGACACTTGGATGGAGCCCGAAAGTGAAAAAAATTCATGTAGCTTAAAATGTAACATTTGGAAATTAAAATTTTTTTTGTTGCTTTTTAACTAAATACAGTATTACCCGGATATAAGAGAGATTTTCTCTGGTCCCAAATTAGAGCCTGTGGTAATGTATATAAAATAGACCAAACCTGGATAAGAGAAACCCGGACATAAGAGAATTTTATCCGGTCCCGACAACTCTCTTATATCAGGATTACACTGCAGTAAAATTAAAAATTTAACATAATATTTTCAGCAAGTATATAATATTTTATAGAATTTTAGTTTAGATTTATAGCCAGACTATGCTTTCTGAATAAATAAAAATATGCTTTCTGAATAAATAAAAATTTTAATTTCTTTTAAAATAATTTAATAAGAAAGAATTAAATTAAAATAACCGAACTAAGTTATATTATGTTATTTATTAATATTTTTCTGAAATATTAAATATTTTTATGTTTAAATATTACATATTTTTCTGAAATTATTTATTAATATGTTTTCTGAAAAATTAAAAAACTTTAATTTCTTTTAGAATAATTTTAATTTAATAAAAAAAGAATGAAATTAGAATCAAAGTGTGGTTTGTGTCGTTTTCAATGTAAGGAGAATTCATCCAAACATTTGTTCACTTCTAAAAACAATATGACCTCTACAGAAACTTGTTATGACTCCTATGGAACGCCGTACTTAATAAAAATTACCATATTTACACACAAATTTATTTTTTTTAATTATTTTAAAAATAAAATTGGTGAACGATTTTTATTAAACTTTTCAATTTTCAATAGGCAATATAATAATCAATTCTTAGGTAAAAAAAGAAATTCAACAACGTTTCTATAAAAGGTTTTTAAAATATTTGTAACACTTTTTATGAATTATTAAAAAATAAAAAATTAAAAAATAGAAACAATTATTTCAAAATTTTATTAATAAACGAAAATTTTTTTTTCTTCAGACTATAAAATGTCCTTAATAATTATTATTTATTCCATCAATTAAAAGTTTATCAAATTAAATTATATTAGAGTTTTATTGCATTTTTATCTTACTCTTCGGAGCAGATTTTCAGTCAGGTTGTCCACTTTCAAATAAAAAACATAGATGATTTATATGCCCCAATGAGTCCTGCATTTAACTAATAACAAAATTTTTACAGCTAATTAAAATTTATTAAAATTTCATGGATTTACATAGAGAGGGGGTAACAGGGTTAAAAAAATATTTTCACCAAGATATTAAAAAAATAATTTCATTCATTTGTGAACGAGTACTGAAAGTTTCATTCAAATCTGACTATTATTTGATTTTCGCGAGAATTTCCAAATTAATGTGTTTGTCACCGGGAAAAAAAGTGGGTTGTGTCATCATTATGTTACCCATTGTAAAACAGTCGTAAACTTTTTTTTAGCTGCTAACTCAAATAAAAACATTTTCTAACAAAATTTCGAAAATGTTAGCAGGGATTAAAATTTTTTTTAAAATAATTAAAAATTGCTTTGGTCTTTCCTCTTAATAATAATATAAATATTTTGATGGAAAAAGTTTGTTTTATTAAGTTTCTGAACTTTTTTTATTCATACTATGCTGTTTCATGCTGTTTTTTAGTGATTATTGGAGGTAGGTACCTCCAATAATTTGCTGAAAAAAAAAAAAATCACCACAGCATGACGTTAAATTCCCCAGACTTCATAAAAACATGGTTTTATCGTGAAAATGTTTGAAATTAAGAGGAAAGACCAAAGTATTTTTTTAAATCCTTTCTAAGACGTTCGAAATTTTGGATAAAAATCATTTGTGTGTGTGTGTGTGTGTGTATGGGTGACAGCGATGCACTAAAGATTTAAGAGAGTACAAGCTTTTTATCGTTATGTCCAGACTCACTTTTCCCAAACTTAACTGTAATTGAAAAATAAAAATAAAATCTTTTACAAAAGCGAAATAACAAAATGAAAATTTATTTTAGTACGGTTTCCTTTTTTAAACTAAAATTAAAAATATTTCTTCAAAATAAATGACCTGATGAAAATATGAAATCATAGCTGAACGTATTATTTTGCTAACATTGACAAAGAATTTAAAAAAAAGGTAAAATTTCGTTTTAATTCCCATTGCTATTCCCCTTCAAATTTATCCAAAGTAGCATTCTGTGCAAATGTAAATGCTGAACTCAAATCAAGTGTTATTTATCGAAAAAACTTACCTTTTTTTATGTAAATCTCCATTAGAAAAACAAACTATATCTTGCACTTTTTTCTCCTGAAACTCTCACGAAGTCATGTAATTAACTGCTGAATGACCTACTGCATAGGGGAGAAATTTTGCCTGTTTTCTTCCGCCTCTTTTTTTACGCCCCCACCTTTTTTTCCAGTACACAATTTAAACTAAAAGTTGCGAGTTTTTTTTAAATATGAAAATGTGTTAAATGTATTTTAATTAAACTTCAAAATCAAATATATTGCGTTTTTTTCATACGATAATTTGAAAATACATATAAATAACAAGAAGCATTTTTTATAATTAAATTTTATAAATAAAATGTTTTATAAATACAGCAAATTGAAGAGAAAGTAAACACTGAGCAATTTTTAATACAAAAAATTGAAAAGAAAGTAGATACTGAACATTTTTTATTCTTAAAATTTAAAAGAAAGAATGAATACACTGACAATTTTTAAAAATGCAGTACATCTAATGGTCCAGAAAAAATGTTGCTCAACTATGTCAGGAAAATGTGAAGGCACTGACTATGTTTTTGGTACTGCTTTTAAATAAAAAACGAGCAATATATTGCTTTAAATAAGCATTTCTATTTCCCGATCTTATTGTTTTAGTCGTCCTCCACAGTCTTTCTACTGTTTGTGTGTGGATATTTTGATTCTCAGGATCAAAATATTCACATACAAACAGTAGAAAGATTAATAAAAGTTAAGGATAGAAAGTACAGATAGAAAACAGCCAGTCAGTTGAGTGCCATACGTGATACACGCTTGGGTGATCATGTCTCGAGACAGACATGACTGACTTTGCAGAAAGATTATACCGCAGTAGGTTGCCATTGTTTTCTGCGGTAGACTGGTTGCCGACCATGGCTATAGAACCCAATCTGTCCTGTTGTTTAACCCATAACTGAAAGAAATAGGCGGATTAACTTTCCCAAGGGTATTTGCGCGTAAGTGAATGCAATGAATTCAGCTGGAATTCGAACTCGGCTCAAGGATTTCTCGTTCCGAGCCAATATCCAATGCACCACAACGCACATCGAAAACAGTAGAAAGATTAATAAAAGTTAAGGATAGAAAGATTTAATTTTCCACAAATATTTGTTGGGGTTAGGGAGAATTCACAAATAATTCGTATCTAATTGTATCAACTGAGACAAGAAAAAGCGCATTACTACCCTAGGCGGAAGTAAACAAGCAAAATTTCTTCCCTGCGCAGTAGGTCATTCAGCAGTTAATTATATGGCTTCGTGAGAGTTAAGGGAGAGAAAATGTGCAAGAAGATATATAGTTCGTGTTTTAAATAGAACTTTAGATAAGAAAGAGTAAGTTTTTCCGATAAATAACACTTGATTTGAGTTCAGCATAGACATTTGCACAGATATAATGCTACTTTGAATAAATTTGAAGGGGAATAGAAACGGGAATTAAAACGAAATTTTATCAAAAAAAAAAAAAAAAAAGAAACCATGGCGAGGTGAATCTGTACATAACGTTTAAAAAGAAATCATTATTTACAGATTCGCCTTACCAATTTTTTTAAGCAAATTCATTTCGATTCTTCCACTTACCTTTCCGACCAGGCGACGCGACACGAAAAAAACAAACGGGCTGGATTTCTTTGTGTTTAAAATCAAATGATTTCTTTAGGATTTTCTCTGTCAACCTAAGAAATATTTGTATTGCTCGTATAATAATGTCAAAATTGAAATAAATAACGCGATGAATGAAATAAAATGAAATAAAACATGATAAAAACAACAGATTTCTCGTGGGAAAATATTTCAATTATGAACGCCGAAGTAAAAAATTAAACGGTATTAATCTAGATTTTGTTACCTGTGTTTGAAATTCCAAGAAAGAGAGGAGTTATTCAAAATTTGATGCATGACATTATTAATATTAATCCAAATATTTTTTTCATTTGTAATCACCTGGCCTTTCCCACTTTATTGTTCACTTACGTTATTTTTCCAGAGATATTTTCCTGCATTTAAATCACAATGTGTGTGGACAATTCTATGATACAATTTCACAAAAAAATTAAAATTAATATTGCCTCATTTGGTTGAATTGTGTCATATTTCAAGTAAGTAGTTGTATTTGGCAGTTGCTGTTTCTGAGAAACAAAAGTTACTAAGAGAATAATTTTTTTTCAGTCTCTCCAGTTTACCTTCTTCACTAATTTGGTGAAAAAACAGCATAATGAAGAAAAAATGCTCCAAACTTAAAAACAAACTTTTTTCATCAAAATTCAAAATGTTTCAATGTTTTAAGAGGAAAAATCAAAGTATTTTTAAATTGTTTTTTAAAATTCTGTAATCCTTTTTAACACGTTCAAAATTTTGGTAAAAATCTTGTTTTGATTTTCATTAGCGGGTAACCAAATCCTTACAATGGATCGGTAAAAAAAATAATAATTTAGAAATTCTTGCAAAAATCAAATACTTGTTGGATTTTAATGGAACTTTCAGAACTTATTCACAAATGAACAAAATTATTTTTGAAAAATTATTTTTGAAATTATTATTCTTAAAAAATCTTAGCAAAAATATTTTTTATTGTTTTCATTTTTATTTTTTAATTATAATAGTTAATAAGTTAAAAAAAATCTTTAAAAAGAGATTTGTTTTGTTGTCGGGATGAGATACTTGGAATCCCTGCAAAGAAGACATTTTTATTTTGTTTTGCTTTCTTAGCACTCACATCTGGCTAATGTCTAGTGAAGGGTGTTTGTCAATCAGAAGGACATCTTGATTAAAGAGTATACATACTATATACAGAAAACTGTCATGCCTCTTTTTTACATAAAACAAATGTTGACTGTTCGATGATCTAACACAGACACTGTAAATAAATTATCTGTGCATTGGTTCCACATATACATCTGCTACACAAAATAAAATTATGACCAGGAATTAACCAACATATACTGGCATATTTGGAAGATGCATATCTTCCTAACAAGATTTCTTGAATAATCAGGATGGTAGAATAGATATACTGTTTAATTATAAAAAAAACAAAAAAAACTGCAAAGAACAGAATATCTATTCAATTACGAGTATCCATTAAAGAATGTTCAAACAAATGAATTAAAAACTGTTGTTTAATTCTAATTCTATTTCTTATTTTTCTGTAACATTTTGTAGAATCGTCTTTGTTTAGGTTTGTTTACATTAATATACAAACCGGAACAGTTTCAAATATTATGAGAAATCAAGAACTTATATGTTTTAATTCGGTCTTGTTTATTCGTGAAATCTTTCATGGTTAAACATGGCTGAATCAGGTCAATTGACAGTTTCTCCTATGTGTATGGGAGCCAAAGATTTGAATTCTGCCAGAAGATGTATATTTTTCTAACAAGATTTCTTGAATATTCAGGCCAATTGATATATATAAATATACTGTTTAATTATAAAAGAAAAATATCTACTCAAATATGAGTATTTATTAAAAATAATGTTCAAACAAATAAATTAATCAAACTTTTTCTAAAATTCGATATTCTCAATATATATTTACACAAGTGATTTTTCAAATTTGTGGTTGTTCCCTTTTACAGAGTGGTTATAGCAATCAAGTCACCCCTTAACTCCAACTCAATTTATATCTCATCTCACACCATTGCTCCATATTAGAAGTGCTAATCGCTCTCTCTTTTTTCTCACACTTTCTCAGAATGTAGATGTTTTGTGACAAATCCAACTTTCAGATGGCATAGGCAAAAATAAAAATGATTTTTAGTCATTAATCTTTATCAGCTTGTTCCATGTTGGTTGTTTCTTGGTCAACTAGACAACTCAAAAATTGTCAAGGATGAGAAAGAAAATTATTCCTAAGCTCAAAAGTTTGTTTCCTCGGTTTTTACAATCAGCAAAACGATAAAGTGTTTTTGTCTATTGTCACTCCAAAATAGTAATTATTTTATTATCACTTGTATCCAAAGGAATCCAAATTAATGTTGGACATAAAACTGTTTTGGATGAATGTCAAAGAAATTATATTGAATGAGCGCATAAGGGTAGCCTTTCTTTTTGTAAGAACACTTCTCTTCTGGGTGGCTGATTCAGACCAGATGTTTTTTCCTGAGGGATCCTAAATGTTATTTTGGTGACTATCTGGTTTTCTTTATCAAAAACATTTTTATTTGATTCCTTAGTGGATATATTAAAGGTCATTTTCTCAATGGCAGGAGGTGGGAAGGCTAGTAATCTTGGTTCTGCTCAATCTTACTGATTTATGTCTAGGTAAATTTGGGTTCAATTCTCCTTGGTATTATTTTAGAACATGATTTTTCAATGCATTTTGCTTTTAATTTTTTCTCAATTTTTCAATTTCATCAATTATCATCCAGTTAGTAAAGTCTTCTTCAGTGTCATACTTTCCTCTTCTTCAGTGTCATACTCTGCTTTTTCCATTCTGATTCTGCAATGAGCTTCTTTGAAGAGAAGCTTCTGTCATGGTTCACCAAACTGATTCATGATACTGGCATTCATTTTAATAAACCTATGTTACTCTTTTGCTTAGTCCACATTAATTCTTCAATGAGCTCTATTGATGAGAAGCCTCTTTCAGAGTTCATCAAAATTAATTACGATACTTGCATTCACTTGCCCCATATTTTAACAAAGATGTAAAAATTGTTATAAAACTGAATGTCACACCTCCTCTGATTTACAGTCACTCATTGAAAACACTCAAAATCTGCATAGCACACATACAATTTTGCCTTTGAATTGGATTTTGACATTGTCTCAAAAACCCATTAAAACAGGCTCCAAGTTCCACTTGCTAAATAGTATTGTTTGTTTGGTCTGTAAATGGACGTGTTATGCTCTTGCCTACTCTAGCACAGCCAGATTGCTAACTAACACCACAAATTTCTTCTTTCTTCACACATATATGTGAATATATTAATCAGCGAATGAGAACCCCGAAAACATACCCGGAAAGAAAACCTGAGAAATCTAACAAACCGGCGCTTTATTTGGTTTCGCTATATAAATCACTGAGAAAGTTGAATTTATCAGAAGGGCTTACAGGCTGATACATAGCTGGTTGATCAGCAATGCCTCTGCCTTACCTTCTCACCCACCATCACACCAGTCCTTATTCCTCTTGCTTCACAGATTGTCAGCAAGGAAGAAAAAAGGAAAAACCCATCAATGTCACAATTACAGAAGGAAAGAGAGAACATAAAAGAGCTACCAACTACCCAACTCACTCTCCAAGCGATGTATATTTTTCCCTTTTCTTTTCTCTCAACCATCCATCCCCTTCTTTATTAGGACAATCACTTTGGGAAACCTCATATCCTCGTGAACATTACAGACAATTACAGATGGCCAGCCTAAAACAATTCATACCAACATCTGACACAAACCGGCTAAGAATTAAAAACAACCAAATTCATGAACCACTCATCGGTATTTATCCAATAAATGAGATAAATTTACAGCTGCCTGTCATAATTCTTCTTGCAACCATATGCTTGTTTATAACAGAACTGATCTCTTTAAACTGCTCACACATTACATATGATCTCTTCAATGTTTACATATTTTCTCAGATGAATGCGACTGCTGCAACATATTTAAATCTCAAATCATTTAATTGGATCAGTTCCTTCAGAATGCTCTTAATTGATCCTGGTATAGTTCCCCACCCTTGGTTTGGCTTACTCTCATTTCCCAATTCAAATTTAAAAGTCTTTCATGTGTCAACATCTCTGTGATTGGAGAACTGAAGGAAAATTCAAATAAAGAAAAAATGACTTACCGCTAACACAAAGAACTCACACATGCATCAAATGTAAGAAAATCAAAAGAAAAAAGATGACACATTCATAAGGTGAACATTTAAAAATATTTATGTTCCTAAAGTACATAAAGAAGGAGTCTCACTTAGACCAATTTTGTCTATGGTGGGCTCCTTACAACATGAGTTGGCCAAATGGTTGGCAGAGTTACTCCAACCTGTGTCTGACGTACTGTCCACATACAACATTTCAGACTCCTTCACTTTTTTTCAGTTTCGTGAGAGTCTTCCTCTGAAGATAAACTCATGGTATCTTATATGATCAGTCTATACACAAATGTACCACTACATGAGACCATTAACATTTGTGTTGACATGTTATACAGAGGCAATTTGGGCCTCACTGTCATTCCGAAAGAACTAGTTTTGAAATGTATGCGGTTAGCAACTGAAGGAGTTGAGTTCAGATTTGATGGCACAATATATGCTCAGACGAATGGCATTGTGATGAGCAGTCCTTTGGGTCCTGTTCTTGCCAATATTTTTGTAGGTCATTTTGAGCACTTACTATTTGAGGTGAACAAGCTCTTAGTGTATTTGAGATATGTCAATGATACTTTCTCAATGTTTGATGGTGCTAGTGATGCTGAAATATTTTTGGCCTAGTTAAATTCTATACATCTCTCTCTTCAATTTACTATGGATGTAGAGAAGTCTCTCCCATTTCTGGATGTCGTAGTTCAGCACAGGGACAGGGTTTTTGTCATGACAGTTTTTCTTAAATCCACTTTTACTGGTTTATATACCAGTTGGAACTTGTTCGTTCCAAAGTCCTGCAAAATAAGTTTGATTGCGACTCTGGTTCACCGTGCCCTTAAAATTTGTTCCTCTGAATGTTTGGACAGTGAACTTGTGTACCTGCAAGGTATTTCTGAGGCAAATGGTTACCCTAGTAATGTAGTCAATCATGTGATTGCTAGGAAAATCAGATGTTATAGTCAGTAGTCTTTGGACCTAGTTGCTGTCCTATATATTTAAAATTGCCATGGCTTGGTAGTAGGTGTCAAATTATAACTGATAAGGTTTCAGCATGTTTCATCTGGATACTTTTCAGTGAAATTACATGCTTTCAAACTAGAACTGTGTTTCCTTCCTTTACTAAAGATAAGTTGTCCTATTTTCGAAAATTCTGTTGTTTATCTATTCAAATGCTGCCGTGATGCAGTTTACATAGGACAAACCAGTCTTAAGTTGGAAGCACATGCTCCTGCAAATATCCATTCAGGTAGCCCTCAACAGTCTATAAAGACAACTCATGCAGTTCTGGTATAAGTGATAGGTCAGTATTTGCTCGACAATCAGGAGTATGCTTCTCGATACAAGGACACATTGTTTTCTGTCCTGCACAGTGCTCATTCTGCTTATCATTTACGAGTGTTGGAAGCTGTTTGATTTAAGATTCATCAGCCAAGCCTGTGCAGGCAGAAAGAGCAATTTATTCGCTCCTTACAACTATTGGAGGGTCTGTGAATGTTACTTTTCCTATTTTATGACTCATGTGGAGCTGTGTATTTACACCCCGCTTACATTTTGATTATTTTTATTAAAATTTGTTTTTCAATGAGCTCCTTCTTTCTCCCATTTTTGTAAGTAAACTTTTATCATTTTTTCCTGTGTCCAGCTTTATTATTAACAATAATGCCAACGAAAACATTTCAAAAGTGTTGGCTGAAAGGTTCCTCAGGTTCACACAATGACGTCAGTATTGTTTAACACAATTATATATATATATATGTATATATATATATATATAATCTCACCTTTTCTTGTGGATATGATACTCAAACAGACTAATATATATAATAAAAAGTCCTAAGAAATCAGTTAAATTCTCTTCTTTTTAACATCTTGTGACATTGCACTACACATGAAGGAATTCTAAAACTAACAATTTTTTGTTAATATTTTTGAATAATTTGTGAGCACTTTTTATAGTTGCCAACACTGTTTGTTTATAGATATCTAATTTGGAGTAAAGCTCATTTCATTTTTCTGCCTTGATAATGTCCATCACAGGACAAAATGCGTAAGCGAGTTAAATACTGTTTTCCTCTTGTCTTCTTCTTATTTAACCATACTTTCCTTAATCTCTGATCATAAATGAGTATATATTTGCAGTATATATATATATATATATATATATATATATATATATAATTTTAACTGGTATCACTTGAAGCAAGAAAGTAAAGCTTCAAAAACACAAGAGATTACATGGTGTGGAAGAATTAGGAACAGAAACATTAATAATAAGCAGGAAAATAAAAGAGTAATTAGAGGACAGTAGGTAGTGATTGACATTGTATTGCATTTTAATGTTAGTAAGTTGGAAAGGAGTAGGAAGTCAATTGGAAAGGAGTGCCACAGGTGAGAAGGACAAGTAAAAGACAGTGTTAGTATAGAACTTTTGGCTACAGCTAACCAGTTCAACTGTAAATTGATGAGATTTCTATGCCATATAAGTATTGTGCTTAAATTCATAAAATCTAGGTAACATAGCAAAGAGCTCATCTGAACAATTAACTTGAAAGCATTTATGGAAAAGGTGGTGGAAAAGTGAGTGAAACTGAGCTGTCAGATCAGGACCAATAATGTTGCTGATTATTCTTTGAATCTTATCAAGGAGCTCAGGGTAAATAGTGACATCATCAAACCATATGTGACAGCAATATTCTAACCAGAGACAAATGGTAGACTTATAGATATGTAAATTTAATTCTGGAGAGAAAAATTGTCTTGCACAACAGTCAACAGACTTTCTTAGCAACTGATCTAGCAATGGATTCAATAAAATCTTTCTACTTCATGTCAGATCAGCACGTTAGCCTGATAAGGCAGAAGGTGTTTTGAGTTTGAGTTTTGTTTAACAGCATATCAACCTCTGTGAGTTATTTAATGCCAAAAATATGGGGTTTTATGGTATTTTTTATTTTTTTAATGTTCGGCTTTAGTGAGAAATTGATTTAGTTAGATTTTAATGAAAATTTTTTGTTTCTATTCTTTTTTTTTTTAGAAAACTGAAAATGACTTCTAGTTTGGTATTCAAAAATATTTTGCTGAGAATAATTTTTTTCCTTCAAAAATATTATGGTAATAATTTTTTCTTCAAAATTGTATATTTTTCTATGAAAGTCTATTTTTATATATATATTTCTATAAAAGTCCATTTTTATACTTTCATAGTGTTTTGACTACAGTTTGGGAGTTAACTATTTGCCCATACCTGGGACCCTAACAGGTGCTTCCAATCCAGGTCAGGGTGGACTTGGAAACAACAACAGTTAAGAGGTGGTTCCATGCTCCTCACAACCTTCCAATCAGAGGCCTTGCAGCTGGATGCAGTTTACCGTCATGCCTAGGACTGAAACCAGAAAAATGTATTTCTTGGAAGTTATCATCAACCATGTTGAGGGAAGGCAAAAAGGAACATGCAAATTTTCAACTGTCAAAAATAATATATTGATATTACTGATGGAGAAGAGGAAACTGTTTTAGCTCCAATAATCATCACATAGTTGATTGTGTTGTTTGTTTTTTTTTTTTTTGCAGTGGATGAATGGTAAGTGAACAAGACATCAAAGCAAACAAGAAGAAGAAATTTATTGCAGCCAAAGAAAACATAAAAGAACTAAAAAGTAAGTCAGTTAAATTGATTCTCTTTCAATTGAACACAAACTACATTCTCTATCAAAATTATGACAATTTTTCTCTTTAGCTTTTTATACATCCTGGCAAAAAGGATTTATGGGGGGATTTTCTTTGATCTTTTCTTTGTTATAAATTTCTATATGTTACCAGATTATGGTAAGTTGATTTTTCACTTTCTTCTTTTAGAAAATAAAAACTGCACTCTGTGCAAAATGTTGGATTAAAATGTTATGAGTATTGATGAAAAAATTACATTCATAGCTTTTAGCAACTTTCAAGCATTTAGGTTCAAATATCATTTGAAAAATGACAGAAATACCTAGTACCTGCATATTTTTGCTTACGAACTTTAAAATTTGACTATTACAAGAATAAATTCACACAAAGTTAATTTCTTGAAATGAATTCAAGTATTATGAGTCAATATGATGAACCATGATAAAGGATTCTCATTAGTAGAATTAGAGTGGAATAAGCTGAAGAGCAACATAGATTTTTTTTCAAATGAATGCAATTATAATGAATCACTTTGATAAACAATGAAAGAGGCTTCTCATTAATAGAGCTTAATATAGAATTAGAATGGAATAAGCAGAGAAACAACATAAGTTTATTCAAATGAATGCAAATATCATGAATCAGTTTGATGCCCCATGAAATTCATCAAGAGAGTTCACTTCAGAATTAGAATGGAAGAATCAAAGAAGCAACATAAATTTATTCAAATGAATGCATGTGTCATAGATCAGTTTGATGCCCAATGAAATTCATCAAGAGAGTTCACTTCAGAATTAGAATGGAAGAATCAAAGAAGCAACATAAATTTATTCAAATGAATGCATGTGTCATGAATCAGTTTGATGCCCCATGAAATTCATCAAGAGAGTTCACTTCAGAATTAGAATGGAAGAATCAAAGAAGCAACATAAATTTATTCAAATGAATGCATGTGTCATGGATCAGTTTGATGCCCCATGAAATTCATCAAGAGAGTTCACTTCAGAATTAGAATGGAAGAATCAAAGAAGCAACATAAATTTATTCAAATGAATGCATGTGTCATGAATCAGTTTGATGCCCCATGAAATTCATCAAGAGAGTTCACTTCAGAATTAGAATGGAAGAATCAAAGAAGCAACATAAATTTATTCAAATGAATGCAAGTATCATGAATCAGTTTGCTGAACAATGAAATGGTTTTCTCATTTATTGCTCATTAAAGGATCAGCTGAGGAGTAATATAGATTCATTATCATCAATGTACATATGAATCATTTTGGTGAACCATAAAAAAATCTTCATCAAAACAGTCCATTACAGGATTACATACATTTTAGCAAATAGCATATCTTCTGCATTTTCTTTGATCTTTTCTCTATTACAGATTTCTGTATGTGGTCATGGAAGGGGAGGTAGGTTTTTCAGTTTCTTTTATAAAATCCTAAGTGCACTCTGTAAAAGCTAGGATTTGATGTTGTAAGTATTGATACCAAATATTAGAACAGCTTTTACTAACTTTTGAACATTTTGTTCAAAGATTGTCTGAAAAATGTCAGATATACCAAATACCTGCTTGATTTTGTTTACAAACTTACTTCAAAATTTAGTTAAGTGCCAAACGTGATACACACTTTGGGCAATCACGTCTCGAAAGAGACATAACTGACTGGGCAGAAGATTATCCTGCAGTAGGTTGCCATTGATAGCCAAGGCTTTAGAACCCAATTTGTTCTATTATTTAACCCGTAACTGGAGGGAAGAGACGGATTAATACCTTTCCCAAGGGTATTTGTGCAGAAGTGAATATAAGGAATTAAACTGGAATTCAAACTCGGCACCCCGATTTGTCGTTTTAAGTCAATATTCACTGCATCACAATGCACATCAGCATGATCAAATTATATGACTTAAAAACAAATGCCAGAGGTTTCAAAGTCATCTTGAGGCTGTGGCAGAGGCCAATGGTGATTTTATTGAAAAAATTCACTCTTTAGTATTTCAAATATTCTTGTGTAACTTTAGTAAATATATTTGTTAAAATGAGATGTCAGTGTTATTTTCATTTTGGTGTAATTTAGAAGACAATTTATCTTTGTTCTTTTGAATTGGGCAAGAATTAAACAATATAAAAAGTTAATGGCATTTTTCTCAAAACTGTTCGCATGTCTAAAATATTATTTCTGCAAAAGACAAAGTCAGTTTTGACAAAAAGCATACATCACTACACAAATATTAAGGCAATTAAAACTAGTAAAAAAAATTCATTTAGTTGTTGAATTGATGGCTAAATTTACACCTACTTATTGATAGCTTTAGCTACTTATGATGTAAATCATCTGAAACAACTTTACGCACAATTAACATAAAACCCTTACTTTATATTTAAAAAATTTATAGAACAAAATTCAGAATTCTATCTTTGCATTTTATTTTTTATCTTCCCCAGAATAATAAAATCTAACAGCTGTAAAATAATAAAGTTCAATGCAATTCTTTTAATGAATGTTCTGTCAAAAATAGCATAAGATTTGCATATAAAATTTTTCTAACATATCTTTAAATTATATCAAGTTTTTTTTATCAACACACGTGATCTGAAAGAGTTTAAAATTGTATTGTAAAAATGTATATAAACTTTTTCATAAACAGATATAAAACAAAAAATATATGTATTGACTAAATTTTACAAAAGCCCCTTTTACAGTCGTGGCTAGTACTGAGAATATATTCTACATAAAATAAAAAAATAAAGCCAAAAACTTAAAATTAAATTTTGCATATTTTCTTCTGTCGCTTCAAGTAAGAGTAATATTACATGTTCCATTGCCTTTAGGTAGTTCAATGTGATGACTTTCAGGATTAAAGTCATTATGAAAACTAATAAATTTAGATTTGTCAGTAATAACAGGCATTGTAGTCCCACAATCACCAAGTAAACCGTTTGTGTTAGAAATGGTGTCTGGTTCACATAAAAACAGAAATGAATTTTTATTTTTTCAAAAAATTTTAACATTTTAATGAAATAGGCTTTCTTCTTGCTTTTGCACTTTGCTCTTTTACATCAAGGATAGCAACATGTGTTATAAATTTATTGACTCAATTGATATACAAAAAGCCAAGTTTGTCAATTGAAAAAGTTTGTTGTCATATTTCTCAAAAAAATATAGTCTCTTAATTAAACTGTGATTAAGTGGCAATAAGGTTTTTGTTTTGAATTCATTAATTTAAAATAAATTTCTATCAATTTAATCAATTCAGCATGAAGAACACTTTGGGAGATGATGGAAAAATAAAAACATGTGTATTTAGCACAATTTGTTAGAAACTTTAATTGGGACTTATTAAATATCTTAGGGACACACTGAAATCAACTGTGGGTCTGAAAAACCTATCAGGATCATTGATACTAAAGAAACTATATATGCAAATCAAAAGTAACAAAGCAAAAAAGTTCACAATGTAAAATAATGTTCACATGCAAAAGAGATACAGTCAAGTGATTTTAGTAGTCAAAACAAGAACAAAATATGGTGGATGTGATCAAGAACGGGGTCCATTTTTATTGGTTAGGAACAAATCCCAGCATACATCTATACATTTTGTCTATAAATTTGGAGAGGATGTTTTCAGTAGTAATTTCTACAGTGAATGGAAGCAACAAAGTTTATATTCTCAAGAAGCAAAATACTTTTTTAGATTTCAGATTATTGATCAGAATCTCTTTTCTGCTTATTTGTAAAATCTATGAATTCATTCATACAGACAGATCTGTGGGTAACAAATAATTTTCTTTATGATAAAACCATTTTAAAAAATAGACTTCTCACAGATTTTATTTTAAATAAATTAGCTGATTTAAAGTGAAATTAATCTGTACTGAAAGAAATTACTTTTTGTTACCGTAGAATTTTGTAGAAAAAATTTTTAATTGACTTTAGAATTGATCCATTCACAGACAACTCAGCAGTTCAAACAATTTTTTATCATGTGAATTTGAGTATCACAGACCAAAGATGACTTTAATGGAAATAAAAATCCACGAACTTTAGAAGAATATGATTTCTCTCAAGTATGTTTTTGCATAAGGCATGTCAAAGACGTTACATGTGAAAATGCAGATCCACAAACTTCATGAGAAAATGATTTCTCTCTAGTGTGTGTTTGCATATGGCACTGCAAATTTGTCTTGTGGGAAAATGCATATCCACAATGTTCACAAGAATATGATTTCTTTCCTGTATGTGTTCATATGTGGCCCTTCAAAGTTTATTTCATAGAAAATGCAGATCCACAAAGTTCACAAGAATATGGTTTTTCTCCAGTGTGTGTTTGCACATGGCACTTCAAAAGTGTCTTTGCTGAAAATGCAGATCTACTAGAATGTGGTTTTTCACCAGTGTGTTTTCATATGATACTTCAAATGTGACATTTGTGAAAATGTAGATCCACAAATTTCACAAGAATATGGTTTCTCTCCTGTGTGCATTCGCATATGACATTCCAGAGATGACTTACCTGAAAATGCAGATCCACAAACTTCACAAGAAAATAGTTTCTCTCCTGTGTGTCTTTGCATATGGTACTTCAAATTTGATTTCTCGGAATATGCAGCTCCACAAACTTCACATGAATATGGTTTCTCTCCAGTATGTGTTCGCATATGGCGCTTTAAAGATGTCTTTGCCGAAAATGAATTTCCACAAACTTCACAAGAATGGGGTTTCTCTCCAGTGTGTGTATGCATATGGCGCTTCAAAAATCTCTTTGCAGAAAATGTAGATCCACAAACTTCACATGAATATGGTTTCTCTCCAGTGTGTTTTGGCATATGGTATTTCAAATGTGACATCTGTGAAAATGAAGATCCACAAACTTCACAAGAATATGGTTTCTCTCCAGTGTGTGTTCGTATATGGCGCTTCAAAAGTGTCTTTGTTGAGAATGCTGATCTGCAAACTTCACAAGAATGTGGCTTCTCTCCAGTGTGTTTATACATGTGACACCTTAAAGCCGTCTTTGTTGAAAATGCAAACCCACAAATTTCACAAGAACATGGTTTCTCTCCAGTGTGTGTTTGCATATGACACACTAAAGATGCCTTCTGTGTAAATGCAGATCCACAAACTTCACAATAATAAGATTTACCACCAGTATGTGTCTGTATATGACGCTTCAAACCGAACTTAAGTGAAAATGCAGCTCCACAAATTTCACAAGAGTATGGTTTCTCTCCAGTGTGTGTTCGCATATGGTATGTCAAAGTTGTTTTAAGGGAAAATGTAGATCTGCAAAATTCACAAGAATATGGCTTCTCTCCAGTGTGTGTCCGCATATGGTGCTTCAAAAGTGTCTTTGTTGAAAATGCAGAACCACAGACTTCACAAGAATGTGGTTTCTCTCCAGTGTGTGTTCGAATATGGTAATTCAAAGAGGATTTCACAGAAAATGCAGATCCACAAACTTCACAAGCATATGGTTTTTCTCCAGTGTGTGTTCGTATATGACGTTTCAAGAGTGTTTTTGTTGAAAATGCAGATCCACAAACTTCACAAGAATGTGGTTTCTCTCTAATGTGTGTTTGCATATTGAACTTCAAATGTCACTTTTCTTAAAAAGCAGATGCACAAATTTTAAAATATTGTTTCTCCCCAGTGTATGCTCACATATGGTTTTTAATTCTGATATCTGTGAAAAGACAGCACCACCCACAAAGCTTTTCAAAGATATGATTTATTTCCAGTGTGTGCATATGATACTTCAAATGTGACTTCTCTGTAAATAGAAATCTCCCATATTTATAATAATATTGTTTGTTTGTAGTGCTTTTTAACATGTGATGCATGCTTTGTAAATCATGAAAAGTGTTTGAAAAATGAGCAAAAATGTAACGCCTAAATTTTAGTCATGTGCAAAATTCTTCAAAAAATGTATACCAAACATTTGACAGTATATGATTTCTTGCCAGTTAATGTGATGCTTTTGAAGATATACATATACATCTTTTGCATGAATATGGCAGCATATTTCTTTTCTTAATGGAAAGTTAACATTCTTGTTTTCTTTCAGTTAAAATCTCAATATGGTTTTCTGTTCAGCCAAAATATCTGTGAAGAAAAACAATAAAAATAACTTAGAGACAGTGAATAATACATGAAACCAAAGAATATTTTAACAGATACATTTAATTAGATATTGAGGTTAATTAAGATCATCATGGAGTTACAATAATGCACCAGCCAGGAAAGACTAATATAAAAATCAATGGGTTTATCTTAAATAATTTACTTTTGAGTTGAAACACTAGATATAGGTACAGTGAAATTTTCCTTAAATTTTTAAAATTGTCTAAAATATTATTCTTTACAGATTCTTTCCACTTGTAAACAAACTTAGTTTTCACAAAAGACATGCAGATAACAGAAGAATGATCATGATATTAGGCGAATAACTGTAAGAAAAAAATTCATTTAGGCATGAAACTTGAAATGAGGCAAAATCATTAAATTCAAAACAATGATGGAAGAAAAATTTGTTTTACTTTAAGGAATAATCATTTTCAAATATCAAACAATGAAGTATTTTTGCTTTTTCATCAGTTGTCTAAATCAAGATAGTGATTTAAATCTGGTAATTATTAGTTTTTTGATATGAATCAAACATTGCCACTGGATATCAACACAATGAAAAACTCTTTGTGCCATTAATAAAAAAATTTGATAAAAAATTGATGTGTATCAATTCTATAGAACCAAAGATGTTTGTGAATGTGATATTATAAAAAGTTGTTTACCTTCCAATAGTTATTATAATATGCAGTAGAAAATATTTAAGGGAAACAAAAAGAATTAAAATAACAAAAAATCTGGCTTTTAAAACCTGATATAAATCAACTAAGTACTGCCTAAGCATAAAATTTCAATATTTAATAAATTATGAAATTTATGGAAGTTTCCATTCAAACTTTTGTAAAGAAAGATGCTTCATGTGATTACCTCAGTAAATTCATTTACTTACAAAATCCCAAGTTTATCAGGTTCTGGAAATTTTGAATACGCTTAAAATATTATTTAAAGTTTCTTTTTTCTACTTGAGAAAATTCAATTTTGAAAAAATTCAGTTTTTACAGAAAACAAGTAGACAATAGCAGAGAAATTAGGATATACATAAGGTTAATAACAATAAGAAAAAAGCATTACTTTACATATGAAATGAAGCAAAAAAGACATTAAATTTAAAGCAAAATGACACTGAGGAATGAATTTCAAATATCAAACAATAATGTATATCTCTTTCACAAGTTGTATAAATCAAGATAGTGATTTCAATCTAGCACTTGGTAGTTTGATTACAAGTGGGTGTTGACAATAAAAAATCTTTATGCCATTCATAAGAAATTCTAATATAAAATGAATGTATAACAATTTTACAGAACCAAAGATGTTTGTTAAAGTGATATTATGAAAAGTTGTTTACCTTCAAACAGTTATAATAATATGCACCAGGAAATCTTTTACAGAAATAAAGAAATATAAAAAATAAAAAAATGACTTTCAAAATCTGATACAAATCAACTAAGTATTGGCTATGCATAAAATTTCTTGTATGTAATAAATCGCAAAAATTATTTCCAGAAATTTTACAAGGGCAGTTGCTTCATATGATTACTAGAGTGAAATCATTTACTTATAAAATGCTAACATCATATCTTACACAAGTTAAAGATAGAACACTGAAGAAAATCTAACTTTCATTAAACAAAATGCTATACAAGATCTACAGAAAGAGTGATTCATATAATATTGGGAAGAAGTGTTCATATAAATATTTCCCTTTTCTACAAACTGTTAATATTTTCACAAAAGTACCTGATCATAAAAGTGTTTTAAAAGTAAAAGGTAAATCAATCATGCCAAGTGTGAATGTGCAGATAGCAGTGCTGGATTTCAAATCTATTAAAAATGTCAAAAAGCTCAAATTAACAATGAAAATTATTTTTCCTTTTAATTAATACTAGGGGCCTTCCCCAAGAAAACATGATTCCTTAGGCTAAGAACCAATTTAAAAAAATGAAATATCTTCTGTGAGGCTCGTAATTCAGTTTTAAATTTAAAGTAATAGATTAAACTATTTTCAATAATTAAAAACACCTTGTTGTATTCCAAGATTTAATTTGAATTTACTGATCTTTTTACTTTTATTCTTGATTAGCTCACTTTTTTAGTTATCTTTCATTGCAATGTTATTCTCTTTATTAAAAAACTCTTCCAAAAATTAAATATATTTTTTCTGAAACTTTATTTGAGGATTACTAATTCAAAGTAGAAGTAATCTGATTTAAAATAAATATTCACTTCAAGCAAAAAAAAAAATCACAGAAATTCGTTTTTTAACCAAACAGTCACTGTATTGTCAGCCTGATGACAGATCTAATGTTCTATGGCAACTTTACCAAAGAAACATAATTAAAGAAAATTATGTAAATCCCTTTTTAATATAATACAAAAAATGACACAGTTATACATATAAAAAAATTCTATTAAAAAGATTGGTATTTGATAATTTTATTAAGCTTTTCCATAATTAGTAAATAAAG
This sequence comes from Ascarosepion bandense, assembly GCA_037127315.1. NCBI lineage: Eukaryota > Metazoa > Mollusca > Cephalopoda > Sepiida > Sepiidae > Ascarosepion > Ascarosepion bandense. The sequence goes on along the minus strand of JBBBDQ010000328.1, from coordinate 4,979,269 downwards.
TTTTTAATATGATCTAGAAGGCTGAAATTAATAAAGAATTTTAAAAGATTTAAAACATAATATATTTTTCTAACTTAAACAAAAATGACAATTCTTGTAAAAATTCATTATTAATTGAAATACATTATTTTAAAACAGTAGTGTCCTTAATATATCTTATGAAAATATAAGCTTTTTTAATTGAATAATGTCATAGTGTTATTACATTTTTTATGATTTGGTGCAGAGTTTTGTTATATGATCATTCTGTTTGACATAAAGAAACTGATTTAAATTCTTAAATTTGGTTAAAATTCATGTATTTATTTTTGCATTAGCAGTGTACCAGAGCTGACTATGGGAATTTTAGTAGCTTTTTTCCAGTGAAAAATATCTTAATTTGGAAATTCTTACAAAAATCAAATAATTATCAGATTTTAATGAAATTTTCAGGACTTATTCATAAATGAATACATTTTTGAAATTTTATATAGTAAATCTTTGTGAAAATATATATTTCTTTATATCTGTTAACTCAATTTCATGAAACTTTTAGCTCTATAAACTTTGTTTTATTAGTTAAAAACAAGAGATTTTAAATCTTTAATTTTGTGTTTTCAAACAGTTGCTACTTTCCTGAAAATTTGCTCTGAATAGTAAAATAAATGATAAAATGACGTTATTCAATTCGATAAGTTTTTAATTGCTTTTATAATATATTACATTACTGTCTAAAAAAAAAAACATCTTATGATGAATGATAAATCCCTTAAAAGAATTGTTTTAATTTTTTTCTTTTTGAATTATGATCTATAGTTTCAAAATTTAAAAAAATTCTTATAAATTTTGTCTGTAATAGGTTATTAAATTATTAAGTGACAATTATATTTCCTAAGCAAAAATTGAAAGGTTTAATATAAATCAACATGCACCAAAATGTAAAAAAATATTTAATTTTTTTTTCATGTGTATAAAACATGCCCATTTTGAAAGTATGGATAACCATACACAACATTATCTGAAAATAAGATCAATGACTATAGTAAATTTGAAGTCAACATCCCTAAAATTAAATTGTGGAGAATATTTCCAACATTTGTAATATTTCCATCATTTTCTGAAATTATATTTTTAGATAAACTCTCAGTGGGACAACAATAAACATGTTAATAACTTGTCAGTGCTTGACAGGCATTGAAAGATATGCAAAACACTGCTGCTGTTGTTTTAGAAATTGATTATACTACTTTTTTTTAACTTAAATTGTTTAAAACAAATTAATTATACTGTTGCAAGAGACAAAAGTTGTCTTCCCTTGATTAACCCAGTAAAAAAACTAAAAATATTTACATGAATAGGAAACCATCATGTCATCTGACAAGATATTGTTAGGTGGGAACATCACTGACCCTCTTTGTTCCAAAGTAGAAAGTTGCACATATTCAAGTTTGTGGAAATCATCATAAGATGACTAAATAAGTACTAAATTTTATATTTTCTTTCAGATAGCAAGTCCCTTGTACACATTTTTCATACAAGTAAACATGTATATTTCAAGTGTTTTCATATAAAGACTTTTGTGTCTTATTGAAATTTATATGTTTATTTTAAGAATTATTCGTTTTGTGAATAATGTTACAAGGATGCATTTATATATAAAAATATTAATAATGCCTAAAAAGTTGTAGTAAGGGATTCTATTGAGTCCTACTAGTTATTACAAATAAGTTTTAATTCATGAAGTAGTTGTAAGGCAATTAGAAATAGAACGTTTGAAAAATGCTAGAATGTTCGAGAAAATCCCAGTAAATTCGAGAGATTTCGAGAAATATGCAAATTAGGTGTTAGCCCCTATAAAAATAGGTTTTGGGAAGAGAGTAGTTAGTTGTTAATAGGATTTGCTGACATTATCAACTCCAGCCTGATTCGTGGATCTGTGCATCCAGCCGAAAGAATCTCTAAGAAAAGTTGCAGACCAACTTCAACCTGAACGAGAACCACATGGAACTAAATGGGTAAATAGATATTTTTGACTCTTCCATTGACCATATTGGAAATTATTCTTTATAAACACATTTGAGGACTTCCATAAAGTATAGCACTTAAACTACTTCGCTAAGTTAACTGGGTAAAAATACTTGACACCTTCCTTCCCCTTCGTAACAATTACCCGTCACTCTGCTAGTAGTAAACTATGTTTTCTATTTGAATGCAAAAAAGTGTATATTTGTAATAGATTTTTATTTTGTGTTATTGTAAATAAAATATTTGTTTGTGATTAAGCTCTGTGTTTTGGTCAATCATTTTTTTTTCTTTTGTTACAACTTAGCACGTAACAATAATTATTGGTTTTGTGATGTGCATTGTGGTGCCGAAGCCGAGTTCGAATTCCAGTTGAATTCGTTGCATTCACTTACGCTCAAATACCCTTGGGAAAGGTATTAATCTGTCTCTTCCCTCCAGTTATGGGTTAAATAACAGGACAGATTGGGTTCTATAGCCTTGGCTGGCAACCAGTCTACCGCAGAAAGCAATGGCAACCTACTGCAGGATAATCTGCCCAGTCAGTCATGTCTCGTTCAAGACATGATCGCCCAAGCGTGTATCACGGATGGCACTGACTGACTGAATTTAAAAGCAATATTTGAGCACAACAACATTTTAAATGTTAATTTTTCCTCAAATAAAATTTCAGAAACGTATATTTTATTTTTGGAAGTTTTTAACACAGAAACTTACACAGGGATAAAGTTGACTAATAAAGGGCATTTTAGGAAAAAAAAAAAAAAAAAAAAAGACTATTCCAATCAACATAATTTCTGTTTGAAAAATACACTTCCGAAATAATGAAGTAATCATTTAACTTTCAAAAAGCTAATGAAAGGTTTAAGAAAGTTTTTGAAATGTATAAAAATTCATTTTCAAAAACTTAGGTGCCACAAAAAAGTGAAGCTAGATTAAAAAAATACTTTGTTGGTTTTAAAAAAACAAAACAAAACATTTTGATAATATTTTTTTTCTTTTCATTAAGTTTTGTTGAGCCTTTTTTTCATATTTTTAAAAAATTTTCATGATGCCTACAGGCTATAAAATTTAACCCCGAATCAAAATTTTTTATTATTAATTAAGTAAAAATTTCTCGTATTTTTTATTTTTTAAATTCGTGATGGTACCCCAAAATAGCCCAATGTCAAGGATAGAACTGCAATTTTTAAATTTCATTAAGTCATTTGGTGTGCGTCTCGTATTTATACAGCAAATTAAAATTGATTTTTTAGACATTCTGTTTTTTGCTTTCTATGTGACGAATAAATTCTGACATCTTAAAACGTCAACAAATTTCTCAAAATAGAAATAAAACGAATCAAGTGAAAATAACGGCCGTCAAATCGAAGAAAAATTTTACATTTAAAAAAATTTATAAACAATTTTGGTGATTTTCTTTGAAACAAAAAATGAATTTTTCAATCGACAGCAATGATTCAATCAACCCAATGCAACCCAACGTTATTTTTTAATGAAATAATTGTTTTTTCGTAGTGTCGGAATTACCCATATTTTGTTTTTGATTGTTTAATAAACCCGACTTTAGGCACACCTATACGTTTTTTTTTTCAGGAACCAACGAGAAGAGGTGTTACATTTTGTAGTTAAATTAATTAACCAATAATAAATCTTTTTTTCTTTTTTTGTTATCAGATATTTGGTTTTACAAATTTTCATGATTAAGGAAGATATCTTTTTTAATTACTTTTGAAAACATGCCTTTTAAAATACTTACACCTTCCAATCTATTATTTATGGGGAGTTCGGTTATGTTTGGCACAAGGCCAATTTGATAAACATTAGCTTGCAATAGAAACTTTTAAGATAAAAAAATTATAAAAAGTAAAAGTAAAACATAAGCTAAGCTTTTCTTAATAATATGCTCAGTCCAGACTCACATGCAACTCAACTGTGATTGAAGCAGAAAAATAACAATCTTTTAAAAATGCGAAATAACAACATAAAAATCTATTTTTTAATTTTTAGTACGGCTTCCTTTTTTAGCTTTAAAATTAAAAATATTTTATTGTTATTTCTTCAAAGTAAATATGTCATGAAATCATAGCTGAATTTACTTTCATTTAGTTGCTATAAAGTTAAACATTAATAAAAATAAAAGGAACAATATTAGTGAGGCGAGTCAGTAAATAATGAATTCATTTTTTATTTCGATTCTTCCACTTACCTTTCATACCAAAAAAAAACGCAACGAGAAAAAAAAAAACGAAAAAACGCGGAATGGATTTTTTTGTGTTCAAGTGATTTTCTTGGGATTTTTCTCCCACAACTTAACAAAGATTTTTGTATTGTTTGTTCAGTCTGTATAATAATGTAGAAGTTGAAATAAATCATGCAAAGAATTAAAAACACACACACACGATACAAACAAGAAATTTGTTATGAGAAAATATTTTCAATGATTATGTAAGTAGAAAAACGAAACGGTGTTAACCAAGATTTTGTTCCTTGTGTTTAAAATTCTGACTTTTTTTTTTTGTATTTGAAGGATTTATTTAAAATTTGATACATTACATCAGGGCCACTGACTCTGTCGGGGCACGATATTAGGTGCTCCTACCACCCAAAATATATATCTTGCCCTACATGTACATCATTTTTATAAATTATATTTTTGTTGTGGGAAAATCTTCTGAAGCCAGTCATGTCTCTGAGAGTCTCTAGAAAGAGACATTATCGCCCAAGCGTGTATCACGTATGACACTTAACTGACTGATATGTGGCCATGGTAGGGAAGGTAGGTTTTTCACTTTCTTTTTCTTTTAGAAAATCAAAATTGCACTATGTGCTAAAGCTAGGTTTTAAGTATTGATCCCAAAAATTAGATTCATAGCTTTTACTAACTTTTGAACATTTTTGTTCAATGATCATCTGAAAAAAATAACAATAAAAAAAAATAAAATAAAATTACAGAAATACCAAATACCTGCAGTTTTTTTTTTCTTATCAAAAGCTGACTTCAAAGTTTTACTATTTCAACAATAAATCTATAAAGAGGTTAATAATTTTTGTATTAGATACATTGAATAGAAGACATATTTAAACCAGAGTTCTAATTTTATTCAATAATTGAGAACTGTGTAAAAATTGTAAAAGATTTCCAAAAAGTTTAATCAATGATTAAATCACAGTTTATTAGGTTATAATTAATAAAAACAAAAAATCAAAATAATTAAAAGTGTATATAATACCATAATAGTTCTGAGCATAAATTATGAGACAAATATTTAAATTAGTATTGCATATTGAAAATTGAACTAAAACTATTACACAGTATCACATATTACATTATAATATAACCAATTTGTTCAGTTCAGTATAATTTCCCTTTGAAGTAAATGAAAGTCTTATTTTGAAGGCACAATGATTAAATAATAATATGCTTGTGACTTGTTTCTTGTCCATATCCAATTTGTGAAGATTCTGTAGTTAATTTAACTGTCCTTTCCACATTTGGAAATTTGCAAACTGTTAATATCGATTTTTCTTCTTTTTGCTTTCAGGATATAGAAGTTTATGCAGGAAATATTGGAACAGTAATCTTCTCCAATATGTCTTGGTCAACGATGGAAAGGACATTTTGTGTGGAGGTCTATTTTGTCAACAAATCATACATTGTAGTGCAAAAAGACTTTTAGAGAAAGTTTCAGTGTCATCATGCTCCACTAAAATGCAGAAATTTTGACTGAGTTCAGTGTATAGTGAAGCATAGGGAGCTGGTTAATGTTACTTTAATTCAGCCTTGTGTCTTACTTAATCAAACTCCCTACAGCTCATAAGTTTTATGCAGAATTATCATCAGAAGGTTGGTAGTCAGTTGGAATGTGTGGATTAGTGTAGAAGAGTGGAATAATAAAATATACATTTTGAATGTTAAAATAGAAATTTATTAAAAGGACGAATAACATAAGTTGTAGAAGTTAATGTTCAATTAGAAACATTATTAAGAGGTTAAGGGTAGAGTTCAGACAAAATGTTTGTAGTAGTAATTGTTGAGAGAGATAAGAAAAAAGAGAAAGAAGACAATGCCAGAGTCGCTTGAAGTTTGAAGTTACATTTTAGATGTGTGGTGTCTCTCTTTTGCTGATCCCATCTCTCTGACTCTTGACTGACGCCGAGGTCATTTATATAGACGTTTTGAATTTTGCACTGGATCACCAAGTCCTTCAAAGTCTTACAAGTCACTCCTATTGATCAAAAATAATTTTAACACCTACTTGCGAAATCTGGTTTCAACTATTTGTTACACACATGGTCAATCTTTTTTCTATTTGGGAAAACCAGGATTTCACGCATCATTGTGAATTTTTGTAAAGGTGAAGAAGAGAGTTGATTTTAATTAATTTCTTATCAGCTACAATAGGACTGTGCAAAATTGGAACTCTAAAGGTCTGATGGACACTTATTCTGGTTGGAGAATGAGTTCTATAACAGAAAAGAGCATTGATGCAGTACAGGACTTGAACCCCTTAGATTTTTATTCGAACCTTTTTAGGATTTACTACAATATTTATGGGTTCTGTTTTCTGGGTCACCCTCTATAAGGGAAAATTTTAACTAACAAGCAGAGACATTTGTAATTAACATTCAGTTCAGTGCTCAAATGACATTTAATAGGGCTTAAAAATATCTTTAAATAAAAGAAAAGTTTCTGTTTTGCTTGGTACAGATTGTAGGGAGGCTAATATATTTTGTAATTTTTAAGTAATAAAGGCCACATTAATCATTTAATGTTACTTCAGTTATTTTTTATGTGAAAAATTATTGACTCCCCATAGTTGTTAAAGGAAAAAAAACAAAGCATTTGTCTAGAATAAAACATATTTTTATATAAATAGTAAAGAAAACTTACTAATGATATTCCTCCAGCAGTTATTGTCAATCAGCAAGAATAAAAGTCCTAAACATGAATCAGTTAAAAGGATAAAAACACTTACCTGATTTTATTCATATCTCTTCCTCTGAGGTCTGTTTGTTGTGGCTATTCAGAGTTGACCAAGGCCAGCCTCACTTGTCCTTCAAATCCCTTTGGCTCACAAATTTGGTTGATACCCACTATAACCAGCTAAATAGCTGTGTCCTATCAACCAAGGGAAGATAACATATGGTTTTCCTATTCTCCCAACACACAGAAAAACATGTAGAGTTCCATTGCATGGTAACAGTTCATAACATCAAATACAACATTTTGTATATGTCCATGAGTTAGTTGTTTTTTTAATACAGTATTTGGTATACAGCTATAAAATCAATTCTTTGATTAATACAATAAACATTTCTTCATATTTCACTTATCAATAACAAAAAAAAAGAGGATTTGTTACCCACAGTGTGTTAGTTTGGTGTTCACTTGACAATTAACTTTTTTAGAATTATTTATTAAAAATAACTTCACTGCTTGTGAAATCAATAACAGAACTATCATATGTCTTTTAGAAATTGCTAAATCAATTTGAATTATATGTGATATATCTTTCTGTGACCTGACTGAGGCAACCAGGCAACAACCAGTGAAGATGATTGATAGATGTGCCTGGTTATAGATGATACAAACAAAAACCTGAGAAGGCAAAAATGCATGGAAATTTCAGGTTATATAAGTTTGGGATTTTCCTGACCAAAATCAGAACACCAAGAGAATGCAGAGAAGAGAGAATAAAAAACAACAACTCCCAACCCCCTCATATGATTCTCTCTGGCTACATCCTCCCCTACACAACTGTTACCGATGAAGAATAAGGTTATAAGTTTATATATATATATATATATGTGTGTGTGTGTGTGTCCTGTGTTCTTCATTACATTTAAAGACAATTGCCATCATTGGATAACCAAACATTATACTTATGTACTTTTTTTAAAGAAATTTTCTTGAACTTTAATTGTAATATTCTATCTTTGTCAATATGTTTAAAGTCTCAGTTATACCAATTTGTTGTATCACCAAGGTGGATACGATATACAGAGAAAGTGTGCTGTGGTATTATTCAGCACAAACATATATACACAGAACAGAACAACAGTTACAATAACAGACAAGACAGAACTTACAACATAAAGAGAAGGGGTTTAGATCGTAATAGTCACTAAAGTAATCAGTTTGAATGTCAGTCTTGATGATAAATAGAGTTTTGTTAAAATTTCACTGTAAATTGAATTTTCCAGTGGATTGCATGTAAACAGCTTAATGTCTTATTAAGCACAACCCTAAAAAGTACTGCCACTTTGGGTCAGCATAGACCTGGAAATAATGACACCCAAGAAGTGACTCTAGATTCACAGAGTCTAGCAAGTCAGGCCTCATCACTGGATTTAGCTTAACCAGGAATTTGTAAATGAATTCCAGATAGAATCCTTAAATGAAAGTACCGATGATCAGAAAAATAACTCTCTGTTGTTAACAATACTGGTTTAGCTTTGCCAATATAAACAGTAAAATAAATCTTTGCATTATTTCAAGTGAACCTTTGCATTTTGTGAAAATGTAGTATTTTTAAACTTAAGATTTTTTGTGTGCTGAAGTAAATTATTTTCTTACATACATGTTAGCACTTGTTTTAAATCTTGTACCCATGATTCAATATTTCTTCAAAATTGAAAATTTTGAATATTTTACTCATTAGTAATTGTCATTTTTACTACCATATATACCGCTTAATGTCTTGATCAAGGACAAGTTTAACCAGGACAAGATTGTGATTTATTCATGTATGGGATTACATTGGCCAGAATTGGAATGGCCTTGGTAGAGGATGTAGTTAAAATTTGTATCCAGTACCAAAGTGACCAAAATCAGGTTGGTCAAAATGTGGATGCTGCTTAGTCTAACCCAAGAATAAAATGATCAGAAGGTTTTTTTCTTTTTAATACACAAATTCCTTATTTAACTTCTTGATCTCTCACTTAGTTCTTTGAATTGCCTGTGAACCAATGTTTTTGCAACTCATTAATGCTTTTCGACATGAAACTCATTTTAACATTATATGTCAAGGAAAATTCCATTTGAAACAGATGTTATATGTTATGATTTTCATAAAACGCACCTCTTCTAGCTAAGGGTAAAGAATGTACATTACCATCATTTCTATAGAAAACTTCAGTACCCCCTGCCAAGTTTCCAGAATGTTCTGGCTTTACCAGAATTTTTAATTAATACTATATTGTCTGTTTGTCTTGTTTTTGTTTAACATGCCTGAACTGAATTGTTGGGATAATGATAAAAAATTACTCTGCAATTGAATACCAAAATTTATTAAAAAACTTTAGCTGGGATTCACTGAATTTTGCAGGGATAAAACCAAATCTGCTTGTGTGCTGGAGAATCATTCCATTAAAAACCGATAAGGATCACTGATTCTAAGCAAAACTAAGCCAAGCAACAGTAATAAAGCTATAATACTTAAGATGAATATGCTTTACTTTTATTGTAATGCAGTTTAACAATGTGCACCTCTCTGAAAATACAGATAGACAAATTTAAATAGAACAGTGTTTCTCTCTAGTAGAGATTGAACATGGTGCAGAACATTCAATATTTCTAGAAACAGAAATCTACAAAATACTCATGGATGTGTTTTCTGTCCCGTGTTTCCTTATAGCACTGCAAAGAATTCTATGAAAATACAAATGCACAAACTTTACACTTTTTCACCAGTGTGTGTTCACATGACACTCTAAATGCAACATCTGCGAAAATGCAAATCCATAAATTTCACAAGATTATGGTCTTACTCCAGGGTGTGATCGAATATGGAGTTCCAAATGTAACATCTGGTGAAATGCAGATCCACAATTTTCACAAGAATATAGTTTTTCTCTAGTGTGCATTCGCATATGGCGTTTCAAATTTGAATTGTTAGAAAATTTATATCCACAAACTTCACAAGAATGTGATTTCTCTCCAGTATGTGTCAGCATATGACGCTTCAAATTGGACTTGTCTGAAAATGCAGACCCACAAACTTCACAAGAATATGGTTTCTCCCCAGTGTGTGTTCTCATATGACGCTCCAAAATAATCTTCCGTGAAAATGCAGACCCACAAACTTCACAAGAATGTGGTTTCTCGCCAGTGTGTATTTGCATATGTCGCATCAAAAGAGTTTTCACAGAAAACGAAGTTCCACAAACTTCACAAGAATGTGATTTCTCCCCACTATGTGTTTGTATATGACGCCTCAAACCTGACTTGTCTGAAAATGCAGACGAACACACTTCACAAGAATATGGTTTCTCCCCAGTGTGTGTTCGTATATGAGTCTTCAAAAGGTTCTTCTGTGAAAATGCAGATCCACAAACTTCACAAGAATATGGTTTCTCTCCGGTGTGTGTTCGCATATGGCGCTTCAAATCTGTTTTTTCTGAAAATGCAGATCCACAAACATCACAAGGATGTGGTTTCTCCCCAGTGTGGGTTCGCATATGGCTTTTTAAATATGACTTGTCTGCAAATCTAGATCCACAAACATCACATGAATATGGCTTCTCTCCAGTATGTATTCGTATATGGCTCTTCAAATGTGATATCTGTGGAAATGCAGATCCACAAACTTCACAAGAATATGGTTTTTCACCAGTGTGTGTTCGCATATGATCCTTTAAATGTGAACTCCTTGAAAATGAAGATCCACAAACTTCACAGTAATAAGGTTTCTCTCCAGTATGTATTCGTATATGGCATTTCAAACCTGACATATCTGAAAATGCAGATCCACAAACATTACAAGAATATGGTTTCTCTCCAGTGTGTGTTCGAATATGGCGATTTAAACGAGTCTTCTCTGAAAATGAAGATCCACAAACTTCACAAGAGTATGGTTTTTCTCCAGTGTGAGTTGGCATATGGCGCTTCAAATTTGACTTGTTTGAAAATGCAGATCCACAAACTTCACAAGAATATGGTTTCTCCCCAGTGTGTGTTCTCATATGACGCTTCAAAATGTTCATCCATGAAAATGCAGATCCACAAACTTTGCAGAAATGTCGTTTCTCTCCAGTATGTGTTTGCATGTGGTGATTCAAACAAGACTTGTCTACAAAGACAATGCTGCAGACTTCACAAACACATGGTTTGTTCTTAGTGCTCATTTCCATATGGCACACTAAGTTAAAATAGAGACAATAATTTGTAATCTTAAATAGATGACATTTTTTCTAATTTTATTCATAACACTAAGACTCTGTCAATAACCTCCCCCACTACAAAAAACACATTTTCAAAGTACAGGTTTTCTTAATGTGATGCTTTTGAAAATATAGATACACAAATTTTCCATGATGTTTGCAGCATATATTTCTCTGTTCTTGATGAAAAATCAAAATTCTTTTCATTTTTCATTTAAATTTACAATAATAAAAGTTCTTATGAATAATCGGGATTTTCTGTTCAGCCCAAACACCTGTGATGAAAAAGTAAAGAGATATATTTTAACAGAGACATTGAAAATACATGAAGTCAATTCACTTCTCATATAATACTTTTTTAATATAATACTGAAATAAGTTCATCATCAAATGAGGTAAAATGCAGTAAATTTACATCATAATGACTAAGTGAAACTTTGTTTTCTTTTATTTAAGGGAGATAGTATGTGAAATCAATTTCAAATATCAAGCATTAAAGTATTTTCATTCTTTCACAAGTTGTATAAATTAAGAAAGTGACTTCCACCTGGAAGTTATTTGTAGATATGAATCAAATATTACAACTGGATATCAATACAAGGAAAATAAAAAAATTATTATATAAAAATCAATCTCTATCAAATCTATATAACCAAAAATGTTTTTGAATTTGATATTCACCAGGAATCTTTCATGAGGAAACTCTAGACAAGGTATATATTTTAGATTTAGATCCTAGAGGTTTTTGCATTTTTTCTAAAGATTTGGAGGATGTTATTGATGTGTTAACATTGGATATTTCCTTTCTTTAGGTATTTATGTTAATGAAAGTGAAAATGAGGAGTATCCAAAATTTACTGTTATGGATTATCCAAAAGTGGGAATGTAACTGAACTATAACAATGTTGTGGAATTATTTTCGCAGTGGAGGCTAGTATTTGTGAAAGTCGGTCCTAATAGGTTGGATGTACAAAACGTTAAGAACTTGATATAATATGTATTATGCAGTGTAATTTTGCCAGATCGTTGATGACTTTCGTATTTGACTAACTGTCGTCTACTATCATCCAACATCAACTGACCCTCGTTCCTCTTACTACTCCTACTTCAATTAGGTAGGAGAGTCTATTCACTATAATAGGCATGTTTCACCATAACAAACAATGAATATAAAAAAAATGATTCATTATGAACTTCCTTAGGGAAAAAAATGTCAACAAAATCCAATAATTTGCTGATTTTTTTGTTAACTGTCAGGGGTTATAGTCTTTTTTATTCTTATCTCATGGTTTAACAAATGTCAATTACTATCGTCCAACATCAACTGACCCTTGTTCCTCTTACTACTTCTACTTAAATTAGGTGGGAGAATCTATTCAGCATAGAATAGGTGTGTTTCACCTTAACCCCCTCCTAAAACTTTACTCCATAGGAGTAAAACAGTTTTCTTTATATTTTCTTTAATTTTTACAAAAAGACAAAAAACATTTCATTTTTTTAGCAACATCGTAGCATATCTTCTATGTTGTGGATCCACTTTTAAATGATTAGTTGCTTTTCTTTCCCTCTTGGATCGGCATACCTCAGGTAAAAACGTTGCTGGCATTGGTAGATCAAACATATCAAAAATCACCTTTATAGATGTTTCTTTCATGGGACCGGTGTCAACCATGTCTGAAGAGTGTTGTCTGATCTGGTTAATGTGTCGTCTGCACGTGAATTTTTCACCTTTCACCAAGTACGTCATATTGCCAATCAGCTTTTCTATTTTCCCATCTCCCAGAACAATTTATTCTGTTTGTAGACCTTAAAGTATACTTTTTCACCAGGATTGTATTTTTTTTACTTGAATAAATTTTTCTTTACCTGGCTTTGTCTTTTTTGGTAGTAATTTGTCGAAGACAGATCTTACCCTCTGTGCGAACATCACCTCAGCTGGCAATTGTGAGGCTGGTGTTACATTATTTGGGATAATTCTGTATACCTGTAGAAACTGCTGTAGGGCTTCATCTGCAGGTATTTCCCTAGCTTTCTTGAAAGCTCTTTTTAGGGTGTCCACAAATGTTTCAGCTAACCCATTTGAACTTGGGTGATATGGAGCTGTGGTAATGTGTTCTACATTGTATTCCTTGCAGTAATCTTTAACTTGTTTCAACGTAAATTGACTTCTGGTGTCTGTCACAATTGTGTCTACCACACCAAACCTTGCAAACAATTCCAGCAGGAAATTTTTAAGTACTTGGCATCATCAGTTTTCTTATCCTTTGTATCTCAGGCCATTTCGAAAAACTATCCACTACTATGATGTAATGGTATCCATTTAGTGGACCTGCAAAATCCACATGTAACCTAGACCATGGTAGGTCTGTTTTTGGCCAGGGATTAAATTTTACATTTTGCCACTGTGTTCTCAATGTCCCTGTCCATATTCAGCCAATATACAAAATTTTGCATTGGGCTCCTCATCCTAGTGCTGCCTGGATGACCAGTATGAAAATCCTGTAGTATTTGCTTTTGCAGTGTGTATGGAATCACCGCACATTCTCTGTATAACAATACTGTATCTCAAAGCGAAAAAACATCTGTTGTGTACTGGTCCCTCTTGGCTATTTTTTTATTTATTTTCAAGATATACTTGTTCCTGGTGACTTCTTCTTTTATTTTTTATAGAGTTAACGGAAGTTCCCGAACTGCATTACACACAGTAAATTTCAGCTCTTTTTCTGACTGCAGTGAGGCAATTACAGTGTCTTCTAATGGTTCGTTCATTTTAGGAACTAACCTGGACAGCCCATCAGCATAGCCAATTTTATTCAATGGTATGTACTCCGTGCTGAAGTTATAATTTAGCAGTATTATACCCCATCTCTGTAATCAGTTGGCTGTATGCTTCGGTAAACCCTTTTTTGACCCAAAAATCAAAATTAGAAGCTTATGATCAGTTTGTAGCTTAAAATATCAACCATGTACAAAATGGTGAAATTTCGCTACCACAAATATTATTCCTAGGACCTCTTTCTCTATCTGAGAGTAATTCTTCTCAGCTGGAAGTAGTGCTCTGGAAGCATGAGCAATTGGTTTTACATGACCATCTGGCATTTGTAAGTAGGATGCATGTTCCTACTCTATATGCACTTGTGTCGCAAGCTACTATGATCTCTAAATTCGGGTTGTAGTCGGTTAAAAATAATTCAGAGGTTTTCCTTTATCTTTTCAAATGCTTTCTGGTATTCATTAGTCCATTTCCAGGGTTTTTCTTTCTTCAATAAATCATTTAATGGTGCTCGCAGATCATACAATTTAGGGATGTACATTTGGTAATAATTTGCTAATCCCAAAAAACTTTGTAATGTGGTAATATCATTCGGAGCCGACATGTCTTTTATAACTGCTGCTCACTCTGGGTCTGGCCTTCTACCATTCTTATTGTTGACCTGCTCTAGATATTTTACTTTCTCCAGAAAAAACTCACATTTGCTTTCCTTGAGTTTAAATCCAAATTCCTATATTCTTGAAACTACTGCATTTACCTGTTCCACCTGTTCTGCTATACTTGTACTTCTCATGAGGATGTCATCCAGATATGCTACAGCAAAATCTACACCATCCAACATCAAATCTATTACTTGCTGGAAAATGGTGGGTGCGACCTTGATCCCAAAAGGTAGTCTGTTAAATTTATACAGACCCCGATGTGTGTTTATACACAAAAGTTTTGACATTTCCTTTTCTACCGATATTTGCAGATATGCATCACTGAGGTCTATTTTCAAAAATATTGTGCCTCCATTTAGCTTTGCAAATATTTCTTCCGCTGTTGGTAAGGGACAATTATAATCTTTGAGTGCCACGTTTAAACCCGTCGAAAAATTAGCACGAATTTCTTTAAACTTTTTTTTCACATATACCGTCGGTGTCGCCCATTCACTATACTCAACCTTTTTAAGTACCCAAGTTTTCTCTAATCTGTCTAATTCTTTATCTGTTCAATTGAGGCAAATGGTACATTCCTTTTCTTTTTGAATACTGCCTGAGCATTTTCTTTTAGCTGGAATTTTGCCTCCATTTTGGTAAACATTTCCAAACCTGAAGAAAAAACAGTAGGAAATGTTTCCTTAAGTTTCTTTATTAATTTTTGGGCCTCTGTGTTTAAACTTTCTACCTTGTAACAAAAAGAATTTATCGGTAGATCCCATGATTGGAATTCTGTTATCCAATTTGTACCAAGTAAGTTCATGGTATTTTCTATGACAAATAGTTTAGCTTTTTGTTTTTTATTTAACATGACATTTGTAAAAAATTCTCCAATAAATTGTATTTTTTCTCCAGTCACTGACCTCGCGATTTTCTTTGTCTTTATTAAAGTTAGTTTCCCCAACTTCTTCCATGTATGCAAATTTTTGATAGATAAATTCAAACCCATGTCAAGTTGCATTTTTATATTTTTATTACTTATTTCAATGGTAACAAATTTTCTGGTTATTCCATATTTTATTTCGTTGAACTTTTTCTTATTTTATTGTCTTTATTTCTTGACCTGCAATGCATGCTTTTATGCCCCATTCTTTCACAGTTGAAACATCTTTATTCCTAAAATTGCAATATCTGTACCAATGTGATTCACCACAAGCAAAACATGGCTTCAGGAATTTTTGTTTATTTTTCTCTGGTATTTCCCTTTTTGCTTGTTAATCCGCAATTTTAGAATTTTTTTTGGTAGACTGACTTTTTCCTTTGTAGCGTATTTTCCTTATATATGAAATGCCAGACTGTTCTATCTTTTTTGATTCTTTCTTTACACTAAAATCTTGTGCAGTCTTCTGCCAATTTTTGTCCCATAATACTTGGATCGCTTTCCAATTTTGCCAGTACTAATTTTCTCAACGCTGCGTCTCTTTCTGATACCAGCCCCTGAACAAACACCAAGCACTTAAAATTGTTTGTGCTTAAATCTGCTAGCTCGAATTCTTCACAGTGCTTATTCACATTGGCTGTATACATTATATAGTCTTGTTCATCATCTTTCATCAGATTTAAACATTTCCATCTTTTGTAGAACAGAGATGTCTTTTTATTAAATAATTCCCTTAATATATTTACCACCTTGGTAAAAGTCAACTCGCTGGGTTTTTTTTGGTAAAATGTAGTTTACCAATTCATAATGCTTAGCAGTTCTTAATTTGCTTAAAAGAAGCCTAACCTTCTTTCCTTCAGACCATGAGTGGCAGTCCTGATTATACACGTCCGTATATTTTTTATAATACTCTGCAAAAGTTATTTCTTTATCTGGACTGTATGTGAATATTTCAATTGAATTCCATATTGTATTCTCTGGGAAAAAATAATTTTGTAAATTTTTCTCTTTCCTCTTCTCAGTTATTTTCAAAATTTTGTTTTGAAACTCCCTATGCATCTGTTCCATTTTTTGTTGGAATTGCATTTGTCTATTGAAAGTTTCCTCCTGTATTTGCATCTGGAATGTTTTTTGTTGCTCTAATATTTTCATCTGTTGTTATGACTTGGAACTTAAAGAATTCCAGGAGTAGACTTTTACATTCCTCCATTTTCACAAAGTGTTAATACAATGCCTAATACTGTAAAAGGGGGGAAGTCCTATGAATTTGCAATTTATGACCTATTTGAGCAAACTGTATTATCAAAAAAATATTTCCTTTCTCAGTTGAGAATACAACAGATTTTTTCGTCACTAAGTTGACGTCTTGGCTTGCGAGAAACTTTGCCAAGTATGGCACTGCCGGCCGGCCGGTCGCTGTTGGTTTTGATCCAGATAGCTGGTCGTAGATTGTCACGGTGATCTTCCTTGTCCCATGTTGTGTTGATTAATCACAAGGTAGTCACATGAGTTCTCCACTAGCTGTCTCTCTGCTGAACTAAACCAAACCAGGAAGTGTGCACACAATTGATTAATAAAAGAAAGAAATATAGCACCAAGAAAAATAAGTGGACCGACATCTGAAGTGTTGTAACATAATGTCTTTATATACAGAATATACACAATAGTCTCTTGGATAATTCCCAATCCCTGCTTCTATCAAACTGGCAGCGGAACAGAAGTCTCTTAAGTAAATCTAATTATTCCCTTAAGCAATAATGAAAAATCTGGTTGGCCACAGCTCACTGCTCCAAACAGAGTTCTAAATTTGTTATAAGTCTAGTCAACTTGATTCTTGTTTTCCAGAATGTTGCTGAAATTGCCGAGGTGCTGGGTTGTAGGCAAGTTTGCGCGGTTTGTCTTCGAAAACGGAATTGAGGTGGATTTCTTGTTCTGGGTTGGATCACTCTCACTAAAAACTCTCTTCATTTGGTAATTTCAGACTTTGTCTTCAAAGTCTCTTCGTGTCTGTCTCTTAACTCTGGTGGGTTGATTGGTGACAAGCTTCTCTACGGTTGGCACCCAACGGCATGGCAATTATCTCTCTGTCATTATGTCTCTGTACTGGGAACTTGAACTCTCTGCCACTCAAGCCACAACTCAACTCCAACTGATTTTGGTCCCTTGGGACCCTGTATTTATGCCCATGCCATGGTGTGGGCTGAGAGACACTGGGTGTCTAACCCCTCATCTTGACAACCAATAGAATGCTGAGGTTAGCTACTCGTTGTTGCCTTTGGTTTACCCAATGGGATTAGTCTTCTTTCCATGACGTCAACTGTTGATGGTCTCCCCCTTTCGGTGCTGGTTCACAGGACCAATGAGATTCCCCTCAGTCTTATGACGTCATCTTCCCCATACTTCTTTTCTGGTCTGGACTTAACCGACAAATTTTCTAACTAAACAATTTTGGGGATTTTTTAATCAATCCCTATTAACCTTTTTGAACTGGCTTTGCCCAAAACAAGCTGACAAGGGTCTACTGACATTGTCACTTAGATAAGAATTTTCCGCACCTGCGTTTTTAATATCCATTTCCGAGTCACAGACATTTTTAGTTGATGGAAAATATTTTTGTTATCTGCTTTACCCTTCCTCCCTGCCCAGTGTCAAGCAAAATGTCTCTTGTCTAAATTACTAATTCAATTTTCAACTCTGAATTAGATATTTGTTATCTTAATCCCTTTTCACAATTCATGCGAGCAAGACAATGCCCTTTGAATATGATCATGAAAATACCTATTTAGTGCTATGTGGTTATTTTTATGTTTCAGACCTCCGATGCCTAGCGAAAAACAACAACTGAATTTATCTCTCTTCTCTTTCCTTTCTCTCTCTCATTCTTTCTTTCTTTCTTTCTTTCTTTCAGGTTTAGAATGACAATTGTTAGCTTTCATGAGTAAGCCGAAACCAGTGTCTATTGTTCGTGGCACTTCCTGACATTAAAACAAATCTAAGTCTTTTCTTTCTTCTTCTTCTTCTTCTTTCTCTGGTTTAAAATAACAACCGAGAAATACCATTTGTTATCTTTTGTTTTCTTTTCCAGTGATCCTATCCGGAGAATAAAGAAAAATGTCTTTTAGTATGTTTTCTTCTGATCTATAATAGTAATTAAAAGATTTTCTAGTTATAGTTAATAATTAATTAATAAAATTAATTACCTCCGTTTTCCTTTGCTCATATTCGGAGAATAAAGAAAATTTATTTTAGTATGTTTTCCTTTGATCTATAATAGCAATTAGAAGATTTCCAGTTATAGTTAATAATTAATTAATAAAATTAATTACCTCTGGTTCGCCCAAAATATTGTTACAAAGTTTGTTTTTTTTAAACGGTGAAAAATTATATAATATGAACATAAAAAAAATTTGCCCCAAATCTTATCAAAACTAAAAATCATTTCCTGCATAATTTTATAAACACAACATATTTCACAACAGACTGAAGAAAATGGTAAATTTTCGTTTTAGGTGCCGACAGCTCTTCCCCCTTTAAATTTATCCAAAATAGCATTATTTCTGTGCAAATGTATGTGCTGAACTCAAATCAAAAATTAGTTATTGAAGAAACCTACCTTTTTTATTTGAAAGTCCATAAAAAAAAACTATATCTCGCACTTTTTATCTCCCGTAACTCTAACGCAGTTATGTAATTAACTGCTGAATGTCTTTCGGCGTAGGACAACAAATTTCGGTCGATTTCTTTCCTTTATTGAAACTTCCGGCGATGTACTTCCTGTAATTAAAGGAAGTACATCGCCGGAAGTTTCAGTAAAGGAAGAAAATCGACCAAAAATCGACCGAAATTTGTACGTCATTCTGCAGTTAATTACATTACTTCGTGAGAGTTACGGGAGAGAAAGAGCGCAAGATATAGTTCGTTTTTTTTTAATGGACTTTCAAATAAAAAAGGTAGGTTTCTTCAAAAACTAATTATTGATTTGAGTTCAGCATATATTTGCACAGAAATAATGCTATTTTGGATAAATTTGAAGTGGGAAAGTCGTCGGCATCTAAAACGAAAATTTACCAATGTTTATAAAAATCCATTGTAACAAATAAGTTCTACCAGCCGAAACTTCCTAAGTAAACATTTTGCGCTAGAAAACAAAAGACCAAATGAAAATAACATCCAATGAATTACCAAACAAACAAAAAAACTGATTATTTTTCAGCTGACTGAAATAAAAAAATGATTAAATGTTATTTTTATGAAATATTAAAATCTTAATTCTACTTACTAAAAACAAACTAATTTTGTAATCGGTTGCTTGAAGTATTTCAAATTAAAACGTAAATTAAAACGTAATTTCGTGAAAAAACATTAGTTTTAATTTAAAAAGGTCTTCCTGATTTGCAAACCGAAATCATTCGTATTCCATAAATTTATTTTTATTTAATAAAAATGTCATAAATGAAATAGAGAAGTCACATATTTTCTTATAGACATGTCCAAACTCACTGTGACTGAATTAAAAACAAAATGAAAATCTCAAAGTAAAATAACAAAATCCAATTAATTTTCTTTTATGGTTAAAATTTTTAACTTAAAAATTTAAAAAAAAGACGTTATTTCATCAAAATATGACATGAAATCATAACAGGATTTTTTTTTATTTTACAAACACTAAGCGAGAATGAATAACAATTTCAAAATGAAAGAAAAAATAATAATGGTGAGACAAGTAATAAGTCTATTATTGTGTAAATAATGATTTCTTTTTTATGAAATTCATTTTACCCCACTTACCTGACAGAAAAATACAAAAAAATGGGATGTTTTATTGTATCTTCAAATGATTTTCTTAGGATTTCTTTTTAAGCCAATTTTTGTATTCATTGTTTGTTCAATGTTGACGTTTAAAACTAATGACAAAAAATGGAAAGACACAATACAAAAAAAAGAAATGTTTTGAATGCTTATGTGAAGCGGAGAAAAATATTAAACGGTGCTAGCCAAGAATGGGTTCTTTGTGTTTAAAATACCTGACATTTCTACAGGACTACTGAAAGTGCCGGTGCAAAAATTCGGTGAACCAGCCACCCGAAAATATATGATACTGTGCCTTCACTCTAAGAGTGCAGTGCTCAGCAACAGCACCCACCACCAGCAGAATGCGCTTTGCGGCCCCTCTACCCACAGATTGCAACTTGCGCCTCCCTAGACATACCGAACTTCTGCTGAACCCACAATAAATGGTACTTTAAACAAAATAACATACTCTCGGAACGCAAATATTCCGTTGTCACGAAAAAAAAAAAAAAAAAAAACCCGAAGAAATCGCGGAATTTGCGTTTTAAAGCTATGCATTACGAATGTTTTCACTACTTTTAGCTACTTTTCATGTTGAAACAGATACCTAATCTATTTCTCTCTCAAGTTCATTTTTTTTATTTATTACAAATGATTTGCGGCTTCTTCGGGGCCTGAAAGGCTTCTCTATCAAACGAGAGAGAGAGAGAGAGAGAGAGAGAGAGCTAAATGGGTTGATAGATGTCTTCAGCATACAAGTAAGTATGATAATAATTATAATAATTTTCCAGTTAATTCTAATTATTTTGTTATTGTTATTTTTTTTTTCATTACAATTAGATCTGCGGAGCCAATGAACCTATAGCGGGTATCTCTTATTCCTTTTCTAGTTGTAGTAGGATTCTGTAGCAGCTTAACAGAATTTGGCCTCGTGGGAAGATAGCCCACTATAATTCATAAAATGATTATAAATTCAAGAAAGGCAATTTTGAGTATAAAATAACATTTATATATATATACTTTTCAATTAATGTTTTACAAAATAAGTAATGCTTGGAAAAAGGCTCAACGGAGGTAAAAGAGTTCATGGCAAAATAATAATCTGAAAGAGATAAGAGAATATTCATGGAAGATAATGATGAGCTGAAAGAAAAGAATGTTCATTTTCAAGTTGCCATTTCTAAGGTAAGTGAGTCAGTAAGTTGGTTTGTGTGGAATGTCTTTGAAAAGGTTGGTTAGTACTTTTGAGACAGTGAGGTGGAAGAGGTCAGAATAGTACTTATGAGACAAGGAAAGAAGAAAGAGGCAAGCATAGTAGCCGCTCGACGTAGGCCAAGGGAGAAACTAATTACACTGTTTTCCTCATGTCCTGAATGTCTGTCTGGGTGCCTTTTGTCACGGCTTTTTATATTTTCCTTCTGGATCAAAACGCTGGTCGTTTCGAATTTCATCCTTGTATTTGGTTCCGGGTTTCTTATTGGTTGGTAAATAAAAATGGTAATTTGATATTTGATTAATTTTTATTTTTCAACCAAAACAACTGCGCGGATCCACTTGCGCACGACGACTTTTTATTCATTAGCTTTCTGGTCGGCATAGAGCCAACATCCGGTTTTGCTCTTGTTCGGTGGTATCACCACAATCCTTGCAGTCCCTAGGGAACCTGCAGCACCCCTGCAATTGTGGGTTCTGCGAGGGCCCTAAGCACGGCCCTGCATTCTAACATGACTGAAAATATGTTACATATTGCATAGTATTGTTTAATACTTCTTTTTGCGTTAACGTTTTAATGTATGCTCCCTAATCGACATTAGGGAAAGTTATTCTCGCCCCCTTTATCTTTTCTTCCAGTACCTCAACGTGGTGAATTTCAACAACCCTGAGTCTGTGCTGTTTTCCATGACTTTTTTATGTAACACCAAATTATATAGAAAATAAATTTACCATAAATCAGTGAGTTATTTAATTGTAATCTTTTTATCATCACTTCTTCATTAATGATTTGTATACTGAATAGGTTAATAATTTCTTAGAAATTTATTTATAATTTAAATTTAATTTCTGAAATACATTTAAAGTTAAACGCTTTTTTCTTCACTGTCCTTGGTAGAATAGTAGTTCCAAACATTCTCAGACGGTTTTAGTGTTTGGAAAAATGCCAAAAGCACTTAGCACTATTTATTGAAAACTTTGGAAATAAACGAACAGAATCAACAAAAGTATAAAAGACAAATAATATACATTTATTTATTTGACTTCAATTGGAGCAAGTCCTTTGGAATTTGCAGATAGGAAAATTCTTTTGGCTGGGTATATTGTTTGCAAGTCAGACTTTGATAGACGTCATCTTCTTGGCTGTTTTCAGAAACGTGATTACTTTGGAAATAATTGAGATGTCAATCTTTCAAGGTGTATTCTCAGTCCCTAGAAGGATAGGAAAATGTCTTTTGTTTTTTTTTAATCGTATCACCCCGAGCAAGGCGGTAACGCCACTGAAGCGCAGCGGGCTACGTAAGAGTGAAAAGATTGGAAAAGAGAAAGCCGGAAACCTACATCCTAAACAGGGAACAAGGGATGAGCCTCTTCACCTGTTCAATAGACATGGGTAGCGTGTGAACCGGACGATAGTTTAGTCTATCTACTCCAAGTGAGATTACTGTTTAGTTTCCTCATGCCACACATTTGGCTGGTTTCTTTGTCTTTGTCTCCATCTGTTGGTTTTTATCCCTAAGAAATAGCTCCAGTCTAGTGGCATAAAGCTTGGTTTCAGAGATCATTAACCCATACCTGGCAACCATTCAACTGGGAGTCGACATGTCATAAATTACTACTAAATAACAATTACTAAAAACATTTTTAGCAAGGAACTTGTTACTAATGTCCAGCAATTAATTAATAAGCAAGTACATATAATATTAGAAAGCATCTTGCAATTATTATTTCCGTAAAGGCAAATGTACAAAGAAAGAATAAAAATACCATAAATAACTAAATGCACAAAAATCACTTCATTCACTAAAAATTAGACATTTTAGATGACATTGCAAAAATAATGAGTTAATTTGTCTATACCAATTGATCCAGAAAATGTAAGTGTATAATACAATCAGAAAGCAATTTCAGCATTTTACAAAATCGTGTATCAACAGTCTGAAAATACATCATAAAAATGTGAATTTCAGAGAAACAAGTGCTCAACATTCAAAGAATAAAAAACTGAAAGTACTCAATATTCTAAGAATAAAAGGCTGAAAGAGCTTGACACTAAAAAAAATAAAAAACTGAAAGCTCTCAACATTAAAAGAATAAAACACTGAAAGCTCTCGACATTAACAGAATTAAAGGCTGAAAGTGCTTGACATTAACAGAATAAAAGGCAGAAAGCTCGCGACATTAAAAGAATAAAAGGCTGAAAGCACTCGACATGAAAAGAATAATAGGCTGAAAGTGCTCGACATTAAAAGAATAAAAGGCTGAAAGTGCTTGACATTAAAAAAATAAAAGGTTGCAAGTGCTCAACATTCTAAAAATAAAAGGTTTTGCTTTTCAAAGCACTCACTATTCAAAGAACCATTTTTCCTATATTTTAGAAAAGACAATGAACAATAATTAACAAAACTGTCAAAGCTGGAAAAAGAAACAAATCTCAAGTATTTGCACAATATCTATTTTCATGATATGGAAACATGAAAAGAAACAGTTCTTCAGCCCAACCATTCCCATTTTAATAGACCTGTAACTTGTACTGATAGTCATGCATCACAGACACTCAATATAGAAAAACTCTTTCACTGTGGACTGTGCTAATACAGTTTCTCTGGCAGTTCCAACCTGGTGTATCATTTGAAGATACACACCAGTGAAAAACGCTTTCACCGTGAGGTTTGTAAGTTACTGTTTGCAGAGAGGGCTCAACTTGGGAGACATATGCGAACACATACTGGAGAAAAACCTTTCCACTGTAAAATTTGTGGATCAAAATTTTCAAAGAATTCAGTCCTTAAAAGACACACGTTGAGACACACTGGAGAAAAACCCTTCAGTTGTGATATCTTTGAGGCAAAATTTTCTCGAAATGTTCACTGACAACACATATACGAAGACACATGGGGGAAACCCCCTACCACTGTGATATTTGTGGAGAAGATTTCTCTACAAATGCAAGTTTTACTATACATATGCACAAGCACACAGGGAAGAAACCATTTCAATGTGAAATTTGTGGGAAGAAGTTTTCACAGAGTTCACCTTATAAAGGTCACATGTGAAAACACACTAAAGAAAAACCCTTTTCATGTGAGGTTTGTGGCTTAAAATTTTCAGATAATTCATCTCTCAAAAAATATATGCGAATACACACAGGTGAAAAACCATTTGTTTGCGACATTTGTGAAGCAAAATTTTCACAAATGTCGTATCTCAGAGAACATATGCAAACTCATACTGGAGAGAAACTCTTCCCCTGTGAGATTTGTGGAGCAAAATTTATACAATCTTCAAATCTTAAGTGACATGAACAAACTCACAATGGACAAAAGTAAAATTTCAGGTCTTTAATTTCTTTTACCATACGTTTTTCAACACAGATGCCTAAATATTTTAAGAAGTCGTTGAATTTTTTGTTTACATGGTCCTGGTTATTAAAATCAAGAACTGTGATGCATTTTCTAACTTGATTTAAATTTAGCAAATATACTGGCCAAAAAAACATTTATAAAAAAAAAATTATTTTTAATTTTAATAAAACCTGAATATAAAACTTGATTTACACATTTTCTTTTTAATGAGAAGTGACAAAAATTTAATTAAAATAATTGCCTATTTTATAAAGAACATATAATCATAGCCAAATCATAACTTATTAACCTGGGATCCATGGACTTTAGGGAGAATCGTTTGGTTCATGCTTATGGTAGGCAGGAGAGGTTGACTGTGATGATTGACAGACAACAGCTTGGTCTTAGACGCATTGAAATTGACAAACCACTTCTTGCCCCAATTCACCACAGAGTGTAGATCCCGTACAAGGTCAGCAGCAAAATTATGTTTGTCCGCCATGACGGGTTTCTTACTGATGCGGAAGTAAATTATGGTGTCATCTGCGTAGACGCCTACTTGGCACTTGATTTCATCTGGTAGGTCGTTGATGAAAATATGGAAGAGCGTCGGGCCCAGGATAGAGCCATGTGGGACACCAGCATTTGTGCTGTAGGGTGAAGAGGCATGCCCATTCAAAACGACCTTCATTTTTGCGGTTATTTAAAAAAGATTGGATTAGATCAAGCAAGCATCCAGTAATACCGTAACCCCGTAGCTTGCATAGAAGGCCAGAGTGCCAAACCCTGTCAAAAGCCTTGGAGATGTCCAGAATAACAGCACGAGCCTTGCCTGACTCATCAAGGGCCTGGAGCATCTACTCCGTAACGGTTGTTAGCATGTCAGCTGTGGACCTGGCAAAGCAGAAGCCATACTGCCTGTCAGAGTAGAGTTTGTGGGCAGTAAGATGTTGAACTATTTCGGCATTAATTATGGCCTCGAACACTCTCCTGATATATTAGACATGTCAGATTAAATAAATTGCAAAATTGTGCCTGCTTATTTTTAATAAAATCTGTTCATACTTTTAAAATTTCAATTAATTCAAATTATAAGGATTAAATTTTTTAAAAAATTCTATATTAAAATGTAGCGGTTAGAGGATATTGTTATTAAGTAAAAGCTATTTAATCATAAAAAGAAATACAATTCAGTAAACCCTAGTATTTTAAAAAGTTTTGAAATGTTGTGCGTGTGTGTACAGACACACTA
This sequence comes from Ascarosepion bandense, assembly GCA_037127315.1. Classification (NCBI taxonomy): domain Eukaryota; kingdom Metazoa; phylum Mollusca; class Cephalopoda; order Sepiida; family Sepiidae; genus Ascarosepion; species Ascarosepion bandense. The sequence goes on along the minus strand of JBBBDQ010000328.1, from coordinate 4,953,150 downwards.
ATTTATGTAAATATTGACATTCATACATAACATTATCAGAAAATAATATCAGTAGCCATAGTAAATTTATAGCTAAAGTACCTAAAAATTCAACAATGAAATGTTAGACTACTTAGAACATTTAATTCAGAAGATTACTGAGTAGTTAAAAATATATATATATATAAAATATGTGATCACATATATATCACATATATATATATATGATCATATATATATATGATATACATATATATATGATATACATATATATATACATACATATATATATGATAGACATATATATATATATATATATATATATATATATATATATATACATATACATATATATATGATCACATATAGATCACATATATATATATATATAATATGTGGTCAAATACACTCAAAAGAGATGATAAAATGGACAAGTAATTCTCACAGATATGTCCCCCATAGAAAATATTTTTAAACATATAAAGTGTATCGAGTTAGTTGTCAACACCTCATAAAACACACCTAGCTACCTGTAAAAAAGATAAGTTACAGAAGCATTGACAACAATGAACCAGCCCAGAACAGAGAGTGAGGGGTCGGCGATGGACTATACTGGAAACGGTGGGACTAAGAGAAGAAAATGTAATGAACTCGACTGGAATTTGAATTCCTCAATTCGAGTCTCTGTCATTTACCGTTCTTTCAGGAAGGATGAAATGTCCAGTTTCTGTGAAGATTTTAAGATATTCTGACCCTCACCTTTTAAATAGATTTAATTATTACAGTTTATTACAGATTTAAGTAATACAGATCATTAAATAGGCTTAGTAATCACTAGCTAATGAGCTGTAATACAAACTTATTTATTAACATAAGGCGACCAAATTTTGCGAAGGGACATCTATCGTTGCACACCGTCTATTTCTTTTAGTCATTCGCGCCCATCAAATGTAATGTACACGTATTTTTAATCTTGCTCTTTTAAAATGAGTCTCGCTTGGAGGCATCTGACATTTTTTTTGTTTTAACAGCCTGTGTCCAGATTAAAATTAGTTTTAATTGGAAAATTAAACGGAAGAACCTCGAGGTAAGTTTCAACTTTCAAATCAATTAAGTTACGATTTATTGAGATTTCTTTTTAATTTATTTCTGTAAATTTAAAACAAATAATTCTTTTTTTTTCTTTTTTTTCATTCAAAAACAATTTTATCGGACAAAAAAAGTTTTCGGAAACTAAAAATTAAAACTCATTCGGAAACAGTATTTTATAATGAATTTATTAAAAAAAGAAAACTTAAAAGTTCTGGATTTATTTTATTTTATCTATTTGCACTTTTTTTTTCATTATTGCAAATGTAACTTTTTTTTACATAACATTAACAAGCAACTGCAAAATAAAATTAAAAAATTAAAAATATATCTTTGTTAAAAAAATAGTTTTAGAGAGCTAACCGGGCCGAAAATGTTTTTGTCTTTTTTTCTAATTTCACTTAAGTTATTTGCGATATAATAATAAATTCTGATTTAATTCAATTTCTTACAAAATAAAGTTTACAAAAGTTTGTTTTTTTTTAAATTGAAATTTGAAAGTTAACTAGAAATACGAAGAATATTATTTGGAAAAAGAAAAAAAAAGTAGAAAACTTTTTCGTTTCGACTACATTGGACTAAAAATCATGTCTGGGTGTGTCCGGTCATGAAAAATCAATAATTAAATTCATGGTCAGATATAGCGAGTTAACAGATATGAATTAATATTTCAGAATGCAAACACTGAAATTTAGTCTTCATTTTTATTTATTTATTAATGAGTTGGGCCATGACGGGAAAATATTTGAAAGGATTATTAGCTATTTCTTCTGTGTGTGTGTGTAGGGTAGGTTGATTTTTCACTTTTTTTTAAATATTAAAAAATCTCACTTACCGAAAGTTGTGTATGGACCTATTAAGTACCGATACAAAATATTAGATCAACTACTTCAACGGTTTTTTGAGCATTTGGCATCAAAGATCGCAGACAAAAATATACTGAAAATTCCTTCTTTTTGCAAGATTTGGCTTGAATATTAGTGAGAAAACCAAATAATTTTAGTATTTAAATAAGGGAGTGTCATTTTTTTTATAAAAATTATATTGATTAAAGAAATGATGACTAATCTTCAAATTAAAAATCTGGCCCCCCTCATTTTCAGTATCTGCTTTAAAAAACTGCCTTTTAACTTTATGAAATAAGCAGTAATATTTGAAAACCTTAAATGATTTTGTTCTGTTATAAGTGAAAATATAACAAACAAGGAAAAACAAACACTATTTTTTTTTCTGGAGCTTAATATATAGAGTCAAATTGCTCGATATAAGAGCCCTTTGACAAAAATGCAGGTCTCAATTTCTGACTCAAAACTTTGGCTGTAATATGCTGATGCCTTGCTTCAAAACCATATATAGTTTGTGAAGCTTCGGTTGTTAACTTGACTGCTCATTCCACGCCTTGGGAATGTGAGGGCAAATCTGGCAAATCAAGCTTGGTTCCATTTAACAATGATTCCCAAAGTTCAGATTCAGAAAAATCTTCTGTCATTGGTGGTTCAAAAATGCCACATAATGATATATCTATCAATTATGTCCAGTGTGTGGCATTAAAATTAATAGTTGGTATTCTTTTTAACCTTTTCTTGGTTGACTCCCTACTCCTGAATGAATATAAAAATTAATTTATTAAATCATTTAAAAAAATTCCAGTCTATACTGCTTTAATAATTATGGTGAAGTTAGATAAAATCTTCTATAAATTCTATGCTTATATAAATAAATATTTACTTACCTAATGGCCAAAATTCTTTTTAAAGCTTCTTTTGCTTCAATTTCATCAGATTTGACCATGGAATATAGAAGGTTTTCAGGCAGTAAACAAAATGTATTTCCTTGTATATTCCTTAATGTGATCTGTTGGATTTCTTGAGGCTGCTTCTTAATCCTCTGGATCATACTGAAAATGTGCACTTACTGATTGTGGAACTTCTTTTTTTTTTTTTTATTTCAAACCAACAAGTGACATACACATTTATAATAAAATTTATTAAACTCTGAAGTTTTGTTCTGAGCTGTTGTGGGTATGCACCACGAGTCCATAAACACATAAGCCTGATGGCCAAAGTTAACCACCTTGCCTGGTTTAAAGGACCAATTTTCCAGGAGGCATATCTAGAGTCAACCTTACCTCTAGAAATACCCACAGGAGTCTTTGGTCACAACTAAGATCAAGTATGTCATCAATTTTCAAAATTGAATCTAGAGGACTGCTAATGGTGGAAAATAATATTTGGGGTGAATTATAGCAATCATTTGAGCATAATTTCCCCAGGGGACCACTGAATGCTGTAGGGCCTTTTGTGCAACCATCTATGTTTTTGAAAAGTGCTCTGAACGGTAGTTCATTATGGTGCAAAGTGCAACCAATTGTGTGAAGATTTTTAAAAATTTCTTTTTCTAAAATTGCAACCATTCCACCTTCACAGCCTGTGTCGGCATTGGTGTTGTCAACAAGGATAGCCTTGATAGTGTTTGCACTGTTGAATTCATGCAAAACATCCACCACTTGCTCTGCATGAACAGCACCTGTTGCACCACTATTAGGGAGAACTCTGTGTTAAATATTTACTTTCTTGTGGTGTTTCCTTTGTGAAAGTTAAATGGCGTTCTGGTCCCTTAGTTTTTTTTTATAGTTTTCTGTCCATTTTCCTCCACAATTTCCTCATACAATAACATGTCCTTATCTGTTCTCCCATCAACTCCAATACATATAAGATTTTCTACACTTTCATCATGTTTTTGTTGGGCAGTTGTTTTCACTTTAGACTTTGCCCTATTGACTTTGCATTTATCTATAATAATATCATTCATATTGATATTTGGTATAAGAAGGCCCATAACCTTCAAGTCCAAGAGCAAGGCATTGGCAAGGCTGGCTCCAAGATTAGAGGATATGTCCTCCTCTCACTAACTCGAGAGCATATTTTGGAAATTTGGTAAGGCCATAAGGCCCTTTTTAATGAATCCTTCGCTGCAAATATTCTTCTTGTGGTTCTTCACTTGGAGAAGATGAGTAGGAGGGGGAAGAAACATTACTCTGGACATTTGATAATGAAGCTGTTGGTGATGAATCTAAATTTTTTCTTTTAACCTCTCTTTTTCCTTTTTACTTTTTTTTACAGCACTTTTATCTACAGGTCCAAGCTGGAAAGTGCCCTTAGACCCTATTTTACCCCTCTGATCCTTTAGGTATTCACGATCCTCAACTGGAACCTGAAAAATCACATTTTATTTGTTAAAAATACATCTAAACAGATTAATATGAAAAATAAAATGGAAAAATGGTTTATATATTTAAATAATATTAAAATATGGAAATTGATTTCATTAACAATTTGTATGATTTTCATAGTAGGTTGTCTCACAAAGACATTGCAAAAACAAAAATAGAAAATAACTTACTTTCTGTTGAAGAGGACAAGTGCAAATAATGTGCTCAGTCTGGCAATTTTCTTTATTGCATTAGAGTCATCACAACGTAAAATTGGTAGTTTGCAGGAACAAGATGAAATATCAAATAATGAATCCAGTTTTTCTATCCAGAAATTCTTTTGGGCAGCAGGGAGAGATTTTCTATTTATTTGTTTTGCCTTCTTGAAGCATAGTATATTCACCTTTTTTAAAATTGTCATTTCATTTAATAGAGATAAACGGGGGTTAACGGCTTTCCAAATATCCATTACATCCTTTGCTATTAATTTGGAAATAGCAAAATTTGAAAGGTGGGGATAAGTATTTCTTAAATAATAACTATATTGGATAATTTGTCGGTAAATCGGAGGCTCTGTTTTATTTAATGGTGAAGGTGGACCTGAAAATTTCATTACATTTTTACTGCGAGTTGAAATTGCAGATTTTCCGGCCATTTTTAATAAAATACCTGAAAAAAAATATATGTACTATCAGAAATGAAGTTCCACAAATATTTATTAAAATAAATTTGATAAAATTTTAAATAAATTCATTAAATTTAAAAGTAATGTTTACTTACCTTAAAGTAGTTACTTCCGAGATTAGCTCATAAACAGGCTTTTTAATGAATAAATATTAACTTTAAAAATATAAAGAAATCAGAATAATTATAAAAGCTGTATTTTTGAATAGTTAAGTCTTATTTTAATGAAAAATTCAATAGATATTCATGATAATTAAAAGCATAAACTGTAAACAATGTTAAAAAACAATCGTTTAGGGGGAGGTAATTTCAACAGGTGAATACCGTAAAAAATTCCAATAAATAAAATGGCATACGTAAATAGTTACTTGTATATTAAACTAAATATAGTATTTTTATTACTTTTTAATTTTGATAGTTTCATTAAATATCTAAAAAAATTAATACTAAACTTAAAAATATCTATTATTAAGCGTATTGTATTTTTTCTTTGTTAAAACTCGGATTTTATTTAAGCGACACGTGTTTCCCGTGATACGTATATAGCGATAAAAACCCCAATTTATTTCGTCTTTAAGTTTAAATGCTCAAATAAATACAAAGTTTTGAAGAAAAATATTTCTTGTGGTAACTCTTGACATTATTTTGCAACTTTCCCCGAGTGCAATTTTTTACAGTTCCAAAATCGACCTATCCTAGTGTATATATATAAAATGCACAACAGTCTTCATTATAGAGAAGATATTATTATAATAACTGCATACCGTAACTTCAAAGCTTTAAAGTTTCAGTGCTAAAACACCATCATCAGGCAGTAAAATGGGGTTTAAAAAAGCAGCATAGTATGAATAAAAAATGCCCCAAACTTAATAAAAACAAACTTTTTCCAGGAAAATGTTTATATTATTAAGAGAAAAAAATCAAAGTATTTTCATAATTATTTTAAAAATTTTTTTAGTCTGTTCTAAAATTAATATGTTCGAAATTTTGGTAAAAAAATCTTGTTTTGATTTTAGTTAGCAGGTAACCAAATTGTTTCAAGAGTTAAAGTTTACAATGGAAAAGGAAAACGTCAGTTTTTTTTTTTTCTGGTGACAAACATGAATTTGGAAATTCTTGCAATAATTAAATAATTGCCGGATCTCAATGAACTTATTCACAAATAAATTATTTTTGAAATTATTATTTTTAAATAATCTTGGTAAATATATATATTTTTTTTTCATCTGTTAACCCACCTTCACTTCAAATCTGTGAAATTTTAAGAAGTTAAGTTTTGTTGCGATAATTGTTTAAATGCAGGATTCACTGGCGAATATGAATCATTTTTTTAAAATTTTGCTTTTGTTTCCGAAAATTGCTTCCAATAACAAAATAAAAAAATGCAATATAACTATGATATTATTTGATTTGATAAGCTTTTAATTGCTTGAATAAATAATATAAGGACATTATAGTCTGAAGAAAAAAATTTTCAATTAATAATGAAACTTTAAAAAATGTTTTCATTTTTTTTTTAAATTAACATAATTTATAAAGTTTCAAGAATATTTTTAAAATGCTTCAAAGATTTGTTGGGGGTTAAAAAATTATTTAGTGAAAGTTATGTTTACTAATCGAAAATTCAAAAGTTTAATACAAATCATTGTTCCGTCCTATTTTTAAAATAATTCTTTTGTGTGTATTTGAGATTTTTTTTTATGGTAATTTCTATGTGTAAAATAAAAGGTCATGTGTTTCAGAGTTTCTTCTCCTTACAGGATAGAAATTTGTACAATTATATCATTTGTGATTGCCATACACTTATCTCGCATATATCAAATCTGTCAACAAATATGGTGGAAAGGTCAGAAACTTGAACTCTGTGTTTTATTCTAAATTTCATGCTATAAATAAGTAATAATTGTGTAAATTAGATTAATTTTACATTGAATCTGCTAATTTCCAAATATTATGTATCACATATGTATATTTTATTTTTGCAAGGTTTTTAAAACCAAGAATTAACTTTTGTTTACAAATGTATTGATCACTTAAAATGGCTGAAAAATTAAAAGATTAAAAAAAATTGAAAATTTTATATTCCAATCAATATAATTTCTGTTTGAAATACACCAGAGTATTTTGCTTACTGGAAATAGTAAATGTAATCATTTATATTTCAATTAAAACTAAAATAAAAGTTTCAAGAAAATTCAATTTAAAATTTAGATATCAAAAACGAGTGGAGGTACTTACATTATTTGGACTATTGTCCTCATCTTTGTTGCCATGTTTATGATGTTTCAGCCATTGTAGAATTTGGCCTTCTTCAGGTGCTAGGAATTTTAAACTGAACCCTTTATTGCAATCATTGTAGTATATCATTCTTATTCCTTGTGCTCCCCTTTTTCTCTCCATATGAGTAAAACCCCCAACAGATGAGGATATGACTAAAGACTGTGTGGACACCATTCCATATAGCTGTGGAAAGAAATATAAAGTAAAAACAGGTAATCCCCCCCTTAAGGTAAGGCGACAAGAACATCGCAAAACTGAAACACAAGGGGAGATAGAAAAATCAGGCATGATTGACCACATACGGAGGGAGAAACAGTATCACCGCCCCCTATGTGATGAAGTTGAAATAATAGAGAACACCAATGGAAACTACGTAAATTTAAGGAATCAGCACATATGCTAGGCTACAAAAATCTGCTTAGCTGACCAAGCACAGAAATGAATACAATATAGGAACCAATAATACAGAGTGCTAGAGAAAATCATTAGCGTCAAAAAAGATTGCAATATGAGCTCTGGTGAAAATAGTAGAGAAAATCATTAACATCAAAAATTGCAATATGAATTTTGGTAAAAAAGTTTTAAAAGCATTAGATTTATAAGTCCCAGAAATTCACTTACTGTTGATCTCAAGGACTCATAGCCCAGTGGATATAAACGTTGACTAATTCCAAGTCAAGTGACTTGACCAAAAGAGTTGTGAGTTCAATGCCAACAAATAACTTAGAGAGTTAAGTGGTTTTACACAAGGAATGAGGATGATATACCGAGTTATAAAAAGTTTGGTTCGAAATAATGAAAATTGTGTAAATACTATCTCATCTTAGAAGTATTGACAAATACTTGTTATGGCATTGACCTTTCAAGGCAATGATATTTTTATTTTTTTTAATCGTATCACCCCGAGCAAGGCAGTAACACCACTGAAGTGCAGGGGGCTACATAAGAGTGAAAAGATTGGAATAGAAAAAACCAGGAACCACATCCTAAACCAGGAACAAGAGATGAGCCTCTTCACCTGTTCAATAGACGTGGGTGGAGTGTGAACCGGACGATAGATTAGTCTATCTACTCCAATTGAAGTCTATATCCCCTGTTGTTAGATCAGTTCACATATTGACATAACTCATTTTAATGATAAGTCTCTTATGAATTTTATAGTAAAAGAAAATGTGCAGTTTAACATGAATAGAAAAAATTCAAAAATCTCAATTCTACATGATTTGTATTAAGCTTTTCAATTTTTGATTTCTGAAAGAAATTTAAAAGATGTTGAAAAATTAGCAAAGAAAATTAAACAATTTTTTTAAAAATTCATTATCCATCAAAATTTTTTTCTCTTCACAATATGATATCCTAAAATTATGTTATTCATAAAATCAATTAAAAGTTTATCTGCATTAAAAATAGCATAGTTTTAATGCGTTCTTCATTTTACTATTAGGAGCAGATTTTCAGTAAAATGGTCTCGTAATTTAAAAAAAAAATTACATGATTTACATTCCTTAATGAGTCTTGCATTTAACTAATAAACACAAAATTGGTACAAATAATGTATTTCTAGAAGTTTTATACAATTGGTGTGTGGGGTAACAGATGTAAAAAAAAGTATTTTACCATTATTTTCTAAAAATAATAATTGCATAAATAATTTCATTCATTTGTGAATAAGTCCTGTAAGTATTATTAGAATCAAACAATCAGTTGATTTTTGCAAGAATTTTCAAATTAATGTGTTTTTCAACACCAAAAACGACTTGCATAATATTGTTTTCCTTAGTAGTCACATTACAGAAACATGACGTGAATTGCTGACAGCAAACAACAAAAGAAATTTTATCTGAAATTTTGAATGTGTTAGAAAGGACTAAAAATATTTTGAAAATAATGACAACAAAATTTGATCTTTCCTCACAATAATAATAAACATTTTGATGTTAAAACTTTCTTTTTATTAAATTTGAGCCCTTGTAACACCGTGCTATGTTGTTTTTTCAACATAGGTCGGATTTCAATCCTGGCTAGAAGCAGTCAGATGTCTAAACATACTGATGAGCTGTGATAACTCAAAACAGGTGTATCTGCAGATGATTATATATATATATATATATATATATATATATATATATAATTTTTTTTTTTTTTCACATCTTTTACTTACCCACCTCCACTTCAATTAATTTCATGAAACTTTTAAAAATTTGTTTTGTTAGTTAAATGCAAGACTCTGTGGAGAATGTAAATCATCTATTCATTGTTTTTCAAAAAGTCGCTGTGTTTCCAAAAATCTGCTTTGAATAGTAAAATGAAAAATGCATTAAAACTATGTTATTTTTTTTTTATTTAGATGAGCATTTAAATTTACTTAAGAAATAAATACAAGCTCCAAACCAAATTTTAATAAAAACAATTCACTCCTTGACATTGGGTTATATTTAGGGACCACTACAAAGTTTCTAAAAAATACTTTGGAAAATGTATTTTAAATAAGTACTAATTTGAAGTTAAATTTTGATATTATTTCAAAGAATAGCCTAAAAAGTCAGTACCTCCAAAACTTTCTAAAAGTAAAGAGTATGGTATACTTGGTAACAACAAAGTTGTTAATGTCAATGTTCCTATCAGATGAGAAATGACAAAAAAAGGAGTTTTTTATTCATTTCTTTAATCCTTTGTAGAATGTTCACAATTTTGGTTTAAAATCTTGTTTTTCTTGTATCAGCAGGTAGATCAAAGATTAGTACTAGAAATTTTAATGTCTTTTCAGGCATTAAAAACACATTGTTTCAAAAAATTTTATAAAAATCAATTGTTAGATTTTAATGAAATCTTTGTACACATTCACAGATGAATTAAATAATTTTAGACATTTTTTTTGCTTTTTTTTTAGAAAATCTTATTAAAAATATATATATTTTACATCTATTACCTCCACTTAATTATTTTTATGAAAGTTTGAGAAATTAAATTTCAGATTCTTCATGTTTATATTAGTCAAAAGCAGGACTTCTTGGAGAATTTAAATCTTTAATTTGTCAATCATAAACAGCATTTACCAAAAATCTATGACCTGTAAAATAAAAAAAAATGCAATAAAGCTATGACATTATTTAATTAGAAAAGCTTTTAATTGCTTTTATCAATGATATATGATGAGGATATCATATTCTGAAAAATAAAAATTTTCAGTGAAAGAATTTTTAAAAGAATTGCTTTAATTTTATCTTTGCTACTTATGATGATTTATAAAGCTTCAAACGTTTTTTAAATTTCTTCCAGACACTGTGTGTTTGTTATTTAAGATAAGTAAAGACTATATTTACTAATCAAAAAATGAAAAGCTTAATACAAATCATTTCACACTAAGACTTTTAATGTAATTTTTTATTTTTGTACATGTTTTTTTTAAACTATGAAATGTCATAAGAGACATATTAAAATACCATATGTTTCAAGGATTGTTCTCCTTAGGTTTCATAAACATATGTAAATTTTGGTCAACAATACTGAGATTCTCATCACATCTGGCTGTCATCACTCACTTTGCAGGTCAAAAAGATAAGAGTGCCATGATTAAGAAATACTTTTATTTTAAATTTCATGCTATAAACCAGTAATACTTGTCTCAAATCACATTAATTTCACTTTAAATTTGCTAATTTTCCAAAAATGACATATCACAAATGTATATTTTATTTTTGTAAGATTTTTGAAACTGATAATTAACTTTTGTTTACGAACTTGTCAAAATGGATGAAAAAAATAACTTTTGAAAATGCTAAAACAGTTGCAATTCAAATAAATATAATTTCTATTTGAAATACATCAAAGTAATTTGATTACTGGAAATAGTAAATTTAATCATTTAGCTTTCAATTAAAGCCTAAATGAAACCTTCAAGAAAGGTATTTTTTTAAAATTCACTTTAAAACTTAGGTATCGAAAATGAATGGTGGTATTTACTGTTATTTGACTTTGCTTTATTTTTATGACCTTTTTATTAATAAAAATGTAATGAAACTAGGGCATTATTTAATTAGAAAGAGTTTTAATTGCTTTTATAAATGAAATATATTAAGTGCACTATTGTCTGAAAGGAAAATTATTTTGGTAAATAATGAATATTTACCAGAATACTCTTTTCTTTTATTCTTTTTTTTAACAAAAAATAAGATTTAAATCTTTTAAAACTCTATTATTTTTGGCCATTTCAGATCATATCATTAAGCGAAATGTATATTTACTATTCATAGAAAAGCTTAATAAAAATCATCAAACACCAATATTTTTAAAAGGATTCCTAATTATTTTGTATGTATAGACGTACATTCACACATGACATCATTTGCCTTTTAATTTTAAAACACTTTTATGATGAGGTGCTTTTTTAAAAGTACTAACAGTTTGTAGAAAAGGACAATATTTACATAAACATTTCTTCCCAATATTATATGAATCATCCTTTATGGATATTTCTTGTGGACATTATCATTTTTATTGGATTAAAAATCAGAATTTCTCCACAGTTCTATCTATAACTTGTGTAAGACTTGATGATGTTAGCATTTTATAAGTAAACTAGCAGTATAGCCCGGCATTGCACGGGTGTAATAAAGCTTTAAAACTAATCCATGGTCCTAGAGCTCAGACACTTTGGACATTGGCACGAAAGACTAAAAGCAATAGTTGTATCCAGTTAAAGCGAAACCATAGACTGAAAGAAAAATGAATGGATGTCAGTCAAATTTTGTTTCCTGGTATCAATATCAAATAAGTATTTTTCATCGTAAACTGAATTTTGAAGGCTAAATAAGTCCTCTGAGTAAATGATATGGCTGAGACTAAGAACTACAATTATACCTACTTAGAGCCAAACCTGAAGCAAAAACTAAAAAGGGCTGGAAAAATAGACATACAGGCAGATAAACACACACACACAAACATTTTGCCTTTCATATATATATATTATCAATTTTCTGCTCTATTATAAGAACTGCAACCTTGAAACTTCTGAATATCATTACTTATGTCATTGTCTATGAGTGTATCAAATTTGATTAAAATCGGACCACTCCTTCTATAACCCGATTTATTTGATTATCAATTTTCGATGTTTATCGGGGGTACCTTGATACAAAACCTAGCTAAGAACACTTGCAGATGCTTATAGTAAAACTGTGTAAATTTTCAAGAAAATCAGTCCAGCTGTTTCGGAGTCTATAGGTAACGAACACACACAGAGATATAGTTTCATTTATAAATAAGTTTAGATGAATTCACTCTAGTAATCACATTCAGCATCTTCCCTTGCAAAATTTCAAAGGGAAATTTCTGTAAATATTTTTGTGTTATTAAATCCTGGAAATTTTATGCATAGCCAATACTTAGTTGATTTATATTGGATTTTGAAGGCCAAGTTTTTCTTTTTTATATTTCTTTGTTTCCATAAAAGATTTCATTGTGCCTTATTATAATAACTATTTGAAATACCTTTTCATAATATCACATTCACAAACACATTTGTTTTTATAGAGTTTATATAAATTGATTTTATATCAGAATTTTCTTATCAATCTCACAAAGATGTTTTCCTTGAGTTGACATCCAGTTATAATGTTTGATTCACATCAACAAATTAATAATTGCCACATTGAAGTCACCATCTTCATACGTACAACTGGTGAAAATACAAAATTGCTTGATATTTGAAAGTAATTACTGTTCTCTCTTAAAGTAAAACAAAGCCTTACTTGGTGACTATGCTTAAAATTTAATGCTTTTTTCTTATTTCAAGACTAGCCTAATTTTTTTTATTGTTATTCACCTTATAGCAGAATTGCTTTGCTTTTGTGAAAATTGAGTTTGTTTACAAATGGAAAAGAAGTCTTGTTAAAGAATAATATTTGACATTTTTTAGAAAATTAAGAAAAACATCACTGTACTCTTAGTGTTTCAAGTCAAAAGGAATTATTTGAGATAAACTCATTGCTTTTTCTCTTAGTCTTTCCTGTCTGCTGCATTACTGTGCCTCTGGGATGATCTAACGTAACCTTAATATATAACTAAATGTATCCATTAAAATATACTCTGTTTTTATGTATTATTCACTGTCTCTCATCATTTCTTTTTCTTCACAGATGTTTTGGACAAACAGAAAATCAATTATTGAGATTTTAATTGAAACAAAAGAAGAATTTTAACTCACTATTAAAGACAGAGATATATATGCTGCCATATTCATGTAAAAATTGTATATCCATATTTTCAAAAGCATCACATAAACTGGTGAGAATTCATGCACTCTGAAAAGTTTGGTCTTTTTTGGAGAATCTTAATGTTACATATGAGTAAAACTTGGAGAGAAGGTATGTTTCTGTTCATTTTGAAAACCCTTGTCATGATTTAGATTTAGTGTATTTTATAGAAAAATGCACTACAAACAAATAACATTTTCATAAAGATTGTGGTTCTCTATTTTTAGAGTAGTCATATTAGAGAGAAATCACATTTTTGTGAAGTTTGTGGCTCTGTCTTTTCACTGTTGTCAGATTTAAAGAGCCATATGTGAACACACTCTAACAAGAAACCATATTCTTGCAAAATTTGTGCATCAGCTTTTTTCAGAGAAGCCACATTTGAAATACAATATGCAAACCCACACTGAAGACAAATCACATTCTTGTGAAGTCTGTGGATCTGTATTTTCAAAAAAGTCACGTTTGAAGAACCATATTCAAATACACACTGAAGAGAAACCATATTCTTGTGAAGTTTGTAAATCTGCATTTGCTGTAAAATCCTCTTTGAATCGACATCTGCTAACACACACTGGAGAGAAACCACATTCTTGTGAAGTTTGTGGGTCAGCATTTTCAACAAAGACAGTTTTGAAACGTCATATGCAGACACACACTGGAGAGAAACCATACTCTTGTCAAATTTGTGGATTTGCGTTTTCAACAAAGACAGTTTTGAAACACCATATGCGAACACACACTGGAGAGAAACCATATTCTTGTAAAGTTTGTGAATCTGCATTTTCAACAAAGACCCATTTGAAGCACCATATGCGGACACACACTGGAGAGAAGCCATATTCTTGTGACTTTTGCAGATCTGCATTTTCCGTTAAATCAAATTTGACATGCCATATGCGAACACACACTGGAGAGAAACCATACTCTTGTGAAATTTGTGGAGCTGCATTTTCAGTCAAGTTCGGTTTGAAGTACCATATTCAAACACATACTGGTGGTGAATCTTGTTATTGTGAAATTTGTGGGTTTGCATTTTCAACAAAGAGAGCTTTGAGGTGTCATATGTATAAACACACTGGAGAGAAGCCACATTCTTGTGACATTTGCAAATCTGCATTTTCAACAAAGACACATCTGAAGCGCCATATGCGAACACACACTGGAGAGAAACCTTATTCTTGTGAAGTTTGTGGATCTTCATTTTCAGAGATGTCACATTTGAAATCACATATGCCAAAACACACTGGAGAGAAACCATATTCTTGTGAAGCTTGTGGAAATTCATTTTCAGCAAAGACATCTTTAAAGCGCCATATGCGAACACATACTGGAGAGAAACCACATTCATGTAAAGTTTGTGGAAATTCATTTTCCGCAAAAACATCTTTAAAGCGGCATATGCGAACACACACTGGAGAGAAACCATATTCTTGTGAAGTTTGTGGATCTTCATTTTCACAGATGTCACATTTGAAATCCCATATGCCAAAACACACTGCAGAGAAACCATATTCTTGTGAAGCTTGTGGAAATTCATTTTCAGCAAAGACATCTTTAAAGCACCATATGCAAACACATACTGGAGAGAAACCATATTTTCATGTAAAGTTTGTGGATCTGCATATTCCAAGAAATCAAATTTGACGTACCATATGCAAAGACACACAGGAGACAAACTATTTTCTTGTGAAGTTTGTGGAGTCATCTTTGGAATATCATATGCAAACTCACACTGGAGAGAAACTATATTCTTGTGAAATTTGTGGATCTACCTTTTCACAAATGTCACATTTGAATTACCATATGAAAAGACACTGGCGAGAAACCACATTCTTGTGAAGTTTGGAGATCTGCATTTTCAACAAAGACACTTTTGAAGCACCATGTGCAAACACACACCGAAGAAAAACCACATTCTTGTGAACTTTGTAGATCTGCATTTTCTATGAAATCAAATTTGAAGGGCCACATATGAGCACATACAGGAAAGAAACCATATTCTTGTGAACATTGTGGATCTGCATTTTCCCACAAGACAAGTTTGCAGTGCCATATGCAAACACACACTAGAGACAAATCATTTTCTCATGAAGTTTGTGAATCTGCATTTTCACATATAATGTCTTTGATATGCCTTATGCAAGAACATACTTGAGAGAAATCATATTCTTCTAAAGTTTGTGGATTTTTATTTCCATTAAAGTCATCTTTGGTCTGTGATACACAAATTCACATAAAAAATTGTTTGAACTGAGTTATCTGTGAATGCATCAATTCTACAGTCAATTAATTTTTTTCTACAAAATTTTACAGTAACAAAAAGTAATCTCTTTCAGTACAGATTAATTTCACTTTAAACCACCAAATTTTTTAAAAATAAAATCTGTGAACAGTCTATTTTTTAAAATGTTTTTATCATAAAGAAAATTACTTGTTACCAACAGATCTGTCTGTATGAATGAATTTATAGATTTTACAGATAAATAGAAAAGAGATTCTGATCAATATTAATTTAGTCTGAAATCTAAAATGTATTTTGCTTCTTGAGAATATAAATTTTGTTGCTTCCATTCACTGTAGAAATGACTACTGAAAACATCCTCTCCAAATTTATAGACAAAAATGTATAGATGCATGCTGGGATTTGTTCCTAACCAATAAAAATAGACCCCATTCTTGATCACATCCACCATATTTTTGTTCCTGTTTTGATGTTAGAATACTAAAATCACTTGACTGTATCTCTTTTGCATGTGAACATTATTTTACATTGTGAACTTTTTTGCTTTGTTACTTTTGATTTGCATGTATGGTTTCTTTAATATCAATGATCCTGATAGGTTTTTAACATAATCCTTCAGACCCACAGTTGATTTCAGTGTGTCCCTAAGATATTTAATGAGTCCCAATTAAAGTTTCTAACAAATTGTGTTAAACTGCAAAGTACACATGGTTTTATTTTTCCATCATCCCCCAAAGTGTTCTTCATGCTGAATTGATTAAATTGATAGAAATTTATTTTAAATTAATGAATTCAAAACAAAAACCTTATTGCCACTTAATCACAGTTTAATTAAGAGACTATATTTTTTTGAGAAATATGACAGCAAACTTTTCAATTGACAAACTTGGCTTTTTGTATCTCAATTGAGTCAATAAATTTGTAAAACATGTTGCTATCCTTGATCTAAAAGAGCAGAGTGCAAAAGCAAAAAGATGGCTTATTTCATAAAAATTATTTTTGTTTTTATTTGGACCAGATACCATTTCTAATACAAACGGTTTACTTGGTGATTGTGGGACCACAACACCTGTTATTACTGACAAATCTAAATTTATTAGTTTTCATAATGACTTTAATCCTGAAAGTCATCACATTGAACTACCTAAAGGCAATGGAACATGTAATATTGCTCTTACTTGAAGTGACAGAAGAAAATATGCAAAATTTAATTTTAAGTTATTGGCTTTATTTTTTTATTTTATGTAGAATATCTTCTCAGTAATAGCCACTACTGAAAAAGGGGCTTTTGTAAAATTAAGTCAATTCGTATATTTTTTGTTTTCTACAGAAACACAGATATTTGATATATATCTGTTTATGAAAAAGTTTATATACATTTTTACAATACAATTTTAAACTCGCTCAGATCATGTGTGTTGATGAAAAACTTGATATAAATTAAAGATATGTTCGAAACATTTTGTATGCAAATCTCTATGCTATTTTTGACAGAACATTAAAAGAATTGCATTGAACTTTATTATTTTACAGCTGTTAGATTTTATTATTCTGGGGGAAGATAAAAAATAAAATGCAAGGATAGAATTCTGAATTTTGTTCTATAAATTTTTTAAATATAAAGTAGGGGTTTTATGTTAATTGTGTGTAAAGTTGTTTCAGATGATTTACATCATAAGTAGCTAAAGCTATCAATAAGGAGGTGTAAATTTAGCCATCAATTCAATAACTAATGAATTTTTTTTACTAGTTTTAATTGCCTTAATATTTGTGTAGTGATGTATGCTTTTTTGTCAAAACTGACTTTGTTTTTTGCAGAAAAAATATTTTAGACATGCAAACAGTTTTGAGAAAAATGCCATTAACTTTTTATATTGTTTAATTCTTGCCCAATTCAAAAGAACAAAGATAAATTGTCTTCTAAATTACACCAAAATGAAAATAACACTGACATCTCATTTTAACAAATATATTTACTAAATGTACACAAAAATATTTTGAAATACTAAAGAGTGAATTTTTTCAATAAAATCACCATTGGCCTCTGCCACAGCCTCAATATGACTTTGAAACCTCTGGCATTTGTTTTTAAGTCATATAATTTGATCATGCAAATGTGCATTGTGATGCAGTGGATATTGACTTAAAATGACAAATCGGAGTGCCGAGTTTGAATTCCAGTTTAATTCCTTACATTCACTTATGCACAAATAACCTTGCAAAAGGTATTAATCCATCTCTTCCCTCCAGTTACGGGTTAAATAACAGGACAAATTGGGTTCTCTAGCCTAGGCCGGCAACCAGTCTACTGCAGAAAGCAATGGCAACCTACTGCAGGATAATCTTCTGCCCAGTCAGTTTTGTCTTTTTCGGGACATGATTGCGCAAAGCGTGTATCACGTTTGGCACTTAACTGAATTGAATCAATATTTTTAGCTAAAACGAAAATGTTATCTATGCATCTTACATATATAGGGGTTTATTTTTGCCATTAAGTATTTTATTTTCTAAATGTACCTTATAATAATACAGTATTTACTTAGGAGGTAGCGAGTAATTTGTTGAGGGTTTTTGAAAGATAATATGCTGGTGTGTGTATTTGTGAAATGATAGATTGGGGAGGAGGATTTTTTTATGGATTTTTACATTTCCATAAAGGTAGATTGATAGTCATCTAATAATCTTTTGAAATTGATAAGATCCTGTTTCAATATTTTTAGCAGTAATAAGTTTAATGATTTGGTTTTTAAGTTGGGAGTTGTTATTATTGTGGTAGGGGTGATATCACCCCTGAAATGATAATAATGTTAGTAATATTAATAAAGTTGGATATGCCATAAAACAAAACACTGAGTGAAAGTGAGACCTCTTCGAATAAGCAGGAGTTTGATAGGCTGTAAAGACTTTGAAATATTAATAATGTTACAGAAAGAGAAATTAGAACACAAAATAACATTTTTTTTTCAAGAGTACAAAAGGTAGCAGATTACTAATTGAAATGTTAATTTTATCTATAAAGAGAAAACATGATCTTTTTTGAAGTTGACAAACTGTCAGAAAGAGGAAAGAATCTAGAACAATGATATATGAAACCTAAGACTGATGGATAAAGATTGAAGTGTCCTCTTTGAGATTTTTAATTTCAAATCAGGTTGGCAAAGTTTTGTTTTGAAACAATGCAAAAGGCAAGATGGATAAATAACAAAAATGCCTGTCATGAGTCTTGCGAGTGTCAGCAGATGGGTCACAGCCAGATCACATGTGATGCCGGTTTTTTCTCAATATAAAGGCAGACCTTAAGTTGCAAGAAGGAGTTGGTAATGGGCTGCCAAGAAGGTACTTGGGTCTGAGATTGAGTTGGTAGTGGTCTACCAAAAAAAGAGTTGGGGTTTTGACTATCTTTGAATGCAGTCAAGCTGATTTGAGTGATGTCAAAGTTTGAAAGAAAATGTCTGTTGTGTGTGTTGCTCATATGAAGACCGAAGAAGCAAATTACTTCTGCTAATATCTAAATACCACCACTATTACTACTATTACTATTACTACTATTACTACCACCGAGAACAGGAATATCATTGGCTGAAGTAGTTGTGCTAAGAACAAACCAAAAAGGGTTAAACAAAAATCATATCTCTCCTTTACAGAAATTTGAAGTATTTTGTTTTGTTTGGTTTATAGATCATATAACAAGAGATAGTCAACTTTTTGCAACAAGAATTTTTTTGTTTGTATTTATATATTAAAAACTTTTGTCTTCCAAATGTTGAATTATCTTAGTTATATCGATTTTTCTGTTAACCCAATTCTCACCCAACGCACTTACAGGTGAACCAACAAGGTGCTTTGGATTTATGCAGTCTGATAACTGCACTCCAGGATCAAATATTACAATGTGGCTGGTGGGGGTGGCATCGAATCAACATTGGGAATCGGACACTTGTGTCTAATCCGTAATCCTGAAACAATGCCAGAACAATAGCCAGTCTGGTTGAGTACGTTGGTCCAGTGGATTCAGGATACGGTGTTACATTATTGATTAACTTTTTAAATTTATTGCGATCATCCAGAATGGCCTGTAATTTTGAGTGCTACTTATGTTTATGACAAACTAATAGTTTTATCAACTCACCAGATAATAATACTGTTGTTATTTTTTAGTTGTAGGGATACTTTTATTAAAGGAGTGTTTATAATTCCATTCAGATTTTTATAAGATTCAGATATTGGAGGCCATTAAAGCAACCTACACTCAACAAAATTAAATTTCAAACTAATCATAGCACATTACATTGCATCTAGACACATGGCTCTGTTGTTTATATTTCAGTCACATACGTGGTATGATGTCAGAGAACTGCATCATGAATTTAGGATCTGTATCTGGTATTCCATCAACATTATCGTCACATAGCAATCTTCTAAATCAACGTAACAGAATCTCATCTTTGCTGGTGAATATATTTGTTCAAATGTCTGTATAAATGCTCTGAAGATGGCTCATGAGCTGAAAGCTTAGATCAAGTATCAGCTTAATAAAAAAAATATCCAAATGTTGGACAAGATATGTCTTTATTTTCACCTGAAATTAAACCAATAATACAAAGTTTAGAATGGCTCATGATAAAACATAATAGACATTCATTGTCTGTTATATTTAACAACATGTTTACATAATAATCAGCTACCTCAATATTTTGTGTGTATATATATATATATATATATATATATATATATATATATATATATACACACACATACTTCACAAATTTTGTATATACTAAAAGCAAGGCACAAATTGTGCCATCAAAATAAGACCTTCATTTACTTCAAAGGGAAATTACACTGAAAAATTTGCCTATATTACAATAGGTACCTCCACTTTTCATGGGAAAAACAGCATAGTTTCCGTAGAAAACACATTAATTTGGAAATTCTTGTAAAAATCAAATAATTGTCCGATTTTAATGAAATTTTCAGGACTTATTCAGAAATGAATGAAATTATTTTTAATTTTCTTTTGTTTTAAATATTGGTAGGAAAATTTTTTTTCAAATGTGTTACCCCCCACTTACTTAATTTCATGAAATTTCGCACAAAACTTTTTTGTATCGTTAATTTTTTTTTTGTTAGAAGTAGGAGTCTTTGGAGATAAAAAAAAAAAAAAGTTGGTGATTTACAAATTGTGGCTCAAAGAACTTCAGATTTGCTCTGAATTGAAAAATAATAAATCCAATAAAATTATGACATTATTACTTAATTAAAAAGCTCCTAATTGCTTTTGTAAATAAATAATATTAAGGACATTATTGTCTGAAAAAATTTTTAAAATTTGATAAATAATGAATTTTTACAAGAATTTTTATGAATTTTTAAAAATTTTAATTATAATAATTAAAAAATTTTTTAATAGTTTAAAATCATGTAAATTTCGGTATTTGTTTGTTCCGCAGAGATTATATAATAATTAAGTGAAAAAAAAATTTACGAATCCAAAATTGCAAAGATTATTATTTGTTAGGGGGGCTCAAAGATTTTTAAAAAATTTTTTTTTGTATTTTTGGGGTTCCTTATTTTCATGTATGGTACATTATAAATGCCATTATTACGTAAAATGTCACATGATCTAAGAGTTTGGTCCCTTTCTTCTAATTATGTAACATATGACACTGACAGTTATTTTAATTGTGATAAAAAAGAAACATTTAAATTAATTTTGAAAATTATGTTTAATTAATTGGAATTATTTTTAAATTTTATTTCTTGCTTATTTGAAATTAGCCTAGGTTTTTTATTTTCTATTAATTTTTTTGTTGAATAGTTCTACTTTTCTTTTCAACTGTTCATTTTTTTTTTCAAAATAGAAAATTAGTTTTTTATTTTACTTAATGTTAATTAAAGTTTATTAATGATTACTGATTAAATAGTAATTTATTTATTAAAAAAAATTCCAAATCAAGGTGTTAATTTTTTGGCTTGTTTACATTATTTTTCATTTTTGTTAATTATAGATGTCTATGAACATTTGTCATTTCTGGTCATCCGTAGCAGCTGTCAACACTATGTCTGTTAACACTTCGTCAAACATTCGATCTGATAAACACGATCAAGCGTTAATAATTCATTGTATATTACTTTTTTTATGCTATAAATAGGTAATATTTGTTTCAAATCAGATAAATTAAACTTTCAATTTTCAAATTTTACTAAAATAAAGTGTCAGAAATCTTTTGAAATATTTTTAAAAATCGATGATTAGTGTTTGTTTACAAATTTTTTAATTTCAAGAAAATTTTAAGAAATTGAAATTAAATGTGACATTCAAATTTAATAATTTCTATATGAAATACACCAGAATTTTTTAATTAATGGAAATAATAAATTTAATCATTAAGCTTTTATTTAAATTTAAAATGAAATCTTTAAGAATGTTTTTTTATTTTAAAATTTTCATTTTAAAATTAGGTATCGAAAATTTTTGCCGAAAAAGTGGAGGTACCTATATTACAATGTAACATGTTATACAGTACAGTTGTTTTAGTACAATTTTCCATAAACAATACTAATCTAAAACATTTTCTCTTATAATTTGTACCAAGAAGTATTGTCGTATTATATAAACTTTTATCTATTTTTTGTTTTTATTAATTATGACCTAACAAATGGTTTAAGGTTTTATTCATTAATTAGACTGTTTTCAAATCTTTTAGAATTCTGGTTTGAATATATATTTTTATTCAATTTACCTACATGCACTTAACTTCATGGCATTTGAATTGATTAACAATAGAATTTTTGCGAAAATAGGACAACCTATCTTTAGTAAAGGAAGGAAACATAGTTCTAGTTTGAAAGACAGCATGTAATTTGACTGAAAAGTATCCAGATGAAACACATGCCGAAACCTTATCAGTTATAATTTGACACCTACTACCAAGTCATAGCAATTTTAAATATATCAGTCAGCAACTAGGTCCAAAGACTACTGACTCTTTATAACATCTGATTTTCCTAGACATCACATAATTGACTTTATTACTAGGGTAACCATTTGTTTCAGAAATACCTTGCAGGTACACAAGTTCACTGTCCAAACATTCAGAAGAACAAATTTTAAAAGTTTCAATCAAATCTATCTTGCAGGAATTTGGAACAAACGAGTTCCAACTGGTATATAAACCAGTAAAATTGGATTTATGAAAAACTGTAGTGACAAAAACCCTGTCCCTATGCTGAACTACGACATCCAAAAATGGGAGAGAATTGTCTACATCCATAGTAAATTGAAGGGAGGGAGGTAGAGAATTTAATTGATCCAAAAAATTTTCAGCAACACCAGCACCATCAAACATTGAGAAAGTATCATTGACATAGCTCAAATACACTAAGGACTTGTTGACCTTCTCAAATAGTAAGTTCACAAAATGACCTCCAAAAATATTGACAAGAACAGGACCCAAAGGACTGCCCATTGCAATGCAATCAGTCTGAACGTACATTGTGCCATCAAAACTGAACTCAACTACTTCAGTTGCTAACCATATACATTTCAAAAATAATTCTTTTGGAATGACAGCGAGGCCCAAATTGCCTCTGTATAACATGTCAACACAAATGTTAATGGTCTCATGTAGTGGTACATTTGTGTATAGACTGATTATATCATAAGATACCATAAGTTTATCTTCAGAGGAAAACCCTAAGTTTCTAACAAAACAGGAAAAAGTGAAGGAGTCTGAAATGTTATATGTGGACAGTACATCAGACACAGGTTAGAGTAACTCTGCTAACCATTTGGCCAACTCATGTTGTAAGGAGCCCACCATAGACAAAATCAGTCTAAGTGAGACTCCTTCCTTATGTACTTTAGGAACATAAATATTTTTAAATGTTCACCTTATGAATGTGCCGTCTTTTTTCTTTTGATTTTCTTACATTTGATGCATGTGTGAGTTCTTTGTGTTAGCGGTAAGTCATTTTTTCTTTATTTGAATTTTCCTTCAGTTCTCCAATCACAGAGACGTTGACACATGAAAGACTTTTAAATTTGAATTGGGAAATGAGAGTAAGCCAAACCAAGGGTGGGGAACAATATCAAAATCAATTAAGATTGTTCTGAAGACACTGATCCAATGAAATGATTTGAGATTTAAATATGTTGCAGCAGTAGCATTCATCTGAGAAAATATGTAAACATTGAAGAGATCATATGTAATGTGTGAGCAGTTTAAAGAGATCAATTTTGTTATAAACCAGTATATAGTTGCAAGGAGAATTATGACAGAGGCAGTTGTAAATTTATCTCATTTATTCGATAAATACCGATGAATCGTTCATGAATTTGGTTGTTCTTAATTCTTAGCCGGTTTGTGTCAGATGTTGGTATGAATTGTTTTAGGCTGACCGTCTGTAATTGTCTGTAATGTTCACGAGGATATGAGGTTTCTCAAAGTGATTGTCCTAATAAAGAAGGGGATGGATGGTTGAGAGAAAAGAAAAGGGAAAAATATACATCGCTTGGAGAGTGAGTTTGGTAGTTGGTAGCTCTTTAATGTTCTCTCTTTCCTTCTGTAATTGTGACATTGATGGGTTTTTCCTTTTTTTCTTCCTTGCTGACAATCTGTGAAGCAAGAGGAATAAGGACTGGTGTGATGGTGGGTGAGAAGGTAAGGCAGAGGCATTGCTGATCAACCAGCTATGTATCAGCCTGTAAGCCCTTCTGATAAATTCAACTTTCTCAGTGATTTGTATCACTGACGTAACAAAATGGCAAAGCATATTGAGTAAACAGACTAAACAGTATTCCAACCAATACATTTTAACTGTTGTTTTTACTATTAAATTTTTTGAACTCTGATAATCTAAAATAGCAAACAAATGGACAGTCTTATTGCTGCGAACTGCAACTAAACAAGCTAAGAAACCACAGTTGAGTAGCCCATTGTTTTTGAGTTATGAGCAAAATTAAAAATGATTGACGTGTGACCACGGACAGATTCAAGATAAGCTAATTGTATAAAGACCAGAATTGATAAAATTGCCCAAATTTTTTTTCCTGTAAGGGGAAGAAACTGTGAAAAACAACCTTTTAATGTACACCTGCAAATTACCATACAAAAAAAAAACTTGAAATAGATTTTTAAAAAATTCCAAATTATTTTAAAAATACAATGACTCGATGATATGTATTTAAACTCTTCACTTTTCGATTAGTTAGTCATCACTCAATATCTTAACCTAACGCCTACAATTCTTTGAAGTTTTTTAAAAATCTTTCTGAAACTTTATAAATTATTATAATGAAATAAAATAAAAACAATTCTTTTAAAATTTCATTATTAATTGAAATTTTCTTTTCTTTAATGGTATTAATATATATTACTTCTTAAAGCAATTAAAAGCTTATCTAATTAAATAATGTCAGTTTTAATGTATTTTTATTTCACTATTGGGAGTAGATTGTTGGAAAAATGGTGAAATGTTTGAAAAAGATAATAGATGATTTACTTTTTCCATTGAGTCCTGCGTTTAACTAATAAAACCAGATTTCCTAGAAAATTTAATTTCTCGAAATTTCATGAATTTACATGGAGGTGTTGGGTAACAGATGTACAAAAACATTTCTACCAAGATTTTTTCAGAATAATAATTTCAAAACGTAATTTTGTTCATTTGTGAATAAGTTCTGAAAGTTTCATTAAAATCCAACAAGTATTTGATTTTTGCAAGAATTTCCAAATTTCTATGAAACACTCTTCCCATCTGCCCGACACTCATCCTCGCTATCCTTACTCATCTATCACCTTTCTCCTGACATTCCCTATGTCTATCCACTCCTTCTCTTTACCTTCCCCTATGTAGCCCCATGCGCAATAGTGGCAGTGGAATGCCTTGCTTGGGGTGAGATGATTAAAAAAAAAAAAAAAAAAAAAAAGATTGGTTACCCACTCATGAAAATCAAAACAAGATTTTTACCAAAATTTCGAACATGTTAAAAAGGATTACAAATTTTTTTTAAATTTTAAAATACTTTGATTTTTCCACTTAAATTATATAAACATTTTGAATTTTGATGGAAAAAATTTCTTTTTAAGTTTAGAACATGTTTTATGCTGTTTTTTCACCGAATTAGTGAAGAAGGTAAACGGGAGAGCTTGAAAAAATGATTCTCTTAGTAACTTTTGTTTCTCAGAAACATCAACCGCCAAACACAACGATAAGAAAAATATTCAACCACATGAGGCAATATTAATTTCAATTTTGTGTGAAATTGTCATAAAATTGTCCACACACATGGTGGTTTAAAGCAGGAAAATATCTCTGCAAAAATAACGTAAGTGAACAATAAAGTACTCGGGAAAGGCCAGGTGATTACAAATGAAAAAAATATTTAGATTAATAATGTCATGCATTAAATTTTGAATAACTCCTCTCTTTCTTGGAATTTCAAACACAGGTAACAAAATTCTAGATTAACACCGTTTAATTTTTTTACTTCGGCGTTCATAATTGAAAATATTTTCCACGAGAAATCTGTTGTTTTTATCGTGTTTTATTTCATATTATTTCATTCATTGCGTTATTTTTTTCAATTTTGACATTATTATACGAACAATACAAATATTTCTTAGGTTGACAGAGAAAATCCCCCAAAAAATCATTTGATTACACACAAAAGAAACCAGCAAGTTTGTTTTTTTTTCGCGTCGGGTTTTCTGGTCGGAAAGGTAAGTGGAAGAATGAAAATGATTTTGCTTAAAAAAAATTGGTAAGGCGAATCTGTAAATAACGATTTCTTTTTAAGCGTTATTTACAGATTCACATCACCATTTTTTTTTCTTTGTCAATGTTATGTTATCAAAATAACAATCAGCTATGATTTCATCACGTCATTTATTTTGAAGATAATATTTTTGATTTGAGTTTAAAAAGGGAAACCGTACTAAAATAAATTTTAATTTTGTTATTTCGCTTTTGTAAAAGATTTTCTTTTTCAATTAGTTAAGTTTGGGAAAAGTGAATCTGGACATAACGTTAAAAAAAAGTTATCCTCTCTTAAATCTTTAGTGCACCGCTGACACACACACACACACACACACATTTTTATCCAAAATTTCGAACGTCTTAGAAAGGATTAAACATACTTTGACCTTTCCTTTTAATAATAACAAACATTTTCACAATAAACTGTGTTTTTATGAAATCTGGGGATTTTAAACTTGGTGCTGTGGTGATTTTTTTTTTTCAGTGAATTAGTGGAGGTATTCTTAAAGAATAAAAAAAGGCCCCAAACTTAATAAAAACGAACTTTTTCCAGCAAAATAAGACTAAGTACGTTCGAAATTTTGGTTAAAAAAAATCTTGTTTTGATTTTAGCCGGTAACCAGCTTGTTACGAGAGTTTACAATGGAAAAGGAAAACGTCAGTTTTTTTTTGTTTTTGTTTTTTTCGGTGACAAACATTATTTTGAAAATTCTTGCCATAATCAAATAATTGCCGGATTTCACGGAACTTATTCACAAATAAATAAAATTATTTTTGAAATTATTATTTTTAAAAATCTTGTTAAAATATAATAATATATATATATTCATCTGTTAGCCCACCTCCACTTCAAATTTGGGAAATTTTAAGAAATTAAGTTTTTTGTTGCGATAATTGTTTAACTGCAGGACTCACTGGCGAATATGAATCATTTTTTTTTTTTAAATTTTGCCTTTATTTCCGAAAATCGGCTTTCAATAACAAAATAAAAAATGCAATATGACTATGATATTATTTGATTTGATAAGCTTTTAATTGCTTGAATAAATTAAGGACATTATAGTCTGAAGAAAAAAAAATTTCAATTAATAATGAAACTTTAAAAGAATTGTATTCATTTTTTTTTTTAAATTAAAATAATTTATGAAGTTTCAAAAATATTTTTAAAATGCTTCAAAGATTTGTTGGGGTTTCAAAACTTATTCAGTGAAGGTCCTGTTTACTAATCGAAAATTCAAAAGTTTAATAAATCATTGTGCTGTCCTATTTTTAAAATAATTTTTTTGTGTGTATTTGACTTTTTTTTTTTTTTTTTTTTGGTATTATAATTTCTATGTGTAAAATAAAAGGTCATGTGTTTCTGAGTTTCTTCCCCTTACAGGATAGAAATTTGTACAATTATGTCATTTGTGATTGCCATACACTTATCTCGCATATGTCAAATCTGTCAACAAACATGGGAGAAAGGTCAGAAACTTGAACTCTGTGTTTTATTCTAAATTTCATGCTATAGATAAGTAATAATTGTGTAAATTAGATTAGTTTAACATTAAATTTTGCTAATTTCCAAATATCATGTGTCACATATGTATATTTTATTTTTGCAAGGTTTTTAAAACCGAGAATTAACTTTTGTTTAGAAATGTGCTGATAGCTTAAAATGGCTGAAAAATTGAAAGATTAAAAAAAAATTGAAAATTTTAGATTCCCACCAATATAATTTGTCTGAAATACACGTGAATATTTTGCATACTGGAAATAGTAAATGTAATCATTTAGCTTTCAATTAAAACTAAAATAAAAGTTTCAAGAAAATTCAATTTAAACTTTAGATATCAAAAACGAGTGGAGGTACTTACATTATTTGGACTATTGTCCTCATCTTTGTTGCCATGTTTATGATGTTTCAGCTATTGTACAATTTGGCCTTCTTCAGGTGCTAGGAATTTTAAACTGAACCCTTTATTGCAATCATTGTAGTATATCATTCTTATTCCTTGTGCTCCCCTTTTTCTCTCCATATGAGTAAAACCCCCAACAGATGAGGATATGACTAAAGACTGTGTGGACACCATTCCATATAGCTGTGGAAAGAAATATAAAGTAAAAACAGGTAACCCCCCTTAAGTTAAGGCTACAAGAACATCGCAAAACTGAAACACAAGGGGAGATAGAAAAATCAGGCGTGACTGACCACATACGGAGGGAGAAACGGTATCACCGCCCCCTATGTGATGAAGTTGAAATAATAGAGAACAACAACAGAAACTACGTAAACTTAAGGAATCAGCACATATGCTAGGCTACAAAAATTTGCTTAGCTGACCAAGCACAGAAATGCATACAATATGGGAACCAATAATACAAAGTGCTAGAGAAAATCATTAGCGTCAAAAAAGATTGCAATATGAGCTCTGGTGAAAATAGTAGAGAAAATCAGTAACATCAAAAAATTGCAATATGAATTTTGGTAAAAATCTTTAAAACCATTAGGTTTATAAGTCCCAGAAATTCACTTACTGTTGATCTCAAGGACTCATAGCCCAGTGGATATAAACGTTGATTAATTCCAAGTCAAGTGACTTGACCCAAAGAGTTGTGAGTTCAATGCCAACAAATA
This sequence comes from Ascarosepion bandense, assembly GCA_037127315.1. NCBI lineage: Eukaryota > Metazoa > Mollusca > Cephalopoda > Sepiida > Sepiidae > Ascarosepion > Ascarosepion bandense. Next base: position 4,924,027 of record JBBBDQ010000328.1, on the reverse strand, counting down.
ACTTAGAGAGTTAAGTGGTTTCACACAAGGATTAAGGATGATATACCCAGTTATAAAAAGTTTGGTTCGAAATAATGAAAATTGTGTAAATACTATCTCATCTTAGAAGTATTGACAAATACTTCTTTTTGGCATGAAATGTAGTCAGAAAGGTCTGACTTATTGACCTTTCAAGGCGATGATATACCATGTTGTTAGATCAGTTCACATATTTGACATAACCCAATTTAACATTTCGTATTTTAATGATAAGTCTCTCATGAATTTTATAGTAAAAAAAAATGTGCAGTTTAACATGAATAGAAAAAATTAAAAAATCTCAATTCTAAATGATTTGTATTAAGCTTTTCAAATTTTGATTTATAGAAGAATTTTAAAAGATGCTAAAGAATTAGCAAAGAAAAACTTAAAACAATTTTTATAAAAATTTGTTATCCATCGAAATTTTTTTCTCTTTACAATATGATATCCTAAAATTATATTATTTATAAAATCACTTAAAAGTTTATCTGCATTAAAAGTAGCATAGTTTTAATGCATTCTTCATTTTACTATTCGGAGCAGCTTTTCAGTAAAATGGTCTCGTAATTTAAAAAAACAATTACATGATTTAAATTCCTTAATGAGTCTTGCATTTAACTAATAAAAACAAAATTGATATAGAGAATGCATTTCCAGAAATTTTACGCAATTGGTGTGTGGGGTAACAGATGACAAAAAAAGTATTTTTACGATTATTTTCTTAAAATAATAATTGCATAAATAATTTCATTCATTTGTAAATAAGTCCTGAAAGTTTCATTAAAACCAAACAATAAGTTGAATTTTGCAAGAATTTTCAAATTAATGTGTTTTTCAACACCAAAAAAAGACTTGCATAGCATTGCGTTTTCCTTAGTACTCACATTACGTAAACATGATGTGAATCGCTGACAGCAAACAAAAAAAAAATTTATCTGAAATTTTGAATGTGTTAAAAAGGACAAAAAAATATGTTGAAAATAATGACAACAAAATTTTATATTTCCTCTCAATAATAACAAACATGTTGATGTTAAAACTTTGTTTTTAAGTTTGAGCCCTTTTAACACTGTGCTATGTCATTTTTTTCAACATAGGTCGGGTTTCAATCCTGGCTAGAAGCAGTCAGATGTCTAGACATACTGATGAGCTGTGATACCTCAAAAGAGGTCTATCTGGAAATGATTATATATATATATATATATAGAGAGAGAGAGAGAGAGACATCTATTACTTCCCCACCTACACTTCAATTAATTTCATGAAACTTTTAAAAATTTGTTTTGTTAGTTAAATGCAAGACTCTGTGGAGAATGTAAATCTTCTATTTATTGTTTTTCAAAAAGTAGCTGTGTTTCCAAAAATCTGCTTTGAATAGTAAAATGAAAAATGCATTCAAACTATGCTATTTTTTTTTATTTATATGAGCATTTAAATTTACTTAAAAAATAAATATAAGCTCCAAACCAAATTTTAATAAAAAAAAAAAACAATTCACTCCTTGACATTCGGTTGTATTTAGGCACCATTACAAAGTTTCTAAAAAATGCTTTGGAAAATGTATTTTAAATAAGTACTAATTTGAAGTTAAATTTTGATATTATTTTAAAGAATAGCCTAAACATTCGGTACCGCCAAAGATTTTCTAAAAGAAACGAGTATGGTATACTTGGTAAAAACAAAGTTTTATAGTCAATGTTCCTATAAGAAAAGAAAAGTCCAAAAAAGGTGTTTTTATTATTATTTTATTAATTTCTTTAATCCTTTGTAGCATGTTCAAAATTTTGGTTAAAAATCTTTTTTCTTGTATCAGCAGGTAGATCAAAGATTAGTACTAGAAATTTTAATGTCTTTTCAGGCATTAAAAACACAGTTTGTAAAAAAGGGCAATATTTACATAAACATTTCTTGCCAATATTGTATGAATCATCTTTTGTGGACATTATCATTTTTATTGGATTAAACATCAGAATTTCTGTAGAGTTTTATCTGTAACTTGTGTAAGACATGATGTTAGCATTTTATAAGTAAACTAGCAGTATAGCCCGGCGTTGCTCAGGTGTAATGAAAGCTTTACAACTAATCCATGGTTCTGGAGCTCTGACTCTTTGGACGTTGGCACAAAAGACTAAAAGTAATAGTTGTTTCCAGTTAAAGTGAAACCGTAGACTGAAAGAAAAATGAATAGATGTGTCAAATTTTGTTTCCTGGTATCAATATCAAATAAGTATTTTTCATCGTAAACTGAATTCTGACTAAATGGTATCATGTCTGAGACTAAGAACTACAATTATACCTACTTAGAGCCAAACCCGAAGCAAAAACTAAAATAAAAGGGCTGGAAAAAATACAGACATAGAGGCAGATAAACAGGCACACACATAAATATCTTGCCTTCTATATATATATATATATAATCAATTTTCTGCACTATTGTAAGAACTGCAAACTTGACACTTCTTTTTTTTTTTAATCATATCACCCCGAGCGAGGCGGTAACACCACTGAAGCACAGGGGTCTACGTAAGAGTGAAAAGAATGAAACGAGAAAGCCGGAAACCACATCCTAAACAGGGAACAAGGGATGAGCCTCTTCACCTGTTCAATAGACAAGGGTGGAGTGTGAACTGGGCGATAGTTTAGTCTATCTACTCCAATTGAAAAAAAAAAAAAAGAAATGAGTGAAAAGATTGGAAAAGAGAAAGCCGGAAACCACATTCTAAACAGGGAACAAGAAACTATGCTTATTGTGTACCCAAGCAAGTCCACTGAGCTAAGTGAATAATGACATTTGTTTTTATTCAGTGTTAGGCTGTACTTTGCCACACTATTCATGAATTTCTTTAGATTGTTATGTTCTGCCTGATTATGACCACAGATAGTAATGTTGTCAATATAAGCGCAGGTTCCTCACAGGTCTTCTCACTTGATAATGTCATCCATGACTCGCTGGAAACTTGCTACTCCTTTGGTTACTCCAAAAGGGATTCGATGAAATTGGTACAGAGACCCAACAGCTTCAAAGGCTGTATATTTTCGTTGTTCTGGCTTGATGACAACCTGGTGATAGTTTGATCAACTGTGCTAAATACTTGATAACAGACAATCTCATTTACCATGTCCTCTATCCGTTGAAGCAGATAAGCATCCAGGAGAGTGAATGGATTTATCGTCTAGTAATAATCCACAACAAGACTTTTTATGTGAGTTTCAGGAAACACTACCAGTGTTTGGGCTTGTCATGGCGAATGAGTGGGCTGTATAATTTCTTCCTTCAGCATACGTGATATTTATGGATGAATGAATTTAGCATCAGGTAGGCTATGTCTTCTGGATTTCACTCCTATTGGACAATGGTGAGGAGTTAGATTTGCAAACAGAGAGGGATAAGGGACATTATTCATTGCAGTTAGTCCACAAACGGTGAGAGATGGAAGCCGTCCCTCGAAAGGTTTTTACTGAAGAATGCTGACATAGGAAATTATGCCCAAGAATGACATCACAGCATAAGTTAGCCATAACAGACAGATTGACATTACTGTACTCTCTACCACTTAGATTGAAGGATACTATACAATGTCCAAGAGTAAAGGATGAATGGGAACGGCTAGCCATAAAAATTCTTTCTGAGCTTGGTGAGTTGCCAATTCGAACCTTTTAACCTCGTCAGGATTAATAAAATTTTCCGATCTTCCAGTGTCAATAAATATTTTTAGAGACTTGACTTTGATTTTTCCATGCAATGTCGAGCGAGATAGACTCTCTGAGAAATTATAAGATAGAACGGAAGAAGCTAGAATAGACTCACCATGGTTGATATCAGCTGCTGTAGGTGATCTGCAGACACGAGCAAAATGTCCTTTCTTTTTGCAATTTTTGCAAATGGAGTTTCAAGCAGGGCATCTAATTCTGTCATGTCTGATTCTTGCAGGAGAAGCATTTCTGTCCAGAGATGGAGGCCATGGTATGTTCCTCATAGCACCGAGGCTGTTCGTCATCTTTAGTTACCTCAGCCTGACCAGTGGAGATAGATGTGTTTAGTGAGTTCTGCTGGGAGTAGGACGCTAGTTGTCTCTGTACCATCTCAAGTGTTAGCACCTGGTCATTAGCAGTGCCTAGATCCAGTGTTTTGTTTTCCAGGAGCCATTCTCTTATGTGGTTAGACAAAATTCTGTTTATGAATGCATCTCATATGTATTCATTTCTCGTCTGTATTGCTGTAACAGCCTGGAACTCGCAATCCTTGGTGAGTTTCTTTAAAACTTCCATATACTGGTTTACACTCTCGTCAGTTTGCTGTCACACGAGTAGCCAGTAGATGCCTACAGAAGATGATATATTTTTTTTTAATCATATCACCCCAAGCAAGGCGAAAACGCCACTGATGCGCAGGGGGCTACGTAAGAGTGAAAAGATTGGAAAATAGAAAAAACGGAAACCACATCCTAAACAGGAAACAAGGGATGAGCCTCTTCACCTGTTCAATTCTAGCCTGCACAAACACTCCTTCCAGAACATCCATGGCTGAATTGTAGTCGTCAATGTTGGAGATGTGTTTAAAGATAGTGGGAGAGACAAGGTTGATGAGTAGATTAAGTTTCAGCCTGTCTGTCAGTGGAGTCTTGTGTTTCCCCGGCCGCTTCGAGAAAGATATGGAAGGATCTTTTCCAGTGTCACCACGTGTCGGCCGAGTGAAGTTTATTTGGGTCTAGATCTAGGCATTCTGGCTTCAGGTATTTCTCCATCCTGATAGACTTTTAGTAAAATAAATTGTTATAAAAAGTGTCCGAGAGGAACTGATGGAAGGCTGAGTCAATATTGCTTCAGTGAAGCTTTTTACTAAAAATCTACTCCGGTAGTGAACTGTTCAAAAAATGGCTGTCTACATCATGGAGACAGAAAGACAAAAACAAAGGGGAATTAATCAGTACCGAAAAGATTGCAGAGTTCTTTTATTATTTTCATCACAAGATACCTTAGCAAATTGCGAAAAATACCTATAATAGTTTTTTTAAAAAAATGTTTCATGATAGATTTTGTTGTTCTGTAAAATGTATACCTAATTTTTATATCAAAGCTATGAAATGGCGTGAGCTTATGGAACGTGAAATAATCGCCCGATTCTTATGTGTTAAGTTAGACATATCCAAAATACGGCGGTAACTTGAAATAAGGAAGGTCCACAATTCATGGGAGAAAAATTACACACGTATTTATTCACTGAAGATTAACATTAGAGATTGACAGAGAAAAGTAACTTCAAAACAGAAAAGTTCAAAATGAAGAGGACGCAAATCAGGATGTCAAAATTTATCTTTAACACACCCTTGAAACTTCACATCCTGATAATCTGGGTTTTACTATACCTAGGCAGGTTCTTGCCAGGGGCTTGGTGAAGCAATCTGCTATATTCTTGTCAGTTGGCACATAGTTTGGTGCACCAACATTGTTTTTGTCCAGTATAAAATTATATTTTGCATCCATGTGTTTTACTCGTTGGCTTGTAATAGGATTTTTTTCTATACAAATTGCACTTTGATTATCCGAATTTAATGTTGCTTGTTTTGATTCCTTTGTGCAGTACATCTAGTTCACCAAATACATGAGGTATTGTGCCTCCTGTATGATTGGTGTCTTCACTACATATTCAGCCTCAAGTGTAGATAAAGCTAGAGTAGGCTGCTTTTAATTTCTCCATGAGATAACTGGTCCTTCTTCACTTAGGGAGAAACAATCCTCGAACAGAGCTTCCCCAATCAGCATCAGTAAATCCTATTAATTTCAGACAAATTTCACATCTCCTGAAAGATAAACAAAAACTAATAATTCCTTTCAAATATCTGAATATATGTTTCACTGCATTCCAGTGTTCTGTTGTGGGGCTCTGGTTGTACTGGGATAATTTATTCATGACCCAAAAAATATCAGGCCCGGTACAAGTTGACAAGTAAATTAAGCTTTCTATAGTCTCTCTATCTTTTATAGGGTCAAATAAAATAATAATTTAAAAATTAATTTCCTGTTCGCAGGGCGTTCATCTAGTTTTGGAGTTATGCATGTTGAAATTTTGAATTTTTTCGTACTTTCTCAGTATACGCACCTTGGTTCATTTCTAGTTCATCAGATTTTATTATAAAGTCTACACCAAGAAATCGTGAGATCTGACCTAAGTTCTTTAAGTCAAACGTTTGCATGAGTAGAGTTTTGGCTTCCCTTAAAATGTTGAAGTTATTGGCGGCAATCAAAATATCAACAACCCATACAAGAATAATAATAATTTGTTTTTCACTAACTCTCACAGACTTGCATGGGTCTCTAATGATTTGGTTAAAATTTTCCTGCAGAAGTTCTTTACTTAGTTTACAAGTGTTATAATCCATAGAATGTTTTATTTTTCAAACAAGTCCTTCCTTGCCTGGAGTAACGTACCCTTCTTGTTGGTTAAATATGTTACAGCCTATTTCTGCATTTAGGTATGCTGGTTCGCATCCATCTGGTGGATTATCAAATTATGTTGCACAGAAGATTTCCTTAGGGTTCGGATAGTGGTCATTTTTGTGGTGGCTGCATAGGTTTCATGGTAATCTACATCTTTTATCTGACTGTACTCCTTTGCAACATATCTCAGTTTGTATGCTATATTGTTTTATCGTTTTCTCTAATATTATACACCAATTGCCACGAACTACATTTTTCTTTTTAGGAAAAGTTGTTAGAGTGAAGGTAATGTTTTCCTTTATGGATTCTATCTCTCTCTCTACTGCCAACTTCCATTTTTCTGCGTCGGGTGAATTTATGGTTTCATAATACGTCATAGGGAAAATTTTTGTTTCAGAGGAATTTGCAGTTTTCATGATTTAGTTCATTACCTGTGACATAATCTTTCAAATAAGTGGGAGGTTTTCTTTTTCTCAGTGGGTACCTTGTGTTTTTGTTTTTGATGTAATAAATATGCATACACCTTGGTTCCCCCTCACAGTAAATGCATACACCCCAGTCCCACCCACCACAGTACATGACTGGCTGGTGTCAGTCATAATCAAGGACTAAAACGGGGATGCCTGGGACTACACCTATTGGAAAGCCTATTGCATAATCCTACACCTAAGCATACTGCATACAACTACAAGTACCAGTCAATTATGGCTACTTGCTAGATTGTCCTACTTGGTTACATTTGCTGAAACCACTTAGCTACTTTGAATAATATATATATATATATATCTATATATATATATATATATATCCCTTTCCAGGACATATCATTATCACATACCTTTAAATTCTCACTCTGGACGTCCTTGCTTTCATCTGTATTTATGGCGGACACCAGCCAATCATATTCCAGTGTGAGGGAACCAAGGTGTATACATTACCTATTCATTACATCAAAAACAATATTTTTATAAAAATTTTGAATGTGTTAGAAGGGACTAAACAATATTTTAAAAATAATTAAGAAACATTTTGATGAAAGAAGTTTGTTTTTAAGTTTTGGGCTTTTTTTTATTCATACTCTAGTAGTAATGCAACAAATAGACTTACCTCGACAGAAGGTATGCTCTCTCTGCTACCAGCACGTTAAAGAAAAAAGAAAGAACAGGATGCAATTGTAACTAGTTTTATGGAGGAGAGTGTAGTAGTCCCACGTGAGGTGGCGAGATTTGATACGTATAAGAGGGACCAAAATTGAGGTGGGCAAGCAGTACGGTTTTTCTTTGCGTTTCTACATGGCAAGCATACATTTGCATATGTGCAGATTACCCACTGTATCATTAGCGAATAAGCTATTTCGGCCAAACGAGAAAATACACGCAAATGGCAAGCAAAGCGTTTGACATTTGGCTGATTCCTGAATTTCATAGAATCTCACCTGATCACACAGTGTCCGAATGGTTGGAACAGGTAGAACTGGTGTGCGAAATGTGTGGTGTTGACAACATTGAACGTGTTCTACCATGAAGGCTGAGAGGTGATGCTCTCTCGGTATACCAAAAGTTAACCCATGACCAAAGGGAGGACTTAGAACAGGTGAAACAAGCCCTTTTCATGGCTTTTGTGCCGGATCTTTTTGTTGCATTTGACAAGTTTGTCTCTCGTCACTTGTGCCCCGGGGAAACTGTGGATGAGTATTTGGGTGACCTACAGGACCTGGCACGTCAGGTTGAAGAAACCACCTCTGACTGATGGCTTAGTTGCGCATTTGTATCAGGACTCCCCAGTCCGGTTAAATGACAATTACAGGCGTCCTCAAAGATGGATCACACGGCACTTGAGCAGATTCTGTCTAGGGATTGAGCGCTCATGACAGAAGAGGTGGAAGTGGATGAGCCTGTTGCTGCTGCAGCTAGGCAACACAGTCCTTCCTCATGTGCCTGTAGACCCACGTTTAACCCCTGATCAGAAGGATACAGTTGCAGTCAAATGTTACAAGTGTGGAGGTCCCAGTCACTTTGCCAGAGACTGCCAGCAGCCTGAGGACAAAGCAAGAAGAGTGCTCCCAAAAATACAGTGCCATCATTGTCAGCAACAAGGTGTCCGGGAAATGAGGCAAGGGGTGAGAGATCAGCACTATTACTCTCTCTCTCTCTCTCCATACAAACTAGACAAAGTGCTCCCTGTAATGAAGGTAAAAATTAAAGGATTGGACCGAATAGCATTGGTGGACTCTGGCTGCTCCTCATCTGTTGTAAGTGGATTGCTATGTCAACCCGAAAAATTGAAATGCACTGCAATCCTGACAGCAGGCAGGAAGTGCATTTTAAGTCTCAGTATTAGAAACATTACCTAAGCAGTGATCGACAGGAATCCCTTTGCAATGTGCTAATGGTGAACATCAAGCCATTGGGATTCAACCTCCTTCTGGGAATGGATGTGGGCAAGGCACATTTCTCTGTGGCGGCTCTTACCTTGGGCGCAACAATGGAATTGGAAAAACCTGATTTTTGCGCAAAGTTTGATAGCCATACAGAATCCTGGACATTGTCGTGGAAGTGGTCCAGTGATCAGCCACCAGAAAAATTACGCAACCGGGTGCCGGAGTAATACATTCCTGCAAGAGCTCGAGCAAAATATAACAAAGAACTACAAACCTGGATAAATAATGGATGGTTGGTTGGTTCCTTACCCAGAAGAGAAATTAGGGCCCCCGAAGGGCTGATCCCACTGATGCCAGTCATTCAGTACAATAAAGATAAAGTAAGACCTGTGCTCAATTACTGAGAGTTGAATGAACATGTGGATCTGTTTATGGCTTGTGCAGATATATACGACAAAAAGTTGAGAGTGGTGACAAGCAGGATCAAATGTATCAGTGTTAGACCTTCAAAAGCATACCTTCAGAAACTGCTAATTAGGGGACGAAGGTATTGCCTAATCCGCATGGAGTTTGGACTCAATGTGGCATCATCCATCATGCAGAGAATTGTTGATGCTATTCTGACGAAAGACAAGCGCATACAGCAGGTAACATCTGCCTATATTGATAATGTATATGTGGATGAGAGTGTCGTGCCCACTGCGCATGTGAAGAAGCATCTCGACAGCTTCGGCCTCATGAGCAAAGAACCAGAGAGGCTGTAGGATGGTGCATGAGTGCTTGGTTTACAGGTCTGGCGGGAGAATAACACGCTGTATTGGAGAAGAATGAACAAAATCCCAGACATGCCTCGTGTTGTCACGCGACACAACATATTTTTATTATGTAGCAAGTTGGTCGGGCACCTTACCACGGGTGGTTGGCTTTGTGTAGCCATGGCTTTTATCAAGCAGAGAGCATCTGAAGTTGCTGCTGGTTGAGATGACAAAGTTGACAATGCCTCTCTCAACACTATGATTGAGGAGGTTCTCACCAGAGTGCAAAAAGAAGACCCGGTGCATGGCAAATAGTGCATTGATGGAAAAAATTTAGCGTATGGGTTGACGCAAGCACTCTAGCTACTGGTGTGTCATTGGCATATGATGGGACTGTAGTAGAAGACGCCTGCTGGTTACGTCCAAAGAAAGACTCCCAACATATTAATCTAGCGGAACTTGATGCCATTATCAAATGAATAAATTTAGCAATACTCTGGAAGGTGACCACCTTGCATTTGTTTACTGATTCTGCTTGTGTTCATAAATGGATCTCAGACACTCTCACATGCAGAGCAAGAGTGTTAAACTAAAGCCACAAGTGAAATGCTCATTCAACGACGGCTTGACACGGTAATAAAACTGTTAAAGGAATAGGCCTTATCAATGAATGTGTCCTTGGTAGCATCTAACCAAAACAAGGCAGATCGACTGACGAGAGTAACTTGGTGCAATTAAGAGAAACTCTGAGACTATGCAGCCTGCCTGCACTGCATCTGTGAGCTCAACTGGGCCTGACCAAATCAAGACTGTACACCGACAGAGCGGTCATCCTGTTTAGAGATGGACACTCTATTTTGTGAAAAAGATTGACCCTGCAGTGCCCAAGACTGTCGTCAGGGAATGTGAAGATTGTCAGACGATTGATCCGTCACCTATGCACTGGCCAAAGGGTGCTCTGAATGTTAAACAAACCTGGCACCGGGTAGCGATGGATATTATCCATTATAACAAGGCCCATTTTTTTACGTTAATTGACTGCAGTCCCACTCGGTTTACCACTTGGCAGCGCCTCCCTCGGCAAGATGCGACAAGTGTTATCAACCAGCTAAAAACGGTTGGGGCCCTTCCTGGTGGATTCAACACAACTCATCTTAATAGGGGTCTGGAATGCCATCCTGAACCCCAAGCTGGATAGAGGGCGGGGAGCTAGCAGGAAGGCACGTGATCGTAGCTTAGTTGATCTCATTGATGAGTATGTGCTCGTCGATAAATACCGGGTCGATCACAAGGGTGGGAGAATGTGGACGTGGGCTAATAGTTGGCCTTCTACCCGGGTAGTTAACTACCTGGATAGAATGTTAGTTCCTGAAACCGACATAGATCTTTTAGATTGTCCCACGTTCCACTGGTTAGGCTACTCGGACCACAAACTCATTTGTGCTCGGGTAGATTTAGAAAGTAGGCCTGATAGAGTGGTTTGGGCCTGACCTCCAGTTGGAGAAAAATTGGTCAGAAGTACTGGCAAAGGTTGGCACGTTGGTCGAGATTTGGCATTGAAGGAGGTTGTCCTTAAAGGGTTTGGCTGAGGCATGGGTTACATACGTCTTTCCCATTATCCTTTACCGGTTGTCAGTACTTCCACTTTGTAAACAGTGTAGGAAGGCGATCGAGCATTTGCTATTCTCTCTTCGGTGGAGAGGACGCAAACATTACGTCGACAAACGTGTCTGTTACCAACATCCGTGTCATGGGGGTGTCTGGGAATGCCGTACCTGATGGGCCACAAGGTCGCGTCAAGGTTTCTCAGGCATGCAATTTTGGAAGACTCATTGCTGGCGGGAATAGTGAGGGACATGTTCTCTAGCCTTACTATCACTACCCCCATCTCAAGGCGATGCCGTAAGCCTCAAGGGCAATCGAGTTTTCTCCTCGAATGTCTGGCAGCCTTGCGGGCCATTCCACGGTCTAGTGACCTTTCACAGCCTAGGAGCGTCTTCTATTGTGGGTTAGGGGAGGGTGTCACGAAGGATTCACTACGGGATGGGCTCCGCTTGTTGGAGGATGTTTTGCTTGTTTTGGTCTTGCGTGCCAGGTACTGATTATCTCAGCAACTCTGAGTTTTCGCTCACCTGGCAATTGGTTTGAAATCAGTTGTCTCTAAATGACAATGGGGCCTGGTAGATTTGCCAGATTGTGAATGCTGCAACCTTGGAAGAAACGGCTTCGCATGCGTTCTACCATTGTTCGTGGGTTTGCCCTCTATGTGACCGGGTCAGTGAGTTGACTGCTCGTATCACGCCGTGGGAGCTTGTGCTCATTGATTGTGCATTTGCTTGCGATAATGTGTTGCCCCCGTGCTCTAGGATGAAGCGTGTGGTGTTTCTGTCGCTGCTAGCCACAGCTAGAATGGTGATTTGGGCGATGCGAAGGGAGGAAGTCTGGCAAGGGCAGGGTCTTTCAGATCAGGATTTGGTCCGATATTTTGAGCACCAGCTCAAAATGAAGATTAGAACTGATTGGAAATGCCTGACTTCAACAACCTTCAGCAAAAATGGGTAAATGTGGCAAGTTTGGTCCGCGTGAACAGGGCTAGTCTTGATTTTCTCTTTTATATTTGCTGGTTACATCAGGGTGGATTCCTTTGGAACCCTCCCCAGGTTTAGGTAGTTTTGTGTACCTAGTTAATGTGAATAAATGCCTGTATCCAGCTCTCTCTGTTATGATCCAAGTCGAGATTCCCAACCTCTCTGGCTTGTTTTGGCCTTTCTTTTTATCTTGGCTGGGTCAGCTTTTGATTTTTCCATTCCATTAATTATTTTACTCCTTCCCACTCCCTTAGCAAGTGCACTTCTTGATTTCACCTGTTGGCAGAATACAGCGGCCACTCCTTTTTTCTGGGTTGGATGGGTCTTAATAACATTTATTTTAGTTTAAAAAATTATGTTGTATTTTAGTTTGTCTTTGATTTCATCCCTCTCCCATAATTTCATTTTTCATTAAATGTTTTACATTATATATTATTTTAGATATAAATACATTTTTATTGTCATGAGCTTTCCCCCTTTTGAAGTGCCCCTCGTAAAATTGTGGTATTGTGGTATATGAAGGATTGGGAGGTGATGGATGGGTTCTTGTGATTGGGTAAATTGTAATGTGTGATTGGGTCATGATAGTGTTTAGCTAGGTATAGGATAGATTATTGATGAGCAACCTGAGTTTTTTCTCCCCCACCCCAATCCGGCCTGGTGCCACAATTTTGTACATTTGTATAAAATAAATGTTGTACGGTTTTTCTTTGCATTTCTACATGACAAACGTACATTTGCATATGTGAAGATTACCCACTGTAACATTAACAAATAAGCTATTTTGTCCAAACAAGAAAATACACGTAAATGGCAGGCAAAGCGTTTGACATTTGGCTGATTCCTGAATTTCATGGCATCTCTCCCGATCACACAGTGTCTGAATGGTTGGTACAGGTGGAACTAGTTTGCGAAATGTGTGGTGTTGACAACACTGAATGTGTTCTACCATGAAGGCTGAGAGGTGGAACTCTCTTGATATACCAACGGTTAGCCTATAACCAAAGGGAGGACTTAGCGAACACATACTATGCTTTTTTGCGATTTAGTGGAGGTACCTAAAAAAGGACAGTTTTGTGGTCGTTGAGAATTGTTGTTCTGAAAAAAATATTTTATGAGAAGTGTGGTGGATACGAAAATAAAAATAACTTTCTTCTTTAACATTTGCAAACTCGTAACAGTAGGTACCTCCAATTAAATCACTGCTCATTTTCAATACCTCAAATTAAATTTAATTTTTAAAAATAAAAATGTTTTCTTGAAGCTTCAATTTTAGCTTTAATTGAAAGCCAAGAGATTAAATTAACTAATTACAGTAAGCAAAATACCCTGGTTTAATTCAAACTGAAATTATATTGATCGGAATCAAAAATTCTGAATATCGTTTCTTATGTCTTTGTCTATGAGTGTAGACACAAAACCTAGCTAAGAACACTCACAGATGCTTAGCGTACGACTGTGTAAATTTTCAAGAAAATCAGTTCAGCTGTTTCGGAGTCTATAGGTAACAGACACACACAGACAAAGTTCCATTTATAAATAAGTTTAGATAGATGAATTCACTCTAGTAATCACATGAAGCATCTTCCCTTGCAAAATTTCAAAGGAAAATTTCTGTAAATATTTTTGTATTATTAAGTTCTGGAAATTTTATGCATCACCAATACTTAGTTGATTTATATTGGATTTTGAAGGCCAAGTTTTTCTTTTTTATATTTCTTTGTTTCCATAAAAGATTTCATTGTGCCTTATTATAATAACTATTTGAAATACCTTTTCATAATATCACTTTCACAAACACATTTGTTTTTATAGAGTTTATATAAATTGATTTTATATCAGAATTTTCTTATCAATCTCACAAAGATGTTTTCCTTGAGTTGATATCCAGTTATAATGTTTGATTCATATCAACAAATTAATAATTGCCACATTGAAGTCACCATCTTCATATGTACAACTTGTGAAAATACAAAATTGCTTGATATTTGCAAGTAATGACTGTTCTCTCTTAAAGCAAAACAAAGCCTTACTTGGTGACTATGCTTAAAATTTAATGCTTTTTTCTTATTTCAAGACTAGCCTAATTTTTTTTATTGTTATTCACCTTATTTATAGCAGAATTGCTTTGCTTTTGTGAAAATTGAGTTTGTTTACAAATGGAAAGAAGTCTTGTTAAAGAATAATATTTTAGACATTTTTTAGAAAATTAAGAAAAACATCACTACCCTTAAAGAATTATTTGAGATAAACTCATTGCTTTTTCTCTTAGTCTTTCCTGTCTGCTGTGATGATCTAACGTAACCTTAATATATGACTAAATGTATCTGTTAAAATATACTCTGTTTTTATGTATTATTCACTGTCTCTCATCATTTCTTTTTCTTCGCAGATGTTTTGGACAAATAGAAAATCAATTATTGAGATTTTAATTGAAACAAAAGAAGAATTTTAACTTACTATTAAGAACGGAGATATATATGCCGCCATATTCATGCAAAAATTGTATATATATTTTCAAAAGCATCTCATAAACTGGTGAGAATTCATGCACTCTGAAAAGTTTAGTCTTTTTGGAGAATCTTAATGTTACATATGAGTAAAACTTGGAGAGAAGGTATGTTTCTGTTCATTTTGAAAACCCTTGTCATGATTTAGATTTAGTGTATTTTATAGAAAAATGCACTACAAACAAATAACATTTTCATAAAGATTGTGGTTCTCTATTTTTAGAGTAGTCATATTAGAGAGAAATCACATTTTTGTGAAGTTTGTGGCTCTGTCTTTTCACTGTTGTCAGATTTAAAGAGCCATATGTGAACACACTCTAACAAGAAACCATATTCTTGCAAAATTTGTGCATCAGCTTTTTTCAGAGAAGCCACATTTGAAATACAATATGCAAACTCACACTGGAGACAAATCACATTCTTGTGAAGTCTGTGGATCTGTATTTTCAAAAAAGTCACGTTTGAAGAATCATATTCGAATACACACTGGAGAGAAACCATATTCTTGTGAAGTTTGTAAATCTGCATTTGCTGTAAAATCCTCTTTGAATCGACATCTGCTAACACACACCGGAGAGAAACCACATTCTTGTGAAGTTTGTGGGTCAGCATTTTCAACAAAGACAGTTTTGAAACGTCATATGCAGACACACACTGGAGAGAAGCCATACTCTTGTCAAATTTGTGGATTTGCATTTTCAACAAAGACAGTTTTAAAGAACCATATGCGAACACACACTGGAGAGAAACCATATTCTTGTGAAGTTTGTGAAACTGCATTTTCAACAAAGACACTTTTGAAACACCATATGCGGACACACACTGGAGAGAAGCCATATTCTTGTGACTTTTGCAGATCTGCATTTTCCCTTAAATCAAATTTGACATACCATATGCGAACACACACTGGAGAGAAACCATACTCTTGTGAAATTTGTGGAGCTGCATTTTCAATCAAGTCCGGTTTGAAGCGCCATATTCAAACACATACTGGTGGTAAATCTTATTATTGTGAAGTTTGTGGATCTGCATTTACACAGAAGGCATCTTTAGTGTGTCATATGCAAACACACACTGGAGAGAAACCATGTTCTTGTGAAATTTGTGGATTTGCATTTTCAACAAAGAGAGCTTTGAGGTGTCACATGTATAAACACACTGGAGAGAAGCCACATTCTTGTGACGTTTGCAGATCTGCATTTTCAACAAAGACAGATTTGAAGCGCCATATGCGAACACACACTGGAGAGAAACCATATTCTTGTGAAGTTTGTGGATCTTCATTTTCACAGATGTCGCATTTGAAATCCCATATGCCAAAACACACTGGAGAGAAACCATATTCTTGTGAAGCTTGTGGATCTGCATTTTCTGAAAAGAGATTCTTGAAGCGTCATATGTATACACATACTGGAGAGAAACCACATTCTTGTGAAATTTGTGGAAATTCATTTTCAGCAAAGACATCTTTAAAGCGCCATATGCGAACACATACTGGAGAAAAACCATATTCATGTAAAGTTTGTGGATCTGCATATTCTGAGAAATCAAATTTGAAGTACCATATGCAAAAACACACAGGAGAGAAACTATTCTATTGTGAAGTTTGTGGATCTTCATTTTCACAGATGTCACATTTGAAATCCCATATGCCAAAACACACTGGAGAGAAACCATATTCTTGTGAAACTTGTGGAAATTCATTTTCAGCAAAGACATCTTTAAAGTGCCATATGCGAACACATACTGGAGAGAAACCATATTCATGTAAAGTTTGTGGAAATTCATTTTCAGCAAAGTCATCTTTAAAGCGCCATATGCAAACACATACTGGAGAGAAATCATTCTCTCATGAAGTTTGTGAATCTGCATTTTCACATGTAACGTCTTTGACATGCCTTATGCAAAAACATACTTGAGAGAAATCATATTCTTCTAAAGTTTGTGGATTTTTATTTCCATTAAAGTCATCTTTGGTCTGTGATACTCAAATTCACATGATAAAAAATTGTTTGGACTGCTGAGTTGTCCGTGAATGCATCAATTCTAACGTAAATTAAAATATTTTTTACAAAATTTTATGGTAACAAAAAGTAATTTCTTTCAGTACAGATTGATTTCACATTAAATCAGCTAATTTATTTCAAATAAAATCTGTGAGAAGTGTATTTTTTAAAATGGTTTTATCATAATGAAAATTATTTGTTACCTACAGATCTGTCTGTATGAATGAATTCATAGATTTTACAGATAAGTAGAAAAGAGATTCTGATCAATATTAATTTAGTCTGAAATCTAAAAAGTATTTTGCTTCTGGAGAATATAAACTTTGTTGCTTCCATTCACTGTAGAAATGACTACTGAAAACATCCTCTCCAAATTTATTGACAAACAATAAAAATGGACCCCGTTCTTGATCACATCCACCATATTTTGTTCTTGTTTTGACTACTAAAATCACTTGACTGTATCTCTTTTGCATGTGAACATTATTTTACATTGTGAACTTTTTTGCTTTGTTACTTTTGATTTGCATATATAGTTTCTTTAGTATCAATGATCCTGATAGGTTTTTAACATAATCCTTCAGACCCACAGCTGATTTCAGTGTGTCCCTAAGATATTTAATGAGTCCCAATTAAAGTTTCTAACAAATTTTGTTAAGCTGCAAGGTACACCTGTTTCTATTTTTCCATCACCCCTCAAAATGTTATTTATACTGAATTGATTAAATTGATGGAAGTTTATTTTAAATTAATGAATTCAAAACTAAAACCTTATTGCCACTTAATCACAGTTTAATTAAGAGACTATATTTTTTGAGAAATATGACAGCAAACTTTTTAATTGACAAACTTGGCTTTTTGTATCTCAATTGAGTCAATAAATTTATAACACATGTTGCTATCCTTGATGTAAAAGAGCAGAGTGCAAAAGCATGAAGAAAGCCTATTTCATTAAAAATGTTAAAATTTTTTGAAAAAATAAAAATTCATTTCTGTTTTTATGTGAACCAGACACCATTTCTAATACAAACGGTTTACTTGGTGATTGTGGGACTACAATGCCTGTTATTACTGACAAATCTGAATTTATTAGTTTTCATAATGACTTTAATCCTGAAAGTCACCACATTGAACTACCTAAAGGCAATGGAACATGTAATATTACTCTCACTTTAAGCGACAGAAGAAAATATGCAAAATTTAATTTTAAGTTTTTGCCTTTATTTTTTTATTTTATGTAGAATATATTCTCAGTAGTAGCCACTACTGAAAAAGGGGCTTTTGTAAAATTTAGTCAATTCATATATTTTTTGTTTTATATCTGTTTATGAAAAAGTTTATATATATTTTTACAATACAATTTTAAACTCTTTCAGATCATGTGTGTTGATAAAAAAACTTGATATAAATTAAAGATATGTTAGAAAAATTTTATATGCAAATCTTTATGCTATTTTTGGCAGAACATTAAAAGAATTGCATTGAACTTTATTATTTTACAGCTGTTAGATTTTATTATTCTGGGGAAGATAAAAAATAAAATGCAAAGCTAGAATTCTGAATTTTGTTCTATAAATTTTTTAAATATAAAGTAGGGGTTTTATGTTAATTGTGTGTAAAGTTGTTTCAGATGATTTACATCATAAGTAGCTAAAGCAATCAAGAAGTAGATGTAAATTTAGCCATCAATTCAATAACTAAATGAATTTTTTGACTAGGTTTAATTGCCTTAATATTTGTGTATTGATGTATGCTTTTTGTCAAAACTTTGTCTTTTGCAAAAAAAATATTTTAAACATGCTAACAGTTTTGAGAAAAATGCCATTAACTTTTTATATTGTGTTTAATGTTTGCTCAATTTAAAAGAACAAGATAAATTGTGAATCGGACACTTGTCTAATCTGTAATCCTGAAACAATGCCTGACCAACAGCCAGTCTGGTTGAGTATGTTGGTCCAGTGGATTCAGGATACGGTGTTACATTATTGATTAACTTTTTAAATTTATTGCGATCATCCAGAATGGCCTGTAATTTTGAGTGCTACTTATGTTTATGACAAACTAATAGTTTTATCAACTCACCAGATAATAATACTGTTGTTATTTTTTAGTTGTAGGGATACTATTATTAAAAGAGTGTTTATAATTCCATTCATATTTTTATGATAAGATTCAGATATTGGAGGCCATTAAAGCAACCTACACTCAACAAAATTAAATTTCAAACTAATCATAGCACATTACATTGCATCTAGACACATGGCTCTGTTGTTTATATTACAGTCACATATGTGGTATGATGTCAGAACTGCATCATGAATTTAGGATCTGTGTCTGCTATTCCATCAACATTATCGTCACATAGCAATCTTCTAAATCAATGTAACAGAATCTCATCTTTACTGGTGAATATGTTTGTTTAAATGTTCGTATAAATGCTCTAAGATGGCTCATGAGCTGAAAGCTTAGATCAAGTACCAGCTTAATAAAAAATATCCAAATGTTGGACAAGATATGTCTTTATTTTCACCTGAAATTAAACCAATAATACAAAGTTTGGAATGGCTCATGATAAAACATAATAGACATTCATTGTCTGTTCTATTTAACAGCATGTTTAAATAATAATCAGCTACCTCAATATTATATATATATATATATATATATATATATATACACGCACAAACATACTTCACAAATTTTGTATATACTAGAAGCAAGGCACAAATTGTGCCATCAAAATAAGACCTTCATTTACTTCAAAGGGAAATTACACTGAACAATTTGCCTATATTATAATGTAACATGTTATACAGTTCAGTTGTTTTAGTACAATTTTCAATAAACAATACTAATCTAAAACATTTTCTCTTATCAAGAAATATTATGGCATTATATAAACTTCTCTTACCAAGAAGTATTATGGTATTGTATAAACATTTATCTATTTTTTGTTTATATTAATTATGACCTAACAAATGGTTTAAAATTTTATTCATTAATTAGACTTTTTTCAAATCTTTTAGAATTCTGGTTTGAATATATATTTTTATTCAATTTACCTAATACAAAAATTATCAACCTTATGTAGAATTATTCTTGAAATAGTAAAATTTTGAAGTAAGTTTGTAAACAAAATCAATCAGGTATTTGGTATTTCTGACATTTTTCAGAAAATCTTTGAACCAAAATGATCAAAAGTTAGTAAAAGCTGTTCTGATATTTGGTATCAATACTTACAACATCAAATCCTAGCTTTTACAGAGTGCACTTAGGAATTTAAAAAGAAACTGAAAAACCTACCTCCCCTACCATGACCACTTACAGAAATCTGTAATAGAGAAAAGATCAAAGAAAATGCAAAAAATATGCTATTTGCTAAAATGTATGTAATCCTGTAATGAACTGTTTTGATGAAGATTTTTTTTATGGTTCACCAAAATGATTCATATGTACATTGATGATAATGAATCTATATTACTCCTCAGCTAAACCTTTAATGAGCAATAAATGAGAAAACCATTTCATTGTTCAGCAAACTGATTCATGATATTTGCATTCATTTGAATAAATTTATGTTGCTCCTCTGCTAATTCCATTCTAATTTTGAAATGAACTCTGTTGATGAATTTCATGGGGCATCAAACTGATTCATGATATTTGCATTCATTTGAATAAATTTATGTTGCTCCTCTGCTAATTCCATTCTAATTTTGAAATGAACTCTGTTGATGAATTTCATGGGGCATCAAACTGATTCATGATATTTGCATTCATTTGAATAAATTTATGTTGCTTCTTTGATTATTCCATTCTAATTCTATATTAAGCTCTATTAATGAGAAGCCTCTTTCATTGTTTATCAAATTGATTCATTATAATTGCATTCATTTGAAAAAAAAGATCTATGTTGCTCTTCAGCTTATTCCACTCTAATTCTACTAATGAGAATCCTTTTTCATGGTTCATCATACTTGAATTCATTTCAAGAAATTAACTTTGTGTGAATTTATTCTTGTAATAGTCAAATTTTAAAGTTCGTAAGCAAAAACAGGCAGGTATTAGGTATTTATCATTTTTTTCAAACGATATTTGAACCTAAATGCTTGAAAGTTGATAAAGGCTATGAATCTAATTTTTTCAGCAATACTTATAACATTTTAATCCTACATTTTGCACAGAGTGCAGTTTTTATTTTCTAAAAGAAGAAAGTGAAAAATCAACTTACCATAACCTGGTCACATATAGAAATTTATAACAAAGAAAAGATCAAAGAAAATCCCCCCCACTAAAATCCTTTTTGCCAGGATTGTCATAATTGTGATAGAGAATGTAGTTTGTGTTCAATTGAAAGAGAATCAATTTAACTGACTAACTTGTTGGTTCTTTGATCTTTTATTTGGCTGCAATAAATTTCTTCCTCTTGTTTGCTTTGATATCTTGTTCACTTACCATTCATCCACCGCAAAAAAAAACAAAACAATCAACTATGTGATGATTATTGGAGCTAAAACAATTTCCTCTTCCCCCATCAGTAATATCAATATATACTTTTTGACAGTTGAAAATTTACATGTTCTTTTTTGCTTTCCCTCAACATGGCTGATGATAGCTTCCAAGAAATACATTTTTCTGGTTTCAGTCCTAGGCATGACGGTAAACTGCATCCGGTTGCAAGGTCTCTGATTGGAAGTTTGTGAGGAGCATGAAAACACCTCTTAACTGTTGTTGTTTCCAAGTCCACCCTGACCTGGATTGGAAGCACCTGTTAGGGTCCCAGGTATGGGCAAATAGTTAACTCCCAAACTGTAGTCAAAACACTATGAAAGTATAAAAATGGACTTTTATAGAAATATATATATAAAAATAGACTTTCATAGAAAAATATACAATTTTGAAGAAAAAATTATTACCATAATATTTTTGAAGGAAAAAAATTATTCTCAGCAAAATATTTTTGAATACCAAACTAGAAGACATTTTCAGTTTTCTAAAAAAAAAAAAAAGAATAGAAACAAAAAATTTTCATTAAAATCTAACTAAATCAATTTCTCACTAAAGCCGAACATTAAAAAAATAAAAAATACCATAAAACCCCATATTTTTGGCATTAAATAACTCACAGAGGTTGATATGCTGTTAAACAAAACTCAAACTCAAAACACCTTCTGCCTTATCAGGCTAACGTGCTGATCTGACATGAAGTAGAAAGATTTTATTGAATCCATTGCTAGATCAGTTGCTAAGAAAGTCTGTTGACTGTTGTGCAAGACAATTTTTCTCTCCAGAATTAAATTTACATATCTATAAGTCTACCATTTGTCTCTGGTTAGAATATTGCTGTCACATATGGTTTGATGATGTCACTATTTACCCTGAGCTCCTTGATAAGATTCAAAGAATAATCAGCAACATTATTGGTCCTGATCTGACAGCTCAGTTTCACTCACTTTTCCACCACCTTTTCTAGAAATGCTTTCAAGTTAATTGTTCATATGAGCTCTTTGCTATGGTACCTAGATTTTATGAATTTAAGCGCAATACTTAAATGGCATAGAAATCTCATCAATTTACAGTTGAACTGGTTAGCTGTAGCCAAAAGTTCTATATTAACAGTTTCTTTTACTTTCCCTTCTCACCTGTGGAACTCCTTTCCAATTGACTTCCTACTCCTTTCCAACTTACTAACATTAAAATGCAATACAATGTCAATCACTACCTACTGTCCTCTAATTACTCTTTTATTTTCCTGCTTATTATTAATGTTTCTGTTCCTAATTCTTCCACACCATGTAATCTCTTGTGTTTTTGAAGCTTTACTTTCTTGCTTCAAGTGATACCAGTTAAAATTATATATATACTTATATTATGCAAAAATATACTTATTTATGATCTGACATTAAGAACAGGATGGTTAAATAAGAAGACAAGAGGAAAAATATATTTAACTCGCTTACGCGTTTCATCCTGTGATGGACATTATCAAGGCAGAAAAATGAAATGAGCTTTACTCCAAATTAGATATCTATAAACAAACAGTGTTGGCAATTATAAAAAGTGCTCACAAATTATTCAAAAAGATTAACAGAAAATTGTTAGTTTTAGAATTCCTTCATGTGTAGTGCAATGTCTCAAGATGTTAAAATGAAGGGAATTTAACTGTTTTCTTAGGACATTTTATTATATATATATTAGTCTGTTTGAGTATCATTTCCATAAGAAAAGGTGAGATATATATATATATATATATATATATATATATATATATATTTTAATCACCCCGAGCAAGGCGGTAACGCCACTGATGTGCAGGGTCTTAAACAATACTGGCATCATTGTGCGAACCTGAGGAACCTTTCAGCCAACACTTCTGAAATGTTTCTGTTGGCATAACGCCAATAATCAATAAAGCTGGGCACAGGAAAAAATGACAAAAGTTTACTTACAAAAATGGGAGAAAGAATGAGCTCATTTAAAAACAAATGTTAATAAAATAATTAAAATGTAAGCGGGGTGTAAATACACAGCTCTACAAGAGTGCTAAAATAGAAAAAATAACATTCACAGACCCTCCAATAGTTGTAAGGAGTGAATAAATTGCTCTTTCTGCCTGCACAGGCTCAGCTGATGAATCTTAAAACAAACAGCTTCCAACACTCATAAATGATGAGCTGAACTAGCAATGTGCAGTACAGAAAACAATGTGTCCTTGTATCGAGAAGCATACTCCTGATTGTCGAGCAAATACTGACCTATCACTTATACCGGAACTGCCTGAGTTGTCTTTATAGACCGTTGAGGGCTACACAAACGGATATTTGCAGGAACATGCTGCAAAACTTGTGTTTCCAACCTAAGATTGGTTTGTTCTATGTAAATTGCATCACAGCGGCATTTGAATATATAAACAACAGAATTTTCAAAAATAGGACAACCTATCTTTAGTAAAGGAAGGAAACACAGTTCTAGTTTGAAAGACAGCATGTAATTTCACTGAAATTATCCAGATGAAACACATGCTGAAACCTTATCAGTTATAATTTGACACCTACTACCAAGCCATGGCAATTTTAAATATATAGGACAGCAACTAGGTCCAAAGACTACTGACGATAACATCTGATTTTCCTAGACATCACATAATTGACTACATTACTAGGGTAACCATTTGCCTCAGAAATACCTTGCAGGTACACAAGTTCACTGTCCAAACATTCAGAGGAACAAATTTTAAGGGTACGGTGAACCAGAGTCTCAATCAAACTTATCTTGCAGGACTTTGGAACGAACGAGTTCCAACTGGTATATAAACCAGTATAAGTGAATTTCCGAAAAACTATAGTGATAGAAACCCCGTTCCTGTGCTGAACTACAACATCCAGAAATGGGAGAGACTTCTATACGTCCATAGTAAATTGAAGAGAGGGATGTATAGAATTTAACTAGGCCAAAAATATTTCAGCATCACTAGCACCATCAAACATTGAGAAAGTATCATTGACATAGCTCAAATACACTAAGGGCTTGTTCACCATCTCAAATAGTAAGTGCTCAAAATGACCTACAAAAATATTGGCAAGAATAGGACCCAAAGGACTGCCCATCGCAATACCATCAGTCTGAGCGTATATTGTGCCATCAAAACTGAACTCAACTCCTTCAGTTGCTAACCGCATACATTTCAAAAATAGTTCTTTCGGAATGACAGCGAGGCCCAAATTGCCTCTGTATAACATGTCAACACAAATGTTAATGGTCTCATGTCGTGGTACATTTGTGGATAGACTGATTATATCATAAGATACCATAAATTTATCTTCAGAGGAAAACTCTAAGTTTCTCACAAAACTGAAAAAGTGAAGGAGTCTTAAATGTTGTATGTGGACAGTACGTCAGACACAGGTTGGAGTAACTCTGCCAACCATTTGGCCAACTCGTGTTGTAAGTAGCCCACCATAGACAAAATCAATCTAAGTGAGACTCCTTCTTTATGTACTTTAGGAACATAAGTATTTTTAAATGTTCACCTTATGAATGTGTCATCTTTTTTCTTTTGATTTTCTTACATTTGATGCATGTGTGAGTTCTTTGTGTTAGCAGTAAGTCATTTTTTCTTTATTTGAATTTTCCTTCAGTTCTCCAATCACAGAGATGTTGACACATGAATGACTTTTAAATTTGAATTGGGGAATGAGAGGAAGCCAAACCAAGAGTGGGGAACAATATCAAAATCAATTAAGAGCATTCTGAAGACACTGATCCAATGAAATGATTTGAGGTTTAAATATGTTGCAGCAGTAGCATTCATCTGAGAAAATATGTAAACATTGAAGAGATCATATATAATGTGTGAGCAGTTTAAAGAGATCAGTTCTGTTATAAACAAGCATATGGTTGCAAGAAGAATTATGACAGGCAGCTGTAAATTTATCTCATTTATTGGATAAATATCGATGAGTGGTTCATGAAATTGGTTGTTCTTAATTCTTAGCCGGTTTGTGTCAGATGTTGGTATGAATTGTTTTAGGCCGACCGTCTGTAATTGTCTGTAATGTCCACGAGGATATGAGGTTTCCCAAAGTGATTGTCCTAATAAAAAAGGGGATGGATGGTTGAGAGAAAAGAAAAGGGAAAAATATACATCACTCGGAGAGTGAGTTGGGTAGTTGGTAGCTCTTTGATGTTCTCTCTTTCCTTCTGTAATTGTGACATTGATGGGTTTTTCCTTCTTTCTTCCTTGCTGACAATCTGTGAAGCAAGAGGAATAAGGACTGGTGTGATGGTGGGTGAGAAGGTAAGGCAGAGGCATTGCTGATCAACCAGCTATGTATCAGCCTGTAAGCCCTTCTGATAAATTCAACTTTCTCAGTGATTTATATAGCAAAACCAAATAAAGCACAGGTTTGTTAGATTTCTCAGGTTTTCTTTCCGGGTATGTTTTCGGGGTTCTCATTCGCTGATTAATATATTCACATATATGTGTGAAGAAAGAAGAAATTTGTGGTGTTAGTTAGCAATCTGGCTGTGCTAGAGTAGGCAAGAGCATAACATATCCATTTACAGACCAGTCAAACAATACTATTTAGCAAGTGGAACTCGGAGCCTGTTTTAATGGGTTTTTGAGACAATGTAGAAATCCAATTCAAAGCCAAAATTGTATGTGTGCTATGCAGATTTTGAGTGTTTTCAATAAGTGACTGTAAATCAGAGGACGTGTGACATTCAGTTTTATAACAATTATTATATCTTTGTTAAAATATGGAGCAAGTGAATTCAAGTATCGTAATTAATTTTGATGAACTCTGAAAGAGGCTTCTCATCAATAGAGCTCATTGAAGAATTAATGTGGACTAAGCAAAAGAGTAACATAGGTTTATTAAAATGAATGCCAATATCATGAATCAGTTTGGTGAACCATGACAGAAGCTTCTCTTCAAAGAAGCTCATTGCAGAATCAAAATGGAAAAAGCAGAGTATGACACTGAAGAAGAGGAAAGTATGACACTGAAGAAGACTTTACTAACTGGATGATAATTGTTGAAATTGAAAAGTTGAGAAAAAATTAAAAGCAAAATGCATTGAAAAATCATGTTCTAAAATAATACCAAGGAGAATTGAACCCACATTTACCTAGACATAAATCAGTAAGACTGAGCAGAACCAAGATTACTAGCCTTCCCACTTCCTGCCATTGAGAAAATGACCATTGATGTATCCCCTAAGAAATCAAATAAAAAAATGTTTTGATAAAGAAAACCAGATAGTCACCAAAATAACATTTAGGATCCTTCTGGAAAAAACAGCCACACAGAAGAGAGGCTACCCTTATGTGTTCATTCAATATAATTTCTTTGACATTCATCCAAAACAGTTTTATGTCCAACATTAATTTGGATTCCTTTGGATACAATTGATAAAAAAAAATAATTACTATTTTGGAGTGACAATAGACAAAAACACTTTGTAGTTTTGCTGATTCTAAAAACTGAGGAAACAAACTTTTAAGCTTGGGAATAATTTTCTTTCTCATCCTTGATAATTTTTGAGTTGTCTAGTTGACCAAGAAACAACCAACATGGAACAAGCTGATAAAGATTTATGACTAAAAATCATTTTTATTTTTGCCTATGCCATCTGAAAGTTGGATTTGTCACAAAACGTCTACATTCTGAGAAAGTGGGAGAAAAAAAGAGAGAGCGATTAGCACTTCTAATATGGGGCAATGGTGTGAGATGAGATATAAATTGAGTTGGAGTTAAAGGGTGACTTGATTGCTATAACCACTCTGTAAAAGGGAACAACCACTAATTTGAAAAATCACTTGAGTAAGTATATATTGGGAATATAGAATTTTAGAAAAAGTTTCATTAATTTATTTGTTTGAAAATTATTTTTAATAAATACTCGTATTTGAGTAGATACTTTTTTTTTATTTATTAAACAGTATATTTATATATATCAACTGGCCTGAATATTCAAAACATCTTGTTAGGAAAATATGCATCTTCCAGATATGCCAGGATAAGACAAACGTATACAAACAATGCAACAAAGTTTCAACAAAAACACATGCTCACTACTTTTCAACTTGACAATAACAACAGACACAGAAACTTGGTGACTAACTCATCTCATCAGATACTAATCTGTCTGTTATCTCAGATACATCATATATATAGGGGTATGGCTAAGTCAATTATTATTAGCTAGCCAATCTCACTACAGTTTGATTAATTTATTTGTTTGAACATTATTTTTAATAAATACTCATATTTGAGTAGGTTTGTTTTTTATAATTAAACAGTATATTTATATATATAAACTGGCCTGAATATTCAAGAAATCTTGTTAGAAAAATATACATCTTCTGACAGGATTCAAATCTTTGGCTCCCATACACATAGGAGAAACTGTCAATTGACCTGATTCAGCCTTGTTTAACCATGAAAGATTTCATGAATAAACAAGTCCAAATTAAGCCATATAAATATATAAGTTCTTGATTTCTCATCATATTTGTAACTGCTCTGGTTTGTATATTAATGTAAACAAACCTAAACAAAGACAATTCTACAAAATGTTACAGCAAAATAAGATAGAATTGGAATTAAACAACAGTTTTTAATTCATTTGTTTGAACATTTTTAATGGATACTCATATTTGAATAGGTATTCTGTTATTTGGAGTTTTTTGTTTTTTTAAATTAAACAGTATATCTATATATATCTACCATCCTGATTATTCAAGAAATCTTGTTAGGAAGATATGCATCTTCCATATATGCCAGTATATGTTGGTTAATTCCTGGTCATAATTTTATTTTGTGTAGCAGATGTATATGTGGAACCAATGCACAGATAATTTATTTACAGTGTCTGTGTTTGAACAGTCAACATTTGTTTTATGTAGAAAATAGGCATGACAGTTTTCTGTATATAGTATGTATACTCTTTAATCAAGATGTCCTTCTGATTGACAAACACCTTTCACTAGACATTAGCCAGATGTGAGTGCTAAGAAGGCAAAACAAAATGAAAATGTCTTCTTTGCAGGGATTCCAAGTATCTCATCCCGACAACAAAACAAATCTCTTTTTAAAGATTTTTTTAACTTATTAACTATTATAATTAAAAAATAAAAATGAAAACAATAAAAAATATTTTTGCTAAGATTTTTTAAGAATAATAATTTCAAAAATAATTTTTCAAAAATAATGTTGTTCATTTGTGAATAAGTTCTGAAAGTTCCATTAAAATCCAACAAGTAATTATTTATTTTTGCAAGAATTTCTAAATTATTTTTTTCTTTTTACCGATCCATAGTAAAGATTTGGTTACCCGCTAATGAAAATCAAAGCAAGATTTTTACCAAAATTTCGAACGTGTTAAAAAGGATTACAGAATTTTTTAAAAATAATTTTAAAATATTTTGATTTTTTCCTCTTAAAACAAACATTTTGAATTTTGATGGAAAAAGTTTGTTTTTAATTTGGAGCATTTTATCTTCATACTATGCTGTTTTTCACCAAATTAGTGAAGAAGGTAAATGGGAGAGATTGAAAAAAAATTATTCTCTTAGTAACTTTTGTTTCTCAGAAACACCAAACTGCCAAACACAACTACTTACTTGTTGAAACATATACAATTCAACCACATGAGGCAATATTAATTTCAATTTTTTTTGTGAAATTGTATCAAAATTGTCCACACACATGGTGATTTAAATGTAGGAAAATATCTCTGAAAAAATAACGTAAGTGAACAATAAAGTACTCGGGAAAGGCCAGGTGATTACAAATGAAAAAAAATATTTGGATTAATGGCATCATGCATCCAATTTTGAATAAGTCCTCTCTAAATGAAGAAAAACATCTTGGAATTTCAAACACAGGTAACAAAATCTAGACTAACACCGTTTATTTTTTTTTTACTTCGGTGTTCATAATTGAAAATATTTTCCACGAGAAATCTGTTGTTTTTATATCGTGTTTTATTTCATATTATTTCATTCATTGCGTTATTTTTTCAATTTTGACATTATTATACGAACAATACAAATATTTCTTAGGTTGACAGAGAAAACCCCAAAAAAATCATTTGATTTTAAACACAAAGAAATCCAGCCCGTTTGTTTTTTTCGTGTCGCGTCGCGTTTTCTGGTCGAAAAGGTAAGTGGAAGAATCGAAATGAATTTGCTTTAAAAAAATTGGTAAGGCGAATCTGTAAATAACGATTTCTTTTGAAATGTTATGCACAGATTCACCTCAACATGTATTTTTGTTTCTTATTGTTTGTTTTGTCAATGTTTTCAAAATAATAATACATTCTCAGCTATGATTTCATATTTTCATCACATCATTTATTTTGCATAAATAATATTTTTAATTTTAGTTTAAAAAAGGAAACCGTACTAAAATAAATTTTAATTTTGTTATTTCGCTTTTGTGAAAGGTTTTCTTTTTCAATTACAGTTAAGTTTCGTTTGGGAAAAATGAGTCTGGACATAACGATAAAATACTTATCCTCTCTTAAATCTTTAGTGCACCGCTGACACACACACACACACAAATGATTTTTATCTAAAATTTCGAACGTCTTAGAAAGGATTAAAAAAATACTTTGGTCTTTCCTCTTAATAATAAACATTTTCACGATAAAACCGTGTTTTTATGAAGTCTGTGGTGATTTTTTTTTTTTTTTTTTTTTTTTTTTCAGTAAATTAGTGGAGGTACCTATTTCATCTGTTAACCCACCTTCACTTCAAATTTGTGAAATTTTAAGAAGTTAAGTTTTGTTGCGATAATTGTTTAAATGCAGGACTCACTGGTGAATATGAATCAGTTATTTATTTTTTTATTTTGCCTTTATTTCCGAAAATTGCTTCCAATAACAAAATAAAAATGCAATATGACTATGATATTATTTGATTTGATAAGCTTTTAATTGCTTGAATAAATAATATAAATTAAGGACATTAGTGACTATAGTCTGAAGAAAAAAAATTTCAATTAATAATGAAACTTTAAAAGAAATGTTTTCATTTGTTTTTTTTTTTAAATTAAAATAATTTATAAAGTTTCAAAAATATTTTAAAAATGCTTCAAAGATTTGTTGGGGTTTAGAAACTTATTTAGTGAAGGTCCTGTTTACTAATCGAAAATTCAAAAGTTTAATACAAATCATTTTGCTGTTTTATTTTTAAAATAATTTTTTGCGTGTATTTGAGCTTTTTTTTTTTTTTTTTGTATGGTAATTTCTATGTGTAAAATAAAAGGTCATGTTTTTCAGAGTTTCTTCCTTTTACAGGATAGAAATTTGTACAATTATGTCATTTGTGATCGCCATACACTTATCTATGTCAAATCTGTCAACACATATGGTAGAAAGTTCAGAAACTTGAACTCTGTGTTTTATTCTACATTTCATGCTATAAATAAGTAATAATTGTGTAAATTAGATTAATTTTACATTAAATTTGCTAATTTCCAAATATTATGTATCACATATGTATATTTTATTTTTGCAAGGTTTTTAAAACCAAGAATTAACTTTTGTTTGCAAATGTGTTGATAGCTTAAAATGGCTGAAAAATTGAAAGGTTAAAAAAAAATTGAAAATTTTAGATTCCCACCAATATAATTTCTGTTTGAAATACACCAGAATATTTTGCATACTGGAAATAGTAAATGTAATCATTTAGCTTTCAACTAAAATAAAAGTTTCAAGAAAATTCAATTTAAAATTTAGATATCGAAAACAAGTGGAGGTACTTACATTATTTGGACTATTGTCCTCATCTTTGTTGCCATGTTTATGATGTTTCAGCCATTGTACGATTCGGCCTTCTTCAGGTGCTAGGAATTTTAAACTGAACCCTTTATTGCAATCATTGTAGTATATCATTCTTATTCCTTGTGCTCCCCTTTTTCTCTCCATATGAGTAAAACCCCCAACAGATGAGGATATGACTAAAGACTGTGTGTACACCATTCCATATAGCTGTGGAAAGAAATATAAAGTAAAAACAGGTAACCCCCCTTAAGGTAAGGCTACAAGAACATCGCAAAACTGAAACACAAGGGGAGATAGAAAAATCAGGCATGACTGACCACATATGGAGGGAGAAACAGTCTCACCGCTCCCTATGTGATGAAGTTGAAATAATAGAGAACACCAATGGAAACTACGTAAACTTAAGGAATCAGCACATATGCTAGCTTACAAAAATCTGCTTAGCTGACCAAGCACAGAAATGAATCCAATATAGGAACCAATAATACAGAGTGCTAGAGAAAATCATTAGCGTCAAAAAAGATTGCAATATGAGCTCTGGTGAAAATAGTAGAGAAAATCAGTAACATCAAAAAATTGCAATATGAATTTTGGTAAAAATTTTTTAAAACCATTAGGTTTATAAGTCCCAGAAATTCACTTACTGTTGATCTCAAGGACTCATAGCCCAGTGGATATAAACATTAATTAATTCTAAGTCAAGTGACTTGACCCAAAGAGTTGTGAGTTCAATGCCAACAAATAACTTAGAGAGTTAAGTGGTTTCACACAAGGAATGATGGTGATATACCCAGTTATAAAATGTTTAGTTCAAAATAATGAAAATTGTGTAAATACTATCTCATCTTAGAAGTATTGACAAATACTTCTGGCATTGACCTTTCAAGGCAATGATATTTTTATTTTTTTCAATCATATCACCCCGAGCAAGGCGGTAACGCCACTGAAGCGCAGGGGGCTACATAAGAGTGAAAAGATTGGAAAAGAAAAAGCCGGGAACCACATCCTAAACCGGGAACAAGAGATGAGCCTCTTCACCTGTTCAATAGACGTAGGTGGAGTGTGAACCAGGCGATAGATTAGTCTATCTACTCCAATTGAAGTCTATATCCCCTGTTGTTAGATCAGTTCACATATTGACATAACTCATTTTCATTATAAGTCTCTTATGAATTTTATAGTAAAAGAAAATGTGCAGTTTAACATGATTAGAAAAAATTAAAAAGTCTCAATTCTAAATAATTTGTATTAAGCTTTTCAATTTTTGATTTCTGGAAGAAATTTAAAAGATGTTGAAAAATGGGCAAAGAAAAAATTAAAACAATTTTTTTAAAAATTCATTATCCATCAAAATTTTTTTCTCTTCACAATATATCTTAAAATTGTTATTCGTAAAACCAATTAAAAGTTTATCTGCATTAAAAATAGCATAGTGTTAATGCATTTTTCATTTTACTATTTGAAGCAGATTTTCAGTAAAATGGTCTCATAATTAAAAAAAAATTGCATGATTTACCTTCCTTAATGAGTTTTGCATTTAACTAATAAAAACAATTGGTATAGAGAATGTATTTCTAGAAGTTTTATGCAATTGGTGTGTGAGGTAACAGATGTAAAATAAGTATTTTTACCATTATTTTCTAAAAATAATAATTGCATAAATAATTTCATTTATTTGTGAATAAGTCCTGAAAGGTTCATTAGAATCAAACAATCAGTTGATTTTTGCAAGAATTTTCAAATTAATGTGTTTTTCAACACCAAAAAAAGACTTGCATAATATTGTGTTTTCCTTAGTAGTCACATTATGTAAATATGATGTGAATCATTGACAGCAAACAAAAAAAATTTTATCTGAAATTTTGAATGTGTTAAAAAGGACTAAAAATATTTTGAAAATAATGACAACAAAATTTGATCTTTCCTCTCAATAATAATAAACATTTTGATGTTAAAACTTTGTTTTCATTAAGTTTGAGCCCTTTTAACACTGTGCTATGTCATTTTTTTCAACATAGGTTGGGTTTCAATCCTGGCTAAAAGCAGTCAGATGTCTAAACATACTGATGAGCTGTGATACCTTAAAACAGGTCTGTCTGGAAATGATTATATATATATATATATATATATATATATATATATATTTGTTGTTTTTTTTTTCACATCTGTTACATCCTCACCTACACTTCAATTAATTTCAGAAAATTTGTTTTGTTAGTTAAATGCAAGACTCTGTGGAGAATGTAAATCATCTATTTATTGTTTTTCAAAAAGTAGCTGTGTTTCCAAAAATCTACTTCGAATAGTAAAATGAAAAATGCATTAAAACTATGCTATTTTCTTTCTTATTTTTTTTTTTTTAGAAAATCTTATTAAAAAAATATGTATTTTACATGTATTACCTCCACTTAATTATTTTCATGAAAGTTTGAGAAATTAAATTTCAGATTCTTCATGTTTATATTAGTCAAAAGCAGGACTTCTTAGAGAATTTAAATCTTTAATTTGTCAAGCAGAAACAGCATTTACCAAAAATCTATGACCTGTAAAATAAAAAAAATGCAATAAAACTATGACATTATTAGAAAAGCTTTTAGTTGCTTTTATCAATAATATATATTGAGGATATCATATTCTGAAGGAAAAAAATTTTCAGTGAAAAAATTTTTACAAGAATTACGTTCATTTTATTTTTCTACTTATGATGATTTATAAAGCTTCAAACATTTTTTAAATTTCTTCCAGACACTGTGTGTATTTGTTTATTAAGCTAAGTAAAGACTATATTTACTAATCAAAGAATGAAAAGAGTAATACAAATCATTTCACATTAAGATTTTTAATATAATTTTTGATTTTTTTACATGTTTTTTAATCTATGAAATGTCATAAGAGACATATTAAAATGTCATGTGTTTCAAGGATTGTTCTCCTTTCAAAATGTTTACTTAGGTTTCATAAATTTATGTAAATTTTGGTCAACAATACTGAGATTCTCATCACATCTGGCTGTCATCACTCACTTTGCAAGTCAGAAAGATAAGAGCACCATGATTATGAAATACTTTTATTCTAAATTTCATGCTATAAACCAGTAATACTTGTTTCAAATCAAATTAATTTAACTTTAAATGTGCTAATTTTTCAAAAATGACATATCACAAATGTATATTTTATTTTTGTAAGATTTTTGAAATTGATAATTAACTTTTGTTTACAAACTTGTCAAAATGGATGAAAAAAATAACTTTTGAAAACTCTAAAACAGTTGCAATTCAAATAAATATAATTTCTATTTGAAATACATCAAAGTAATTTGATTACTAAAAATAGTAAATTTAATCATTTAGCTTTCAATTAAAGCCTAAATGAAAGCTTCAAGAAAGGTATTTTTTTAAAATTCACTTTAAAACTTAGGTATCGAAAATGAATGGTGGTATTTACTGTTATTTGACTTTGCTTTATTTTTATGACCTTTTTATTAATAAAAATGTAATGAAACTAGGGCATTATTTAATTAGAAAGACTTTTAATTGCTTTTATAAATTAGATATATTAAGGACACAATTTTCTTAGAGGAAAATTATTTTGATAAATAATGAATATTTACCTTCTTTTTTTTTTAAGAAAAAATAAGATTTAAATCTTTTAAAACTATTATTTTTGGCCATTTCCGATCATATCATTAAGCAAAAAGTATATTTACTAATCATGGAAAAGCTTAATAAAAATCATCAAACACCAATATTTTTAAAAGGATTCTTAATTTTTTTTATGTATAGAGGTGCCAATTCTTTTAAGTACATTCACACTTGACATGATTTACCTTTTAAGTTTAAAACACTTTTATGCTGAGGTGCTTTTTTTAAAAATACTAACAGTTTGTAAAAAAGGGGCAATATTTACATAAACATTTCCTTGCCAATATTATATGAATCATCTTTTGTGGACATTTTTTGTGGACATTATCATTTTTATTGGATTAAAAATCAGAATTTCTCCAGAGTTCTATCTATACCTTTTGTAAGACTTGATGATGTTAGCATTTTATAAGTAAATGAATTCACTCTAGTAATCACATGAAGCATCTTCCCTTGCAAAATTTCAAAGGAAAATTTCTGTAAATATTTTTGTATTATTAAGTTCTGGAAATTTTATGCATAGCCCATACTTAGTTGATTTATATTGGATTTTGAAGGCCAAGTTTTTCTTTTTTATATTTCTTTGTTTCCATAAAAGATTTCATTGTGCCTTATTATAATAACTATTTGAAATACCTTTTCATAATATCACTTTCACAAACACATTTGTTTTTATAGAGTTTATATAAATTGATTTTATATCAGAATTTTCTTATCAATCTCACAAAGATGTTTTCCTTGAGTTGATATCCAGTTATAATGTTTGATTCATATCAACAAATTAATAATTGCCACATTGAAATCATCTTCTTCATACATACAACTTGTGAAAATACAGAATTGCTTGATATTTGAAAGTAATTACTGTTCTCTCTTAAAGCAATACAAAGCCTTACTTGGTGACTATGCTTAAAGTTTAATGTTTTTTCCTTATTTCAAAACTAACCTAATTTTTTTATTGTTATTCACCTTATTTATAGCAGA
The DNA here is from genome assembly GCA_037127315.1 of Ascarosepion bandense. NCBI lineage: Eukaryota > Metazoa > Mollusca > Cephalopoda > Sepiida > Sepiidae > Ascarosepion > Ascarosepion bandense. The sequence continues at coordinate 4,888,412 of JBBBDQ010000328.1, read as the reverse complement.
ATTGCTTTGCTTTTGTGAAAATTGAGTTTGTTTACAAATGGAAAGGAGTCTTGTTAAAGAATAATATTTTAGACATTTTTTAGAAAATTAAGAAAAACATCACTGTACTCTTAGTGTTTCAAGTCAAAAGGAATTATTTGAGATAAACTCATTGCTTTTTCTCTTAGTCTTTCCTGTCTGCTGCATTACTGTGCCTCTGGGATGATCTAACGTAACCTTAATATATAACTAAATGTATCTGTTAAAATATACTCTGTTTGTATGTATTATTCACTGTCTCTCATCATTTCTTTTTCTTTGCAGATGTTTTGGACAAACAGAAAATCAATTATTGAGATTTTAATTGAAACAAAAGAAGAATTTTAACTTACTATTAAGAACGGAGATATATATGCCGCCATATGCAAAAATTGTATATATATTTTCAAAAGCATCTCATAAACTGGTGAGAATTCATGCACTCTGAAAAGTTTAGTCTTTTTGGAGAATCTTAATGTTACATATGAGTAAAACTTGGAGAGAAGGTATGTTTCTGTTCATTTTGAAAACCCTTGTCATGATTTAGATTTAGTGTATTTTATAGAAAAATGCACTACAAACAAATAACATTCTTATGAAGATTGTGGTTCTCTATTTTTAGAGTAGTCATATTAGAGAGAAATCACATTTTTGTGAAGTTTGTGGCTCTGTCTTTTCACTGTTGTCAGATTTAAAGAGCCATATGTGAACACACTCTGGGAAGAAACCATATTCTTGCAAAATTTGTACATCAGCTTTTTTCAGAGAAGTCACATTTGAAATTCAATATGCAAACCCACACTGGAGACAAACCACATTCTTGTGAAGTCTGTGGATCTGTATTTTCAAAAAAGTCACGTTTGAAGAATCATATTCGAATACACACTGGAGAGAAACCATATTCTTGTGAAGTTTGTAAATCTGCATTTGCTGTAAAATCCTCTTTGAATCGACATCTGCTAACACACACTGGAGAGAAACCACATTCTTGTGAAGTTTGTGGGTCAGCATTTTCAACAAAGACAGTTTTGAAACGTCATATGCAGACACACACTGGAGAGAAACCATACTCTTGTCAAGTTTGTGGATCTGCATTTTCAACAAAGACAGTTTTGAAGAACCATATGCGAACACACACTGGAGAGAAACCATATTCTTGTGAAGTTTGTGAAGCTGCATTTTCAACAAAGACAGTTTTGAAGCACCATATACGAACACACACTGGAGAAAAACCATATTCTTGTGAATTTTGTGGAAGCGCATTTTCTCTGAAATCCAATTTGAAGTACCATAAGCGAACACATACAGGTGAGAAACCTTATTCTTGTGAAGTTTGTGGATCTGCATTTTCAGCCAAAGCATGTTTGAGGCGCCATATGCGAACACATACTGGTGAAAAATCTCATTGTTGTGATGTTTGTGGATCTGCATTTGCTGAAAAATCAACTTTGAAGTACCATATGCAAAGACACACTGGAGAGAAGCCATATTCTTGTGAAATTTGTAAATCTGCATTTTCAACAAACTCACTTTTGAACCGCCATATGCGAACACACACTGGAGAGAAACCTCATTTTTGCGAAATTTGCAGATCTTCATTTTCAACTAAGTCAATCTTGAAACGTCATATACGAATACACACTGGAGAGAAACCGTATTCTTGTGAAGTTTGTGGATCTTCATTTTCAGGAAAGACACATTTGACAGACCATATGCGAACACACACAGGTGAGAAACCATTTTCTTGTGAAGTTTGTTCATCTGCATTTTCAGCAAAGAGAATTTTGAAGAATCATATGCGAACACACACTGGAGAGAAACCTTATTCTTGCAACATTTGCAGAACAGCATTTTCTGCAAAACCCACTTTGATTCGCCATATTCGAACACACACTGGAGAAAAACCATATTCTTGTGAAGTTTGTGGATCTGCATTTTCTGGAAAATCAAATTTGACTTACCATTTACAAAAACACACTGGAGAGCAACCATTTCCTTGTGAAGTTTGTGGTTCAGCATTTCCAAATAAATCATCTCTGGAAAGCCATATGCGAACTCACACTGGAGAGAAACCATATTTTTGTCAAATATGTGGATCTAAATTTGCACAGATATCATATTTGAAGTACCATATGCAAACGCACACTGGCGAGAAACCACATTCTTGTGAAATTTGTGGATCTGCATTTGCAACAAAGGCAATTTTGAGGCGTCATATGCAAACGCATACTGGAGAAAAACCATATTCTTGTGAAGTCTGTGGATCTGCATTTTCAAGAAAGACACCTCTGAAGTACCATATGCAAACACACACTGGAGAAAAGCCATATTCTTGTGAAATTTGCGGGTTTGCATTTTCTATGAAATCATCTTTAAGGCACCATATACGAACACACACTGGTGAGAAACCACATTCTTGTGAAGTTTGTGGGTCTGCATTTTCCCACAAGTCAAATTTGCAACGTCATATGCAAACGCATACTGGTAAGAACTTTGCCGATCTCTGTTTTCCAACAGTTCAAATTTGAAGTGGCATATTCAAACACACACTGGCAAGAAACCTCATTCTTGAAAGTTTCTAGATCTGCATTTTCCCATAAAGACATCTTTGGCATGCCATATGCAAACCCAGACTTTCTTTAAGTTTGTGGATTTGTAACTCCATTAAAGTCATCTTCAGACTGTGATATTCAAACACAGGGTAGAAAACATCTATGCATATTTTGAACTCCGGAATTTTGTGTGAGTACACCAATTCTGAAGTCACTAAAAAATGCTTTTCTACAAAGTTTCACAGTAAAAGAAATTATTATTTCTTTCAGTACAGATGAATATAACTTTAAATCAGCTACTTTTTCTAAAATAATTGTTGGAAAAAGTATATTTTATGTTTAAAGAATTTCATAAAAATAATTATTTGGTATTTACAGAACTGTCAGTATGGATGAATTCCTAGTTGCTCATTGGGAATATTAAATTTCTTGGTTTTATTCAATGTAGGAATGACTGCTGAAATCATCTTCTCCACCTTTATAGTCAAAATAAAGGAGATACATGCTGGGATTTATTCCTAACTAATAAAAATAGACTCCTCAATCATATCCACCATAATTTTGTTCTTTCTTGTTTTGATGTCAGAACGCTACAGTCATTTGACAGTATCCCTTTTGAATGGGAACATCATTCTTACATTGAGAACTTTTTGCTTTGTTACATTTGACTTGTATATGTATTTTCTCTTTAGTATCTTTTAATCTTGATACATTTTTAACATAGAGTTTCTCAGACCCACAGGTGGTTATTTGAAATTGACTGAAAGGTGTTTGTTTCTTGTGTTTTTGAAAAAATCATCATTTTTTTTAACTTATGTTAATTGCAATGTAATTGTCTTTATTGAAAAAATTTCCAAAAATAAAATATTCTTTTCTGAAACATTATTTGAAAAATATTGGTTGATTTAAAGTATAATTAATCTGTTTTGAAACAACTGTTTGCATTAATTGTAAAATATTGCAGAGATGTATTTTTTAACACAGTGGTTAGCTGTTTATTTTAACTGTTGATGTATTTGACAGCTTGATGCCAGATGGATATTTATCTAATGTTGTTCTGTAGGGGACATTTATTCTCTTTAATGTAATATTTTATTGAATTTTTTAAATTTTTGCTTTAAATATATCATAGTGTTATTTTTTGATAATGGATGTTTGTATCTATAAAAATGGACATTCACAAAGATTACAAAATACATTTAAAATATTTGTGTTTGAAGATTTGTATTAAGCTTTTTCCATTTATGATTATCATCATAATGGATGAAGCTAGTTTTCTAGTGAGCAGCACAATGTGCCTCTTTTGGATCATGACCTCATAGCTGCATCTACTGCTAGGAAGGTTGGGTCACTGCATCAAGTCAGGAAATTTTTCTCATCAGAATCCATTTTGCCAATTTTTAAATCTACTATTTGTCTATGTAGTAAATACTGTTGCCATATCTGGTTGTGTGTTCTTGCTATTCATTTTAAGGTTTCAACAAAATCTTAAGAAGGATCTGTATCAATGATGTGATATAGCTTCCCTCTGTCTTTTCTACAAGTATTTTCATAGCAACTGCTCTGATGAGCTTTTTTTACCCTGGTCTCTTGACTACATGTATTTACCTGTGCTGCTAGGTTTGCATGAAGTTTCCACCCTTTTGCTATCAAAACAGTTAAATGTAACTGCTTTTCTACTCTAATGGTTTCTTTTCTCTCACTTCCATTTGCTTGCTTCCCTAATAGCTACAATCTCCAAAAGTTTAAATGCAACATCAATTGCCATCTCTTTTCTACTTGATTCCCATCTATCTCTTATCTTTTCTCTGTACCCTTTTTATTTGCTCATTGTAACTCCTTGTGCACCAGTTGCATTGCTGCCTTGCTCAGGGTAAAATGATTTTTAAAAATTTTTTAAATCCATGAATGTAGTTTTTCCTTAATAATATAATTTGAAAGCATAATATTAATACAGTATTTGAAAGCTTATTTAATTAAATTTTTATCAAAAAAGGCAAACAATTTTTGTGAGAATTCATTGAAAGAAATTTCTGAAGACAATAATGTCCTTCATGCATCACATGTATAAAAGCATTTAAAAACTTTTCTGATTAAGTAATGTTCTAGTTTTATTGCTGTTTTTATTTTACGAATCAAAAACTTGGGAAATTAAAAAAGGAATAAAGAGAATGAACATGCAAAAGCAATTGGAAATATTGTATCTTGTTTATTTTTATTGACCTTCCCATAAAGAGGGAGATATGAGAAGGTTAATGAATGTACTCACCGATTTGATTGAATTGGTTGGGTGTTGGTGCCAGTCACTGTACGAATGACTACTAAAAACTCCTCCTCCCCAAATTTCTAGGCAAATTCTAAAACATGCATACTAGGCTTTGTTCCTAAACAATAATAATAGAGCCCTGGGCACCTCGACATGGTGAGTAGCAAGCTTGTCTTCCTAGAATCATTAGACTTGAGTAGTGAGTTTGATCTTTATTGGGTGCCCCGTACTTTTTCATGATAATAATGGACCACTTCTCAGTCACATTCGCCATTTTTTTGTCCTTTTTCTTGTCTTTGTTCTTCTAATGGCTTTACTTATCAAGTTCATTGCGTGACTCTATTTGTTGCAAAAGCAAGTTATTTAAACTATGTTTTGACTCTGTTTTTGTTCTTGCTGTAACTTACTGTATTTTTGTGAACATTTTTCTGTTACAAAGAGTCTCCATAGCCAACTTTTATACCAATGGTATAATCATCGCCATCAGTTTGGACAAACCCAATTGAAAAGAAGGATGTGGCCTATTATGACTGATTGTATAAAGAGTGTGGGGTCTTCATCAAGGAAAATGAGCTGGTGACAGGTTTATACGCTCTTAATGTTGTAACAATAAGAACAATCTCTTTGCTGATTGCTGTAAGAGGCTTTAAAAAGGTCATGACTCTGTGGGACATACTGCTTTGAACAGAGGCAGCAAATTTGCTAGCAGGAAGTGTTCTGACAACAAAAAATGTTTGAATACAGAGTATATGGGCACCCATCAAACTCAAATTACTGTTCATGAAGTGCCCATGGACATGCTGAGTGACCATGTGGAAGGCTTTTTCATGCAGTTTGGCTCTGTGGAGGAGATATCTCATGTATCAAGCAAAACAGGAGTGGCTACAGAGGACTTTCGTCTTCAGGTGACACTAAATTGGACAGAATTTTAAAACATTCCCAACATACTGCTGTACCAAGGAAAAAAAGTTGTTTATTGTTGTCAAGGTCCCACTGCTGGATGTGTGTGGCCACAGGACACTTGTCCAAAATATGCCTGGCTAGGAATCTGGTGACCTGGATAGATCCTTAAGTGCCATGATGGGTTGCCTTTTTGGTTGATTTCGCTAAATATATGACATTTTTACAGCTTTAATAAAGGTTATCTTGATAAAGTAGAATTTTTTCAAAAATGGTCTTTTAGGTTGGCTTTCTTTGCCTGGATAGAATTTTGGTAAATTAAACATTTTACAGTAGTTTGACAATTACACAATTTTAAGAAAAATACCATTAACTTTATATTGCATAAAAATTCTTGCACAACTCAAAAGGACATTATTCAAGATTAATTTCTTTATTTTGCTATTCTTTTGCTATTTGTTAATATTTAAGATGGGCTATGATAATTTTCCTTTTTGGTTGTTTTTTTATAGATATATATATGACATTTTTACTACTTTAATAAAGGTCATCTTGATAAAGTAGAATTTTGGAAGAATGATCTTTTTGGCTAGATTCCTTTGACTGATGAATGTGCACTTTAGTTATTTTCTGTAGATATATGTAACATTTGAAGATATTTGCATGAATTTAGTAAAAAGTTATAAAAGAAGAGCTCTATTTAAAAAATGTACTCAATATATCTGCAGTTGGCAGCAATGACCATTTCAATATGTGGTCAGAAATCATATATTTTGGATATTGTGCAAACATAGATATTTGTCCATACTTTTTAGATGAGATAGAATTTACATTATTTATACTGTTCAGACTGTTGTCCTCATCTTTATTGCCATGTTTACGATGTTTTGATTATTGAACACTTCAACTTTCTTCAGGTGCTGGAAATATTTCAACTGAACCCTTTATTTTGATCATTTGGGTATATAATTCTCATTCCATGCATGATGCCACTTGTGGTTGCCATACAATTATCTTCTTTTAATTCAACTAAGTTATTTGTTCACCACTGCTGTAGCCAGGTATTGAACTCTTTGGGTCAAGTCACTGGAATGAACCAATACCTATATCCACTGAGCCATGAGGATAACTGTGTAAATAATCAGATATTTTAGAGTGTTATAGGGGCATTGATTGATTCCTTCTCAATTCTACCCCATGTGTAATAGTTTAATGGATTCAGATATAAACAGCTATAAGGTTGTATGTCTTGGGAGACTAGATCATCTAAGATGTAACTGATTCCTGAGTCATTCTGGACTTACAGGATGGTGCAGCTTCTTGTTGGTAAGTGTAAGATCTTCCTTTTCTTTATATCCAAGGTCTCGTAACTTTCTCCAAAAACTTTAACTCTGCTCCTGAAGAGTCATGAGCAGAAACCACAAAGGTGTGTGGATGGGCAAGTCAGGCTCTCCTGACAGTTTTTTGTATATCTTCTTCATGTTGATGGTTCCACTCAAAAGTCTTGGTCCCTCTTTGGATGGTTCTATGCCAAGAAGATCAATTTTCAGCAGTGGTTTACCAGGTCATAGGGTTAATGTTAGCCTGTGTCAGGGATGTTTTCAACTGATCCTTGAAGCATCATTTTGGGCCTCTACATAACCTTGCTGCTGGTAATTTCTTCAAACAGGATACATGGAGGTTGAATAAGACAAGTGACTCGCCCAGTAGAGGTGAGATTGAAGGTTGATAGCCTTGATACTGGGGTGAAATGTCCAAGAGCAGACCCCATTATTAGTGTTATGGGGAAACATCCTCAGATAATGGATTCTCCCTCCTATATTAATAAGAGTTAACAGGAAGTTCTTGGGAAGTTCATAGGAGTTCTTTAGAGTTCTCTTGGAGTTCAGTAGAACTAATAGGCAGTTGATATTAGTCGGCAGTTAGCCGAATACTAAGGAGTCAGCTTTCAGTAGAAGATTACCAAGTTCCTAACATTTGGGTGCGTTAAGTCAATTAGCAACCGACATAGCACAATTATAACCTTTAGTGTGAAAACTACTCCACAACAATTAGTTCAAAATTGGATTGTTGAAATTTCATTCTGTTAATCAGGGAATAATTTTAGATTCAAAAATTTTCTGTTCCTTTATCAAAAAGAAATGTGTACTTGTCTTTTAATAAAATATTTTCCAATTGTAACATTTACCTCTTTCCCTGTTGCAATTATGTTTCAATCTCACCTCTGCTGGGCAGATCATATGACCTACTCAACTTCTATGTATCATCTTGTTTGGAGAAATTGTCAGCAGCAAGAGGTTATAATGTTCTCTGAATAATTCTCTTGAGTAATTCACTCAGAAACAATCTCTTAATGTTGTACAATGTAGTAGATAAGGAATTAATTAAAATCAACTCTTCTTCACTTTTACAAAAATTCTCAATGATGTGTGAAATCCTGGTTTTCCCAAATAGAAAAAGGATTGACCATGTGCTTCATGAAAAAGTTGAAACCAGATTTCGCAAGTAGGTGTTAAAATGATTTTTGACCAATGGGAGTGACTTGGAAGGACTTAGCGATCCAGTGCGAAATTTAAAAGGACATATAAATGTCTTCGAAACATCAATCAAGAGAGAGATGGGAGCAGCAAAAGAGAGACACATCTAAAATGTAACTTAAAACATCAAGCACCTTTCCCTTTCTCCTTATCTATTTCAGCAATTACTACTAGAACATTTTGTATGAACTCTACCCTTAACCTCTTAATAATGTTTCTAATTGAACATTAACTTCTACAACTTATGTTATTCCTCCTTTTAATAAATTTCTATTTTAAAATGCAAAATGTACATTTTATTATTCCACTCTTCTATACTAATCCACACATTCCCACTGACTACCAACTTTCTGATATTATAATTCTGCATAAAACTTGTAAGCTATAGGGAGTTCAGTTAAGTATGACACAAGGTTGAATCAAAGAACATTAACCAGCTCCCTACACTTCAACACTATCCAAATGATGCAAATCACTGAATACTGAATACACTACACAAGAACACAAAGAATACTCACAAACACCAGAACACCAAACACTCTCAGACTTCTGTCTCAGTCCTTTATACATATTAATGTCATTGGTTACATGATCTCAGTAGCACAATTGATTCAAACAGATACATTTCTTTCCTGAAGATCTGTGTTCGGCTACATGTGTCATTAGTGACACTTTCTTCCTACATAACAGTTTGCTCATGCCTTTTTATTAAAACGACAAGACATGCACTTTCTTCATTCATGTTTTAACTTAAAGCACATGATCATGATAAGTCAAAAACAGACAGGAAATATAGCCACACATCAGAAACATGTTCAGAGTCATTTAAATAATATCTACATTGATGTTAATTGTTGAGTTGATAAGGACATATTGCAATACAAGATGAAGGCAGAGGAAAATGTCAAAAAATGACCAGTGCGCTATTTGATTTTCACAAGATATGGACAGAGAAAGTAGAAATCCCACCCATAGTGTCATCGCTAACGTCAGTGCAATTGGTGTTGCTTTGGTTGGCTTGTTCTATTTGCTGTTGTTTGAAAAGAATTTAATGGCATATGTGTGTTGTGGTGCATTGGATATCGGTTCAGAAGGAGAAATCAGGGAGCCAAGTTCGAATTCTAGCTGAATTCATTGCATTCACTTACATGCAAATACCCTTGGGAGAGGTATTAATCCGTCTCTTCCAGGTATGGGTTAAATAATAGGACAGATTGGGTTCTGTAGCCTTGGTCGGCAACCAGTCTACTGCAGAAAGCAATGGTAACCTACTGTGGGATAATCTTCCGCCCAGTCAGCCATGTCTCTTTCGAAACATGATCACCCAAGTGTGTATCACGTATGGCACTTAACTGACTGACTGACTATGAAATTAAAATGGATAATAGATTTGATAACTAACAACTGTATCTTTAACATGATCTAGAGAATAAATCAACAGTCAACCGAAATACAGAATGCTGCAACAAAAGATTTACAGCACAAAATTTTTTTTTCTTTTCAGAAATAGCGAGTCACCAGAGAAAAGATTAGAATAAAATTAACATTCAACTTTATATCAACCCTCTGGTCAAATTTGATTAACATCACGTAAAATAGAGTTTCTGAACCTGTGCTTGCAGAAGTTTTTCCAAATAATGAACTGAAAGAGGTTCTAATTTATGGACAACATTGAAGTTGCAAAACTTACCTGCACATATTGGAAAGGACATTTAAATTAACTACTGAAGTTTCACACATTGTACATATACAAGAAGCAAGATACAAATCACATTATTACTAAATCATCAAAATAAAACCTTCATTGACTTCAAAGGGAAATTATACTGAACAACGTGACTATATTATAATGTAATATGTTATAAGGTGCAATAATTTTAATGCCATTTTCAATATACAATGTTAATTTGTTAATAAGAGCAACATAGATTTATTCAAATGAATGCAAGTATCATGAATCAGTTTGATGAACCATGAAAGAGGCTTTGCATCAATAGAGCTTATTGCAGAATTAGTGGAATAAGCAGACAAGCGACATACACTGATGTGATAGGGATATGTTAGAAAATAATATAAATGGAACTTTGTCTCTGTGTGTGTGTCCGTTATCTATAAACTCCAAAACGACTGAACCGATTTTCTTTAAAATTTATACAATTGTACTATAAGCATATGCGAGTGTTCTTAGCTAGGTTTTGTGTCAAGGTACCCCCGATAAATATCGATAATTGAAAAAATCTGGTTATAGAAGGAGTAGTCCGATTTTAATCAAATTTGATGCACTCATAGACAAAGACATAAGAAACGATATTCAGAAGTTTCAAGGTTGCAGTTCTTACAACAGTGCAGAAAATCGATAATATATATATATAAAAAACAAGATGTTTGTGTGTGTATCTGTTTATCTGCCTGTATGTCTATTTTTTCAGCACTTTTATTTTAGTTTTTGCATCGGTATAATTGTAGTTCTTAGTCTCAGCCATGATACCATTTACTCAGAGGACTTAGTTAGCCTTCAAAATTCAGTTTATGACAAAAAAACTTATTTGATATCGATACTAGGAAATCAAAATTTGACTTGCATCCATTCATTTTTCTTTCAGTCTATGGTTTCGCTTTAACTGGAAACGACTATTGCTTTTTAGTCTTTCGTGCCAATGTCCAAAGAGTCTGAGCTCCAGGACCATGGATTAGTTTTAAAGCTTTCATTACAACCAAGCAACGCTGGGCTATACTGCCAGTAGAAAATTAAAGCATTTATTTGTTGGTAATTATCCTAATTAGTGGTTCACAATTGCTATTTAGTTCATTTAGTTATAGGCAGTATAGAATTAATGCAGATGAGATATTAATTAATTAAGATATTAATGTAGATAAAATATACAACCTCTCCATTTTGCAACCTCCAAATCTGTCAGGTCTGTAATCCAACTGTTAATAAATGAGAGTTAGATATACGACTCAGTTTCTTTGTTAAACAATCTCCTAACTTGGCAATAACCTGAGAAAGAAACTTTATCTCTCGAGATTTGCAGTTCAACTTTGTGTTGTGTCACATGACTCCACAAGTGTGATGTGATGTGCTGTAACCATAAGTCGATCATATTTCCATGAATCATTATTTAACTTTACATGTATTAGCTTAACTGTTGATTTCAAAAGGTTGTCAGAGAGAGTGGGGGTGTCAGTCAGTTAAGTGCCGTATGTGAAACACACTTGGGCGATCATGTCTCGAAAGAGGCATAACTGACTGGGCAGAAGATTATCCCGCAGTAGGTTGCCATTGCTTTCTGCGGTAGACTGGTTGCCAGCCAAGGCTATAGAACCCAATCTGTCCTGTTATTTAACCAATAACTGGAGGGAAGAGATGGATTAATACTTTTCCCAAGGGTATTTGCGCATAAGTGAATGCATTGAATACAACTGGAATTCGAACTCGGCCCCCCCGATTTCTCGTTCCGAGCTGATATTCAATGCACTACAACTATATGTACTTTTGAATGGTCAGAAGGTAGGGGTCATCAAAATTTTTACAGTTATATAAAGGAAAAGTTAGAGGATGTTAGTTTAGTAAAAAAATTATACAATATGAAATATTAACATTAAGAAATCTTATGAAATTAAAAATAAAATTTTCTGAAAGTTGGTGCTCACATAATTTCATAAACACACAACACATTACAGAATTTCCAGAAAAAATCTACACTGAATATTTTATAAAAAATTACTTTTCATTTTTCAGGGGCTGTCAAGACTTTATCTGTAAATATAATTCAAGAAAATGATGTGAGCACCTTTTTTATATAATTTTTACGTATTCAGCAAGCTTAAAAATGTTGGAAAATATTCTCCGTAATCTGATTTTAGAAATGCTGACTTTAAATTTACTATAGTCATTGCTTTTATTTTCTGATAACATTGCGTATGGTCAACCATACTTTCAAAAATGGAAAATTACATAATATCTAATATACATTAAAAAAATTTGGAGTGGACCTGAAGGAGACTACCACCACCTTTAAATTTGTTGTCTTTCATTTTTTTTTTTACTTTTTTTAGTGTAATTTTATTGATTACATCCTAAACTTTTCGATTGACAAAAAAATTTGTAAAAATTTCAACATTTCAACAATTTTTTTTGGATGGGGGGGGGGGGGGGGCTCAGTTTTTTTATACAACCTTATAGTAAATCAATCCTGTGCAATAAACTATTTTGCTTGCACATATTCAACTACTGAATCCATTGCGAAATTTTTGAATAAAGCCATTCTTGGAGTTTCCAAAAAAGATGCCATCATAAAACCTAAAAGAAAACTTGTAAAGACAGAAACAAGAGCTACAACTTGTCCCAAAAAAACAAATAAAATCAACCCCAACACAAGTGGTTCCAAAATGAAGGATTGATTTACTATAATGTTGTATGAGAAAGTGAGCCCCCACTAAAATTGTTTAAATATTGAAATTTTTTCCAATTCTTTTTTATAATCGGAAACTTTATATAATAATTGATAAGACTGCTGAAAAAAGTAAAAAAAAATAAAAAACAATAAATTTAAAAGTGGTGGTAGTCTCCTTCAGGTCTTCCAAAATTTTAATTATTTTAAAAATTTTGATGCAAAATGATTTTGATTAGGCTTTTCAATTTTTGATTAGTAAATATAGTTTTCATTTAATAACAACATCACTGAGTGAGATTAAACTAATGTAGAATTTTAAAAAATTTCTAAAAATTATTAAAATTAAAAAAAATGAAACAATCTTGTAAAAATTAAATATTCATCAAAAAAATCTTTTTCTTAGAACAATAGTGTCCTTAATAAATCTTATTCATAAAAACAATTAAAATTTTTTTCTAATTAAATAATGTCAGTTTTAATGTTTTTGTTTTTTATTTTATGATTTGGAACAGATTTTCAGGAAATGAGCAGCAGACTGAAAAAAAAATTGGTGATTTACATTTTTATAAGTGCTCTGCTTTTAGAAAACATAGAAATACACACACACACACACACACATAAACATATCTAAATCTAAATTTAAACTTATTTATAAATGAAACTTTGTCTGTGTGTGTGTGTATCCGTTACCTACAGACTCCGAAACAGCTGAACCAATTTTCTTGAAAATTTACACAGTTGTACTATAAGCATCTGCAAGTATTCTTAGCTAGGTTTTGTGTTGAGGTACCCCTGATAAATATCGATAATCGAAAAAATCGGGTTATAGAAGAAGTGGTCCGATTTTAATTAAATTTGATACACTCATAGACAAAGACATAAGAAACGATATTCAGAAGTTTCAAGGTTGCAGTTCTTACAATAGTGCAGAAAATCGATAATATATATATATATATATATATATATATATATATATATATATATATATAGAAGGCAAGATGTTTGTGTGTATCTGTTTATCTGTCTGTATGTCCTTTATACAGATCCACAATTTTTATCTGATTCTCACCAAACTTCACACAAATATTCTTTAGGCAGAGTCTGAGCTCCAGGACTATAGATTAGTTTTAAAGCTTTCATTACACCCTAGCACCGCCAGGCTATACTGCTAGTATATATATATATACTAGCATCATAGCTCGGCATTGCCCGTGCAACTCAGAACATTTTAGTAGTAGGAGATGATGCCAATGAGAGGAGTAGATGGAAATCATTTACAAATGGTTGATTTCCTGCATGAAATATTTAGCAAAAATAAAAGCTTTATTTTTTTTAATTTTATTTTCTGAAGTATGAAATATTAAATCTGAAAAAAAAAGACGTAAATAATCAAATTAACCATTGGCACTTTTTTTTTAAGTATTTTGTTTTTGTTTGAAAAAACACTTCTTTTTTTAAATATTTCTTTTGTATCAAAATTACAGGGAAAAATATTAACATTTTTTGTTGACCAAATGAATTTTCAAAACATCGGAATAAAAATTAAAGGCTCATTTTTTTTTTAATAAAAAAATATTTTAGTCGCATTTGACACATGTGATTTCATTTCTGTGACTTAATTTAGCAACCTTCTTAGATCTTAGATGTTTTATGGAGCAAATGTAAACAATCAGCTCCATTGGCCAAAAAGTGCGAAAGAGAAAATTGCTGAACTTAAACTCAAAAAGTATGTGTTGACCTGGCTTCCCTGTAGATATGTGTCCCTAGAAAGTTTGAATGGTGTAGCTTAAAAAATGTAGGTGTGCACAGACTCACAGATTGCCTTTTATATATATATATATATATATATATATATATATTTTCAGTATTTTACATTTGACAAATAGCTATTTCTACAAGGTCTAAGAACCTGCATTATCAACCCCAGCCAGACGAAAAATGAAGAAATTCTAATATGAACATGTAGAAATAGCTATTTCCCTAATATAAGACATTGAATTTACATATGAAATAAATATACATCTGCTCTGTAAATTAAATTTACACTGAGCTTTCTGTTAGGTCAGTTTATATTTAAACTACTGTAAATAGGATCCACTGGGAATATTTACCAAATCTTCTCCTGGATTTAATTCTGGATATATATATATATATATATATATATATATATATATATATATATATATCATCGTCTACAAACAGATCTGTTTCACTGTATCATAACTCATCAGTATGGTTAGACTCCGATTGCTTTTAACCCAGGATTGAAACCCAACCAAATTGGCATCAGTTGGTGATTCTACCTCTGGGCCATGGGCGCTCGGTAGAAGAAGGCAGACTTTTTAGCATGTATATTATCGTTACACACGCCCAATAGCCAGAGTGCTCTAATTCATTACTGAATGAGCGATGCGTACATGCCAGAGTAACTACTGTTTTTCAAATCTACCATTTTTCCAGAGTGCTCAATCAGGGTGTGAGAGCATAAAAGGCTCTCACACTCTGAATATGACAGACAATGTGTTAAGCTTTTATATAATTTTTTATGTGATCTTATAATTTTTTTCTTTTCAGGATGTAAATTATGTAAAAACTGTCCCAATGTTTTATTTTTCCAAGTACTTTTGGCTATACTTTTAACCATTATCAAGGAGGAATTTGATTTCACATTTATCTGAATAACGTGTTTGTGTATTAGAGTCATATTTATGTTTTATATTCCAGAAACAGGGAGCACATTGTTTTTTTTTTAATCATATCACCCCAAGCAAGGCGGTAATGCCACTGATGTGCAGGGGGCTACATAAGAGTGAAGAGATTAGAAAAGAGAAAACTGGAAACCGCGTCCTAAACAGGAAACAAGGGATGAGCCTCTTCACCTGTTCAATAGATGTGGGTGGAGTGTGAACCGGGCGATAGTTTAGTCTATCTACTCCAATTGTTTAGTCTATCTACTTCAATGTTGTCATGTTCATAATTGTTGATATTATCAAGCATTGGAGTTTTCATTTTGTAGGGGGGAATTTTTATATAATTTACTTCCTGAAATTAAAAAAAAAAATAGTAATGTAAAATCACTTGAAAAATTATATCAAAAACTTTACTATAACACCTTGTCTTTCAGTTTTAATGAAACTTGCACATACACATACATGTGTGTGTATATATATATATATATATATATATATATATATATATATTCATCTGTAAATTCAGAAAAAATTTAGAGGGGAAATAGCCATTTTCAACATTTTTTTTTTTTGTTTTTTTTAATCATATCACCCCGGGCAAGGCAGTAACACCACTGATGTGCAGGGGGCTACGTAAGAGTGACAAGATTGGGGAAGAGAAAACCGGAAAACACATCCTAAGCAGGGAACAAGGGATGAGCCTCTTCACCTGTTCAATAGACGTGGGTGGAGTGTGAACTGGGCAATAGTTTAGTCTAATTACTCCAATTGGAAAAAAAAATGAAAAGGAGTGTCAGTTTACATTGTCAACCTTGTTTAAACAAAGACCGAGGAAAAATTCTAATACTGGAGGCTTGGTATAGTAAAGAAAAGAGTGGGGGAGTATTGGCTATTATAGGGTTAAGTTAGCGGAATCTTAGTAGTAATTTCTTCTCTGGTAGTGGGAGGTATGTGGCTTGATCATTGGGTTATGGGTGGTAGGTAGGAGGGAAAGGTAACTGCTTAGCCAAATTTTTTAAAAATTCTATTGTCTAAGCTAATTATTGCAATTTTAATTTATTTCTGTGATGACACATATTAATAATTTTTCTACAATTATTCAGAAGTACATTCTGATATTAAAATTTTATTTTTTTCTGTTAAACCTAGATTACATCTATCTTTTAAGTTGTTAGGGGTCCTAGCCTTGCCTTGCCTATCAGCTTCCACTTTATCTGTGGATTTAGGTTATTTTTTTTAATTCCCAGTACACACAAATGCCCCTTGGGAAAGGTATTAATCCGTCTCTTTCCTCCAGTTATGGGTTAAATAATAGGACAGATTGGGTTCTATAGCCTTGAAAAGCAATGGTAAGCTACTGCAGTATAATCTTCTTCCCATTCAGTCATGTCTCTTTCGAGACATGATCGCCCAAAGCATGTATCACGTATGGCGCTAGAGCTGACTGACTGATTTTCGGGAAATGGCTGTGTGATATCTTAAATTGGGGTTAGTGAAGAAGTGCCTGTGTGTAAAGCCGTTGCTTCCAAATTACCGCCGAAATTTCGATATAAACATTATATTTCTCTTTATTTTCTTTAGGATAGATTTGTCATCCACATAAGCCTGTTTCACTGTATCACATCTTATCAGTGTCGCTAGACATCTACTTGCTTCTGGCCGAAATCGAAACTCGACCGATTTGGTGTCAGTCGGAGTCTCTACTCCCTAAAAACCATATATATATATATATATATATATATATATATATATATATATATATATATGATGTAAACATTCATAAAAATGATCTTTAAAATAGAGAAATTGAATGTAAATAAATGGAAAATATTTTTTAGATATTTCAAAATATATTTACCGATTGTCTCCCTTGTTCATTGACGCATACAAAAATACTCTTTATTTTTACTTTGATTTTAAAAAGAATCGAATAATTTCACAGATTAATGTTTGTATTTTCTCCTGTTGTTTTCTCATTTTCTTCTAGTTTTGAATTGTTTAAGAAACCAGGCGAAACAAGACAGAAACGTGTAAGTTATTCTTGAATCCTATTTTTACAAAACGATGCATCAACAAATTATTCAACTAATTTAAAGATGTTTTCATTTTTTTTATTTTATCTTTAGCTTTTTTTTTGGAGGGTTGACAAGATGTACGCTTCTCCCCCCCCCCCCCCACACACACTTTTTAGCATTTATGCTGATCGATACTAAAACTTCAGTTCAACTGCTATTCATTTTAACAAGAAGCCCTTTCTTTTTTTTAATGTTAGGTTTCCTTATTTTTTTAAGTGGTTTCTTGTTTTTATAAACAGAAGCACAATAAGTGTCAGATTAAAATTTTAAAAAAAAGTATGGGGTACAATCGTATGAAAAGAAAAATAACTTTTTCGCCAAGATCTTCAACTACTAAAAACAAAACGAAAAACTCTTCTTTTTTTTTTAATTATTCGAAAATGCCTAGAAACAACAACAAAAAAAGCATAGCAATCATCATAGCATGAAGGAAAAATGCCCTAGGGCCTAAATTTTATAAAAATAAAGTTTTTCCGTCAAAATATTTCAGAGGAAAGAACAAAAAACATTTTTTAAATTATTTATTAATCCTTCCTAACACATTTTGATTTTTTTCCGTCAGCTGATTACCAAAACCGGAGTTTTCTATGCAATATTAATTTTAAAATATAAGACTAATTTTTTTTTCCGGTGAAGAACACCTTAATTTGGAAATTCTTGCAAAAATCAAATAATTGTCGAATTTTAATGAAACTTTCAGGACTTATTCACAAATGAATGATATAATTTTGAAATCATTATTTTTAGAAAATCTTGGCGTATAGGTCCAATTTTATGAAAAACAAAGTTGTTTACACTCGGTGAAATGACGCACGGAATTTCAAATTTGCTTAGATCTGGGAATACCATCTATTGGAAAACAGCAAGAATTTATTCAAAGTCCTAATAATTTAATTTTTTAAAAATGAAAACAGTTTTTGTAAAAATTCATTATTCATGGAAAAAAATATTTTTCTTAAGACATCAGCGTACTTGGTAAAGTTTTGATTTGTTCCTCGAAGGCCTTTACCCCTTCGAATCTTTCAAAAACATCCTTAATTCCGTGCAAATGTATATGCTGAACTCAAATCGATAATTGTCTATTGAAGAAACCTACCTTTTTTCATGTTATCGACCAGAAAAAAAAAATCGGACTATATCTCACCCCTTACCACCGTTCTCATATCTGATTCACTGCTGAATGACTTGAGGCGTAGGATACTTATTTCGGCCAATTTACTTCCTTTGAGCAATTACTCCGCGATTTGTTTGGTTTTGGAACTCAATTTCTGCGTAATAATTACAAAAAGGAAGTAAAAAGGCCTAAAAATCGGCAAACTACGCAGTGAATAACATATTTGAAGTGTGGTTATGGGGTGAGATAAACAGCTACAAGAAGATTGATATTTTTCTAGACTTTAACTTGAAAAAAGGTTGGTTTTGTCAATAAACAATTATCGATTTGAGTTCAGCATTTACATTTGCACGGAAATATAGATGTTTTGGAAAGATTTGAAGAGGTAAAGACCTTCGGGGAACAAATCAAAAATTTACCACGTACTTAATAAACCTTAAAATACTTTGAAAGATTTATTTGAAAGCTGATAGTATATTAAAAAGCTAATCTGTATGAAAAGAAAAATAAATTTTCCATTATATAAACAAAAAAAAGTTCACTCACCAAACCATTTACCATCAAAATAAGCAAATGTAACCGCTAATTCTACTCTATCAGTTTCTTTCCTCGCACTTTCTGCCCATTGAACTCCCTTCCCCATGCTTGTTTCCCTACAATCTCCCAAACTTTAAATGCAACATCAATTGCCATGTTCTACCGCCATGACTCCCACCTGTCTCTTACCCTTTCTACAGTATCACCTATATTATATACTTTTCTGCCATCTGTCTCCTCTCATTGTGGTAGTATTGCCTTGCTTATGGGAAAATGATTATAAAACATGTTCACCACTTACTTGTTACACAGATTTCAACCATATGGGTCTAACGAGGCAGTGATAAAACTGATATAGTTGAAGCCTCAGTAGCAAGTAAATGATGAACATTTCATTAATATATGTATATATATATATATATATATATATATATATATATATATATGTAAATAGGTGTGAGTTTGTAACCCTGGATTTCATGTTCTTGTGATTGTCAGACAAACTGATGAATGTTTTTAAAAAATTGGCTATATGTAGGGCTGTGTATATTGGTGTATTTTTGTGGAAGTGGGAGGAAAATTTGTTGTCATGACAGATGCAGATATATACACATTTGTACACCCATTGACGTGCGCAAAGACACACACACACACACACACACACACATACACACATCCGCCCACCAGGGCACGGCATATATATATGTATATGTGTGCCATTGCGCACATACATACGCATGCAGTTGGTGTATTCGAATAGTGTAGCGATGTCAACGCACAGACAGTTATTATATACATACACTTTTCGCACACACACACATATATATATTAATTCATTTCTTTAAACATTATTTTTCATAGATACTTGTATTTGAGTAGATACTCTATTTTTTAAAATTAAACAGTTTAATTATATCTACTGGCCTGAATAATCAAGAAATCTTGTTAGGAAAACATGCGTCCTCCAGAATCACAGCTCATTAGTACAGTTAGAAATCCAATTGCTTCTAGCCAGGGTTGAAACCCAACCGAATTGACATCAGTCAGCAATTCCACCTCTGACCTATGGGTGCTCAGTAGAGGAAGGCAAACTTTAGCATGTTATATACAATGTAAATACATGCCAGTAGCCGAGAATGTTCAAATTCATTACTGAATGAATTATATATATGTATATGTATATGTATATAGATGTCTCATTAAAAATGACTAATGAGGAAGATTTTATTAATTTTTTTATTTAATTTATCCAGTATTCTTACATGTTTCCTTTTTGCTGGAAATAAGGAGTGTAAAACTCAAAAGGAAACATGTAAGAATACTGGATAAATTAAATCAGAAATTGAAATTTAAAAGAAAAATTGCTGTTCAAATATATATATCATCATCACATCCATTACACCCAACAGTGTGTAGGGCAGCAACTTTTTGTTACTGTTTCCGTAACAAACTGTTTTTATGGGATAGGGTTGTTAGCACTATGCCTAACCCTCAAACCTGGAGGACTGGTGGACCATTCTTGGTTCTTACACTTACAGCACCTGGTATTCACAATCACCCATCTAAGGTACTGACCAAGCTCAATGTTGCTTAACCTCGTTGATTGGAAGAGAACCAATGTATCAACACAATATAGCCATAGACTCAAATATATAGATATATATATATATATATATATATATATATACACTAGCACTATAGCCCGCTGTTGCTCGGGTATAATGAAAGCTTTAAAACTAATCCATGGTCCTGGAGCTCAGACTCTTTGGACGTTGGCACGAAAGATTAAAAAGCAATAGTTATTTCCAGTTAAAGCAAAACCGTAGATTAAAAGAAAAATGAATGGATGTAAGTCAAATTTTGATTTCCTGGTATCGATATCAAATAAGTTTTTTTCATCGTAAACTGAATTTTAAAGGCTAAATAAGTCTTCTGAGTAAATGGTATCATGGCTGAGACTAAGAACTACAATTATACATACTTAGAGCCAAACTAAAATAAAAGGGCTGAAAAAAATACAGACATACAGGCAGATAAACAGACACACACAAACATCTTGCTTTTTATATATATATATATATTATTGATTTTCTGCACTATTGTAAGAACTGCAACCTTGAAACTTCTGAATATTGTTTTTTAAGTGTTTGTCTATGAGTGTATCAAATTTGATTAAAACCCGATTTTTTCGATTATCAATTTTTGATATTTATTGGGGGTACCTCAACACAAAACCTAGCTAAGAACACTCACAGACGCTTATAGTACAACTGTGTAAATTTTCAAGAAAATGGATTCAGCCGTTTCAGAGTCTATAGGTAATGGACACACACACACACAAAGCTCCATTTATAAATAAGTTTAGATTAGATTTAGATTTATATATATATATATATATATAATTTAGAAAACATTTTAGATATTCTACAATTTCATGGGTAATACATATTTCGCAGCCGGAAAAAAGCTACTCATCAGATTAACTGTTGTATCTTTTGGGTCTGGCGAGCAGTTTTTTTCAGGCTGGGAAATACGTATTACCCATGTAATTGTAGAATATCTAAAATTTTTTATGAAGTTTTTTCTAAATTATATTACTCTGTTAAATAAATAAATTTAACATTGAGTTCTTTTGAGTTCATCTCTATCGGAATTTACCTGACTTATATACCAAGTATTCTATGTTATATATATATTCTAAACATATACTGTTAGATATAAGAGACAATGAATGTCTATTATGTTTAATCATGAGCCATTCTAAACATCATATTTTGGCTTTAATTTTAGGTGAAAATAAAGACAAAAATTCTCCAACATTTGGATATTTTTTTCTTATGTTGGTTCTAAGCTTTCAGCTCACATGAGCCATCTTCAGAGAGGTTACAGGAACGTTAACATAAGACATCCATCATCAAAGATGATTTTATCTTGTGTTGACATAAAACTTTGCTAAGCAACAATAACAATTACCAAATAGCAGACACTATTATGATTAAATATAATCGACATTCATTGTTTCTTATATTTAATAGTATATGTTTAGAAAATGATCTGCTGCCTTGATACACTAAATATATATACATATACACAATATTTTATGAAGAAGACACATCAGATCAGTTAGTAATGTTTCTCTAAGTCCTATGTGAACTGGATTTCATTGAGTCCAGATGTTCTATTTGCATTTGGAAATCCTTCAAAGGGAAAGATATTTAATTTACAATTAAAAAAATGCAAATGATGCATAATTTCAAAATAAAAATCATCATCATTTTTCATTGAAAAATTAATGAACCCAATCACAAAAGTAAATAAAATGCCTGATTTTTTTTTTTTCAGTTTTTCTCTTCCTTTTTCACAAGTTTTTCTCGTTTTCTTTGCTTCTAAATCAGGTACATTTTGTAGATGAAAATAATCTGCTTTTTTTTTCCTGGAATTTTAATGCTATTTTAACTGTATCTCATACTTCCTAATAATCTATATACAAAAGATTACTGTAATTTCTCTGTAGCTAATCCGGTAATTGATGCTTAACAGTCTGGGCAACATTTGTTTAAATGTTCCTTTTCTAATAAGACTCTTATCTGGATTTAATCCTATTTCAGGTTGGGTCAGACATTCTCCTATAATGTCAAATGGTTGGTGTCTAAACCATCTCCTCCACTAACTTTCCTAATGGCATATCTCCAAATAAGACAAAAGACAAGAACTGTCAAAGGGTGGAGGAGCTTTTTATAGTACCCAACAACTAAGATGTGTGTGTATATATATATATATATATTATGGACGTGTGGCTGAGTGGTTAGAACATTTGCTTTCTGACTATGAAGCTCAGGTTTGAATTTCACTTTGTCAGGAAGGTGACTTTTTGATGTTATTGGTCTGGAGTTGGTGGTCTCAGCATGCAGCACTTTTGGAAAGTGCCTGAAAACCATACCACAGGTTGACCCAAGCCTTGTGAGTGAAATTGGGTTGACAGTTCCCTTTGAGGAGTCCTCAATGGTTGTGCTAGCTAGATTTGAGCATCCTGGCCTTGTTCAGACTGTTGTTCACGCTAGATAATGTGCTCTCTCCCAGAAACTGTAACTAAGGTCCACTCAGCCTAGTTGCAGTATAAACCACAGGTGGGCTTTGTGGGTGTTGAACAAACATAAGTGTACCTGAGCAGACGTCTACAACAGGGATTAGCTAGCTACAATAGGGTAGATGGGTACCCTTGAATATGAGTGGCCAGCCATTATATATATATGTGTGTGTGTGTGTGTGTGTGTGTGTGTGTGTTAAATAGTAATGTTGCTTAGTGCCAAAACTGCTGTTTTTTCAGTACTTTACTGGTAGAAAGGCATTTTGGACAAGCAATTTTTTTTGGTTTATAAAATGCTTGATAACAAGACAGAAATAATTAGAATTAATGTGGAGTATTTTCACTTAAATGGTCAGTGTTGTTTCAGTCATGCCAACTTTGAAGTTTTATGAATGCATCATAGTAATGTCTTCATTCTTCAGTGTTTTTTTTTTACTGCTATTAGTCGCTCCACACACTGTGGTGTGGAGCGACTATCTTCCATCCATCGGGTCCCCAGGTGGCAGATTGGGGAATGACCTCCACATACTGGAGGTTAGCTGTGAATATTCAATAAGCAGTCCCGGACCAACTAGCAGGCTACTCTGAGAGTGTGTGTGGGGTATGCCCTTGTTAGGTGTACTTCCTTGAAATGCATACAGATACCCATTGTAAAAGGTAGTCTCAGGCAAGTGTTTGGCGCCATGTAACCAAACTGACTCAAAACCCGGTTGAGTGGGGTCTGTTGACCTTGGTTGGTGACTCACATTGTGTCAATCACGAATAAATAGCATTTGGACACTAGTGGAGATGACAACTCTGCGGATTTAGAGGAGTAAACCTCGATAAACTATCCTGCTATTTCTTTGGGTAGCAGTAGTTCATGTGGTGCCCAACGTAAGAGTGGTAGCAGTTCAGAAAACAGTATGGTTGTGCAGATGACCATCTACTTGACAACAGACAAGCACATCACTCCAGTTAGTGGCAAACTATGGCAAGATGGTGACTCGACAAATACCCATCCCCTTTGGAGGGGCTGGCATTAGAAAGGGCATCCAGCTGTGAAAATTTTGCTTCAAATTTCATATGTCATGTCAAATCCAGATATAGTTAGTAATAACGGGGCCGGAACTAGTAGTGAAGGTGTCGTTTGTGTTTGGGTGAGTCACTCTGTTGTGGGTCCCATCAGACCGTTAATGAACATCAGACCTGGATGGCATGGCAGAACTTCCAACCCTCGGACACGGGGAAAAAGGGAAGTAAAACTGGACAGAAGAAGCAGAAGAATTTCCCAAATGTTTTTTGTATTTATATGAAGTTTTGGTGTAATTTGATATCTTTATGTGTGAGCAGTCCTTTTTGCTTGATGAATTTTGTTTTTTAATGTTGTATTTTACACACAGTCAGTATATGAATTTGCATGTGTACATGTAATATAGATGTCTATATTGTACTTGTATGATTTACATATGCTTCTACCATTTAATTTACATTCAAGTAATGTACAAACACATATCTGAAACATGAAGTAATTTTTCATGAGTTAATCAGATAATTAATGCCTACCTATCTGGGTAACATTAAGCTTAAAAGTTCTTTTCCCAAGTCTGATCTGGATTTAATCCTCTTTAAGAATATTACAGTTTTTTCTAGATATATTAAACTCATTTGTAGCGATTAGTGCTTCAGCCTATAAATTTTTCAAATTGGTTTTTACTAAAACAAGAGTTTGTATGTTTCCTAGCTAAAATAACTTTACATAAAAACATATATATTTATCATATACTAAAGATTCTTTTGTTGTTTTTGCAGATATTCTGGCATGAAAAAGAGAATTTATACTTAGTAGTTGTTAAAATTCTTTTTAACTATTAGGCATTTTGATTGGATAAAAGATGGTGAAATAAAAGCAGAAGACATGACAAAACTTACTAAAGAAAAATATTATCCTTGCAAAATTTGTGGCTCCACATTTTTTATGAATTCAACATTAAAAAATCATGAAAAAACACACTGGAGAGAAGCAATATTCTTGTGATGCATGTGGATCTACATATTCAAACAATTCACATTTGAAAAGACATCTAAAAACACACACTGGAGAGGAATCTTATTCTTGTAAAGTGTGCAGATCTGAATTTTCAAGAAATTTACATTTAAAAATGCATATGCGAACACATACCGGGGTGAAACCATATTCTTGTGAAGTGTGTGATGCTTCTTTTACACAGAAGTCACATTTGGTCCAACACATTCGAATTCACACTGGTGAAAAACCTTACTCTTGTGAAATGTGTGCATCTTCTTTTTCACAGAAACCAGACTTGGACAAGCACATGCGTACCCACACTGGGGAGAAACCTTTTTTTTGTGAAGTGTGTGGAACTTCCTTTACTCAAAAGTCACATTTGATGCAACATATTCGAACCCATACTGGAGAAAAACCATATTCTTGTGATATGTGTGAATCTTCTTTTTCACGCAAATCAGCACTGGTGCGTCATGCTCGAACACACACTGGAGAGAAACCATATTTTTGTGATCTATGTGAATCTTCTTTTTCACGCAAATCAAGTTTAGAGATACATATTCGAACACACACTGGAGAGAAACCATATTCCTGTAAAAATTGTGGATCGGCATTTTCTACCCGTTCAAATTTGAATCAACATATGCAAAGATACTTTGGCAAAGTTTAACAAACGTACCTGCAAAAAAATGGTGTGTCAAAAGGATGGTTTTTCTCTTGACAATGATATTACTGTATACTTTCTTGGCAAATTTTAGTGTTTTAAAAAGCTAAAATTTAGAGATTATAAAAAATATAGCTACAATGCAATATTTGTTATTTGTCATATTATAAAGAAATAACTATGAAAACAATTTTTTTATTTTTAAATATATAAAAATATCAGAACTATAGAACAGAATTTAAATTGGCCTCACTATTTCAACCAACATGAAGTGGAACAAATATATCAGATATATAGCTGCATCTACTGTTAGGAAGGTTGGGTCTCTGTGTCAGACCAGAAAATTTTTCTCATCAGAATCCATCTTGCACATTTATAAATGTATGATTTTTCTGTGCATTGAATACTGTTGCCATATCTTGTTGAGTGCTCCTGCTATTCGTCTCAAGGATTCCCTCTGTTTTTTCTATAAATATTTTCATAGCAACTGCTCTGATAAGGTGTTTTCTCTGGTTCCCTGTCTATGTGAATTTAAGCATGCTGTTAGATAGGCATCTTTTACTGTTGAAATAGTTAAATATAACCACCACTTCTATTCCAACAGTTTTTTTTTTCACATTTCCCACCTGTGGAACTCCCTTCCATTTACTTGTTTCCCTGATAGCTACAATCTCAAAAAATTTAAATGCAATATCAATTGCCATCTTCTATCTTCTTGAATCCCATTCATCTTTTATCCTTTCTTCAATACCCACTGTACCCAGTCTTTTCTCTCACTGTAACCTCCTGAACACTAGTGACAATCCCACCTTGGCTGGGGTGAAATGATTAAAAAAAATCTTTTTAATTAAATTAACTGGCCATTTTACAATGTATGTACAATAATTGCTAAATAACCTTAATCTCTGGAAAATTAAAACAAAATTAACCTGAGATATAAAATATTCTAGGGAAGAAAATATATAATGTCTGAAAAATGCATTCCTTTCAAAATTTATAATTGCAGTTATTTTTTGTTATGTGTGAGTGATGTAATGGATTATTAATCAGAAGTTCCAATTCCCATTGGGTTTGTTATATTTACTTACATGCAAATAATCTTGAGAAATGTACATATTTACCATTTCTCCCTCCATCTAATTAGTAAGATTTGTAAACTATTATTTAAAAAATAAATTCTTCCAATCTAAAAATGTTTTCTGGCATGAAATATCTTGCAAAGCATCAATATGCTGTAAAAAAACAAATCAGTCAATTATTACAGACTTATGAATAAAAATTTTTTTCTTAATTATTTCTTTATTTCATTATAGTTGATTCACATGCTTTATAATCTTGTAAACAATCTAATAAATAGTTTGATATTTTTTGTCAATTCTTGAAAAAGAAAAAAGGTTTAAATTTAGCTTCATGTTTAGGTTTTATTAAAATACTAAAAATAACTCTTTAAAAAAATAAAAATTACTAAAGAGCATACAGTAATGGCAGTGATGTGAGAAAAAAGTGTCATTTTAACACGCCATTGTTTTTTTTAAATTTTTTTGCAGGTATGATTGCTAAACTTTGCCAAGCATTACTTTAGTGGTGAGATATAATTTCAATTAGTATCTGACAGTAGATTTTAATCTAATTTAGATTACTAATTTTTATCTCCAAAAAAATATATATATAATTTTTCAGAACTGTGTGTGTGTGTGTATATATATATATTTTTTTAGAGAGTTCACCTTTGAGAATTGTTATTTTTGATAGGGTCCTATTCATAGCAGTGAATGAAATTTGGCCAAAAAACTTGATTTATCATTAAATGGAATCTTGTAAAAAATTAAAGGGATGTAACTTTTTATATCTGAATAGTATTTTATCTTAACATTCAGCACTGTATGTAGGTGACTTCATTTGTCAAGCAAAATGTTTGTACAGCCACTGCATGTAACTCATATTCATCAGACAATAGTGTGGTTGAATTTTGCACTAGTGTTGTCATATCCTACTATGGCAACAGGAAAATGACTAACTGAAAATCAAAGACAATGCTACTGCAGTTGTCTGACCACTTCTACCCAATGGATAAAATACTTATGAATATTGCAGACTGCTAAAGGACAAATTTGTTTAAAAGTAACACTTATTAATTTGATTGTTGCTTGTTTATGATAATGAATGATTGATAAGTCACTTAATTTGTTTAAGACAATGTTAAAATCTGTTATAACCAAGAAAAATAGAATATAAACAAAAATGATTTAAATATAAATGTTAGAAAAAATAATTAAAAAAATGTAATATAAATTAACACAGAAAACTTTTTTAAATATTTAATTTAATTACAAAAGTATTTTGGTTAGTACAAATATTTAAATGTTGTTTTTTTACCATTTTTTGCTTGTTTTTAAATATAAAAACAAAAAAGATAAAAAAATGGATAAAAGCAAGTTATTAAGTAACTTGATTACATGAATGAAAACTTCAGTGATGAATTTATGGATAAAATGTATTCATTATCATAAACAGCAAAATTTTTAAATGATCAGTCAGTTAAAGTGCTATACGCGAAACACACTTGGGCGATCATGTCTCGAAAGAGACATGACTAACTGGGCAGAAGATTATCCCGCAGTAGGTTGCCATTGGTTTCTGCGGTAGACTGGTTGCCGACCAAGGCTATAGAACCCAATCTGTCCTGTTATTTAACCCATAACTGGAAGGAAGGAAGAGAAAAAAACACTATTCAAATATAAAAGTTACCTCCCTTTAATTTTCTAACTTGAGTTTCTATTTTTATTTATTTATTGTTTTTTTTTTTTGTTGAAGTGAATCATATAACAAAGTGAAGAATCAATTTAAAGATTATGGTGAAACCAGTTTTTTAGCAAAAGACATTAACTCTTATGATTGCCTCCCATTTTCATATACACCTTTGAGAAACATTTCGTTACATATCTGTTACTATATTTGTATATCTTCCGCAATTTTATATTTGAAATTCTCATTTGAAATAGCAGTTTTCTTTCTTTCAAATATGTCAATATTTGATTTTAGAAACTGTATTGATATATGCACAGATGGAAATATAATTTTGAAGATTTATGTTACCATCAAAAACCGAACACAATGCTTTTCAATAGTAACATTTTGAAATTACTTGTATACAGTATCACCTATAAATGAGTACATCTCTACCAAATTTTGGCAAAGATTTAATCCCTGCACCCACTAAAAGAAATGATATAATCATAATGATGGTCTTTTGCATGGCACTGCTATTACTGTATAAATGGCTAGCATCCACTGATGCTCGTCTTCCAGGGCAGCTAGCTAATCCTCATTGTAGATGCTTGCTCAGGCACATTTGTGTTTGTTCAACACCCACAGATCCAACCTATGGTTTATACTGCAACTATGTTGAGCAGATCTAGTTACAGTTTCTGGGAGAGAGCGCATTATCTGGCGTGATCAACAGTCTGAACAACTATCGATGGCTTCCAAAGGTCCTGTCTACCCAATTTCACTTACAAGGCTTAGGTCAACTTGCAGTATAGTTTTCAGGTATTTTCCAAAGGTGCCACATGCTGAGATCACCTCCTCCAAACCAATAACATCAAGAAATCATCTTTTTAGCAAATCAATCAGTGAAATTCAAACTCAAGCTTCATGGTCAGAAAGTAAACATCCTAACCACTCAGCTATGCCTTTTTCTTATTACTGTATGCACTCTCAACAATTGTTATTGTTTTAAAGATCTATTTTTAGAATTGTACTAAAATCAAAACATAGGAAACTGAATTTATACAATTTCTTTGTTCTTGAGAATTGACAACAAAAATATTAAGCACTATTAGATTGTTTATTTACAAGAATAATTTTTTATTTTACAAGATTGGGGAATATTGTAAATATAAAATTTACTTGTGATACATTAATTTCTAAGTCTGACTCCAATAAGGCAAGTAGGGGTGATAGAATTCAGTTAATCATCCTAAAGAAAAGTGCTCCTGAGCTGGCTCCTTTCCAAACTCTATAACTATTGCCATACTTCTTCCTATTTTCCTGCTCGTTAGAAGTTCTCTTCTGTAGTTCCTGTTAAGAACACTGGGGAGCCCTCTGATTCCTCTAATTATTGACCTATTAGCCTCTTACCTCTTTTTGGCAAGGTATTTGAGGCTATTATCAATACTGAAATTGGCATCTCACATCTCACAACCTTCCCTCTGACAAACAATATGGTTTCCATTTTGCATGTCTACCTTTGATGTGCTAACGACCATCACTGAATATATATACCAAGCTCTTGATAAGAATGGTGAAGTACAAGCTGTTGCCCTTGATATCTCAAAAGCATTTGGCAGGGCTTGGCATGCTGGTTTTTTGTGCAAGCACCAGAGCTATGATATTTCTGGATGATTGTTTGATATAATCCAATCGTTCCTATCAAATCATTAAAAAAGGTTGTTTTGAATGGACAAGCATCCATGCATTTCTTTCATTTTTCTCTCATCACATAAGTTCACTTACAAAAAGTTGAAAGTGTCTGGACTGGCATATGCATTTTCTTTTCTTTGAAATTTATAACTACAGTTACTCATCATTATGTGGATGAGCCTCAACATTTGTCCTGGAAAAAAAATCAGAGTGTCAAAAGGATGATTTTTCCCATGACATTGCTTTTACTTTAACAACCTTCAGTCCTCGGCAATGTTTATTGTAAAAAGCAATGATCAGAATTGTCATAAAACCAAAACATATAAAAGTGAATTTATACATTTTAGTCATTCTTGAGCAGTGACAACAAAAACAACAAACACTATTTTTTTTTATTGTTTATATTATTTATTGGAATCATATATATATAGTTATCCGCAGACAGCTCTGTTTCGCTGTATTACAGCTCATCAGTACGGTTAGACTCCGATTGCTTTTTAACCCAGGATTAAAACCCCACCGAATTGGTGTCAGTCGGCAATTCTACCTCTGAGCTACAGGTGCTCGGTAGAAAGAGGCAGACTTTTAGCGTGTATATTATTATACACGCCCAATAGCTGAGAGTGTTCTCATTCATTGCTGAATGAACGATGCGTATATGCTAAAGTAGCTACTGTTTTTCAAATGTATATATATATATATATATATATATATATATATAGTCATCCGCAGACAGATCTATTTCACTGTATCACAGCTCATTAGTACGGTTAGACTCCGATTGCTTTTTAACCCAGGATTGAAACCCGACCGAATTGGTGTCAGTCGGCGATTCTACCTCTGGGCTATGGGTGTTTGGTAGAAGAAAGCAGACCTTTTTAGCATGTATATTATCATTATACGCACCCAATAACTAGAGTGCTCTAATTCATTTTACTGAATGAGCGATGTGTACATGCCAGAGTAGCTACTGTTTTTCAAAGTCTACCATTCATTCATATAGGTAGGTGTGAGTTTTATGGGTTTCACACTCTTGTGATCATCAGACAAACTGATTAATTTTTTAAAAAAATTGGCTTTATGTAGGGCTGCATATATTGATATATTTTTGTGGAAGTGGGAGGAAGATTTGTTGTCGTAACAGATGCAGACATATATTATACACATTTGTACACCCATTGACATGCGCAAAGACACACACACATGCGTGCCTGCTCACTGGGTCTCACACAAACATATATGTGAACTGTATGGGGTTTGGCATATATATGTGTGCCATTGCGTACATACATATGCATTCAGTTGGTGTATTCAAATAGTGTAGTGATGTCAACGTGCGAACAGTTGTCAAATTCTCGTATGTACATATGGGGTCTGTGTGTGTGTGTGTGTGTGTATATATATATATATATATATATATATATATATATATTCTTTTTAGACAACGTGCCCAAAAATATTTGGTTTTCCCTTATCAAATTCTGAGAAGTGATAACTGGTTAGGTTTTATATTTTTTTTTTATATTTTTCTTCTTTGTGTGATCATATTACATATGTTAACTGATTCAAACTTTATGAAATCATAAATAACAGGGATTTATAGTTGGGTCATACATTTTAATAATTTAGTAAACGTTTCTAAATCTGTGAATAAAAACTTGTTTCCATATTTATTTTTTTATAAGTTGCTAAACGATAAATATTGCATTGCATTAGTTTGAATCGTATTAGTTTTTAGAATATTGTAAATATGAAATTATTCTTGTCAATAAGCTAATAAAGATAGTGTTTAATATTTTTGTTGTAAATTCTCAAGACCAAAAAAATTGTATAGATATCATTTTCATCATATGTTTAGGTTCTATTACAATTATAATCATTGCCTTTTAAAACAGTTAACATTGCTGAAAAGTGGAGGTAGTTAGAACAAAAGCAGTGTCATGAGAAAAACCATCCTTTTTCTTACAGGTCTGAAGGTCTATGTTTGAATATTGCATTATTAATTCTTATACTTTTATAAAGAGGTAAATATGAAGTTATTCTTGCTAATTATAATGTAAAAGCAGCCACACCTTGATTTATATCTTTGACTGACTATATTTAATCAACCTGGTACAGCAGTGATGTGTGTTGCAATATATTGGGTATCAGCTTGGAATTAGAAATCAAGAGAGCTGAGTTCAAATTCTAGTTGAATTTGTTGTGGTTGCTTACTCACAAATATCTTTAGGAAAGGTATTAATCCATTACTTCTCCCTCCAGCTATGGGTTAAATAGCAAGACAGATTGAGTTCTATAGCTTTGGTTGGCAACCAATCTACTGCAGAAAATGATGACAACCAACTGTGGGTAAATCTTTTGTCTAGTCATGTTTCTTTTGAGACATGATTGCCCAATTGTGTATCACTTATGGCACTTAACTGACTGATAGCAAGATTTGTAAATGGAAATTAATATCAACTACTTATGATACCATCTAAATATATCATTGAGGTATATATATATATATATATATATATATATATATATATATAGTCATCTGCAGACAGATCTGTTTTGCTGTATCACAGCTCATCAGTATGGTTAGACATCCAATTGCTTCTAGCCAGGGTTGAAACCCAACCAAATTTAGATCAGTTGGTGATTCCACCTCTGAGCTATGGGTGGTCGGTAAAGGAAGGTGAACTTTAGCGTGTTATATACAATGTAAATACATGCCAGTAGTCGAGAGTGTTCAAATTCATTACTGAATGAACAATGCGTAAATATGTGAGTAGCTACTGTTTTATACACTTGCGCGCAAATACCCTTGGGAAAGGTATTAATCCATCTCTTCCTTCCAGTTATAGGTTAAATAACAGGACAGATTGGGTTCTATAGCCTTGGCTGGCAACCAATCTACCACAGAAACCAATGGCAACCTACTGTGGGATAATCTTCTGCCCAGTCAGTCATGTCTCGAAAGAGACATGATCGCCCAAGCGTGTTTCGCATATGGCACTTAACTGACTGACTGTTTTTTCAAAGTCTACCATTCCTCCATAGTGCTCAATAGAGGTGTGAGAGCATTCTCTTTTCCAATCTTCTCACTTTTTTTCCCCAATTGGAGTAGATAGACTAAACTATCGCCCGGTTCACACTCCATCCACGTCTATTGAACAGGTGAAGAGGCTCATCCTTTGTTCTCTGTTTAGGATGTGGTTTCTGGCTTTTTCTTTTCCAATCTTTTCACTCCTATGTAGTCCCCTGCTCATCAGTGGCATTACCGCCTTGCTTGAGGTGATATGATTAAAATATATATATATATATATAGATGACATGCTCAAAGAACATGGTTTTTCCGTTATCAAATACTGATGATTGAGAAGTGATAACTAGTTTGGTCATTTTATATTTTTCTTCTTTTTGTGCTTGTATTTCATATCCTAACTATTGTAGGCTTTTCTCTTCATGACTTTTTCCTTATTTCTTTATTGCCTTCACTTACTATGCCACTATGGACACCCACATAGAAAGGAAGAAAGTTTTTTTTAACGTGATCTCAAATGTTTCTGTTTGAAAGATCAGCAGATAGTTTCTTTTGAAGTCTGGCTATTTAAAGAATGAAAGAATATGATTATAATGTGAAGCTATGGACACCCACATGGAAAGGGAAGAGATGGTTTTATCTTTACCTCAAGTGTTTGTTTGTTTGATGGCCCAGCAGATTTTTTTTGAAGTTCAATCTACTAAGAAGGATTCACTTTGTCCAAAGAGTATGTATGTATGCAAGCTGCATTCACTCTAGTCGGGTTGAGCTGGCTTCCTCTCCGAGGGAGAAAGTCTCATTGGGATTTGTTTAAGAGCAGGGTCCCAAGTCCTACCCTGTTATTTAATCCATAACTGGAGGGAAGGGATGGATTAATACCTTTCCCAAGGGTACCAGCGCATAAGTGAATGCAGGGCATTCAACTGGAATTCAAAATCAGCTCACCGATTTCTCTTTCCGAGCTGATATCCACTGCACCACAACGCACATCTGTCAATAAACACTTACAGCACCTGGTATTCCCAAGCAGTCACCCATCTAAGTACTGACCAGGCTCAACGTTGCTTAACTTCGGTGATTGAATGAGAACCGGTGTATTCAACGTGATATGACCGTAAGCATTGTCCAAAGAGTAACCCAGAAGTAATGGGTTGAATAAAGATTTTTGACAATCAAGTAGCAACAAAACCAGAAAGAGAGTATATCTGCATGCTCATTTCTGTTAACAAATAATGCTTGGAATTTGGGTGAGTTCTGGTCCTCTCTTGACAAGAGATGGATGTCACTATTCATATTGGCAGCCACATTGGGATGAGTAGATTGCCAAAGCAGTGCTGAAGGAAAGAAGTCCTCTCAAGTATCATCTACCTACCTAACTACCCAGATGAGAAGATGAAGCCTGTATAAAATGTCTACTTAGGGGAAACAGAAGTACCTCAATGTAGTGTAATGGTTAGCAAGCTTGTCTCACTAGAACAATTATGACTGATTATTTAATTCAATCCTCACTGATTGCACCATGCTTTCAGTGTCATGTCTAAGCTGCACTTAGAAAGTCATAATATGGGTAACAAAGTTTGCTTTCTTACTTGTGTTTTTTTTTCTTTCATTGTGTTACTTTGTGAGCATGCATTTTCCCAGCACGCCGACGAGATCGTGAATCAAAATGCAATAAGGGATCCTCATTGGCTGGTCAGTAGAAAGCTTGGCTAAGGGTTGTACTGCATATTTATATTACCATATAGAATGAAATTGTAAACTTTCATTTACCAAGAATTTAGGAAAAATTCAGTTACTGGATAACTAACAATTAAGTAAATAAAATCTTTATGTAAAAAATACATAAAGATAATTGGAAGGCAGAATATAAATT
Organism: Ascarosepion bandense; assembly: GCA_037127315.1. Classification (NCBI taxonomy): domain Eukaryota; kingdom Metazoa; phylum Mollusca; class Cephalopoda; order Sepiida; family Sepiidae; genus Ascarosepion; species Ascarosepion bandense. Next base: position 4,853,244 of record JBBBDQ010000328.1, on the reverse strand, counting down.
AAACAATATTTTATAAACAAAAGTGGGTAAACGTGGACTTTTCTGCTCACAAAAAATAGCTGCCAAAGAGACAGTTTTCCCTCAGCAATTTTTATTGTTTTAAAAAGCAATGATTAGAATTGCAATAAACTTTAAACATATGATGAAAGTAAATTCATACATTTTTTTTTTTGTTCGTGAGAACTTAGAAAACAATATTAAACATAATTTATTTTATAAAGTCATCCCAAGTATTACTTACCTACCCACCTGGATGAACAGGTGAAGCCCTGAATAAAACACTTACATATAATTACCTATTATAATCCTTATATCTCAATGTGAAGTTTTTCTTTCATGTTAGCTTGTGAGCATGCATTACACCCTTTCCCAGCTTTCAGTTAAGACCAACAAGATTGAGAATTAGGATGCAACGAAAAGTGATCATTGGTGGAAAGCTTGAACAAGAGTCATATTAACAACATGGAACCAAATTTCAAAAAAGGTGTTTTCAGAATATTTTCGATTCCATGCCAAAAAGAACTGAGGCAGCAACTAGAGGTAAAAGAATGTCCAGCCTGATGCTAGAAGTGTAAGACTAATGGACTGAAGGGGTTACTGAGTGTTAGAGAATATAAGAAATAAAATCTTTGTCTATATTTCTGAGATGAGGTAGTATCTACAGTATTTACAATATTCCTGACCCAGTGGATATAGACGTTAGCTAGTTCCTGTGACTTGACCCAAAGAGTTGTGAGTTCAATACCAGGTTACAGCAGTGGTGAACAAATAACTTACAGAGTTAGACGGAGATAACTCATGACTACCAGAAGAGATTTTAGGCAAGGAATCAGAACGATACACTCTAGTGATTGTAATAAAGGGTTCGGTTAAAAATTCCTAGCATCTGAAGTAGGCTGAAACATATAACGGCCGAAACGTTGTACAAATGACAACAAAGATGAGGACAATAGTCCATATAATGTAAGTACTGAGAAATAAAATGCTTTTAAGAAGAGAGAACAATAAAAGAACAAGAATTAAGAAGACAGATGATAGTGATTAACATTGCATTTACAGAACTGGGAAACAAGAAACAAGTTCCACAAGTGAGAAATGCAAAAAAAATAAACTGTTAGCATAGAAAATATGTTGACATCAAGCCAATTCAACTGTAACTTGATGAAACCTTTTGTTGCCAATCTTGTACTGCGCTTAAATTCCTAAAGTCTTTGTACCAGGAAAAATCATCAGAACAATTACTATGAAAGTATTTTTAGAAAAGGCACAAGAAGGCTACATTACAGTAGTTAATTGGAGTAGATAGACTGAACTATCGCCCGGTTCACACTCCACCCACGTCTATTTAAGAGGTGTAGAGGCTCATCCCTTGTTCCCTGTTTAGGATGTGGTTTCCAGCTTTCTTTTTTCCAATCTTTTCACTTTTCTTTTTCGTTTATTTTTTTTTTTTCAATTGGAGTAGATAGACTGAACTATCGCCCGGTTCACACTCCACCCACATCTATTGAACAGGTGTAGAGGCTCATCCCTTGTTCCCTGTTTAGGACGTGGTTTCCGGCTTTCTCTTTTCCAATCTATTCACTCTTACGTAACCCCCTGCACACCAGTGGCCTTACTGCCTTGCTTGGGGTGATATGATTAAAAAAAAAAAAAAAGTTAGAAAGCAGGTGAAGCCAAGATGCCAATAACATTGTAGATTCTCAGAATTTTAGAAGAATCTCCAAATATAACAGAAGCATTGGACCATATGTGCCAGTAATATTCAAAGTATGAATAAATGATAAGCTTATAAATATGTAAGGTAGTTTCTGGAGAAAAAAAATTGTCTAGCACAAAACCATGAACCATTTTTCCTAGCAGCAGATCTAGCAATTGATTCAATATAATCTTTCCACTCCATCAGCAGAAAATGTTAGCCCAAGAAGATGCAATAAGCCACTCTCCAGGAGGTTAGCATCAGCCATACTGATCAAAGGTAAAAAGAAGTCTCAGGTGATTGATTGAAAGCATTTACATTTCAGAGGTATTAAAATTAACAAGTTATTTCTTATCTTAGTTAAAAGCAGGTTGTAGATCATTTTCTAGATCAGCTGCTAATTTAACCTTATTGAACTGATCAGACAAGAGTAAATAGTTGTATAGATACTGAATTAAGGAAATTTAAGAACAACTTAGGTAAAAGAATAGAGCCCAGGAAGACACCTACATTAATGCAGAAAGATCTAGAGGAGTGGCTGTTCAAGACAGCTTTTGTTTCGCAATTTGTAAAGAAAGATAAAATTGCTTCGACAAACTTAAGTCACTGGTGCCCCTGCCACAAGATTTTACTTGAGCAACCAGTCTGGCAACAAGATCCCACCCATTTACAGTTAAATCAACCAAATGCAGCCAACAATTCTACTCCATCAGCTTCTTTTCTCACCCATCCCACTTGTGGAACTCTCTTCCATATACTTGCTTTCCAACAGCTACAATCTCCAGGAATTTAAATGCAATGTCACTACCCATCTCTTATCCACTTGAATCTAGTCCTTTCTACATCATATCTTGTTCTTTTCCTTTCTCTCTACCTTCGCAATTGTCTTCACCTGTTCCCATCCTACTCTTGCCCTTTCTCTGACACCCCCTATAACTGTTTCGTTTTTCTCTTCACTCTCCTCCTGACTAACCTCTTACTCTTATGTAGCCCCCTGTGCATCAGTGGTAGTGTACTGCCTTGCTTAAAAAAAAGAAAAAAGTTAAATAAATTTATTCAGAAATGCCATAATCTTGTGACAATGACTTCTATACCAAACCCAGTCAAATACTTTTGAGATGTCCAAAACAACAGCCTGAACTTATCTAAAGTTTGGTAGACACTTTCAGCAAGAAATCTAAACTTATTTATAAATGGAACTTTGTCTGTGTGTGTGTGTGTGTGTGTGTGTGTGTGTGTGTGTATCCATTACCTATAGACTCTGAAACGGCTGAACCAATTTTCTTGAAAATTTACACAGTTGTACTATAAGTGTCTGCGAGTGTTCTTAGCTAGGTTTTGTGTCGAGGTACCCCCGATAAATATCGAAAATCAATAATCGAAAAAATCGGGTTATAGAAGGTGTGGTCCGACTTTAATCAAATTTGATACACTCATAGACAAAGACATAAGAAACGATATTCAGAAGTTTCAAGGTTGCAGTTCTTACAACAGTGCAGAAAATCGATTATATATATGTATATAAAAAACAAGATGTTTGTTGTGTGCGTCTGTTTATCTGCCTGTATGTCTGTATTTTTTTCAGCCCTTTTATTTTAGTGTTTGCTTTGGGTTTAGCTCTGAGTAGGTATAATTGTAATTCTTAGTCTCAGTCATGATACCATTTACTCAGAGGACTTATTTAGCCTTTAAAATTCAGTTTACAACAAAAAAAAAACTTATTTGATATCGATACCAGGAAATCAAAATTTGACTTACATTAATGTAAAGTCAATAGTCATCTCCTGTCTCACTAACTTACATCCTCTCTCTCATGCTTTTCTACATCCACCCCACTCTCATCAGTACTCTCTTCCCTCGCCTACTCTCTTCCTGACACCCCCTGCAACCTCTCACTCCTCAACATTCCTCAACAGTGGCAGTAAGATGCCTTGCTTGGGGCGACACGATTATAAAAAAAAAAAAAATTCAAACCCAGCTCTCCAATTTCTCATTCTGAACTGATAGCCATGAGAGAGAGGATGTAAGTTAGTGAGACAGGAGATGGCTATTGACCTTACATTAATGTAAGTCAAATTTTAATTTCCTGGTATCAATATCAAATAAGTTTTTTTTGTCATAAACTGAATTTTAAAGGCTAAATAAGTCCTCTGAGTAAATGGTATCATGGCTGAGACTAAGAATTACAATTATACCTACTCAGAGCCAAACCCAAAGCAAACATTAAAATAAAAGGGCTGAAAAAAATACAGACATACAGGCAGATAAACAGACGCACACAACAAACATCTTGTTTTTTATATATATATATATAATCGATTTTTTGCACTGTTGTAAGAACTGCAACCTTGAAACTTCTGAATATCGTTTCTTATGTCTTTGTCTATGAGTGTATCAAATTTGATTAAAGTCGGATCACACCTTCTATAACCCGATTTTTTCGATTATTGATTTTCAATATTTATCGGGGGTGCCTCGACACAAAACCTAGCTAAGAACACTCACAGACGCTTATAGTACAACTGTGTAAATTTTCAAGAAAATTGGTTCAGCCGTTTCAGAGTCTATAGGTAATGGAGACACACACAGACACACACACACACACAGAGACAAAGTTCCATTTATAAATGAGTTTAGATTTAGATTCTTGCTGAAAGTGTCTATCAAACTTTAGATAAGTTCACGTCCAATGTATACAAATAACACAGTGAGACTTTGAGAGCCAATATTTGTGGGGCCAGTTTTGAGCGTGTTGAATGTTAAAGAGTTCAACATTTGAAAACATTGGCAACCTAAAAAAATGTTAGATTGAGTCATGAGTAATTTTTGTTTTTCAGAACCAACTGTAATCACAGATGTCTCATCCGAACAAAGAATTCCTTAAATATATCATAACAGCTGATGAAAATTTATTGCATACAATAATGTTCAATGCAAAAGATAGGGGATCAACAAGGTTAAATCTCTACAACTGACCATGAAAGCTGAGTTTTGTAGAAGAAACGTTATGTGTGTGTGCCGGAATCATCTGGGTTCATGATTCATTTAGAGTTCTTAGAATGCAATGAAGCACAAAATGCTCATTAATATGTCCAGCAACTGCAATATACCCATAAAACTTTGGACAAAATGTGTTTTGCACCTTTTTGAAGTTATATATAAATAAATATAGACAGTATAAAGGCAACAGAGAAAAATATGTAACTGTTGAAATGCAGTAAACTTTGCAGTGAAGCTTAACTATGGTCCTTGATTACAGAGCAAAGTTAGAGCTGGAAAATGACTTTGAAAAAGTATACATTGAGTCCTGCAAATAACATTCAAGTCACACTGTTACAACCATGGAATGTCATTTAACTAGATGAAATATAAGAATAGCACATAATCTGCTAGGTACGTGTGGAACCTAAAACACAAAAATGAAGAAACTCCCTATTAAACATTGTGAAGAACACCTATACATTTAGTGGATTTGGTTTAGAGAATGGAATGTGCAAGTTTTGTGAGGAGGAAAGATTGGTGTCAAACAGATATTCAAATTTGAATAAGTTATTAAATGAGAGATTGGAGGTGATGATGGCATATAAACACACCAGAAAAGTTTTGGCAAACTAAGAGCCAGGATAAAGCATGATTTTTCTTTCTCTCTCCCCCCCCACACACACTTTCATGCACAACCAGTGAATGTATATGTGTGTTGCAGAAGAGAGATAAAATGTTTAACATGGTCTGAAGACACCAAAGCTTGGGATCTTATCATCACTTGAAAAGCAGAAATGATTATTTTTCATGCCTTTTGTTGAATGGTATTGTACAAGTGGCATCAACAATCATTTCTGCTTTTGGCTAAAATTTTGATTACAGCAATAGACAGAGATGAAATATCATTGACATTGAAGCAATAGCAAAATGAAATGTATTAGCCTTCAAATTCAGAACTGAAGGTGAGTAACTTATACCACTCACCTATGCTAAAACAATAGTAATGTAATAACACATCACTCAACAAATCCCAATCCTAATAAAACAACAACTTTTAGGCAAAATTCAACTTCATTCATCAACATAGTCTCCTTCTAGGATGATACACTGATTCCAGCACTTCTCTAACAATTCAATGCATTTTTGTAGAATGATTTGTCTTTGGCCTCAAAATATGCCTCAGTTTCTGATATCACTTCTTCATTGAAGCCAAATCTCTTTTCCTGGAGCATTCTTTTGAGGTCTGCAAACAGCCAGTATTCACTGAAGGCCAGATCTGTAGAATAGGGTGGATGCAGAAGCAATTCGAAGTGCAATTCATGTAGTTTTGTCATCATTGTGATTGACTTATGACATGGTGCATTGTCTTGGTGAAAGATCACTTTTTTCTTCTTCATTTGTGGTTGTTTTTTGGCAATTTCTTCCTTCAAATGCGCTAATAATGCTATATAATATTCACTATTGATAGTTCTTCCCTTTTTCAAGGTAATTGAACAAAATAACTTGTGCATCCAAAGTTTGCATTTTTGGTCGATTTGGATGGCTTTCATTTGCTGCTGTCCATTCAGCTGACTACTGATTTAACTTCGGAGTGAAATGGTGGATCCATGTTTCATGCATTTTCACATATTTATGCAAAAACTCCTGAAACAATTGCTCCACCCCTTGGTATAATTCATGTCTCTAGCATGAGCAATTACTGACATCTTCCCACCTCTTGATGTCAATATCCATTGCCTTCAGGTCCCTTTTTGCAGATGTCCTTGAAGTGAAGCTTTCTTGCTGTTGACCATTTTCCCCATACAAAAGGACCTTCAGAATCTCCTCCCAGCATCAGTAGCCATTGCAGTGAGACAGCTCAGGAGTGTCTTATACTGGGCACAGACCAGAGGAGGGATTTTTTCAAGAGATCAGTGGTTGCCCATGCAGCACATTCCCCCCTTCTATGCCACTGATGTTGCTGAAAACGACATCAAACTGATTTAGAGACTCCAGCTTTATCCTCAGTATTTACTCCCAAAGCTTTTTTTATGAATGGATGTGGCCGCAAGGCAGCAAAGGTTTCAATTTAGAATTTTCTTTCTCATAAATGGACTACCCTTCTGAAGAATGAAATACGTAAAATGTCAACATAACATCACTAAATATATTTGTTGGAATTATACAAGAGGCATTATACCCAGAAATAATCATTTTAAAAAGTTTCTTTTTTCATATTGCTTGTACAAAATGTGGCTTGCGAAACCAGCCAGAACAGCTCACAAGGAGGAATTTTTTGTATTCATCCAGATAAATTCAACAACTGATCACATACTAAAAATTCTGTTATATGGGAGCATGTGTTAATATGTGAAAAAATATGTTCTATTAACATATTTTATTTTGGCTTCCATAGGGGTGATCAATTAACAATAAATTTACTTAGCAAACTGCTCTCTTCAGTTAAATTCTATACGTGATACATACTTAGATGATCATGTCTCTTTTGATTTATAACAGTCTAGGGAGAAGATTTTCCAACAGTATGATGCCATTTCTTTCTGCAGTAAATTGATTGCAAACTAAAGCTATAGCACCAGGTCTGTCTTGCTATTCAACTCATAGCTGCATGAGAGAAAAGATGGATTTATATTTTTACCAAAGGAATTTGTAACTGAATGCAACTGGAATTTCTCATTCCAAGCCAATATCTATTACACCATAAAATACATTCTTACGTAAAATTTCATAAAAAATATTTTTATGATATGGAATGTGTAATGTACAATAACATGGAAAAGAAAAAAACAGTTTTAATCATTATTTCTGGTTGCAGTGCCTATCGTATAACTCCACAGTTTAATTTTATGAAGGAAATGCATAATAAAATATTTTATTGTCATCAGTTTCATCAAATTTAAGAGAGATACATTTTCTTTTTATACATAATCATTTTAACCCAAGCAAGGCAATACTGCCACTGATGCACAGGGGAGTTACAATGTGAGGAGACAGATGACAGAACAGAAAACAGTATAAGTGATGTTGTAAAATGGGTAAGGGAGAGGTGGGAGTCATAGAGAAAGAAGATGGCAATTGACGTAGGATTTAAACTTTTAGAGGCTTAAGCTATCAGGGAAACAAGCATGAGGAAAGGAGTTCCACAGGTGGGAAGGGCAAGGAAAGAAACTGCTGGAGTAGAATTGGCAGTTACATTTGTCTATTTTGATGGTAAAAGGGTGGGACCTAGTTGACAGTCTAGTCACATGGGTAAATTGATGAAGGCAGAGCACCAGGGAATTGCACTTCAAATTGCGTCTGTATCCACCCTATTCTCCAGATCTGGCCATCAGAACAGAAGCTGTAAAAAATACTTGTAGAAAAAAAAACACAGGGAAGCTACATTCTATCAATGAGAATGTGACTGAAGACAAGCAGCCAAATCAGGCACAATGAACAGCAGGAGCAATCAACCAGAATAATGATTGGTATTAATGGACACAGATTGTACTTGCTCATAAAGCAATCTACAAGAATATTTTTCAAACGATGTCACTCAAGTAGTTCAATTTGGTTTCTGAAATAGCCACACATTTTAAAATATGGATTCTCAGAGCTGAACTCACTCCCAAAAATTTTAAAGTTTTGAATGCCTTCATTGTTGGTTCCAAAACATCCCTCCACAAAAAGATTTCTTCCTAACCAATAAAATGGACTTCTTGGTCTTAACCACCATATTTTTTTTCTTTCTTGTCAGAACACTACAATCACTGTACTGTATCCCTTTTGCATGTGAACACTATTCTTACTTTGTAAATTCTGTTTGTTAAACATTTTTGCCAATAACATTTTATATAAATTATAGCAAAAGAATTTTGTTGGTGAAACAAATGAAAATAATCTCAAAATGTAAATTATGTTAAAAGTAACTGTTAGAAACATCTTAAAATCATGTCACCACCAATGTATTTTTGCATGGCTAATTAAAATTTGAACCATTCACAAATGCAGATCCACAATTTTCACAATAATATGGTTTCTCCAGTGTGTGTTTGCATATGCTTCACTAAACTTGACCTCCGTGAAAAAGAAGAGTCACAGATCTCACAAGAATATGGTTTCTCCCCAGTGTGTGTTCGAGTGTGGTACACCAACGTTAATTTGCGGGAAAAGGAAGATCCACACAAATCACAAGAATATGGTTTTTCACCAGTGTGGATTCGAACGTGTTGAATCAAGTGTGATTTTTGTGTAAATGAAGTTCCACAAACGTGGCAAGAGTATGGTTTCTCTCCTGTATGTGTACGCATGTGTTTCTCCAAGTCTTGTTTACATGGAAAGGAAGATACACACATTTCACAAGAAAAAGGTTTCTCTCCAGTGTGGGTTCGAATATGTTGCACTAAATGTGACTTATACGAAAAGGAAGTTCCACATACTTCACAAGAAAATGGTTTCTCTCCAGTATGAGTTCGCATATGCTGGACCAAATGTGACTGATAGGAAAAGGAAGAGTTGCACACTTCACAAGAATACGGCTTCACTCCTTCGTGTGTTTGCATGTGAATTTTTAAATGTGAAATTCTTGAAAATTCAGATCCACACACTTTACAAGAATAAGGTTCCTCTCCAGGCCGTACTTGTAGATGTCTTTTCAAATATGAACTGTTAGAAAATGTAGCTCCACACACATCACAAGAATATTGTTTACCTCCAGTATGCTTTTTCATATGGGTTTTTAATGTTGAAAGCAAGGAAAAAGTAGATCCACAATTTTTACAAGAGTAACATCTTCCTTTAGTAAATTCTGTCATGATTTCTGTTGATATATCACAATCAATCTTTTCTCCAATAAAAATGTCCAATAATTAAAAAGGATTTTAACTAATACTAAGTATAGATTTTCTTTTCATGACATAATATCTGTAAAAAAAACAAAAGAAAAAACATTTAGTATTTAAGAATATATATCATTTTATACAGAATTATTTTAGATTACATAAAAACTAAAAAAAATACTTGTTTCATCGATAACTGAAAAGACAATAAAATTCGATGTTGAAAATTTTTTCAGAAGCAAATTGATTTGAAAAATATATAAGCTGAAACAATATTCTCTAAAAATGACTTTAATATACATAGAAAGAAAATGCTGAATGCTCTTGGAGAAATAAAATAGATAATTTTTACATAATTTATATTCTGAAAAGAAAAAGTTATAAGGCCACATGAAAAATGATAATGTAATTTTTAATGTAACTTATCTATCTATCTATATATATATATATATATATACAGTAATATTATTATAAGAAAATCATTGTTTTTTTGCTACACAAGAGCTGTTGTGCTTCAGTGCCATATTCAGCATAATTAACTGCTGAATGACTTTTTGTGTAGGACAACAAATTTCAGTCTATTTTCAGTCGATTTTCTTCCTTTACCAAAAGTTCCGGCTATTTACTCCCTGTAATGAAAGTAATACGCTATTGTATTTCTACGCGTATTACTTTCATTACAGGAAGTAAATAGGTGGAAGTTTCAGTAAAGGAAGTAAATCAACTGAAATTTGTTGCCTACGCAGAATGTCATTCTGCAGTTAATTACATGACTTTGTGAGAGTTACGGGAGAGAAAAGGTGCGAGATATAGTTAATTTTTTTATGGACTTTCAGATCAAGAAATGTAGGTTTCTTCAATAACTAATTGTTGATTTGAGTTTAGCATATACATTTGCACAGAGATAATGCTATTTTGGATAAGTTTGAAGGGGAAAAGCCTTCGGGACCTAAAACAAAAATTTACCGCTGAATATAGCACTGAAACATGACAGCTCTTGTATAGCAAAAAAAGATGTTTTTATTATAATAAGAATATTACTACAAATATAGAGCACTGTTGATAAGTAAATGCTACAAACTGTGGAATGTCATTCCAATAGTTCTTACTACTACTAAGATATATATACACACCCTCACACTTGCTGACAGTTGGCTCCTATAAAAAGCTCATTCACCCTTTGGCAGTAGAGTTCCTTGATTTAACATTCAACCTAAGAAAAAGTACATATCAACCATATAGAAAAATCTAATGATAAACCATTTTATATACACATATCATCCAATCATCCACCATCAATAATCAAGAAGATTCTGCAATCAATTAACCGCAGAGTTTTTGACAATTCTTTCAGTGAAACAAGACAAAGAAAGATTATGAAACAGCTCTAAAAAAAGACAGTGTACTTTTGGCAACACTCACATACAAACCACACATCACAAAGAACAACAGAAAAATAAAGAGCCAATGTTTCAACATACTATACAAAAAAATGTAAAAACAAATATTCAATAAACTCATACCCAAACACTTCTTCCTATAAAGCACCCTCTATAAGATATTCAACAAAAACACAGTAAAAAAATCAGATAACAGTAACACTGAGAACACAGATAATAAAAACAGAACTAGAAAACAACAGACCACCTGTACAAATCAAACCTACATGTAACTGCAGAGCAAAGAACAAATGTCCCTTAAATGGTAATTACTTTTAGAGCACTGTAATATACTAAGCCAGTGTAAAATCAGCAGATAATGAAGAAAAATTATACATAAAAGTAACTGAAGGGCCCTAGAAACAAAAAAAATATGCACACAGAACATCCTTTATAAATAGTAAATACATGAACAACACAATGCTTTCTAAACATATGATAAATTAAAAAGTAAAACTGAATTACATCAAAAATATAATAGAAAATAAGGCTTCAACGATAAATCAAAAACTATAAACACGCTCTGAAGAAAAAATTTGCTATAATTATCTTCCCAAACCAATACAAATTACTAAATAAATTATCAGAACTCTTCTCAAAATGCAGACACAAAAACAAATTTTTTACTACATTACTTAAAAATCGAAAAATAAAAACTAAAATAGGAAAACAAAAATAAATTAACCTAAATCAATAAATAAGTAAATAAATTAAATAATAAACAAATTAACAAAATATGAATGCACATATATGCAAGTAAATGTACTAATAACAATCAACAACAAATAATAAAGCTGTCAATAATAAAGTTAACAATAAAAGTCACAAAACTGTATTTAGATTCACAATTATTCCCACTCAATAGCTCCTAGAATAATTTTAATCATAACTGTTAAGGGAAATTTTAACGTGTTGTATATAAACAGTGTATACACTCACCAGTCACCGAAAGAACTCAAATCATTTCCGAAGAGTCATGCATATATTGCAGAAGTGGAAACTGTTTTTTAAAAATGTTCTTCTCTAGAGAGCTCAATCATAATGAGAGCATAATATATTAGTCATCCACATACACCAAATCAGTTGAGTTTGATCCCGGCCAGAAGCAAGTGGATGTGTCTAGCCACACTGATGAGCTGTGATACAACAAAACAGGCTTGTATGTGGATGACTAATATATATATATATATATATATATATATATATATATATAAAAAACAAAAAATATCTTAAACTGAGATTTTTTTTAAATGTAGAAGATAATATTTCAGTAATTACAGTGTATTTGCTTTTATTTTGAGTAAAAACAAGCACTTAACTATAAAAACTATCATACATCAGGTAGAATATTGGTTGCAGTAAGTGGTCAGAATATATAAGTTTTATAACATTAGTCTTTCGTAACATTATTCTGAAGGGAACTTTTGGTAACTTGCTTGTAGTGAGTTATAATATTTCGGTATCTTCACGTAAAGTCAACGTACTAAACAAATCCTTTGAATAACACACAATAATGCTCTCAGAATAATTCTTTCAAGTAATACACTCAATCTCTTCAATGAGGCACAACACCAGAATGATGCACAACAAGGAACACACTCAGACTACTCTCTGAGTGCTTTATATACTAAATATTTATGGTCACGTGATCTCAGTAGCACAATTCATTCAACGGTTATGTTTGTTGCTTGAGGATCCATGTTTGGCCACAAGTATCGTTATTGACACTTTCTTCCTACATAATAAGAAATATCCTCCTTACAATTTATGTTACTATTTGAAATTCAGAGCTTTCCTCTTTTAACCCCTTCACCCCAAGCAAGGAAAAACACAAGGGGTTACTGAGTGCAAGAGAATATGAGTAAAAAAATGAATGATATTAAAGAGAAAAAACAATGAAAGATCAGGAATTAAAAAGACAGAAGATAACAATTGATATTACATTTTAACTTTTTTTCAATTTTTGTTATGTGATTTTTTGGAAGCACATACACAAACATTTGAAGTTAAAATTGTTTCTTAAATCAAGAATAAAGATACACACTTTTATTTCAGTACCTTTTCACTAAAAATCTACAGTACCAAAGTTTAAAAATTAATTTTTATAAATAAAAAATCTTTTTTTGAAGCTTTCATTTTAGCTTTAATTGAAAGCTAAATAATTAAATTTACAATTTTCAGCAAGCAAAATACTGTCATCATAGTGTATTTTACAGAAATTATATTGATTTTTTTAAAGTAGAAGATGACATTTCAGTAATTTGTGTATTTACTTTGATTTTGACTAAAAATAAGTACTTAACTATAAAAATTATACAACAGGCACTGTGAAGTTCAAGAGTGTGTGTGTAGAATTGGTTGATTTCTAATTCTAAATGTTTTCACTCAATAACTAAATAACCAAAGTTTTGGAAATTTTTTAAAGATTTTTTAAACTATCAATTATGATAATTTTACAAAAACTTAATTATTCATTGCAAAATTTTTTTCTTCAGTCAGTTAATTATGATTAGCCCACTTTTTAGCCATCTTTCATCATAATGTAATCTTCTTTATTCAAAAGTCATTCAAAAATAAAATATACTTTTTTAAAACTTTATTTGAGGAATATCAGCTGATTTAAAATACAATTAATCTGATTTGAAACTAGCATTATTTACTTTCACTTAAGGAAAAGCAGAAAAACAGATATTAAAACAAACAGTATTAGTGATTTGTGTATCTTTCAACACCTGAGATGCACTTTTCAAGTACAGATATGCTATTTACACATTTATTGCTGTCGTACAGAGACTTAATCTGTTAAAATGATGGGTAAATGTCTTTTTATATAATTTTTAAGTATTCAGTAATCTTAAAAATGTTAGAAATATTCTCTGTAATCTAATTTTAGGAATGTTGACTTTAAATTTACTATAGTCATTGATCCTATTTTCTGATAATGTCATGTATGGTTACTCACACTTTCAAAATGGGCACATTTTATACATATGAAAATAAAATTATTTTAAAAATCTTAGAGTGTGATGGTTCATATTAAGCTTTTCAATTTTCGCTTCATAAATGAGGCAGTCAGTACCAGAAGGTACTCTCCGTCATGTATGTGAAAATCAGTTAAGCATAACACTATTCCCCAAACCTCTAACTCTATCGGGAAAGCAAATGGACTGTATAAGCAGGTACTTGTAACAAGATCTAAATTCCTATGGTTCACAATGGTGTTGAATAAACACCAGCCTGATTATGTAGACTCATGCCGAGTGTTGATGTAGAAGGGAGGTACCTTCTGCCATATCCCAGCAGTATTTACATTTTTTATACTGTTAATGGTTTTCTCTACTCATTAAGGTCATTATCTAACCAGTAACAGTGTATAATGATTATCTTTATGATAACATGTCAGATTATTCTTTTTTTTTACCCTTCAAAATTTTTTTCATGAAAATTCATTACTGTGTTTATGTGTAAGCCTATGTTTGCCATTAGACATATTTTAAACCTGTTATCTGGCTTGGGGAATCATAATATCACTATTTTTCTGAACAAAAGTTGTGCTATGGTGTTGCTCAGTTTGTGTTATATATGTATAAATTTTTTGCTTCAAAATGCCACACAGCTTTTCCATTGTAACTGTCTGTATGTTAAGGTAGGTGGTTTTAGTTTCTTTTTTTAAAAAAAAACTTAGTGATTTATTTCAGATAGATCAAAAGTTATGACATTTTGAAAGTTCAAAAATTTAAAACATGATTTTGGGTTTATTTTTTTTTATTTTGCAGTGAAAAGTACCTTCTAATTTCAAATGTCCTCACTTAATAACTTAATCAAAGTTTTGAAGAATTTTTAAATGTTTTTAAATTAAATTATGATAATTTAAAAAAAGAAAAAATGAAAACAATTCTTGCAAAACTTCATTATTCATCACAAAAGGTTTTTCTTTGGACAATAATGTTCTTAATAAATGTTATTTATAAAAACAAAAGCTTATCTAATTCCATAGTTTTATTGCATTTTTTATTTTACTATATAAAGTAGATTTTTGGGACTGTGACATTGGTTAGAAAAAAAAAGATGGTTTGCATTCTTCAAGGAGTCCTGCATTTAAATAATAAAACAAAGTTTGCAAACAACATTTAATTTTTAGAAATTTAATGAAATTAAGTTGATGTAGGGGTGACAGATGTAAAATAAATGCTTTTACCAAGATTTTATAAAAATAATTTCATAAATAAATTTATTCATTTGTATATGTCCTGAAGGTTTCATTAAATTCTAACAATTATTTGATTTGCAAGAATTTTCAAATTAATGTTTTTCACCAGAAAAAATTTCCATAGTAAACTCTGGTTGCACACTGACACACACACAAAAAAAAAAACAAGATTCTCAACCAAAATTGGGAACATGTCAGAAAGGATTAAAAAATAATTAAAAAGCTTTGTTCTTTCCGTTTAATAATGATAAATATTTCGATAAAACTTTCTATCAAATTTAAGGCTTTTATTCATCATTTTAAGGTTTAAAATACACTCCAAAAATGAAAAATTTTTCATGGAGTTTTAATTTTAACTCCAAACTAATAGATTAAATTTCAAAATTCCAATAAGCAAAATATTTTACTGTATATAAATTGGGGGAACCAGTTTATATTTAAATTGATTGGAATTATATATATATATATATATATTGATTATCTGTAAAATTGCTAAAATCATCCATATTGACAAATCTGTCAACAGAGCATAATTCTCTTTATTAAAAAATCTTTCAAAAGTAAAATATACTTTTCTGAAATTTTATTTGAGGAAGATTTAAAGTTTAAATCATCTAGATTAAAACAAATATTACTTTAGTTTAAAGTATTGCAAAAAAACATTCTTTTAACATGGAGTTGAGTGTTTTTATGAGATATTGACAACACATCTATTGATAACCTAATGTGTGCAACATACTCAAGGTAGAGGGTCACTGTTAAGATGATTATGATAAAAAAGAGGTTGAAAGTTATGAGTACAAGAAGGACATATAACTTTTAGTGGTTAAGAATGTAGTTTTCATGGAAGAATTCAAATGAGTCTGTTTCACAAATTAGCAGTTCTTTGTAACAAGCTATCTGAGTGAAACTTCCTCCTTACAGTTGGAATATGGAGAAAATAAGGTGGATACAGCTCTGTGGAAATGGCATGGTGTGTCCAAGCTGAAAAGGTATAACAGTAGCAGTTCTTTGTAACAAGCTGAGTGAAACTTCCACCTTACAGTTGGAATATGGAGAAAATAAGGTGGATTCAGCTCTGCGGCAGTGGCATGATGTGTCCAAGCTGTAAAAGTATAACAGTTATTGTTGCTGAAAGCAGAATCAACATGCTGAATTTAAATTCTGACTGAGTTCATTACATTCGAACACTTGGAAAAGGCATGAATCCATCTTCCTCCTAGTTATGGACTAAATAATAAGGCAGATCAAATTCTCTTGTTCTGGGTGGCAATCAATATAGGCTTTAGTGATTCTGAACTCTTATTTTGGAATAAAATAAACAATGTTTTACTATTTAATATTAAAAATGTTTAAATGAACAGAATTATTTTTTTAATGCACATTAAAATTAGCTTGTATATGAAAGTGATATATCAATTAGATAATAACGCAAAAAATTTATGGTACAGTTTTAGAAAAAGGAAGCCAAGATTCATGAAGTGATACCATTATTCTTGAAAAACAGAATTATCCTAAGGCTTGTATTGTGTAAAGAGTATCTAAACATAATGAAGTATTTTTCAAAAGATAAAGTAAATGGGTCATTTTAAAAAGAATACTGATCTAATTAATTTAAGCTTATTTTGTTTATAAAAATCTAAAAATTAACAAGTAAAAATGTTATTATCGACTGAAGCCTTAAGAGTGGTGTTCTTGTATTTTGTCATAGTTACAATGTTTCAGCCTTTTTGTACTCTCCTCCTTTCTTCCAATGTCGGTTATAGACAAGGATATTTTATGAATTTCAGATTGAACAAATTATTCAGTCAATCAGGTTGGTTTCCTCATTCCATTGCCCATTTGAGACAATATATCAAGTAATTAATTCTTCTAAGTTAATCTTTGTAAAGTTGTCTTTTCCTTTTTACTGGAACTAGAAAATTTTTTTTTTTTTATTTTTTTTTTTAAAATTTTTTTTTAAAAGCGTTTCACCCCGAGCAAGGCATGTCACTGCTACTACTGCGCAGGGGGCTACATAGAGTGAAGAAAGGATGATTAAATATAGGAAATGTCAGAGGGCGGGTGATGGGCGTGTAAGGATACCGAGAATGAGGGTTGGGTAGATGAGAGTATTCTGAGAATAGTTGGGAGTTAGTGTGATAGGAGGTGTCTATTGACCTTACATTTAAACACCTGGAGATTGTAACTGTCGGGAAAGCAGACTTGTGGAAGGGAGTTCCACAGGCGGGAAGCGCAAGAAAAGAAGCTGTTGGAGTAGAATTTACGGTTACATCTTATTTAACTGTAAAAGGGTGGGACCTAGTTGCTAATCTAGTATCTCGTGAAAATTCATGCTTAGGCGGCACCAGTGATCTAAGCTCATCGGAGCAGAAGCCATGAAAGTACTTGTAGAAGAGCTGGGGACATATTTAAGTAATTGAGACACATGTTTACAAGTGCACAAACATCAGATAAGAAAAAAGATATTTTATGAGTTTGATATTTTTGTGAGTTTAAATACAATGGATTCCTTTTAAATTTTATCTACTTGGGTCAGTTTCAGATGCACCGATGATAAACAATTCTCCAAATTATGGAAAAACAAAAAATAAAAGTAAAAATCCACTGATTCCTTCTTTTAATGTATGTAACGCTGATTTTGCCATTTCAAATGAACCAGAGAATCACAAAATATGTTTATGTAAAGATTCACAAAATCACAACGTATTAGCGGATTTAAAAATAAATCATTTTTATTTTTATATACTGATTAAAGCATTGGTTCATGAATTTAGTGACATAGTAATTTGTGAGTTCAATCCCTGGGTTGGGCAGTGTGTATTTGAACACAGTGGGAATAGACAAGCAATAACTAAACAGTACTAAAAATAAGAATTAAACAATATCCCCAGACATGGGTAGTGGAACAAGAAGTTTACCTTTCTAGATTCAATGTTGATTTTGCCTTTTCATTAGAACCATAAGATTTGGAGACATGTTCAAGCAACTGACACATATTTTTGGGTCTGCACAAAATAAAAGTAAAAAATTTTTTTCAGGGTTTAATTTTCTTAAATTCAATGGATTACTTTTAAATTTTATTCATATGGAACAATTATGATTTTAGATGCCTTGGTGATAAACATTTTTTCAACATAAAAATTCAGAACACGATGAAATAAAACAAATTCACTGATTATAGAATTTAAAAAGTTCTTCCAACTAAATAGAATGAAAAACTACCAGAATGTGAAACAAAACCTTCAAGAAAGATATTTCATTTTTTAAAATTCATTTAAAACCTTAGGTACCATGTTTCTGTGTTTTTATTTTTTTCTGCTTTTCACCCCAGTTCCCTAACCACATATATTCACTTGTACTACTAGATTTGCATCTACGTTCCACCGTTTCACCATCAAAATAGTTAAATGTAATTGCCTCTTCTCCTCTAAGTTTCTTTTCTTGCACTTCCTGTTTGTGGAACTCCTAACCATTTGCTTCTTCCCTGAGAACTACAATCTCCAAATGTTTAAGTGCAATGTCAATTGCCATCGTCTATCTACTTGATTCCTATCCATCTTTTATTTTTTTCTTCAAAATCTCTTGTACCCTGTTTTATCTCTTATAGTAACCCCCTGCACACTAGTGGCAGTCTTGATTTGCTTGGGGTGAATTGATTATAGAAAAAAGAAAAAAAAGGTACCTAAATAAATAGTAAAAGTAATCAATTTTTTTTTTCTTACAACTTTCCATCTTTTCTAATGAAATAATGTATGACGTGCATTGTGGTGTAATGCGTATAATCTCAGAATGAAAAATTGGAGAGCCAAGTTCGAATTGCTGTTGAATTCATTCCATTCACTTGTTCACAAATACTCTTGGGAAAGGTATTAATCCATCTCTTCTCTTCAACTATGGGTAAAATAACAGGAAAGATTGGGTTCTATAGCATTAGTTGGCAATTAGTTTACCACAGAAAGTAATGGTAACCTACTGCAGGAAAACTTTCTGCCCAGTCAGTCATGTCTCTTTCGAGACATGATTGCGTAAGTGTCTATCACTTATGGCACTTAACTGAACATAAGTGCCTCCACTCATTTTCAATACCCAAGTATTAAAGTTAATTTTTTAAAATAAAAAGCTTTCATTTTAGTTTTAACTGAAAGCTAAATAATCAAATTTACTATTTTCAGTAAGCAAAATACTTTGATGAATTTCAAATAGAAATTTCATTGATTAGAATCTGAACGTTTTTAGAGTTTATTAGTCTTTTTTTTCCATCCATTTTGACAAGTTTGCAAACAAAAGTTAATTGTTGCTATTTAAAATATTGCAAAAATAAAATATACATATGTGACATGTTATTTTTGGAAAATTAGCAAATTTGAAGTTAAATATGATTTGAAACAAGTATTACTTGTTTATAGTATGTAATTTAGAATTAAAGTGTTTCTTAATCATAGAGCTCTGATCTTTCTGACCTGTGAAGTGAGTGATGAGAGCCAGATGTGGTGATAAGCTAAGTATGGTTGACCAGAATTGACATTATTGTCAAAATTTTTTCCTATAAAGAGAAGAAACCGTGAAATGCATGACCTTTTAATGTCACATATGAAATATCACACTTAAAAGAAAAAAACCTTTAGATACAAAATAAAGGAAAAACAATTGAAAATTATTTTGAATATGTTTTAGGTTGAAAATTTCTATTAAACTTTTAAATTTTCAATTAGTAAATATAGTCTTCACTTAATAATAACTTATTAACCTAACTGCAACAAGGCTTTGAAGAATTTAAAAAACATTTTTGTAACTTAATAAATTATAATCAAAAAAGAAAAAATGAAAACAATTATTGCGAAAATTCATTATTCATTGAAAAAATTTTTTTTATTCAGACTATAATGTCATATATATATATATATATATATATATATATATATATATATATTGTAATTTTGTTATAATGGTTTATAAAAGCATAATATCACTACACAAAAATTTTTATGTTTTGGAATAAAACCGTTTCACTTCAGGTGATATGTTAAAATAAATGGTAAAAACGATTTATTTTTGAAAATATAAGATTAAGCTTTACTCTGTATCAATCACTCTTTATAAAAGTGAATGGATGAACAGTGGGATTTTAATATATATATGTATGTGTGTGTGTCTGTGTGTATAAAAGCAATTAAAACCTTATTTAATTAAATAATATCAGAGTTTTATTCTTTTTTACAGAGCAGGTTTTAGGAAAAAAGGCTGTTTGAAAAAAAAATACATGATTTATATTCACCAAGGAGTCCTAAAAACTGATTTTCAAAACAGAATTTAATTTCTTGAAATTTCATGAAATTACTGTTACAGATATGAAAAAAAAATTACCAATTTAAAATTTTCTAAAAATAATAATTTTGAAAATAACTTAATTCATTTGTGAATAAGTTCTGAAAGTTTCACTAAAATCTGACAATTATTTGATTTTTGCAAGAATTTCCAAATTAATGTGTTTCATAATTTATATTATCCATAGTAAACTCTGGTAAAAATGTGGTTACCCGCTGACAAAAAAAAAAAAAAAAATAGAATTTTTTTTTACCAAAATTTTGAACATGCTAGAAAGGTACTTACATTATTCAAACTATCATCCTCATCTTTGTTGCCATTTGTACGACATTTCGGTCGTTGTACGCTCTGGCCTTCTTCAGGTGCTAGAAATTTCGAACCAAACCCTTTATTACAATCACTGGGGTATATGAAATTCATTCCCAGACACTACTACGCAAGGAATGAAGTCCGTATACCTCAGTGATTATAATAATAAAAAAAAAAAAGGGAGTTCGGTTCGAAATTCCTGAAGAAGGCCGGAGCTTACAACAGCCGAAACATCGTACAAAAATGTCAACAAAGATGAGGATAATAGTCCAAATAATGTAAATACCGTAAAAAAAAAAAAAAAAAAAAAAACTACCTTATCTCAGAAATATAGACAAATGCTAGGAAGGATTAAAAAAATTTCTAAAATTAATTAACAAATTAAATACTTTGATCAAACTTTGTTTTTATTATTAAGTTTGGGACTTTTTTGCTTTTTTCTTCATACTATTTTTTTTTTTTTTTTTTTGCGAATTAGTGGAGCTACCTCAAAACGTCTTAGTTTTTTTTATTTCATTTTTATAATTAGCAAATTTCCCGTATCCGGTGGTACTGTTTCAGTGTTTTACAAAAAAAGATTGGATTATTCAAACTCTTCCGCCAAGGAGTTCTGTTTTTTTTTTTTGTTTTGTTTTTT
Source organism: Ascarosepion bandense (assembly GCA_037127315.1). Taxonomy (NCBI): domain Eukaryota; kingdom Metazoa; phylum Mollusca; class Cephalopoda; order Sepiida; family Sepiidae; genus Ascarosepion; species Ascarosepion bandense. The sequence continues at coordinate 4,831,826 of JBBBDQ010000328.1, read as the reverse complement.
TAACTAAAAACCGGACAACATTTTTTTTTTTTTAATTTCTCAAAATTTCATAAATTGAGTGGCAAAAAAAAAAAAAAAAAGATTCAAATAAAAGGATTTTCTAAAGAATTTATATATATATATATATATATATATATATATATATATATATATATATATATATATATATATATATATATATATATATATATATATATATATATATATATATATATATATATATATATATATATATATATATATATATATATATATATATATATATATATATATATATATATATATATATATATATATAAATTCTTTAGAAAATCCTTTTATTTGAATCTTTTTTTTTTTTTGTTTTGTTTTTTTAACTAAAAACCGGACAACATTTTTTTTTTTTTAATTTCTCAAAATTTCATAAATTGAGTGGCAAAAAAAAAAAAAAAAAAAGATTCAAATAAAAGGATTTTCTAAAGAATTTATATATATATATATATATATATATATATATATATATATATATATATATATATATATATATATATATATATATATATATATATATATATATATATATATATATATATATATATATATATATATATATATATATATATATATATATATATATATATATATATATATATATATATATATATATATATATATATATATATATATATATATATATATATATATATATATATATATATATATATATATATATATATATATATATATATATATATATATATATATATATATATATATATATATATATATATATATATATATATATATATATATATATATATATATATATATATATATATATATATATATATATATATATATATATATATATATATATATATATATATATGCGAAGAAGTCCTGAAAGTTTCATTAAAATCCGACAATTACTTGATTTTTACAAGAATTTCCAAATCAATGTTTTTTACCGCAAAATAAAATTAAAAAAAAAAAAAACACTAAAATTAAAATTTCCTATAATGTTTGGTCCAGCCGCTCATGCAAGAAAAACAAGATTTTTATCCAAAAATTTCGAACGATAAAATTGATAACAAGAAATACAATTTAAATTAATTAAAAATCATTTGGTCTTTTCTCGTGATAAGTCTGCTGCATTTTTTTCATCACGGTAAATGTTATTCTATTGACAGAATCAGTGGATATTTTTTACACAGTGTTTAAAAAAAAAAGGCTAATTGGAGAATAAATTAAATTAATTAAAAGAAAACTAACCAAATTTAAAAACAACAATGTAATTAGCTTTCAAAATCGGATTCGACTTCCTGCTGACAGATTTCAACAGAGGTTAAACTAAAATTTTGGTTTTTGATTTTCAGATTTGACGTCTTTAAAAACGAATACTACTGCTTATCACTCTCAAGCAAAATAAATTATTTATTGGATGAGATCTGTTTTCCTGACCCCAGTTGCACCTGTCCAAGGCTAATACAGTGGCTTTATAAAAGACAGTTTAGCAATTCAAATTCAAAGCGCAAAATTTTTTTATCAGGTGTGCCACATCCTGATTTGAACATAAATATTTATTAAATAAATAAACGTATTTTAATTTGTAAACAAAGAAATTACGAAAACATTAATGATTAAACTTACTTATTTCTGTCTTTTTTCGTCTGGCCTGTTTTCCTTAGGAAAAAAATTGAGTAAAGCCGCATAATTTTGAATAGATTATATCGCTTTTTGGTATTTTAAAAACAACACTACTTTTCAATGAATGTTAAAAACGTTTTCAAAAAGAGCTAAACTAAGGGAGATAACTGACCTGACACTAAGCAGAACCGGTGCAGACAACCTCCAACCTCGATATTTATATACGTTACAAATTAAAAACTAAACAGAACTGACTCGTGAAAGATGACAAATTGTTACGGATTTTGACGTCATTCTGGGTTTGTTTTTTTTTTCGTCAAAATCCGTGAATTTGTTTTGCTCCTGACAGTCTCGAAATTAAAGAAATTCAATATATTTTTATCCATAATAATGTGTTAAAAATTATTAAACTTTTTAAGAAGAAAAATCTCACTTTTAATTCTAAAAATTGCTGCAAAACATTGTGAATTTTTAGGATAATCAACAAAGGATCTGTTGTGAGACTTGTGGTTGATTGAGTAAGGTTTGGTAAGGCTGTGTTCGTGTTCTTAACCAAGTTCACTACTATTTTTTAATTCACTTTCACAAGAAATGACAATCCTGACAAAATATAGAAATGATTAACTCAAACAACTGGTTGTGCAAACAAAATATAACAATAATAATTTTATATAACCGAAGAACAATTTAAACAGTTCAAGAAATACAATTAAATTCACATATGAAGACAGACCTGTGATGTCGAAATGACGAGAAAAAATGAGATTTAACATGAAAGAGTCAAGAATGAAAAACGTTTGTTTGAGTGACGAAAGTTCAATTCATTACAAAGATACAACCGAAGTGCAGTATGGCGAATATTCATAGATTTGCATGTAATGTATGTCGTAGAAATAAAAATGAGATTTACGTACCTTACCGAAAAATTTTCGGTAAGGTACGTAAATCTCATTTTTATTTCTACGACCTACATTACATTACAATTACATTAAATATTTTTGGCGAAAATATTTGAATTAGACGAAATATCTTAATCTTAATTATAAGAATATTCAGTATTCATTTTCTTTTTTTTGTGTTACATAAAGGTAATCAGTACTAATGTGAATATAAGTCTGAATAAAACTTTTCACGGGGATTAAAAATATCGGTGGTCGAGAAATATTCAAAGAATATTTTTAAAGCAAGAGGGTGTAGTTCTTGACGGTAGTGAGGAAGTTGAGGAAGTCTTTCAGTATGTGAAGAAAGTGAGTGACCCCAGAATCCATTAGCACTTAGAATGATAGCACGCGAAAGTGAAGTGCGGCTGGTCGAGGTGGTTGAAAGTGACCAGCATGGATTCGGCTAGCCTTTGGGGTGCACTGAAATTTGATTGGAAAATGTGGTTTATATATGTTTTGAATCGGTTCAGATGAGCTTGTTGAATTTTGGTGCTAAACTGGGTTTAGGCCAATGAGATTGCTAAAAACGCAATCCGTGACTGTGATTGGTTGATTCACTGATATTGGATAGTTCCAATATGTTTTGACCTGAAACTGGGGTGGATAGCTTATGCTATTCTCACAGATCTCTAATTAGTATTTTTAGATATATTGTATTTATTTTAAATGTTTTTTCTGTTCACCTATATTGCATATGGTCCATTATTGTACAAAACAAAGTTAGGTTGCAAAGAAATTTTATTTTATATGAATACTAACTTATGAAAATTGAGATGTAGTAGAGAGGGAGGCCCCGTACCATAGATTCAGGGGTGAGGGCATGAGTCCCTTGCACCAGTCCTTCCACAAATATGTGCCACATAATGATAAGACATTAGTGGCAATAGTGTCTTCCTGTCATTACTAATGTCTTACTATTATGTGGGAGGTATATCTGACACACACTGTATAATAAAAACAGGGACAAGTGTGTTTAATGCATGTAACTTTTACTGATGACAATCAATTCTGTTCAATGATTAAAATAGGAACTGCTAAAATTTAGAATAAGAAGAATTAAAAACACATCTAATGTCTCCTTTATCAGAAAATCTGCTTCTGAAAGGAGTAAAATTAAAGTTGGATGTGTGTTGTGGTGCAATAGATATCAGCTCGAAACAAGAAATTGGAGTCCCAAGTTCAATTTCCGGTTGAATTCATTGCATTCCCTTATGTGCAAATGTCTTTAGGAAAGGTATTAATTCATCACTCTCTCTCTCTCTGATTATGGGTCAAATAGCAGGACAGATTGGGTTATATAGCCTTGGTTGACAACCAGTCCACTGCAGAAAGTAATGGCAACCTACTTTAGGAAAATCTTCTGTCCAATCAGTTATGTCTCTTTTGAGACATGCTTACCTAAGTATGTATCACTGAAAGTCAAAGTGTGTTTTCACTTGTTGTTTTTTTTTTTTTTTTTTTTACACTGATAATTTTTGCACTTGCTTTTCATGCTTATATTTTTCAGGGCATAATTTGCTACATTACTATAGTCTCAATGACATGCGCTTTGACTAGCTGGTTTGATTAGCTTGCCCAACTTATTAGCCAACTTCTCTAGGAATTCATTGTCTCCTATAGAGGTTTTTACATAAAAAACAGTTTCTTTCATTGTAAAAAAATTACAACAACCTGCATAAAACTGTGACACGCTAACTAGGCATATATGTATTTTATTATAATAGATTAAAATAGAAAATGGTTAAGAATAGAAAACAGTTTAAAAACATATTTAACAAAAGTGAAAAAGAAGAGGAAAAAATAAATAAACGCTTTTTCTTTTATGAGGAAAATTGTGGAAGAGACAACGGTATCCGATTACTGTTTTAAATCCTACCACTCTTCCGGTAAATATTTGACTCAGTGATTTAATGTGATAAAGAGATAAAGTTCAGCAGGTGGGTTTTTGAATGACCCTGTCAAAGGCTGTCCTTTACTGTATCTTGACCACACATTAAGAATTTTCCGGTGGAAGCTTTATTAAGATAAAAAAAAAGATAACTGAAATTTCAGACTTACAGTCGCCAATGTTTATCACTGGTGGTCTAAAGCATTTCCGGATTTCCGGATTCATTTTAAATAAATAGAAGTTAGTTAGTGAGTTAAAACGGAGTTCAGCCGGGCGCGAGCTTGAAGTAAGAATCTTCGTTCGTCTTGTTTCGGTCAGTTCGGATTTGTTGATCTCCATTAATTAGAGTTAGAGCTGTGTGTCACATTCACCTGCCCCAACTGAAAAGGCTAACTCTAAACGAAATAAAGCATCCTTTCAACTCATCCAAGTTGTGGAAGTTCGTTCCTTATAGTTTAATCTTGTACCCCCAGCTTGAGGCTCTGACATTTTCAACAAACTCCCGGCAAACATCACAGTGTGGAGAACGGCCGCTGGAGAAAATTGTTAGGATGGACCATTGGGGTGTTACAAAACAGTTGTAGGTTATTCTCCAAAAGGACAGGAAAATTGTCAAAAGTGGACGCTATCATTGCATCTGTCATCCTGTATAAAAATACATTTGTTATTTTCATTGGTTCTTGGTCCATATGGGGAAATGCACTTATGGTTTAGTCTTTCTCTCATCAAACACTGTACACTTGAGACTAGCTGGTTCAGTGGTGAGGCATCCATTAACTTATCCACCATACCAGCTAATTTCTCCAGAAATTTGTTGTCACACATAGAGGCTAGAAAATATTTATCACTGCTTCAAATAACTTTTCAGAAATATATTTCATAAAACATTGTCAAGAAGCCAGCTATTTGAAAGTCTAGAGACATTGTTGCAGGTGGTATCAGTCAGTTAAGTGCCATACGTGATACACGCTTGGGCGATCATGTCTCAAAAGAGACATGACTGATTGGGCAGAAGATTATCCCGCAGTAGGTTGCCGTTGCTTTCTGCGGTAGACTGGTTGCCGACCAAGGCTATAGAACCCAATCTGTCCTGTTATTTAACCCATAACTGGAAGGGATAGACAGATTAATACCTTTCTCAAGGGTATTTGTGCGTAAGTGAATGCAATGAATTTGGTCCCCCGATTTCTCGTTCCGAGCCGATATCCAATGCACCACAACGCACATCCAACGTAGGTGGTATATTGGCCTGAAAACAAATACTGAATGACAGAAAACAGCAACAAACAAAATGAAGAGAAAAAATATTATATTCAAAGTTTATTTTCATTAAAGAAAACACACTGACAAAAATAAGGTTAAAGTCCACTAGGAAAACAATATCTCTGCATGTTCATGTTAAAGGTGACAGTTTTGTGGCTCTTGAGAATTGCTGTCCTGTAAAAGAGTTTTGTCATTGTGGAAAAGTGCTGTCCTGAAAAAGGACAGTTTTGTAATTTGTGAAGAGAATTGTTCTAAAATGTTTAATATTTTTGTGATAAATTCTAAAGAACGAAAAAGAAGCATAAATTCACTTTCATCATATGTTTAGGTTTCCTTACAATTCTAATCATCACTTTTCAATAAACATTGCCAAGGAGTAGTTAAAATATATGACCATATTTTCTTTTTAAATTATTTCTCATTTATTGAACAAAAATAGAATAGAATGAAAAATTCACTTCTCCCAAATGATCTCAAATGAAATGGCTACATTGAACCCATAGCTGCATCTACTGCTAGGAAGGTTGGTTCACTGTGTCAGGCCAGGAAGGTTTTCTTGTCAGAATTCATTTTGCACATTTATAAATCTACTATTCGTCTGTGAATTGAATACTGTTGCCATATCTAGTCAGATGCTCCTGCTACTCATCTTGGGGTTCTTGACAAAATCCAAAAGAGGATCTGCAATATAAATCCTGACTTGGCAGCTCACCTTCAGTTACTTTCTCATTGATGTGATGTGGCTTCTCTCTGTCTTTTCTGCAAGTATTTTCAGGGAAACTGCTGTGATAAACTTTCTTCCCCTGACACCCTGACCATGTGTATAACTAGACTGGCATCAAGATTCCACATTTTTACTATAAAAATAGTTAAATGTAACTGCTTCTTCTATTCTTACAGTTTCTTTTCTTGCACTTCCTGTCTGTGGAACTCACTTCCATTCACTTGCTTCCCTGATAGCTACAATTTCTTAAGGTTCAAATGCAACTTTTATCAACTTGATTATTATCCATTTTTTCTTTGACATCCTTTGTACCTTTTTTCTTCTCACTGTAACTCACTGTGCACCAATGGCATTTCTACTTTGCTTGTGAGGGAAATGATTAAAGAAAATATCAGTAAAATTTTAATGAAAAAACAGAAACAAAATTGAAGCAAATTACAATTGATGATCAACTACAAACATATTAAACAAGCACTCTACTTGTGTTTATTCAATTCACCAAGTTCAAAATAGACATTGGTATATATGAAATTTTTATAATTGTTGATATTGTAGCCTTTGTAAGGGCAGCTATAAATTAACATCCTTGAAATGAACTTTTATGTTACCCCATTGTTAGAATGTTGTCCTAATGCAGCTCACAGCCAATGATATCTAATATTTATGGTTTTTGAAGTTTAACAGTCTAAAATAGCCACCCAGTAACTTGTTGATTAATAAGAATTTCTTCCTGCATTTGAATGTGTACATTTATACTTGAATTCTGTAAAAAAAGAGTACCCAAACAATTCATTAATAAATGGTTTTACACCTGTATATTTTCAGGTTATGTTTAAACCACAATTCTCTGAAAATACTCAACCACAAAAGTGGCAAGAAACATTCTCTCTCTTACATGTATTTGCAGGTAACACTTTTTAATAGTTTGAAAATATGGATGAATGAGGTTACTTACTGTACAGTGTGCTTTTGCATGTGTACTTAACTGAAGAATGGGAAAATGCTGATCCACACACATGACAAGCAAATGGTTTCACTCCTGTATGTATTCCTATATGGGATTTTAACTTTGAATTATGTGAAAATTCTAATCCACACATTTGACAAGTAAAAGATTTCCCTTCTGTTTGTATTTTCATGTGTTCTTTTAAACTGAAATTATGTGAAAATGTTGATCTACACACTTGACAAGTAAACAGTTTCTCTCTTGTATGAATTCTCATGCAATGGTATGGAAAAGCTGATTCATATAGTTGACAGGAAATGGTTTCTTTCCAGTGTGTATTCTCAAGTGACTATTAACCTGTAATTGTGTGGGAATGTTGATCCACATACGTTACAAGAAAACTGTTTCTTTCCTGTATTTCCATATGAATGTTTAAAAGTGAATTCTCTGTAAATGCTGATTCACATCACAAGTAAATGTTTCTTTTACGAATGTAACTGCATGTAGCTTTTCAAAAGTGAAATTTATGAATATTTCAATCCATATATTTTAAATATTATTATTTCTTTCTTATCGGTATTCATATTTAAAACTTTATTAGAATTATATCAAAATGCACATTCATATTTTCATCTTCAGATAGGATTCTCTCCAGTGTGTAAGCTGCTGGTATATTTTTAAATTCAGTCTCCTGTGTGATTGCTGATCCACATACTTGACAAGAATGTTTTTTTCTCTGCTTGGATGTTTCTTTTCAAATTTAAACACTGTGAAAAGGCTTATTTGCACATTTGATGTGAGATATGGCAAGCAAATGATTTTTCTTCTGTATGTATTTTCATGTGGGATTTTAAATGGAGATTCTGTGAAAATATTGATTTACACACTTGAAAAGAAATTAAATGGTTTCTTTCCTGTCTGTATTCTTATGTATACTCTCCATGTGTTTAAATGTATCTTTTGAAATGTCAGTTTAGTAAAAATGCTAGTGTAAAATTATGACACAAAATAAGATTGTCTCTTTCCTGTGATTTATCTTAAACATGAATGCCTTCAAAATAGATCCACACATTTGTAAGAATATGTTTTCTCTTTTACTGTATGAGATTTTAGGTTGTCCTTTCCAACCTGAAAATTATTCTCCATGAAAATTCATGTCTGTGAATAAACAAAAATATGTTATAAACAAAACAACGATCTATCATTTGCAAAATACAATTATCAGAAATCATATCCATAAATAAAATTTGAAACTACTGTTCAGAAAACTTAAATCAAATCTAAATTAAAAACAGATTTATACTTTCATTTAACATAAAAATATGATAAACCTGTTTACATGCTAACATCTAAACATAAAGAGGTATTTTTCAAAAGAGAAAATAAATTTTATAATGGTTTTCATTAAAATAAATCTGATGCATTGGTACACATCATCAGTGATGTTTTTAGCTGAGGATTATTAGGGATTTTGGGTCATGCATCTGTTATGTAGCCAAGTATAAATAACTCAACAACAGAATCAGAATATAAGTTGTATTCCACGGAAAGATGGTTAGTATGTACAGAAGTGATTAGTAATATTTACAATAGAAATATACAAGAGTCCAATCCGTCGTAAGACATGTGTATACGTGATTACTTCCGGTACGCCACCGAAAGTGTGACTAACTCTTCACTGACTCGCACTGACTCTTCAGTAACTCATTAGAGACTCTCAAGTGACTCTCTACGACTCTCTTGTAGAGAATCCACCATTGCTATATATAGCAATGGGAACAGTCCATTTGTAGTCAAATAGGAGCAGCGCCCTAACAGCATCATACCCTTTCTTCACAATGACTCAGTTGATACTGATCAGATATCGACTTGCGTACCATTCTGTCAACTACAATCATTTCCATAATCAGTGAATTGCCATATGTATATGTGTTGTATATCAATAAACAGACAAACACGGGTGTATATAAAAATATGAGTTATATTTTTATTAATGAACGATGAACCGTGTAGCCTAGGGAACAGAGAGTGAGAGAGCGCGCCTCTAAGGGTTGACGGGGTGACGGGGGAGTGTCGTCGTATCTGTTGCTCCTCTGTCTGCCTCTGTCTAGACTCGTCTGTCGTGAAATCCGTGCCCGAGGTCTTTTTATCTCCAAACCGGTACTTCCGATTTTTTGCCTCGCCTACGCACGCCCACGTAATTCTCAGAGACACCTGTTCTGTTTGCCTCTTGTAGCCATTTCTGCTACTGCCGGAAATAAGGTCAAACAACCATCCGTTCCTTTCAACGGCCGGAAAACGCCCCCGCTTCCTCACTTCCTCGGGTGGGCCTAGATTGTTATATTACATTCCTCGCCCACCCATTTTCCAAAATGTTCACCTAAGAACATTTTAAGTGCAACATCCTCACTCTCCTCCCCATGCCACACAAGCCCTACAATTGTATAAAACATGTGTCGAAACAAACAAAACAACAACAAAAAAAAAAAAATAGGGGAGCCTACATCGGCAACCCAACAATGTTCGTGTCCATCTTGAAAATTGTTCTACCAGCTCGATGTTTCATTGTTCTTTTTTTTTTTCTTTTTTTTTTTTAATATCCATTTTCACAGAATTGGGCAAAGTTCTTAAAAATGTTCATTTTCTTTCTCGACTCTGTCCATAAGCGTAGACCCTTCGATGCATAATCCACATGATTATAGGCGGTAATTGCGCCCCAGTTTCTAAACTAACATCGAGTAAATGACCTTTGACCAACACCATGTGTGCCCCTGCTTGAGTTTATTGTTACCACGTAACCTCATTTAATTTAATTTCAAACATACTATGTTTGAACACAGAAAAAAATGGCCATTATCTGCCGTACATAACATTCATAGTCTGACCGAGAAATGTTCAATAGAAAATGAAGAAAATTACCCTGATTCCAACGTTAATCCGCATGCAATTTACTTGTGGAGGATATTAATGTAGTCTAAAAAAAATGGACCCGTGACTCGTAGTTCCTTAGTTTGTACAATGCTTTCCATTCCCTGAACTACTTCCTCTGGATTCGAAACCAAGCATATCTGATTTGTTGACATCTCTCTGTTTAACGCAGAGTGTTGAACGCCCGTTGACCCCGGAGTACTATTCACAGCGGATAACTCAATTTCCTTTTCCAAAGCACTGTTGCTTCTTTTACACTTAAAAATCCGCTTCCTGGCTATTATTCCCAGGATTATTATTATGCCGACCACGCCAGCAATGACTCCTATCGTCAACTTCTTCGGGAGTTGTTCATATCCTTCACTAAATCTTTCCATATCTACCTGTTCCAAGGTATTTACTAGTTTTCAGAAATTGATATATCTTCAAAAGATATTTCCCAAGTCACATAAATGAAAATTCACAGAGGATGTTGAATTGATGGGAACCTGCACAAAAGCATAAAAGTGAAGTACTTTTACGTAAATAAAAATAAGTTTTAGATTTTAATTTAATTTTCCCAAATCTCCCCAAATAATCCGATTCCACCATATTGATAACAAAATATCTTTTCAATATCTGACTCATATTGCGAAACACTGAGACGCGGGTGAATGTTTTAAGAATATATATAATCGGTGTATTCGCAAAGAAATAACCAAACAATGCAGTTGTTTTCAAGCAACGATGTTGAGATATATTTATAATTGGTGATTTTGTTGGCTGTTGTTAACTGCATAATTAAAATTACACTTTAAAACTCTCGATAACATTTAAGTCATTTCTATGCTGTAGAAATGTCACGCAAAACACAAACATTTTTAAATTTTGACAATATCTGTGTAAAGATTACAAATTGACGTTTACGAACAAATTCTGTTGACGAGATCAAAATTAAAGAACCCTTTCGTTTCTCTGATTTTCCTATTGTGGTAGCATTCAGCTACATTTATAATTTGTCAATGTTTACCAATTTTGATTTAGTTCATGCAATACAAGGCCAAATGGAGAAAATGGAGAGGGTCATTTTATGCTAATACTCCAATTGGGGAAAGTTTGTGTACGTAGAACATCGATTGTTTTTTTTTTTTTAATTCGGCTCGAGTACTGATCAGAAAAACTCAACCATTTCAACCATACAACTGACCTTCATAATCACATTGAGAATAGTTGTTCGTCAATATTTCTATTGGGTTGTCTGGAAAGTTCATGCCGCTTTTTAAGTAAAATTAAGACACAAACCAAAATTATTTCATTAAATATTTATTCTACGAAATATTAACTATTTTCTTGCACAAACCAAAGAAAACATTGTTATCAACAAGTTAATCCAATTATCCACTTTAACTCACTTCACATATATGGTAAAATATTAACAAAAAAAGAAAAAACAAATCACCAACTCAGATGCCCTACACCTACAGACAGGCAAATATTTCAACTTTCTTCCTCCCCGTCAACTTTAACACCCCACTCCTCCCCGTCAACCCCAAACCTAATGCGCTACTCCCTACATGTAGTCTGTTTCACCACCTGCGTTCTACCGAACAATCCATATTTCTCATTTCTACGGTCAGATCGGCAAAAGTATGCTGTCCCATTTTTTTTTTTTTTAACGAGACCTACTATAAACACGAGCAGAACACACACACTATCACATCAAAGAGTCACTTACCTTTCGTTGATGGCTATGGTCTATATTCGTCCGCTGCCTCTATTTTCGTCTTCTTTCTATCTGGTGGCAGTAATTCTGTTGCCGTGGTAAACCAGTTCGTATCAATCTGTTTAGTTGTTTCAAAACAGCAAGTCACTAGCACCAAAAAGACTTTTGTTGTGTATCGACAAACAACAAACACGTCTGTATATAAAAATATGAGTTATATTTTTATTAATGAACGATGAACCGTGTAGCCTAGGGAACAGAGAGTGAGAGAGCGCGCCTCTAAGGGTTGACGGGGTGACGGGGGAGTGTCGTCGTATCTGTTGCTCCTCTGTCTGCCTCTGTCTAGACTCGTCTGTCGTGAAATCCGTGCCCGAGGTCTTTTTATCTCCAAACCGGTACTTCCGATTTTTTGCCTCGCCTACGCACGCCCACGTAATTCTCAGAGACACCTGTTCTGTTTGCCTCTTGTAGCCATTTCCGCTACTGCCGGAAATAAGGTCAAACAACCATCCGTTCCTTTCAACGGCCGGAAAACGCCCCCGCTTCCTCACTTCCTCGGGTGGGCCTAGATTGTTATATTACATATGGCAGTTCACTGATTATGGGAACGTTGTGTATATGAACGTGATATATCAACTGTTAATGATCCATACATGTGTGACACGATAACTAGACATATATGTATTTTATTATAATAGATTAAAATAGAAAATAGATTAGAATAGGAAATAGTTTAAAAACATATTTAACAAAAGTGAAAAAGAAGAGGAAAAAAATAAATAAACGCTTTTTCTTTTATGAGGAAAATTGTCCTCCGGTAAATATTTGACTCAGTGATAAAGGTCAGCGGGTAGGTTTTCGATGACCCGGTCTAAGGCTGTCCTTTACTGTATCTTGACCACACATTAAGCCTTTTCTGGCGGAAGCCTTATTAAGATAAAAAAAAAAAGATAACTGAAATTTCAGACTTACAGTCGCCGGTGTTTGTCACCGGTGGTCTAGAGCATTTCCGGATTTCCGAGTTTCCAGTCAATTTTAGATAAATTCAGGTGTTTTTTCCGAGTTAAGTTAAGTTAAGACGAGTTAAGTGAAGGGGAGTCCGCCTGGTGCGAGCTTGAAGTAAGGATCTCCGTTCGTCTTGTTTCGTTCAGTTCGGATTTGTTGATCTCCATTAATTAGATTTAGAGCTGTGTGTCACATTCGCCTGCCCCAACCGAAAAGGCTAACTCTAAACGAATAAAGCATCCTTTTCAACTGATCCAAGTTGTGGAAGTTCGTTCCTTATAGTCAATCTTGTACCCCCAGCTGTCCGGCCGACATTTTCAACTCCCGGCAACATCACAGCGTGGAGAACGGCCGCCGGAGAAAATTGTTAGGACGACTGTTGGGGTGGTACATTTGGTGCCGTGACTGCAGGATTTGGAACCCACGAAAGTGCCACTGGATGCTAAGTTTGGATTTCGACGAACCGACGCGACTGGACGAGACGGGACGAACGGAGAAAAGGAAATCGAAGAAAGAACTATTCTCACAGCCAAATTCTGATTGCTTGGTGTAAGCTTCAGGGGAAGAAAAAGAAGAAGAAAAAAAAACAAGAAACAAAGAAGGAAAGGGAACCCGTTATCAACAAGTACCGTAAGAAAAAAAGGAAAAGGAAATCGAAGAAAGAACCACACTAACAACTAAATTCTAATTGTTTGGTATAAGCTTCAAAAGAAGAAAAAAGAAAGAAAGAAAAAGAAACAAGGGAAAAAAGGGAACCCGTTATCAACAAGCACCGTAAGAAAAAAAGAAAAGTAAATCGAAGAAAGAACTATTCTCGCAGTCAAATTCTGATTGCTTGGTGTAAGCTTTAGGGGAAGAAAAAGAAGTAAAAAAAACAAGAAACAAAGAAAGGAAAAGGAACCCGTTTTCAACAAGCACCGTAAGGTAAGCAGAATTATTTACTCCCTTTTTGAACGGTTGCCACTAACGGCCGTACGATCGAAAAAAAAAAAAAGAAAAGAAAAGAGACAATGAATTGATTAAGAAAAAAAAAGGTGTGAGTACTTTGAGAGAAAAAAGTATAAATTTTGAAAAAAAAAAAGGAAAAGAAAAAGAAAAAGAGAGATAGAAACAACGCGAACGGTGTGAAAACAACAACAAACAAAGGAAAGGGAACCCGTTATCAACAAGCACCGTAAGGTAAGCAGAATTATTTACTCCCTTTTTGTCTGGTCAAAAAAAGAAAGAAAAAGAGAAATAGAGACAACTTAAACGGTCTGAATAAGTACTTAAAAACAGAACAAGGAGAAGACTGAAAAAGGACTGTTTGAAAAGAAAAAGGGATGATGATGGAAAAAAATATTTTTGAGAAAATCAGAAAGAAACATTTTAGGAACACTTATTTACTTTTTTTGTTGTTTTGGTTAAAAAAAAAAAAGAAAAGAAAGGAAGATGGAATATGATAATGAGAAAAAGGTGTGTACAAAAAAAAAAATGGAAAAAATAAGAGGAAGGGAGAGAGCAAGAAACAACCGTGTGTGTAAAAAAAAAAAATGAATTGAAAAAAAAAAAGTATATTTTGAGATAAAAAAAAGTATGAATTTCGAAAAGAAAGTAAAAGAAAAAGAGAGATAGGAACAACGCAAACGGTGTGAAAAAAAGAGAGAAGAATGAAAAAGGACAGTTTGAAAAAAAAATAGTGTGCGTTATTAAAAAGGAAAAGAAAAAAAAGCACTATTCGTGAAAAAAAAAAGGAGAGAGAGAAAAACTAAATGAGTGTGTACAACAACGGCAAAAACATGTTTTGAAAAAGAAAAAAATGATGATGATGAAGAAAATATATTTTTTGGACAAACAGAAAGAAGCGTTTTAGAAACATTTATTTACTTTTTTTTTGTTGTTTTGTTCAAAAGAAAAAAAAAGAAAGGAAAATGGAATATGTTTGGTTGAAAAAGAGACTGATAATGAGAAAAAGATGTGTACGAAAAAAAAAATGAGAGGAAGAGAGAGGGCAAGAAACAACTGTGTGTGCAAAAAAAAAAAAAAGAAAGAAAATGAATTGATTAAAAAATGTGTGAGTATTTTTGAGAAAAAAAAAGTATGAATTTTAAAAAGAAAGTAAAAGAAAAAGAGAGATAGGAACAACGCAAACGGTGTGAAAAAAGAAGAGAAGAATGAAAAAGGACTGTTTAAAAAAAAATAGTGTGCGTTATTAAAAAAGAAAGAAAAAAAAGCACTATTCGTGAAAAAAAATGAGAGAGAAAAACTAAATGAGTGTGTACAACAACGACAAAAATATGTTTTGAAAAAGATAAAAAATGATGATGATGAAAAAAATATATTTTTGTGAAAAACAAAAAGAAACATCTTTGAAACATTTATTTTCTTGTTTTGTTGAAAAAATAAGATGATGATGATGAAAAAAATATTTTTGGGAAAAACAGAAAGAAGCGTTTTAGAAACATTTATTGACTTTTTTTTGTTGTTTTGTTCAAAAGAAAAAAGAAAAGAAAAGAAAATGCAATATGTTTGGTTGAAAAAGAGATTGATAATGAGAAAAAGATGTGTACGAAAAAAAAAAAGAAAAAAAATGAAAAAAAAAATAAGAGGAAGAGAGAGAGCAAGAAACAACTGTGTGTACAAAAAAAAAAGGAAAAGAAAATGAATTGATTAAAAAAAGGTGTGACTATTTTGAGATAAAAAGTACGAATTTTGCAAAGAAAGTTAAAGAAAAAGAGAGATAGGAACAACGCAAACGGTGTGAACAAAAAGAGAGAAGAATGAAAAAGGACTGTTTGAAAAAAAATAGTGTGCGTTATTAAAAAGGAAAAGAAAAAAAGCACTATTCGTAAAAAAAAAGGAGAGAGAGAAAAACTAAATGAGTGTGTACAACAACGACAAAAACATGTATTGAAAAAGAAAAGAAATGATGATGATGAAAAAAAATTATTTTTGAGAAAAACAAAAAGAAACATCTTTGAAACATTTATTTACTTGTTTTGGTTGGAAAAAATAAGATGATGATGATGATGATGAAAAAAAATATTTTTGGGAAAAACAGAAAGAAGCGTTTTAGAAACATTTATTGACTTTTTTTGTTGTTTTGTTCAAAAGAAAAAAAAAGAAAGGAAAATGGAATATGTTTGGTTGAAAAAGAGACTGATAATGAGAAATAGATGTGTACGAAAAAAAAATGGAAAAAATAAGAGGAAGGGCGAGAGCAAGAAACAACTGTGCGTGTATTAAAAAAAATGGATTGGGAAAAAATGTGTGACTATTTTGCGATAAAGAGGTATGAATTTTGAAAAGAAAGTTAAAGAAAAAGAGAGATCAACGCAAACGGTGTGAAAAAAAAAGAAAAGAATGAAAAACGACTGTTTGAAAAAGAAAAGGGGGTAAAAGAATAGTGTGTGTTATTACGTTAAAAAAAAATGAATGCGAGAGAGAAAAACTAAGTGACTGTGTACAACAAGGACAAAAATATGTTTTGGAAGAAAAAAGAAAAAAGGATGATGGTGTGAAAAAAATATTTTTTGAGAAAAACAGAAACATTTTAGAGACATTTAATTACGTTTTTTTTTTGTTGTTTTGTTTGAAAGAAGAAAAAAAGGATGATGATGATGATGAAAAAAAATTTTTTGAGAAAAAACAAAGAAACATTTTAGGAACATTTATTTACTTTTTTTGTTGTTTTGTTTAAAAGAAAAAAAAAAGAAAGAAGGGAAAATGGACTATATCTGGAGAACTTTAAATAGTAAAAAAAAAAAAAGAGACTGATAATGAGGAGCAGTTACATCGCTCCTATATTTATAGACTTGCTCAGAGTTATGACTATTTTGTCACCTTGTGTTAATTAATTTTTTTAAAATTTCTTTTCTTCTTTGGGAGAGAGGGTGGAAACACCCCTCTCTTGAATTTATTGTGTAAACTATGCTTCAATCATTTTTCGGGCGCCATTGACCCCATTGGGAGGGGACGTCCTCAGCAAACTTCCATCATGATAAGGTTTCATTGGGGGGGATGCAGGAAAGGCTCAGAGACTTATGGCTGGAAAATGGTAACAGGAGATGAATTAACAAAGAGTGGAGTCTCTTTCAGGAATAGAAGAAAAGAAGTAAAGCGGAAAGCAAAACACTAAGTTGAAAAAGGTGTTCGTTAATTGACCCTCATACGTAGCGATAAACCAACTGCGTGGATTCATTGATGCCACCGGCTACGAAGACAAAAATTGAGGAATTGGTTGGTGAAATAAGAAAAATGTGTTGAGGAAATACAAAGAAATGGTATGGATTAATAAGAAATTTCATGATTGATGTTTGTGGAGAGGAGGAGAATATCCCTGGGGGATCAAAATAATTTTTGGTGGTGATGGCATACCGACATGATGAAGCATCGTGTCATGTTTTTTTTTGTTTTGTTTATTGTAATTTATTGACATAAATGACAAGATCTGTTGGGGGGGGGGGGGGTAATGTGACACGATAACTAGACATATATGTATTTTATTATAATAGATTAAAATAGAAAATAGATTAGAATAGGAAATAGTTTAAAAACATATTTAACAAAAGTGAAAAAGAAGAGGAAAAAAATAAATAAACGCTTTTTCTTTTATGAGGAAAATTGTCCTCCGGTAAATATTTGACTCAGTGATAAAGGTCAGCGGGTAGGTTTTCGATGACCCGGTCAAAGGCTGTCCTTTACTGTATCTTGACCACACATTAAGCCTTTTCCGGCGGAAGCCTTATTAAGATAAAAAAAAAAAGATAACTGAAATTTCAGACTTACAGTCGCCGGTGTTTGTCACCGGTGGTCTAAAGCATTTCCGGATTCATATTAAATAAATAGAGTCAGTTAACAAGTGAAGTTAAAAGTTAAGACAGTTAAGTTAGAGAGTTGAGAGTCCCTCCGGGTGCGAGCTTGAAGTAAGGATCTCCGTTCGTCTTGTTTCGTTCAGTTTGGATTTGTTGATCTCCATTAATTAGAGTTAGAGCTGTGTGTCACATTCGCCTGCCCCAACCGACAAGGCTAAGTCTAAATGAATAAAGCATCCTTTACAACTCATTCAAATTGTGGAAGTTCGTTCCTTATAGTCAATCTTGTACCCCCAGCTGTCCGGCCGACATTTTCTACAAATTCCCGGCAAAATCACAGCGTGGAGAACGGCCGCCAGAGGAAATTGTTAGGAAGGACCGTTTGGGTGGTACACATGAAATCTATGATACTGTTTGAAAAATTACATTTTTCCACAGCAGGTTGCTGCTTCTTTTTGCGGTAAACTGGTTGCCAACCAATGATATAGAACCCAATCTGTCCTGCTTTTCGATGCACATCTGCAGAGAGAAGATATGGGCTAATACCTTTCTTACAGGTACTTGTGCTAAGTGAATGCAATGGATTCAGTTTGAACTCAACTCTCCTATTTCTCATCCTGAGCCAATATCCATTGCTCCACAATGTACATTTAGTTTGTGAGTATTTTATCATTATGGTCATTTGAAAGGGTTTTGGAGTATAATCATTGATTAATGCTTTTACCAAATTTAAGTTGTCAAGGATTTATAAATTTCTTAGATGAACAAAATTGGTAAGCCTTTTTCTGAATATACTGGGCCCATGAAAAAACTATCTACACGCTTTGATAGCTTTTTGTTTAATTTGATCAGACATTTTAAAATATAAGGTCTGTTTGAAAAGTAACAGGATTAGGTGTGCTGTGTGAGCCCTGGGGGAAAAAGAGGGATAAGCAGATTGTGTTATCATCTAACATTATATCTTGGAAGTATAAAACTGTAATCTTGGCATTTGCTTCAGGCAGTGAAGAAGAATTATTAGTATTATTGCCAAGTGGATAATTCTAAATGAAAATAGAATGGTTCTTTTGTTAATACTGTACAATAACATGTGCATCAAATGAACGGTTTTGGTGTCCAGTTTTTGTGCTCATTACCCCATGCTAATCTCTTTTTCTTATTGGCTGGCCAAAGCAAAGGCTTCCTGGCTACCTGGTAAAATTTTGCATTAAGTAATAATAACAATTGTGGCTGCTTTATCACAACAATGCACCTGTGCATAACACCTTGAGAATCCAGCAGTTTCTGCCCAAGAAAAAACATTGCCATACTGTTTGGATTCCCCTATTCACCTGATTGTGCTCGTGTGAACATGAAAGGGAGACTAGCGGCAGCTCTGGAAAAAAGAGGGTTCGTTTGTGTCTGGCGTGCAGGGCAGTAATCGGATCCAAAGAAAGAAGCACCGCCATCATATAGAAAAGAAAAGAAAAGGAGAAGAAAGAAAAAGAAAAAGAAAAAAATACTCACCGCTGTCTTAATAATCCACCTTCAGCCCATTCTAAAGGAAAAAAGAGAGGGGGCCCCCCCCCCCGAGTGGAATTTTTATAGACTGAGGAAATGGATTATGGGTAGAGTGTCATAGATAAAACCCAACGGATTCACCCGGTAGTGAGTGGTGTCAATTTCTTGGCGAGAAGCTGAAGCAGAGAGAAACAGTGAAAAGGTGGAAGGAGGAAAGTGGAGGAGGAAGACGAAGAGGCGTAGCAAGAAACCAGCTGGGAGAGCTTTGAATTGAAATCCAACGGTCTCTGGTTCGATCCCTGGCTCAGCACTCATTAGAAGAAAGTGTGCAACAGCTCGGTATGACATTTTTCTTCTCAAGTTCAAAGGGACCTGTTTTGAAGCTGTGAAGGCTATCAAGAGAGCCGTAAAGACAGAGCTGACAGGCAGAATCCTTCCAGCAGTGCAGAGAAGCATAGCAGAGAAGGATAGAAAAGTATATTAGCTATAAGGGGGATTATTTTGAAAGAAAAACCATGTCATTTGATGTTTGGAATTGAAGTAGTTTGCAACCCTACTCCCGTTACTTCTCAGACAGATCTATTTTATCATAAACTAGCATCATAACCCAGTGTTGCCCATGCAACTCAAAACATTTTAGTAGTAGGAGATGTCACTTTTTATTTTACATATTTTGTTTTTGTTTGAAAAAACAATTTTTTAAAAAATATTTTTGTTTCAAAATTAATGGAAAAAATATTCACATTTCTTTTGTTGACCAAATGAATTTTTAAAATGTCAGAAAAAATTAAATATAAACGCTCATTGTTTTTTTTAATACAATATATTTTAGTCACATTTGACAGGTGTGCTGCTTTGATTCAGCAACCATCTTAGATCTTAGATGTTATTTTTTCTTTTTTTTTAATCATCTCACCTCAAGCAAGGCATTCCACTGCCACTATTGCACATGGGGCTACATAGGGGAAGGTAAAGAGAAGGAGTGGTTAGACATAGGGAATGTCAGGAGGAAGGTGACAGATGAGTAAGGATAGCGAGGATGAGGGTTAGGCAGATGGGAAGAGTGCTTGATAGAATGGGAGCAGGTTAGTGTGTTAGGAGGTGTCTATTGACCTTATATTTAAACTCCTGGAGATTGTAGTTGTCGGGGAAGCAATCATTTGGAAGAGAATTCCACAGTCGGGAAGTGTGAGGAAAGAAACTGTTGGAGTAGAAGTTACGGCTGCATTTTATTGGTTTCACTGTAAAAGGGTGGGATCTAGTTGCTAATCTAGTATCTCGTGCAAATTCGTATTTAGGGGGCACCAGTGATCTAAGTTCATCGGAGCAGAAGCCGTGAAAGTATTTATAGAAGAGACACAGCGAAGCCACGTCGCGCCGGTGGGAGAGAGACTGCAGGCGGTCTGCCAAGTCGGTATCTATCACATTACAGACCCTCCTCTGAACCTTATCGAGAAGCCCGAGGAGAACAGCAGGGGCACCCGACCAGATATGGCAGCAGTATTCAATGCACGGGCGGATGGTAGATTTGTAAATGTGCAGGATAGATTTAGACGGAAAAAAACTTCCAGGCCCTACACAGAGAACCGACTTTCATAGCAAATGTAAACAATCATGTCCATTGGCCAATAAGTGCGAAAGGGAAAATTGCTGAACTTAAAGGGAATGTGTCGACCTGGCTTCCCTGTAGATATGTGTCCCTAGAAAGTTTGAGTGGTATAGCTTAAAAAATGTAGGCATGCATAGGGAACAGTGACACACAGGCTCACAGATTGCCTTTTATATATTTTTGTCATATTTGAATGCATGCTGAGGAATTTTTTATCATCAGGTCACCCAAAGTTATAATTGTTTCATATCAATAAAATTTCAAGTAATTTAAGTTTAAGACCTCAAAATGACAAAAATCTCATTTTGTGGTGATTTTGTCACTCGATTGTCCTTCAGATAGTTTAGTTGAAAAGATAAAATCCACATTGTAAAGATTAACTTAGAAAAATCAACTATGGTATTGCCTGGATCGTGAACACTAGTTTGCTGATTATAACGTGCATTAAAAAAGGTAATTATTTTCAAGAGGAAAACATAATTTTATTAAAAAAAATTATCTGACATTATGAATGAAGTTTACTTATACTATTTCACTTTGATCTTTTACTTTTGTTAATAATATAAAGATCATCCACAGTAAAGATATAGTTTTTAATTAATTTTATCTAGAATTTATCTGGATTAATCTTTGGTCAGGCAATTATTAAAGACATTTTAAAATGCACTGCTTGTAAATATTCAGTTCTACAAAGAAAAAAATGAATGTTTTACAAAATTGCCAATGAAAATATAAACCATCTAAAGTTTAAATTACCAAGGAAAATTTTTCATTTTATGTCAGAAAACTAGTAGGAATGTGTCATTTTTTTTAATTCCATGTAATCTTTTTAAATTTTAATCTTTAAAAAATTTTAAAATATAAATTTACAATTTTCTTTGAAATTCAATAAAATTTTTGTAATCAGTGA
This sequence comes from Ascarosepion bandense, assembly GCA_037127315.1. NCBI lineage: Eukaryota > Metazoa > Mollusca > Cephalopoda > Sepiida > Sepiidae > Ascarosepion > Ascarosepion bandense. The sequence continues at coordinate 4,809,991 of JBBBDQ010000328.1, read as the reverse complement.
GAAAATGTTAAATATGAATAATATTAATTTGGTTATCTTGTTAAGATTTTTCAATCTTTTCAATTTCTAAAATTCTCTCTTCATTTTATTGATTGTTAAAAAAGAAAATAACAAAGAAATCAAAATTAAGCAAAAGAAAAACTAATCATTTTATGGAGTTGAAAGCATTTTTTGTAGTTTTGAATAATTACAAGCTATAAAGAACAGGACATTGTGAAAAACCATGATTGCCCACATCCTGAGGGGACATGACACTTAAAGAAGTAGTAAAATATTTATGACAAACAGAAATTTTATGATAAGTTGCAGTTTGTTTAAACAAAGTTGACTTATTATTGTATTTTGCAAATAATAAATTACTTATGATACTGTAGTGGATGAAGCGTCCATTACTAATTTAGATTTTACGAGTCGACTCGACGTAACATGGGGTCATGATTTAAAGCAGGATTTAAGAAAGAACGAGAAGGCGAAAGTAACAAGAAAGACAATATATTAACAAAGGTTACATAGGGTTGAGAGAGCATGCATAAGAAAGTGAAAAGGAAAGAGTTATTCCTCTTTGTCTGTTCGTAGAAACAAAATAAGATGTATGAAGTTTTTACTCTAGCTGAAAGAAAGGTTTGTACAATTGTTTAGATTATCGTCAAGAGTTCAAAGTTCAAATCCTTGATGAAATTATTCAGACAGAAAACAAGGTTCTGTGTCTGTGTATGCGTTTAGGCAAGAAAGTCAGACAGAAGACAAAGTTCTGTGTCTGTGTGTGCGTTGAGTAGAGAGAGAGAGACTTACATGCGAATGTAGTAGTCTTAGGCAGTCTGTGGATTTCTACTGACGAAGGTTGGAAAAATTGTGAATTTATGTGTAGAAAGTTATTTTATGTAAGGTCCAGTTTGAATGAAAGTTAATGTGCATAGTGTTCATGTCGGTGAGAAGAAAAATAAAAAAAATTTGCGCCACTAATTGCTACCCGCAATATATTTATGAAAATATTTATAGAAAGGAAAGAGGGACACCATTTTATTATAAGTGACAATTTTTATGCTTAGCAATCTCTGGCTCATCTAACATCATAGTTTAACTGTATAGCATTTGGTCATCTCCAATCTGTAATATGGCTACATTAGGAAGAGGGCAGTTTTTCATACATTTTTAAAATAATTAATATGTACGCAAAGGTAAATACAGTTTTTTAAAACATTTAAGAATATTAAAATCAAGCAATTATTTAAAAATTAGGTAAAAATCTTTCTTTGATTTATTCAATTGAGAAAACAAAGAATGAAACGATAATTTTTGCATATTTATTTTTAAAACTGAACAAGAATTGTAGAATGACAAAACTTTGAATGAAAATATGAAGTATCATTAGTCTTTTTACAATCCAATTGTCATTTTTTTTATGTGTTCAAAGCATTTTCTTTTTTATATATGCAACATTGTTTATGTTGATAGTATAAATGTGTATGGGAAAAGGAATAAAATATTTATAATAATGATAAAGATGTTAGTAAGCACAGTTTTATGTTTTGCATATCAATGTGAGTAGCAGTAGTCATAGCACAGCTCTGCATGTCCTCTGTGATGACAGGATATTTTCTGTCCTACTTCTCCAAATACTCTCTATATATACAGGTCTCTTCATTTACATACAAAATTACAGTTTCAAAATGTACAAATGAAAATAGGCTGTTTTTATTGCTTTATATCATGCTTATCAAATTGAAAATTGTATACCATAAATTGCAGTATATAAGTCAACCTCAAGATTTTCAGCTCAAAATTCTGAGTTAGGCCTAAATCTATGCTTGATTCCACCCCACTCCCCAAGAAAAAAAAAACATATGGTAGGATACCAGTGGCCTGAAACTTAGGCCTACTGGTAAATGAAGTTAAACAACAGTATATAATAACTTGTGCCAAAACTCTATAAGCTTACACCACTTACCTGTATACTGAGACATTAACAATAATATTTTTCTATATGCATTAGATAGCAAACAACCAACAACTCACTGGTAGGTACCGTATATTGTAATGTTATAACATAGCAAACATTTAAAATTCATCATGTCTACTGATAAAGAAATTAAAATCAGCAACTCCTATGAAATACTAATAATATAAATTCAGTCAGTTAAGTACCATATGTTATACATGCTTGGGTGATCATGTCTCTTTCGAGACATGACTGACTGGGCAGAAAATTTTCCCGCAGTAGGTTTCCATTGCTTTCTGCAGTAAACTAGTTGCTGACCAAGGCTACAGAACCCAATCTGTCCTATTATTTAATCCATAACTGCAGGGAAGAGATGGATTAATACCTTTCCCAAGGATATTTGCACGTAAGTGAATGCAAGTAATTTGACTGGAATTCAAACTCGGCTTCCCGATTTCTCATTCTTAGCCGATATTCAATGCACCACGACGCACATTAATAGAATACTGAATTTGTGTTACTGTTTTATTATTTTATATTTCTGTTTTAACATGCTAAATATGTTCATCAAACATAAGTCTTAGTAGGATGTATTTATGGTTGCCTGCTGGAAGTAAAGTAAGTAGTGTACAGTAATTGTTAGGAGTGCTGCCTTATTTATTTACAACTCAGGGGTAAATGTTTTGCATTTTATAACAGTCATATAAGTTGAGCCCTAGTTTTGAAAAAAAAAACATTTTCAGGCTTGAAAACTTGACTTGTACACCACAATTTAACTGCTGTGTTCATCTCACAGCAACATATGATCTCATGATCTAATAGAGGAATTGTATGACTCCACCCAAAAAATCAATTCAAACCTTGTCTGGGTTATGACAAGGGTGAAATGAGAGGCCCAATTCATTTAATCTGTCTCTAAACTCTGTTTTGTGCATACACAAGAACAAACAGGAAGAAATGGGTCTAGATCATTTAAACCAAAGTTTTTTAACCTGGGGGTCCATGGACATCTACTGGGGGTGAAGGATGGGATTAACATTTCTATTCATTATACATCCCTTGTCCCAATCAACAGTTTCTCATTAAAGAAATTAAAAAAAAAACACATCCATCCATTACTTACAGTGCCAGCATCTCTTAACTTGCTGTTGGGTCCATGTTTAAACTTGTGTTAACATATTCCTTTTCCACTGTTTATCATGGCCTGATTATCTCTTATATGAGTAAGGATTTCGTCATGGGTACGACAAACTACATTTAGCAGCAAGGCCTCTGATTAGGAGATTTTGAGGACCATGGAACCACCTCTTAATTGCTGTTGTTTCCAAGTCTGCTCTGACCCAGGGTAGTAGCACCTATTAGGGTTCCAGCTATAGGCAAATAGTAAACCCCCAAACTGAGATCCGAATATGAAAATATAAAAATACATTAGAAAAAATTACCAGCTTTATATTTTCATAGTAAAAAAAAATTTACCAGTAATACATTTTTGGGAAATAAAACAATAAAATTTTGGCATGAAATGACCCATGAATTGTTGATATACTGTAAAACAAACCAAACAAATGAGGATTAATTAACCACAGCTGAAAAAACTGTGGCTGGCTAGAAAGTGATATGAGTCCAGTGTGAAGAAATGCATATACAAGTTGTAAAAACAATTCAGACTGAATTGCTTTTTATAGACAAACTGAGGCAAGTTCTTATAGGGATCTGCAAATTAGAAAATGTTAAGAACCACTGATTTCAACATTTTATCAATAGCAAATGAATTCATTACTTAATCAAATTCAAGAAATTGAGTTATTTTTGTTTTCAATATAAATCTTTACTAACCTGGATAACCTGTCATCTAATTGTAGGTCACAGGTAATTTTTTTATTAATTTTAGTTTGCTGAACCTTATTTCAACAATTGCAACAGTTACTGGTATAGAAAGCAACAGTCATAATTCAATACAGAAATTATTTATAATAAAAGAATGTTTAAATTGTATAAAAACTAATTAAGTCATTGGCTTGGAAAATATCTTTTTGAAATACTGTTGATGAAAAAGTTTTCGCTATTTTTGGTGAAGGTGTTATGGAAGTACAGCACATTTGTTTAATGCAATAGTATATTTATAAATGTTATTTTAGCATGACAAACATTTATATAAAAAGAACTATTTTTTTAGAAAAGTATTAACTGATCTTAAATAACTAAGTAACACTGCAAACTTCCTAAAAAACAACCAAAAATACTTTTTAAATGTCAACCTGAAAGTTTTTACTTGATTGATAGATAATAACTAAAACTCATCTCTTTTAAAAGAAAATTAATTTCCATGTGTAAATTTACTAACACAACTTCTTAAAAAAAGTCGGTTTATAAAAAACAAAAATTCATTTGCAAAAAGAGAATCCAAATTGAAGCTGACAAGAATGCACTAAATTAAAATCTGTAAAAAAGACAGTTTGTTTAGTTATTTTGAACTAATGTGATAAAAAGTATATACTTTTAAAGAAGTTTTTTTTAATCAAATTGGAATACTATCCAGTTATAAACAGAGGAAATTTTCTCAGTGAAGACGAGAAATATTCAACATCTCAGGAATATGAATTTCTGTTTCCACTGAAGGAGAATAATTTTCAAAATTTGAGATTTTATCTCATATTTTCAATTGTCTGTTTCTAAACCTATGAGATTTTTACCTAAATTCTAATTAATGAAATGCTGAGGATTAGGAAGATTTTCCATGCCTCTCGAAAAGTAATGGAGAGAGATGTCAATTAGAGAAAGGATGGAATATCACCAATCAGTGAATAGCTAAAATGGTAATCAGCTGTGGAGTTTAGGTATCTTTACAGTGACCAGGATGGGGTGGAGGTCACAGTAAGATTATTAACAGAGAACACCATTCTGTGGACTTTACTGTTCTGGTTACTACTCATACCTCATTCATCCTCTTGTCTAAAAGTGTTTATATTCCTATTAACTTTATTAAAATACGTATCAATACTTTCATATTTTTGTCACCTAAAACTGCTAGCTCTACTTCAGTGCATAAAAATGAGATGCAAACTTCTTAAAGAACATGGCTAAAACTCTACAGTACTATATTGGCAAATAAGCATGCTAAATAAACAGACTTTCAATCAACAGCAGTTTATTAAAACTTCAATGATAATGTTAAACAATATTTTATTCTTCTAACAAATGAATTATTTTTATTTAATTAAATAAGTGCAGGCATTCATGAGTCTATCAAGCAACCATCACAGTCCTGTAGCAAAGTTTGAAAGTGATTACAATGGCATTCTGTGCCATGAATGGTCAAATGATGCAGGTGATTGTTGGGACCAGCCTGTCTTGCACCATGGCTAGGTGTCCAGAACAGTAGATCACTTGCAAATTGTATTGATCACCAGCAGTGTCCTGCAAAGTGCATTCTCTGTTCACATAAGATTGTAGAAATATCAGGGATGGATTCTGAGAGCTGTGATTTGTTGTCGCCAAGAGATTTTAAATACAACTCTCAGCATCTGAGTGTAGGTTCCATTAAGCTTAAATTCTAGGGTTTTAGTTAATGTCCAAGTTGTAGTTCTATACATTAAAACCTCAAGAAGTTTGAACTAAAGTCTATATGAACACAAGAGGCAATTTAAAAATCAACACCCATAATGCATTGATTGTTCACTGCAACAAAAGTAACTACAATTTCGACATAAAAATGCTACTCTAATTAAAAGAAAATATAATTCACAAAGACAAATCACTAGTTCGCCCACAGTAAATTTCTGTCCAGGTTCTTACAATTTCCACAATACTGTTCTTGATATATCTAAACTTATCTATAAATGAAACTTTGTCTCTGTGTGTGTGTGTGTGTGTGTGTGTGTGTGTATCCGTTACCTATAGACTCCGAAACGGCTGAACTGATTTTCTTGAAAATTTACACTGTTGTACTATAGGCATCTGCGAGTGTTCTTAGCTAGGTTTTGTGTTGAGGTACTCCCAATAAATATAAAAAATCAATAATCGAAAAAATCGGGTTATAGAAGGAGTGGTCTGATTTTAATCAAATTTGATACACACATAGACAGACATAAGAATATTCTTTAGGCAGAGTCTGAGCTCCAAGACCATGGATTAGTTTTAAAGCTTTCATTACACCCAAGCAATGCTGGGCTATACTGCTAGTAAAAAATATATATTGTTACCTTGTGTGTGTGTGTGTGTGTGTGTGTGTGTGTGTGTATATATATATATATATATATATATATAAAATGAAAATAAATTATACTTATTTGTACAAATGTAAGACCCCTTCAGTGTGGTTCTGAATCTATGTTACTCCCAATGAACTTAAATTGCCACCCATGCAGAAGCTGTTCCTTCTTGATAGCAACCATCATTATCTCATAATAAGCATAGCATTGAAAACAGCAAGACAAACAAAAGGGATCAAGTCTTGAATTGATGAGTAAGGAATCATATTTGTTCTGAGAAATCTTTGTAATTTAGTAACTGAATTTAAAACTTATTTTAGCTCCAATAGAATCAAAGGTTTTGTTCTCAAAGGCATAATAAATTACTTTATTTTTTTCATTTACTAGTCAAGGATTTAAATCATTTTCTTCCTCAGTCATTATTTTAACCCAATTATTATTTCATAGAAAAAGGTACTCTTGCTAAAACAATGCTTGTCTCTGAAATTATTGTACATGTTGATCCATAAACTTAAGAAAATGGTTTCTCTTCAGTATGTACACTCGTAACCTTTTAATGAAGAATTTTATAAAAATGCTCATCCAGATACTTGACACGGAAATGGTTTCTCTCCTGCATGTAGTCTCTTGTGTTCTTTGAAAATATTACTCCACATAATTTCTTACCCATATTTCTAATGTGAGCTTTTAATGAAGAATTATGTGTAAATGTTAATGCATACTCTTGACAAATAGATGTTTTCTCTCCTGTGTGTACTTCCCTGTATCTTTTAAAAAATGAAATCTTTATATATTCCAATCCAGATACTTCAAAAGATTCTTGTTTCTCCCTTATCTGTATCCATGTGGCTCTTCACATTTCAATTACATGAAAATCCACATCCATATTTTCTGCTTCAGTAATGTTTTTCTCCAATTAGTATCAGTGCACTTACAATCCTGTGTACTGATCCACACATTTTACAGATTATGGTTTCTCTCCTCTGTAAGCTCACAAGCCAATTATGTATTAAAGACAAAAAGAAACAGAGGAGAACAGGCCTCAAAGTATGAAAAGCATTCACTTCCTTTTTAAAAATTGAAATATATTTTTTAATTGTATATGAAGGTTGTACAAATCATTCTCTATGTATATTCATTGATATCTACAACCCACAATGTGAGTCTTGACCTGTGCAACACCTGATTAAATATTCACTCATGTATATGCTGTTCCATCTTGAAAGAAACCATCATCATCTCTTAATAAGAATGTTGATGATAACAGAGAGACAGACTAGAAATTTTAATTGATGACTATATTAAAGAATTTTATTAGTGTAGAGTAACAAAAATAACAAAATCTGATCTTGTAACAAAAGTGCTTTAACTTATTGTAACAACAATAAAATCAAAATTTTTCTACTCAATGGTTTAATAAATTATTGTTATTTCATTCAGTTTGTCTTTGTTGTTGTTATGTTTTTGTCATTGTTCCATCATCAGATGCATATCAATCTGTGTGACCTACACAAAGTTTCAAACTGAACCCTTTATTTAATCTAGGTGAATGTGGAGACGGTTTTCATCTCACTGCCCATGTCTAGGAATATCTTGCCTCATTCTTATTGTTAGAGCAAGCAATAACTGAGTAGTACAGTTTCCACAGAGTCCAAGTCTAGGGATGTCACCAAATTTGTGAACCAATTCTTTAATCTGATAGCCTAGTGGATAAATCATTGATTTGTGAATTCAGTGACATATTGTGAGTTCAATCCCTAGACCAGGCAGTGTGTACTTGATCTTAGTGAAAAAAAAAAGCAGTAGTACTAAAAATTATAACTAGACCAGATATCCCTAGAGATGAGCAGTAAAACAAGAACAGTCTACTCCTGTAGATTGAATAAAAGATTTTATTTAGAATTCCCTGTAGGTTACCCAGATTGATAGATACCTGATGAAGGCTGGAGGACCCAACAGCTGAAAAGTTGTGATAGCATCTACAAAGGTGAGGACAATAGCCCAAATGTAAAAAATATATTTCATTCATATATTTTCTATTTGTTTATTTATCTTCTTTTTCACTGAGAAATTATTTTAATTAAATTATTAATTTTCAGTCTAAATTTTACTTGGTTCAGATATTTGAATACTTTACCTGTTAAAGCGATGAATAATTTTAACAAATTTATTATTATTTTATTCTAAATTCTAAAATCTTCATTCTCATTTTTACTAAAGACAAATAATTAAATCTAACATTTAACCATTGTCATGAAATCTTGGAACAAACAACGTTACAAAAGTTAAAATGATGTTAAGTTACTGCACTTATGCTCTTAGAAAATGGAAGAATTCATTTTCTTCTAATCTATGGTTTAAACAGTCTTGGAAGTTGCCATTTACTTTGACCAGCTATTCTGGGTTCTACAGAGGGGGTAGTGAGGGTGGGTCTCAGTCTTGGTTATGTGCAACTCCTTACTTGCCTAAATATATACTCATGCATTAGCTATACCTTCTTGAAAGAGATCAACATCAGTCCTTAAGAATAATGATAATAACAGAAAAAGAAGGAATAAAAATTTTGATGAATAAAGAATCGTATTTGTGTAGAGAATTCTCTGAAATATTGTAGTAAAAGTCATAGCTTAATCTAGATCCAGTAAAATCAAGTTTTTCAACACAAAGGCTTAATAAATTATGATTATTTCATTCATATACTGCCACTGAAATTTAAAAAATGAAAAATCTTGAAGATTTTATTTCTAATTTAATTTTTAATAAGACTTTGCTGTATTTCAAAAGCAATTGAAATTTTGACTATTTTTTTAAATGACTAAAATTTGCTGATTTTAGTTGTCAGCACAAAAAATCTTTCAAAAATAAAATATACTTTTCTGAAATTATAAGGAATAGCAGTAAATTTAGAGTTTAATTAATCTGATTCGAAACAAATATTACCTTTAGTTTAAAATATTGCAGAAATGCATTTTTAACACTTTTATTTAATTTTAGGAACATTTAGCTTTAAATTTATTAGAGTTATGACTCTTATTTCCTGATATTGTGTATGGATGTGAGTATTTACAAAATTGATACATTTATACACACACACACACACACAAAATTCAAAATTCTCTTAAAAATACTGGAGGTTGCTGAATTACATCAAAACTTTTCCATTTATGATTAGTATGTCATAGATTATATGAGCTGGTGATTAATTTTCTGAGGAAGTGTATTTTTATGAAACTAAAAATATACAAACTGGCTAGCAAAAAAAAAAAATAGACATTGTTTTGATAAATATATGATTGTTGTCAAAATTAAAAATGTGAGCAAAATTCTCTATGTCAGGGAAATATTTGACTGTTTTGAAAATTGTATAGCAAGGTCAGAAGCAAATACAATTTAGATTAAATTATTTCGGGTTATAAAACAATTATATTTTAGACAAGAAATGTGTTTTGATTGTTGGAAACAATAAGATAAGCACGCATTTGCGGTGTGTCAAAATTAGAATTATGTCAACAATGTGTCAGGATGAGACATAATTACTGATATAAGAGACAGAAACTATTAGTAGTAAGCAGTTGGTTGATAGTTGGGACTTAAACCAAGACTGAGAAAGACCAGGAAAAACTGTAGACGAGTGTGGCTTCTGGCCCCTCTCTATGTGTGTGTGCTGTCACCTTTGAACATACTTCCACTCTACAACACTTCACCTGATGAAAGAATAAACTAAGTGAATATATCTTTTATACACATGTCTGTTGTTATACTTCAAGCTGATCCTCATCTTTAGCTACAGATATATAACAAATATAGTTTTTACTTAATAATATCAGCTGACCAATGCAAATTAATACAGATTCTTAAAAGATTTTTAAAAATATAAACTATTCTAATTAAAATTTAAAAAAAGAATGAAAGGATTTATCAAAAATCTTTCTTAAAGCAATAGTGTCTATAATATATCTTATTCATAGAAGCAATTATAAGCTTTTCTAATTAAATACTATCTTAATTTTACTGCATTTTTTATTTTACAATTCAGAGCAGACTTTTAGTATTTGGAGTGGGGTTCTCTTACAAATAGCATTAAATTCTTCAATAACATTAAAAGTGCAAAAATTAATTTCTCAAAATTTCATAAAATGAAATATGTTACAAGTAACACTTGTAAAAAAAAAATGGTTTTACCAAAATTATCTAAAAATGAAACTTTCTAAAGTAATTTCATTAAAATCTGACAATAATTTGATAAATTTTAAAATCAATGTGTTTTACCACAAAATGATGCTAAAATTTTCTTGGATCCCCTGCTGATCCATGAACAAAATTTTTAACATTCTAAAAATACAAAAAAAAAACAAAGAATTTAATAATCAATATTCTTTGTTCTGTTCTATTAATAATGACAAAGATTTTGGAAATAAAACTTTGTTTTTATTAAATTTTGGGCATGTTTTTCATCATGTATGCACATTTTCTAGCAAATCTGCCTATTTCTATATATTACTTTACTTTTAGTCTTCACTCTCATTTTTATGAGTGTCAGATACAAATAGTTTTCTTGTTATAGTGATGAAATATTTGAAATTGTCTTATTTCATTGTTTTTTTCATTTCACACAACCTACTTTTTATTTTTACTCACAACAAGAATTTAAAGCTTACAGTTGGCCACTGCTTCTCACAGAATCTTGAGGTAGAGAATACATTAGAAATTAGAATGATGTTGAGATTTAAGATGAGAATTATGTATCAGCATTTTTTAAATAATTGAGTCTGACATTATTTTTCATTACTTTCACTGTTTATGAAAATAAAAATCAGGGATAGTAACACAAAAGTGTGTACACAGAAAACACAGTAATAAGAAATAATGTTGGATCAAAAACTCCATTCAACATAATTAATGTATTTTCATGTGTTGAATTAAAAGGGATTTCTGAGAAAATGTTGTCTTGCACATTTGACAAGCAAATGGTTTCTCACCTGTATGTATTGTCATGTGTCGTTTTAAACTAAATTTCTGTGAAAATGCTGATCCACATACTTGACAAACAAATGGTTTCTCACCTGTATGTATTTTCATGTGTTGTTTTAAATTGGAATTCTGTGAAAATGCTGATCCACATACTTGACAAATAAATGGTTTCTCACCAGTGTGTATTCTCATGTGTTCTTTTAAATGAGAGTTTTGTGAAAATGCTGATCTACACTGTTTACAAGTGAATGGTTTCTCTCCTGTATGTATTTTCATGTGTTGCATTAAGAGTGATTTCTGTGAAAATGCTGATTCACACAATTGACAAGCAAATGGTTTCTCACCTGTATGCATTCTGATGTGTTTTTTTAAATTGGAAGTATCTGAGAATGCTGATCCACATATTTGACAGGTAAATGGTTTCTCTCCTGTGTGTGTTCTCATGTGTGTGTTTAAAGTGGAAATTTGGGTATATGCTGATCCACATACTTGACAAGCAAATGGTTTCTCTCCTGTATGTGTTTTAATGTGTTCATTTAAATTGGATGTCTGTGAAAATCCTATTTGGCACACTTGACAAGTAAACGGTTTTTCTCCTGTATGTATTCTCATGTGTCGTTTCACAACAGATTTGTGAGCAAAGGCTGATCCACATATTTGACAAGAAAATGGTTTCTCTCCTGTATGTATTCTAGTGTGTTCATTTAAATGGGATTTCTGTGAAAATCCTATTTGACACACTTGACAAATAAATGGTTTTTCTCCTGTATGTATTCTTATATGTTGTTTTAAATAGTGTTTCTGTGCAAACTCAGATCCACATACTTGACAAGTAAATGCTTTCTCCCCTGTATGTATTTTCATGTGTTGTTTTAAACTAGACTTGCATGCAAATGCTGATTTGCACTCTTGACAGTTAAATGCTTTCTCTCCTGTGTGTACTTCCATGAGGCTTTTTTAAAGTGAAATCTTTTTTTATATATAATCCATATATTTTAAAAGATTATTGTCTCTTGTTTGTATCCATGTGTATCTACTTGTTCAATTTCACTTTTAATCCTGTGTAAGTGTTGACAATACTCTCCACAAGAATAAGGTTTGTCTACATTGTACGCTCTTTTCAAATTTAAACTTTATGAAAAAGCTGATCTACACATGTGACAAGTAATGCTCTCCAGTTAATAGTTGTAAGAATATGCTTTCTCTTCTAAGTAAGAGCTGGTACATCATTCTCAATTTGAAAACTGTTATTCTCCATAATAATTGATATCTGTGAACAAAGAAGATGTATTATTAAAAAAAGAAAATCAATTTACTATGTGCAAAATATAATTAGGATGACTAAATGTATGTTTCAATAAACTAAAATATATCACTTAATTTGCATTTCTGTCATAAATAAAATTTTATCTTGTTCAATATCTGTTCAATAAACAGACAAGTAATTTAAGCACAGAAATATTTTGCTTTCTTCATTAAATCAATTTCCTTATCTTGGTTGTTATGATTACAAAGGCTTTTTTAGGTGATAACGCTTCCAGTCTAATGTGTTAGACTGTTCTGTTTATGCTGCTTATGTCAAAAGGTTTCTAACTTGCATTATATTCAAAGCTGAACTATTTAAAAATGCTAAGTAAAACATTTTGCATAAAATGGCAAGTCTTCATAAATAATTTAAAATTTGATGGACTTAGATTTCATCATAAATGTTACAGATCTTAAAACTTAAAAGCAATGCATTTTAAAATGTGTTTATTGAATATTTAACTAAAATTTAAACAAATTTTCAAAAATATTAATTCCAGATAAAATTCATGAAAAATTGTATTTTTGTGGATGATCTTTAGACCCAACAAAAGTGAAAGATTAAAAAAAATTTGCCTATCCAAAGTAATTTGAAAATGCATTTAAAAAAGTTAATTTTGATACCCTTAAAATAGGAAGATATTATCATTCATTTTTTAAAAAAAAAGCAAAAACAAAACAGTTATCATTTCCCAGGTTTAATGCTGCCTATTTTCAAATTATCTTGAATATGCAAGTGATATATCAATTCCTGATGAACCATACTTGAAATCACAATTTAGGTTTAACTAAAAGAAGGCTATGGACTAATTCCATTATTCCCAGAAAACAATTATCTTGTGTAAATAGTATCTTAGCATCATAAAATATTTTTCCAATGAAAAAATATATTGTTTTAAAAAATAATGTTGATCAAATATAATAAAATTATTTTACATATAAAAATATGAATATCAACATAAAAACAGTTACTATACACTAATTTATTCAAGGTATAGATGTCATCTTGATAGTTATATGCACATTTCAGCTATTGTATCTTCAGCATTCTTCCAATGTCTGTTACATACAGTAATATTTCACAAATTTCAGACTGAACTCATTATTCAGTTTATCAGGTAAGAATGGTTTCATTTCATTGTCAATTTGAGGTAATATCTTATCTTTCTTAATTCTTGCTAATTATTTGCTAAAGATCCAGAGTGGTGGGGGAGATAACACCTCAAGTAGCACCTCTCCTTTAAGAGTTTATTACCAGCTTGAGGGGGTTTGAGAATTTTTCTGTAGTACTGCCAATAAACTCAACATTTGTGTCACATGTTTGTGTCATTGCCATGCATCTAAATACCAAATATTATATGCAAGATTAATGACTGCCATTGAACTGAGAAAATACAAAAGAAATCATACATCATAATGGGTGTCTTAAGAAAATTGTTGAAAAAAGAGCATACTATGTTAAAAAAATGCCCCAAACTTGAGAAAAACTAGGTTTTATTGCCAAAATCTTTGTTTCTATTTCCAGGAAAGACCAAAGTATTTTTTCATTATTTAATTATATTTTTAATCCTTTTAAGAACATTCTAAATTTTGGTTAAAAATTTTATTTTTCTTGCATCAACAGATACACTATAAATTAGTGTAGCAAATTTTAGTGTCTTTTTTTTTTCCAGTGAAAGAAACATTGATTTCGAAATTTGAGTAAAAAATCAAATAATTGTTGTATTTTAATGAAACCTTCAAGATTTATTTACAAATGAATGAAATAGCTTTTATGAATAAGTTTTATTCTGGACACTATTGTCTTAAAAAGATTTCTTTTATGAATAATGAATTTTTACAAGATTTGTTTTCATTTTTTTAGTTAGAACAATTTATATAGTTTTTAAATCTAAAAATTTAGTTTCAATGGTATAAATGTTATAGAATATTATCATGTAAATTATATTTACTAATGATAAATTGTAAAGCTTATTACAACTCACAGAACTTAAGTATTTTAAAAAGAATTTGAACTTTTTGTATATGTATAAATGTGTCTATTTTTTGTAGCTGTGGCCACCTATACACAACATTATCAGCAAATAAAAGTGATAACTATAGTAAATTTAAAGCCAGAAAGTATCTAAAATTCAATAAAACATTATAGAGAATATTTTCTTCTTAAATTTTAATGATTATTGATTACTTATAATCATATAGAAAGGTGCTTATGTTATATTCAATTATTTTTTATAGCTAAAGCCCCCATAAACAAAGTTAGATAAACAATAAACATGTTAAACATGTTAAACATGTCAACAGTTTTAAATAAACAGTCACTGCTGTGTTAAAAATGTATTTCTATGATATTTTAAACTTAAGATAGATAATATTTGTTTCAAATCAGATTAATTAACTATACTTTAAAATATATCAGGTAATATTCCTCAAATAAAGTTTCAGAAAAGTATATCTTATTTTTGGAAGATTTTTTTTGATAAGAAGAATTACACTGCAATGAAATGATTAAAAAAACAGCATTAATCAGCTAATACAGAAAAAATCTTTTCAGTAAATTAGTGAAATAGAGCAAAGCACGTTATTTTGTTTTCTGGAAATATTACATTTATTTAATCAGTTTGAAATTAAAACTAAAATAAAAGCTTCAAGAAAGATTTTTCATCTAGAAAAATCATTTAAACCATAACCTTACTCATTGTGACTGTGCAGTGTAGAGGTATCTACTTCATAAACGTTCAGTGGCTGGATTCTGTCATAGATAGTGATAGAGCCCTGTGTGTGTATGAAGGTTAAGACACTGTCGAACAATAAAATTATTTATGATACAAGAAAGCTAAACCTATAATAAACAAATTAAACTATGCACCTCCATTTTTTCATGATACCTAAGTTTTAAAACAAATTTTGATAAATAAAAAAATTTTCTTGAAGCTTTAATTGAAAGTTAAATGATTAAATTTATTTCCAGTAAGTAAAATACACTGGTGTATTACAAACAGAATTTATATTGATCACAATCTAAAATTTTTTCAATTTTACAGTGATCAACAAGTTATATTACTTAGAAGGACATTTGGCAGATGGCTCCACTCAGGTTGAATTTTTTAATACATTTCACATATGACCTGTTATCATCTAAGAAAAATTTTGTTAAGTGGAAGAAAGATAGTGATCAAATCCACAAATATTCGAACATGTTCTCAGTTCCTGTAAAACAGCTCTTGTCAATGAAAGATATACATGGGGACACAATAGTGTTTTGGATGAGCTGGTCAAAATTCTAAAAAAATATATGAAGTCTGAGTTATCTAATTCAACCCAGAAATTTGTTGCAGATTGAAGAAAAATATATATAGGCTCAAAGCAAAGCAAATATCTATCTATACCCAGACAAAATCTCCTTAATTCTGATGGCATTTAAGAGATATCTGTAGACCTTTCTATAAAAAAGTATTTTTACCAAGACTTTTTAAAATGATTATTTAAAAAATAATTTCATTCATTTTGTTAATAAGTCCTGAAAGTTTTCTTAAAATACAACAATTATTTGATTTTTGCAAGAATTTCCAAATTAATGTGTCACTAGAAAAAAAAAAAGAGTTAATTACGTTTGCATTGTAAACACTTGTAACAATTTTGGTTTTCATATATTTGAAGGTTAAGTAAAACTACACTTATCACTTATTTTCATATATTTGAAAGTTAACTTTCTTCTGAAATTAAAAAAAAGAAAAAAAACATGCAATGTATTTGAAGGTTAATTAAACTACACTTATTTTCATACACTTAAGGTTACCAATACTACAATCTAAAAGGTTATGGAAACAAAAAGCTACATTCCAAACATTTTATTTAGAAATTTACATTTTTATAAAATGAGGTGATTTACACATGATCAAAATTATAAGACCAGGGGTATAAATTATTAGATCTATCGTAATTCCAATGTTTTTAGTTCAGTTAGAGATTAGCAATCACTGCGTAAAGGTGTTGCGATGCCGAAAGCAAGCAAACTTACCAGTTGCGCATTCTCGAATTCTAGATCGCAGGCGATCGCAGCTAAGGTAAATCGCAGTAAAACTGTGATTTGCAACTTTCTAAAGAACAGTGAGAATTATGTAAAAGCAAAATCCTCTGGTAGGCCCCCAAAATTTTCTCCTGCATTGAGTAGGAGAATAAGACGGGTTGTTATGAAAGACGAGGGACTTTCTTCTAGTCAAATTAAGGCAGTCATAGAAGCTGATTGCAGTCTCGTAAACCATCAGATGACACTTACAACAAAAAGGCATGGTAAATAAAAAGCGTAAACAAATTCCTCAACTGCTTCCACGTCACAAGATGCACACTTAAAGTTTGATCATAAAAACCAAACATGGGACATTGAGAAGTGGAAGAAAGTCCTGTTTTTCTGATGAGAAAAATTCAATCTAGATGGTCCTGATGGCTTCCAACGATATTGGCATAACAAAAACATGCCTCCTGAAATTTTCTCCACACGTCATATTGGTAGAGGGTCCCTAATGGTATGGGGTGCCTTTTCTTACAGAGGGACGATGGAGCTCCAGGTGGTGCAGGGTTGTCAGACAGTGGCTGGTTATGTTAGCATGCTACAAAAAGCATCTTTGATGATGGAGGGTCATCGTTTGTGTGGGGATGGATGGTTATTCCAACAGGATAATGCTGCAATCCACGCTGCAAGACGGACCTTGACCTTTCTACAGGAAAATGGTGTCCATCTCTTGGGACATCCTGCACGCTCACCAGACTTGAACCCAATTGAAAATGTTTGAGGATGGATGACAAGAGATGTTTATTGAAATAGCAAACAATATTCAACAAAAAATGAACTTCATGAAGCCATCTTCAGAAGCTGAAGCAACATCCCCCGTACCTTAATGGAAACGCTTATTTCTAGCATGCCCGACAGAATTTTTGAAGTCATCAAAATCAGTTGAGGTAGAACTCATTATTAAATTTGGTTGTTGAATGTTTTCATACACTTTTCATACACTTTTTGTACAATTTCATAGAATTTTTGTCTCTGGTCTTATAATTTTGATCATGTGTAAATCGCCTCATTTTATAAAAATGTAAATTTCTAAATAAAATGTTTGGAATGTAGCTTTTTGTTTCCATAACCTTTTAGATTGTAGTATTGGTAACCTTAAGTGGGAGGAGTTTAAAATCTATCCGTAAAAAAAAAAATTATTTTTAAAGATTTTTAAGTGGTCTTAAATTCTTGATCGGGTGTGTATTTGTATAATACCTGTTAATACTTTCATAATTCAACAGAAAATAAAATGTTTTATTTATCCGGAAAATATTTATCTTTATAATTGTCGTACGTGAGTTAAAAAAAAAAAAAAAAAGAAAAAAAAAGAAAAGAAGGCTTTACAGCAATATTGCTGTAACACTGTATGAAGTGTAAAAGAGTGTAAAATTAAAAATATGTACTATTTTGTAAACAATGACATTTAGGAGAAAGTTAAACTTACTTCTTTTTTCTATTTCCGTCTGATTTGGTTTTCTTACAACAAAGAAAATTTAGGAAAATGCTGTATCATTTTGAAGAGACTGTTTTGTTTAAATAAAGTTATATTTAAAAAGCAAACATCTATCGGCGCCAAATGTTAACGAAACATCAAAATTCAAGGGAGATAATTCGGATGTAATTTCCATTAATTATTTAACAAAACCCATGATTCAATTGAACATTTAAACTGTTTTGTTTAATAAACGAAGTCATGACATTTTTTTAATTTAAAAATCACAAACAACAAATAAAAAAATTTAAAATGTTAAGTTTAAAATGTCCTATGCACAGTATTGTTGTTAAACTAAAATAAATTGACACTTACACGTTATTTTTACTTCCCCCAATTCTTTTTCCAAAGACGAAGAACTAAAAAAATAGGAAAGATGAAGAAATCAACATGTTAAATTTTTCGATTAAAAATAAGTTTTCTTAGCTCAAAGGTACAATGATCAAGGGAGATAATCCAGATTTATTTTGGAAAGAATTTCCAATTATTTATTTATTTATTTTATTATCCTAATTATCACTTTTATTACTGTTTATTTATTATTACTTAGCATGATTTATCAACACTGACGTTTTGATTATTTAATATACTGTAGCTTTTACTGTTTAGGAATCTACTACTAAAAAAATTAACACTTTCGTTACATACTGTCTCACAACATTGAACAATGTATTGTAAAAAGTTTAAAAAAAAAAAAGATACGAAGAAATTAATTAGCTCGAATTAACCACATTAAAAACAATATTCTTAACTATGTCTCAAAATTAGATTTTCAGATTTCATTTTTTTAATAACTAATGAGGTTCAAAATAATTTGAAATTAAAAAAAAAAGTTTCTCTTCTTCAGATTTCCATTTTTAAAGTCAGAAAAAAAAATTTATGGAGAAAAAGGCTAAGCTAAATAAGAACTCCATTTTTCATGATAATTTGCAATACCAAAGTTCTAAAATGAACTAAAAAAAAATATTCTTGACGTTTTGCAAGCTAAATGATTAAATTTACTATTTCCAGTAAGTAACCTACGCTGATTTATTTCAAACATAAATTATATAGATTGGAATCTAAAATTTTTCAGTTTTTCGGCCATTTTTGAGCGATTGACACATTTGTAATCAAAAGTTAATTCTCGGTTTAAAAATCTTGCAAAAATAAAATATACACATGTGACATGTTATTTTTGAAAAATTAACAAATTTAAAGTTAAATTAATCTGATTTACACAAGTATTACATATTTATAGCACAAAATTTAGAATAAAAATATTTTTTAATCACTCTGATCTTTCTGACCTTTGAATTAAGTGATTGATATGTGATGACAGTCAAATGTCAAGCTAAGTGTGGTTGACCAGAATTGATATGATTGTATAAATTGTTTCCTGTAAGAAACCTTGAAACACATGACCTTTTAATGTAACACAGAAAATACCATACTTTAAAAAAATTTCTAATACACAAAAAGCAAAACTTCAAAAAATTTTTTGATTAATATAGTGTCGACTTAATAAATTAATAATTGCAACAAGGTTTTGAGAAATTTTTTATATATTTTTGAAATTTTATAATTAGAACTGAAAACAATTCTTGTAAAAATTCATTTTTCATTCAAAAAAATTTTCTTTTTCAGATCATATCCTTTATATATATATATATATATATAAAGTGATGTAAATTAATAAATATATATACGAGGAGAGTGTACATATGTATCATATTTATTCAGGTGTTAATAAAACTGCTCAATGTAAGAACAGATTACATATATACATATTATCCTAAGTCTATGGCACAACTTGAAGTTTCATGCTTTATGCAATCATCAGGTGCATGAAACTCCAAGTCGTGCCATAGATCTAAGTTTTTATATATATATATATATATATATATATATATATATATCAAAAGCAATTAAAAGCTAATCTAATTAAATAATGTCATAGTTTTATTGCATGTTTTATTTTACTATTTTGAGTAAATTTCCAGAAAAATAGCCAACTGTTTAAAAAAAAAATGATTTACATTCCCCAATGAATCCTGCATTTAACTAATAAAACAAATTTTCAATACAAAATTTAATTATTGAAATTTTATGAATTTATGTGAAGGTGGGTGGAGGGGATGAACAAATGTAAAAAAATATTTTTGTTATATTCACTTATGCACAAATACACTCACATTTATCATCTAAAAGATTCAACAGGGAAAGGAAGGCATGTTTCTCAGCAAGTTCATGAAGCTGTTGAAATCTCAATTTCTTTCTTCAATCACTCTGTTCAGCATTTAAACAAGGATAAAATGTCCTGACAATAAAACATTAGTAAAAGTTTGTTTACTCACTTGAAAAGATTTGCAGCTTGTGTTGTTCGAAGTAACAAGAGAGATAATTGATGCAAATTGTTTTTTTGTTGGCTTGAAGAGAGAGAGAGAGAGAGGGGGGACTTTAATTCTTGCTGATTGATTAATAGCCTATAATAGGCCAATATATATGCTGTGGTTTAAGTTATTTGAAATCGAAAAGGTCCTTCAACTGTGGCTACTGTCCCAACATTAAAACCACTATTATTTCAATGAAGCCTATACAGGCTTATAGCCTACAGCAGACAAAAGTGCCACCTAGGATGAATTGTGCCACCTGTACCCACTCTAGCTACACCATTGCACCTCTCTATTCAAAAACATATAGCTCTAATATAGCATATACCAGGCAGTCATGAACAAGAACATGGTGCTCATGATAACCCTATAATCTTGACTGTGGACAAACTACAAATGCATTAATGTATTATTATTATTATAATATAGCTTATCCCATAAAGAAATGAGATATATACTATAAGAAAAAGCAAAAGAAAACCTTTCACCTTGTTTCTTAAGATTGTAATATCTTGTACAAAAATCTAATATAATTGAATGTAAATATTTACATTAAAAAACTCACACAAATTAGAAACAAGTCATACAGATTTCAATTCAGATTGACTGTTTTTTTACAGCTTATCAACCCTTTGTGGGTTATTTAGAGCCAAATCATATTTCAGACTAGACAGTTGCTTACAGAACCCAGCATTCCCAAGTGATTCACCATCTAAGATCTGACTTGGTTCAGTGCCACTTAATTTTGCTGATCTAACAATATCTGATGTTTTCATTATGTCTTCAGACAGTCAGTTAGGTGCCATACATGATACATGCTAGGGTGATCATGTCTCAAAAGAAATATGACTGACTAGGTAGATTTTCCCGCAGTAGCTTGCAATTACTTTGTCCTGCCATTTAACCTATAGCTGGAGGGAGAAGAGATGGATTCATACCTTTCCCAAGGGATTTGCACGTAAGTGAATGCAACTGATTCAACTGGAATTTGAACTTAGCTCTCTGATTTCTCAATATCCACTGAACCACAATACATATTCTTTAAAGTACATAGCGTTTAAAAAAAATACAGAACTACCAAAAAATTGTGGAAGATATCAGCTTAGTTGTATACGCAAAAAATTATTTAGTAGAATAAAAAAAAAAAGAGATGGCAATATGTAACATTTTACTGTGCCATTTTTAACTTTAGCATACTATAGGTACATATCACTGTATGAGTTTTCTCCCCAGTAGCTTGCAGGCACTTTATGTTTCCTTGAGAGAGGTGCTTAAAATATACATTTCCCAAAGTTTATTTCCAGTATTTTAAGCTAGAAACAGTTTACTTTTGATTCAGAACAAAGCTAAAATTACATTTTCTGATGCCATTTGCATTGTTCTTCACTCAACACAAGGTACATAGTTTTTTTTTAAGTTGAACATAGAATTTGATTTTTTTTCCTAGTAAAAATGGCTGCACCTGACCAAGAAGATTATTTTAAGGTATTTATTCAGTTACTGATAATGAAGTGGTCAGAGGTAATCATGAAGATAGTGACTGTGATGATGAGAACAATGTACCAAGTGGTTACAATCATCCACAGATGTTAAGGAAAGTACTGGCCCAATAGTAGGATGTGCGTTGTGATGCTGTGGATATCACCTCGGAATGACAAATCGGGTTGCCGAGTTCAAATTCTAGTTGAATTCGTTGCATTCACTTACACATAAATACACTTGGAAAAGGCATTAATTCATTTCTTCCCTCTAGTTATTGGTTAAATAACAGGACAGATTGGGTTCTATAGCCTTGGCTGGCAACCAGTCTACCACAGAAAGCAATGGCAACCTACTGCAGGATAATCTTCTGCCTAGTCAGTCATGTCTTTTTCGAGACATGATCACCCAAAGCGTGTATCACATATGGCACTTAACTGACTGACTTGTCCAAGAAGATACCTGATGGAATTTCTGAGAGGCAATTTTCTTATTTTGTTATGACTGATAAAATAACATTTTCAATGAGACAAATATATATGCTAGTCAGATGAAGGAAAACAGACAGGCAAATGCTAACACATATTCTTACATTTTACATGTGGAAGAATGTCACTATTGATGAAATGAAGGCACTTGTAGTAATTTTGCTTCCAGCTGGGCTTACTAAACACTCATCATTTGGTCCACTAATTTTATTGAGATCCCAATCTTCAGACACATCAGCTTCAGATACATAGTTTGATGGACTACAAGGCAAGCTACACCCCAAAACTACATAGTGATAAAAGTATGTCAACACATTCGTTGATTTTTTTCAATGTCAAAACATGCCTGCAGAATATAATACATTACATCAAAATATTACTCATACATTCTTTTATTAGCATTAAAACATTCAAGTCTATACACACAATACAAAGAAAGATATAACAATTTTAAAACAGAGAGTGCTCTTGTTTTTGGCACCCTCAAAAAGTTGCAATAGCAGGGGAACGATTCAAGAAAAAAATGAATTATATTTCAAGATTATTGATTCACAAGAATGGGTTGCTGTGTGTGTGTGTTTGCAACTGTGAAAATGCAAACTTTAAATGAAAATAATTTTCCCCTTTGTATATTTTTGCATAATAAAATCCCATTTGGTAGGACAAGATTTTGTACAGGATGATTACATTATTTACATTGTTTGTAATGCTGTCCTCATCTTTACTGCCATTTTTACATTCTGGCTGTTGTACACTACAATAGAAGTGAACATGACTGACTGTGCATATGCAATTCCATGTAGCTGTGGAAAGAAATATAAAGGAGAAACAGGTCACCTTCTTAAGGTATGGCTGCAAGAACATTGCAAGGCTATAACACAAAGGGAGACAGAAAAATCAAGCATAGCTGACCACATATGAAGAAAGAAAGGGGATCACAACCTCCTATGGGATGAAATAATTTATAGAAAACAACACTGGAAACTACATAAACATAAGGAATCAGTGCATATACTAGGCCACAAAAATCTCCTACACCAGCCAAGCATAGAAATGAACACAATATGGGAATCAGTAATATGAAGTTCTAAGAGTAGCATTAAAGACTGCAATATGAGCTCTGATAAAAAATGCTTACTGAGATATTAGGCTTACAAGGCCCAGAAATTCATACATCTACCCACTGGATATAGGTGTTGGTTCCAGTGACTTTACCCAAACAGTAGTGAGTTCAATACTGGCTACAGCAGTGGTGTACAAATAACTTAGAGAGTTGAGTTAAAGGGAGAAAACTACATGCCATTCAGAAGTGGCATTGCACATGGAATGAGAACGGTATATTCCGCTGGTTGAAATAAGGGGTTTGGTTTGAAATTCCTAGTACCTGAAGAAGGCTGGAGTGTACAATGGTCAAAACATCATAAACATGGCAATAAAGATGAGGATAACAGTCCAAACAATGTAAATAATGGAAATACTTCATCTTAGAAGTATAGACAAAAAGATGATTACACTGATCCAATTTATAATTCCATAAATATTATAGTTAGCATCTCAGCACAATATGGTCGCTCTCTGAGATGAGTTTGTATGTTTTTTAACAAATGATTGATTCATTAATTTTTTTACAGTTTATCAAACCTTTGCAGGTTATTTAAAGCCTGAAAATATTTTTGATTGTAAGAATCTTTTTTGAGATAATGATTTACTGATACAAGTCTTACTAATTTAACCAGTAGCTGGGTGAAGATGTGGATTCATACATTTCTCAAGGATCTTCGACATAACTGAATATAACAAACCCAACTGGTATTGGAACATGGCTCTCCAATTAACAATTCCAAGGCATTATCCATTACATCACCCATACATCTAAGCTTATATCTGATATTCACAAGCCGTTACTCATCTAGGTAATGACTAGGCTCAACGTTGCTTAACTTCAGTGATTGTACAGGAGCTGGTGTTTCAATATGAGGTGGCCATAAGCCGTGTGTATTTTTAAAATGGCATTGTACAAAAATTCTAAATGACAGACTTCACAAGATGATATTGTTTTCATTATGTCTTTTCATGTGTTGCTTCATATTAGAACTCTGGGTAAAAGTTGAGCCACAGATTTCACAATGATATGGTCTGTCTCCAGTATGAGTTCGCCCATGTGTTATTAAAGTGGATCTATCAGAACAAACATAGTTACAAATATCACAAGAATATGGCTTTTCACCTGTGTGTGTTCTCATATGCCTTTTCAGATTTGAAGTCCATGAAAATAAAGTTCCACAAATTTCACAGGAGCATGTTTTTTCTCCTGTGTGTGTTCGAATGTGTGCATTTAAATTTGATTTTCGAGAAAATGCAGATCCACAAACTTCACAAGAATATGGTTTCTCTCCAGTGTGTATTCGCATATGTAGGACTAAATTTGCATTCCGTGAAAATGAAGAAGTACAAAACTCACAAGAATATGGTTTCTCTCCTGTATGTGTTCGCATGTGTTTTTTTAATGATGAATTTTCTGATGAAGCATATTCACAAATACTGCAAGTATATGGTTTCTCTCCTGTATGTTTTCGCATATGTAGTTTTAAATTTGAACTTTTTGAAAAGGCAAAGCCACACACTTTACAAGAATATGGTTTCTCTCCAGTGTGTGTTCGCATATGTTCAATCAAATTTGAATCCCATGAAAAAGTGGAACCACATATATCACAAGAATAAGGTTTCTGTCCAGTGTGTATTTGCATGTGTCTTTTCAAATAGGAACTCTTTGGAAATATAGATCCACAAATTTCACAAGAGTATGGTTTCTCTCCAGTATGTTTCCGCATGTGTTCATTTAACTGTGACTTTTGTGTGAATGAAGATCCACATATTTCGCAACAGTACGGTTTTTCTCCAGTATGAATCCGCATGTGTCCAGCAACATACGATTTCTGTGAGAAAGAAGATCCACAGATGTCACAAGAATATGGTCTTTCTCCAGTGTGTATTCGCATGTGCCTTTTTAAAAGTGAACTCTTTGAAAATGCAAAGCCACAAACTTCACAAGAATATGGTTTTTCTTCTGTGCACATTTTCTGATCCATCGCAAGTAGTAAACTTTGTACAAAATCAAGTTTACAAACTTGACATCAACAATAATCTCAAGTAGGTCTTTTCTTGATATTGGCAGTAAAGAAGTTGAGGCTTCAGAATTGTTATTAGATATTCAAATATGAATTTTGCATAAATTCATACATTGTCCATTTGACTGATACCTGTAAATAGAGATATAAACATCTATTGACATTAGAATAACGTTTTTCCCTCTTTAATTGTAATACTTTGAGTTATTCTTCAGTATAACTTTCCCTTCTACTTTAAAGAGCTTCAAAATTTTAATTTTTCAATTAAGTTTGCTTTTGCTGTTGCCACAGTATAATCAAACACACTACTGTTTGGTGATAAGAGTTGCTTGCAATAAGAGGACAAACCTTTTAATTGGTAAATGAAGTTGCCTAAATTTTAAGTAAGTAGTTAAACTCAATATGACAATCTTTTCAATCATATCAGAAATTGTTCTTTAAGTCACAAGAGGGTTCAATTTGTTTTGCATCATTTTCAGCTTGTTTGCATTTTGATAGGCTTTTCTATATTATACTCAATCCAGTCAGAATATACAATGATTTTTTTATTTCTAATCATGAATACAAATATTTGCAATTTAAGATAAAAAGATGGGTTCTCCAGAATAAGCTGCTAGTGTGTACAAATTATTAAGTAAAAAAGACTAAGAAAAGAAGGAAACTTTATATTAAACACTGTTACATTGATTCTTTTTTTCTGGTTTATCAGCCCCTTGCAGGTTATTTAAAGCCAGAAAATATTTTTCAAGAGTCAGAATTTTTTTTCTGGGGAGAGATAGTAATGGTTTAGTGATACAAGTCTTAATTAACCCATAGCTTGGGGATAAAAGGTGAATTAATACCTAATCAGAATTTGATAAACAAAAAAATTATGTGGATATAAAGTAGGGGATCAATTTGATATTACAATCAACTTATAAAATGAACCCTCACTTTGTGGTCATGGTAGTGTCTATACATTTATAATCCAGAGAAAGTAAATAAATCTAAAAGAGAAGTCTGTTTAGCTAATCAGTATTTCATTAATTTTTTTTCTCTGGCTTATCAATCCCTTGCATGTTATTTAAAGTCACAAAATATTTTTAGATTGTGAGAATTTGGGAGGGGGGAGAGAACTGATAAGGTTTGATACAAATCTTACTAGGTGGGTGAGGTGAAGAGGTGAATTCATACTTTTCCTAAGGGTATTTGTGTGTAAGTAACAAACCCGATGGGAACTGGAACTCAACTCTTCAATTAACAATTCTGAGCCATTATCTATTACATCACTCACGCATCCATGTTTACAGTATGCGGTGTTCCTAATCAGTCATTCATCAAGGTACTGACCAGGCTTGATGTTGCTTAACTTCAGTGATTGTAGAGGTACTACTGTTTCAATGTGATGTGGTCATAAGCCTGTTGTCTGATACAGTTCTTAACTAAATTATGACTAGAGAGAGAGATCAATCCTCAGTAAGTTCTTCATACTCATGGCCTTGTCACTCTCACCTAAGTTATGCTTAGTAAAATAGTATGATGTTCATTCTGATTGATGAAGTGGTGTTATAGTTAAATACATTCAAAAGGAAAGCCATGTTACAAAATTAATATTCATTACATAAAATAAATTCTTTTATCCTTAGGCCAGGAAGCAATTGATGTGCTGGGGGTTTATAAAATCCGTGTCAAATTTTAAATATAGTTTTGGAGTGTTATATAATAGAATTAATCTGTAAAAAATATTTATAAGCTTCGTGTATCTATTTTTTTTTTGTTATTCACAAAATTGATTCATTCTTTTTAATGATTATTCTTTATCCTTTTGTTGAAACTTCAAAAAAATTTTCAGAATTGTCATTGACTCATTGTGATACTATAGAAACCCACATAAAAAAAGTGGTTTTATCTTGATTTCAAGTGTTAGTTTGATAGACCACAGATAGTTTCTTTTGAAGAATAAAAGAAAATGTTTATAGTGTGTTACTATGAAGACCCACGTAGAAAGGGAAGAGGTGGTTTTATCTCAATCTGAAGTGTTTCTATTTGACAGGCAGTATTGACTTTGACTAAACGGTAATGCAGAAGTAAAGAGATGGATGAGGAATTTCCAGAGATCAAGAGGCAAAAACCTGAAATAGGTGCAGGTGTAAATTAACAGTCATGTTTAGGATCAGGAAATGTATGATCCATCTTTGGTAGGAGATAAACATGTCTGTTGACTCCATTTTATATTGCTATTGATCGTGTTGGAATGAGTAGATTGATGAAGAGTTAGTGGGGGGAAGAGCTGACATAGCAGAAGTTGTACCCAGAATCACCCACTTGGACGAGCTGGCAAAGCCCTGAATAAAGCATCCACATATAATATGGGAAGAATTCACATTCTTGTTCCTTGATGTGGCATTTGTCTTTCATCAAGTTGCATTGTGTGCATATATCGTGCATTTTCCCAGCTTCCAATGAATACCAAGAACATCAAGGATTGAAATGCAATGTAGAGTAATCATTTAGTCAGTTGGTGGAATGCTTGGGTGAGGATCATATGTTTACATCATAGCTCCACTAGAAAAGAAAGTAAACTGTATTCAGCAAACACGGACTTCAGTATCCACAATAAAAAAGAGTGTCAAAAGGAGAGTTTTTTTCACATGATACCACTTTTAAGTAATGATTTGCAATGGTCACTGTTTTAAAAAACGACAATTAGAACTGTCATAAAACATATGATGAAAGTGAATTTATACATTTTTTGTTGTTGAGACTTTACAACTATTAACATTACTTTTTATTCAATCAGTTAAGTTCCATACATAATACATATTAGGGTGATCATGTTTGGAAAGGGACATGGGAAATTCCATATCATATCATCCAAGCTCTAACATCACCCCCTCAGAATTTTTTCTCCCTTTGACTCTAGTTAGATACATCATAGTAAGAAATCCCAAAGTACAGAAAAGGAAGTTAATGAATCCATTTTTTAAGGCCGCCCCAAAAATTGGGCACAAACTTATTTTCTTGTCTTTTGATATTAAGACAGACATTTTCCTAACATCTTTGAACTGAAACAGAACCCAATGAAAACAGTTGAAAATTTGAGTTTTTGATGAAAAAAAAAATGCAAAAATAAAGGATTTCAAAGCTGATATTTTCATATGAAGCAATAAAATACCAAAAGGTTTGTTTGTATATTATGAAGGATCTATCTATAGCTGTCAAAAAAAGAAAAAAAAACAAGAGTTTTTAGCTTTTGTTGATTTTTTTGCTCTGAAAATTGGTACTGAAGAGAACATGCAGCAGCAACAGCACCTACTAGATCCAAAAAGTGCCTGAAGATGATCTCCCCTGTCTTTCTAATTATGATTTTTGGATTTCTTGCCCTCAAAACCTTTCCACATCCAATTTTTAGGGTTATGGGAAAAAAATTAAAATCTGATAATGGAGGGTGGCTTGGACTTTTGCATTGCGAGAGGCAAATTTTAGGGCACAGACCTATTTTTGAGCAACCTGGAAAAATGGGTCCCTTAACTTCTTTGGACCTGTACTTTTGGTTTTCTTCCTAACTTTGATATTTCTAACTAGAGTCAAAAAAAGAAAAAAACTTCTGAGGTGAGTGTTGTAGATTTGCTTTTTACCTAGATGATTTGATATGGAATAGTCACGTGACTAACTCGGAAGAAGATTTTCCCATAGTTGCTATTTCTTTCTGTTGTATACTGGTTGCCAACCAAGGCTATAGAACCCAATCTATCCTGCTATTTAACCCATAGCTGGAGAGAGAAGAGCCAAATTAATATCTTTCCTAAGGATAATTGCACGTAAGTGAATGCAACAAATTAAACTTGAATTTGAACTTAGCTCTTGAATTCAAGTTTTGTTTTTTAGACAAGAATAATTTTAAACTTTCTAAAACTCTATTAACTGAGAGAAAATCAATTAGATTTATTGAATTGATACTGTTTTATTATGTGCCTTCACTTTGCTTTCCTTCAATTGTCAGTATCATAAAATATTCTAAGCACTTACATATATAATTATTGTTAATCAAAAAGGAGGTAATTTGGGATTGTTGAATCATTCCCTATTTGACCTTCTGTACACAAAAATATTTTAACAGTTGTGAGAATAATATATAAAATAATGAAACAAAAGTCTTGAAACAATATACTGGTATGTTTTGAGTAAAGTCATTCTTGATTGTTGTTTGCCAAAAGAATCTATAGAAAAATAAAATTCAAGCTTAAGTCATTTTATTTGACTTTACATTTGTCTACCACAAATATTAAATTCATAGTATCACTAGAAAAGCATTAAAAGCACATAAAATCATATTACTATATTGTTGATGATCTACAGCCATCTATGTCTGCAATATAAATTAACAAATTGAATGTAAAGTTAACAAGAATTAGTTTATTTTCTACTATTGTAAAAAAATTAACATTACAAAATCATTTTATGTCTGAGAGCAAACCACATTTACAAATAAAGAATCCATAATGTACTGTAAAGATCACTAAATTGTAAACATCTCTACATTTACTTTGTAAATTTTGATTACTTTTTTTCTGTACTATATTAAAAACTAAAATTTATTTGTTTGTAAGCTTAAAATAGATTCTTATTGACAATAAATTATTAAAAATACATTTATAAATAAAATTCAGAACTTGGAATGGTTATTATTTGTGATTTAGCCTAGTGATAAGTAAATTCGGAGACAAGTAAATTTGACAAGTCATGTTTTGACTTAAGTTGCCTCTCCTGGAACAAATTACGTAAGGTGAGGAATACTTGTATTGTTAACCTCGTATAACCAAAAAAAGGAGGTAATTTGGAATTGCTGAATCATTCCCTAATTGATCTTCCATACACAAAAATAATTTAACAGTTATGCAAATATAAAATTATTTAAAAAGTTTATCTGGTGCAAAAATGGCATCAAGCTACATTTTTCAATTCCTTTTTATAAAAAGATCTCTTTTCTTACAAGCAACAGGATGAACTAGAAACATGCTGAAAAATTAAAAATGTTCGAAAATTAATATTTGCTGTGGACTTTTTGTTCCTATCAAATCTGAAACAAAAAATATTTTATACAAGCACTAACAACTTGCAACAAAAATATATTTTGCATTTTCTTTTATTGAATTATTCAGGAAAAAGTTTTTAAAATTTTCTGATTTGATATTGCAAATTTTTTTTAATGCAAATTTTTCAAGTATTTTTCTTTACAAAACTATTAAAAAGTATTTGTCCTTACTCCCCTCCCAATTTTTGTTTTTTAAGATGCATGGAATTGGGGTAAACGGTAACTGACTCCCACTCCACTCATAATATTTCTACAATATTTTCATTTTCTAATGGAATAACCTAAGTTCTGAAAATTTAATTTACATCGGATTATTCAGAGAGTTTTTTTTTTTTAGTAGTTTTTAAATAGAGAAAAGCATTTTTCTGTTTTGTTTTGTTTTGTTTTCATATCAGCAGAATAAAAAAGAAAAACGCTATTTTTTGGCTATTTTTGGCAATACCTAGATTGAAAATGAAATACAAATTAGGCCAAGATTCGGTGAAGTGATTTGCGTTTGTATAAAAATGTATTTTTCTATGTTTTATTCAAATATAGCATTCTTTTTTCCAGATTTTTAAGAAAAAAAAGGTGACCGCAAAAAAAGGTGACCGCAACGTTCATTACAAAAGGTGCAAACAATGTAAAACTGGGCCCTGATTTTGTGACCGTCTGCGTAAGAAGATTGCGAAAAAGTATCCTAACTTTTACGCCACTTTCTTAAGAGAAAGAAAAGTTTTTTGAATTGGAAATAAATATGGAATATGGATTATTACCAATTGGGTGCTTTGTCTTTTTTTAATTATCTATTAATTTATTTTATTTTTTTGTTACTGTTTTTATATTTTATGAAATTGAAATATTTTGAACTGTCTTTTACTCTAATTGGATTTTATTTGTTTTTCTTTTGTAACAGAATTTCTGGAAACGGGCACAAAATCAGTGTCCATTTTTGTATTTAAATTTAATTCACACGTTACTGAATACCGGCGGCCAGAAAAATAAGACACAAAGTTAGAGCCAAGTTTAACATTAAATTAATGAGATTAACTATGATAAAAACTTAAACTGAATATCCAAGTTAGAACAATACATTCAATTTTACACTTCTTAGTTTTAAAAATACAAAACAATTTGAATACAGTCTTCTACAACTTGAAAAATCTCCGGAAAGAAAGGAATGGACAAAGAAAGTGCAGCAAACTAAAAAAAAAAAAAATGCAATTCACACAATATTTTGTTACCTCAGTTCAAGTTAATCGTAATGAATTTCTTACGAACAAAAATGAATTAATTTTAAAAAATGGTAAAAATTAAAAGCAAAATTAATTTTTAAAGATTTTTAAAATATGCTTTAAAATTATTTGATAAATTCTTAAATAAATACTAATAATTTCTTGTACGCTCAATTGAAAAAGTTTTCAGAGAAATAATGAAGAGTTTCTACATAAACATAAAAAACAATTTACTGATTTTGTTAAAAAATTAATTAGAAAAAATATCTGAGCGTGTGACACTCTTTTTTTTTCTTTTTTTTCACCCAATACAACACTAAAAAACGAGAAAATAATAGGATATTAAACGAACTAAAACTAAAAATGTTACGATTAAATTTCTTACTTCCAAAAGCCACGATAAAATTCTTTTCTTTCAAACAAAACCGAAATGTTTCTTGAAAGAGCAAAAGAGAAGGGAGGTAATTAACCGAAACCATCTTTTGGAAAATTACCTCCCTTGAAAAGAACGGCAATAATCATTAAGGAAGCCTTGATTTTGAATTGCTATTCTTTAATTTTATTTAGACTCCAAAATTTAGAGCATGGTTCACCTTGTACGAAGACCCAAGAGTCACTTAAGGTAGAGAGTTACTTTAAAAGGTAGTATATATGGATAGGAGAAGAAGATAAAAGTTGACTCTAGACTTGAACAGTTTTTCCCTGATTACATTATTGTTTGAGTGATCAGCAGAGAAACATGAGAGTTGGTTTCACAGGGCCGTGGTTCGTGGAAAGATGCTGTTTGAGTGGAACTTACTTCTTGCCGATCGGATACAGAGGGAGTGTGAATGGTTTGCTGTAAATGGCATCATGGGTCCTAGCCTTGAAGGTCAGACCTGGTGGAACCAGGTGATGTAGTTCATCCAAACACTTTCTATGATAGTAGTGACAGAGCAGTGATAGACTCTCTGAATCCTACCTGTGATAGAGAAATTGGAACGTAGAAAAAAATTCTTCTCCAACAAGAACTTGGAGACACCATGAACTCTGTCAAGACTGGAAAAGTGCTGGTAAGCTCCTAATCAAATATGGCAACAGTACTCAATATTCGGTCCAATCTGGCTCTTATAACGGTAGAGAGGGTAGCCCTGCATAAAATACATACTGACAATTTTAAATAGTTACCTCCATTTTTTATGATAATTCGTGATACCTAAATTTTGAAATGAATTTTTAAAAATAAAATTGCTTTCTAGAAGCTTTAATTTTAGCTTTAATTGAAAACTAAATGATTAAATTTACTGTTTTCAGTAAACAAAATACTCTGGTGTATTTCAAACAGAAATTATATTGACTAGCCCCTCAACTTTTTTAGAACTTTTAAAAGTTAACATTTTTTGCAACCATTTTGAAAACTTGACAAGTATTTTAGATAAAATTTTAAACAAAAGTTAAATCTCAGTTGTAAAAATCTTGTAAAAAGAAAATATACATCTGAGACACATTATTATTGAAAAACTTGCAAATTTAAAGTTAAATTAATCTGATTTACACAAGTATTATTTATTTAAGCAAGAAATTTATAATAAAATTATTTCTTAATCATGGAAGTGCAAAGTGACTGATGACAGCCAGAAGTGGTCATAAGCTTAGTATGGTTGACCAGAATTGATATAGTTGACCAAATTATTTTTGTGTAAAGAGAAAAGAACATGAAATATGTGACCTTTTAATGTTCAACAGAATATACAATACAAAAAACGTTCTATAAACAATGAACAAAAATTATTTTAAAAATCTAAAAAAGAAAAAATGAAAACAATTCTTGTAAAAATTCATTATTTATTGAAAACTTTTTTCTTCAGACAGTAATGTCCTTAATATATATCTTTTTTAAAAGGAATTAAAAGCATATCTAATTAAATAATGTCATAGTTTGATGGCATTTTTTAAATTTTACTATTCAGTGCGAATTTTCAGAAAAACTGCCAACTATTTGCAAAAAATAATAGATGATTTACGTTACAAGTTCTGCATTTAACTAATAAAACAAATTTTCAATACAAAACTTAATTTCTTGAAATTTCATGAATTTATGTGGAGGGGAGGGTAACAAATAAAAAAAAAATATATTTTTACCAAGATTTTCTGAAAATAATTTCCAAAAATAATTTAATTCATTTGTATATAAGTCCTGAAAGTTTCATTAAAATTTGACAGTTATTTGATTTTTGTAAGAAATTCTAAGTTACTGCTTTTCACTAGAAAAAATGAGTTGCGTAATATTCCTTATCCATACTTAACTGTTAACAATTTGGTGACCCACTGATGAAAGACAAAACAACATTTTTCAGCAAAATTTCAAACGTGTTAGAAAGGATTAAAAAATTTAAAAAAGTAATGTAAAATTACTTTGATCTTTCCCCATAATAACAACATAAGCATTTTAATTAAAAAACTGTTTTTATTAAGTTTGAGCCTTTTTTATTCATACTATGCTGTTTTTTTAGCAAATTAGTGGAGTTACCTAATTTCAAATGTATTCCTGCTCTTCATTCCATCATGCACATGTTTTTTGCATGTGTATTGGCACACTTGAAGTCTCTTGTTCACTTTCATTATGCATTGCACAGTGACAAGCAATAAAATAAATATTTCTTTGGTGAGGAGGCAAGAGTTTAACAACTTGACTGGGAAGAATTTATACATCAACTACATTCTAATTTTTCTTCTCATTCTCTTACACTTGATATCACCTTGCATTGTAATAGCTTTATTGTTTTGTCTGGAGTTAGACAGATTCTTGCTTTATTCATATCTCTGAAAAATTGTTGGAGATCTACAATTAGCACTACGACCAGAAAAAACTGTTTTATGTATCACTAGAATGAAAATATATCACCTCTGCTGTACTGAACTCAGCATTTCAAACAGAACCCTTTATTTCATTTCTAGATTGTTCTAGTTCCACAAGTCATGCCTTTTCCAGATATCTCAGTTTAGCTCAACTCTCAAAGTTTTTGTTCAAGTAAGGTTTTGTATTAAACTCACAACTCTTTGGGTCAAGTCACTGGATCTAACCAACACTTTTATCAATAGGCCATTGTCCTTGAGGATATCAGTGTATGAATTTTGGGGACTTATAAACCTAAGGTCTCAGTCACAATTTTTTTACCAGAGCTCATATTACAATCTTGATGTTTGTAACTATTTTTCTCAAGCACTCTGTATTATTGGTTCCCATATTGCATTTATTTCTATGCTTGGCCAGCTTAGGAGATTTTTGTTGCCCAGCATATGCACTGATTCCTTAAGTTTATATATTTTCCACTGGTATTCTGTATCAATTATTTCATCACACATGGAATGGTGATCTCCCTTTTCCTTCCATATATGGTCAGCTATGCCTGATTTTTCTATTTCCCCTTGTGTGACAGCCTTGCAGTGTTCTTGCAGCCTTGTCTTAAGGAGGTAGCTTGTTTCTTCTTTATATTTCTTACCACAGCTGCATGGGATGACAGACACCATCCTTAGTCAAGTTCTCTTCTATGGGAGGTCTTACTTGGAAGAGGTATCTGCAAAGTGTTGAGTCACTTTTGAAGATTGTCTGATGCTATATGAACCACAGATCTTTTGTATTTATTTCAATAATCCCTTAATATTGGGTTGGCAAACTGAGATTCTTTTCTGAGTGTTGTTTTTTTGCACCCTTCCATCTGTGTTGACTGAAACAACAAAAATGAGGACAATAGTCCATCTCAGAAATATAGACAAATATTTAAGTTTGTAAATTGATCTCCTCTCTGGTAGCCAAAACAAATATGCTCATGTCACATGATTTTTTAAAATTTAAAGAAAACTATTTTTTATAGTTTTGAAATTCATTCTTTGATGTTATTTTTTTCATTATTACTAAAGGTTAAGCACAGAAAATGACAAATTTTGAAAAGAAAATTTTTCATGTACCAAAGTGATGATGATCAAATTATTCCTTTCCACTGACATGGCGATTGTTAGAGCATGTTTCTTAGGGATGATGTAGTAATGGATAATGACCTATACTGTGGAATTGGAGAGATGAGTTCAAATTTCAGTCGATATTGCTACCTTCACTGATGTGCAAATACTCTTTCCCAAGGGTATCCATCTCCTCTCCCCTACCAGGTATGGATAAAGAGCAGAACAGGTTCAATCTTACAGCCATGGGAAAAGGGCAACTCTGAATTCAAAACCCCCAACTATCGGTTAAAAAAAAGTCTCACCAACCTGCAATTGTCAAGCATGGTGAGTATGGCTACATACTCGAAGATATAGTCAATAAGAGAGAGTAACTCTAACAGGAGTGAGAAAGTTTTGGATTAAAGGGATTAAAGGGTAATATAATTCCCAGCAATATTATCTAACCTGACATGTTTATTAAAATTATATAAAAATTACTAGCAGAATATTTAAACCAGAATAATATTTTATAAGATCAAAAGTTTTCATGGTCAAAACTACATGAGTGATGGTTTGGTACAAAATAGTCAACAATATCCCTTATATGTTGAAAATTGGCGATGTTAATACTATAAATATTTTTAGAAGATGATTTTTTTCAGATGTTTGTGACAATTTGTAGAAAAAAGGTTGTAAACTTTTTGATTCTTCTGCCTTTCTGCAATCCACTTCCTCTTTCAGACACTCTACTAACTGCCATAAGCATAGCCTTTTGACACAGCCATAGCCATTTTAGATGTCACCTCATTCTGTCCATTTTTTTATCTTCACATTCACAGCTAAAATTTACATAAGGGAAAAGATAAAATTTCGAAAGAGTATCTGACTCTAAGACCTGTCTGTTTTAAATGTGTAACCCGTAAACTCTTTTTGGACAGTTCACACACAAGGCACATTCAAATCTGTGTTTGCCCTGAAGCAAAGTCATTTTCTTCTAGCTTACAAAAATTGCATGTAACTCTGGGCCTCTTTGTCCTCTGCGATAATTCACAACACAATTAAATCTGAAAACAGTTGAAAATTCAATCCAAATTGAAATTTAGTGGCATAAATTAATGTTTTTCTTAAAACAAGAGTGGAAAGTAAATATTGAAGGAAAAACTTCTTTTTGGCATATATGTATTTTTATTAGAAATATTAATCATTTACTAATTAGTGAAATCTTGTAATGCAACCAGAGATTGATAGACAGGCTAAGGCTCCATGTGATGAGATGCTATGCCAAAAAGTGGTCATGAAATTCTTCCTCCTACTGCCTCCTAGAATCAATGCTAGCCCATCTGTTTCTCTCATATAATAAAATGAATAAGAAAAAGAAAACATTCTTTTATTGATACAATCTATGAAGTGACATTATTGTCTAAGGAGCTGAAGCCAGTGATGAGATAAAATGCAAAAATTTAGAAGAAGCAATTATTATCTATCATAGTGGTAGGTATCCATTTAAAGGTTAGTCAGTCAGTTAAGTGCCATATGTTATACATGCTTGGGCAATCATGTCTTGAAAAGGACATGACTGACTGGAAAGAAGATTTTCCTGCAGTAGTTTGCCATTATTTTCTGTGATAGACTAGTTGCCAACCAAGGCTATAAAACCAAATCTGTCTTGCTATTTAACTCATAGTTGAAGGGAAGAGATGGATTAATATCTTTCCCAAAGGTATTTGTGAATTCAACTGGAATTTGAACTCAGCTCTCCTATTTCTCATTCTGAGTCAATATCCAATGCATAACAATGCACATTCAAGATAAAGTTAGCACCCATAATTAGACAAAATTCAATCCTTTGTTAGTGAGACCAGAGCGACCTCTCTAGAGCAAAGGCCCAGGCATTAGTATATGAAGGCCATGCACAGTCCAGACTTTATTACCCCCCACTTTCTTGGCTGTACCTACAAGATTCAAAAATAGTATTACATTTGGAGCCAATTTGGCTGTAGGAATTGTCAGGAAGTTGTCCACGTTGACAGTCAGCCACCTTCAGGGCTCAACTCCCTGAGTTTTCTGTTTGTGATTTACTTCCATAGCCTAACTTTTTCCATGTTTAGATACAACTGTAAAGCAGCAGAGTTTTAAAATCAGGGCATTCAAATATATATAAAATATAGTTTTAAGATCTTCTATATTTATGGGTTAAAGTGCTCAATATCAGGGATAGAGCATATGTAAATATAAAAATGGACATAGAGATCATCATCCCTCAATGAAAGTTTTCAGGCTTAAAGATTGTGTTCAACTTTTTAGGTCTAAAATTTTAGGTTCAAAGTTTCACATTTAAAATTCTACACTTAGAATTGTCCTAGAGGCTTAGTAGATTCAAGTATTAATTTATGAATTAGGTGATATAATGGTGAGTTCAGTTCATGACTTAGACTCAGTGGAAACAAAGTAAATAATAACAAAGCTGTATGAATTAGACATAATATCTCTAGACCTAACAAAACAAGAATAATCTACCTCCTTAGATTAAATAAAGGGCTAAGTTCAAATTTCCCTAAAGGTTATCAGGATTAATGAGCAACTGATGAAGGCCAGAAGATACAACAGCAACAACGTTGTGATGATAGCAACAAAGATGAAGTTAATAGTCTAAATAATGTTAACTCATCATCCCAGATATTTTGATAGAAATAATTGAGAAATCTTAGAATTGTGGGACTTTTTTCATTTATTTTAAATTTTTTGTGCCTCTTTTATTAAATCTGTTGTAATTAAAGAACATACATTACTTTTAGTATTATGTATACATTATATTTTGTTGCAGAATGCAGAGGCTAGGCCAGGATGGTCAGCAATACTTTGTGGGCAAGATATTCCGGCATAATGAAATGCCTTTGTCTACATTTTGGATATAAGACTGAAGAACCACAAGAATTTTGAAGCATTGATATGCTTCTTCTTCTTCATGTGCCGTGTCTTTTTAGAATGTAGGAAATCATGGACTTTCATTTGGCCTTGTCTCTTGTCACTCTCAATATTTTTCCTCTCTCAGTATCTCTCCTAAACTCCATTCTGTCGATCAATTGCTCAAGCATATAAAATATGTCACATGCTGCTTTCCTCTGTCTTTCTTTTTATCTGTCCTACTAGCAGGATAGCCCGGCATTGCTCAGGTGTAATGAAAGCTTTAAAATTAATCTATGGTCCTGGAGCTCAGACTCTTTGGACGTTGGCATGAAAGACTAAAAAGTGATAGTTATTTCCAGTTAAAGTGAAACCATAGACTGAAAGAAAAATGAATGGATGTAAGTCAAATTTTGATTTCCTGGTATCGATATCCAATAAGTTTTTTTCATCGTAAACTGAATTTTGAAGGCTAAATAAGTCCTCTGACTAAATGGTACCATGGCTGAGACTAAGAACTACAATTATACCTACTTAGAGCCAAACTCAAAGCAAAAACTAAAATAAAAGGGCTGAAAAAATACAGACATACAGGCAGATAAACAGACACACACACAAACATCTTGCCTTTTATTTATATATATATATTATCAATTTTCTGCACTATTGTAAGAACTGCAACCTTGAAACTTCTGAATATTGTTTCTTATGTCTTTGTCTATGAGTGTATCAAATTTGATTAAAATTGGACCACTTCTTCTATAAGTTGATTTTTTCAATTATCAATTTTTAATATTTATCGGGGGTACCTCGACACAAAACCTAGCTAAGAACACTCGCAGACACTTATAGTACAACTGTGTAAATTTTCAAGAAAATCGGTTCAGTCATTTCGGAGTCTATAGGTAATGGACACACAGACACAGACAAAGTTCCATTTATAAATTAGATGAGTATTAAATTCTCCAGGCCCTCCTTCTTCATTACTTGTTCCAGTCTCTTCCTGATGTTAAGTATGTTTTCTTATTTGCATCCTCTCCAACATGTCATTGTTGCTCACATGCTCAGTCCATGGTATCCTCAGTATCCTTCTGTAGAACCACATTTCTGCTGCCTCAAGTCTCTTCTTCACATAGCAGTCCAGCACTCTTTTCTTTGTTTCCAATTTACCACACCCAAATTCGATAGATACGCTAAAGCCCAATGTGGTGAGATGCTATACCAAAGAGTGTGCATGTGTTTCCCTTAAGTTCTTCCTCTTGCTGCCTCTTAGAATTGATGCTACCAAATTTGTCCCTTTGTATAATAAAATAAGAAAACCTACTTTCATTGATACAATATATGAGGTCTGATGTGGCTGAAGCCAGTGATGAGATGTAACACAACAATTTATTATATATAGCAGACATATTTACAAATAGCTAAAACATATTCAAAATAGACATTTTATCAAATCTTTAATATTTATAACTGTAAACTCTTAAATATAGAAATGTGCAAAATAATTTATATGGGCTAACCCATTGAACTTGAGCAGCCAGTATACTGTCCTCTGTCTAAAAGTGCATATATCCAGTTACATGAATATACAGGCCACAACCATATGCATTTTGTTTATAAACATGATAATCTTGAGCTTCACCCATATTTTGGCTTGGGTATTTCAGCTAATCATGGAATGTTTTATGTAATATTATATTACCAGGGAATTTCAACCAACCACAGCATGTTTTATCTAATGCAATGGAATTTCAACCAACCACAGCGTGTTCTATCTCATGCAATAGAATTTCAACCAACCACAGCATTTTTTATCTAATAGAATGGAATTTGGAAACAACATGCTGTACTGCTTGGTATTCACAATAGAAACTTCAATACAAACATTTCAGAGTGTTTGGATGTCAATGTGAGGCTTGTGTGAATGATTTGGAAATAGTTGTATAAATCTAATAGTGATTATGAATGTACAGCAGCTCTGGAAACTCACTGATTAATTTGGTAAGAAAAAAACTCCCGAATTAGTTGGTGAGGGCCTCAAACTCAATCTGGAGGCCTACATCGAGTGTCTTGAGGAGGTAGTCTTGCTCTGGGTCAAGAGGATGGCTGCTAGAAGACCATGCATGTGTCTGGTAACAGAACTCTGCCCCATGCTCCACAAGCAAGAGAACCCAGTCATGGCTCTCAGACAATTTCTGCAACCATATCACCCCTTAAATTTGGCTAC
Organism: Ascarosepion bandense; assembly: GCA_037127315.1. Taxonomy (NCBI): domain Eukaryota; kingdom Metazoa; phylum Mollusca; class Cephalopoda; order Sepiida; family Sepiidae; genus Ascarosepion; species Ascarosepion bandense. The sequence continues at coordinate 4,769,212 of JBBBDQ010000328.1, read as the reverse complement.
CAAATTCTCCAGACTGCAACACCCTTGATTATCATGTGTGGGGTGCAGTTGAACAAGAGACCAACAAAACTCCTTGTAACACCAAAGATGAACTAAAGGCAAGAATTATGGCAGCATTCACCAACTTAAACAAGGGAACCATCCAGAAGAGTTGCAGGAGATTCCAAAGTTGTCTTGAGGCTGTGGTCCAAACCAATGATAATTTTATTGAGTAAATTTACTCTTTGGCATTTTAAGATACTTTTGTGCAATTTTGGTAAATATATCTGTTAAAATGTGTTATTTTCATGTAATATAGCTGATAATTTATCCATCGCACCTTATAGTGTACAGTTTTATGAGATGATCAGCAGGAGCCCAGAGTGGGAGTTCTATATTCATCAGGTGGTCATATTATCAGTACAGTACAATCAAATAATTTGTTATTGGAATTCATTATACTTTTCTTTTCTATTGTCTGATTTTTGCTTGAATAACAATCAGGGATTCATTGGATTTGCATTTAGTATTGTTTTATTTCAATGCAATGTTTCACATTTTCTCTAATTGTTACAAAAAATGTCTATGTTGCATTTCTAATTTAATTCAAATTTTTCTCATGGATATAACAATCATGTTAAGGGCTTCATTTTAGAATTTAAATTCACTGGCTGAGAAAGAAACCATTTTTGTACCAAGAAAACAAAAAAGATATAGAAAAAAAAACTAATAAAGCGATATGTTTATTTTTAAATTCATGGTTGATATTTATTTCAATAAATAAATTTGTTTAAATCTTAAAGTTAAATACTGCTTTCACATTTACAAATAGATCAATATTTAAAAGAATTTTCCTCTCGTTGGCTTAAGGAAAATCTTCATGTATCATATTTTCTGATTTAAAAGGTGCTGTGGCTTAGAAGATGAACCATGATACTAGAAAGAAATTTCTAAGAAAAAATGTAATTTTTATGCAACAGCACATTCATCATATCCCCCACGTAATGGCACCACATATTGTTTACATTAATCACTCATCCAATTTTGTTTGTATGGCAATGACATACTATTTGGTGGTTAGTAAATATACTACATATCTTTCATTGTCCAAGGGTGGTTTTATTTTCATAAAAATAAATTAAAGATATGCATGTAAAAATATAAACAATCAAATTTTATTCAACCCCAAATTCCAAAAACTCGTCACCATTGGATTCATGTAAAAGCACTAAACTATCATCTGCAGAATCATCACTACTGTCAGTCATGGATGGCAGTGAGAACCTCACTTAAGCTATTGATGAGCGTTCCATCCTTCCACATAGTGTAATTTCATGCCTTCCCTCATTTGGACCATTCTTATGCACGTTATTCTTGAATTTGTTGATGTTCACATCTAGTAGCTGTAGCTGGGAAGTAAAGCCACCAAGAATTATAGCTTGTGTTCACTTTCATCTTGCTAATTTTTTTTAGTGTTGTCTGTCCAGAGTTCATTGAACTGATCCCATACTTACAATGCATTTTTTAGGTTATCTGGCCAATTGGAACACACTTTTTCCATCCACATTTAATTCTTGCTTCATCCATCCAGCCTTTGTGCTTTATAATAACATGAACTCTTTTTGGCAATTTTTTTTTTTTGGCAATGTTTTCCTTTTGAAAATCAACAATGGTGGTAGTTTGGTGCCATCATCAAAACAAGATAAAACTGCAATGTAGTGAATTTTTTCATGACTAGTGGTTTTAATAGTCACTGTTTTGGTACCTTTCACATCTATGCTTTTATTAAAAGATATGTCAAATGTTAAAAGAACTTCATATTTCTAATTTGGTTAAGTCTGAACAAGGTTTTCTTTCTAGCATTAAAGATAAATTGATGCAAAGCCTGTATTTTCTGTTCATAGTCACCTGGCATTTTTTTTTAATATATTTTAGTTCTTTTTTGTAAGCTTCACTGGCTTCAGCACCTTAGACAATAATGTCACTTCATAGATTGTATCAATAAAAGAATGTTTTCTTTTTCTTATTCATTTTATTATATGAGAGAAACAGATGGGCTAGCATTGATTCTAGGAGGCAGTAGGAGGAAGAATTTCAGGGGAACCCATGACCACTTTTTGGCATAGCATCTCATCACATGGAGCCTTAGCCTGTCTATCAATCTCTGGTTGCATTACAAAATTTCACCAATTAATAAATGATTTTTCACTTAATGAACCAAAAACACCAAGACATAGTGCCTTTGAAGTCTTCTACTCCCATGTCTGTTGCAAGTTTTTTGCCTCCAAGATTATTATTTTCATACTAACTACAACCCCCAAGTTTCTGTGTTCCATTATCCATGTACACACGTCTCTCTAGGTGGGAATTTTGCTGGTACTTTATGTAAATTGTTTTGTCTTGTTTCCAACATCACTCAATCCTTCTTGTTTTCTCCACTGCCGAATCATTTTTTCAGTAAATGATGATCTAATGTATCTTTCTGCTGCGTTGTTTCCATATTTTTGACATGCAACTTGTAGCTTATATGTGATAGTATATCTAAATCATTTTTAAAAACTCACCATGTGTTGTGGAGTAGTTTTCGCACTGAAGGTTATAATCATGCTATGTTGGATGCTAATTGACTTAACGCACTCAAAATGTTAGGAACTTGGTAGTCTTCCACTGAAAGCTGACTCCTTAGTATTCGGCTAACTGCCGACTAATATCAACTGCCTAGTAGTTCTACTGAATTCCAATAAATCTCTAAAGAACTTCCCAAAAACTTCTCCCGTTAACTTCCTGTTAACTCTTATTAATATAGGAGGGAGAGTTCATTATCTGAGGAATAGGTGTGTTTCCCCATAACACCATGGATGATAATTTCCAGGACAAAAAAAAACTTGTGATACGTGTGACAGCCTGGTGATAATGGATACATTCATCTTGGAAGACATACATCTTTTCTAGGGTATTTTTTAGGATAAAAAAGTGCATCTTGTAAGCCTGAAAATACAGTATTTTACTTTATAGAAACATTTAAATTATTTTTAATTATTAATGCTGATGAATACTTTCAGCAAAATTGTAGATAAGTTCACTTAAAATCTGTTGATCCAGTTCAATTTTTAACTAATTATGTTTTTATTCAATTTTGATTAGCACCATTCAATTTTGAGGGTTACTATTCTCATTTTGAAAGAAAAATGGTATAGTTTGCATTCGTATGGCTCACTAAGCATGATTTCTGTGAAAAGGAAAATCTACACGTTTCACAGTAATATGGTTCCTCTCATGCTTGTAGCCACATGTTGCACTAAATGTTTCGTGTGAATGTGGGATCATATAAATCAGAATAATTTAGCTATTCTCCAATATGCCTTCGCATGTGCCTTTTTAAGTTGGAACTTTGTGAAAAGAGTGATCCACACACATCACAAGAATATGGCTTCTCCCCTGTGTGCGTTCGCATATGCTTTTTTAAAATTGAGTTCAGTGAAAAGGCTGATCCACATACTTCACAGGAATATGGTTTCTCTCCAGTGTGTGTTCGCATGTGCTTTTTCAAAGATAAATTCAGTGAAAATGTCAGTCCACAAACCTCACAGGAAAATGGCTTCTCTCCAGTGTGTATTCGCATGTGTCTTTTCAAATTTGAACTCTGTGAGAATGCTGATCCACAGACATCACAAGAATATGGCCTTTCTCTAGTGTGTGTTCGCATGTGTTTTTTTAAGATTGAATTCAATGAGAATGCTGATCCACATACTTCACAGGAATATGGTTTCTCTCCAGTGTGTGTCCGGATGTGTTTTGTTAAATGTGAACTTAGAGTAAATGCTGTATCACATACTGCACAAGTGTAAGGCTTCTCTCGAGTGTGTGTTCGTGTGTGAACTTTCAAATCGGAACTTTTTGAAAATGCTGAGGTACATAATTCACAAGGAAATGGCTTTTCTCCAGTATGTGTTCTCATGTGTATTTTTAAAATAGAATTTCGTGAAAATGCCGATCCACACACCTCACAGAAATATGGTTTTTCTCCAGTGTGTTGTCGCATGTGTCTTTTTAAACAGGAACTTTGTGAAAATGCCAATCCACACACTTCACAGGAATTTGATTTGTCTCTATTTTGGGGTTGATTATGCGCTTTAGCATGTGAACTCTGTACAAAGTTATGAGCATATGGTTTCTCACCTATGTGTGCCTGTATGTTTATTTTTGAATGAGAACTTATTTTCCCTGACATATTGAAAATCTACACAGAAATCTTCAGTTCTTTTGCAAATAGTTTTTTTGTAATCATGCTAAAATGCACATGACCATATTAAAAAATATAGTTTCTTTCCTGACCCTCATGTTCAATATTGAATTATGTCTGGCTGTGAGTTCATGTCTTCTCCACCACAATAAATATCTGCGAATTAAGAGGGGATATTATTAATGAAAATAATACACTTAGGCATTATCTGCAATTATCAATACATATTAATTCAGTAAGCTCCAGCATATCTCAAATTTCAAGTTAAATCATAAATAGAATCTTCAAATATAACTAAATCAGATATGACAATTTAAATATTTTTCAGTTATATTTATCAGAAACAAAAGATATTCCTTTACTAATAAAATATAAAACTTTTTATACTCTAATACTAAACAATAAAATAGCATTGTATCAGACACTTAGTTATATTAAAAAAACAACCTAAGTTTTTTATGAACCATAACAGAGATTATATTTAACAATAATCTAACAGATTCATTTAAAAGATATTTATTCAAGATTTTTTTCAGAATTTAAATATGATTTTAGTTTATAATGTGTTGATGTGGATACTAGTAAGAAAAGGTGTTAAATTATTTTGCTGCAAGAAAAAAGGTGTTAAATTATTTTGCTGTAAGAAAAAAGGTGTTAAATTATTTTGCTGCAAGAAAAAAGGTGTTAAATTATTTTGCTGCAAGAAAAAAGGTGTTAAATTATTTTGCTGCAAGAAAAAGGTGTTAAATTATTTTGCTGCAAGAAAAAAGGTGTTAAATTATTTTGCTGCAAGAAAATGCTAAAATGTACAAAATATATTTAAGTTGAAACAATGTTCTTTCGGTTTTAAATTTAAGTAATTAGCAGTATTTGAGGTTTATAATTTGGATTTGTTTATTTATCAACCTTTTGTTGTTTATTTAAATCAGAAACATGATCTTTTCAATTGTAAGAACAATTTCTTTTTGTCAGTGAATGCTGCATTAACAATTTTTTAAGACAAGATTTTTTCAAGATACATTTCCTAATATTTAGCCCAGTGGTTCTCAACTGTTTTTAATCTATAAAATTCAATGATTTAATTTTACTCTTGTATGCTTGTATAAAAATGATTTTTTCCAGATACAAGTCTGAAAGAGAATGAAAAGACTTTAGAAGAAGCCAAAAACCAAACCTAAACAGGAAACAATTGATAAATCTTTACTCTGTTCAAAAGATTGAGGAGGAGTGTGAACCTATCTACTCCTGTTGAAGGAAAAGATACTAAATAAAATTTTAGATTTTAGGTGGAGATGTTAGAAGTATATAGTTGAAGTACATTTTAGAAAGAATCAGAAACTCAATCCTAAACAGGAAACAAAGGATGAATGCCTATTCCTGTTCAAAAGATCATGGAGGGCAGAACATAAACATTAAAAACTAAATTCTATAGAAAATGAATATTCACTAGTAAAATAAGTAATTGTAATTATTTATAAAAAGATACTTGATTATTTCTGAGTAATTGTAATTATTTATAAAAAGATACTTGATTATTTCTGAGATATTGTAATTATTTGCAGACTGTTGTCCTTATCTTTATTGCCATATTCACAACCTTTCAGCTGTTGTACTCTCTGACCTTCAGGTGATTTGAATTTCAAACTGAACCCTTTATTTTGATTATGATGATAGACTGTCAACAAGGACACACTGCCTAGTGAATAAAAGCATTGGTTAGATCGAGTGTCTTGAAATAATTAAGACATCTGGAACTGGTATAACTCATGGAACAAGAACAATCTACTCCAGTGATCAAAATAAAGGGCTTATTTGAAATTCCAATCACCTGAAAAAGTTCAGAGCATACAATGGCTGAAACATCGAGAATATGTCAATAAAGATGAGAACAACCGTCTGAACTTTGTAAATAATAAAAAAACATATTTAAATATATTACATCATCAGTAAAAGGAAGTTTAAATTTGTTATTTTTGTTTAGCAGCATATCAAACACTGAGTTATTTAATGCTGAAATTTAAATATTTGCATATAATATTTATTATTTTGATTTTTGGAGATAATAATGTTTGCTTGATACAAGTGTCTTACTAATTAACCCATAGCTGGGAAGAAACAGGTGGATTCATATCTTTTCCAAGAGTATTTGCATGTAAGTGAATATAACTAAACTGGAATTGAAATCCAGCTCCCTGATTAACAATTCTGAGCCATTACCCATTACCACACCTACACATCAAAGCTTACAGCCTCTTGTAATACATCACTCAATAAATCCCGGGCTTAACTAATAAAACAACATTTTTAGGCAAAATTTAACTTTATTCATCAACATAGTCTCCTTCTAGGTTGATATACTGATTCCAGCATTTCTCTAACAATTCAATGCCTTTTTTGTAGAATGATTTGTCTTTGGCCTCAAAATACGCCTCAGTTTCTAATATCACTTCTTCACTGGAGCTAAATTTATTTCCCTGGAGCATTCTTTTGAAGTCTGCAAACAACTAGTAGTCACTGGGGGCCAGATCTGAAGAATAGGGTGGATGCGGAAGCAATTTGAAATGCAATTCATGTAGTTTTGCCATCATTGCGACCGACTTGTGACATGATACGTTGTCTTGGTAAAAGATTACTTTTTTCTCATTTGTGGCTGTTTTTTTGAGAGATTTCTTCCTTCAAACATACCAATAATGCTATATAATATTTGCTATTGATGGTTCTTCCTTTTTCAAGGTAATTGATGAACAAAATACTTTGCACATCCCAAAATAGAGGCCAAAACCTTGCCTACTGATGTTTGCATCTTTGGTCACTTTGGATGGCTTTCACCTGCTGCTGTCCACTCATCTGACTGCCAATTTGACTCCAGAGTGAAGTGGTGGATCTATGTTTCATCCATCATCACATATTTATGCAAAAACACCTTCCTGTTGCATTGAAACAGTTGGAAACAATGCTCAGAATCATCAACGCGTTGTTGTTTTTGATTGACTGTGAGAAAACATGGCATCCACTTTGAACACAGCTTTGACAAATGTTCATACAAAATGGTGAACACACTGCCTTCTGATATGTTCAACTCTTCTGCTATCTTATGCAACTTCAATTTACAATTGGCTAAAACGAGTTTGTGGAATTTTTTAGTGTTTTCCAGGAAAACTGCCAATTATGGGCGACTTAAGAGTTCAGTATCATTTGTGTCTGTACAAATCCATTTAAAGTCAACATACCACATCTTAACTATTGTTTCCAACAGAGAAGAGTCTGAATAACTTTTATCAAGCTATTACATTGTTTGAACAGTATTTTTTCCCCATCAGAAAGCAATGCGTTATCAACACATAAAATTCATATTTTTCCATTGTTTTAAACATTTGCAACAGTAGCTTCACTTAAATAACTGTAATTTGGAAACTAATAATCCGATTAGGCTTAAATTTTGTCACGTGCCATTTGAAGGTTAGTATTTTATAAAAATCATATGAATTTTTTTTTAGTGGTGCTATCTATATGTCAGGCTTATTGAGTGAAGTGTTCTTCCCAGTCACCAATCTAGGTACTGACCAGGCTAAAAATTACTTAACTTAGTACAAAAAATAAATGACAACACTTAATAATCACCAGATGCTTTCAATTTCAAGCATGCCTGTGTATGAGGGTGGATGGTCTTGGGAATAACAGTAAACTGCATCTGGCAGCAAGGCCTTTAATTGGGAGGTTGTGGAGAGCATTAAACCACATCTTAACTGCTGTTGTTCCCAGATCCACCTTGATCTAGGGTAGTAGCACCTATTAGGGTCCCAGCTATGGGCAAACAGTTTATCCCGAAACTGGGGTCAAAACACTATGGTATAAAGACAGACTTATATAGTAAAAATTCCAGAAATACATTTTAAAGAAGAGAAAGTATTACTAGCAATAAATTTTTGAAGGAAAATAAAATATTACCAGCAATACATTTTTGGAAAAAATACATACCAGCAATACATCCGACTCTCAACAAAAACCATTTTACAAAAATATGTCAAAGAAAGCTGATCTACAAACTTATTTCTTACAAAGAATATATATTCTATTCATACAAATCTATTGTAAAAATCTTGTCAGAATTAAATAACCCACTGAGGTTGATATGTTGTAAAAAAAGCAAAGCAAAATATGAGGGTGGATAGCTAATTTTTGTTGCAGATTTTTCTTGGACAAATCTATCCTATATAAGTATACCATTTGTCCATGCTTTGAATATTGCTGTCACACAGGATATGGTGCTCCTGCTATCTATTTAGAGATCCATGATAAAATCCAAAGAAGAATTTCCAATGTCATTTGTCCTGATTTGACTTTTGCTGATAGATCACAACAGTATTCCATGCTAGTGATCTTGTAAGGTTTAAGGAATTGAAATTTAACTTGCATCAATTTAAACTGTTTTTCTTGGAAAACAGAACTGTTAGGAATCATAAATAATGAAAACAGCACCAGAAAAAAATAATGATTTTAGAAAAAGCACATTTTATTTAATATATAAAAACTTAAAATTAAGAAGTACTAAAAGTTGTTCAGGTTATCATTTATAAATTTATATCCTTATTCATTGGTGACAGAACTTTCTTGAGAAATGTGTTTAAAAATAGCCATTTTAATACAAGAAAAAAAAAAGCAAATATCAATAAATGTGCCTGCAATAAGACGGGGTGAAAAAAGGAAAATTTTTCCCATGACACTGCTTTTTGATTCCCTTCACTTTTCAAGAATGTTAATTACTTTAAAAGTGATCATTAGAATTTTAATAAAACCTAAACATATGAAAGTTAATTTATACATTTTCTTTGTTCTTGACAATTGTCAACAAAAATAATAAACACTATTTATTTTGTAGATTATTTATTTACACTATTTATGATATTTGTTGAAATGGTTGGCAAAACATCAGCTAATTGCTAAGTGATACAAATTTGACATATTAACATATTTGAATAATTTAGTAAATATTTATGAATAGAAAATTGTTTTCATATTCATTTCTTTATAAATTAGTAAATGATAAGTATTTAATTGCATTAGTTTTAATTGTATTAGGTTTTAGAATGTTGTAAATATAAAATTATTCTTGTAAATAAACATTCTAATAGTGTTTAATAATTTTGTTGTCAATTCTCAAGAACAAAAAATGTATAAATTCACTTTCATCAAATGTTTAGGTTTTGTTCCAATTCTAACCATCACTTTTTGCAACAATAAACATTACCAAAAATTGACGGAAAAGATGGAGTGGCTTACTTGAAATATAAATATGATTTTGAAATGATAGTTAAAAAAGTGGTGTCATGGGAAAAAACCATCCTTTTGACACTACATCTTGAAAGCATATTTATTCATGTTTCCAAAAGAAAAACACCATTTTATATTACAATACTGTAGGGAAAATTTTAAAAAATTGAGCACAAATAAGTAAAATAGCTGTTTTACTGGTTAGAATGCAAGTTGCAGAAAAAAAACATGGCAAATAATTATAGTTTTCTATATATGACACATTAACTAACAAAATAAAGAAGCTAAATTATTTCCAATAAATATTTTATGACTGTCCTGTTGAATTATTTGATGTCATTATAATTTCATTACATTTTTTTCTGGGTATATAAACGCGTTGTGGCGCAGTGGATATCGGCTCGGAACGAGAAATCGGGTAGCCGAGTTCGAATTCCAGTTGAATTCATTGCTTTCACTTACGCGCAAATACCCTTGGGAAAGGTATTAATCCATCTCTTCCCTCCAGTTATGGGTTAAATAACAGGACAGATTGGGTTCTATAGCCTTAGTCGGTAACCAGTCTACTGCAGAAAGCAATAGCAACCTACTGCGGGATAATCTTCTGCCCAGTCAGTCATGTCTCTTTCGAGACATGATCACCCAAGCGTGTATCACGTATGGCACTTAACTGACTGATATAAACTTAAAGAATAAATCACAATCTTGATTTTCTAATGTGCAAATATTTCTTTAAAAATGGTGTTAAAAAACATTAATGTGAACTTTTTTTTCACATAAATCTCAAAATACATTTAAGCAAATAAAGTCTAAAATTACATATTTCAAAAGGGGGATTTTTACAACACAATTTATATATTGTAAATCGTATGAAGTTGCATTAACCATTTAACATTCAACCCACCCCAAAATATTGGCTTTTATTGTTCAACCTGCCATAACCTGTTCCATGTATACTCTACTATAATATAATGATGTCATTGTAAATAATGCAGAAAATCAGGCAAACAGTGAAATATTTACAGAGTGGGTTTGAGCATATAGAATGCTAATGTGTTAAATTATGTTATTGGTTAATTTTTATATGAATAAGATTGAACTGTTTAGGAATTAAGTGCAGAAACTTTTACTGAAATTTGTTTCTTCTATGTTCCATCTCCCTTCAGGATGTGGGCAATCATAGCTCACCAGAACATCCTGTTCTTTGTAGCTTAGTAAATTTTGCCTTTTTGCTATATCTGCTAACAACTGTTTTTCCAAAATTTTACACAAGCTCATTAGGTATAGCATACATGGATTTCCTGCCTCCCTTATGTCATATGAGTTAAATTTTCTTAATTATGTGTCCTATCTATCTTTTTTTACATTAATGTTCCCCTGTACAAGGCCAAAGAGTCACTAAGAGTAGAGGATTATAAAGTAAGAGGTAAGGGACACAATTTGGGAAGATAATGATTAATCCAAAACTTGAACAGGTTACGATTGTAGTGCTCAAGGTTTTTCTTTGTTTTCTTACTGAAATTAAACAGTATCCTTTTTTTGTCTCTTTGTGATCAAAATAGGATAGTCTATTATTTAAGAGGTGATAACTAAGGAACAAGCAGAATCATAATAGGATGATTAATGATGCTTTGAGTGGATTGAGTTTCTGCTCTCATCATTTTCAACACCTATTTTATTAAAAACTTGCCTGAACTGTATTGTTCATTTTAACACCCAAAAGAATTATGGCAAACATGGACTTACATACCTGCAATAGAACATAGTATCAAAAGAATGGCTTTTTTGATGACGGCACTTCTTTTTTTAACTACAATTACTCTTTGGCAATTTTTAAAAAATGATGATTAGAAAGTTAATAGGGGCTTATTTTCCATAAAAACTGGCAGAAAAATGGAGTGGCCTGGGTGAAATGGAAATTTAATTTTCTAGCAATCAGATTTCAAATGCCATTTTAATGTGTTACTATATTTGCCTTTGGTAACTCACTAATTGACAGACATCAAAGAATAACGTTGGTAATGTTTTAATACATCCTCCTTAACTACTGACTCTTTTCAGTTCATGGTAGTTCACCGAAAAAAAAAAAGCATAGTATGAAGAAAAAAGGCCCCAAATTTAATAGAAACAAACTTTTGCCATCAAAAAGTTGATGTAATTATTAAGAAAAAAGATCAAAGTATTTTTTAATTAATTTTTAAAATTTTTTAATCCTTTCTAACATGTTCAAAATTTTGGTAAAAAATGAAACACAGTTTTTTCTAATGAAAAACATATTCATTTGGAAATTCTTGCAAAAATCAAATAATGAACAGATTTTAATTAAACTATCAGGACTTATACACACATGAATGAAATTATTTCTGAAATTATTATAAATCTAGGTACCAAAGAGAAAAGCACATCAGAACAATTACCATTAAAATATTTACAGGAAGTTATATCATGGCAGTAAGAAAATGATTGAAGCTGAGATGCCAGGTCAGGACTAATAACATTGCTGATTCTTCTTAAGATTTTATCAAGAATCTCTAAGTATATAGAGGAAGCACTAGGTCAGATGTGACAGCAATATTCAAAGTATGGATGAATATAGTAAAAAAACTTACATGTAAGATAGATTTTTCCTCTTTCTGAGAGCTTACGGGCCTCAAATATTGTCTAATGATATTTGCAAAGATGTGTGGGTCATGTAAAAAGTTATTGGAATGGAAACTAACAAGCAACGTTTAAATTTTGTCTTTTAGTCAGTTGAATTCATTTTTGCACTATTGTCCTTGTGAAAGGTATGAATCTATATTTTTCTCATCACATGTCAGTTAAGTGCCATATGTGATACACACTTGGGCGATCATGTCTCGAAACAGATATGACTGACTCGGCAGAAGATTATCCCGCAGCAGGTTGCCATTGCTTTCTGCAGTAGACTGGTTGCCGACCAAGGCTATAGAACCCAATCTGTCCTGTTATTTAACCCATAACTGGAGGGATGAGACGGATTAATACCTTTCCCAAGGATATTTGCACATAAATGAATGCAATGAATTCAGTTGGAATTCGAACTCGACTCCCTGATTTATCGTTCCGAGCTGATATCCACTGCGCCACAACGCACATCCCCTCATCACATCAGCAGAATCAAAAAACAGGGTAAACCGAGCTCATTAACCTTGGTTGGCAACCAATCTAAGAGAAGGAAAACTCTGAATTCCAAACTATGGAGTAAGCAACGGTAAACTACTCAACTAACTCTCTCAAGAAGGCATAGCAATTTCAAGATAACGAAAGATATTCATCTGGGGAGAAATTTATCACCCTCTATGACTTGAAAGGACATGGCATTTAAAAACAAACAAGAAAACGAAAAAGAATGAAATCAGTGAACTTTTATCCATGTAGATTAATTGTTTGTTGGGTTTTTTTTTACGTATCGATAAAAAATAACGGAAATAGTTTATTGCATTTCGAACGGTATGTTTTAATTCACATTTCTCAAAATATGAGGCTAGTTGATGAACTGAATGTGAGTAATGAATTCGGTTAACCGTTATTGCTATGCGAAAATTGATTAAAACTGTACAAACAACAATATCACATTATTCATTCTTAAAACAATTTTCAAATGGCTTCAAAGATGTTTTTGCAAAGTATTTATATTTTATAAGTGAAAAAAATGCTAGAACAAGTTAAAAATCACCATACCAATAACCAAATTATAAAACTGAAAAGAGCCTTGATACAATGAGAAAATAAAAAGGGCCTTTGATACAATGAGAAAATAGAAAAGAAATAAAAAAAAACACTTCATAAATAAATAAAGAGTGTGATGTCTAGATCATTTTTCGATTATGATAGTGAATCTGAATATTAATACTTAAAATTAAAAATCAGCGTTATTTGTTAACATAACAAAAACATTCAATACCATTTTTAACAACATTCTTGTAAACAGTAAGAGAACATTGTCATTGTTTTTTTTATTTCTGTCTTCTTTTGTCTTGTCTCTCTTTCTTAGAACAATCTGAATTAAGAGAAAAAACAGAAACTATGACAGCTTACCTCTTGTTGACAGAATTAAAAATAAAGCCACTGTTTTTGTTAGCGATTAAAAAAAAAATCAAAAACAAGGAAACAAATTCTAAAGAGCGAACATCAAGAAAGATAATTCAAATAGAACGTTCAAATAGAACGTTCAAAAGCACTGAAATTTTAATTTTAAATTTTTAACAAAATTGATATCCCCTCACTGGAAACTTTAAATGTTACAAAATTACTTTATATTTTTAAAAATTTCTTTTATTAACAAATACAAGATATTCGTAAAACTTAAAAACTGAGAATTTACTAACTGAAAATAGATTAAATTAAAACCTATTTTCTAAAATTTTTGTAAGGGTAGAAACAATATGCAAACATTGTTAATAATGATTTTTTGTAGAAAATTATTCGGATATTTGTGCTCAGATAATTTTAAAGAAACAATTTTACTACATTCATATTAGATTGGTAGAAATTAAACATATGATATGATGAAACTATTAGAATTACATTCAACACATTTGATAAAGTTTATGATAATTTATGAAGAATTTAAACTGAATGTGAACTATTTTATATAAAATAGAAATTGATCTAAAGGCATCAGTACTATTTATTTATTAGATTCTTTATTTACAAGAATAATTTTATATTTACAACATTCTAAAAACTAATACAATTATATTAAAAGTAATGAAATATTTATCATTTTCCAAATTATAAAGAAACTAGCAGTATAGCCTGGTGTTGCTTGGGTGTAATGAAAGCTTTAAAACTAATCCATGGTCCTGAAGCTCAGACTCAGCCTAAAAAATATTTGTGTGAAGTTTGATGAGAATAGGATAAAAATTGTGGATTTGTATAAAGGACATACAGACAGATAAACAGACATACACACAGACATCTTGCCTTTTATATATATATATATATTATCAAGTTTCTGCACTATTGTAAGAACTGCGACCTTGAAACTTCTGAATATCGTTTCTTATGTCTTTGTCTATGAGTGTATCAAATTTGATTAAAATCGGACCATTCCTTCTATAACCCGATTTTTTTGATTATCGATTTTCGATATTTATCGGGGGTACCTCGACATAAAACCTAGCTAAGAACACTTGCAGACGCTTATAGTACAACTATGTAAATTTTCAAGAAAATTGGTTCAGCCGTTTCGGAGTCTATAGGTAACAGACACACACACACACACAGAGACAAATTTCCATTTATAAATAAGTTTAGATTTAGATAAATATGGAGACAATTTTTTATTCATAAATTTATAAACATTTATTAAATTATTAAAATGTGTGAACCAACTATAAGAAAATTTTTATTATTTACCATTTTATAAAGTTCAAATTGTTTGACAATAAGCTAATGCTTTGTCAACAATTTGAATAAACAACAAAAATAATTAATGTAGATAAAGAATTTTATAAATAAATAAACTTTTATATTTTTGTTCTCAATTCTCAAGACCAAAAAAATTGTATAAATTCCTTTTCATCATGTGTTTAAGTTTTATTACAATTCTAATCATTGCTTTTCAAAACAATAAACTTTGCCAAAGAATGAAGGTAGTTAAAATAATTGGGGTGTCAATGAAAAAACTATCCTTTTGACACTCTGACTTTTTGCAGACATGAAGGTCCAAGATTGGCCCCATTAATGTGCATTTATGGGATGTTATGGCTATTACTGCTGGGTTGGTTCTTTCGCCTAAACATCCAAAACTTGTTGAATGGCTTTCACCGCTGAAATAAATAGGCAAAGAGAAAAGGGAAGATACAGAGACACTAGAGGGACAGTTTGGACACTGATTTTATTTTTTTTTTTTGGTTCTAACAACCTCTTGTTGAGGAAATTCCTTCCCGAAGAGTTTGGCACGTCTTTACCATCCAAAGTCCAACAGAGAAAGAGATTGAGTTTATTTTTGGCACCAGGAGGCCTCTCTTTTTTTGTGTATGTATCAATTGTCTTTCCTGTCAGAGGACTCCCGAGAGATTTTTATGTTTATTTTATTTCGTGCTTTTATTTTATTTTGTATTTTTATTTTATTTAATGTTTTTTTATTTTATTTCGTATTTTTATTTAATCCCTACACATTCACAAATGAATCAG
This sequence comes from Ascarosepion bandense, assembly GCA_037127315.1. Taxonomy (NCBI): domain Eukaryota; kingdom Metazoa; phylum Mollusca; class Cephalopoda; order Sepiida; family Sepiidae; genus Ascarosepion; species Ascarosepion bandense. Next base: position 4,753,557 of record JBBBDQ010000328.1, on the reverse strand, counting down.
TACATCACAAAAATATGGATTCTTTTTTTCAAATTCTTGAAATGTTGTAAATATGCAATTGTGGACATTGCACAGTCTTTTACTTTAGTGATTAGCTTCTTGAACAATTAAATGTGTAAGGTTTTTTACAGGACATTTATTTTATAGTACATTAAATAATGGTGGTGAAAAAAAGTTCAAGCACAAAATAACAGACCAATTGATTTACAATGCAAGATACATATTTATTCAAACTAAATTAATAAAAAAAGAAAAGTTTAAAACAAGACTTTCTTTTGTTAGAAGTAACTTGCATATACAATAAAACATTCATAAATATGTTTAAGTGGGACGTACTGTGTTGGTGTGTTTTTAGGGTAAAGCATTCACAGCTCCTTTAGCTTCAATGTAGAAAGTTCATGTCACTAGCTCAAAAGAGGAAAACCCAGAAGAGAGAATTATTTTAGGGTTCATGTATTTTTATATTCAAGCTCTGCTGTTGATAATATGTTTAAGTGCTGCTATTGATATTAAAGGGCACTACAGTACCGCCTTTCAAGCAAAATAGTTGTACAATCTCAATAAAGAAAATTTTTATTAAGTTGCTCAAAAAATAAAACTTAACAAATTCCCCTAAGATCTCTATTTTCCTTTCTTACTCTTAAATCTCCTTTCTGTCTTACAAGCTTTCATGTATGAAACAAACAAACAAAACCACCTGACTTGTATTTTTAGTAAAGCTTTATTGCCTTTCTTCCTTCTCATAATTCTTCTCTTTTTTTGCATTATCTGCTATAAAAGAAATTGTCACATGTCACATTCTCCCCTGCCATGAGGTAAGCAACATTTCACTTTCTCTTCTTCATCCCAAACTAGTCAGGCAAGAAAATAGATTCTTAGATCATCTAATATGATGACTGCTTTTTGAAGTTTTATATAATGCCTGCTTGGCAGTTTCAAATGAATCATCACCAATATTTCCTAAATGTACTGGTTTTAGTATGTTAATGGAAATATTCTCTTGTCTATTATTAATTACAACTGTGGAATGATTTCCTGTACATTTTACTACCATGTAAGGACCTCTGTAAGCTACTTCTATAAGATGTTTGGTTGCATTGTCTTTTACTAGCACAAATTTGCAGGTTTTGAGTGATTTTGGCACATATGTTACATGGATCAATTGTCTAGATGATGGGGATATTAATTGAGACATCTTCAATTTCAACATGTATACAGGAGGATTCAAAGAGTGGTTTATTTGATTTGATTATTAACTCTATTAGTGTTGTGGAGTAGTTTTTGCACTGAAAGTTATGATTGTGCTATGTCGATTGCTAATTGACTTAATGCACCCAAAATGTTAGGAACTTGGTAATCTTCCACTGTAAACTGACTCCTTAGTATTTGGCTAACTGCTGACTAATATCAACTGCCTTAGTCCAAATATGTCCAAACTGGAACTAACTAATAGTTCTACTAAACTTTAAAAAACTCTCTAGAACTCCTATGAACTTCCCAAGAACTTCTCGAGTTAACTTCTTGTTAATTCTTATTAATATAGAAAGGAGAGTCCATTATCTGAGGAATAGGTGTGTTTCAGTCAGTCAGTTAAGTGCCATACGTGATACACACTTGGGCGATCATGTCTTGAAAGAGACATGACTGACTGGGCAGAAGATTATCCGACAGTAGGTTGCCATTGCTTTCCGCAGTAGACTGGTTGCCAGCCAAGGCTATAAAACCCAATCTGTCCTGTTATTTAACCCATAACTGGAAGGAAGAGACGGATTAATACCTTTCCCAAGGGTATTTGCACATAAGTGAATACAATGAATTCAACTGGAAATCGAACTCGGCTCCCCGATTTCTCGTTCCGAGCCAATATCCACTGCACCACAAGGTGTGTTTCACCATAACAATTAGTAGATGTAAATGTGTGCCATATACAAGTTCAGCTATGGTAATCTGTGAATCAGATTTTACAGCTGTTCTTTTGCCCAAAAGGTATGAATGGAATATTCTGAAGCCAAGAAATATAGTTCAGTGTCACTTTTATACCTGAGTGTGATATTAAGTGCAGAGTGTCAAATATTTTTCTACAGAGAGTTTTAAGAATAAAAGGCCACAAATTTTCTGTAGAAATGTTGCACCAAATGGAATGTTTCACTTGTGTAATATATATTTCCTTCATTTGTAATGAAAAATTATTATTTTCATCATCTTTATGATGCAATAGCTTCAAAATCGATGACTGGACTTATATTAATTATAGAAATATTCCTGGAGAGTGTGTCTGCTAGAATGTTTGCAGAGCCTTTGATATGTTGAATATCAGTTGTAAACTGGCTGATAAACTCAAGGTGTCTCAGTTCCCGAAGAGAACAGTTATCCAATTTCACCTTGATTGCTTCGATTAAAGGTATATAGCCTGTGAACACATGGAAAGACCCCTGCCATTAACTCTCATCTGAAAGTGCAAGTAGCAGTTACTGAAAGAAAGACATGGGTAGCCATTCATCTGACTTACGTTGTTGAAAGAATGCTCCAATGGCAAAACTTGAGGCATCTATTGCCAAGTATAACTCTGCTTAATGATTTGAAAAAGCCAGGTTAATAATATTGGCTAATTTTTCCTTTGCAAAATTAAATGCTGACAACACTTTTTCAGAAAGATTTATATCACAGTTCCTTTTCTTTTGTTCTTGAAGAACATCTGTCAATTAGGAAACTATTTTTGCCAAATTGGGAATAAATTTCCTGTAAAAATTCATAATAGCAAGGAATTGGCATATATTTTTAACATTTTAAGAAGCAGGATACAGCAAAAAGCTTTGTTTTTGTTTTTTTTGTTTTTTTTTTCAGGTAATAGTTTGATACCATTTTTATCAATCCTATGACTTAAAAAGTCATCTTCACACAATCCAAATTTACATTTAACTGGATTCACTACACTGTATCTTCAAAATCTTTTAAAAACTTCTTGTAAATCCTGTTTATGTTCTTCTGGTGAAGGGCTGGCAATAAGCACATCATCAGTGTAGCAAAAAAAACTGAATGTAATCCTTGAAGAACTTGGTTCATAAATCTTTGAGAAGATAGGGCTGTATTTCATAGTGTAAGTGATAAACATAAAAATTTGTAAAGTCCAAATTGCAGTTTAATGTCTGTCTCCTTTATGCCAGAGTCCTCTACGGGTATCTGATGGTAGACTCAGATGAGTTTAAATTTTTAAAGGATTTTAGTTCTATTTAGCTAACTGGTAAAATCATGAATATTAGCAATTGGGTACCTATCAGAAAGAATAATCAAATTCAGTTTGTGGTAATTACCACAAGGTCTCCATGAGGATGACTTCTGTTTTGGTACCAAGTGTAAAGGTAAAGACTACTTGCAAAGGGCAAATTATTCCAAAGTTTGCTAAGTAATGGAATTCCTGTTTTGTAATCTTGAGTTTATCAGGAACAAGTCAGCAAGGTTATGAGAAAACAGGTGAACTAGTTGTTTCAATGCAGTGTGTAATGTCATGTTTTCTCACAGGGGTGTTGAATTTTAACTTGGTTATATTTTGGACAATATTTCCAAAGTTTCAGAATTTTCTTCTGTTGATGCAACCTTGGATCTTAGAATTATTGCAGACTTTAGGCAGCCAATAGATTTGACTCAGTCTTTGTGTTAATCAACTGTTTTTTAATATTGACTGATAGACCATAATGTTGCAAAAAATTTGTACCCAAAATTAGTTCATCCATGATAAATGTCCATTGGAAATTGCACTGTAGCAACAAATTATGTCATACATTTGTGTGAATAATCAAACCATTTACTGCTCATAAAGGGAATTTTCCCCAGGTCTTTTAATTATTCTGACTAGGAAACTGGGATAAGTGATATTTGTGCTTCCCTATCGATTAGGAATATTGTTTTTGAATTTCTGATGACCATATAGAAGATTCAATGAAAATTGATGGCTTATTCATTTACCTGGGTTTTATAATTTGGTTTAATAAAGTCTTATATTTAGGTCTTGTTTTTTTTAAAGCTGCTTTTTATAAATATCAATAAAAAAGCAAATTGTATAACCAAGTTCAATTACGTCCTCATAGAGAATTTGTTTTCAAAAGATAAATTTGCAATAAAATTAACAGGCAAATGTCACATTCTGATGCAGTGAGTTACCAAAAAATTGACTTAAAATATCCACAATATTTAGTATGTTCTAAATGATTTTATCTGAGACAAGTTTTATGATAGCAAAAAAAATTGCAATGTGATAGCTTCAAAAGCAACCACCAACTATCCACCAGTGGAGTAAAAGAAAATAGAATGAATAAATAAATGAACACTTTAGGGATCAAGTTCCATACTTCCATACTGCTGGAAGGTAAGGAATTCCAGTTGTTGGTTTATATCATCAGACTATATAGGCCCACAACTGAAATTTTTCATTTTTACTTTTTTTTTCAGTAATTAATTTCTTATTTTATTATTTATCTCTGAATTTTTTTAGCAACAACAATAATAAAAATAGTTCTCATATATTCAATTTTATACTTTTACTAATTTCTTATTTATTGATTGTTCAATAATGAATTTCTTTTATTATTTATCTCAAAATTTTCTATTTTTTAGCAACAACAATAATAACAAATTTTCTCATATATTTAATGATAATTTGATACTTTTATTAGTTTTATTCTTTTTCATTAATTGATTTCTTTATATTGTTGTCATTAAAATAAGTCAAAATGATACATTTAATAACAAAGTGTTCACTATGACAGCCAATCTAAAATATATATGGCTGTTCTTTGTTATAATATAGAGTTTGAATGTCCCAGCAATCCCAAGAGTAGAGCTGTCTGGTCTCTCAACTTCTGAAAGGCAAACCATGGTGGTAAGTTTGAAGAGGAAGGACCAGACTGAATGCAAACGACATCCAAAGACCCTAATGGCAGAGTAGGAAAAGATCTACATCTTCTTAGCAGTATAACTGGTGGAAGAGAGCAGCCCCCAGTCAGGCTGGTTTAACCAAGGCAGAGCTTGACAGACAGCGCATCCAACAGCCCAATGCAACCAGGTTGGTCAGATCTTGTCTCTCTCAAACCTCCTTGACCTGTGAGGGAGAGGCACGTCTGCTCTAGTGTGTGCATTTCTCTGTCATGCAGAGTTGTTCATTAAAATCTTATTTATGTGAATGTTCTTGTCAAACAGGATGTGTGTTGTGGTGCATTGGATATCGGTGCGGAACGAAAAATCGGGGAGCCGAGTTCGAATTCCAGCTGAATTCATTGTCTTCACTTATACACAAATACCCTTGGGAAGGTATTAATCCATCTATTCCTTCCAGTTATGGGTTAAATAACAGAACAGATTGGGTTCTATAGCCTTGGTCGGCAACCAGTCTACCGCAGAAAGCAATGGCAACCTACTGCAGCATAATGTTCTGCCAGTCAGTCATGTCTCAAAAGAGACATGATCACCCAAGCGTGTATCATGTATGGCACTTACCTGACTGACTTGTCAAACAGTTTTTGATTCACAACCATCTCCACCACCACGACCACCACCACCATCAGGGGAGAGAAAGGAAATAGTAAGAGAGGATGATGATCCTGATGCAAATGGATGCCAACTGTTGTGGCCTGTTAGAGCCAGGAAGAAAAACACAAAAAGAAAAAGGTAGGATGAACCAGTTTATTGGAATAACCGAACAGATATTTCATTTTTAAAAATTTTTTTTAATCATATCACCCCGAGCAAGGCGGTAACGCCACTGATGTGCAAGGGGCTACGTAAGAGTGAATAGATTGGAAAAGAGAAAGCCAGAAACCACAACCTAAACAGGGAACAAGGGATGAGCCTCTACACCTGTTCAATAGACGTGGGTGGAGTGTGAACCGGGTGATAGTTTAGTCTATCTACTCCAATTGAAAAAATAAACAAAAAAAAAGAAAAGTGAAAAGATTGGAAAAGAGAAAGCCGGAAACCACATCCTAAACAGGGAACAAGGGATGAGTCTCTACACCTGTTCAATAGATGGGGGTGGTGTGTGAACCGGGCGATATATACAAAATAAGAGTATTATTAGTCAGCAGATAGAATTGTTTGTGCTCTGTCAAGTTACACTCTGTCTCGACTGTCTCTTAGGAAGCCTCACAAGTTAGTATTTATGAAGGAGGAAGAGTTCATTCCAATGTAGATAGGGCACCATAACACTAATAAAATCAGAATGCATACAAGAATAATCAGTAAAAACTTGTCAACTGGTGGGTGACAAATTGCATGTTGCAAAGTAGAGATGGGCAGTAGGAGAGAGTTGGCAGTTAACATGACAGGAAAGCAATACTTATAGCAAAGAAGATGCAGAGTAAAGTGTTGATGAAACTTTCACTGGCTAAATGAAAAAACTATGAAGGGATGGTGCTTGAATAATGATATGTCGAGTGCATTTTGCATTTAATTTCTTATTCTGCTAAAAAATGGTTAATAAATTTTTTTTTTAAATCTGTATCTTACAGATTCACATCTTTATTTTTATTTATTTATTTAACTTTTGTGAGGGTGAGCTGAAAAGATCATAGCTTGACTGTTACGAGGATGCATTTATATATAATAATCTTAATAATGTCTAAAAAGTTGTAGTAAGGGATTCATTTGACTCCTACTTGTTATTACAAAAAAGTTTTAATTCATGAAGTAGTTGTAAAAATAAAGAAATTAGAAATAGAACGTTTGGAAGATGCTAGAATGTCTGAGAAAATTCGAGTAAAATCAAGAGAATTCTAAAGGATTCTAGAATATGCAAATTAAGTGTTAGCCCCTATAAAAATAGGTTTTGGGAAGAGTGTAGTCAGTTGTTAACAGGATTTGCTAATATTATCAACACCAGCTTTGATTCAAGGATTTATATCCAGCCAAAAGAATCTCTAAGAAAAGTTGCCAACCAACTAAAACCTGAAAGAGAACCTCATGGAACTATATGGGTAAATAGATATTTTTGACTCTTTCATTGACCAAACTAATAATTATTCTTTATATACACATTTGAGGATTTCCAAAAAGTATAGCACTTAAACTTCTTTGCTATCTTAACTGGGTAAAGATATTTGACACCTTCCTTCCTTTTCGTAAGACTTCACGTACCAGTAGTAAACTCTGTTTTCTGTTTTGAATGCAAAAAATTGTAAATTTTGTATATATATCATTTTGTATTTATCATAAATTAAATATTTATGTGATTTTTAACTCTGAGTTTTTGGTCAATCATTTTTTTTCTTTTGTTACACCTAACATGTACCATGACGATGAAGGGGTGATGCTAGAGCTGTGAAATCTTGCATGCATTAATTTCAACTGTTCTTATAAATAACTGCATTGTTATTGGTACTTGATATGATGATAAACTACATTCAGTAGCAAGGCCTCAGATTGGAAAACTGGAGGTTTTAAGGAATGTGGAACCACTTCTTAATTGCTGTTGATCCCAGAGTGGTAGCACCTATCAGGGTCCCAGCTATGGGCAAATAGGATAAGAGGTGTTCTAATTAAAACTGCTTAGACTGGGAAGGAGCCTTTGGCATTGGATAACAACTTGTCTAAGAGAAGGAAATCTCTGAAGTAAAAACCTCTACACCTCTGTGTAGAAAAGAATAGGCTGAACTTTTTAAACTTGACAGGTAACCTTCCTAGAGATGGTGACTCAATAAAAACACTGAGTTTCCAGTCTCTTAAACTTGTTGGCATTAGTAAGGGCATAGAGCCATAAAATTTTCTCCCATATTTCATGATAGTTCAATTACATATGATAGGTAGGCCATGTAAAACATGGATCCAGCTTATCAAAGATGATTTAAGGAAATTGAGATTACAACCAGGCCTTACACAAAATTGGGTAGCCCGGAAAAGAGCCATCACGAAAACCCTGTCCAACTCATGCTAGCATGGAATCAGACATTAAATGATTGTATATATATATATATATTGCAAACGTTTACTAAAAGACTCCAATTTTAGTTCTAGAAAGAAAGAAAAATACTTGATTTTAAAATTAAATACACACAAGCTAGGGTTAAATAGGGACTTAGGTGCTTTGAATCTTTACAAATACTTCAATAACTAAACTTTTTTTGATACATTTAAAAAAAATTTTTTTGAACTCTTTTAGATCCATTTAAAAAATTTTTTTATCTAAAACAAATTTACAAGCATTATTAAAGATAGGTTTATGTTTACAAACATAATTTTTTAAAAAATCTGTTGCTTTCAATGTCACTTGATGTAAAAACAAAAACTCTCTCCACAAACGCGTCACGTGATGTAAACAAACGCGTCACGTGATGTAAATAGACTCTTCACAGACACTCTCAATGAATCTCGCAAAATACGTTACTAATTCAAATTTTAAAATCCATTTGTTTCTAATGAAGGACCGAGGGTGGTCTGAAATATAAAATATAATAGTAGAAATAAACAAATACTGTCAAGAAAACACATTTTTAAACTCAAAACATTTTAATATTCTTTGCTATATATATATATATATATATATATATATATATTAATCATCCACATACAAGCCCCTTTCACTGTATCACAGCTCATCAGTGTGGCTAGACATATCCACTTGCCTCTGGCCGGGATCGAAACTTGACCGATTTGGTGTCAGTCGGAGTCTCTACTCCCTAAGCCATCAGCGCATGGGGTCAGAGAAGGGAAATTTTAACGTCTTGTATGTAAGCAGTGTATACAGATGCCAGTCACCGAGAGAACTCAATTCATTTCTGAAGAGTCACGCATTGTAGCCGAAGTGGAAACTGTTTTTATATATATATAAATAACAATGCTCATGTTGAAATTCATCTATTTTGAAAATGTCAAATTTGTTTTTTAACTTTGAAAGCTTTCATGCTCTTCAGCAACAAACTGCTAAAAATTTATAACCAACAGCAACCTTGGCCATTACATTCCAATAGCACCACCTTGCTACAATACCATGCATTCCCCAGTTTTGTTTACACTAATGCAAATGGGAATCAAAGCGCCCTGTGGGGTGAAGCTGTTTATAGTAATGTAGTGCCCTTTAATATCAGTAGCAGCCCTTAAATGTTATAGCAGCTTTTAAACATAATATCATCAACTGATCTTGAATGTAAAGCATATGAAGCCTAAGGTAACTCTCTCTTCCTAGTTTCCTTCTTTAGAGCTGATGACATGAACTTTTCATGCTGAAGCTAAAAGAGCTGTGAATGAATATTTCACACTAAAAACACACCAAAACAGTATTTTTTTTAATGCTGAGGAAGTTAAATATGTATGCCGTAATAGCGGTGTCAAGGGAATAAACGTCCTTTTGACAAATCGTATTTTTTTTTTTTTGCCAGACTAAGACTACTACTAAGAACACACTTTTAGTTCTCATCATGACTTTTCACCCGTTTAAATATTTCCCTTTGAAATACAAAGTATGCCAATTATTTTTTTAATCATTTCTATGGCCCTAATGTCGATGAAAACCACAAATTTTGATTCGGGAATATTCGTTTTTTAAATTTAAATTGAAAATATTTCTTTTTTTAATTTTACACAAGTAACTTATTGATCAACACACTCTTTTATACAAGGAACTTATTATTGACGAACACCGTTTTTCCATTTCTTCTTGTCGTAAGAAAAATATATTTTTAAAATATTTTTTAAGTTTACATCTATTTCTGAATGCCACTTTCTTTTTCAATGTTATTATTATGAGTTGAACGAATAATAATGTAAATATCTTATAGAAAAACTTTAATGGGCCGACCAAATTCAGTCTGTACGTAAAAAAAAAAACATCAAAACAAAAATTGCTTACAGTTTCACATGAATGGTAAGTAACTTGCAGTTGTCTACATATGAACAAAACTATCTTATTTTGTTTTCTTTTTAGTCTTACTCTGTTTGAGTTTGAAAAATACGTTTTCATATTTAAATTAATCCAACTTCCAATCATGAAAGCGATTATAAACAGAATTTATTTTCTTTTTTATCTTTGGTTTGAAACGGCGATCATTCTTGGGAGTAAAAAAAAATGATGGAGTGGTTTTCCAATAGCTTCTCTTTTTAAATCGAGTTAGATAGTTAACCTTCTCGATCGTTTGTCATCCAAGGCTAGAGAACCCAGTAGTCAGCTATTTATAATAATCATTTAAACTTTAAAATCCATAGCTATGATGGACAGAAGATGCCTTTCCCCAAGGACATTTTTTGCGAAACTCAGCAGATTAGGCCGAAATTTGAACAGAGTTCACAGTTATTTTTTGTGCTGCTTGTTACATTAAATATCTGATTTTTAACTGCACTGTAAGTGAAAGTGACTATATTGAATTGTCTATCAATAATTGTAAATTTGTGATTGTAAGTATTTTAGTAGCAAAAACTATTTACAAAAAAAAAAAAAAAAAAAAAAAAGGAAACAATCCGCAAAAAAAGTTATTCCCAACAATTCTGTGCCGACAGGTTCCGATATGTTTAATTAATAATACGTATCATTAGTGTTGCTAGCAGTTAAAACAGCTAATTGTTTTTATTCCACCTCCACCCCACTAAAACAAAATGTGGCACAAGGTCGATTGTTTTTTTGTTACGTCAGGGACCTATACACAGGCGTATCGGCCAATAACAAAAATTTCTCAGTCTCCACTGGCGTCAAGATATTTCGGTAACAACTCCACCTTTCTTCTTGCAATGAGGATGGTGGTGCTGCGGGGTTAGCATTCCCAGGACTGGGCGTCTTTTCCAGGGCCTCCGCTATATCGGAGACCCTGTCTTTTCCCATCTAAAAAAAAAAAAAATTAAATTTTACTCCACTTCCGGACAAAAGCAAATTTAGTGTAAAAGAAAAGTTAACTTAGTGCCTCCGTGACATGTACGTACTTGCTGTTAAAAATAGTTTTTTGTTTTTTCGGTTTGGTCCCTAAAGGTTAGAAAAAGTAATAAGCTATTTTTCGTGTTTCTTTTGTTTTTTCTTTGAATAGAAATAAAATGAGACGTTAAGTTAACTACGAGTATTTGCTTCTAAAATTTGAGTTCAACACATAAATCATTATTATTGTTGTTGTTAATGTTATGTTAATTAAAAGTTGTCTGTTAGAAAACGTTCTAATAGATTGCAGAAACTTTTGTTATTCTGGGTTTCTTTATTTTTACATGAAATAGTATTTCAGAACTCCTGTCCAGTACACGACGGGTGAACGATGTGCGTCAATCGAAATTTTATTGACAGCTCAAATTAGAGGATTTCAGGTCATCCACTCGAACGGAATATGGCACAGGGCCGAGATTCTTTAAAAAAATATTATTTACTACAATCAATAAATTCAGGTTTAAATGCACCATCAAAGTACTTTCCTTACTGAGTAAATTTTAAATCTAATTTATTCCTTTATCTTCGAAATGTGAATAATAATAATAATAATAATAATAATAAAAAGCTTCAAGAAAGATTTTTCGTTTTTAAAATATATTGAAAACTATGGATATAGGTATGTATGGCGAATCTGTGAACATCCCCAGTTTTAAAAAAAAGTGGTTGTCTCACAAATATGGGACCAGAGGCCAAAAATAGTCCAACTTCCTCGGTGTTTATTCTTCATGGGCTTAAGACCATCCCAAGGAAAAGGTACTGCTACATTTTTTAAGTATTCGAAAAGCCTACACGAAATCAATTCACAAAAATACAAATATTATAGACAATTTGAATTATTCCCTATAAAACAGTTTTAGTTTTTCTTTTTCTCTCTAATTGGAGTGTAAACGCTTCAAAAATGTATTAAAAGAATTTTCAATTTTATTTTGTCAACGTTTTTAGTGCTGGCAAAAAAGTAAAACTGTAAAAAAAAAACAAAAAAAAACTCGGGTTTATTCCTCTGACATTGCTTTACACCGTCTTTTATTTATTTATTTATTTATTTATACTGCCTCGGAAGTGTTTAAACAATACAGTCAGTCAGTTAAGTGCCATACGTGTTACACACGTGGGTGATCATGTCTCTTTCGCGACATGAGTGACTGGGCAAAAGATTATCCCGCAGTAAGTTGCCATTACTTTTGCTGTATACTGGTTGCCAGCCAAAGTTATAGAACCCAATCTGTCCTGTTATTTAACCGATAAGTGGGGGAAGAGATGGATTAATACCTTTTCCAAGGGTATTTGTGTGTAAGTGAATGCAAGGAATCATAAAAAATATGTGAACCAAATGCAATGTGATATTTATTATTTAGCTTTAATAAAAGAAACAAATTTGAAAATCTTTTTATTCAAAAATTTATAAAAAGTTACAAAATTATGAAAACATTAAATGTAAAGTGTAAAATTTATGGTAAAATTTAGACACTCTCTAAACATTAAGAAAACTTTGGCGATCCAATGAATAAGACAATACACCAAAAAAAAAAAATTAGGTCCCTCTACTCATTTGCTGAAAACACAGCATAGTATGAATATAATGTTAAAAGACCCTAAAACTTAAAGTCGTATCGTCAAACAAAATGTTTTATGTTATTATTAAGATGAAAGATTAAAATATATTTAAATTATTTTATTAAATTTCTTAATCCTGTCTAACATGTTCGAAATTTTGTTTAAAAATCTTTTGTTTTTCATTAACGAGTGACCAGCATTTTACAAGAGGCAAATGTAATAATTACACAACTCACTTCTTCATATATTAATTTGAAAATTCTTGCAAAAATCAAATAATAGTTGAGTTTTGATGAAACTTTCAGAACTTGTTCACAATATATATATATATATATATATATATATATATATACAAGTATGGGTGGAATAATATTCCCCATCCAAAGAAACACTATTTTTTAAAAAGTGCTCAATACAAAGTAGAGCTAATAATAATAATAATATTTATTAATAAATTATAACATTGATATGTTATAATATCACTACAAAAGTAGCTATTTTGTTTCGAGACTTTTTGTGTCTTTTCAAGTGATGTTGTTATTTCGAAATAACAACATCACTTGAAAAGACACAAAAATTGTCGAAACAAAATAGCTACTTTTGTAGTGATATTATAACATATCAATGTTATAATTTATTAATAAATATTATTATTATTATATATATATATATATATATATATATATTTTTTTTTTTTTTGTAACAATTGTTACCCCCTCGCCTCACTCCAGTTAATTTTCTGAAATTTCTAGAAATTGACTAACATCACAGAACTTTGTTTTATTAATTAAATGCAGGACTCCTTGGGTAATGTAAATTACTTCTTTTTTTTTTTCTTACAATTGCTTCTTTTCAGAAAATCTGCTTCAAATATTGAAAACAAAAATGCAATAAAACTATGCCATTTTTTATTTAGATAAACTTTTAATTCCTTTTATAAACAATATGTATTAAGACATAGAATGAACAGAAAAAAATTTTCAAAAAATAATGAATTTTTATAAGAATTGTTTTCATTTTTATTTTTTAATTATGTTAATTTTAAAAAATTTTTCTAGTCATCTTCCTAATTAGATTAATCAGGGAGCCAAGTTCCAATTTTAGTTAGCTTCGTCATATTCATTTATATACAGATACCCTTAAAAAAGTTATGAATCCAACTCTTTTACCCCAGGTATGGGTTAATTTGTAAGACTTGTATCACTAAACTATTTTTATTTACTTCCCCAAAATTCTGACAATCGAAAAGAAAATTTTCTGCTTTTAAATAATCTGCAAGGGTTTGATAAACTACAGAAAATGAATCAATGAAATACTGGTTAGCTACACAAGCATGTCTTTTAATTCACTGGAAAATAAATGCATAAAACTGCTATGGCCACAAAATGGGAGATCAGTTTATATATTAGTTGTAGTATAGAATTAAACTCTCACTTTATATCCACATTGTAATTTCTTATCAAATTCTGATAAGTTATGAATCCAGCTATTCTCCCACCAGCAATGGGTTAATTAATAAGACTTGTATCACTAAGCCATTATTATCTCCTTAATTCTCACAATCTAAAAATATTTTCTGGCACTAAATAACCTGCAAGGAGTTGATAAGCTGTAGAAAATGAATCAGTCAATCATGAATTATTTAGACAAGTTAAAAAATATAAGTTTGTTGTATTTATTATTATTATTTATGGGTGTGGCCGAGTGGTTAGATCATTTGCTTTCTGAATATAAGAACTGGGTTCGAATCTTACTGTGGTCAATTTGTCAGGAAGGTAATTTCTTGATGTCATCAGTCTGGAGAAGGTGATCCCAGTGTGCAGCACCTTTGGAAAGTGCCTGAAAACCATACCAATGGTTGACCCAAACCTTGTGAGTGAAATTGGGTAGACAGGACCCTTTGGGAGCCATTAATGGTTGTGTTAGCAGAAAGTCACAAGTCATTGTGACTGTGGGTTTGAGTGTCCTGGCCTTGTTCAGACTGTGCTCTCTCCCAGAAACTGTAACTTTTCACTCAGCATAGTTGTGGTAGAAACCAGAGATTAGCTCTGTGTCTGCAATGAAGATGCCCTAGGCATCCATGGATACAAATGGCCAGCTATATATTATTAATTTAAACATTAGTAAATTATTCAGAGGTTTCTCTCATGGTCAGCATATATGTAGCCATGTCTAAAGTAGAAAAATCAAGTGGACTCAGCATAAGCAAAAGAACTCTAGAAAATAGTTGTGTTGTTTATAAAAAATTAGGATTAAAAGAATTTTTTTATAGCTTTTCTCTGGAGGATTGGTATTTGGTTAGTATACTAAGTGCAAGAAAGTAAATCTGATTAACTAACCTTAAGTGGTTTGCATATTCAAATTCATGTGAATGTTCTACAATGAATTAATATCATAATGTGAATTTAAATAAAATAAATTACTCAGCATCTTTTAATTTTATTGATATTCAAAGAATTGTTTGAAAACAAAAACATTACTGTCTGAAGAAGAGTATTATTGTGTTTCCTTTTTATTGCATTTTGTTTGAAAATATATACACATATAAATTTATTAAACTGTAAACTTAATAAAATCATTTTCAATTGTTAACTGATCTGGATTTTTCATTTTTGTTTTCTTTACAGGTGTTCCCACATTAAATATATACTTGGCACTTTTCTGAATATCATCTGAACAGAAACAAAATTTTTACTGTTCATAAAAAGTACATTTCAGAACAGTTTGTAAATATACATTTCAAAGAAGAAAAAGTTACATGTTAGACTTCCCACCATGAACAAAAAATAATGCATATTCTTTTATAAATTGTAGCACTTCTGTTTCAAAGAAGCCTTCTCTTTTTTTTTTAGACAAAATATGAAGACAAAAGCTACAGAAAAAGCCTATTCTTGTCAGGTGTGTGACGCTTCCTTTTCAAGGAAGTCTCGGTTAGTTCAACATGTACGAACACACACAGAACAGATATCATTTTCTTGTGAAATCTGCGAATGTTCATTGTTAAGCAAGTCATCTTTAAAAAATCATATGTTGAAACATGCTGGAGAGAAATCAAATTCTCTAACCATTTCAAAAAAATCCCATACTGTGAAAAATATGCCAAAAGACAAGGGAGCAAAACATTATACTTGTGAAAGATGTGGCTCCTCCTTTTCAAGAAAATCTGGGTTAGTACGCCATATGCGAATTCACACTGGAGAAAAACCATTTTCATGTGATGTTTGTGCATCTTCATTTTCACAAAAATCAGTTTTAGTAAGACACATGCGAAAACACACTGGAGAAAAACCATTTGCATGTGAAGTATGTAGATCATCTTTCTCAAGCAAAACTGATTTAGTGCGACATACACGAACACACACTGGAGAGAAACCATATTCTTGTGAAATTTGTAAACGTGCATTTGCAATCAATTCAACTTTGAAAAGTCATATGATGATACATACTGGAGAGAAACCATTTACCTGTGAAGAATGTGGATTTTCCTTCTTAAAAAAATCAGGTTTGGTCCGACATAAGCAAACGCACTCTGGAGAGAAACCATTTTCTTGTGACGTATGTGCAACGTCCTTTTTAAGAAAGTCACATTTGAAGCATCATATGCAGACACACACTGGAGAGAAACCATTTCCTTGTGAAAGATGTGAATGTGCATTTTCTAACAATTCAAATTTAAAAAGACACATGATGAAACATGCTAGAGAAATATCATCTGGTTTGTGAAGCTTTTTCCAAAAGAAGTTACATATGACACATATGGACAAATAAATTAGAGAAGCCCAATTTTTTTGAGTGAATATGCAATCGAAACATGATCAAATTTCTTATGCTGTATGCAAAAATTGTACAGAAAGCATACCCTGTTCAGTTTTTAATTGTGTAACATCACACAGTACAGATGAAAATAATTAGGTTTAAATAAACAAAAATAGCCAAACTTGAACCTTCATGTCACCAAAAAATAAACAGTGTATCAAAAGGGTGGATTTTCCTTAGACACTGCTATTATTTTTTACTGCTTTTGCTCTTTGGCAATGTTTATTGTTTTGAAAAGTGATGATTATAATTTTAATAAAATTATAAATATAAGAAAGTTAATTTATACATTTCTGTTCCTGAGAATTAACAAAAATATTAAACACTATTTATTAGATTATTTATACTATTTATTGATATTGTTTATTGGAATTGTTGGCAAAATATTGGCTAATTGTAGATTGATTCAAACTTCATAAGGATTTATTTATACTTCATATAATTTAGTAAATGTTACAAATTTATAAATAAAAAATTTTCATATTTATTTCTTTATAAATTAAGAAATGCATTAGTTTAATACAATTGCATTAAATTGCAGTTTTTAAAATTCTGTAAATATAAAATTATTCTTGAAAATAATCTGATAATACTTAATATTTTTGTTGTAAATTCTCAACAAAAAATTGTATAAATTCACTTTCATCTAATATTTAGATTTTATTTGTGTGTTGTGGTGCATTAGATATCGGCTCGGAATGAGAAATCGGAGAGCCGAGTTCAAATTCCAGCTGAATTCATTGCATTCACTTACGCGCAAATACCCTTGGGAAAGGTATTAATCCGTCTCTTCCTTCCAGTTATGGGTTAAATAACAGGACAGATTGGGTTCTAGAGCCTTGGTCGGCAACCAGTCTACCACAGAAAGCAATGGCAACCTACTGCAGGATAATCCTCTGCCCAGTCGGTCATGTCTCTTTTGAGACATGATTGCCCAAGCGTGTATCATGTATGGCACTTAACTGACTGACAGTTCTAATCATTGCTTAAAGCAATAAACATTGGTGAGAAAGTAGTTAAAATAATAACAGTGTCAAGGAAGAAACCATCCTTTTGACATTTCACCCTTTTGTGTGGGCAAAAAGGTCCAATTTAGCCAAAAACTCTGAACATCTTTCTACTATTAAATTCCTCTGCTCTATCAGTCAGTTAATGGCCATATGTGATATTGGCTCAGAACAAGATACTGAAGAGCTGAGTTTGAATTCCTATCAAAATTGTTGCATTCACTTATACGGAAATACCCTTGGGAAAGGTATTAATCTGTCACTTCTCTCTCCAGCTATGGGTTAAATAGCAAAACTATTAAATTACGGCTACTTTTTGACTGAACATTTTTCTCTTGACCTAAATCACAGTGACTGACAGCTTATAAGAGAAACAAAGGAAATTATATATCTTTTTATGAAAGGTAGCTCATTATGTTAAAATTGGGTTGCTTTTTATATTGCATTTTAAATAATCTTCTAGATTTCCTTCACAGAGAAAGAAATCTAAAGATGTCAAGTTGCACAATCGAGGTAGCCAATTGACATCAATGTTTTAAAAAATGATGCGACCTGGGAACTTCTCATTCAATAAAGTCAAATGCATTTGTTTGAACTTCCATTTTCGTAATAGGTTTCAGTAACTTTTACACATTGTTTGATTGTTAATTTTTCCAAATACTAAAGTTGTTGAATCTGAAAGAAATTGAAAAACATCATTAGACACTTAAACTTAATTCACATTTAAAGTTATTGGAACACCCTATATTTTAAGCCAATAGTAACCAACTAAGAGAAATAATTCTATTGATCTTTTTTTTACCTTATTCATTAATGACACACTAGAAATTTCAAGCACAAATCAATTAGTTAAGTGCTATACATAATTAGGCGATCATGCTTCGATAGAGCAGAAGATATACAGGGCAGAAGATATTCCCAAATAGGTTGCTATTATTTTCTGTGGTAAAGTGGTTGCCAACCAAGTCTATAGAATCTAATCTGTCCTGTTCTTTAATCTATAGCTGGAGTGAGAAGCAGTGGGTATTTGCACGTAAGTGAATGCAATGAATTTGACTGGAATTCAAAGTCAGTTCTATGATTTCTTGTTCCGAGTTGATATTCACTGCACTGCAATGTACATCCAGCATAAATATCTGACTATTTCCTCCTAGCCTACAAGTTTCTACTATGGAGATATGTAGCTAAAAGTGCATGCAGTGAATAGAATAGACAAATCAAATCTTTATACTGAAGCAGCTTCTGGAAATAATGAATTGGTGTGATGATACTGCTGATTTTTTTGTGCAGGAGACATTAATTGGCATGACTTTAATCAGCAAGATAAAAAGATTTAAATTTCTATGAATATTTTAAACTGTGTAAATTACATAATCTACATACTGGAAATTTGATAAAAACTTATCAATGCAAAAATACTTGAAAAGTTTTGGCTTCGTGGTTAATTCAACAAAATGTGCCAAAATTGTGATTACAAACGTATCAGTTTTGATAAATCATTAAAAATGAGAAAAACAACACATTAAAACTGAAAAATCTTAAACAGTTAAAAATTAGTATTTGCCTCTACTTTTGAGATGTGGTAGGATTTACATTGTTCAGGTGATTGTCCTCATCTTTATTTCATGTTTACAACTTTTTAGCCATTGTACACACCAGCCTCCCTCAAGTGCTAGGAATTTTAAACCAAACCCTTTGACTTAATTGTTAAGCTAAAGGGAAATAACTACATGGCTACCAAAAGTGGCATCACACATGGAATAAGAATGATATACTCCAGTGATCGTAATAAAGAGTTCAGTTTGAAATTCCTAGCACTTGAAGAAGGCCAGAGTGTACAATTGCTGAAACATCGTAAACATGGCAATAAAGATGAGGACAATAGTCTGAGCAATGTAAATAGTTAAAAATTAATTTATAGTCAGACTATTGTTCTCATCTTTGTTATTATCGCAAAATGATTTCCAGCTCAGGCCCAGCAGCAGTACTCTATTTTTAGCCTGATTTGGCTCTTGTAAAGGTAGAGGAGGAGTCAAGTATTTACTGGAGCAATACAGGGAACTGACCATTTTCCCAGCAATTAATAAAAGCATGTGGCTGAATCTCTCATATGTAACATAACTAAATGTTTTTTTTTATTACTATCCATCAGTGTGTGGGGGTCCTCATCCAAACATGGACTTTACATTCTCATGTGCTATATCTGAGTGACTCCCTCTCAGAGATGGCTGTTTATATCTCTGTCAAATAGTCTTTTCCTATGCATGCTCATTTCAGACATAACCAGTGTGACCACCAGCTACAGTCACCACTACTGTCAGGTGGATCACCAATCTTCAGCCCAGGCTAGGGGCTTGACCATCAGATCAACCCTGCACCTAGCTTTTTTTTATTATTTTTTTATTTTTATTAATCATGTCACCTCAAGCAAGGCAATGAAAGCCACTGGTATACGAAGGGTTATTGAGAATGAAAGAAACAGAAAAGACAATAAGAGAACAGGTTTCCTTCTCTAAAGAACTCAGAGTACAATGTCTATTGTGACATGAACTGAGGTGAGCCCCAAACTACAACTTTATAACAATACAAATTATTATTTATAGTCATTATTTATCAAACTTGTTACAAATATTTATCTGGTTTACTGTAGATACTACTGCCTCTGAATTACTTCTAAATATTATGACAACTCCCACAACCTGTTAGGGTCGTAGGCACACATGTACAGCAGTAGTGTGTCTTGGGCTGGTTTGTATTCAAAGTTTTCTTTCTGTTGGACTGGTTACTAACCAACGCTATAGAACTCAGTTGGACCTGTTATTTATTCATAACTGGGAGAGGAGGGATAGATTCTTACCTTTCTCAAGGGTATTTTTGTGTAAGCAAATGTAACAAACTCAACTGGAATTTGAACACAGCTCTCCGATTTTCTCATTTTAAACTGTTATCCATTACACCATATGCACATCCATAAATATTATCCTGTACTTGAAAATTAGATTTCAGTAGTAGCTGTTTCCAGGATATATATCCTGCTACAAAGCACATATTTTTCTTTAATAAGATTTCTCAAATATTTGGGCTGGCAAATGAAAATAAATGTACTGTTTAATAAATAAATACTGTATCTATTGAAATACAAACCTCCACTAAAGATTGTGTTTAAGTAATAAATAAAATAAAATTTACCCACTTTATTTACAAATTGCTTTGTTTACATTTGGATACAAAAGTAAGCAGATATGTTTATTTCATGAGTCGAAGAGAAATCTGTGTTTAAAGGCACTATTCTGTTTTGCTTGGTCGTCGATGCACACTGTAGTTGAGAGATCAAAATCATGTCAAATCTAAAGAAAATTTCCCCTAGGGGAATGCTCGTCTGTATTCTGCTGGAGAGAGCATATTTTTCTTTCATAAGATTTCTTGAATATTCAGGCTGATAGACAAAAATAATCAGATATGTTTTAGAAATAAACAGAGCATCTACTCAAATATGAGTATCCACTAAAAATAACATTTAAGTAATAAATATGTGTGTGTGCATGTGTATATATAAAGACAAAAGGAAAACTTATCTTAGCCGATATGTTTCATTCTCTGAATAAACTTTATCAAAGTAAATGTGAGTATATCATTAAAACAATTCACCAATATAATTCACTCACTTATATTTATTAATTAAATTACATCACTTAACAACCACCATAATTTACCTACATTTTTAAGCTAAACAGATGAATATTTATGATTCTCTTAAATTTAAAAAACTAAGATTTTTACTTTTATTTATAAATACTGGTTGCAAAATAAAACTCTTACATTTTCCTTGATAAATCAGATCAGTTTTCCTTGTCTTTGTACATATTGTCCTTTTACAAATATATTGTAGTTATATCTGAAAATTATCTCTCTCTCTCTCTCTCTCTATATATATATATATATATATATAAAGCATGA
Organism: Ascarosepion bandense; assembly: GCA_037127315.1. Taxonomy (NCBI): domain Eukaryota; kingdom Metazoa; phylum Mollusca; class Cephalopoda; order Sepiida; family Sepiidae; genus Ascarosepion; species Ascarosepion bandense. Next base: position 4,732,338 of record JBBBDQ010000328.1, on the reverse strand, counting down.
CTTATGCATTTTTGCAATCAGTAGGTGCATAATGAACAGGGCTTTTCTTGATTTGAATTAGTTATTAGTGTATCTTGCTTTAAGTTTGTTATGGGTATTACCCCCTCACCCCCACCTCTCTCTCTCTCTCTCTCTCTATATATATATATATATATATATATATATATATAGTGGGATTGAAAAGTAACTCTATTTTATGTATGATAAACTCTTCCTTCTTACAAAAATTAAAGTTAGACAGGAGAGTCCATCTTATATAAAATAGTTATTTTTCAATGCTACCATTCTGAAATCTAAAATATTAGAAATTCTAAACTGTTTACATTATCGATACTTGGACTATTGTTGAACTGTTATCATCACAAGATTTCTATCCTTGTGTCTTTCAGCCTTCCCTTCATCAGAGCTTGTCATTCCAGATAACTCATTTAATCTAAGGAGTAGTGTCTCTAATTCTGCTGTTTTGTTCTTACTTAGTACTAGCAAGTACTGGGATTGAACTCACAATGTAATGGACCAACATTTTCATCAATTAGGCTATTGTCCCATGGGACAATCCTGAATCTATACCATGGACCCTTAAACCTAATTTGCCTGCTGCTGCTGGTGGTCACACTGCATTCACCAAAATGTTCATTTTTATTTTTACTGCTGCTGTTGAAGCCTTACTATCATTTCTAAACTTTAGTCTCAAGAGTTTGGATTAAAAGATTATGTACTCTCTCTCTCTCTCTCTTATATTATATTCTACTGTTTTTTATGATTTTGTGCAATATTTGGCCTCAAAAAATAAGTGGCAGTTTCCATTTATTGTGCAATTTGACCATCAGAAGTTTTGACATTGTATGTTATAATGAAAAATGAAATTGTTTGCCTTTTATTGTAATCATTTTTTTCAATGAGATTAATATGTTGGTATCATTAGCAGTACATATTATTAGTAAAAATGAACTTTGATTCAATTATATATTTTAGAAGTCATTTTTAATAGACTGCATACACTTCTTTGTTGCATTATTGCTCTCATTTAAATGCTGTATTTAATAGAAATAATTTATTTGCAATAAATAATTTAATATTTCTCATAAATATATTATCATTTTTTTAAATATTTTCTGATTTTTTTTTTGCTAATCAAGTAATTATCACAATTATACCATTGATTTGCCTGCAACATCTCTTAATCCAGACAAAAACTGAATACTTCTACAACTTCTGTGTGTTATTTAAAGCCAGAAAAAAAAATATACATATATATATTTATTTATTTATCTGTAAATTCAGATAAAACTTAGTGGGGAAATATCCATTTTCAACATGTCATTTTAAGGCATGCATTCTTTGACCCCTTATAAACAGAGAATGAAGAAAAATTCTAAACCCAGAGGTTATCTTAGGTATCTACGTTTTGGTCTCTGGTGTTGAAGGGGAAACAGTAGAAATGCACTTTCCACAGCAGTCTCTTCACCAAGCTGATGACTTTTTCCATGAGGGAAATGTTGAAAGAATGTAGACTGGGATAAGGGATATTTTTCAGGAAGTGTTTTGGGCAGAATTTATCCATGATAGGTCGGCAGGGGGGAATCTTGAATTCACAAAGGATAAATTCCAAGAGAGCTCAACTACAATAATAGGAGTAGGTAACGGTGGTAAAATTCCGGAAAAAACGTGGATATCTAAGCTAACCTCTGGGCTTAGAATTTTTCCTCATTCTCTGTTTATAAGGGGTCAAAAAAAGAGGCTGACATCATGTAATAACTCCGCCCAAAGAAGAGGGGGAGAACAGTCCATGAAGGGATGTGTGAAACAGAGAAGCAGGACTGGTTGAATGTTAGGATATTTCATAACATCCCTTATGCATCCTCACCACACCACACCAGTAAAATGGGAAAAGGGACATACATAAATATGAGAGTCCTAAAGGTCTAAAGACAGTTCCTGTGTTGCATGGAGATGAAGCAAGTTCAAATTACCACCACAGCCTGCTGCCAACAGACAGTTTCCATGAGTTCCTGGCCAGAGATGGAGTTAGCCGCCATACTGCTGGCGCCAATCATAGAGTTCCTGTCACCAACCAGACAGTTACCATAAGATCCCGCTAAGGAGTGAGATGAAGTTAGTTCAAGTCACTGTGCCGCTGTTACTAACCGTAAAGCTCTGACCGGAGGTGAAGTGATTTTGCAGTCAAAGTTGAAATTGCCAACCAAAGTTTGAAAAAATAATAACCAAAGTTATCTGCTGAGGAAAAGAAAAACCTCAATGAAAACCTTGTACCAAGCTAATGATGATAATAATAAGAAAAATGCTGATGAACATTTTCACAAAGTACTAACAGTAGTGTTTGAATTTACCAGTTACCTGATTATCAAGTCTGGCCCGACTTAGGGAAACTAGTAAAATTTTCTTTCCATCACCAAGTAAGAGAAACGGGTTTGGAAGAAGACAAACTCTAATTAGTGTCCTCTTATTCTTTGTATATAAATACTATCTACAGTTTATGCAAGTGTTATTCATTTTATTTCTAAAATTGGTGCCATTTTTATTTCCACAATTGTGCGCTTGTATCCAACTTGGTTTAGCTTGGCGGAGATACCTAAGTGAGAATTCAGCTTAGCTCTCTTAAGATCAAAATCACAACGTGGGTAAGAGAGATTACAGTTGAAGAGGTCAACCCAAGGACCAGCTGCTGTGTCATTGCCATCAATGACCGGCGAGTATGAGCTGATGACTTGTTCTCAGACCAGGATCAATACTGACACAAGGGACAATGGTCCACGAAGGATCTCGGTGGTACGCCGCATCAGATTGATACCTATAGGATACAAATCCTGTATCACACATCAACCAGCTAAAAAAACACGATAAATTGCACACCCGCAAAATCAAATTCAAATGACTATAACATTTGCGAAAAACCCAAAGTAAAATTGCACACCCACAAAAGAGGATCTAAATGGCTAAAAGCTTTTTTTCACAAGTCGCTGTGAAAAGTGATACTCTGGATCCTGATTGGTTGACAAATCAAGAAAGTCACTGAGAGACAGCAGTTCGGTCAATCCATCACTCAAGCAAGCAGTCGATCTGTCAGCTTTGCCAGTCAATCCCGAGAGGCGCAGCGTCAGATACACACAGTATAATAGGCGCCGACAATAAAGAGACCAGTGCCGAAAAACTAATGCTTTGCCCACTCAACCGTTATGAACGAAAGGAAGAGAGGAAACATCTGCAAAGGCCACAAAACTTTTCACATCTCTCAGCAACAAGAAAGGAGAAGTAACACAGACTTACTAAGTTAAGTAGACTGATTCATCATTTTACACATACACTACCAATTACCACTATCTTCATTTGACTCTCTCTCCTTTTCAATACAATTTGAAACACTTTCCTTTTCCATCTACTTAGCGGCTGATACATAAAAACCAAAGAAACATTGTGCTACTACCCTGTAATTACAGACTCAAAACCAACTCTTTCATACTCAACCAACATTCATTCAAATACAACAGACACTTTTATAGTCAACCAACATTCATGCAAATGTAAAAGGCACTTTTCTATCAAACAAAAGGATACACAGAATTGTACAAATGTTTATATTGTATATATATTGTCAAATATAAAATTTTCATATTTTTATACAACATTTCTTATTGCGTTGTCTTTTCTTGAAATTTGTGTTGTATTTTTATGGACTGGATAACCCGCATTAAAACCACCTTTTTAATCCGGGTCGTTCTGGAATCCCACATACCAAAAATTAGATTCATAGCTTTTACCAATTCTTTTAGAATTTATCTTTAAAGATCATCTGACAAAATGTATAGGAAAAACTTAATTTCTGCAAGTTTTTGCTGTACAAACTAACATCAAAATTTTAATAATTTAAGAATAAAAAATAAAGTTAATATCTTTTGTATTAAATGAGTGAAACATCTATTCAAACCAGAATTCTAATTATGAATGAATAGAAAGCAAAATATATTGTTTTTTTTTACTGTATTCAATAAGTTTAAAACTGTTAAAAAGATTGTTAAAATATTACAAACAAGGCTACTCAATGAATAAAATTTGTTTGATTGTAATTAATAAAAACAAAAAATAGATAAAAGTGTATACTACTGAACACAAATTTTAAGACAAAATATTTAAAATTTGCATTGTTTATTGAAAATCACACTAAAAACTACAATACTTTGTAACATATTACATCATAATATAGGGTGCAATGGATGAATCGTCGTCTAATTTCTGCAAAAATAAGAATAACACTGACATCTCATTTTAACAGATATATTTACCAAAATTGCACAAAAATATCTTGAAATGCTAAAGAGTAAATTTATTCAATAAAATTGCCCCACACATAATAATCAAGGGGATTACAATCTGGGGTGCAAGTGACCAGATGAAGGGGTGATGTCGTTACAGAAATTGACTTACATCCATAACTGCTTGTGTGGCATGGTGCAGAGACCTATTGCCAGATATAGGATCTTTTAACAGCCACCCTCTTGACACATGACAGCACTAACTCCTCAGGGCACTTGATGTAGGCTTTTGTATTGAGTTTGAGGCCTTCAGCAGCAAATTTGGGAGTGATTTTCTGAGCTGCCATACTTTCATAATCATCATTAAACTCATTCAACTCTTTCTGAATCCACTGCACTGTCCTCAGATTGACACCCAAAAGTTCTGAAATGTTCATATTGGAGCTTCTTTGAGTGCATGCCATTTCTAAATCTCTGGCTGAGTGAGTTGTGTGTGGGTGCTCTTTTTCTCACAAACAGTGCCCAACTGACTCAACTATACTGTATAGTTAACAAAATCAAATACAAACATGCATACACAAAATGAAAAACATTTTTTGGCTATTATTGAAACAGTTACATTTTCATTCTTGTGACATAAAAGCCATGTTTCTGATTAAGGACATTCTCTAATTTCTTTCATTTTATATATGTATCAGTCAGTTAAGTGCCATACATGATACACACTTGGGCGATCATGTCTCAAAAGAGACATGACTAACTGGGCAGAATATTTTCCCACAGTAGGTTGTTATTACTTCCTGCAGTAGATTGGTAGCCAACCAAGGCTACAGAACCCAATCTGTCTTCCTATTTAACCCATAGCCAAAGGGAGAAGTGACAGATTAATACCTTTCCCACCACAATTTTAGTACCTTATTCTATTCTTACATTTTGCTATTAACCAAACTTAATTATACGCTTAGTAAATTCAAGAAAGGCCCAATATAATATGCACCTGATGATTGCTAAAAAGCATGAACCTCAGAGTCGTGCCTAAAACATAGGATAAAATGTATATTTATTAATATATATATTTGCTGTTATACAGCATTGAACACTATTCTATTCACACATTGATGTGTATCTACACATAAACACATATATATACTTATTTACTTCCTTACCTATATAATTAACGAGAAGAAAATTGTTACTTAACTGACTGGTGTCATTTCATACCAACATTGAAGTTTTGCAAGAGCATTACTGTAATGTCTTCACTCTTCAGAGTCATTTGATTTTATAAAGCAATTTATCACTAACAACTCCTGCAACACTTAAGGAACAGCAAACAAACAGAAGATAAACAAATAATTCAGCATTCATTAAGCAATAAAAATCACATACAAAAATATCAAATTGCACCAAAGAAAAGATTGAGAAGTAGCAGCAGAAAAAAAACAAATGACTCTGAAGAGTGATGAAATAACACTTTCTCTTCATTAATTCTATTAACATGCTATCTTTACCAGGATATCGAGGACTTTATGACAAAAAAATCTGCTTGTCTAAAATACCGATAAAATAATAAAAAATAAAAACAGCAGTTTTAGCACTAAACACCATTACAATCTAATTATATACATATATTGACCTTCTTCATTATTTAATTTTTTTTTTTTGGTGCTGTGTTTATTTTTAACAACAAGTGTACACCAGTGTCTGGTCTGGTTCTGGTGCAAAGACAACTACAGAAATTGTACAACGCGACTTTTTGAAATCAATTCACAATGTGGGCAGTGGTCCGTTGTTGTAATAGACGTCTTGAAAACCAGCTTTTGTGACAAGATCATCACGACCAGCAACAGTGACCAAACCAACCGGCCAGCCGGGTGGCAGTGTCACAACTGGTGCCGTCACGACCGTCAACAAGAACAAGCGTCACAACCAGCGAGCCCGGGCAAAAGTGTTATATATATATGTATATATTTATTAGAAATTATAGTTTAGAACATGTACAAATTATTATCTACTTCAAAGTGTATATTTTGTTTTGACATTGAAATAACAATGTCTCATCAGGTAGACATTGTCATTTCAATGTTGAAACAAAATGTACATTTTGTAGTAGGCAATAATTTGTACATGTTCTAAACTATAATTTCTAATAAATATTGTAATGACCACAGTTCTATCTGATCTCATTTAAACACACATGGAGATATACCAGGTCCTATCCATGACATACTTGTTGATAATGCATACATAATAGCATCATCCACATGTAAAAGAAGATTAAAAGTGATGGAAGCATTACTAATAAATAAAGAGAAATCCTACACTTAATTATATTGATTATGAACACATTAACAATACATTTACTGTGTTCGGAACATAATATACACATGACTCTACATACATAAACTTCACACATATTTAGTTACAAGTAAAACAAAATTCATCCTTGATAATAGCTAAAATATAGCTGAAGGTGCTTACAAAAACAAAACCTTTGGACAATTCTCATATAATTTGATTTCTGAAAAGAAAAAATCATAACATATGAAAAATTGGATAAGAAACTTAATGATAATACCTTGTCTGTTATTTTCAATGAAATCTGCATAAAAGAGAGATTGCTGCCCAAATACACACACACACTATATATATATATATATATATATATATATATATATATATATATATAAATTAGAGAAAATTTTCAAAATTCAAAGGTGTCGGATGTACATTTTACATAGGATCTCTAATAGAGACTCTACGTCACGTCAGCGACATTGTTTTTTCCAAATGGCAAAGGCCCTGGGTTAGAGTGTGGAGGGGTTTTAGGTTAACAATGGTCACAACGTGGAAAAGGACAGAGCTGGTAATCACGGGGTTACAGGGTGTTGAAATGGTATATTTAGGAAGGGGAGGAATAGGAGTTCATATTTTATAAAGATAGATGAGTTAAATTACTTTTTAAAGTTGAGATTTTGGGCTGTTTACCTTTGAATTTTGAAAATTTTCTCTAATTTATATTGGCTCTGTATTCTGAATACATTGAGCTCTCTGCCTGCATCACTTTTTAATGTTCAAAATTTTTAATATTGATTAGGATCAGGTTCTTGGAATTTACCTTTCTACTCTTCCACTTCGGATTAAAGAAAAACAAAAAAAAATATATATATATATAAATTGATAAAGGAACCATGTTTTGTTTGTCTTCAAGAAAAAATGGAAATCATTAAATACATGAGGAGCAACATATTACTAAACCAGAGGCATGAAACCACAGTAAACTGCAAACACATTAAAGAACTAACCTTACAATCATGCTAAAATTACAAAAGCTAAAGTTAGGATCTCTAGAAATGATAAACCTTTATAGTATTAACATTAGTACCATGATATTCACTTTTAAATGTATGATCTCCCCACCTTTTTTATATATACATGCTTACCTCTAATTTTAACTTTATTTCATACTACAAATTGTGATCTAATTAAAGTTTTATATATAAAAAAAGATTTCTTAAATTTTAAATTATGGTTAAATATAAAAAGTATATTAAATATAAAAACTAAATCTAAATACAAAACTATTTGAAGCCGTATACTTCACTAACACAGATATGTTTACCAAATCGCAATTCCTATCCCCTTTTTAGCCCATCCTCTCCTACTTCCTCCCACCTCATTTCCTCATTTTTTCTCTTTGTTAAACCCAAAGGACTGGCCATAAAGGCCGTATAGGATCATACCTTATCTTCTACATATCTATTAATCACCTCTTTCCACTACCTCTGCCCTCTTTTTGTTCAAATTCTAACTTACAACTCTGATTTCCTATTTTCCACCCCACTTACCTCTCACACATAATTCACCAATATAAAGTAAAGAACTTTCCATCATCTTTTCACACTACCTGATGTGACATTGTCCTTTCAATGTTGAAACAAAATGTACACTTTGTAATAGATTATAATTTGTACATGTTCTAAACTATAATTTATAATAAATATTCATAGCTCTATTTTATATTGAGCACTGTTTTAAATTAATGTTTTGAACGTTGTTAATTTTTTCTTCATTCCTTATTCACTTGGATATATATATATATATATATATATATATATATATAACTTTAACTGTAGTAATGGATACTTTGTATATGAAATAGATGCCTCAGTTTTATTAATCAAACTGTGTATTATGTCTATTGACCTGGACATTCAAGAAATCTTAGCAAAAAAAAAAATGCATTCCTACTGACCTTGCATCCCCATTTGTAAGGGGAAAGGAAAGTTTCATTCAGTGTGCTTTACCACCCAGTCACAAAGACCATGACTGCAATCAAGGTCCTATTTTCCCTTTTCTAAGGAAACCACAAAGGTTGACACAGGTCCAATCTCTACCAAGAAACATATTTTTTTAACATTTCTTGAATGTGCAGGTTGATCAATATAATACACTGTTCAATAAAAAACATGTTTAAAAGAAAGATTGCTGCCTACATATACATTAATTAAATTATCTCAACAGCAAGGAACATAACATCAGCACATTATGAAAAAAACTTGTGGAATGACAAATAACAATAACTAAACATGTAAGAATACTCAGAAATTAAATAAACAATTAATAAAATATTCTTTGTCAGCCCCTTTTAACAATATATATATTATAATTTTGTTATTACAATGGTTTATAAAAGCATAATATCACTATACAAAAATGTTCATGTTTCAAAACAATACTGTTCTTCTTCAGGTGATATGCTCAAATAAATGGTGAAAATGATTTATTTTTATAAAATGAATTCATGGTTATTTAGAAAATTAGCACTTTTTATAAAAGTAAATGCTTGAACAGTGGGTTTTTATCTGTGTTCTTCCACTTTCTTGTAATATATATATATATACACACACACACACACACACACACATATATATATTTATTTTTAAGTGACTGATAAAGATGTTATTAATTTTTTATTTAATTTTTCCAGTATTCTAACATGTTTCCTTTTTGTTGAAGATAAGGAATGTAAAAATGTTCAGTTATTATTTTTCCAAGTGCTTTCAGTCATTTCACTGGCCATTCTCAGTGGCGTTCGATTTCCACTGTTCTTATTTTCTGTTTATGTCTTAACTGTAATGATCCTTTTAAAAACAACACAAAATAAATTATATTACAGTCAAAGCACGAGGATAAAATAACAATACTGGAAACATAACAGGGTAGTCAGATAAATGGCTGAAAGTGCTTGAAAAAAATAATGATGGAACATTTTTACATTCCTTTTTTCCAGTAAAAAGAAAACATGTTAGAATACTGGAAAAATTAAATAAAAAATGAATAAAATCTTCCTTGTCAGTCAAGAAAACATGCTTAAAAGAAAGATTGCTGCCCAAATATACATTTATATATTTAAGTAAAAGTTTATTACTAAGCTGATTGATGTTACCTTCAGTATTTCAACTACAGAGTTTTATAGGTAGACATGTCTGTCAGAAGTGGACATTGAAGTCAGCACCCGCTTCTTGGTGTTGAATTCAATGCCCACTTTTATATTTACATGAGCTCTATCCATGATATTGAGTAATTGAACCCCTAAAACTATATTTTATGGGCATTTGTGCCCATAAAATATAGTTATATAATGGAAAAATCAGTCATTATAAATTGCCTGAAGATACCAAAAGGTTAAAAACTAGGTTGCGAAAATATCTCATTTTCAAATAAAAAAACCTCAAAGAGTGAAAGACAATTATTTTAGCATGGTGCCACTTGAATAGACAGATCCACTCATAAAATATAACTGAATTTTTTTTTTTTTTTTTTTGGTGAGGGGAATGATTTTTTTCGATTAGCATTCTTAAGCGGTGACACTTTTGATTTTACATTGTGTACCTGGCTATTTAAATTTTATTTTGTATTTTCTTGAAAGAGTGAAAGACAAGTCCATCTATGAAACTCTTGAGTTAAAATGCTAAGCATAACATCAATCAGCTAAGAGACAAACTTTTACTTGTATTAAGTATATATATATATATATATATATATGTATTGTGTATTCAGACAGCAAATTTTCTTTTAGACATGTCAGATTAAATAAATTGTAAACATTGTGTCTGCTTGATTTTAATAAAATCTGTTCATACTCACAGATAATCTTTCGTGTTTTATAACTGAAAGATGTTAGAAATGAGCTGTAACATTGACAGATGTTATTATCATTCATTTCTCAATGTTCCCAAGTACTTTCAATCTCCTTCCAAGATCATCTTCAGGAGTGTGAGTTGTGATAACAAAAAATAAGTGCAAAACTGTATTGCTAAAAATAACTGTAAATTTTTTTCTTGCTTCAAATATAACAGTTGACAAATTCCTTAGCCTTCATTAGAATATGAAAATTATCCAAAATGGAATTTTTTTATTTGTTGTAATGTCATGGTCATGCACGTGTTAAAGCATGAAAAACTGTTCTTTTTACTAACATTTTAGAACATTACTACAGTATTCACAGCTGATTCTATTAATTGATAGCTTCAGTTTTCTAATGAATATTGCCTTTAGAACGTGAAGTTTTCTTTTGCTGTCTTCTTGGTGTAGGATAGTTGTGTTATTGATCCTTATTTTTTATATTGTGAATGTAGACAGGAATGTTGTTGTAGATGCCCAAAAATGGATGAATGGTCAGACAAGTGTAATGTAAAAGCTCTCATTAAAGTAGTTGCTGTAAATCAAACATATATATTTGTTTTTGTTGTCATAGATACATTCTCCCAAGGGACATTTGAATTGATATATAATGTTGGTTTTACATAACACATCAGTCAGTGAGGAGGAGTTATTACAGATATTTAAATTAGTAGTATTGTATCTTTTATAATATATTATTAATTACAATTTTTTATTAGGATCAATGGGAGATATATTAGTATGAATGAGACTTTTTTACAATTTTTTCATCCTGTTTGTAGTTATTGAGCACCTGGTTGCAATAGAAGAGTTTGATATGTTTAGAGTCTTTTGTGGAAGTAACATATTTTGTTTGATTTGTGTTGAGGTTTTTGAAATATCGTCTTATTTCTTCATCTACAATGTCGTTTGGGAAGTCATTATTAATGAGAGTCTGCTTAATATTTTTTAGTTCAGAGTAAAATATCTTTTTTGTGGAGGAGTTGATTTGTGCTCGGTTAATTAAATTATGTATAAGTGCTATTTTGTAGTAGTTAAGGCATTCACTCGTATAGTTCAGAGTGCAAGAATTTTTGCTAGTTGGTTTTTTATATGGGAGGTAGTAAATATATTATTGTTTGTGTCTATTAAAATGTCAAGGAAAGGGATTTTGTCATCTTTCTTAAGTTTGTATGTGAACTTGAGGACAGAGTTCTTTTGAAAGTTTTTTTTGAGTTCTATTATTTCTTCTAGATTTTTAACTAATATAAGACTATCAACAACATATCATATGTAAATGAAAGGTTTTTAGTAGTGCTAACTATATTATTTTCTAGGTTGGCCATGTAGAAGTTGCTGAAGGTTGGACCCAGAAATGAGCCCATTGAAACACCATCTCATTGCACATATATATTATTTCTGTGATCATAAAATGAGAATTTGGTGGTACAGGTTAAAAGTAGCTTTTTTAGTATTTCAGGTTTAATTTTTAGTGGAGGTAGAGAATTATTATTATATATATTTTTAATCAAAAATAGGCAAACACAATGTTTGCAATTTATTTAATCTGGCGCACACACACACATATGTGTGTGTGTGTGTGTGTGTGTGTGTGTGTGTGTGTGTGTGTGTGTGTGTGTGCCCTTGGTGTTAAAAATGATAGCAAAATATTTGAGATTATTAGCTGTTTCCTCACTGGATATCCCTCCTGAGAATGACAGAAGGGATTATTTATTTATATATATATATATACACACACAATGATCTTTATATTATAATAGAGAGGATACTTCACTATTCGACAATATAATTATACCAGAATAATATGCACTGTTATAGCCGTAGTGTGAAACCGCGGTAGGTTTTGGCTAGCTTGAGATTCTTTGTATATATATATATATATATATATATATACATATATATATATATATATATATGTACACACACACACAAATATATACACAACAGTCTTTATTATAATAAAGATATATGTATATAATGTTAAATTGTAATGATGCTTAGTGACCAGAATAATCCCCTGAAGAGTGAAGACATCACAATAATGAATAATACCTTCATGAATTTTTGAAGTTAGCATTACTGAAACATCACTGCTCAGTTAAGTGAAAAACCCATATATATATATATTTTGGTAACTCCAAAAAATCGCTAAAAAACTGCATGAAACAGCATAGTATGAATAAAAAAGTTCATAAACTTAATAAAACAAACTTTTTCCATCAAAATATTTATATTTTTATTAAGAGGAAAGATCAAAGCAATTTTTAATTATTTTTAAAAAAATTTTGAATCCCTGCTAACATTTTCGAAATTTTGATAGAAAATGTTGTTTTATTTGAGTTAGCGGCTAAAAAAAAATTATGCCTTTATTTTCAATGGGTTACATAATGATGACACAACCCACTTTTTTCCCGGTAACAAACACATTAATTTGAAAATTCACGCAAAAATCAAATAATAGTCAGATTTGAATGAAACTTTCAGTACTCATTCACAAATGAATGAAATTATTTTTGAAATTATTATTTTTTAAAATTTCTTGGTGAAAATATTTTTTTTAACTCTGTTACCACCCCTCCATGTAAATCCATGAAATTTTAATAAATTTTAATTAGCTGTAAAAAAATTTTTTATTACTTAAATGCAGGACTCATTGGGGCATATAAATCATCTATGTTTTTTATTCTAAAGTGGACAACCTGGCTGAAAATCTGCTCTGAAGAGTAAGATAAAAATGCAATAAAACTCTGATATAATTTAATTTGATAAACTTTTAATTGCTGGAATAAATAATAATTAATAAGGACATTATAGTCTGAAGAAATAAATTTTTTTCGTTTACTAAAATTTTGAAATAGTTGTTTATATTTTTTATTTTTTATTATAATAATTCGTAAAAGTGTTAAAAATATTTTAAAAACCTGTTATAAAAATGTTGTTGAATTTCTTTTTTACTTAAGAATTGATTATCATATTGCCTATCGAAAATTGAAAAGTTTAATAAAAATCATTCACCAATTTTACTTTTGAAATAATTAAAAAAAATTAAATTTTGGAAATTTTTATTAAGTACGATGTTCCATAGGGGTCATAACAAGTTTCTGTGGAGGTCGTATTGTTTTTAGAAGTTAACAGGTGTTTGAATGAATTCCCCTTACATCGAAAACTACACAAACCACACCTTGATTCTAATTTCATTCTTTTTTTATTAAATTAAAATTATTCTAAAAGAAATTTAATTTTTCAGAAAGCATATTAATAATTTAAGATAAATATGTAATATCTATACATAGAAATATTTAATATTTCAGAAAAATATTAATAAATAACATAATATAACTTAGTTCGGTTAGTTTAATTTAATTCTTTCTTTTAAAAGAAATTTAAATTTTTATTTATTCAGAAAGCATATTTTTATTTATTCAGAAAGCATATTTTATTTTCATTTATTCAGAAAGCATAGTCTAGCTATAAATCTAAACTAAAATTCTATAAAATATTATGTTAAATTTTTAATTTTACTATTTAGTTAAAAAACAACAAAAAACATTTAAATTTCCAAATGTTACGTTTTAAGCTACATGAATTTTTTGTCACTTTCGGTCACCATCCAAACGTCATTCACACCTGCTACTTGTCAACACATAATTTATCGCTTAGATAAGTGCTGACAAGAGGTCTACCGTCAGTAAAGAGTGATTTATTTCGTAAATTTCCCGACAGTAAGCAGTTAATACTTGTTTGAAATCAGATAAAGGTAAGTTTCAATTATAAAAATCAACTTAAATAACATGTCAAGGAGGTATATTTTTTTGTGCAAGATTTTTAAAACAGAAATTTAGCTACTGTTTACATGATGTGTTGATTACTCAATAATGGCGGTAAATTTAAAAAAATTTTTTTCAGCAGTTAAATTTGTGATTCCGAGCAATATAATTTCGGTTTGAACTAAACCAGGGTATCTTGCTTACTGTAATTAGTAAATTTAATCTCTTGGCTTTCAATTAAAGCTAAAATTAAAGCTTCAAGAAAACATTTTTATTTTTAAAAATTAAATTTAAATTGAAATAGCTATACAACGTATAGCTATTTCAGTGATAGCTATAAATTTGGAACTTTATATATATATATATATATATATATATATATATATATATTATTAAATAAAGTTCCAAATTTATAGCTATACATTGTATAGCTATTTCATTTGTATATTTATAGCTATACGTTGTATAGCTATTTCAGTGAGAAAAATCCCACTTCTTCAGCAACAATCAAAAACAAAAATATTTTATTTCAAATATTGTACAAAAATAAAAATTCAGGCTCTATAAATAGATAATACTATTTTTTAAAAAGTTCTTCTATTTACATTGAGCTCTTCAGCTGGATCTTTTTTTAATACCAATAAAATTAAATAAAATTAATATTAATAGGATCTGGTTTTTGGGATTTTACCTACATGTTTTCCTTTTTGTGGATTTAATATATATATATGCACAAACAACCACACATACATACACCTCTGATCAAAAATTTAAGACCACTTAAAAATCTTTAAAAAGAAATTATTTTTTACAGATAGATTTTAAACTCCTACCACTTAAGGTTACCAATACTACAACCTAAAAGGTTATGGAAACAAATGCTATATTCCAAACATTTTATTTAGAAATTTACATTTTTATAAAATGAGGTGATTTACGCATGATCAAAATTATAAGACCAGGAGTATAAATTGTTAGATCTATGGTAATTCCAATGTTTTTAGTTCAGTTAGAGATTAGCAATCACTGCGTAAAGATGTTACCATGCCTAAAGCAAGCAAACTTACCAAAGTTGAGTGTTCTCGAATTCTAGAATTCCATAAGCAAGGTTTGTCACAGCAGGCGATTGCAGCTAAGGTAAATCACAGTAAAACTGTGATTTGCAACTTTCTAAAGAACAGTGAGAATTATGGTAAAGCAAAATCCTCTGGTAGGCCCCCCAAAATTTCTCCTGCATTGAGTAAGATAATAAGATGGATTGTTATGAAAGAGCGGGGACTTTCTTCTAGTCAAATTAAGGCAGTCACAGATGCTGATTGCAGTCCCATGACCATCAGACGACAATTACGACAAAAAGGCATGGTAAATAAAAAGTGTAAACAAATTTCTCGGCTGCATCCACATCACAAGGTGGACCGCTTAAAGTTTGGTTGTGAATACTAAACATGGGACGTTGAGAAGTGGAAGAAAGTCCTGTTTTCTGATGAGAAAAAATTCAATCTAGATGGTCCTGATGGCTTCCAACGATATTGGCATAACAAAAACATGCCTCCTGAAATTTTCTCCAAACGTCATTGTGATGGAGGGTCCCTAATGGTATGGGGTGCCTTTTCTTACAGAGGGACGATGGAGCTCCAGGTGGTGCAGGGTTGTCAAACAGCGGCTGGTTATGTTAGCATGCTACAAAAAGCATCTTTGATGATGGAGGGCCATCGTTTCTGTGTGGATGGATGGTTATTCCAACAGAATAATGCTGCAATCCATGCTGCAAGACAGACCTTGACCTTTCTACAAAAAAATGGGATCTATCTCTTGGGACATCCTGCATGCTCACCAGACTTGAACCCAATTGAAAATGTTTGAGGATGGATGACAAGAGATGTTTATCGAAATGGCAAACAATATTCAACAAAAAATGAACTTTGTGAAGCCATCTTCAGAAGCTGGGGCAACCCCCACTACCTTAATGGAAACGCTTATTTCTAGCATGCCCGACAGAATTTTTCACGTCATCAAAAGCAGTGGAGGTAGAACTCATTATTAAATTTTTTTCATACACTTTTCATACACCTTTTGTACAATTTCATAGAATTTTTGTCTCTGGTCTTATAATTTTGATCGTGTGTAAATCGCCTCATTTTATAAAAATGTAAATTTCTAAATAAACTGTTTGGAATATAGCTTTTTGTTTTCATAACATTTTAGATTGTAGTATTGGTAACCTTAAGTGGAAGGAGTTTAAAATCTATCCACAAAAAAAATATTTCTTTTTAAAGATTTTTAAGTGGTCTTAAAATTTTGATCAGGAGTGTATATATACACATGATACATGAAAACAAGAAAAAGAATCCTAGTACAAGGAAAAAATTAAACATCTCATGAATTTAAAAAAAATTTATTTTTAAAATAAAAGAAAAAGATTGCAGATGTTCAACAAGTTTATAAATTTTCAAATAAATTCAAAAATTGAACAGTTGTATAAAACAGAAATATATTTTTTTCAAAAATTTTATTTTGTATTTTCTTCAAAGAGTGAAAGACAATTATTTTAGCATGGCACTTCTTAAATAGACAGATCCGCTCATAAAAAAGAGCTGAACTTTTTTTTTGGTGGCGTGAGGGGAATGATTTTTATTGATAAGCATTCTTATGCTGTGACATTTTTGATTTTATGAGTGAACCTGGCTATTTAAATATTAGGTTGTCCCAAAAGTTCGTAAACACTTGCGAAATGGTTCTATCTGGTCCAGCACAATCGAGACAAGCGATGGGTTCAGAAAGGGCAAGAGACACCATTGGTTCCAAAACAAGATCGATTCGGCAAGAAAGTCATGTGCGTTTGGTAGAACTTTGAAGGAATCGTGCATTTTGAGTTGGTTTCAAATGGTCGTACCATCAGTGCCGAACTTTACTGTCAGCAACTTGAGCAGGTCTATGAAAAGTTGAAGCAAAAGTACCAGGCTCTGATCAACCAAAAGTGCACTTTGATGCAGCAGGACAATGCCAAGCCACACACTGCCAGGAAGACCAAAGACAAGTTTGAAGAGCTGGACAGCGTTGAGGTTCTGCCACATCCAGCCTACAGTCCTGACTGTGCTGTATCAGATTATGGCCTTTTCTGCTCAATGCAACACTTTCTGAAGGGCCACCGATTCGACTCATTTGATGAAGTCGAGGAAGCATGTCAAGAATTCTTTGATTCGAAGCCGGCTGAATGGTACTGTGACCAGATCCGAAAGCTTGCAGATCGATGACAGAAAGTCTTGGAAAATGATGGTCTTTATTTTGAGCAATAATTTTTGTTGTTTTTGCAAGTGTTTTCTGGTAACCTTAGATTACTTGGCGAGTAAAATTTCCGTTTTTTGCAAGTGTTTACAAACTTTTGGGACAACCTATATTACCATTAATATTACCATTAGCAAAAACACAACTTTGCCAGCAAGGATTTAGAAGAATCTTTACTTCTGAGAATCTAACATGTTTAAAGAGTATTTCTTCATGTTTGTAAATATAAATAAAAATTATGAAACAATGCCATTTTAACTTTGTGCTTACCATTTTCTCAAAGAAATTTAAGAAAAAAACAGATGTATATAATATTTGTTTATATTTTTGAGATGAGGTAATTATTTGCATTGTTGATCTCATCTTTACTGCCATATTACCAACACTTTTGCCGTTTTACTCTCTGACCTTCTTCAGATGACTGGAATTTCAAACCAAACACTTTATTTCGATCACCGAGGTATATTGCTTTCGTTCCATGAATCATGCTCTTCTGGATGTCTTAGTTATCTCACTTTCACTTAACTCTGTAAGTTTTTGTTTACCACTGCTGTAGCCAGGTATTGAACTCACAACTCTTTCAGTCAAATGACTGGATCTAACCAATATTTTTATACACTAAACCATGTGTCTCTGCAATTTAAAGAAGTTGCTATTTGAAAGCAATGTGTCCTCAAGTGACTTGACCCAAAGAGTTGTGAGTTCAATACCTGGCTACAGTAGTAGTGAACAAAAACTTAGTGTTGCATTAAAGGGAGATAACTAAGACACCTGGAAGTGGTATAGCTCATGGAACAAGAACAATATACACCAGTGATCAAAATAATGGGCTTTTTTTTAAAATCGTTTCACTCCTAAGCAAGGCAGTACTGCCACTGGTGCACAGAAGAGTGAAGAGAGAGAGAACAGGTCACCGGCAAATGGGTAAGTGAAGGATGGGAACATTAGTGCAAATAGAGCTGCATGAGAGAAAAGTGTAAGATGGATGGGAGCAAAGGAGATAAGAGATGACAGTTGATGTTGCATTTAAACTCTTGGAGATTGTAGCTATCAGGGAAGCAAGTATATGGAAGAGAGTTCCACAGGCAGGAAGTGAGAGAAAAGAAGCTGGTAGAGTAGAAGTTGTTTTCATAGTAAAAGGGTGGGACTATATTACCAGTCTAATAGCTCAAGCAAATTCATGCAGAGGGGGCTAAGCTCATCAGAGCAGAATCCATGAAAGTATTTGTAGGAGAGACAAAGGGAAGCCATATCTCATCAGTGAGAGAGTCTGAAGTAGAGCTGCCAGGTTCGTATCGACTATATTGCAGATTCTTCTTTTGATTTTGTTGAAAACCCCCAGATGAATAGCAGGGGTGCTAAACCAGATATGACAGCAGTGTTCAATTCACAGGAGGATGGTAGATTTGTATATGTGCATGATGGATTCAGAAAAGAAAAACTTCCTAGCCCAACACAGGGACCTGACCTTCCTTGCAGTAGATTTATCTATTAATTCAACGTAGCTGTTACACTGGTCAGCTGAGAAAGGCTGAGGCTAAGGCGGAGGAGGTGCAGTGTATAGGTTTCAGTGAAACTAGCATGATCCATGCTGATGGCGGGTAGGAAAGATTGCCTATGGTAGTTAAAGAATAGCAGCTTCAATTTGAAATCATTAAAATTTACAAACCATTTCTTACCCCAGTCCACCACTGACTGGAGAACCTTTACAAGAGCAGCAGCAAGGCTTGTTTTGTCAGCATCAAACAAGTGTCCAGAGATACCACAGCCCTGTAGCTTGTACAGAAGGCCAGCATGCCTGACACTGTCAAATGCTTTGGAAATATTCAGGGCAAAAGCTTGAGCTTTGCCATTCCCATCAAGTATATGTACTCAATGATGGTTGTTAGCATGTCAGCGGCAGACCTGATGAATCTGAAGCCATATTGTCTGTTGGAGAATAGGCTGAGAGATATTGAACCACTTCAGCATTGATAATGGCCTCGAACACTTTGCCAAAGATCAGTAGGAAGCTGATAGGGCAATAATTGAAGAGGTCTGAGGGTTCTCCAGAATTCTTCAAAACAGGAACCACAAAATAGGACTTTCATCAGGCAGGAAAGCAAGAAGCAGAGGGACAGTAGTCGTAGAATTTGGAGAGGATAGGGAAGACATCAGGGGCACAGTTCTTTAAGATGATAACTGGGATTCTGTCACTCCTGCTCCTCTTATAGGGGTCAAGCTTTGAAGTTATGTTAGAAACCAGTGAGGGGGTAAGGTTAACATCACTCAGTTGAGTTTCAGTTCTAGGTGGGAAGTAGGATGCAGATATTCCAGATGAATTAAGTGAGGAGTTGGAGGAGAATCTACAAGCAAAGCATTCAGCCTTGTCCGCTATAGCTGTAAGGATTTCACATTCATTGATTAAAGGAGGGATGGAAGGTTTGCTGCTGTTTAACACACTTTGCAGAGCTGCCACTAGTCTTTGGAGCCAAACTTGGAAACTGCTATATGCTGCTTCATTCTGTCAACAAATAACAGCTTGGCATCATTGGTGATCCTCTTATACCCATTATGAGCAGAGGCAGAAAGGTGTCTATTATGATCAAACATGGCTTCGATAAAGCCAGAAGTAGTAATTCCTGTGGGTTATAACGGCTGAGCAAGCATGGGGGTACCATAGGGGCAGAAGGCAATGGCTTTATCTATATTATCAGATATACTGTCCAGCAAGGAACAATTGGGAGAGGAAGAGGAGTGGTAGAGAAAGAAAAGATAGCTAATTGAGTTTAGTAGAGCGAGACAGAGACAAATGTATGTATGGTCAGGAGATTCAAGAGAGAGATATTTGCTGGCATAAACTCCCAGGCCATGCATGTGGATGCTGGAGTCCTTCCTACAGAGGGAAAGGTAATCTGTGATTGAGAAATCAGAGGAGGGCGTTGTGGGGTTCCAGTTAGTTTTGCAGAGAGCTAGGATGTCTGGGTACCTTTCATGAAGGAAAGATTCAACACTACAAAAGTTGGTACACATACCACAGATGTTAGTGAAGGAAATACTGAGGTGTTTAGATGATTTTTTAGGCTGGTTTAGCATTGTATTTGTGAGTATTCATTTTGTTATTTTTGGTAAAGAGAGGTTTTGAGTAGTGGTAGCATATAGTCATCAGCTATGGCATATGTAGGAAGGGAACTAGTGCAGACTGCAGCATAGTGTGGTCTCAGGGTGACCCAATAAAGAAACTTGCAGGGACAACTATTGATGTATGTCATGGCACTACAAGAACCCTCATATTATGCAACTGTTGATCAGAGCAGTTGTTCAAGACATTAGGTAGGGCTCCTAACTACCAGTTGGAAGTAGCAATTAGAAAACTGCCAACCCGGTACCCTCAGTATGAAAAGCTGTTGCCACTATCCACCCACATTGTAGAAAACTTATGAAAGCTCCACTATTAAGGCCTAAGGAAAGAAAAAAGAGTGAGCCAGGAACTTTTTCCTGAACAGGAAACAAGGGACAAGCCCCTACTCCTGATCAATAAAAGGGGTTGGAGTATGAAACGGGCGATAGTCGGGTGCTTGGTTCAAAATTTTAATTACCTGAAGAAGGTTAGAGCGTACAATGATCAAAACATTGGGAATATGGCAATAAATAAAAGAACAACTGTCTGAACAATGGAAATAGATCTACATAATTTCAAGTTATCTCTTTTCATGATTCTTTACAAATTTAAATATTCAGAATAAAACTCATATATGTTAAAATATCAAATCTTTTCAAAAGGTGTCATATTATACCAAAAAGAAATTAAGCTGAATTTTTTCAAACTCCTTATGAATATGTAGTTTCTGTTGTGTGCATTTTCATGTGTCTTCGTAAATGGGAATTTTGTGTAAATGCAGATCCACACACTTCACAAGAATATGGTTTCTCTCCAGTGTGAGTTCGCATGTGTCTTCTCAAAGCTGCTGTTTGTGAAAAAGCTGAGTTACAAATATCACAAGAATATGGTTTTTCTCCTGTATGTGTTCTCATATGTATTTTTAAAGCTGATGACCGTGAAAATGCAGACCCACACACTTCACAAGAATATGGTTTCTCACCAGTGTGTGTTTGCATGTGTCTTTTTAAAGCCGGTGCTTGTGAAAATGCTGAGTCACAAATATCACAAGAATAGGGTTTTTCTCCAGTGTGTGTGCGCATATGAATTTTTAAAGCTGATGACCGTGAAAAGGAAGATCCACATTCTTCACAAGAATATGGTTTCACTCCACAATGTGTTCTTACATGTGCCACTAAATATGATTTAAGAGAAAAGGTAGAGTCACATAGCTGACAAGAATATGGTTTCTCTCCTGTGTGTATTTGCACATGTCTTTTTAATGCTGATGCACGAGAAAATGCATATCCACACTCTTCACAAGAAAATGGTTTTTCTCCAGTGTGTGTTCGCACATGTCTCTCTAACCTTGATTTCAATGAAAAAGTAGAACTACATACTTCACAAGAATAGGGTTTCTCATCAGTGTGTGTTTTTATATGTTTAATCAAATCTGATTTTTGTATTAGTGAGGGTTCACACTCTTGATAAGAATATGCTTTCTCTTCCGAATGTGCTTGCATGTGTTTCTTTAAAATTGAAATGTGCAAAAACACAGATCCACAAACCTCACAAGAATATGGTTTTCTCTCAATCTGTTCTTGCATATGGATTTTCAAATAGCCAATTTTTTAAATTGCAAATTCATTAGTTCAAGTTTTTCCTGTTTCCCTTATATTTTTTTTATCCAAAATTAAAAATAGATTTACACAGGATGTAAATTTTCCAGAATTCTGTAAAAACAAATTAATATTATTTAAGAAATAATATACAAATTCAGTGACAGATTGCATAGACATTATTTAAATGCAGACATAGGAACATCTTTATTTACTATCAGTTTTCTTGTTGGAAAATGATTCTCTTATATAGTCTTGACAAAATATTGCAAGCTTTTCACTGCTTTATCACTATTTTCATGGAAAATATTCGAATGAAATACATTCCTTAGTCCCACCAATTATAATCTTCATGGCTAAAATCCGCCATGCCACACGCATTGTAGCAAACCACCCTCATTCTCTTCATATTCCATGAGTGAGATGTAAGCTCTATTCAAGAAACTTAAACCATACCTGTGTGAAACTGACTCTCAAGAAAATGCTTACTTGATTGCTACAATCTTAACCTGTTTAAGTCTAGGATTAACCATTATCTTCCCCCACATATCCCATATCTCTTACTCTGTAACCCTTAACTCGAGTGGCTCTTAGACCTTGTAGAAGGTGAACATAACTGTTAAAAAAATAATAATCAATTTCTGAACTTCATCAATTACTGCCACTAAATGGTTGTATGGCTTAAGGGTTTTCTCTGAATATGAATTCTACATCCTTGTGAGGACATAAGAGACTCTGTGCCTTCCCTCCCAAGTGGGTGCTTGTTTATCTGTTATCCAGTTTATCCCACATGTGCACAGCATAGGTGCAGCTGGGTCAACTGCCTGGTTACATGATAGTGGCAGTTACTGACATTCTGTGAAGTGTGGATCATCCTTCAAGCCAACTTGCTGATGAACCTATCTTCTTTGATTGAAAAAGTGCAGAGTTTATTTTGAACTCAACTGAGGTCAGTCACATACTATAATTGTATACATCAATAATAGAAACTAATTTAACAAATATATTTCTTTTGAATAGAATGCTCTGGTTGAAATTGAATAAAATTTAAGTATAAGTATTAAATTCTAACGTAAGCATTTTAAATTAAGTATTAAATTTAAGTATAAATTTAGTAAGTTCTAAGTATAAATATTAAGCTTTAAATTATGTATTAAGTTATAAGTATTAAATTACCTATTAAGTTATAAGTATTAAATTACCTATTAAGTTATAAGTATTAAATTACCTATTAAGTTATAAGTATTAAATTAAGTATAAGTTAGGTAATAAGTTAAGCATTAAATAAGTCATTAAATTTAAGTCAATTTTGTTCAATTTCTTGCTTTTTATAAAAATAGAGATTATATTTCAAGTGTCTCTATATAGTCAATATTTTTTAAAATGGCAACAGAAAAAAAGAAAGAACATATATTTTAAATAAACTATTAAAAATATTTTTTAGTTTCCTTTGCTTCGTTTTAATACCAAACTTTTTAAAAACTTTTGAAATTTGTTGTTAAAAATCGTATGTAACTAACGCAGGGTAAAGAACGATTTCATGAGAAGTGTAAAAAACAGAAGATGGCAATTGACGTTGCATATAAATTTTTGGAGTATGTAGATAGGAGGGAAACAAGAAACCTAAATACAACGTTATTATTTTTTACAATAAAAAAATCCATGATACAAAGATTTATTTTTAAATCAGAAAAACGTATGCCAAAAAATGTTAAAAAGACGTCTTCTCTAGTCTAATATATTCAGAATTGAAGATGAATTAGTTTTTCTTTAAAAAGAAACGAATAAACGTTGTATATGTATGTTCAGCTTACCTTTTTGCTACACGAAGAATTTTAACAGGGAAGAAAAACCACATTCAAAACCCAAAGAAATGGGCGAATTGTTTTCTAGATCGTTGTTCGTGTCTGTCTATATTTGATAAGATTTTATTATTCCTCACTGAAACGACACAGTTCTGGCTTGCTCATCCAGTTAAAAAAACAAACAAACAAACAGCAACAATATTTAAGTTTAAAATAATGGAACATTGAGAAAACTACGATACAAAGGTGTATGAAAAAAGTGCTTCCACTGTTGACAAAGAAAACAGAAATCTCTAAGCGGTGACCAAATCATTTAGTTCCTAGTGTAAAAAAAGGTAACCTTCTTTCAGAAGATAAATTTGAAATTCATAACATTTTTCAACTCATGATGTGAGGCGACACATTTATTACGAGCCGACGTAAAGACTATTGCTAATCATTGACACATTCTAAATGTATGTATTGCTTATTCTTGATATTTTCTATACAATACTAATTAATTTTTATTCTTTTCAGCTTTTTGCTAAAAAAAAATTGTGCAGATTTTCAAAATTCCTTGAAAACAAGAGATACACACCGTAACGCACGTGACTGTTTTACTTTTAATCGCATTCGTTTTAAAATTGTTCTAAAAAATAACATTTAAAGTATAAACAAATAAAATAGCTAACGTATTTTAACTTTAAAATATGTGTCGTTACCCACCGGGTTGATAACGTTGTTGCTAAAAAATATCCTAGGACTAAGTATTTATCCACTTGTCTAAAAGAGGCATTTTTTTTTAGGTTTGTGTTTATTTTAAGATCAAAGATGATTTATAGAATTATTAGATTTTAACTTAAGTAGATGCAATAATGGGAAATTCCATATACTTTCACTGACTCTTCGAAAACTTGGCACCTATTTTTTAAAAGAATAATATTCGTCAGTCAGTTATTCAATAAATTGTACTGTTTTGTTTTTTGTTTTCGTTTTTTATTTTTTCTGAGAATTAGTGGAGGTACCGAAAGCACGTTTGAAATTTTGCTTTAAAAAAATCTTTTCTTTTTGTGTCAGGATTTATTCACAAATTAATGTAAAGTAATTCTTGGTAGAGATTTTTTTTTTACATCTGTTACCCCTCCGTTACTTAATGAATGAAATTTCTAGAAATTAAATCTTTGACCCTCTTCATTTATTAAACACAGGACTCCTTCGAGAATGAAAAAAAAAAACATCAATTGTTTTTTTTTTGTTTTTGTTTTTTTCGTTTTTTAAACAATGACTTATTTACTGAAAATGTGAAAATTTACTTTGAACCATAAAATAAAAAAATGCAATAAAACTATATATTATTTAATCAGAATAGCTTTTAAAATTGTTTTTATAAATAAAGATTAAGGACATTCTTATTGTCTAAAGAAATAAAGTTTTAAATGAATAAATTTTTCAAGAATTGTTTTCATTTGCTTTTTAAATTTCATTTTAATCTTTTAAAATTCTGTACTAATCTAAGCCTTTTAGATAATATTATTCAGTTAAAGACTATATTTACTAATCATAAAAAAAAAAGCTTCTTAATACAAAATTTACAAATTTGATGATTTGTAAATTTTGTATTAAGAAGCTTTTTTTTTTATGATTAGTAAATATAGTCTTTAACTGAATAATATTATCTAAAAGGCTTTTTGAAAGAATCTTAAATTTTATTTTATTTGTATAAAATAAAAACATGTTCATTTTTGTGGTCATACACGACATTATCAGAAAATAAGAGTGAGTGATGACTATATAGTAAATTTAAAGCCAAAATTTCTAGAATTCAAAAATCATATTTATTTAAGGAGAATATTTTCATAAATTTTTAAGATTACTGTTTGTTTTCTTAAAATAAATTAGTAAATGTGTTCACATCACTTTCTTCAGTTATGATTGGCAGATAAAATCTCTAGAACAACGTTAGGTTTGCCATCATGCTGTCAGCATGTCAACACAACTACTGCCGGCAAGATAAAAAATGCATTTTTGCAATATTTTAAACTTCAAGTAAATAATATTTCTTTCAAATCTTATAAATTATACTTTAAATTATTCTTCAAATAAAGTTTCAGAAGTGTATATTTATGGAAGATTTTTTAATAAACAGAATTACATTGTGATGAAAGTCAATTAAAAATGGGTGCTAATTAGCTCTTTTAGAGGAGGGGGAAAACTTCCAGTCAATTTAAATTAGTTTTTAAAATACAGCAAAGTATTTTGCTAATTGAAAATATTAAATTTAATCTATTAGCTTGAAATTAAAACTAATTTTTCATTGTTAAAAATTCATTTAGGCATCGTGATTTTTTTTTTTTTTTTTTTTTTTTTTTTGTAGAGGTTCCTAATTTTGTTTGAGATTTATTTAAATATTTCAATACTTTGTTAAGTTTCATATTGATTACCTTCCTTGTTAAATTTCATAGGTCTTTGTTTTGAACTTTATAATTAAAGAAACTTTTGAAATGTTCTCCTTTTCCCATGTAGTGAAACATAGTTCTCGGTGTTTCCTGGGTATATCAGTTTTTTTTTTTCTGATTCAGAGTAAATATGGATAAGCATTGTTAGAATAGTTGAGATCAAGTCAGCCTTGTGCTGAGCTGGAATGACCAAAGAGAAGTCTGTACTTACTTCATCATTGGAGCGTTGGTATAATTGTTAAGTTCAAGTGAGCCTTGTCTAGAGTTGGAATGTCCAAAGAAAAGTTTGCACTTACAGCCAACCTCAAGTGGAACGATTACCTTGAATCCATAGCTAAATCTGCTGCTAGGAAGTTTTTCTCATCTAAATCTATCTTACACATATATAAATCTACCATCCACCCGTGCATTGAATACTGCTGTCATATCTGGTTGGGTGCCCCTGCTATTCATCTCAGGCTTCTTGACAAAATTCAATGAAGAAGTTCTAATGTAATTGATCTCAAACTGGTGGCTCAACTCCAGTCACTTTCTCACTGACATAATGTGTCTTCCCTCTGTCTCTTCTACAAATATTTTCACAGCTTCTGCTCTGACAAGCTTAGCTCCCTGATTACCTCTTTGCATGAATTTACTTGAGCTACTAGACTAGCAACTAGGTTCCACCCCTTTTACAGTGAAACCAATCAAATGTAACCACAACTTCTACTCTAGTAGCTTCTTTACTCACATTTCCCACCTGTGGAATTCACTTCCATATACTTGCTTCCCTGAAAACTATGATCTCCAAGAATTTAAATGCAAAGTCAATTGCCATCTCTTATCTTCTTGACTCAAATCCTTTCCCTGACAAAGGGTTGTCATGTTCTTCCTTTCCACTTCACTCTCATGCAGCCCTCTTCACATCTGTATTCTCATACTTTTCTTACTCATTCTCTGACCTCCCTGTAACTTGTTCTTCTTTCTCATTACTCACCTGTTCTGTAACCCCCTGTGCACCAGTGGTAGTTCTGCCTTGCTTGAGGTGAAATGATTAAAAAGAAAATCATTGGCGGGTTGGTATAGTTATAATTATCGAGTTCAAGTGAGCCTTGCACCAAGTTAGAACAACTAAAGAAAAGGTTGATTTGCTTCATAGGTGGAAGTTTTGGAAGACAAATGCAAACTTCTTGTAAGTCAGTCAAAAAAGATGTCCAGCCTTTATACTTAAACTTAGTTTTATTCCAGAGAATTAAGAATTAACTGCAAATCTTTTATGTTTTTTTTTTTTATCATTTCATTCCAAGCAAGGAGCAACTGCCACTTGTGCATGAGAGGTTAGTGAGAGAAAAGACTGGTCACAGGGGGTATTGAGAAAAGGATAAAAGATGAATGGGATTCAAGAAGATAGGAGATGGCAACTGACATTGCATTTAAATTTTTGAAAATTGTAGCTATCAGGGAAGTAAACAAACAGAAGGGAGTTCCACAGGCGAGAAATGTAAGAAAAGAAACTCTTCGAGTAAAGTAGAGGTTCCATTTAACTATTTCAATGGTAAAAGGGTGGAACTTAGATGCTAATCTAGCAGCGTGCCTAAATTCACATAGTTGATGAGGAAAAAAGCTTGTCAGAGCAGTTGCCATGAAAATATTTTTAGCACAAACAGAAGCCATGTGACATCTATGAGAAAGTGACTGAAGTTGAGATGCCAAGTCATTGCAGATCCTTTTTTTTGGTTTTGTCAAGAACCTTGAGATGAATAGCAGGAGCACCTGTCTAGATATGGTAACAGTATTCAATGCACAGATGGATGGTAGCCATATAAATGTGCAAGATGGATTTCTGAACTTAGGATTATTAAACAGGAATTTTGAGGAATACAATGTATATCCTGTATAAGTATTTCTTTTTTTTATTTTATAAAATGAAATAGATATTGCACTAACCTTATTTGTTTTAAATTTATTTTTTTAATAGAATATTCTTTTTTTTTGTTTTGCAGATGAATGGAAAATATTTTCAATTTAAAATCTTATCAACTATAGTGAATTTCAATAGATTAAAATTTCATTTGTGATTCACATAAGAAGACATGGACCAGGAAATATCTACTAAACAGAAAAGATTTTGCTGTGTAGTTTGTGGATCTTATTTGTCAAGTAGCCCAGCTTTAAAAACACATATGCGAGGGCACACAGAAGAGAAACAATATTCTTGTGATGTATGTGGTGCAGCATTTTTATTCAGGTCATTTTTGGTAAAACATATGAGAACACACACTGGAGAGAAACCATATTCTTGTGAAGTGTGTGGACTTTCATGTCTACAAAAGTCAGATTTGTCACAACATGTACGAACCCATACTGGAGAGAAACCTTTTTCTTGTGATGTGTGTGGATCTTCATTTTCGCGAAAGGCACATTTAGTAGAACATAGTCAAATGCACACAGGAGAAAAACCTTATGCCTGTGAAGTATGTAGCTATTCCTGTTCAGTAAAATCAAGTTTAGTGAAACACATGCGAACACACACTGGAGAGAAGCCATACTCTTGTGAAATATGTGGTTATTCTTCTTCAGTGAGATCAACTTTAGTGACTCATATGCGAACACACACTGGAGAGAAACCATATTCTTGTGAAGATTGTGGATCAGCCTTTTCACAAAAATCAGATTTGGTGCAGCATAAACGAATACACACTGGAGAGAAACCATATTCATGTGAAGTTTGTGGCTCATTGTCTTCACGAAAGTCAGATTGGGTGCGGCACAAGCGTACTCACACTGGTGAGAAACCATATTCCTGTGATACATGTGGATCTCAGTTTTCTCGAAAGTCAACACTGGCTCAACATTTACGAACACATACTAGAGAGAAACCATTTTCTTGTGAGGTGTGTGGAGCTGCCTTTTGTGAAGGTTCAGTTTTGAAAATACATATGAGAACACATACAGGAGAGAAACCCTATTCCTGTGAACTGTGCGGATTTGCATTTTCAGACCGTTCAAATTTAAAAAGGCATACCCGAGTACACAGTCGAGACAAAATGTTATCCTGTTAAGTATGTGCATCTTATTTATCTTTTGCAGATTTTGTGCATCTCTGTTTATGTAAAGTGTACAAATTTACATTCTGAAGAATTTCAATTTCAGAAAAAACTATAGAGGCATGCACACACTGGAGATGAAATGTGCTTAATAATGCTTTCAGTATACATGATTCACATTTTGAAAATCAGTGGGACTTGTTAAGAAATTATTTCAATGGGGTGTGTTGCTCTGTATTTTCATAGCATGTGTAGTTCTTCACTTTTATAGGGTGTGTAGGTCTACTTTTTAACTACAAAATAATAACTTGATAATCTCAAAATGCATTTTTTAAAAGTTTTTTATTTGTTTTACTCAAAAATCTCTAATTTGAAAAGAATGTGAACATACTACATAGAATGAAAACCCAAGTAGCACTATTTTTTTTAAAAATGATTTAAAATATTCAATGCAGTCATATTTTTAAAATATTTGCAATAACAAAGATTATAATATATGTTAAAGTTTTTTAACAATGTCTTAAATACAAATTCTATAATCAAGGAATTGTTTAAATTTTGTCCTTGCAATTTTTACCAACTTGATGGGATATAAATTCTGGTGTAATTTTAGAAAATGGACAAATGATAATAAATATGTTTTCTTATCTGATGCTTTGTGTTTCTTTGCTTCCTTCTCTTTGTAGGTTTCTTAAAATATTTAATAGACTTCTTTTCTATTCACAAATTCATACAGTTATTTATCTTTAAAAATAAAATCAAGAAGTCATTCAGTGTTTAACTAAAAACTTGGGTATATATTCAGGAAAATATTCAAGTACACATTAGAGACAAAATACAAAATATGCAAATCTCATTCAGCTGATTTTTTAAATCTATTTTTGTGAAGTGTATGGAACTATATTCAAAAGAATTCCAAGTTTGGAAAGACCTATAGACATATGAGCATACACACAATGGAGACCCATACTTACAAATGCTTTAAGTATATACTTTTATATGATTAACATTTTGAAAGTCAGTAGAAGTGTTCTTTGTAAGAAATTATTTTTATTAAGTGTGTCACCCTGTATTTTTATAGGGTGTGTAGTTCTACATTTTTACTACAAACTGATAACTTGATAACAAATCTCAAACTATTTTTTTCTACTCAAAAATCTAATTTGAAAACAATGTGGGCAATTTTTACTGTAAAATGAAAACCCTAGTTAAATGAATTCAAATATTCAATGCAGTGTTACTTTAAAAATATTTGCAATAAAAAAAAGTACAATGTCTGATCAAGTTTCTTAATGTCTTAATGACAAGGCAAAATTCTAAACCCAGGCCTCTACACAGTGTTTAAATTTTCATGATACAAGTTTCCTTCGAAATTAACAACATATATTAAATACAGTCAATACATACATTGATATTGTCAGCAATTGCATGACAAAATAAATATTTCTCTCTTTCTCTCTCTCTGGATTAAAGACACTACCAGACAGACACAAAAAAAATGTTCTGCAAGATTTGGGTACCCATATGCTCTTGGGTACCACAAGAAATAAATATATGAAAACATGCTACAGAATTTGAAATACCAGTACATTTTTCTCCTTAACTCATTTCCCAGTTAAATTTCTAATGAAACTAAAAGTGAAACTTACTCAATTTAGAAAAATTTTTAATAATTTTATTTTTTTTTTTACCATTTCACCCCAAGCAAGGCAATAAAAGAAACTAGGATGCAGATGGGTGGGTTATTGAGAATGAAAGAGAGAAGACAATGGAAGAATAGTATTCAAGTAGACAAATGATGATTTTTGGCATTGTATTTAAATATTTGAAGATTGTCATTGAGATGAAGATTCACAAGTGATAAGTACAAGCAAGACAATGTTTGTATAGAATTTCTGGTTACAAATAGCAATTTCAACAGTCAATTACAAGACCTAACTGCCACTTTAGTACTGTGCTAGAAATTCATGAAAGTAAGATTGCAACAAAGAAACAACAATTACTGTGAAAATATTTATTTTTCCTTATTTAATCTTTGTTGGATGTAATTCTTTTTTTTTTTTTGATTTCATTAAATTATCTTTAAATTCTGACCTCATTTTAGAAAAAAGAAAACTCATTGGACAATTGATAATAAATGTTTCTTGTCATCTGAACTTTTGTGTTTCTTTGTAATTACTTCAATATACTTTTGTCTGCTTCATTCATTTCTTTTTTTTCAGTTTATCTAAAATATGTAAGAGAATTTAAATTACTTTTTATTTACAATTCTCAATTATGAATTTTATAAGGCTTTCACTAATCATAAGAAATGAAATTTCAATGCTTCAACTCTGAATTTAAATTCAATCTTTGAACTTGTTTCCTCAAAAAAAAGGGTAACAAATTGAAAAGTACTTTGCATCATTATTTTGCATGCCAAACTCTAACTTTCAAATTGAATGCAATACCACAAAAATCAACCTGCCCTAATGTAGATATGTGAGGAAGATTACAGTTAATACTAGACTTAAGTAGGTTAAGATTGTAGTGATTGAGGAAGCATCCTCTTGAGAGTTGGTTCTACAAGGTAATGGTTCTTGGGAAGAAGCTGCTTGAGTAGAACTTACATCTCACTAAAGGAATACAAAGAGAATGAGGGTGGTTCCCTACAGTGTGTGGTTCTGAACCTTGATGGTTAGAACTGTGGCACTAAGAAATGTAGTTTGTATGAGCACTTTCCATGGAAATAGCAACAGAACAGCAAGAGGTTTGCCAAATTCCATCAGTGTAAAAAGGGTTATAGGATGGAAAATAATTTGTCACTCACAAGAACAGGGACAGAATTTTGGAATCAAGAGTGGAAAGTGAAGACTGAGCAGCTCTTGCCCATGTATTGCAGCAATACTTTATTTCTGCTTCTTGTAAAGTAAAATGATAGCAGAAAGAGTCAGGTACTTACTGGAGTGGTACAGGGAACCGACCATTTTGTCTGTATCTTTAGCAATGAAACATGTTTTTTTGTTTTTGTTTAACGGCATATCAACCTCTGTGGGTTATTTAATGCCAAAAAGGTAGAGTTTTAAGGTATGTTTTTTAATGTTTGATTATAGTGAGAAGGTTGATTTAGTTAGATTTTGATGAAAGATTTTTTTATTTTTTATTTTAGAAAACTGAAAATGTTTTCTAGTTTTGTATTAAAAAATGTATTGCTGGTAATAATGTTTTTCCTTTAAAAATGTGTTATGATAATTTTTTCCTTCAGAAAACAATTGTTGGCAATATTTTTCTTTCAAAAATGTATATTTTTCTATAAACGTCTTTCATAGTGTTTTGACCCCAGTTTGGGACTTAACTATTTGACCATAGCTGGGACCCTAACAGATGCTACCATTCCAGGTCAGGGTGGACCTAGGAACAACAGCAATTAAGACGTGGTTCCATGCTCCTCATAACCTTCCAATCAGAGCCTGAAACATATGTACAAGTTCCATTTAAGGTCTGAGATATAACAAAATATATCTGTAAACAGACATGAATAAATACAAAATACTCAAACTATTGTCCTCATCTTTGTTGCCATTTGTACAATGTTTTGGACATTGTACACTCCAACCTTCTTCATGTGCTAGGAATTTCAAACTGAACCCTTTATTATGATCAGTGGGGAATGTCATTCTCATTTCAGGCTACAGCAGTGGTGAACAAGTAATTTAGTCTGGTTAAATGAGGACAATAGTCTGAATAATGTAAATCGTGTAAATACTACCTCATCTCAGAAATATAGACAAATTAGTCAATGCATTTCATCATCCCGTGAACAAATGCTATATCAAATCTTTACATTTGCTTTGATAAAGTCCATTAGATGATGGAATCTCTTGACTAAAATAAGTTTTTCTTTTGTCTTTATTCACAGGCATACAACAGGTGACTAAGTGTGTGACATTGAGATGAAAAGGAAAAAATAATCATGGCATCCTGCATGTGCTTATACACACACACCTACAGGTGTGCATACAAATTATATGCACATCCTGCATATGCATAAATACACACCAAAGACACCTAAAAAGAAAGAGAAAAATCAATTTAATGCAATTAAAAATGCACATAAATTATTTAATAAAAACAACAAAAACAAGAAAATTGACAGACAATTGCTGATCTCTCCTGATAAGTGGACTGAACAATTACACAAACCTTCATTGATGAAAATCTGACATACACTTCCGACCATAATTATTAGGCCACCCCAGTGTTTTAAAAAAATGATGTATTTCATACTATTTTTTAATATTTATTGCCAAGTAAATAATTGTAAATGAAAATAGAATGGTTCTTTTGTTAATACTGCACAATAATATGTGCATCAAATGAATTTATAAATATTTCATAATTTACCTATGTTACAGTTTCATCAATGAAAGAATGAAGAAAATTTAGTTATTCGGATGAGTTCATCTTTGCTTCCTTGCCTGGTAAAATTTTGCAAAGTAATAATAACAAAAGAACCATTCTATTTTCATTTAGAATTATCCACTTGGCAATAAATACTAAAAATAATATGAAATACATAATTTCTTTTTAAAAACTTGGGTGGCCTAATAATTATGGCTAGTAGTATAGATGTGCTAAATATAGCAACATCCAGCTAAGTGACAATATATTGGTATTAATTCTAAATTTTTGAATAAACGGATTTATTTCTTTAAAAAATGGTAAATAATAAACCTTTATAAAATGGTAAATAACAAATATCACATTGTACTTAGTTCACATATTTTTAAAATTTTGTAAATAAATCTTACCAAGGAGGTTAAAAGTACATTCAATAGTATCAGTGTCAAGGGAATAACCATCTTTTAGACACATTTTTTTGAGGAGGAGAGGGCATGAAGGTTAAACATTGCTCATTATTGATTTATACAAAAATCAAAGATATTCATTTTGCTCAAAGAAATGGAAGATTGACAAATTCTTTATAACACAACAAACTATTTACATTGCCATATTGACAACATTTTGGTCATTGTACATTCCAGCATTCTTTAGGCAATTGAAATTGTGAACTGCATTAATTCATGAATAGAAGTCAATTCTAAAATCAGACATTGTTTTTCGAACAACAAATATTATGAATGCTATTCACCTGTACCTTTCAATTCAGAGAGTGTAATGGTGAATGCAAGTATTGAGATTCTGGTAAATTTTGCTTTAGATTTTTGGAATGAGAACAATCTCCCCCAGCAAATAAAGAGTGGTTGAGGTAGATTGTTCTCATTTCATGAGTCATGCCACTTCCAGATGTCTCAGTTATCTCCATTTATCTCAACTATTGAAGATTTTTGTTCATCTCTGCTGTAGCAAGGTATTGAATTCACAACTATTTAGGTCAGTTCATTGGATCCAACCAACGTTTTTATCCTTGAAGACATCAGTGTATGATGTTTTAGCTGTATAAGTATCTTTTTACCAGAGTTCATATTACAATCTTGATGTTTGTATTTGTTTTTCTCTAGCACTCAGTATTACTGGTTCCCATATTGTATGCATTTCTATGCTTGGGCAGCTTAGGAAATTTTTGTGGCCTAGCATATGCGCTGGTTCCTTAAGTTTTTGTATTTTCCAGTGGTATTCTCTATTTTTCCAACTTCATCCCACAGATCATTGTACCCTGTAGGATGAAGTTGAAATAATACTCAACCTATGGTATCTTTCAAGGATCACACCATCCTGAAAGTTAACCAAGTGATGTTACTTCAAACCTCTTTTAACTTACTCTTCAAAGTATCGTCAGCAACTGATATTCTTCCATTTCTGAGTTTGAGTTTTGTTTAACGTCATATCAACATCTCTGTGGGTTATTTCATGCTGAAAGGGTGGGGTTTTACGGGGGGTTTTTTTTTTTTGGTTATAGTGAGAAGGCTAATCCAGTCAGATTTTAATGAAATTTTTTTTTTAATTTTAGAAAACTGAAAATGTCTTCCAGTTTTGTATTCATAAAAATTTTGCTGAGAATATATATATATTTTTTATAGAAGGTTATAGTAATAATATTTTTTTTTTTGTTGGTAATATTTTTCCTTCAAAAGGTATATATTTGTTTTTTTAAAAAGTTTATTTTTCTGTGTATATTATTATAAATTTTATTTTATTTTTGATACTTTCATATTGTTTTTACTAATTTAGGGGCTAGCTATTTTCCTATAGCTGGGACCCTAACAGGTGCTACCACTGTGGGTCAGGGTGAACTCTTCCATTTCTATGCTTTATTTTGATGGCTAAATCAAAAATATTTTAGCCATTTTTGCATAGTATGATCAGATATTCTTTCATTTCATTCTACTTCCCAGAAACTGTAAGCAGCATTGGGACTCAGTTTTAAAACAAAGACAAAATTTACCAGAATCTCTATACTTGAGTTCACCATTACATTTTCTGAAATGAATATGGTACAAGTGAATAGCATGGGTAATATTGGTTGGTCAGAAAACAATGTCTGATTTTAGAATCAACTTATATTCTTGAATTAATGTATCTAAACAGTGTTTAAATCAGTCAAAATAGGAGCCCTGACTTCCATACACTTCTACCATCAACCTACAAGGTCATTTATGCATTTAAAATAAAATTGTAAAGATTTGGATGACAAGAAATTTTAAAATTCAGTTTTTGCATCTCTTTTGCAATAGAATGTCATTTGGCTTAAAAAAAACTGTCAATGTGCTTAAAAAGGTGGTCAAGTGATCAGCAGAACATGATGATTGTTGCAAAGTCTTGTACCCAAATCATTAAGTTTCAGCAATGTCATCATGGCAACTCATGGTCAGGCATTGTTAATATGATTTGTTTGTTTAATGGCATATCAACTTCTTATGGGTCATTTACTGCAAAAATGTAATTTTCTTGGGAGATTTGAAGTAATAAATATATATGTTATTCTGTGTTCACAATTGCATGCATATTCATGTTTGTGTGAATATAATTACTGAAAGTAGTGTTATGTGTGTTTTATGTTGTAGTTTTGTTGAAATTCTACTTTGGAATAAAGTTAGATTTCTTTAAGAAATTGTAGGATATTATATGAATTAATGTCATGAAAGAGTTATTTCATGTTGGTGGTTTGGTTGATTTTGTTTAGAAGCATACAACTTTTACGGGTTACTTAATGTCAAAATCTAAATATTTTGAACACGATTGTATATCTTAAACTACAAATAAAATGCATTGTTAGTAATCATACATAATATACTATATATAAAAACCATTGTGTGTATATATTTATTTGTGTTTTGTGTGCAACATTTCAATTTTAATAAAAGGATATTTTTTTATAATTATTTCACTTTCAAGCAAGACAGGAAAGCTACTAGTGCACAGGGGATTACAGTGAGAGAAACAAAAAGTTACAGCGGATGATGAGGAAAGGATAAGAGATGGTTGGGAATCAAGTAGATAGATGATGACAATTGATACTGCATTTAAACTTTTGGGGATTGTAGCTACCAGGGAAGTAAGCAAACAGAAGAGAGTTCCAAAAACGAGAAGTGTGAGAAAAGAAAGTATTAGAGTAAAAGAGGCAGTTACATTTAACTATTTGGACGGTAAAAAGGTGAGACCCTGACGCCAAACTTGTAACACGCCTAAATACAAGTGGTTGGGGTAACTATGATCCTAACAGTCTTAAGCTATATTTTTCCACTTTAATTAGCATGTTGACTACATTTCAAAATTCTCAGGTTACTGCTTCTTAGGAGTGTGTAAATGCTTAGTTGAATACCTGTTCAAATAGCATGGGAGATATTACAGTTCAGGCAACACTCAGATACAAGTGTGTTAATCTGTGGTACATATTTTGTTTTTTTTTAATCTTATCACCCAATGGTGAACAACAGGGCAGTTACCATAAGTTTTTGTTGGTGCAATTTCAGTTTTGGAAATTGTTTGGTTGCTTTGTCACAATCAAGCCACTGAACCAATCATTTGCATTTTTTTTTTAATCAATTCACCCCATGCAAGTTAATAATACCACTAAGATGCAAGGGGCTGCCAGAAGTGACAGAGAATGAAAAGACTTTAGAGGGAACCAGAAACCCAATCCTAAACAGAGAACAAGGGATAAATATTTATTTCCATTCAAAAGACTCAGGAGGAAAGTAAATCAGACAATAGGTAAACCTATCTACTTCTATTGCAATTTTAGCTTTGCAAAGTGTTTGATTGCTTCATCATGGTCAAGCCAAGCCACTGAACCAATCATTTGCAATTGTTATAAAGGATCCATTTCTCATCACATCACCCTAAATCCACTGCTAGGAAGATTGGATCACTGTGTAGGGCTACAAAGTTTTTCTGTTTGAATCCATCTAGCACATATACAAATCAACCATCTGTCATTGCATAGAATACTGTTGTCATATCTGGTCAGGCACCCCTGCTGTTCATCTCGGTGTTCTTGACAGGCTCCAAAGGAGAATTTATAATGTGATAGGTCCAACCTTGGCAGCTCGGCTCCAGCCACTTTCTCACCAGCGGGATTGTTCTTGTTCTTTCCTTTTCTCCCTACTTTTGCAACTGTCTACACTTGTGTTCCCATCCTTCTCTTGCCCTTTCTCTGACACTCCCTGTAACTGGTTCTCTTCACTCTCCTCCTACCTAAACTTTTACTCTCTTATGTAGCCCCCTGCATATCAGTGGCAGTACCACCTTGCTTGGAGTGAAATGATTAAAAAAAAACAAAATTCAATCAAGAAATGGATCATTTGAATTTTGCAGATGCAGTATTGAACACAGTCCAAAATATCAAATTCTTTGATTTTCACCAAGTTCATGTAGAACCTGTTTATTGAGTTTCTTCAGCTTGTCATTTTTCTTAAGATAATTCAATATAGTTGAAATGCTGATGACCATTATCAGAGAAATTTCTGACACTTTAACATGGGTTTGGTCAAGTGATTTCAGATGTTGACTGCCAATTGCAGACAGACGCCCTCTACCACCTTATTCTTCCAGACTAGTATCCCTACTTAAGAAACCAGCCCCGTCCAATCACAAGTGGATCCTTCAGCCCATTCTCTATTCATGTTATTTGGCAGCAATTTGAGAAGCATCATGACCAAGCTTGAATTCATGCAAAGAAAAAAGTAAACATCTCTTTTTTTTTCATGTTCAAGGTGATGTGTATAAAATGTGTTTTTAAGTTAAACTATGAAAGAGATTGATATAAAATTAACAAAGAGGAGACTTTAATCAGAAAAAATAAGTAATATATTTTTGTACAACTATCATAATAATATATTATAGTACAAATGGTCTATTCTAAAATTACACTATTTTCTAAACAATCTCATAAAATATATATATTTACACTATTTATATTCAAACTATGGTCTTCATCTTTGCTGTTATCACAGCATTTCAACTATTGCACACTCTGGCCATCCAGGATTAGAAATGGGTTAATCTAATAGGATTGTCTCATAGGATATGAGACAATCCTACTAGCTTAACCCATTTTATCCCAGTGTCCTCAGTTTTTAGAACATTAAATTCATTTACAAATCACAAGAATTTTTCTTCCAACCGGGCAATATTTGGAAGGTAATTTTATTGATGAATCAATATGGCCTCACTACCTATATATAATAATGGTTTTATATAATGATTTATACCCATTATTTTTTACAGTTTTTTATGCTGTCCTCAAATGAGGACACTGAGTTAAAATGGGTTAAAGCATTGGTTTGTGAATTTGGTGAATTTGATACTCAGTGAGTTCCTGCAGAACCTATTTATCAAGTTTCTCACTTTGCCAATTTTTTTTAGATGGTCCACTATTTTTGAAATGCTAACACCATCTTGCGTTCAGATGAAGTCAAACATAGACAAAGAATGCTGCCACTGGGGCATGTTCACTCCCTTAGTCCACACACACATTCACTCACTCTCTCTCTCTCTCTCTCACACACACACACACACACACAAAAGCACATTTTTATACCTACAGGGTGTGATGAATAAATTGTCTTTTAAATTATGCAAAAATTAAAATAACCCTGATATCTCATGCTAACAGAGAGATTTATTAAAATTGCACAAAAATAACTTGAAATTACAAAAGTGTAAATTCATTTATCAAAATCACCATTGGTTTCAACCGCAACCTCCAGACAACTTTGGAATCTTCTCTGGACGGCTTCTTTGTTTAAATTGATAAATGCTGCCATAAGCCTTGTTTTCAGTTCATCTTGGTGTTATGAGAAGTTTGGTTAGTCTCTCACTCAACTGTAACCCACACATAATAATCAAGGGGGGTAACAGTGTGGGGGGTTAGGTAGATAGATGTAAGTGGTGATGTGGCTGCAGAAATTGTCTGACAGCCATGACTGGGTTGTCCTGCTTGTGTGACATGGTGCAGAGTCCTGTTGCCAGACACAAAACTAAAAATATAAAATAGTAACAATTTACCTATCACACCCTGTAATTTTAATGTCTTTTCCTTTTGTTATATTTGTAGACATACAATTACCTTTGTTAATACATGCATATAACTGCCGTTTGTTTTAAATTCCTTGTTTTGTGTCTACTTATTTTCACCTGGACACACATGACTCTGCTAATATTGTTTGTGGGACAAATGATCCAGGAGCTCATATATATCAACTATAACATGTCAACATTTGCATATCAAAAGTGTTGAATCCCACCATTAAGTTATGACTTATTCCCTGAGCATCATAGAATCCTGCAACTACAGAAAAGTTTTGGAATAAAGGTCTGTAAAAAGTGAATGTAATTTTGATCCAACCTAATAAATTTGGTATTAAGGACTGATTATAAAAATAGTGTATATCAGTCAGTCAGTTAAGGGCCATGCATGATACATGCTCGAGCGATCATGTCCTGAAAGAGACATGACTGACTTGGCAGAAGAGTTTCTCGCAGTAGGTTGCTATTGCTTTCTGCAGTAGACTGGTTGCCAACCAAGGTTATAGAACCTAATTTGTTCTGCTATTTAACCCATAGCTGGAGGGAGAATGAATCAATACCTTTCCCAAAAGTATTTGCATGAAAGTGAATGCAATGAATTTGACTGAAATTTGAACTTGGCTCTCTGATTTCTTGTTTTGAGCTGATATCCACTGCACCACAAATACACAAAAAATGTACATCATAATATATTCACACACTTTCATATGTTTGTAAACATGTTTATCCACACATTAGAAAAATTTGGGTGTTACTGGTTGCTTAATTTGGAACATATTGGCAAAAAAAGCAAAAATATGGTCCTCTTTTTATTCTTAAAATGCAGCAGCTGAAACTAATGTAGAAAAATATGCATTCTATCTCTATTGTATATTCCTTTGCATGGATTAAAATATTAACTCTTTGGAGATGTACTTAAAAAATACAACAAAGTCATTTTTCTAGTGACTGTTTTTAATTAGAATCTTTCGGAATGTATCTTTCCATAAATGTCACAAAAATGCATAGCTTCCTTCCAGGATCTCTTTCCTTGTTAGCTTTTAAAACAAAAATAGTAAAAAAGAATTACTTGCATAAAATAGTATTTTTTTTCAGTGTGTTAAGATGTGGATTTCAGTTATGTTAAAATGAAAGTTCACATACTTAACAAGAAAAACAGAAGTGTTTTTCTAAAAAGGCATTACATGAAAATAGTCACATACTTCACAAGAAAATGGGTCCTCCTTCTCATGTAGTTTCATGTGCTTTCAAATAATAAACTTATGAAAATAAATATCCATATATTTCACAATATTTTTTCTACCTCTTTGGTATGTATACGCATATGCTGATTTAAACTTGTTTTTTGAGAAAATGAAGTGTCACATATTTTGCAAATGTGTGGTTTCTCCCCAGTGTGTGTTCGCATGTGCATTTTCAAAGTGAAACTTCGAGAAAATGCACACCCACATATTTCACAAGAATGTGGTTTCTCTCCGGTATGGGTTCGCAAGTGCATTTTTAAATCGGAATTTCTTGAAAATGCTGATGCACAAAATTTGCATGAGAGGTTTTTCTCTCCTGTGTGGGTTAGCATGTGTTGTGTCACAGCTGATCTCTCTGAAAATGTAGCATTGCATACTTGACAAGAATGTGGTTTCTCTCCAGTATGTGTTCT
Organism: Ascarosepion bandense; assembly: GCA_037127315.1. Classification (NCBI taxonomy): domain Eukaryota; kingdom Metazoa; phylum Mollusca; class Cephalopoda; order Sepiida; family Sepiidae; genus Ascarosepion; species Ascarosepion bandense. The sequence goes on along the minus strand of JBBBDQ010000328.1, from coordinate 4,690,738 downwards.
TTTGTGTCTTTTCAAAGCTGAACTTTGTGAAAAGGTATGTCCACATACATCACAAGAAAATGGTTTCTCTCCAGTATGTGTTCGCTTGTGAGTTTTCAAATGAGAAATATAAGAAAATTTGGCACCACATATTTGACAAGCATATGGTTTTTCTCCAGTGTGTGTTCGCATGTGTGCTTTCAAATATGAACTTTGTAAAAAAGCACATCCACACACTTCACAAGAATATGATTTCTCTCTAGCATGTATATGCATATGTTGATTTAAGCTTGCCTTTTGGGAAAATGCAGAATTGCATATTTTACATGTATATGGTTTTTCTCCAGTGTGCGTTCGCATATGTATTTTTAAAGAAAAACTTCGTGAAAATGCAGCACCACACATTTCACAGGTATGTGGTTTCTCTCCAGTGTGTGTTCGAATGTGCATTTTTAAATCTGAAGTCCTTAAGAATGCATATCCACAAACTTCACATGTAAACATTTTCCCTCCTGTGTGGATGAGTAGGTGTTGTGTCAAAGCAGATCTTTGCGAAAATGTAGCACCACATATTTGACAAGAATGTGGCTTCTCGCCAGTATGGATTTGCTTGTGTCTTTTCAAAGCTGAACTTTGTGAAAATGCACATCCACATGCATCACAAGAAAAGGGTTTCTCTCCTGTGTGTGTACGCTTGTGTGTCTTCAAATGTGAACTGTATAAAAATGCGGAACCACATATTTCACAAGCATATGGTTTCCCGCTAGTATGTATACGCATGTGCTTGTTTAAACTGACTTTATGGGAAAATGCAGAGTCACATATTTTGCAAATGTAGGATTTCTTTCCAGTATGTGTTTGCATGTGTGTTTTCAAAGTTGAAAGTTGTGAAAATCCGGATCCGCACCATTCATCAGAAAGTTGCTTATCAACCGTGTGTGTATGCATGTGGATTTTCAAACTTGAACTCCTTGCAAATGTGGATTCACAAATTTCAGAGATAAATTTCTATTAAGTAGGACCTATGAGTTTTTTCAATTCAATCTCTCAAATAATTTTGATCAGAAATTTTTGTATGAAGAGATTACAGTGTGTAGCCTTGATAATGTGTCTCTAGGATTTTTTTATACAAGTCTTTACATCTCTCTGTCAGATGAATTCAGTTCTCCTCTGTATGGTCTGTAAATGAAGAAAAATATTTTAAAATCATAAAAGTAGATTTTTAATTGCATCAAAAATATCAATGCATGTCGTCATTAATTCATGCATACATTATAATACTGGTCCAGTTTTAGATAGAAATTGTGTTTGGAAAATGATCTGTGAAATAAATTAAAAAATGATAAAAATCAACTTCTGAAGGACTATATTATTCAACTTTGAGCATGTTCACTGTTTTGCAGTTCTCTTGTACAAGAGGGTACTGAAAAGTTCTTAGCTCAACCCATTTCCTAATACCTGAACACATGTCCAAACAGCAGATTTATTTTTCAAAATGGTTGTGAACTTTTCAGCACCCCACTCAGTTTTCAGATAAAATATATGCCAGAGTAACATTGCATAAATATTCTCATTTCAATGAATACATATGTTTCCCCTTCAAAGAGGGACACAGGTTCAGTCCCTGCTAGGACAGATTTTCTTTACTTACTTGAATACACAGGCCAAAAGGTACATTATTTGGCATCCATCAATCTTCAGTCCATGGATCTGCACCCAAAGAATGCAGAGCTGGACAGGATTTTTATGAGAGATTGGCAGTTACCCATGCAGCATGTTTCCCCTCACACTGATGTTGTCCAAGAAAAAAGAAAAGGCTAATACAGCTTGGCCACAGTGTTGTCCCAGGAGTTGCCAGAAATGACATTAACTGTCACAGGGACACCAAATTTGAATTCAGAGTTGTTCTTTTCATAGTCTGGTTGACAACCATGGCTACAGAACCTAGACTGCCCTATTATTTACCAATAGTTGGAGGCTTTTAAATTCAGAGTTTTCCTTCTGCTAGACCAGTTGCCATCCAAGGCTACAGAACTCAGTCTGTCCTACTATTTATCTATAGTTGAGGGGAGGAGAGATGAATTCATATCTTTCCCAATTAAAATTCAAACTTAGCTCTCTGATTACTCAATCCAAGTCAATATTTATTACTCAACTGTGCCTTGATTATTACATACTGTTTAATAAATGAGATTGGTGTTTATTTTGTACCCAAAATGTTAGGAACTTGGTAATCTTCAACTAAAAGCTGACTCCTTAGTAATCTAGCTAACTGCTGACTAATATCATCTGCCTAGTAGTTCTACTGAACTCCAACAGAAGTCTAAAGAACTCCTATGAACTTCCCAAGTACTTCTTCTGTTAACTTCCTGATGATGGTGAAACACTTATTCTGAGGAATAAGTGTTTCCCCATAACACATATCTTATTATTATTCAAACATTTGTATACATTTATTTTTGCTACTGTACTTCATCATATAAAACCCCTTTCACCCCATGTTCTCTGTTCTCAATGTGATACTGTTATTTCTCCTGCATAGCACCAAGAACTTCATTTCTTGCCTTTTATTATGCTAATACAACACCATTCAGTAACCCTCTACATGGAATGGCGCTTGGGCCATGTATTGGGTAAACATTAGTAAAAAAAAAACATGAAAATTTATAGAGGTGATCTTGGTTTGGTTTATTTTGTTTTACAGCATTTTGACTTCAATGAGTTATTTAATGATGACAAGATTTTTAGGGTATGTTCATATAAATAGAACATGTATTCTTTGTAAAAAAATTGGTTTGTAGATCAGGTTTCATTATTAATGTATTTTTGTCAAGAGTCAAATGTATTGCTAGTAATATTTATTTTTTTCTCAAAAATGAATTGCTGATATTTTATAAAAAATGTATTTTTATGCTTTCATAGTGTACTGACTCTAGTTTAATGGTTAAATATTTGCCAGTAGCTGGGACCCTAACAGGTGCTACCACCCCAGGTCAGAGTGAACCTAAGAAGAACAGCAATTAAGAGGTGGTTCCATACTCCTTAAAAACTCCAAATCAGAGGTCTTACTGCCAGATGTTGTTTATCGTTATACCTAGGACATGAGGTGTTCTTGAAAGTGATTAATGTAGAAGGGGTAACATTGAAATTATTAATTCCTTATCATTTTTATTCTACAAGATTTATATTCAACATTAGGTAATACAAGGGTAATAGTGATTTACTAAGCACAGTTCAACTATGGAACAAGGTCAAAAGTATGAAGCCCCAAATGAGAATCAAAGTTACTACTCAGTCATAATTGATCTAGAAAGACATGCTTTCTAAATATTACACTGCATCAAGGTGTCTGAAAAAGGTTTGATATAAGGTAAAATTAACAATCTTGGTTGATGAAGATTTGAGATATTGTCCATCCTGTAAACTTATTTAACCTTTTAGTGCTTTCCATCTACCATATATTTCTGCTTATAAGATGATCTTTTGATAAGACAAGGTAAAAAAAATATAACAAATTTTGTTAATTTATCCTATACCTGTAGTTTAAGGCAAGGGCTTATTGATTATATAAAAATTATGTCATTGGAAATGTTGTTACTGTATCGTTAAAAATTCAAAATAAACAAAATAACAAAAGCAATTTTTCCTACACACATCCACTAAAAGGGAAATCTTTACATTTTATCACACGCTCTCTTGCAAATACTGATTCTTCTCCTTTTCCTATATCTAAGTAGTTACAAACAGCCTGGTGTATTAATGGCCATTTACTTATTATACTTCATCAACAATTACAAAATAACACTAAAAACATTACAATAGTGTACAATACTATACATTCCATTGCCGTGAATGCACTCATTACTTGATGTTTACATTTTCTCAGCTTAGCAAACAGGAATACAAGTTGATTTCGCTGATATGGAATTATTCTTCAAATAGGTAATTTTCTAAGTGTAGCTTAGATGTGGCACAAGGCCGAAAATATTGGACACCCAGTGAGGATCAAACTCACTACTCAATTGTAATGTTTCTATCAAGACAAGCCTGCTAACCATTACACCCTCACGAGGTGCCCCTAGGTAATTTTAATATGAACTTATGTCAGTAACATATAATCTAGAAATGGCTTTATTACTTTTATTTGCAGTTTATTTGATAATGTGAATCTTTTCATGTACGTTATTGGTTATCATACCAAAACCAAAGTTAGTTTAACAACAAACATCACTCAAAATCTAAGGTTTCATTTTTTATAATTTTAGTATAAGATGACCCCCAATTTTTAAAGCTGGTTTTTGGGATTTAAAATTGTTTATACACAGACATATACAGGTAGTTCTTTTGTTGTTTTTTTTTTTTGTTTTTTCAAAGTGTTGGAATCATCCCTATGTTTAATTAATATCGCCAATTTTTACTTAAGCTACAATCTGTTGTTAACTGGAGTAAAGACTGGTTTCTTAATCTTAATGCTTCCAAAACAAAACTAATGTCTATTAATCTCTGAGAGGCTCATTTTTCTGTCTGCCATCAGAGCAGCTGATACTAACCTCCAGGAGAGCAACTTGTTACACTTTCTTGTGATAAGATTCTCAGTTGACATGAAGTGGAAAAACTATATTGAATCTATTGCTAGGTCAGCTGCTAAGAAAATCAGTTCATTGGGTTATGTAAGAAAATTAATCAATTACATATCTATAAGTCGATCATTCATCCATACTTAGAATATTGCTACCACATATGGTCAAGTTTGCTCCTTCTTTATATAGAGATTCTTCATGAAATCTAAAGAAGAATCAGCAATATTATTGGTCCTGACCTGACTTCTTAGCTTTATTCACTTTCCCAACACTGTAAAGTTACTTCCTTATGCCTTTTCTATAAATACTTTCATGGTAATTGTTTGGATGATCTCTTTGCTGTGGTGCCTAGACAGTGGCGATTCTAGTTGGGGGACAGAAGGGTTAAGCCTCCACTCCAATTTCGGCTGGGTCCTTGGTTGGACACCCCCACCATTTTTATAAGCTTCAAAAATTTATGAAACTGATCAGTCTCTGATTTTGATTAGATTTTATCTTCAGCACATTGCCCTCTGTGTTTTCTTTCTCATTTAGCTTTTTAAGGACACAGACAGAGACCAGTTTGAAAGAAAACAAATAAAATAAAACAACCAGATAGATAGAAGCAGACATGCTGTTAGGGAGAGAAAGAGACTTAAGTCATATCTTCATATCTGAAGGAAGATGTTAATTAGAAAAAAAATGTCCCCAATTTGACAAGTAGATACATAGACAGTCAGTGATTTATGGCCAAGTGAAAGAATTGGTCAGAAATTACGCTGCTTGAGTTGCACCCCCCAACTCCTCAGAAAATTCTTGGCCCCTAAGTGCCCCCACCTTTCAGAGTTCCACAATCACCACTGTGCTTAGACTTTATGAATTTAAACATTGTACTAAACTAACAAGGTCTCATCAATTTCAAGTTGAATTGTTAGATATAATCATGAGTTCTCTGCTAACAGTATCATTTCTTATAATTCTCGTGAGTAGAACTCTCTTCCGGCTAGATACTTTCCATCCAACTTTAATCTGCAAAAATTTAAATGCAATGTCACTTGCTAACTAATGTCTTCCTGATTACTCCTTTATTGATCTTGCTCCTTAGTAATGTTTATTTTCTTTAATTCTTTCAGATTCAGTAACCCCTTGTGTTTCAATGGCTTTACTGCCCTAGTTTGGGTAAATTTGATTAAAAAATAAATAAATTAACAATAATTATTGCAGTTATTGAAATAAAAAATGCACTCATTTCTCACTGGGAGAGGTAAGTTATGTGGTCATATGACGCTTCTTGACATCACTCCCCTTAGTGACCCAAGTGCTAGTCACATTACACAGTTGTGAACAGCAATCATTCAAGAAGGTTGTTTCCTTCTGCCTAGGTTGACCAGGCTTAATCTGCCTTTCCTTGCAACTTGCAGGTGTACCACAGCTTGGATAAAGATGAACTCAGGAAAGTTAGGCTAAATCTGCTTATACTTGAAACTTGCAGAATTTGACCATGTTCTGCTGGAACATAGATAAATCCTGCCATGTCCGACTGGGGCAAACAGCTTACAACAGAGCCACTTTGCTGGGATATAGAAATCCAGAGTCATAACAATGGCTTCCCAGATCAGAAGCAACTCCAAACCATATGTAAGACCTTTCCTTTTGTTCCTTCATATACTTTGCTTTGATATATATTTCTACATGTGTGGACACTTGTGTGTATATATATATATATATATATATATATATATATATATATATAGATATATATAATTGATGTATATCATAGTATACAAAAATCGCTGAGAACAAGCGTTCATTTCTTTTGTTCAACTTTCTGCCTTACTGTTACACTGATGACTTAACGACTTAATATTATTTACCCTACCCACATAGGAAAGATATCTACATTTTTTCAATTTTAGTTCGATTATAACAACTGCTAATTAAATTAAAAATAAAACCAATTCCAAAACATTTTACAAGGCATCAATAGAGAAAAATGTTTTAAAATTACACTGACTAAAGAAAAAAGAAAAATGGAGATATAACATATTACTCAATAAATCCCAGGCCTAACTAATAAAACATCTTTTAGGAAAAAATCAACTTTATTCATCAACATAGTCTCTTTCTAGGGTGATACACTAATTCCAATGCTTCTCTAACAATTCGATGCCTCTTTGTAGAGTGATTGGTCTTTGGCCTCAAAATACACCTCAGTTTCAGGTGTCACTTCTTCATTGTAGTTAAATCTCTTTTTCTGGAGCATTCTTTTGAGGTCTTCAAACAACCAGTAATTGCTGGGGCCAGATCTAGAGAATAGGGTGGATGTAAAAGCAATTCAAAGTGCAATTCATGTAGTTTTGCCATCATTGCAATCAACTTGTGACATGGTGCATTGTCTTGATGAAAGATTGCTTTTTTCTTCTTCATTTGTGGCTATTTTTTGGCAATTTCTTCTTTCAAACACAACAATAATGCTATATATTCGCTATTGATGGTTTTTTCCTTTCTCAAGGTAATCAATGAACAAAATACCTTGTGCATCCCAAAATACAGAGGCCAAAAACTTGCCTGTTGATGTTTGCGTCTTTGGTCGCTTTGCATGGCTTTCACCTGCTGCTGTCCACTCAGCTGACTGCCGATTTGACTCCAAAGTGAAGTGGTGGATCTATGTTTCATCTATTCTCATATATTTATGCAAAAACTCTTTTTGTTGGTTTGGAACAGTTGCAAACAATGCTCTGAATCGTTGACGTGTTGTTATTTTTTATCAACTGTGAGCAAACACAGCAACTACTTTGAACACAGCTTTATCATTGACAAATATTCATGCAAAATGGTGAATACACTGCCTTCTGATATATTGAACTCCTCTGCTATCTCATGTAACTTCAATTTACAATCAGCTGAAACGAGTTTGTGGATTCTTTTGGTGTTTTCCAGGACAACTGCCGATTTTGGGCGACCTGAGAATTCAGCATCATTTGTGCTTGCATGACTGCATTTAAAGTCAGTCTACCATCTCTTAACCAGTTTTTGATAGAGCAGAGTCCAAACAACACTTATCAAACCATTGCTTTGCTTGAACAGTAATTTTCCCATAAAAAAGCAATGCTTTATCAACACATGAAATTCAGATTTTTCCATTGTTTTGAAAATTTGCAACAGTAGTTTCACATAAATAACTGTAATTTAACACTAATAATCCAATTGGGCTCAAATTTTGTCATGTGCCATTTGAAGGTTAGTACTTCATAAAAATCATATGGATTTTTTATTAGTGGTGTCATCTATGTATCAGGCTTGGGACTTATTGAGTGTTACTCAGTGACATGCAGAGGTCTGGCAGCACCCAGATTGTGACTGGTGACTCCTATCCCTACCTCAAATGAAATCTCAACAGTATATACTTTATTTCCTTTTGCACAGATCCATTGTTTACAAAGATTTATCACAATCAGAGCAAATGTTTAAATAAGATACATTAACACATTAAACAAATAATATACGCCATTGGAATTTCTGCCCTCCCCAAGGAGTGCTGCCTGGGCCCACAGATCCATTGCTCACCCACCCTTACACATCATTGGATATACTTGATATTTGTTTATTAGAAAGCAATTAAACTAAACAACTGAAATAATCATTTTATTTTGTCTGAATTTTTGGGATGAAGAGTTATCATTATTTAAATAAAGATGAGGACAATTGTTACCCTGACTGATATACACTGTGAGTCACTGAGGAAGGCCGGAAAGCACAGTGACCGAAACGTTGTGATAGAAAACAACAAAGACAAGGACAATAGTCCGAATATAAATATATCGTATATAAAAACTGTAAAAATGTAATGGAAATCATTCAAAACTTCAGTAAATTCCTAAAAAAAATAATGTTAAAAAGAAAAACAATTTTTATGCTAACATGCTCTTTACCTCCACCCCAATAGTTGAGGTGTAATTTCAGTAAAATAAAAAAAAATCAGCTAATTCAGAATAGGTTTAAAAAAACAATAAGTGGCACAAAAAATTAATCCTAGTGCTATTTGTCCGCATGACCACGGAATACGACAATAGATTCGTCTCCCACAGGGGAGCCTCAAGCATGGTGGGGTGTGCTGGCCTCTTGAAACCGAACATTTATTTACTACCACCAAATTCGAGTAAATAAAGAAAAGAAAGGTAAACTATAATGCAACAAAAAACGGATATTTCAACAATATGGTTTTTACTTTTTCTGTAACAAGTCAATTAAAAACTGAATAATGATTAGATAATTTTTTTTATCTGACAAAAAAAAAAAAAAGAAGATTAACGATTGTTTTGTCTTTATTTTTTAATAAAAAAAGGCAAGAAATATAAAATTTTCAAACTTACCTTTAAATTTTGAACGTGTATAACAACACTTAAGTTAAAAACACTAACACTTTTTTCCCAAATGTTCTCTGTACGGATCAAATTGTTAACATTTTTATTTGTTTTTCTCATTAAAACTATTTTTATTTTATTTTATTTTTTGGTAAATTTTCTTTCGTGTTTGTTTAATTCAACAATGTTGAAGCTAAAAGGTCTAGAGCACAAAGAAAGCAGTATTTTTAAAATAGCAAAGATACCCGTGTAAAATGTTCATGCATACGTCAATTGTTTATCTAATGACTTATTGTAGAAATAAATACAAAATCGCTAAGACTTAAACGGTGATGAAAAGCATTTCGTTCCTCATGTAAATAATGCACGATACATTTGCGGATAGAAAATTTGAGATTTTTTTACTCACTTGTTCATGAGAACGATATATATATATATATATATATATATATATATATATATATATAAAGAACAACTTGTTTATTTAATATTTTAAATGGATAACATGTCGAGAACGGGGTAGTTTTAAAATTGAATTATCATTGTGATAAATGCACATACTACCCCAGTTTAAGTGACTAAGTGCCAGTGCATACTAAACCGAACCCCCATACCGAGATGTCAAGCAGAGCCGTAACGCTGGACTTAATGGGCACTTGTTCGGAGGCCCCAATAACATAGGAGCCCCATGCTAAACTGTTTATGTTAAGTGACATGTGTTACAGAAACCCCTTTTTTTGAAAATACTAAAAATAGAAATTACTACAAGTCACGCGTAATGCGATTTAGGAAAGGTTCATTTCATTTGAGTTGGTTCTCAAATAAGAAAGAAAGTTGGAGAATGTCTTCTTTTGACCTAAAAGACAACAGAAATAGCGATGAGACCGCCCACCTATATAAATGGAAGAGCTGGTTTGTCCCGCCAGTTCAGTTCACTTGCATTTCCCCCTTTTTAGGTGCCCCTTGCAAATATGGGGTATTGTGGTGTGTAAAGGATTGGGAAATGATGGATGTGTTCTTTAGGTGATTGTGCAAAAATTGTAATGTGAATGGGTCGTGATAGTGTTTAGCTATGTATAGGATAGTTAAGTGAGAACCAGCCTCTTCCTCTCCCCTTTTCGGCTTTGTGCCACAATTTTTGTAATTTTTTACAAAAAGAAATATTGTTCAGTTCACTTGCAGACAATTTCGCTATCACGGAAAATATCAATGAACTGACCCTGATTCGCCGGTAAAACTCTCTACATCTTTTTATATTTTTTGCCAAGACTACTGTTGACTTTTTGTTGGAGACAATATTATGATTTTTTCTTTTATTTTTTTGTTTGTTTGTTTTTTTTGTTTGTTTTTCGTCTGGTTTGATTTAATTCTTAAATTTTCCCTAAAATGAATCAATATTGTTCTGAATATTTACTTTCAATATATTTATATCTTAATTTTGTAAATAAATTCTCTTTGTTATTATTGTTTTAGTATTGATAATTCTCCTTTTCTTTCGCGCTCTCTCTCTCTCCCTCTATCTTTTCTTTTTTTTTTTTTTAATCATTTCACCCCGAGCAAGGCGGAAACGCCACTGATGTGCAGGGGGCTACATAAATGTAAAAAGATTACTTAGAAAAGAGTGATGAGTACAAACTAGTTAGAAAGGAACAATAGAAAGCTGAGAAAGCGTGTGCGATGACAGATACATAGGTGGAGAGAAAGGGAAGGTTATACGGGGGTGGGGAGAGAGCTAGAGTCCAGTGGTTAGTAGATGAGTATTGACTTTGCATTTCAATTTCTGGAGGTTGTAGCCGTCAGGAAAGCAAGAATACAGGAGCGAGTTCCACAGGCGGGAAGTGCGAGAGAAGAAGCTGCAGGAGTAGAATTGTCGTCTGCATTTGGCTAACCTGACTGTGAATGGGTGGGACCCAGTTGCCAGTCTGGTTGCACGAGTAAACACCTGTTGAGGAGGCATCAGTGACTTAAGTTCGTCTGAGCAGAAGCCATGAAAGTATTTATAGAACAGACAAAGGGAGGCCACATTTCGACGATGGGGAAGTGGCTGCAGTCGAGCCGCCAGATCAGTACCTATCACATTACAAACTCTCCTTTGGAGCCTGTCAAGAACACTGACGAGAACGGGAGGGGCACCTGACCATAAATGGCAGCAGTACTCCATGCACGGACGGATGGTTGACTTGTATATATGCAATCTATCGCAACCGTGGCAAAATGGGAGCTCATTCTAAGCTTTGATGTTCATTTCAAAACCAAAACAACAATTCAGCTGTCTTAACTGAAAGAATTAATTTTTTTATTCGATGTTCTTTTCACAACAACAACAAAGAAAGTAATTCATATTTTTCTTCAGATGTTTTTATAAAATTTACTTTGTATTTGTGTTTGTTTAAAAATATCATTTTCTGTTGAGGACTTTTTTATCCAATTTGGATGAAGATTTTCACTTATTAAAAAAAAATCAGAGTTATTGCAAATAGCTACATATTTTGTTTTAAACATTAATACAAATATAAAACAAAATACAGAAGGAATGTTAGACCTACTATAGTACTATTAATATCAATGATATGATTGATGACTACATTGTATATGAACCCAGTTATCGGGCAATGCAAAGATTATTAGTGATTTAACATTAAATTCAATCAAAACATTGAACACTTATACGATAAGATGTAGAAGTTATTTATGATTATGAATTTATGATGCAGTACTAATTACCAGGTATTGATACATTCTGAATGTATGAATAGATAAACCTTTTAATTGTGCAAGTTGAGAAAAGTGTTGAATGTAATCTTGTACACCTATACATAGATGAGGCTAGATCATTTCCAGACACCTTGGTTATGCCACTGTTATAATCTTCCTAAAACCAGATCCTTTTCTGATTCTGGTTACACAAATTTCTACCACTGACCGAATGTGAACACTCCGAAACCCAAAGATGAACAAAGAACTTCATGAACTGTGCATAGGTTCTGCACATAGCTTCCGTTTTCACTTACATACCGAAAGAAAAATACAATCCACCAATAGCATCCACTACCGTCTAAAGAAACAAAGGAAAATTGAAGCCGACCCGAGCCTAAGACAAGGATATAAAAACCCATGAAAGTGACTTCTTCGACAGTCGGTTGGAACACCAGCCACGATTCACAACGCTCGTCGACAGTGACCTTCCATCTCCAATGACACTTGCTGAAGGCCATAGCCAGAGTAATTCACAACTCACCCTCTTTCTCCTGCTGTACACGTTTGTGTACGACTTTTTATGACTCTACTTATCTCTTTCTTTCAACGAGAGACATTCACACCAATTTACCATTTTACAATTTACCACGTATTTTTTGTTAATACAATTATTAATTTCCTTAACCTCCGTTGTTTCTGCTTTGTTCTACCACCATACGCTTAATATTACACCACAAAGTTAGATCTAAGTCTTGTCCGGCAGTTTTTTTTTTGTTTTTTTTTTGTGTGAATCAGCACAAAATAGAGAGTTTGTATTTAAAAAAAAAAACTGTTTGTATATTTAAAGGAAGGACATGTTCATTATGGAAGTAGAATGTTTAAATATTTAGGTCTTGTTGCAAACACCCTTATTTAATATAATCATGCATCGTGACGAGGGATTAAATACTAAATATTTAGATTACCAGTGGAATAACTCTTTCAATAGAAATGAAATGTAATGTTTTAAGTGGAGCACCAAAAAAGATACAGAGAAGAGAAGGATACTGGATTGCATGCTACTCAATCAGTTTGCCATCTATGTTGCCGGTGCTGAAAAAAAAAACCTGAATTTAGTGGGAGTAAAAATCAGCAGAGTATTGTTGTAGCTGCCGCCATGCACCATTTGTTGCCAAACCTTAATGTAAAATCAGAAGGTTCGTTTTCTCGCCGAAGCCAGCCCTGTATTCTTGACCGGCGGCCTTGTCACCCCCTTAGAACAATGTTGACAGAAATATAGTTCCTTATATTTCAGGACAACGTAAAACAATTCTTCTTCTTCTTCTATGTGCCCTGTCCCTTCAGGACGTAGGCGATCATGGCTCTCCACGTCTCCCTATCCCTTGTGGCTCTTAGTATGTTTGCTCCTGTTGCTCCTGACAACCCCCGTTCCGTCATCCACCTGATCAGACCCTGCAAATATGTTATCCGCTGCCTTCCTCTGTCTCTCCTTCCTTCTATCTGACCAGTCAGTACCAGGTTCTCCAGGCTCTCCTTCCTCATTGCATGTCCCAAGAACTTAAGTTGCCTCTTCCTGATGCTCAGCATCAATTTCCTTTTTGTTGCCATTCTTTCTAACACCTCGTCGATACAAAGAAGAGATACAAAAGATACAGAGAAGAGAAGGATACTGGATTGCATGCTACTCAGTCAGTTTGCCATCTATGTTGCCGGTGCTGAACAAAAAAAAAACCTGAATTTAGTGGGAGTAAAAATCAGCAGAGTGTTGTTGTTGAGGTCTAAATAGAAAGTATGAAACGGAAACAGTAAATTTAGGATAAATTAAGTAAAAATATAACAAGTAAGCTGTTTTTACGGCAACCTTTTCTAGAACCTAGGATTTTTGGCCTCTGCGTAAGAAATACAAACCTACTTAAAAGTCTTTTGGATTGAGACCTTCTAAGATGTCAGATGTAAATTTGTTATCTGCAATGGCAGCACATTCGTTTTCAGTACTGTTAGGGAGTAACTATCTCAATTGCCATAGACCACACGAGGTGCCAACGAGGTAATTAACATTTTTCCATTCACTTTCCAGCAAACCCTAAATAAATTTTATAGTTAATGGAATTTAATTCTTCTAAAGTTTTATTACCTTTTAGACCCTTTCTTAATTTGTGAAAATGTATTGCTTTGGCGACGCAAACGATTCCTGTTGATTTATTTAAACACTTGTTATAATTTCCCTTGTTTTGTTATAACTATTTATGTAAATTCCATTGTTTATTTCTTTATTTTTTCGGATTTTGTAATTAACTATCCTTGTGTACATTCTTCCTCCATGTGCTCATGTTATTTGTTTGTCTTAATTGAAGTTTTCACAGCTGCACAAGTATTGTAAAGGAAATAAAATCTTTTACAATATATACCCGCAATTGTCAGTTCTCTCACGCATGTTTCATGTGGCAATGGCAATTACAGTTGTCTACAGACTGTAAAATTCTTTGACTTTTCAGTATCTGCATTCATTTTTTGCTGGTTCTACTCGTCGCTGAAATGTATTGACATCACCTCCAGGAATAGATTTTGTAGTCAAGCGTCTGTATGACACACGATGGTCAGCACATTTTGCTGCTGTTTATGTTATGGAGGTTTTGAGAAAATGAAACATGCACTGAAATCTCTATCAGCTAACAACGACCAGCAACTGAATACAAGGCGAGAAGCAGGAGAGTTGAGCAAAAAATGAAAAACATGGAAACAATCTTTCTTCCAATTCTTTTTGGAATGACATGATAGAAAAGATTAACAAAATAAGCAAAGTCCTGCATTCAAAAGATGTGAACATCCTTGTTGCCACGAATCTTCTTGAGTCTATGAAATCACTAGCAGTATAGCCCGGCGTTGCTCGGGTGTAATGAAAACTTATATATACATATATATATATATATATATATTATCGATTTTCTGCACTATTGTAAGAACTGCAACCTTGAAACTTCTGAATATCGTTTCTTATGTCTTTGTCTATGAGTGTATCAAATTTGATTAAAATCGGACCACTCCTTCTATAACCCGATTTTTTCGATTATCGATTTTCGATATTTATCGGAGTACCTCGACACAAAACCTAGCTAAGAACACTCGCAGATGCTTATAGTACAAATGTGTAAATTTTCAAGAAAATTTCAGAGTCTATAAGTAACGGATACACACACACAGTCAAAGTTCCTTTTATAAATAAGTTTAGATATCTTCAAGAAATTAAAAACAAATTTAGTGAACTTGAATTCAAAGCCAGATTTATGTGTCCAGATAAAGATTATAGTGATTGGGAAAAAAATATAACGAAAAAAGGAAGTGTGCGTCTTAATACCTATGATGGATCGGCAGAAAATGTTCTTCTCAGTAAAATCGAAAAGTTCAAGGTGTAAACTTTCCTCCCTATTCTGGACAAACTAACCTTTGAACTTACAAAACGTACAGAGACTTATTCACAGACTGAAAACCTGTTTTCTTTCTTCAATGAATTGAAAACCATTGCTTCTGATGTACTAAAGAAAAAGTGTGAACATCTGACTAATATTTGTCACAAAAACCTGAATTATGATGACCTTTTAAATGAATGTGAGCATCTCAGGTATATATGGCCCTTGATGAAATCTGTGAGAATTTCCCTGCACTGTACAGAAAAATAATTTCGAACAATTTGAAATCTGCATTCCAGAGTGCTGAAATTGCACTCAGTGTGTTTATGTGCTTGATGGTGGCCAACAGAAGAACGTTCTTTTTCATGACTGAAAATTATTAAAACAATCTACTTCGTAACACAATTTGGCAGCATCGTTTGAACTGGTTTTCACTGATAGCGGGTTGTTTATCTATTCTTTTCTGGTTGTAGTAGGATTCCGTTCTAGCGAAGGGTAATTGTATACAATTGCAGGTTAACGGAATTTGGCCTTGTGGAAGATAGCCCATTATAAGTCATAAAATGATTATAAAATCAAGAAAGGTAATTTGCTTATAAAATAACATTTATATATACACATGTCAATTAATGTTTTACAATTAAAGTAATGCTTGAAGGATAGGTTCAACGGAGGTTAAAGTGTTCATGACAAATAATAATACTGAAAAAGATAATTAGTGCTTAGGAATGTGAAGGCGTCTTGTAGGTAAGGAATGTTCATTTTGAAGTTGCCACTTCTAGGGTCCGTAAGTCAGTAAGTTGGTTTGTGAGGAAACAGTCTTTGAAGTAGTCGCTCCTGAGGTCAGTAAGTACTTTTGAGACAGTGAAGAAGTGAAGAGAGCCGCTCGACTTAAGTCAAGGGGATATTAATTACATTCTTCTACTTGGTTGGTCTCTGCGTCAGTCTGTCTGACGATGCTTTGTGTCTCCGCTTTTTATATCTGCTTTTTGGATCCAAAGCAGCTCGTTTGAGATTTCATACTTGTATTTGATTTTGGGCTTCCCATTGGCTGGTAAATAAAATTCGCGTAGGCTCGCGAAATGGAAATTTGATATTTGATTAATTTTTATTTTTCAACCGGAACATCTGCGCGAATACACCTGCGCAGAGATGATTTTTGTTCAATTGCTTTTTGGTTGTTATAGAGCAAACATCCGGCCCCTCGCTTTTGCTCGGTATCACCACACACTCATGTGCATAGAAAATCACATCCTAATTCTGAAGAGTAAGACCACTGATTTCAAGCCAATAATAAAGCAATCCTCTGAAAAGAAATGTTTGTTATTATAAGTTTGTAGTAATTTCAAACTGTGTCATCAAATCTGAGGGGTTTACTAATTATCATGTTTGTCTATATTTCTGAGATGAGGTATTATTTACATTATTCGGACTATTGTCCTCATCTTTGTTGCCATTTGTACGACGCTTCAGCCTTCTTCAGGTGTTAGGAATTTCGAATCGAACCCTTTATTACAATCACTTAGGTATATCATCCTCATTCCTTGCGTAGAACCTCTTTTGGTAGTCATGAGTTATCTCCCTCTAAGTTACTTGTTCACCACTGCTGTAGCCTGGTATTGAACTCACAATTATTTGGGTTAACTCACAGGAACTAACCAACAAAGATGAGGACAATAGTCCGAATAATGTAAATAGTGTATCATTGTGTTTTTCAAGCCTTGTGTATTGTTCAAATGTTTATCATATTGATTAATTACTGCTGTACAGTATCTTTTTAATGTTTTAACACTAATTTTGTTTAAGTGCCAATAGAATAAATATGTTTATTATTAACGACCATTTACTTTTTATTCCTGTTAATGGTTGTCCTAGGTGCTCCAGCACACTGGTTTACCCAGGAGATCTCTAAGACGGCTCTATGCTGGGAACTGACAACCAACTTGATGAAAACCTGATAACTCTGAATAAAATTTGTAAGCTGTCGGGAGAAAGCGGAGAGACGAGTTCGGATTCCAGTTGAATTCGTTTCATTCACATATGCACGAATCAATCAGTTAAGTGCCATACGTGATACGCGCTTGGGTGATCATGTCTAGAAAGAGACATATGACTGACTGGTTATCCCACAGTAGTTTGCCATTACTTTCTGCGGTAGACTGGTTGCCAGCCAAAGCTACAGAACCCAATCTGTCCTGTTAGCCCATAACTAAATGGAAGAGTCAGATTAATGATTAATACCTTTCCAATGGTATGTGCGCGTAAGTGAATGCAACGAATTCATCTGGAATTCGAACTCGGCTCCCCGATTTCTCGTATCCACTTCACCACAACGCACATCCTTAGGAAAAGTATGATAGATCCATCTCTTTTCCCTCTAACTATGGGTTGAATAACAGTAACACTAAACAGAATAGATTGTGTTCTAACCTTGGTTGGCAACCGGTGTACAGCAAAAAGTAATGGCAACATACTACGAGAAATTTTCTGCCTGGTCAGTCATGTCTATTTCGAGACATGATCGTCTAACCGTGCATTACATATGGCAATTTAACTGACTGAATGAGTTTTTCATCATGTGTACTTTACTATTTTACTACTGCTGATGTGCGTTGTGGTGCGGTAGATATCGACACGGAACAACAAATCGGGGAGCCGAGTTCAAATTCCAGTTGAATTCGTTGCATTCACTTACGGGCAAATACCCTTTGGGAAAGGTATTAATTGGTCTCTTCCTTCCAGTTATGGGTTAAATAATAGGACAGATTGGGTTCTATAGACTTGGCTGGCAACCAGTCTACCGCAGAAAGCAACGGCAACCTACTGTGGGATAATCTTCTGCCTAGTCAGTCATGTCTCTTTCGAGACATGATCGCCCAAAGCGTTTATCACGTATGGCACTTAACTGACTGACTTTTTATTACTAACAACTGGTTAAATTAAAAACAATTATCAATTTAACTTTGACCATGAGCATAAAATAAATAAAAAAAATGTTTTTAAACTAAAATTGAATTAAAAAATTGTCGGATTACTTTATAACATTTTAGAGACTTCAAGTTTTTTTTTTCTTTTTTTAGTTTTTAATTTTAATTTTAAAAGTCTTTAATTTTATTTTTAAACGACCTTTGAACAGGTCATCGAAATTATCATCATTGAGAAATGCAGAATTTTATAAATTATTTAAATTTATTATTAAGTGTTAAATTTATTCTATAATTATAATGTTTAAATTTCTATATATGATTTTTTTATTTTGTTACTCATCACTTCTGTCTCTAATTCCTGATCTTTTTTACTTGAAAAAAAGACGCTCATTTGTTTGTTTTCACAAGGAACTTGTTGTTGTTTAACACCGTTTAATGATTTTTGTAATTTCTGCCTTTTAACGAAACATTTTTATCTGAGATAATAATTTCTGTTCCAGCTATTTTTTTGTTATGTTTTTCCTTCAACATCACTAGGACTAAAAAAGGAACAAAAAATGGCATAAAACTTAGAAATCCTAAGAAAACGCCCTCAAGAAATATATAAACTTATAAACAAACACGAATAATACAATAGGTAAGTATATCACCTGCTTCGGGTAACAAAGTAATGGGATTATTTCAAGAAAAATTTAATTAAATCTATTTTTGTCGTTGAAAAAATGTAGCTTCGTGATATTGCCATAGGCAGACCACCACGTTTAATTTCGTTGTTTTTCTTATTTTTTATTTTTTTTACTTTTTTCAGCGCAGTTCTATCGATTACCTTTTAGCTTTACAAAACAAATTTTGAAAAATTTCAATATTTTAAACGTTTTCGGGGTTGGGGGATCAGTTTCTCATACAACGTTATAGTAAATAAATCGAGCTTCCATTTTGAAACAATTGCCGGTACAACACTCTCGCCACCTGTAAATTTGTTCATTATCAAATTCTTTGGACTTTTTTTCAGTGCAATATTATCTTTTACACCTTAAACTTTACGAATGACAAAAGATTTTAGCAAAAATTTCAATATTTAAACAATTTTAAGGGGGCGGGACCAGTTTCTCATGGAGGATCGATTTATTTACTTTTAACGTTGTATGAGAAACTGCCTCCACAAAATTTGTTTAAATTGTAATTTTTCAAAGTCTTTTTTGATAATCGGAAAGTTTAAGTAACGCTCGATAGGACTGCGCTGAAAAAATTAAAGATAAAAAAAATTTAAAAATAACGAAATTAAACGTGGTGGTAGTCTGCTTCAGGTCCGCCACCATTGATCTGACAAAATAATAAATCTCTCTCTATTTTTTATCTTAATTTTGGGCGAGTTCTTTTTTTTTTTTTTTTTTTACATTTTTTTGTCATAAAATAAAAAATATATGCATTCTAAATATTTTTGGGATTTACTTATTATCGGTATTTTTTTTATTAGTAAATAATTAAAAGTATTCACTAATATAACAAAAAAATAAAAAATCCTAATAAATATTTTCACATTTATTTTTTTTGAAAATTAATTAAATACTTGCTTTTGTATTAATTTTTTACTTAATTTTTTTAAGTTAATACTTTCATAAAAAAAAAGTCTATATTGATAAAAAACAAAAAGTGTTTCTACATACATCTAAAAAAACTTTTTAAAAAGAGCATATCATGATGAAAAACATGCCAAAAACTTGATAAGAATAAAGTTTTATTTTCAAATTGTTTAAGAGTTAGGAAAGACGAAAGTATTTTTTATTATCTTTATTTTTTTTTTTTTAATCCTTTCCAGTTCATTCAAAATTTTGGTTTAAAAATCTTGTTTCTCTTATGCCAGCAAGTGGATCAAAGATTTGTAGAAGAAATTCAGCATAATTTTTCTTGGTAAAATTCACATTGTTTTGGAAGTTCTTGCAAAAGTCAAATAATTGTAGGATTTTAATGAAATTTTCATGAATTATTCAGAAATAAATGAAATTAAAATTTTTTTTAGAAAATCTTGGCAAATATATATATATATATATATATATATATATATATATACACACACACACACACAAAATCTGTTAACCCCCACGTGAAATTTCAAGAAATTAAAATTTCTCCAGTTTCATATTTATATTGGTTAAAAGCAAGATGGACACTTTGGAGGATTTAAATTCTTAATTTGTTTTTGTCAAACGGAAACACCATTTACCAAAAATCTCTGAATCATAAAAAATGCTATAAAACTATAAAAAGCTTTTAATTGCTTTTATAAATGAGGTATATTATGGACACTATCTTCTTAAGAAAATAATTTTTTCAATGAATAAGGAATTTTTACAAGATATGTTTTCATTTTGTTTTTTTTTTCATTTTAATTAGAATGATTTATTAAGTTTGAAATCTTTTAAAATTTTGTATTAATTTCATCCTGTTAGGTGATATTATTAAGTAAAATTATATTTACTAATCATAAATACTAACACTTAAACACCAATATTTTAAAAAGAAATTTAAATTTTGTTTTGTATGTGTATAAATATGAAGACCATACACAACATTACCAGAAAATAAGAATGATAACTATAGTAAGTTTTAAAAAAACAAAAAATCAATTTCAATAAAATATTTGATTATGGGGAATATTTTCTAAAATTTTAAAGATTACTGAGGACTTAAAAATTATATATAAAAGGGGCTTTCATTATATACAATTCTAATACCACTGTAGAACAGTATTAGATTAGCATCAAGCTGTCAAACATGTCAAAAGCTTAAATAAACACCTACCACTGTATTAAAACAATGATTTTTGCAAAATTTTAAACATAATTTTATTTCAAACAAATATTATTTATGTTTGAATTAACTAAAATCTCTTAAATAAAGTTGTAAAAAATTCATTTTTAATTTTAGAATATTTTGCAATAAACATGGGATAAAAAAAAAACTGGTAAAATTAAATCTTTTAGCAAAAACAAAAAAAAAATCCTTCCAGCTTAATGAAAATATTAAATTTAATCATTTAATAGTAAAAAAAACAAACTTTTGGCTTTTCTACTTAATAATAACATAAACATTTTGACAATAAAGCTTTGTTTTTTTCAATATTTTTGACATAAAAAATGCAACTCTAATTAATAGAGAAAATAATTCACTAAAACTAAAATGTCTAGAAAATTTTTAATCGCTTGTTCATTCATTCATAAATTTACATTTGAGTTCTTACATTTCACCGGTCCTGAGTATGACGGTAAACTGCATCCGGCAGCAAGGCTTCCGATTGGGAGGTTGTGAGGAGTATGAAACCACCTCTTAATTGCTGTTGTTCCCAGGTCCACCCTGATCTGAAGTGGTAGTACCTGTTAGGGTCCTAGCTATGGGCAAATAGTTAACCCCCACCCAAACTTGAGTGTAAAAATGCACTTTTATAGAAATATATGCATAAAAGGACTTTTATAGAAGGATATACATTTTTGAAGGAAAAAAAAACTATTACCAGCAATACATTTTTTAATACAAAACTGGAAGACATCCTCAATTTTTTAAAATAATAAAAAGATATAAAAAAAATTTAATCAAAATCTGACTAAATCAACCTTCTCACTATAACTGAACATTAAAAAAAATCCTTTAAAACCCCACCTTTTTGGCATTAAACAACCCACAGAGGTGTTGATATGCTGTTAAACAAAACTCAAACAAATTACATTTCACCATTCTTGGCAGATTTTCTGTGATCACAATATGGAATATTTAATAACAAAAGCGATGGAAACAAAAATAATCTAAATAGAATTGGCTAGATACTAATACTTGAAACACATAAAGTTTTTTTTTATAAATTGTAAATTTCCAGTGTATCTTGTTCATGACATGTGTAGCCCCATCATCATGAACAAACCTAGTCCAATGAAGCCTTAAAGAACAAAATGAGTCACTCAAAAACTTTTCCTACTTTGTCAGACATCTTTCCTCCAAAATAGTTTTTGATATATAAAAATTTATATATCATTGTTCAATAAAGAAAAATAAACCTTTAATGTCATATTAATCCTTAAATTAATAATGTCATATTCAACCATTAAATTAAGAATTACAAGAATTATCAGGAAAACCATGAAAATTTCATGGGTACTGGTACTTCTAGTATAAAATAATAACTAGAAATCCTAATCTTTTCCTACTGGTGAGCTGAATTCATATTTTCCCAAGAGTATTTGTGCAAAAGTTAATGAAAAGATCATGGATAGTATTTGAATTCCTTATACTACTCTCACTTTCTCAGCTGGTAACCACAATGTGTGCACACACACACACATACACACACACACACACACACACACACATACACACACACGCACACACACACACATACACACACACACGCACACACACATACACACACACGCACACACACACACACACACACACACACCACACACACACACACACACACACACACAATCATAGGGCACAATGAATAAATTGTCGTCTAAATTATGCAGAAATGAAAATAACATGGACATCTCATTTTAACAGATATATTTACCAAATTTATACCAAAATATCTTGAAATACTAAAGAGTAAATTTACTTAATAAAATCTTCGTTGGCTTCAACTGCAGCCTCCAGAGGACTTTGAAACCTCTTGCATCTCTTTTGGAGCAATTTTATTGAAAGGATTTACTCGTTAGTATTCCAACATATTTTGTGTAGTTTTGGTAAATATATCTATTAAAATGAGATGTCAGTATCATTTTCATTTTTGTGCAATTTAGACAACAATTCATCCATCACACCATATATATATATACATATTTATATATATTATAAGGAAGTGAAAGAACAGGTAGATTAAAACCCACTGTTCATACATTTACTTTTCTAAACATGAACATTTTTGTGTAGTGATATAATGCTATATTGTAACAACAAAATTACAATATTAACCTCTACTATGTATTGAGGTTAATATTGTAATTTTGTTATAACAATATAGCATTATATCACTACACAAAAATGTTCATGTTTCAGAACAATGCTGTTCTTCTTTAGGTGATTTTTAAAAATAAATGTTGAAAATGATTTATTTAGAAGATATAAGATGAATTGATGGTTATTTAGAAAATTTAGGAGTGGTAGTTGAGGAATATGCTTGTAGGTGTGTCAATACTGTTCAATCCAAAATGAGAATTAAGTGAAACTATGAAGTCAAAGATTTGACTCACAAAAGAAAACAAAGTAACCTGATGACACTTTTTAATGTTGTCTGGATCAGTTACATAGTGGGACCATATATTATTTAGATGAGTAGACAATAATTTTTAACAGCAAGTTGGATTTTAGGTTTTTTAACATTTGATTTTGCACTATCTTATGAGTTAAAAAGGCTGGAATGTTTAGGTTAGAATTAGAATTAAATAATTGTTATAATAAGGTATATTGTAGTTAAGAAAACCAAATAAGTATTGTGTGAGCCATTTATCTTTAGTAAAATAATTTTTCATTTTTAAGTTATATTGGAATATGTTATAAATAAACAGTTGTAATTAATTAAATTTTAGAGAAAAATATTTTCAATATTTACATAAAACTGTCAATTCATCCCTACGAGTCAATAGTACTTTATTTTTAGGGAACCTTAAAATCTGAAGCTTTTCATTCAGGAACAAAGGGCAGATGTTGTACAATGACTTACAGATTCTTGTTTTTTCTAGAATTTTCCATTTTACTTTAGGAGTTTTGTTTGTATCTTTTAACTTGCAAAAAGGAATGTTTGGTTTCTGTTGTGGATTCTGAGTGAGGAACCACACAAAATAATGAGCAACAAAACAAATATGGAGATAGAAAAGTAAGTTATATTGAACGTAATATACAAACTTGAATGCAGGTTAGTAAATCCAGAAATACTATTAGTAAGAAATAAGTATATACAAGTCTTGAAGTGAAGTCATTGAAAATAGTATATCCGTGTATATTATTCTAGCTGAGTGAAGTTCAGAGCTAGTCTGACTTTTGATGCGGTAATCTCTGAATAACTTTGGTATCTCTCGGTAACTTACGATAACTAGCACGGATCTCTATGAATACTCTCTTTATGGCAGCAACTGCTGTTCTCTCTATGGCAGGAGTATATGTATACTCAGTCAAATCCATTATCATATACAAAGGGGAGATTCCACAACAGTTTCTGTACTTGGTATTTTTTAAGGAAGTTAAATGCAAATACTAACACTACTTAAATGGGTTCTTAGTAGATCCAATGTAAACTTTTTTAATAGTTGGGTTTTCATTTGATGTTATAGTACATTGGTACACAATAGAATTTGTCAGACACCTATTTTCCAGTGGGCAATTGTTAAGATTTCGACAATTACATAAATTTGTATTGTTATTTTCATCGGCTTGGAACGAGAAGCCAGGAAGCCGAGTTTGAATTCCAGTTGAATCCATTGTATTCACTTATGCACAAATACCTTTTGGAAAGGTATTAATTCGTCTCTTTCTTCCAGTTATGGGTTAAATAGGACAGATTGGGTTCTATAGCCTTGGTTGGCAATCAGTCTACCGCAGAAAGCAATGGCAACCTACTGTGGGATAATCTTCTGCCCAGTCAGTCATGTCTCTTTCGAGACATGATCACCCAAGCATGTATCACGTATGGCAATTAACTGATTGTTACTTTGATTTACATGCTGATTTAAAATTTTATTATTATGATTTTTAATTTTTTTCTAGATTATTTGTACAACGAGAATCTAATTTAAGGGTATTTTTATTAAAAACTTTACTTGGAGGGTTATTACTAGGGAAATGTTTCTAAATTAGATTGAGGAAATTCAGACCTAACTTAGTGTAAACCATTTGGTTAAAAGTGGGTGTATACCAAATGATTTTCCTATTTCTATTTTTCCTTTTATAGTCATGTTTTTTATGTATTTTATATCATGGCTTTTATAGCCATTATTCCTTAGAGCATTATTATAAAAATGTCTATGTTTATAAAATATTTCTTTACTAGAAGAGTTTTTACTAATTCTGTATTCTATGGAGGAGGGTACATGTTTGATTAGACTTGGGGAGGTGATTAGATTTTGAGTGAAAGTATAATGGATATTCGTTAGCCATGTAGTTGCTGTAGCCAGGTATTGAACTTGCAACTCATGTCACTATAACTAACCAACACCTATATCCACTGGGCTATGTGTCTTTGAGGATATCAGTGTATGAATTTTAGCTTTTAGTTGAGTTACAGGGTGATAACTACATGGCATCCAGAAGTGGCATCTCACATAGAATAAGAATGATATACCCCAGTGCTTGAAATAAAGGGTTTGGTTAAAAATTCCTAGCACCTGAAGAAGACCAGAGAGGACAAATGGCTGAAACACCATTAACATCACAATAAAAATGAGAACAGTTCAAACAGTGTAAATATCTTGATTTGTTGGGTTTGTCAGGAAAGTCTGCTTTCCTATTTTTAAATATTTTACAAGCCATTTGTTTCATATTGAACATGAAATATTTAAAGTATTGGAGGAGCTTAAAAATATTTTCAATGATCTATTTAGTGTTCATCATCTTACTGTCTGTTGGTTTGCTTGACAGCAAGATGATCAAATTTCAAATCTAAATTGTTTGTCCATTTTTAAATACAACTGGGAATTCAGTTTGAATAAAGGAGGAGTCATGAAAATAGCTTTATATTTCAGCTTATATACTCTTTTCCTATTATCTAGGTATTATTGCCAGACAGATGTCCATTTCAATTTCATTCAGACTGCTCAATGTTTGCTTGTGTATTTTAATTCACCAACAGACTGAAGAATATTTCTATGATATTTTGAAACAATTTCTGTCAGTCATTGTTCTCTCCATGGTGTTCATCTCCATTGTTCTCTCCATGGTGTTCATCCCCATTGTTCTCTCCATGGTGTTCATCCCCATTGTTCTCTCCATGGTGTTCATCCCCATTGTTCTCTCCATGGTGTTCATCCCCATTGTTCTCTCCATGGTGTTCATCTCCATTGTTCTCTCCATGGTGTTCATCCCCATTGTTCTCTCCATGGTGTTCATCTCCATTGTTCTCTCCATGGTGTTCATCAAGTGCTTGTTCATCCAGTTAATCTTCATGAAATTTCAAACTGATTTTTTTTATTTTAACCTACAGACGTAGATCGTTTCTGTCCCACTGACCATGCCTGTGAATAAATTCCCTAAAGGTGACTCAGATTGACAAGATTCTGATAAAGGCCAGAGGACACAAATCGCATCTACCTCCCATTAGCATTGGACAGGCTAGCCTCCCAGAGAGTAAAATACTACGCCTCCTTGGCCTTACACTCTCAGTGGACCTCAAATGGAATGACTATATTGAATCCATTGCCAAATCTGCTGCTATGAAAGTGGGCTCCCTGTGCAGGGCCCGGAAATTTTTCCCACCTGAAACTATTCTGCACATATACAAATCTACCATCCGCCCGTGTATTGAATATTGCTGCCATATCTGGTCGGGTGCCCCTGCTGCTCTCCTTGGGCTTCTTGACAAAATACAAAGGAGGATCTGTAACGTGGTTGATACTGACTTGGCAGACCGGCTGCAGCCGCTCTCACACCGGCGTGATGTAGCTTCCCTGTGCCTCTTCTACAAGTACTTTCATGGCTTCTGCTCCGATGAGCTTAGATCACTGGTGCCGCCTAAGCACGAATTTACACGAGATACTAGATTAGCAACTAGGTCCCACCCTTTTACAGTTAAACAAATAAGATGTAACCGTAAATTCTACTCCAACAGCTTCTTTTCTCGCGCTTCCCGCCTGTGGAACTCCCTTCCACAAGTCTGCTTTCCCGACAGTTACAATCTCCAGGTGTTTAAATGTAGGGTCAATAGACACCTCCTATCACACTAACTCCCAACTATTCTCACAACACTCTCATCTACCCAACCCTCATTCTCGGTATCCTCACCCGCCTATCACCCACCCTCTGTTATTTCCTATATTTAATCAGCCTTTCTCCACTCTACGTAGCCCCCTGCACAGTAGTGGCAATGACTTGCCTTGCTCGGGGTGAAACGCTTATAAAAAAAAAAAAAAAAAAAATTTTAACAACAAAGATGGAGACAGTTGATTGTGTGTAAATAATGTAAATATTTTTAGCCAATTTTAAAAATGATTGTATTCTTTACTAAATAATTTCTGTAATGCTCAATAAAATTTTATAATTATATGAGGCATTTTATTTCTTTTTTTTAGGGTTTAAAAATATACATTGTATATGTGCATGCAAACTGATAGAGAGCATGGTGTGATCAGAGAATCATCTTTTCTTTTATAATATAGAGTAGGCACTTCCACTAATTTTTGATACCTAATGTTTGAAATGAATTTTTAAAAATGAAAAATCCTTCTTGAAGCTTTCTTTTTAACTTTAATTGAAAGCTAAATGACTAAATTTACTATTTCTAGTAAGCAAAATACTCTAGCACATTTCAAACAGAAATTATATTGATTGAAATCAACTTTTTTGGTTACTTTTATTTAAAATAATTGAAATTAGACTTTTTCACACATTTGTAAAGAAAAATGAATTCTTGGTTTTAAAAATCTTTTAAAAATTAAATATACCTTTATGAAACTTTATTTGAGGAATATTAGCAGATTTGAAGCATAATTAATCTGATTTGAAAAAGTATTTTCTTTAAATTTACACTAACAGGAAAAGATTTTTGAAATACTTGTGCTGCTAATGTAACTCATCTTTTATCAATCACTAACAAATACTGAAAGAAGGTGTTGACAGATTTCTACAAAGACTTTATCTGTTCAAACAATTTAAGAAAATGCGGGGTGAACCCCTTTTATATGTAATGTTTAAGTCTTCAGTAATCATAAAAATTTTAGAAAGTATTCTCCATAATCTAATTTTAATGTTGACTTAAAATTTACTGTAGTCGTCACTTTTATTTTCTGATAATGTGTAGAGTTCACTATACTTTAACAATGTGGACTTATATAATATTTTATATACATAAAAAAAACTAAAAAATATTTAAAAATCTTGGTGAAAAATGATTTGTAGTAAGCTTTTCAATTATTGATTAGTAAATATAGTTTTCACTTAATAACACTATTACCTAACTGGATGAAAGTAATGCAGAATTTTAAAAGTTTTATATATTATAAATTATTATAATTAAATTATCTTTTAAATGAAAATAATTTTTGTAAAAGCTCATTACTCATCAAAATTTGTTTTTTCTTAAGACAATAATAAATTTTATTTATAAAAGCAATTAAAAGCTTTTTGAATTGAATAATAACATAGTATTATTGAATTTTTTTATTTTACAATTTAGAGTAGCTTTTCAGAAAATGAGTAGTGGTTTGAAAAATAAAAAATTAATGATTTACCTTCTTGAAGGAGTCTTGCTTATTACTAATAAAAAAATTTCTGATGAAAATTTAATTTGTCAAAATTTCATGAAATTCAGTAACGTATGTAAAAAGGTTATCAAGATTTTCTAAAAAGAAAATTGAAAACTAATTTAATTCATTTATGAATAAGTTCTAAATTTTCATTAAAACCTGACAATTATTTCATTTTTGCAAGAATTTCCAAATCAATGTGTTTTTCACTGGAAACATGTAAAAACACTAATCAAATTTTACATAGACTGTTGATGCAAAAAAAATATTTTTTCAAACAAAATTTTGAACATACTAGAAAGGATTAAAAAATTTAATAAAACAATAAAAAAATACTTTGGCCTTCCTTCTTAGTAATAACATACATTTTGATGATAAAACTTTATTTTTATTAACTTTTGAGCTTTTTCTTTTTCATTGTTATACTGTTTTGTTTTTCTCAGCAAAAAAATGTAAGGTACTTAATATAGAATAACATTTCTCAACTGGTTCACCAAGCACACTAATGTGTTCTGAAAGGTAGCCAGCCATATTCCAGGTATATTAGCTTTGGAAGGTCATAATCCTTTCAATATTTGAAAATATACACATGTTGGGCTTTCTATAAGAAGTCTATCTTCCCTTTGACAGGTCTTGTTTCTTGTTTTGTGATATGACATGCCACCCTTCTCACCAGCAAAAAAGCTGGTGGGAGTGCTGGTTTAGATGCTAGTCACCCATCCATGTAGCAGGTTGTACTGGATTACAAATTAGCAACAGCAGGCCTAAGCCTGACCTGACAAATTCCAAATTTAAAGCAAATTGGTATAAGGCTTTATGGCCAATTTTTATTTGTCAAATCAAAATGTAGACCAATTCTGTCACCTGTTGAATTTATATTAAATGAGTTGGCAATAGGCAGTTGATCTAATTTTTGACTTCTCATATGTGTCAAGATAGTCTGTCATTGTTTAATGCCATTGCAGATATTCTAGTATTAAATGGTTTTACAATTGCAAACCAGTAAGGCACATGTTATTCAGATAATACATAACT
This sequence comes from Ascarosepion bandense, assembly GCA_037127315.1. Taxonomy (NCBI): domain Eukaryota; kingdom Metazoa; phylum Mollusca; class Cephalopoda; order Sepiida; family Sepiidae; genus Ascarosepion; species Ascarosepion bandense. The sequence goes on along the minus strand of JBBBDQ010000328.1, from coordinate 4,661,328 downwards.
ATTTCATTCCTCAATTTTATCTTCTTTTTATTCGCAGATGTCCAATGTGAGGAAGAGCAAATTCATTTATCCTAATAAGTAAATATCATCTGAGAATAAGATAATGTTGAGTTGTATTTAAATGCAAGCATGATCATACAAATTAGAAATCAAGGAAATCATTACTTGAGTTTCATGAACAATGAAGATTTGAGCCTTTCATTTATAAAGTTTAAAGCAAGTACACAATAAAAACATGTCTCATTAATGTTCCTTCACACCAATTGTTCCCAAACTTGTTTTCTTAGGGCCAAATTTTCAGAATGAAAATCTGCTTACATCTCACCAAAGGGATGTCCAAGTGAAAAGGCACAACCAGCCCTGTGGCAAAGAAAATTTAGAGAGAGGGTTAAAAAGAGATAACTGCAGATTCAGAACATTATCATTGATAACTCTCTCCTCCAATTTGCAGACTTTAGTTACTATGTTTGTAATACTTGATATAAAGCTAAAATATTGCTATGATAAAATCAGTTAATAATTATAACTATACTGGGACATATGTGTGCAATTAGAATTAATCCATAATATTTTAAATATTGAAATCATTTAATTTTGGCATATGAAATTTTAAAACTTTTCTAAATCTTTGTCTTTCAATCATTCAACTTCACCTGCCATCCTCTTGTCCCACACCTATGAGGTGCACTGTACTGTTTAAGAACCACTGCTCTACAGCATTGAACAGAAGTTTGAATTATGTCATATTTTCTAACAAGCAGTAAATAACTTTGTTCTGTTGAACAATATTAAAACCTGAAATTTGGCATGTTAAAAACTGAAAAAAAAATCCCTGTGAAATGAGTGTAGAGACAAGTGATTTTTCAAGAAATCTCAGGGTCTGCATATTTAAATTTGCTTACACATAATGCAGAAAGAAAGACATTTGGGGGTAAAACAATTTTCTTGTGATATTTGCAAATATGCGTCCTCAAAGAAATCAAATTTACAGATACATATGCGAATACACACTGGAGAGAAACCATATTTTTGCAAAACTTGTGGATATTCAACAACAAATAGTTCAGACTTGAAGACGCACAATCGAGTGCATACTGGAGAGAAACCATTTTCGTGTGAGATTTGTGAGTATAAATGTTCACAAAGCTCATCTTTAAAAATCCACATACGAACACACACTGGAGAGAAACCATATTCTTGTGACATTTGTGAATATGCATGTTCAATCAGTAAAGATTTGAAAAGACATATGCATACACACACTGGATTAAAGCCATATTGTTGTGATATTTGTGCATACACATGTTCAGATATCTCTACAATGAAAGTACACAAGCGAAAACACACTGGAGAGAAACCATACTCTTGTGATGTTTGTACATATACGTGTTCACAAAATTCAGCTTTGAAAGTTCACATGCGAACACACACTGGTGAGAAACCATATTCTTGTAGCACTTGTGGCTACGCGTGTACAAATAGTTCTGCTTTGAAAATACACCAGCGAATTCATACTGGAAAAAAACAGTATTCTTGTGACTTTTGTGGATATACATGTTCAGATGTCACCAGTTTGAAAATGCATAAGCTTGCACACAGTGGAGAAAAACTGTATTCTTGTGGTATGTGTGAATACACTTGTGCATTCAGTTCAACTTTAAGAGTGCATGAGCGTATACACACTCCCAAATATTTGCAAATGCAGGAGAGGCCATATTCTTGTGACCTTTGTGGAAATACATTTTCTCAACGAGCACATTTAACAACACATTTGCGGATTCATACTGGAGAAAAACCATATTCATGTGACATTTGTGGATATACTTGTTCCCAAAGTTCAGCTTTAAAAGTGCACGAACGAAAACACACTGGTGAGAAACCATATTCTTGTGGGATTTGTGGATATTCATCATCTACCAGTTCAGCTTTACAAAAACATAAACAAATACATACTAAAAGGAAGCTACACTCATGTGATATTTGTGGATATGTATGCTTACTAATTTCAAATTTAAATCAGCACAAGGAGAAACATGGGGAGATAACTGATAACAATTGTTCGGTCATGATTCATCTTAATTAAGCATGTGGTCAATTTTCCAGTTTTTTCAATTATAAAATGTTTTCTCATTTTTCTATTTACACTTTAGAAGTAAAAAAAATAATAAAAAACAACGTGAAATTGCAATGTTTCTTTATAGTTGAATAGGGATGGTAGCACCTGTTAGAGTCCCATCTATGAGTAAATAATGAACCCACAAAGACCAACAGTACATTTTTATAGTCAAATTACTAACAATGTTTTACAATCTAGAAAATATATATCTAAAATACATACCTTACTCTGAAAGTATAAAATTAGTAACAAAATATCTGTAGTTGAAAGCATAAAATTGTGTTAAAAATATTTAGAGTTCAGCATTAAATAACCTGTGGAGATTGTTATGCAGCTAAACAAAGTAAACCAACCAACATGAAAAAACTCTTTCATGACAGTAATCCATGTAATATCCTACAATTTCTTAAAGAAATCAAATTGTATTCCAAAATATAATTACAACATAGAACACACATAACATCACTTCTAGTAATTGTGCCAACACAAACATTTATATGCACAAAAGCTGAGTACCATTTACCCTGTATTCTATTGTGAAAGCAAACTAATGTGTATCATATTTTTATTACTTCTAAAGAAAATTAAATTTCAGTATTAAATTTTTTTTTTTTTTTTTTTTAATCATATCACCCCGAGCAAGGCAGTAATGCCACTGATGTGCAGGGGGCTACGTAAGAGTGAAAAGATTGGAAAAGAGAAAGCCAGAAACCACATCCTAAACAGGAAACAAGGGATGAGCCTCTTCACCTGTTCAATAGACGTGGGTGGAGTGTGAACCGGGCGATAGGAGTTGATATACCATTAAATCATGGTTTAATAATTTTCCATTCAGATAATTTTTGAGTTTGTCGATATTTCTGAGTTTAGATATTGTAACTATTTACAACATTCAAACTATTATTCTCATCATTATCTTTATTGCAATATTCACAACATTTTGGCCATTGTAGGCTCTTGCTTTCTTCAGGTGATATACATTGGAATTTTTAACCAAATCCTTTATTTAATCCACAGAAGGGGAAGAGGAGCATAATTCCACATGCACTGCCATTTTGGGTATATCTCTTTTAGTGACTCAACACTCCAAGTTTTTCTTCCCTCTGCTGTAGCCAGGTATTGAACTTACAACTCTGGGCCAAGTCCCTTTTTAAGATGACTCAACCAACACTTTTTTATCCTTATCAAAAGCATGTGGTCCAGTGGAAACAAGCATTTGGTGATTGTATCGCTAATTAAGTTGATTGTCCTATGGAGCTCACATTCATTTTCATCTAGCTTCTTAGGCAGCACTATAATTATTCATCATCTTATTAAGTCTTCTGATATGTTGTCACTGTTGAATGTTTTATTTATCATTCCTATAGTTGTTTTGATTTCCAAATGGTCTAAAACTGCTAATGAGGGCTTACGGCCATATCACATTAAAACACCAGTTCCTGTACAATCACCAAAATTAAGCAACATCAAGCCTGATTAGTACCAGATGGGTGACTTCTTGGAAATACCAGGTGCTGTAAGCTTGAATAATAACTTGAAATTCTTAATTGGAGAACCAAGTTCCAATCACAGTTGGGTCATTTATATTCAGTTATGTGCAAGTGTCACTTGGAAAATTTAAATCCACCTCCTACCTCCTCCCCTCTACCTCCTCCCCTCTACCTCCTCCCCTCTACCTCAGCTATGGTTTAATTACTAGGATATGTTTCAGTAAGTCATTATGATGTCCAAAAAAAATTTCTTATAGTCTAATATTTCTTTGTCTTTAAAAAATCAGCAATGGATTGATGAGCCATAGAAAACAAATCAGTCAATCAATATTACAATCCCATCTGGCCCTGCTGCTTTATTTGTATTCATCTTGACCAGTGCTGATTTTAACTCAGCTACTAATATTTCAGAAATGTCCATGTTTTTGTGCACTGGGTTGGCCCAAATGTTTGTTCCACTTAGTAAATTTTCTACAGCATAATACATTTTGGTCAACCCAATAGGTTAGAAAAATTAAACCAGAAGTAGAACAAGAACAGTGCATCTTTGATAAAGCTGTCAATTAAAAATATCAGAATTTAGTCAGTACAGAAATGTAATTATAAAGAAATTGTTTGTTGTAACCTAAAAAGGTTACTGAATGGTAAATAGCCAAAATTGAGTTTGGAAAATGAAATAGTAATTTTGATAACATTGACAAAATACAATACTCACCAGCTGCATGAAGTAGATAATTCACTGCTAGTGGTGAACTGCCAGACAGCAATATCTCTAGCCTCACAATAGTGTCAACCGTATTCATGAGGGTTGGGACATACCTATTAATGTTCATAGGTATGTATATAACTGTGTCGTAACAAACAATTGAAAATGTGAGACAAAAATCCAAAAGAAAACTGAAATAGCAAAAGTTGCCTTCAAAAAGCTAAACAGTATTAAAAAAACTTGAAAATTTTATTATAAACAAACAAGTGAATGAACTGCTATATAATATCAATTCTCCTTTTTGGCACTGAATTCTGGACAAGTTTTTCTAATTATTTTACTCCAAATAAGGTGATAATGTCACAAAGATTCAAGGGTTTACTATGACTGAAAAAAAAACTGATAAAATGTTATTTAGTATTGAGTAAAAATAAAAATAAAAACAGGACTCAAATAGATGATGATGATTAAATTTTTGAAGATCATAGTTTGCAGGAAAGCAAGAAGCCAGAAGAGTGTATGGCAGGTGAGAAGTACAAAAGAAGAAATGATTAGAAAAGCTTATGGTTGCATCTAGCAATTTCAACAGTAAAAGGATGAGACATAATTGCCAATCTAGTGCTAGACTTAAATTCCTAAAGTTGATGAACAAAAGAAGAAAGCATGTCAGAAAAATTATCAGAAAATATTTGTAAAAAAAGGCCCAGGAAATTTGCATTACAGTGGCGGAAAAGTAATTGAAGCTGAGATGCCACATCAGAATCAATAACATTGCAGATTCTTCTTTGGAATTTGTCAAAAAATACTGCAGAGCAGAAACACCAGACCAGATGTGACAGAAGTGTTCATGGTTGAATGGTAGACTTAAAAAGATGTCAGATAGATTCTGGTTAGAAAAACTGTCCAGCAAAACCAACTTTCTTGACAGAAGACCTAACAATTACTGCAATATAATCATTCCAATTTCTATCAATGGAATATATTAGACTCAGAAGGTGCAACGAATTACATTCTTGGAGGTTAGCATGCTGATGGAAGGTAAAAGTTCTTAAAGAGAGTAGTTTAGTTTTGAAGGCATCAAAATTAACAAGTTATTTCTTGCTCCAATTAAACAGGTTAGCAGTCATTTCTGATATCAGCTGCAAATTTGATTTTATCAAACCTATCAGACTTACAACTAAGACAAGTAAGTAGTTGTATCATCAGTACAGATATCAAGTTGAGGACTGATTATATTGGAATGTTCATTGATAAAAAAGTAGGAACAAGGATAGAATCCTGGGAGACATTTGTACTCATATGGAATGATCATATGGAATGATCTAGAAGAGTCATCATTTCAGACTTCAATAAGAAAGATTGTATCAAATTCCAAATAAGAGAAGGATAGACATCAAGGAGATAAATGATGGCAATGTTCTATTCCTATTTCCATAGAAAATATTCAGACAACCTTAATTCCATTGGTCATAACCTTCACAGCTAAGATATGCCATGCAGCATACATTTTAGAAAACCATGCTCATTCCTATCCTATTATATGAAGAGATGTAAGTTCCACTTGAGCAACTTCTCCCCATGAACTGCTGCTCTATGAAACCAACCCCGAAAAAGGATGCTTCCCTGATCATTACAATCTTGTTCAAGTCTAGGGTTAACCATTGTCTCTCCTACATATCTGTATAAATTGTGTCTGTGAATTGAGCAACAAGAGATTTGTGATATTTCGTTTGTGAATATGAGGAGATATTTAAATAATTTGAAGTTATTAACACAACACTGTTCGGACTGTTGTCCTCATCTTTATCTTCATATTCCCAATATTTGGGCTGCTGTATAGACCAGTCATCTTTCAGTGAGAACATCACTGGGAAATATGAAAATTTAAGGAATCAGTGCATATGCTAGGCTACGAAATTCTAAGCTGACCAAGCTTTGACATGAATATGGGCATCCATATCAAGTGGGCATCCAATCAAAGGATGAAATACAAAATTTAGTTTACATTTAATTTTAATAAAATGTGTTTATTTCATGTTTCATATGTTTTTACAAATTAAAATGACTTCCTTTATCACATTGCTCAGTACTAGACTCTGCTACTTGATCTTAGGCACATACAATCAAGGAGTTGACTCTGAGCATCAGCAAAGTGCTGCACATCACTGGGTGAGTATAAAAATCACCAAACCTAAAGGTGTTTGCACATAAATCTAGACAGGGAGCTATTTCAATACTGTCAGATATTTTATCTAATATGCTACAATACTGAGAAGGGGAATGATAAAAGAAAATGTTATAGTTAACATAGTGTAATAAATACAGTTGACAATACATAAATTCTCCAAAGACTCATGAGATGAATCCCTTGCTATTGGAAGATTTTCCACAAATATAAACATAAAGGTCATACATATGTACCTTAGAATCATTTTGATAAAGAGGAAGACAACCTGGAACAGATATTTCACTCCTAAACATAAGACTAAATTCATTATACAAAGTGCAAAGATATATCAAGAACATTTCAAGAGAAAACATTCTACATTACGGAAGTTGTTGTCTGTACTTCTGAGATGAGGTATTGTACCAAACAATGTAAATAGAAATTGTTTTAACTGCTACTGATATTGGACAAAGAACGGTTCAAAGGTTTTGGGTTTGTTTGTTTTTTTTGCTTACTGGTTTACTTTTATTACTTTGAATGGTAGCTTCATAACATTTTAAGAAGAAAAGGCTATAATTGTTGCCATTGTCTATCATCTAAGGTAATAAAAATTAGATGGTAGGTGGCTGAGACTTGAGCATAATGATATTTTTTTAAATGTTCAGTTATAGTGAGAAGGTTGATTTAGTTAGATTTTAATGAAAATTTTTTGTTTTTATTCTTTTTATTTTAGAAAACTGAAAATGTTTTCTAGTTTTGTATTCAAAAATATTTTGCTGAGAATATTTTTTTTCCTTCAAAAATCTGTTATGTCAATTTTTCCTTCAAGAATGTATATTTTTCTATAAAAATCTATTTTTATGTATATATTTCTAGAAGTGTATTTTTATACTTTCATAGTGTTTTGACCCCAGTTTGGGGGGTTAACTATTTGCCCATAGCTGGGACCCTAACAGGTGCTACCACCCTGAGTCAGAGTGGACCTGGGAATAACAGCAATTAAGAGAGATTCCATGCTCCTCACAACCTCCTAATCAGAGGCATTGCTGCCAGATGCAGTTTACCATCATGCGCAGGACCTCTTAGGTTTACAAAAGAATAGGAATTTGTGGGGTGGGTCCTGAAGGGACACAGCACATAAAAGAGGAAATCTTTTTTTGATATTATTTTGTAAAAACATTTAGGACACCAAAGCAGAGACAGTATTTTCTCAATATGTCATTAAAGTTCAGAAAACTTGAACTTTTGTGCCCCACAAAACAACACTGTCAAAAGATAGTTTTTCGCATAATATCGCTATTATTTTAACTACCTTCATTCATTGGCAATGTTTTTTGTTTTTTTCTTTTAAAGCAATGATTATAAATGGAATAAAACTAAAGCACATGAAAGTGAAATTATGCATTTTCTTTGTTCTTGAGAATTGACAACAGAAAGTATAAATACTATTAGATTATCTGTCTACACTATAATATTGTTTATTGGTATGGTTGGCAAAATATGATCTAATTGCCAATTGATTCAAACTTTATAAAATCATAAATAATAAGGATTTTTTAGTATTAAAACAAAACAACTAACTCAGATGATGTTAGACAAAAATACTTACAAACATAATGTTTATTTCCTAAACTGGAACAACTTGATGCATGCCAATGTGCAAGATTCTTATAATGTACTGCAAAATGGAGTAGAGTGGCAATTGTAAACCTTCCTTCAACAGAGGTATCATCAGCAGAACTCAATTTTAGTTTATTTTAATACTGTTAGTAATGGGTAATGGATGTAACAAAAGATTCACAATTGTGTTTCTGATTGTAGATACTGCCACTCATTTTCAATACCTAACTTTTTAAATGAATTTTTAAAAATAAAGTTTTCTTGAAACTTTTATTTTAGTTTTAATTGAAAGCTAAATTATTAAATTTACTATTTCCAGTAAGCAAAATATTCTGGTGTATTTCAAACAGAAATTATATTGATTGGAATCTAAAATTTTGAGATTTTTAAAATCTTTCAGTGATCAATACATTTGTAAACAAAACTTAATTCTCAGTTTTAAAAATCTTGTGAAAATAAGGTATACATCTGTGACAAGTTATTCTTGAAAAATTAGCAAATTTAAAGTTAAATTAGATTTACACTAATATTATTTATTTATAGCATGAAATTTAAGAAAAAACTATTTCTTAATCCTGGAGCATTGATCTTTCTGAGCTTTGCCATATTATTGACATGTAATGACAACCAAGATAAGCTAAGTATCCTTAACCAGAATTGGCATAATTGTCCAAATGTTTTTTTCCTGTAAGTGGAAAAAATTGTGAAAAACATGACTTTTTCAACACAGAAATTACCATATAAAAAAACTTCAAATACACAAAATTTAAAATTTCTTCAATTAGTAAATATAGTCTTCAATTAATTACTTATTAATTTAACTGCCACAAGACTTTGTGAACTTTTTTAGTTTTAAAATTTTATAAATTATAATTAAAAAAGAATGAATGAAAACAATTTTTTTTTAAATTTCATTATTCATTGAAATTTTTTTTTCTTCAGTCTATATTATATATAAAATCAATTAAAAGCTTATTTAATTAAATAATTTTATTTCATTTTTATTTCACTATTTGGGGCATATTTTGAGAAAAAAGACCAAATTTTTGAAAAACATAATAGATGATTTACATTCCCTAATGAGTCCTGCGTTTAAAATAAATAAAATAAAATAAATATTTAATTTAATTTCTTGAAGTTTCATAAATTCACAGGATGGGTGAACAGATGTAACAAAAATATTTTTACCACGATTTCCTAAAAATAATAATTTCAAAAATAATTTCATTCATTTGTGTATAAGTCCTGAAAGTTTCATTATAATCTGACAATTATTTGATTTTTGCAAGAATTTCCAAATTTATGTGTTTTTCACCGAAAAAAAAAAAACACGTAATAATGATTTGGTTACCCGCTGATGAAAATCAAAACAAAATATTTTATAAAAATTTTGAACGTGTTAGAAAAAATTTTAAATAATAAAAAAATACCTTGATCTTTCCTCTTTAGATATTAAAAATCAAAGTTGAAACTTATGTTCCTTTCATTTTGATAATTATTTTTTGTGCCTAAACTGTTATAATAGCAAAATCAGTAATACTTTTGGGAACGAAAAATGCCATTCACCGCTTTGCTAAATAGTCGTACGGAACCTCTTCATGAAAATAATTTGACATGGTCTTTTCAAAATTTGAAATTTTGTGCTATTTTTCTTCAACATTATTGGTAAGATCTGCAAAGAAAAACAGTGTTGATTATTCTTAATTGCTGAGAAATTCTTAGCTTGAATAAGTTAAACAAATTTATCGTCTACTTCTTTTTTCTCCGACGAATTTTTTCGAACATTAAACGAACTGTTACTAAAAACGCAAAAATAATCAGGTATGTATTCACAATATATGCCTACTTTATATATTTTTAAATTTCAGCATAAGTAATGAAGTCTAGTATGTATTTTTTAATTTAAAAAAAAAAAAAGTCGTTTTTATTTGTTTCGTTTTTTCCAATTTTTTTAATATCGACGTCATGTTCTCCCTATTAGCTTTTTTGTGGCCATGATGTAGCGATAATACTGGCACTACTTAAATAAACAGGTCCACTCATTAAAATAAGAAAAAAATAAGGAATTTGGTTTGTTTCTTTGCTGTTTTTGTTATTTTATTCCATTTTCTTTTCTTTTTTTGTTGTTGTTGTTGTTTTAGATTAGCTTTCTTAGAAGAGTTAGACTTTCTCCAGGTTGCGACACGACAGAATGGGAAAATATTGATTCGATGTAGATTTAGAAGCGGGGGTCCTGTTTATAAGCAATCTAACTTTAAAGAGACTGTCATTGAATTTTTAGCATTTATACGTTCTTTCTTTATACGAAAGAATAAACAGATATAGGCCTAAAGAAAATAACTTCTAATCTAGGTACTTCCACTAATTTGCAAAAAAAAAAAAAAAAAAAAAAAGAACACAGCATATGAATGAATAAAAAAGTCCCAAATAATGTTTCTGCTATTAAGAGTAAAAACAAGAGTTAGCAAGTCACCAAAGTAAATTTTCGTCATTATTTTTAATCCTTTTAAACAATATTTGCCTATACTTCTGAGATAAGGTAACATTGTTCGGACTATTCAATTCTCCTCATCTTTATTGCCATGTTTACGACGTTTCGGCCGTAGGAATTTCAAACTGAACCCTTTATTTCGATTCTGTATCATTCTCATTCCATGTACAATGCTTCTACTGGTAGCCATGTAGTTATCTGCCTTTGACTTAAATCTATTTGTTCACTGCTGCTGTAGCCTGTTATTGAACTCACAACTCAGTAGGTCAGTCAGTTAAGTACCATACGTGATACACGCTTCGGCGATCATGTCTTGAGAGAGACATGACTGTCTGGGCTGAAGATTTTCCCGCAGTAGGTTGCCATTGATTTCTGTGGTAGTCTGGTTGCCAACCAAGACTATAGAACCTAAACTGTCCTATTATTTAACCCATAACTGGAGGGAAGAGAGAGATTAATACTGTTCCCAAGGGTATTTGTGTGTAAGTGAATGCAAAGAATTCAACTGGAATTTGAACTTGGCCACTAAAAATGGGTGAAAAAATATATAACGAAACAAGGTCCCCAACTTAAAAAAACAAACTTTTTCCATCAAAATGTTTATGCTATTAAGATCGAAATATTTTTTAATTATTTTTTTTTTAATTCTTTAATCCTTTCTAACATGTTTGAAATTTTGGTAAAAATCTTGTTCTTATTTTCGTTAGCAGGCAGCAAAATCATTACGAGAGTTTACAATGGAAAATGTTACATTGCGTAACAGTTTTTTTCTGGTGAAAAACACATTAGTTTGGAAATGCTTGCAAAAATTAAATAACTGTTGGATTTTAATGAAACTTTCTGGACTTATTCACAAATTAATGAAATTTCAAGAATTTAAATTTTGTAGGCAAAATTAGCTTTATTAGTTAAACGCAGGACTCATTAGGGAATTTAATTCATCTAATTCCGAGCTGAGAGATCCAGTAATCGCCGCTGCACAATCCATACCGAGTGATGATAAACCGTCTCAGGGGCTTAGCCCGCGTGGTGGAGTCGTGTGTTATAGGTGCAATGGCCAGGGCCACATTGCAAGGAACTGCAGACGGCGACTGACAGCTGTTCGCTGCTACCGGTGTAATGAAACTGGACATATGGCCCGGGATTGTGCGGGAAACGGGGCCGGGGACAAGGTGCCAGCGTCGACCTTTCCCCAAAGCAGAAATTAGAGGCGCTTCCGATCATTCAGGTCTATGTCAACGAGACATTGTGCTCAGCACTCCTCGATTCCAGGTGCTCCCGCACCATAGTGTTCGTGGACCTCTGCCGCACTTGGAAGGAGAAGGGTGTCAGGGTAACCACCATCAGTGGAGAATCGCGGACATGTTGCGGGGTGGGTGCGATAAACATCCGTACAAGAACAGGAAACTCGGCCAACATCAAGGCGCTAGTAGCGCTCAAAAAACCACTGAACTTTGACCTGCTTCTAGGCTATGACGCCATCAGAGCCCTAGGTGGTGTTCACATAACGCAGACGGGGGCAGTGCAGTTTCAGGAGAAGACCCCAGTGTGCGAAGCGCTGAGGATCGACCAGCCAGACTTTAGTGTCGAATTTGACCAGCACCAGAAGGCTTGAACCGCCTCATGGAAGTGGTCGGGAAATCAGGAGCCAGCAAAATTGCGGAACGAAGTAGCCGAGTACCATGTGCCCGACCAAATAAGGCCTGCATACGAAGAGGAGCTTCGTGAATGGATCAAGGATGGCTGGTTAATTCCTTACCCCTATGAGAAACTTGGACCTCCCAAAGGTTTGATCCCGCTGATGGCGGTTACTCAGCACAACAAAGCAAAAGTGAGGCCAGTGATGGACTACCGCGAACTAAATGCGCATGTTGATGCATTTACGGCAGATGCTGATGTTTGCGCCAGCAAGCTACGAGAATGGCGCCAGCAGGGTTCCAATGTGTCCCTGCTGGATCTAAGAAAAGCGTATCTGCAGGTCCGGGTCAGCGAGACGATGTGGCCGTTTCAGACGGTGGTGTTTGCCGGCAGAAGGTACTGCCTTACCAGACTGGGCTTCGGGCTGAACGTGGCACCCCAAATAATGAAGACCATAGTCAACGCTGTGTTGTCACAGCAAGAAACAATGAAAGAGGGGACATCGACGTACCTTGATGACATATACATGAACGAAGACGTTGTATCATCATCACACGTAAGGACCAAACTGGCCGAGTTTGGCCTGATTTGCAAGGACCCGGAACATTTGGAGGATGGCACCCGTGTCTTGGGCCTGAAAGTTCGAAAGGAGCGGGGGACCTTGAAGTGGGAGCGCGGAACTGCAGTTCCTGAAGTACCCGAAGTCTTCACGAGACGAGTGGTCTTCTCCCTGTGTGGAAAACTTGTGGGGCACCTACCAGTGTGTGGATGGACTCGTGTAGCAACAGGCACCATAAAAAGGAGGGCAAGCGTAGTCACCAAAGACTGGGATGATGAAACGACGGACGATCTGTTGGTTTGCATGGTGAAGGAGACCATCGTAAGGGTAAAGCAGGATGACCCTGCAAAGGGAGACTGGTGCGTGCAGGGAGACGAATTGAGTGTGTGGGTGGATGCGAGCTCTGTGGCGATTGGTGTGCTGCTGGAGAAGAACGGAGCTGCGATTGAGGACACCTGCTGGCTGCGACCAACGAATGACGCTGATCACATCAATCTGGCACTCCAGTGGAAAGTCAAGAAATTACACATACACACAGATTCGCTGTGCATGTACCACTGGATATCGAACACACTGACAGGTAAGGCCAGGGTGCGCACCAAGGCGGCCAGCGAGATGCTGATCAGACGGAGGTTGGAGACCATAAGAAAGCTAGTAACAGAGTACAATCTGTCCATGGATGTGGTACTTGTCACCTCAAACTGCAACCTCGCTGATAGGCTCACTCGGGTGCCTCAGAGATGGATTGACGCCGTGAAGAAAGAAGCTGGGCCAGTACCATTACTATGTGCTGCCTCTGTTGAGGCGGCGGACAAAATCAGGGAAATACACCACATCAGTGGGCACCCCGGAGTGAGACGGACATGCTATTTTGTACAATTGACCAATCCGTCAGTGTCAAAAAGTGCAGTGAGAGCGGTGGTCAGGGAATGCCAAACATGCCAGTTGATCGACCCCGCTCCAGCGAGATGGCGGAGGGGTCGGCTGGGAACAGACACGACTTGGAGCCGACTGGGTATGGACATAACCCATTATGGCAGCCAGCACTTCCTCACACTAATAGATTGCGGACCGACGAGGTTCGCAATCTGGCGCCCGTTGGCAAGACAGGACTCCTCCAGTGTCATCCGTGAATTGGAATCCATATTTTACGAAAGGGGGCCGCCTGAAGAGATCCTCACGGACAACGACACTGCCTTCTGCAGCGTAGAGTTTAGGCGTTTTGTAGACGAGTGGGGGATCAGGCTCAGACACCGATGTGCATATGTGCCGAGTGGCAACGGCATAGCAGAGCGGTGCCACCGAAGCGTGAAGAGGACCGCGGCCAGGAAGGCGTGCACTATTGCAGAAGCGGTCTATAGATATAATGCAACACCGAGGGATGCTGTGACTGCTGTGAGCGCACCCGCCAATGCGATCCATCGCTACCGAGTGTGAATCAAGGGCATTGACGCGCATCTGCCTGATCGGCGGGGAACAAGAGGGCCGTATGAATTAGGGGACACCGTTTGGGTGAAACCTCCCAATAGCCGGTGCACCACCAGTTTTCGAAGGGGACAAATCACCGGCATCGTCAGTGAGCAGGCCGTGCTGGTTGATGGTACTCCACGCCATGTGAGGGACATTCGGCCCGCCCTGAATATGAATCCGTTGATAAGTAGCGGCAGTGGTGAATCATCCAATGACGAACTGTGGATCCGACCTACGCCCCGCGAGTCTGATGGTCCGACTGCGAACCCCGACGCTGTTGCCGATAATTCCGATACCACTTCTGAGAGCTCAGATGAAGAAATCCAGACAATCCCCCTTCGTAGGAGTGCCCGCAACAAGCGGCCAAGTCCGCCTTGCCACATGTGTGGTCTTGAGACCAGGGGGGAGTGTGAACATGAAAGGGAGACTAGCGGCGGCTCTGGAAATAAGAGGGTTCGTTTGTGTCTGGCGTGCAGGGCAGTAATCGGATCCAAAGAAAGAAGCACCGCCATCATATAGAAAAGAAAAAAAAATACTCACCGCTGTCTTAATAATCCACCTTCAGGCCATTCTAAAGGAAAAAAGAGAGGGGGCCCCCGAGTGGAATTTTTATAGACTGAGGAAATGGATTATGGGTAGAGTGTCATAGATAAAAACCCGACCGATTCACCACCCGGGGGTCAGTGGTGTTAATTTCTTGGCAAGAAGCTGAAGCAGAGAGAAACAGTGAAAAGGTGGAAGGTGGAAGGTGGAAGGTGGAGGAGGAAGACGAAGAGGCGTAGCAAGAAACCAGCTGGGAGAGCTTTGGATTGAAATCCAACGGTCCCTGGTTCGATCCCTGGCTCAGCACTCATTAGAAATTAACACTTTTTTTTTTCAACAATTCGGACTTTTTTTCCAAAAACTTTCTCCCAATAGTAAAATAAAAAATGAAATTATGCTATTATTCAATTAGATAAGCTTTTAATTGCTTTAATAAATAATATAAATTAAGAACATGATAGTCTAAAGAAAATGTTTTCAATGAATAATGAAATTTTTAAAGAATTTTCATTTTTTTATTATAATTTATGAAGTTTCAGAAGTATTTTTAAATATTTAAAAAAACTTGTAGACATTAGGTTATTAATTTATTAGGTGAAGGCTATATTTACTAATCAAAAATAAAAAAATTTAATACAAATCGACCATCATATTTTTAAAATAACTTTAATTTATTTATTTTTTTTTTGTATATTTAAATTTTTTTGTGTGGTAATTTCTGTATATACATTAAAAAGTCATGTTTTGCACAGTTTCTTCCCCTTATAGGAAAAAAGTTTGGAGATTTTGGCAATTCCAGTTACCATATATAGGTATCTCACTAGGCATCCTCATGTCAAATGCCAGGGGAAAAGTTAGAAAGATCAACACCGTGTTTAAGAAATAGTTTTATTCTAAATTTCATGCTATCAATAAGTAATACTTCTGTAAATCAGATTAATTTACATTAATTTTCTTAATTTTTCAAAAGTAATGTGTTACAGATGTATATTTTATTTTTGCAAAACTTTCGAAACCAAGAATTAACTTTTGTTTACACAAAAATGGCCGAAAAATTTTTAAAATTTAAAAGTTGTAGGTTCCAACCAATATAATTTCTGTTAGAAATACACCAGAGTATTTTGCTTACTGGAAATAGTAAATTTAATCATTTAGCTTTCTAGTAAAAGAAAAGTTTCAAGAAAGCTTCTTTATTTTTTAAAATTTAATTTAAGTTATTGAAAATGAGTGAAGGTACTGACACAAATCTTTTGGTCAGGTCAAGTCACTGGAACTAACCAACGTCTATATTCACTAGGCATGTATCCTTGAGGGCATCATTACATGAATTTCTGGGACTTATAAACCTATAAGCCTTGCTAACCATTTTTTACCAGAGCTCATATTGCAGTCTTTGATGGTAATGATTTTCTGTAGCACTCTGTATTAATGGTTCCCATATTGTATTCTTTTCTATGCTTAGCCGGCTTAGGAGATTTTTGTGGCCTAGCATATGCACTGATTCCTTAAGTTAATGTAATTTTCAGTGGTGTTCTCTGTCAATTATTTCAACTTTATCTCATAGATGGCAGTGATCGCCTTTCTCCTTCCATATGTGAGCCTGATTTTTCTATCTCCCCTCATGTTACAGCTTTGTGATGTTCTTGCAGCCTTACCTTAAGGGGGCGGCCCATTTCTCCTTTACATTTCTTTCCACGACTACATGGTATGGCATACACAGAATCCTTGGTCATGTGTTTTTCTATTGGAGGTCTTACTTGGGAGAGTTATCTGCGAAATGTAGAACCACTTTTGAATGTTGTCCTGATGTTATATGGACCACAGATCTTTTGTATTTACTCTGATAACGCCTTCACATAGGGTAGACAGACCAAGGCTGTTTTCTGACAGTTTTTTTCCTCATGCACCCTCCCTTCCTTGTTTGTTGGAGCTGTTGTCATTTAAGTTACTGCTTATACTAACCATTTTCTCGTCATATATCTCTGGGTTGCCATTTATAACTTTTGCTTGACATAGCAGAGAGTAGACAATCCATTTCTTTCTGGGTGGTGGGAGTTGAAGTTGAGATATTGTCTGGTGAATGTTGGCTTGCAGTATATGGATGTCTTGAACCCCCTCTCTTTTCAAGATATTATTATATCCAGGAATGCTAGGTTGTTGTCATTCTCTTTTTCCATTGTAAACTGTATCAATGATCTTGAGTTAACATGGTCCAGTAGCATCTGTGACCAGAGTATGAAAGTGTCAACAATGTATCTCAGCTGTAAAGGTGGTTTTGTACTGTGGATTCTAATGCTATCTCTTCAAAGTATTCCATTGATATGTTAGTCAATGATGGTGATAATGGTGATACCATTGCCAAGTCTTCATTCTGATCCCATTCCAGAGTGTGTTGTTTGTGTGCTGAAAGTCATCACCTCCATCAGGTTTTTTAGTAGTTTACATTCTTCTAGGGACGAGTTTGAGGTCATTTTATCCCTAAATATTGATACTACCTTCACTGTGGGTAGCTTGTTGAACAGACTCACCTCATCCAGGCTCACCATCTGGTTGCATTAGATGGGAGCATTTTTGATAAATTCCGCAAAATGAGCCAATTTTTTTTTCAAATATTTATGCTTTTTTCTGAAAATTTGCTCCTACGTAAAATGAACAATGCAATAAAACTATGACATTATTTAATTAGATAAGCTTTCAATTACTTTTAATATATATATTAAGGACATTATAGTCTGAAGAACAAGTTTTTTTTAATGAATAATGAACTTTTACAAAAATTGTTTTCATTTTTTTCTAATTATAATAATTTATAAAGTTTCAAAAATGATTTTAGAATTTTTCAAAACCTTGTCATCTTTAGTTTAAGTTATTAAGTGATGAGTATATTTACTAATAAAATATTGAAAATTTTAATACAAATCATTGAGCCAATAAATTTTTAAAATAATTCTTTGTTTTTTGTGTATATTTGAAGTTGTTTTTTTAATGTTATTTTCTGTGTTACATTAAAAGGTCATGTGTGTCATGATTTCCTCTTACTGGAAAAACATTTGGACAATCATGTCAATTCTGGTCACCCATACTTGGCTTGTCTCCACATCTGGCCGCCATCACACAGCGATCACTTACTCCAAAAATCAGAAAGATCAACACTCTATGACTAAGAGATTATTCTAAATTTCATGCTATAAATAATACTTATGTAAATCAGATTAATTTACTCTTAAATTTGCTAATTTTTCAGAAATAACATGTCTCATTTCTAAATTTTGTTTTTGCAAGATTTTTAAACCTGAGAATTAACTTTTGATTTTGATCACTCAAAATGGCCAAAAAATTGGAAAATTTTTTAAATCTCAAAATTTTAGATTTCAATCAATATAATTTCTGTTTGCAATACACCAGAGTATTTTGCTTACTGGAAATAGTAAATTTAATCATTTAACTTTCAGTTAACACTAAAAGTAATGTTTCATGAAAACTTTTTATTTATCAAACCTCTTTTTAAAACTTAAGTATCACAAATTATTGTGTAAAACTGGAGATACCCAACTTTAAACCAATTAAGAATTGTCTGGCAACATATACATTATTTTTGTAATAAAAAAACAAGTGGCTATATATATATATATATATATATATATATATATATATATATATATATATATAGGTACCACCAAAAAAAGAAGTATGTGTTTTATTCTGAAATGAAAGGAAAATACTGCTATTTACTGCTTTTTAAAAAATAATTGCCAAAATTCAGGAAGTTATTTGATTTGATTAAAATGTTCTGTGCTTATAAATGAATCATATACAAAATAGCTTATTTTGTAGAAATATTTTATTGCGGGAAGTCAATTATACTTTGAATTTGAGGGAGTGATGGCAAATACTATTTTAAGGGAAAAATCCTAAGATTATTTCAGTAAAATGTTTTTTCAATATCAAATTGAAACATTTTAAAAATTTGTTCTGAGACCTTATAGAAATAATTAAATAAAAACACTCACTTATAAATGGATTTAATTTAGTCTTAATGAAATGTTGAGTTACCATATATTTTAACAATAATACTTTTATTTTTTTTTTTTCAGATGTTAAATGGATAAAACTTCTCTTCGTGCTGCATAAAAAAGACACAAAGTACAAAAAGGAAGGAATTATGATGAAATAGATGAATCTTGATTTTATGACTTTGCAACTTTAAAGACATTTACTGGAGCATACTGATGAAAAATTGTGTTCATAATGTGTGAATCTTCCATTTCAAAGGCACCATCTGTGGTGCAAAATACACCGGCACACTCTGGAGAGAAATTGCTTTCTTTACAAAATTCACATTTTCACATTGCAGATAAACCATTTTCTTGTGATGTATGTGGATTTGTATTTTCAAAGAAATCATATTTAAACCGACATATCCCAACACACAATGGAGAGAAACCATTTTCTTGTGAAGTATGTGGTACATCTTTTTTAAGGAAATCAACTTTACTGACACATATGCTTGTACATACTGGAGAGAAGCCATATGCTTGTGAAGTGTGTGGATATGCATTTGCAAGGAAGTCATATGTACAGCAACACATGCGAAAACATACTGGAGAGAAACCATATTCTTGTAAAGTATGTGAATGTTCCTTTGCCCAGCATTCACATTTAGCACGGCATATGCGAACACACACTGCAAAGAAAGTATTTCCTTGTAAAATATGTGGATCAACATTTTCAAGAATGTCATATTTTCTGCAACATATGCGAAACCATCCTGAAGAAAGACTATTTTGTGAAATATGTGGATCCTTCTTCTCTGAAAAATCTGAGCTAGTTCAGCATATGCTAACACACACTGGTGAGAGGCCGTATTCATGTGAAATATGTGGATTTGCATTTTCAAAGAAAGCATATGTATTACAACATATGCGAACACACACTGGAGAGAGACCATATTCATGTGAAGCATGTGAATTTTCTTTTGCACGAAATTCTACTTTAGTGCGACACATACGGACTCACACTGGAGAGAAACCTTATTCTTGTGCTGTATGTGGATCTGCATTTACATCTCAAACAAATTTGAAAAACCATATACGAACACATGTATGAGAAACTACAGGTTTTCAATCAGGTTATGACTCTAACATAAAAAGCCCTGCTACCAGCAACTATGTTCTGCCTCTCAAGTGGTTCTAGCCAATAAAAAATAAATCCACCTGGTCCTCCTCTGATGAGCTGAAGGAACAACCACTATTCGCCACCTTGTAAATTTTTTATCCAAACAGCGATGTCCGGGTTCTTTAGGACAGTCTAATGGTAAAGGATGAAATGGCTGTGTTTTACGCTGAAAGGAATCACTATTCGTGCAGAAAAAGTTCTTGACGTAACCACAAGGACATAAAGAAAAAAATAAGCAACACTTTTGGTTCCTGTACAAAGAGTCTTTTAAAACTACTGCTTTTATGTCACTAGCAAAGAAATTGCACGAATACAAAGTGCCTTAACGAGATTCACTTATTTGGGTCAGAAGGTCACAGAGAAAGATGCAATTAGTTCGATATGAATCCAACTGATCTAAGGGAGGTAATTCAATGATCTTCATTTGTACCCAACAATATAGTAGTTTGTTTTCTTGGCTTTGTTGAGAGAGTTATCTAGGTTCGTACAGGTTCTATCTCTATCTCTTGGTTCTGATCAGACTTCTTGACACATGACAACTAACAGACCAGACCCACATATCCACCAAGTTGTTCTCTCTCATTCTGCTTTGTTCTCCCTTGTTCTGC
This sequence comes from Ascarosepion bandense, assembly GCA_037127315.1. NCBI lineage: Eukaryota > Metazoa > Mollusca > Cephalopoda > Sepiida > Sepiidae > Ascarosepion > Ascarosepion bandense. Next base: position 4,640,745 of record JBBBDQ010000328.1, on the reverse strand, counting down.
TTAACTCCAGTGTGCAGGCAGCTTATATAGAGTGAGGCAAAGCTAAACAATTTTTAGGCGCCAACCACAAATTTTAATATGCAAATCGCCTTGACTACCATGTGTGTTCACCTACTCTTCGAATCTCTGCGGGACACTATTTCTCAAGTGGTACTAAAAATGAATTTGGAATTCCTACTGGGTTTTCTGCAGACATCCTCAACTTGAGCCTTGCCAAAACCACTTATCTCATCTGAGGACTTGGCCAGATTTTGTATTTCAGACCACCCAAAAATCCAATTCGCCATTTATCATACTTTTTACTTAATCATCATTTATCATAAACTTTACTTAACAAACCTGTCTGTTAATCACTCTGGAATTAATCACACCTAATTAACTAATAACTCAACCCCAGAAATAATTATAAAAGAAAAGCTTATTTCTGGCATTACTCTGGAATGCCTTTTACCCAACTAATTAGTACCTTCATCTCAATCCTTTAGAACTGTTCATTAGTAAATCCACCTGAGGGTGGGGGGCTTTGTCTCTCTGTCACATGACTGTTCTTTCAAACCACACTTTTCTTATATTGTTTTATTTTAAATTAGCCTGCTTTTGATGCATGTCAGAATTTACATTTTGAAATGAGGATAGACATATTGATGTGAAAATTGAGTGGGCTTCTTGTTTGGACTTTGAACAATTGGACAATTCAATCTATACATTGTGATTTGCTTCTTTTTAGCATATGTATGCCTGTTCACAAGAATCATCACCACTCCAATAAATTAAAACACAGTTTCAGTAATTTATTATTTTATTCATTATAACTACAAATTAAACCTAATGTTCTCTCTGATAGTAGGTAATTGGCACATAGGTATGTTCACCTCTTCTTTCTTCCACTGAATGACTACTACCTGGTGCGACTAGTTGGAATGATGACTCCTCTACTTCTTTCTGACAACTTAACTTGGCAGTTATTGATATATGGTTGCAAATGAAAACTTCTGACTTCCAACCATGTGTCATTTTACCTCAAAAGTTTTCATTTATTTATTATTTTCATCCTCTTTGGCTAAGAGGGTTACTGTTTTTAGCACCAAAGTCTATCTTCCATCTATAAAAAACACCCAACACTTCAGAATCTGATAATATAATTGAGGGTCCACTTGACTTTAAAGAGATATAACTATGGTTTCATATTAATATCAGATTGTATTTTTCAGAATTTTCTTTTTTTGAACATAGGCAATCAGTTAACTCTGTCAACCCTTAAGTGATTTTAGCTGACTGTCCCTCAAGTCCTGACCAACTTGATGAAAAATTCAAATATGTAATATTAATGCAATGAAATAGATATATCTTGAAAACTGTTAAAAGTTAAGTATCATGATTTGGTTTTTCTTTCAAAACAGTACCAAATTTTGCCTTGTTGGTTTGTCATTGGAAGTTTAAAAATTTGTAAAAGCATCAGATTTCTGGCAACTGTAGTTGGTCATGTGATGAATATATTTAATAATGGCACTGATATTCAGGGAACTTAAAAGGATTACTTGGTTACTTATTTTGGCAAACACTTTCATGCCTGCAAAAGGATATTTTCCATGACACCACTTTTATTTTGACTATTCCTCAGCAATATTTATAGTTTTAAAAAGTGATGATTAGAATTGTCATAAAACCTGTGATGAAAGTGAATTTATACATTTTTTTGTTCTTGAGAACAACAAAAATATTTTCTTTACAACAAAATTTACAAGAATAATTTTATATTTCAACATTCTCAAAACTAATGTAATATTTATCCGAGTACCTTTTATCAAACATGGGCAATCAGTTAACTTTAATGGCCCTGAAGATATTTCAGTTCATAAATCTCACAAGTTCTGACCAAATTATTGAAAAAGTAGAATATATGTGAATGCAATTAAATTGGTATATCTTAAAAACTGTTGAAAATCAAGTGTTACAATTTTATGATAGTAAATTGATTTCTCTTTTAAATGATATCAAGTTTAAGTTCCTTGGTATTATGGGTAGGGACATATGATTTTGTAAATCTAACTGATTTCTATTTCAGGTTAAATCAAATTTAGCCGCCTTCGTATTATTGGTTATCAGATGCAATTTGGGAAACTACAACTTTTGCAACATTTATTTGATTTGTATTGAAACACAATGCTTGCTATCTGATTGTTGGCATACAAGGTGCTCCCAAAATGTAAACATGTGAAACCTGTTGGTGCATTTGTGTACTTTTGAACTTAACAAGTTAATGGTGCCATTTTCTGTTTGATATCAAGCTGTCCCTTTGTCATAAACATGGCTACTCTACTATTTTCTGGGTACGCTGCAAGAAATTGCTAAGGAGACTGGATTTCAAAAGAACTATCTGCTGGTCAATCAAACATCAAAATAAAACCATCTCTACCCATTTTATGTAGGTATCCATCATATCACATTATAATCGTTTTCTTTTATTCTCTTAAATAGACTTTAAAAGGAACCATCTGCTGGTCTATCATACAGAAATACTTGAGATCAAGATAAAATCACCTTTGCCCTTTCTATGTGGTTATCAAATTATAACTGTTTTTTTTTTATTCTTTTAAATAGTCAGACTTTAAAAGAACCACCTGCAGGTCTTTCAAACAGTTACATCTCAGTAACCATTTTTTAAAAATCACCCTTCACATTGCATAAAGCTATGTAAAATTTGTCTATATTTTTGAGATGAGGTATTTACATCATTCAGATTGTTGTTTTCATCTTTACTGTCATATTCATAGCATGATTAGAATTTTGAGCCAAACTCTTTATTTTGATCTCTGGGATAGTTTGTTCTCATTCCATGAATCATGACGAAAAAAAAATTTTCGTTATCTCCACTCTCTCAATTTTTGTTAACTTATGCACAAATACCCTTGGGAAAGGTATTAATCCATCTCTTCTCTCCAGTTATGGATTAAATAACAGGACAGATTGGGTATTTATTTTACTACAAAGACATTTCTTTTTCCACATTTCCTGACCTGGAGAATTTAGCCCATCAGCTTTTAAAACAATATCTATTATCAAAACAATATTTATCATCTTTTGTCAACTATCTTGCATTTTTGCTGGTTCATATAAATACAATTCTGTGCGAAATTACACACAAGGTCAGGTACAACTTTTCTTCTTGTCACTTTATATAGATAGACAAAAATGCACACCCATAAATATATGTAGATGTGTATCTGAAATGATATTCATTATTGTTTAAATGGTAATTTTTTATCTGGCTTTAGAGTAGTTTAAATGGCAAAATGATAATTTCTCAACACAGATCTGATTAACTTTCTTTTCTTTTTCCTCATGATTTCTTCAAGTTGTTAGCATTAAAAGTTCAGAGAACTCAGTACTTCATTCCTGCCTCAGAAAATCCAAGATATCATTTGTAGCTGATGAATATATTTATAATATACTCACTAAAAAGTATGGAAATTGAGTAGCCATGAAGTCACTGAAATTTGTGAAAAATAAATACAAATAAAGAAATGAGTAAAAAAAAAAAAACAATTAAAAAGAGAAAACAGTATAAAAAAAACAAAAAAGTAAAAGAAAAAGAAAACAAATAAAAGAAAGAAAAGTAAAAGGAAACAAGCAACAAAAAACACATTAATTTTTATTCTTTAGCTCAGTGGTAGTTGTGACAGTGAGTCAATATTTTTTAAACAATTTCTACTTCCAATAAACATAGCAATATTAAATTATATTTGGAGTAAATTGGAACAGTGAGATAAAATGTGCATATTTGTTTATCAGTAGTGAAATCTGATCTAAACTTAAGTTAGGCCATTTAATTTGAGTCATCAGAAAACAACGGAAATGAAGGAAATAATATTTTCGATAAAAAATATTGAAGTAGCATGGAATGGCGAGTAAAACTAGCGTATTTTTTACCAGTACTGAAATCTAATTTAAACATAAGTTGTGCTATTTAATTTAGGTCATCAGAAGACAACAGAAATTCACAAAATAATTTTTTGCATGTGAAATTAAAAATGTGCTCACTAAGCCAGACACTCGTGTTAAGCGCATGGTGACTGAGTTAAAGAATGTAATTATGTTTTGTGTTTTGATAATCAGTGTAGTCCAAGTCAGATTATGTAAACCTCAAAATTGTTTTGTAAACAATGTGCCTAAAACATGTGACAAAACAGATTTGCGATATATAGATTTGAAGACAGTTAAGTTGGTAGTAAGTAGTCAGGCAGTGGTTGAGATCAGAAGACTGACAGAAAGAGACAGAGAAATCAGGCTCAGCTCTGATGGGCTCTGCTGTGCATTTGTGCTAACACCCTAACCCAAACCACTTCCACTTCACAGCCAACATCACCAAGAAAGCAAATAACGAAAATGTTGTATGCCTTTATCTCTATATATGCGTTATAGTCGTCATGTTATTAAGTGAGAATATATCAGCATGAAAAAGACAGTGGATTTCATAAGAGAGAAGATAATGGATTTTTGCCCCAGTATAATTTTCAGCAAAGTGATATGCAACACTTATCCTTATTCAATTCATTTTGTGCTCTGAGAGACTTAATCAAGGCTATGTAGGATTTATAATCTATTGCTAAGAAGGTTATCACTGTGTTAGGCTAGAAAACATTTCTTGCAGAATCAGTTTTGCATATTTATAAATCTACCATTTGTCCGTGCACTAAATACTGTTTCCATATCTGGCAGATACTCCTGCTATTCATTTTGAGGTTCTTGACCAAATCCAAAGGAGGATCTGCAGTATAATTGATACTGAATTGGCAGCCCATCTTGGTGACTTTCTCACTAATGTGATGTGGCTTTCCTCTGTCTTTTCTACAAATATTTTCCTGAAAACTGCTGTGATAAGCTTTTTTCCCTGGTTCCCTGACAACAAATATATTTACTCATGCTATTAGATTGGTATCAAGGTTCCACGTTTTACCATTAAAATAGTTAAATATAACCACCTTTTCTACTCTAAAAGTTTCTTTTTCATTTATTGAATTCCCTTCCATTTGCTTCCTTCCCTGATAGCTACAATCTCCAAAGGTTTAGAAGCAATATCAATTGCCATCTTTTATCTCCTTGATTCCTATCCTGCTCTTATCCTTTCTTTGACATACCGGTACCTTTGTCTTTTTTTCTCTCACTGTAACCCCTTGTGCACCAGTGGCAATCCTGCTTTTCTTGGGTCAAAATGATTATAAAAAATAAATTATTATACTGCACATGTTTATAAACACAGAGATGAGGATATCATTGGTTTATCAGGGTTTATAAATTTGAGAACATTCATGAATGTTTATCAAGTCAGTCAAAGCATGAGGAAGGCACAATGTATCCTAATTTAAAGTCTGGTGAAAAGTAAAGCAACCTTTCAACCACTTCATAAACTTTGACACTCAGAGTCGAAAAAAAGAAAAATATATAAAAAGCAATTTGGTGATAGTGTAAAGAGACAAGAAAAACAATAAAACAGTGAAATAACCACAATATTTTATGCTTATATGCACATAGACACAAATATGTATTCTCGGCCATAAATGTGCGCACACAAAGGAAACTTTCAAATTTATACCAATAAAAATGCATAAATTATTTTTAACTTAATAGAAAAATTAAGAAAATGAGAAAATAAACAATATCTGGTAACTCCTGAAGATTGGAGAGAACGATTACTGTTGTTGCGGTGCTAATTATCAATCAGTGAATTGATAAATTTTATATTTGTATATACAAGTAGAGGCATGGTGAACTAATAAATATCGGCTTGGATTGAGGAATCTGAGACCTGAGTTCAAATTCCAGTCAGGTTCATTACATTCACTGAACCTTGAATCCATTTCTTCTTCTCCAAGCTATGGGTAAAAACCAGGACAGACTGGGTTCTATAACCTTGGGTGTTAACTGGTCTACGAGAAAAAAAAATCTGAATTTATCCCAGCCTGGGTTCTGTCAGGCTGTTGTACCTACAAAAACAACTCTTCTAAGTGCTGCACATCACTGGGTGAGCATAAAAATCACCAAACCTAAAGATGTTTGCAAATGAATCTAGAGATGGAGTTATTTCAATACTGTCAGATATTTTATCTAATATGCTACAATACTGAGAAGGGGAATGATAAAAGAAAATGTTATAGTTAACATAGTGTAATAAACACAGTTGACAATACATAAATTCTCCAAAGACTCATGAGATGATTCCCTTGCTATTGGAAGATTTTCCACAAATATAAACATAAAGGTCATACTTATGTACCTTAGAATCATTTTGATAAAGAGGAAGACAACCTGGAACAGATATTTCACTCCTAAACATAAGACTAAATTCATTATACAAAATGCAAAGATACATCAAGAACATTTCAAGAGAAAACATTCTACATTACGGAAGTTGTTGTCTGTACTTCTGAGATGAGGTATTGTACCAAACAATGTAAATAGAAATTGTTTTAACTGCTACTGATATTGGACAAAGAACGGTTAAAAGGTTTTGGGTTTGTTTTTTTTTTGCTTACTGGTTTACTTTTATTACTTTGAATGGTAGCTTCATAACATTTTAAGAAGAAAAGGCTATAATTGTTGCCATTGTCTATCATCTAAGGTAATAAAAATTAGATGGTAGGTGGCTGAGACTTGAGCATAATGATATTTTTTTAAATGTTCAGTTATAGTGAGAAGGTTGATTTAGTTAGATTTTAATGAAAATTTTTTGTTTTTATTCTTTTTATTTTAGAAAACTGAAAATGTTTTCTAGTTTTGTATTCAAAAATATTTTGCTGAGAATAATTTTTTTTCCTTAAAAAATCTGTTATGTCAATTTTTCCTTCAAGAATGTATATTTTTCTATAAATAAAAACTAAAATCATTATACAAAGTGCAAAGATATGTCAAGAACATTTCCAGAGAAAACATTTTATTGGTCTATATTTCTGAGATGAGGTAGTCTTTACAGTATTTACATTATTTGGACTATCGTCCTCATCTTTGTTGCTATTTGTACGATGTTTGGCCATTGTATGTTTTGTCCTTCTTCAGGTGCTAGGAATTTCAAGTCAAATCCTTTATTACAATCACTGGGGTATATGAACTTCATTCCTTGCATAGTAGTGTCTCTTTTGGTAGTCAAAGAGTTGTGAGTTCAATACCAGCTAGTGGTGAACAAAGTAACTTACAGAGTTAGAGGGAGATAGCTCATGATTACCAAAAGAAGTACTACTACGCAAGGAATGTAGTTCATATACCCCAGTGATTGTAATAAAGTGTTCAGTTAGAAATTCCTAGCACCTGAAGAAGGCTGGAGTGTACAATGGCCAAAACGTTGTACAAATGAGAACAATAGTCCAAATAATGTAAATACCAGAAAACATTCTACATTACAGAAATTGTTGTCTATCTGTACTTCTGAGATGGGGTATTGTACCAAACAATGTAAATAGAAATTGTTTTAACTGCTACTGATATTGGACAAAGAATGGTTAAAAGGTTTAGGTGGTTTTTGCTTACTGGTTTACTTTTATTATTTTGAATGGTAGCTTCATGAAAATAAAATTTTAAGGAGAAAAGGCTGTAATTGTTGCCATTGTCCATCATCTAAAGTAATGAAAATCAGATGGTAAGTGACTGAGACTCAAGCATATTGTGGTCCTGGGCATTATGGTAAACTTCATTTGGCAACAAGGCCTCTGATTGGAAGGTTGTGAGGAGCATGGAACCACCTCTTAATTGCTGTTGTTCTCAGGTTTGCCCTGACCCGAAGTGGTAGCATCTCATAGCTATGGGCAAATCTGGAGTCAGAACACCATGAAAGTATAAAAATAGACTTTTATTTAAAAAAATAGACATTTTTGAAGGAAAAATATTACCAACTATATATTTTTGAAGAAAAATTTATTGCCATAACAGATCTTTGAAGGAAAAAAAATATTCTCAGCAAAACACATTTGAATACAAAACTAGAAAATATTTTCATTTTTCTAAAATCAAAAAATAAAAACAAAAAATTTTCATTAAAATCTGATTAAATCAATCTTCTCACTCTAACAAAACATTTTAAAAAATACCTCAAGTGCCACAGAGGTTGATATGCTGTTAAACAAAACTCAAGCATAATGTGGCCTCAAATTTCCAGCAGATAAAGCGGAAACTTGAGGCAACAGACATATGATTCTACAGAAATAGACTAAGAAAACTGGAATAAGAATGTTTATTTTTTTCTTAAAATCTATGCAGATACAAGGTCTGGAGAATTTGATTCTCACATAAAACTGAGGGCAAGAGAGCCAGAGAGAAACTATGAATAAGCTAACAAGCTTGCTGTAGGACAGAAAATGGGAGAAGTAGTATGGAGACAAAAATTGCTTAGATTTACAAAAGAATAGGAATTTATGGTGGGGGGAAGAGTAATTATCGCCTACGTCCTGAAGGGACACGGCACATAAAAGAAGACACCTTTTTTTAAATTTCTCTGTTAAAACATTTAGGACACTAAAGCAAAGACGTTATTTTCTCAATATGCCATTAAAGTTTGAATTAAAGTTCAGAAAACTTGAACTTTTGTGCCCCGCCAAAAAAACGGTGTCAAAAGATAGTTTTTCGGATAATATTGCTATTATTGTAACTATCTTCATTCATTGGCAATGTTTTTTGTTTTTTTCTTTTAAAGCAACGATTATAAATGGAATAAAACTAAAGCACATGAAAGTGAAATTATGCATTTTCTTTGTTCTTGAGAATTGACAAGAAAAAGTATAAATACTATTAGATTATCTGTCTACACTATAATATTGTTTATTGGTATGGTTGGCAAAACATGATCTAATTGCCAATTGATTCAAACTTTATAAAATCATAAATAATAAGGATTTCTTTAACATTAAAACAACTCGGATGATGATGGACAAAAAATACTTACAAACATAACGCTTATTTCCTAAACTGGAACTATTTGATGCCAACGTGCAAGAGCCTTGTGATGTACTGTAAAATGGAGTAGAGTGGCAATCGTAAACCTTCCTTAAATAGACGTATCATCAGCAGAACTCAGTTTTCGTTTATTTTAATACTATTAGTAATGGATATAACAAAATATTTACAATTGTGTTTCTTATTGTAGATACCTCCACTCATTTACAATACCTAACTTTTTAAATGAATTTTTAAAAATAAAGTTTTCTTGAAACTTTTATTTTAGTTTTAATTGAAAGCTAAATTATTAAATTTACTATTTCCAGTAAGCAAAATATTCTGGTGTATTTCAAACAGAAATTATATTGATTGGAATCTAAAATTTTGAGATTTTTAAAATCTTTCAGTGATCAATACATTTGTAAACAAAACTTAATTCTCAGTTTTAAAAATCTTGTGAAAATAAGGTATACATCTGTGACAAGTTATTCTTGAAAAATTAGCAAATTTAAAGTTAAATTAGATTTACACTAGTATTACTAATTTATAGCATGAAATTTAGAAAAAAAACTATTTCTTAATAATGGAGCATTGATCTTTCTGACCTTTGCCATGTGATGACAGCCAAATGGCAAGATAAGCTTAACCAGAATTGGCATAATTGTCCAAATGTTTTTTCCTGTAAGTGGAAAAAACTGTGAAACACATGATCTTTTAATATAACACAGAAATTGCCCTACGAAAAAAACTTCAAATACACAAAAAAAATTTAAATTATTTTAAAAATACAATGTATTAAACTTTTAAACTTTCAATTAGTAAATATAGTCTTCAATTAATTAATTATTAATCTAACTGCCACAAGACTTTGTTGAATTTTTTTTAATTTTAAAACTGAAAATTTTTTTTAAAATTTCATAATTCATTGAAATTTTTTTCTTCAGTCTTTAATGTATTTAATATATATTATTTATAAAAGCAAATAAAAACTTATATAATTAAATAATGTCATAATTTTATTGCATTTTTTATTTTACTATTTGCAGCAGATTTTCAGAATTAGGGATAGAAAATTAAGAATTAAAATCAACCTTCTTCTTCACTTTTACAAAAATTCACAATGACGTGTGAAATCCTGGTTTTTCCCAAACAGACAAAGGATTGATCATGTGCTTAAAGAAAAAAATCGAAACTGGATTTCGCAAGATGTTAAATTGATTTTCTGAACAATGGAAGTGATTTGCAAAACCAGAAGACTTAGTGATCTAGTGCGAAAAATCTAAATGCTATAAATACTTCAGTCAACGTCAGTCAGAGATGGGAGCAGTGAGAGAGAGACACAACTAAAATGTAAAGTTGCAAATTGTCCTCTTTCTCCCTCTTTCTCGTGTGTTGATTCATTTTACTTCTTCTCTATCCAAACACATTCCTACCAAACAAACACTTATATATACATACATATATATGCAGAAACTCTTTCCAACAAATTACTGCTATGAAAATTTCTTCAACTCTTGATACCCTTAACTCATTACTTGTTTGTCATTGAACATTAACTACTACTACCTATTCTTGTTATTCCTTACTTTTAATAAATTACTATTTTAACATGAAAAAGATATATTTTATTATTCTATTCTTCCACACATTCTAATCTCCAATCTCCAATCTGCTGACAACCAATCTTCTGATAATGATAATTCAGAACAAAATTTGTAAGCTGTAGGGCGCTTGGTTATGTATGACACAAGGCCGAATTAATAAAACATTAACTATCTCCCTATAGCTACAGACCAAATGTTTGAAAAAAATAATAGATGATGTGCAATACATTCCCTAATAAGTCCTGCGTTTAACTAATAAAATAAATTTTTCCTACAAAATTAAATTCTTGAAAATTCATGAATTCACGGGATGGGGAATAACAGATGTAAGAAAAATATTTTTCCACGATTTTCTAAAAATAATTTAAAAAATAATTTATTTCATTTGTGTATAAGTCCTAAAAGTTTTATTAAAATCCGACAATTATTTGATTTTTGCAAGAGTTTTCCCAAATTTGTGTTTTTCACCGAAAAAAAACAAAAAAAAACAGTTACATAATGATTTGGTTACCCGCTGACGAAAATCAAAACAAGATATTTTTTACTAAAATTTTGAACGTGTTGGAAAAGATTTTTAAAAAAAATTTTAAGTAATTAAAAAAATACTTTGATCTTGCATTAAACATTTTGATGGAAAAAGGGTAAATTTTTGTTTTGTTCCCCGAAAGCCTTCATCTCGTCAAATCTTTCCTAAACTTCCTTACGTGCAAATGTATATGCTGGATATAAAATCAATAATTGTTTATTGAAGAAACCTACCATTTTTCCTGTTTTCGACCACAAAAAAGTCGGACTATATCTCACCCCTTACTACCATTTTCATATCTGATTCACCGCTGAATGAATTGGGGGGTAAGATACTTATTACGGCCCGTTTACTTCTTTTGAGCGATTAGCCCGCGATTTGTTTGGTTTCGGAACTCAATTTCCGCGCATGAATAGCAAAAAGGAAGGCAAATTGGCCGAAAAATCGACAATCTACGCGTGAAGTCATTCAGCAGTGAATAACATGTTTTGAACCGTGGTTATGGAGTGAGATAAACAGCGAAAAGAAGTTCGATATTTTTCTGGTTGTAAAATTGAAAAAAAAGTTAGGTTTCGTTAATAAACAATTATCGATTTGAGTTCAGCATTTACTTTTTTGCACGGAAATAAGGATGTTTTCAAAAGATTTGAAGGGGGTAAAAAGGCCTTCGGGGAACAAAACAAAAATTTACCGAAAAAAGTTTGATTGTATTGATTGTTAAGTTGGGAGCTTTTTCTTTCTTCAAACTATGCTGATTTTCTTTTTTTTTTTTTTTTGTTTCGTTTTGTTTTTTTGTTGGGGGGGGGGTCAGTGATTTAGTGGAAGTACTTTAAGGATATAATAGTTTTTTCTATTTTTGCTATTTAGATCAACAAAACAAACATTTTCTCCCAGATGAATTTGATTGACCGAGACGTTCTAACGGGCCGAATAAATCTGAACAAAACCTGAAAGAAAATTACTTAAAACTAAAAGAGACTAAAAGTGTTTGTTTGTTGTGATCTCCATCTGATTTTTTTACCTTTTTTTTTCTTTTCTGAAATTTCACAGAGGACCTGATCAGTTATTAAAATCTTTTTTGTGTTAGAGAGGATCAATTCAGTTGAAGAATCCTTCTCTACTTAGTCGTCAATTTTACAAACTAAAATTTTAGTTTTGTAGGTACCTCCACTAATTCGCTGAAAAAACAGCATGAAGAAAAAAAGGCATTAAAGAAAAAAGATTGATTTTATTTTTTAATTTTTATTATGTAACCTTTTAAAGTTTCTTGGATTTTTGTTTGTTGTCCAAATTCATGAAGTTTATACTTAAAAATTGGTCCAGTTATTTTATTTTTTAAATTGTTTGTATTCTTTAAATTAAAGTTGAACTTGAAACTTCTGTTTCTGTTCCTTTCATTTTGAGAATTATTAATTTTATACTGTGCGCAGAAAAAATAGTTATAACAAAATTAGTAATACTTCAAATTATTGGGAACGAAAAATGCCATGCACCGCTTTGCGTAATAATCGTACGGAACCTTTTCATGAAAATAATTTGATATGGTTTTTTCCAAATTTTAAAACTGTTTTCTTTGTGCTATTACCCTTCAACATTATTAGTAAGATCTGCAAAAAAAAACAAAAAAACACTATAGTGTTGATTATTCTTAATTGTTGAGAAATTCTTAACTTGAATAAGTTAACCAAATTTATATCGTCTACTTTTTTTCTCCGACGAAAATTTTCGAAAATTATCTGACTCAAACGATCTGTAACTAAAATCGAAAAAAATAATCAGGTATGTATTATTCACAATATATGCCTCCTTTATATATTTTTAAATTTCAGCGTAAGTAATGAAGTCTAATATAATTTTTTTAATTTTTCAACAAAAAAAAAAGTCCTTTTTATCGTTTTTCCCCCATTTATTTTTAATATCGACGTCATGTTCTCCCTATTAGCTTTTTTGTGGATCTATTGCTGGCCATAATGTAGCGATAATACTGGCACTAATAAACTGATCCATGCGTTAAAAAAAAGAGAAAATAAGGAATTTTGTTTATTTCTTTTTTTTTTTTTTTTTCTTTTCCTTCAGTACTTATTGTTTACGAATAGATTAGCATTTTTTATTAGAAGAAAGAGTTAGGCCTTTCCTAGGTCGCGTCACTGGACAGAATGGGAAAATATTGATTCGATGTATAGTTTGTAGATCTAAAAGCGGGGTCCTGTTTATAATCGATCTCCAATTTTAAGAGGAAAGACCAAAGTAAATTAAATTTTCATTATTATTTTTAATCCTTTTAAACGATATTTATACTTCTGAGATGAAGTAGTTACATTGTTCGGACTATTGTCCTCATCTTTCTTACCATGTTTACGACGTTTCGGCCGTAGGAATTTCGAACTCAACCCTTTATTTCGATTACTGGGCTGTATCATTCTCATTCATGTGCAATGCTACTATTAGTAGCTATGTAGTTATCTCCCTTTGATTTAACTCTATTTGTTCACCGCTGCTGTAGCCTGGTATTGAACTCACAACTCAGTGGGTACCTCTACTAAAATCGGTGAAAAAACAGCATATGAAGAAGCAAGGTCCCCAACTTAAAAACCAACTTTTTCCATCAAAATGTTTATGCTATTAAGATCAAAGGATTTTTAATTATTTGTTTTTTAATTTTTTAATCCTTTCTAGTACGTTTTAAAATTTGGTAAAAATCTTGTTTTTATTTTCGTTAGCAGGTAGCAAAATAGTTACGGAAGTTTACAATGGAAAATGTAATATTGCCTAACACAGGTTTTTTCTGGTGAAAAAACACATTAGTTTGGGAATTCTTGCAAAAATTTAAAAATTGTCAGATTTTAAATGAAACTTTTAGGACTTATTCACAAATTAATGAAATTTCAAGAAATTAAATTTTATAGGCAAAAATGGTTTTATTAGTTAAACGCAGGGGAATGTAAATCATCTAATTTTTTTTTTAACAATTTGGCCTATTTTTCCGAAAATCTGCTCCCTGATAGTAAAATAAAACTGAAATAAAACTATGCTATTATTTAATTAGATAAGCTTTTAATTGCTTTAATAAATAATGTAAATTAAGAACATGATAGTCTAAAGAAAAAACTTTTCAATAAATAATGAAATTTTTAAAGAATTTTCATTTTTTATTATAATAATTATATAAAGTTTCAAAAGTATTTTAAAAATATTTCAAAAACTTGTGGACATTAGGTTATTAATTTATTAAGTGAAGGCTATATTTACTAATCAAAAATTGAAAAGTTTAATACAAATCGAGCCATCGAATTTTTGAAATAATTTTTAATTTTTTAGTGTATTTGAAGATATGGTAATTTCTTTGTGTACATTAAAAAGTCATGTGTTTCACAGTTTCTTCCCCTTATAGGAAAAAAATTTGGACACTTTAGTGATTCCAGTCATTGTATACTTGCATCTGTTTGGCCATCATCACATCAAATGCGGGGGAAGAGTAGTTAGAAAGAAAAGATCAACACTGTGTTTAAGAAATAGTTTTATTCTAAATTTCATGCTATAAATAAATAAATAATACATCTGTAAATCAGATTAATTCAACATTAATTCAAAAGTAATGTATCACAGATGCATATTTTATTTTTGCAAAATTTTCAAAACCAAAAATTAAATTTTGTTTACAAAATGCTTAGAAATGACTATAAAATTGAAAAATTTTAAAACTTTCAAAATTATAGATTTCATTCAATATAATTTCTGTTAGAAATACACCAGAGTATTTTATTTTGCTTACTGGAAATAGTAAATTTAACCATTTAGCTTTCAAGTAAAACTAAAATAAAAGTTTAAAGAAAACTTTATTTTTTTAAATTTAATTTAACAGTTATTGAAAATGAGTGAAGGTACCAACACAACTCTTTTGGTCAAATCATTGAACTAACCAATGCCTAAATTCACTGGGCCATGTGTCCTTGAGGACATCATTGTATGAATTTCTGGGACTTATAAACCTAATGTTTTGCTAACCATTTTTTAACAGAGCTCATATTGCAATCTTGGACGATAATGATTTTCTTTAGTGCTCCATATTACTGGTTCCCATATTGTATTTTTTTCTATACTTAGCCGGCTTAGGAGATTTTTGTGACCTAGCATATGCGCTGATTCCTTAAGTTAATGTAGTTTTCAGTGGTGTTCTCTGTCAATTATTTCAACTTTATCCCATAGATGGCAGTGATCGCCTTTCTCCTTCCATATGTGATCAGATATGCCTGATTTTTCTATCTCCTCTCATGTTATGGCCTTGCGATGTTCTTGCAGCCTTACCTTAAGGGGACAGCCCATTTCTCCTTGACATTTCTTTCCAAAGCTACATGGAACAGCATACACAGAATCCTTAGTCATGTGTTTTTCTATTGGAGGTCTTAGGAGAGTTATCTGCAAAGTGTAGAAGCACTTTTGAATGTCATCCTGATGTTATATGGACCACAGATCTTTTGTATTTACTCTGATAACTCTTTCACATAAGGTAGACAGACCAAGGCTGTTTTCTGACAGTTGTTATCCTCATGCACCCTCCCTTCCTTGTTTGTTGGAGTTGTTGTCATTTAGGGTACTGCTTATACTGACCATTTCCTGTTCATATGTCTCTGGGTTGCTACTTATGATTTTTGCTTGATGTTGCAGTCAGCAAACAATCCCTTTCTTTACGTTGTATGGTTGGTGGGAGTTGAAGTTGAGATATTGTCTGGTGAATGTTGGCTTGCAATATGTGGATGTCTTGAACCCCCTCTCTGTTCAAGATATTAGTGCGTCTATGACCAGAGTATGAAAGTGTCAACAACATATCTCATTCATATAGTTGGCTTAAGTACTGTGGATTCTAATACCATCTCTTCAAAGTATTCCATTGATATGTTAGTCAATGATGGTGATAATGGTGATACCATTGCCAAGTCTTCATCCTGATCCCATTCCAGAGTGTGTTGTTTGTGTACCGAAAGTTATCACCTCCATCAGGTTTTTTAGTGGTGTACATTCTTCTAGGGATGAGTTTGAGGTCAGTTTATCCCTGACTATTGATAGTGCCTTCACTGTGGGTAGCTTGGTGAACAGACTCATCACATCCAGGCTCACCATCTGGTTGCATTAGATGGGAGCATGTTTGATAAGTTCTGCAAAATGAGCGGAGTTCTTTTTTTTTTTCAAATATTTATGCATTTTTCTGAAAATTTGCTCCTAAGTAAAATGAACAATGCAATAAAACTATGACATTATTTAATTAGATAAGCTTTCAATTACTTTTAATATATATATTAAGGACATTATAGTCTGAAGAACAAGTTTTTTTTATGAATAATGAACTTTTACAAGAATTGTTTTCAGTTTTTTTCTAATTGTAATAATTTATAAAGTTTCAAAAATATTTTTAGAACTCTTCAAAACCTTGTCATATTTAGTTTAAGTTATTAAGTGATGAGTATATTTACTTATAAAATATTGAAAATTTTAATACAAATCTTCGAACCAGTAGATTTTTAAAATAATTCTTTGTTTTTTGTGTGTACTTAAAGTTGTTTTTTAATGATATTTTCTGTGTTACATTAAAAGGTTGTGTGTATCATGGTTTCCTCCTCTTACAGGAAAAACATCTGGACAATTATGTCAATTCTGGTCAACCATGTTTGGCTTATCTCCACATCTGGCTGCTATCACAGTGATCACTTACTCCAAAATTCAGAAAGATCAACACTCCATGATTAAGAGATACTTTTATTCTAAATTTCATGCTATAAATAAGTAATACTTATGTAAACCAGATTAATTTACCCTTAAATTTGCTAATTTTCCAGAAATAACATGTCTCAGTTCTATATTTTATTTTGGCAAGATTTTTAAAACTGAGAATTAACTTTTGATTTTGACCACTCAAATAGCCTAAATATTGAAAATCTTTTTAAATCTCATTAAATAAATAGCCTAAAAATTAAAACTCTTTTTAAATCTCAAAATTTTAGATTCCAATCAATATAATTTCTGTTCGCAATACACTAGAGTATTTTGCTTACTGGAAATAGTAAATTTAATCATTTAGCTTTCAGTCAGTTTAAGTGCCATACGTGATACAAGCTTGGGCGATCATGTCTCGAAAGAGACATGACTGACTGGGCAGAAGATTATCCCGCAGTAGGTTGCCATTGCTTTTAACACTAAAAGTAATACTTCATGAAAACTTTTTTATTTATCAAAACTCTTTTTAAAACTTAAGTATCACAAATTATTGTGTAATTGGATATACCCAACTTTAAATCAACTAAGAATTGTCTAGCAATATATACATTTTTGTAATTAAAAAACAAGCAGATATATTTAGGTACCACTAAAACAAAAAGTATGTGCTTTCTTCTGAAATGAAAGGAAAATACTGCTATTTACTGTTTTTAAAAAAATAATTGACAAAATTCAGGAAATCCTTTGATTTAATTAAAATTTTCTCTGCTTATTCATTAATAAATGAATTGTATACAAAATATTTTATTTTGTAGAAATATTTTATTGAGGGAAGTCAATTATACTTTGACTTTGAGGGAGTGATGGCAAATATTATTTTAAGGGAAAAGCCCTAAGATCATTTCAGTAAAACGTTTTTGTTTTTTGGGGGGTTTTTTCAATATCAAATTGAAACATTTTAAAAACTTGTTCTAAAACCTTACAGAAATAATTAAATAGAAACAAAAATAAATTTTTGTTGAGTTATTCTCTTTTAGTTGGAGTTTTAATTGAAAAAATTGAGTTTTTGGAAGATTTGATGGTAGAGTAAGTAGGTGAGAATGTAATTAATGTTCTGTATTTGGAAGTAAACTATTCAGTATAAGATTTTGTAGTAGCAGAAACAAGGCGATAAAAGTCAAAGCTCTGTTCAAGTGGAACCAAAGAAAGAGTTTGAGAATGTGGTAGGTTTTGTAAACCAAATAACTTCTTTGCTTCAGAATCATTTCCTTTCATTTGTTCAAAGCAACAGGTAAATCAAATTGAATGTTAATATAAAAGACATAATTGTTCACTCACTTATAAATGGATTAAATTTAGTCTTAATGAAATGTTGACTTACCATATATCTTAACAATAATACTTTTTTTGTTGCAGATGTTAAATGGATAAAACTTTCTCTTCATGCTGTATAAAAAAGACACAAAGTACAAAAAGGAAGGAATTATGATGAAATAGATGAATCTTGATTTTATGACTTTGCAACTTTAAAGACATTTACTGGAGCATACTGATGAAAAATTGTGTTCATAATGTGTGAATCTTCCATTTCAAAGGCACCATCTGTGGTGCAAAATACACCGGCACACTCTGGAGAGAAATTGCTTTCTTTACAAAATTCACATTTTCACATTGCAGATAAACCATTTTCTTGTGATGTATGTGGATCTGTATTTTCAAAAAAATCATATTTGAATCGACATATTCGAATACACAATGGAGAGAAACCATTTTCTTGTGAAGTATGTGGTACATCCTTTTTAAGGAAATCAGCTTTACTGGGACATATGCTTGTACATACTGGAGAGAAGCCATATGCTTGTGAAGTGTGTGGATATGCATTTGCAAGGAAGTCATATGTACAGCAACACATGCGAAAACATACTGGAGAGAAACCATATTCTTGTGAAGTATGTGAATGTTCCTTTGCCCAGCATTCAACTTTAGCACGGCATATGCGAACACACGCTGCAAAGAAAGTATTTCCTTGTAAAATATGTGGATCAACATTTTCAAGAATGTCATATTTTCTGCAACATATGCGAAAACATCCTGAAGAAAGACTATTTTGTGAAATATGTGGATCCTTCTTCTCTGAAAAATCTGAGCTAGTTCAGCATATGCTAACACACACTGGTGAGAGGCCGTATTCATGTGAAATATGTGGATTTGCATTTTCAAAGAAAGCATATGTATTACAACATATGCGAACACACACTGGAGAGAGACCATATTCATGTGAAGCATGTGAATTTTCTTTTACACGAAATTCTGATTTAGTGCGACACATACGGACTCACACTGGAGAGAAACCTTATTCTTGTGCTGTATGTGGATCAGCATTTAAAACTCAAACAAATTTGAAAAATCATATGCGAACACATGTATGAGAAACTACAGGTTTTCAATCAGGTTATGACTATGTACTTTCAAACTACACTCATCTGATAATAAATGTTTCATTTTAAATTAATCTGCTTTTAGTGCATGTCAGAATTTACATTTTGAAATGAGGATGGACATATTGATGTGACAATTGAGTGGGGCCTCTTGTTTGGACTTTGAACAATTAGACAATTCAATCTATATATTGTGATTTGCTTCTTTTTAGCATATATGTACCTGAATTACCACCACTGCAAGAAATTAAGAGTTTCAGTAATTTATTATTTTATTCATTATAACTACAAATTAAATCTAGTGTTCTCTCTGATAGTAGGTAATTGGCACATAGGTATGTTCACCTCTTCTTTCTTCCACTGAATGACTACTACCTGGTGCGACTAGTTGGAATGATGACTCCTCTACTTCTTTCTGGCAACTTAACTTGGCAGTTATTGATATATGGTTGCAAATGAAAACTTCTGACTTCCAACCATGTGTCATTTTACCTCAAAAGTTTTCATTTATTTATTATTTTCATCCTCTTTGGCTAAGAGGGTTACTGTTTTTAGCACCAAAGTCTATCTTCCATCTATAAAAAACACCCAACACTTCAGAATCTGATAATATAATTGAGGGTCCACTTGACTTTAAAACTATGGTTACATATTAATATCAGATTGTATTTTTCAGAACTGTTTCTTTTTTGAGAAATTTCTGTTGATTATAAAGCTACATTATTGTTTTTTTTGTTTTTTTTTCATATGTGGATTTGTATTTTTAGAAGATGTTCTATTACTTACACTAAAAGACTGCTGGGTCATATCTTTTTTCAGTTGTTATTTATGTAGAACACTGTATATTTTTATCACTTACTAACAACTAAGAGTTTATATTGTTCTCTCAAGATAAACACATGGAATTTCTTGTGAAAGATTTCTCCTTGTTTTATCAGCACCTTTTTTTGAACATTGGCAATCAGTTAACTCTGTCAACCCTTAAGTGATTTTAGTTGATCTGTCCCTCAAGTCCTGACCAACTTGATGAAAAATTTAAATATGTAATATTAGTGCAATGAAATTTATATATCTTGAAAACTGTTAAAAGGTAAGTATCATGATTTGGTTCTTTTTAAACAATACCAAATTTTGCCTAATTGGTTCTGAGATATGTCATTGGAAGTTTAAAAATTTGTAAAAGCATCAGATTTCCGGCAACTGTAGTTGGTCATGTGATGAATATATTTAATAATGGCACTGATATTCAGGGAACTTAAAAGGAATACTTGGTTACTTATTTTGGCAAACCGACTTTCATGTCTGCAAAACGATGATATTTTCCATGACACCACTTTATTTTGACTATTCTTCAGCAATATTTATTGTTTTAAAAAAGGACGATTAGAATTGTCATAAAACCTATGATGAAAGAGAATTTATACATTTTTTTGTTCTTGAGAACAAGAAAAATATTTTCTTTACAACAAAATTTACAAGAATAATTTTATATTTCAACATTCTCAAAACTAATGTAATATTTATCTGAGTACCTTTTATCAAACATGGGCAATCAGTTAACTTTAATGGCCCTGAAGATATTTCAGTTCATAAATCTCACAAGTCCTGAACAAATTATTGAAAAAATAGAATATATATTTGTGTAATTAAATTGGTATATCTTGAAAACTGTTGAAAATCAAGTGTTACAATTTTATATGATAGTAAATTGATTTCTTTTTCAAATGATATCAAGTTTAAGTTCCTTGGTATTATGGGTTGGGACATATGATTTTTGAAATCTAACTGATTTCTATTTCAGGTTAAATCAAATTTAGCCACCTTCGTATTATTGGTTATCAGATACAATTTGGGAAACTACAACTTTTGCAACATTTATTTGATTTGTATTGAAATACAATGCTTGCTATCTGATTGTTGGTATACAAGGTGCTCCCAGAAAGTAAACATATGAAACCTGTTGGTGCATTTGCACATTTTCGACCTTAACAGGTTAATGGTGCCGTTTTTTGTTTGATATCAAGCTATCACTTTGTCATAAACATGGCTACTCTACCATTTACTGGGTACGCTGCAAGGTTGCAGGGGAAAAGCAACTGAATTCAAGATGTTGCTAAGGAGACTGGATTTCAAAAGAACCATCTGCTGGTCAATCAAACATAAACACAAGATCAAAATAAAACCATCTCTACCCCTTCTAGGTAGGTGTTCATAGTATCACATTATAATCATTTTCTTTTATTCTTTTAAATAGACTTTAAAAGGGACCATCTGCTGGTCTATCATACAGAAATACTTGAGATCAAGATAAAACCACCTTTGCCCTTTCTATGTGGGTGTCCATAGTATCATATTATAACTGTTGTCTTTTATTCTTTTAAATAGTCAGACTTTAAAAGAACCACCAGCAGGTCCATCAAACAGAAACACTTTCAAACAATTACACCTCAGTAGCTATTTTTTAAATTACCCTTCACATTACATAAAGCTATGAAAGATTTGTCTATATTTTTGAGATGAGGTATTTACATCATTCAGATTGTTGTTTTCATCTTTACTGTCATATTCATAGCATAATTAGAATTTTGAGCCAAACTTTTATTTTGATCGCTGGGATAGTTCTCATTCCATAAATCATGACAAATTTTCAGTCATCTCCACTCTCTCAGTTTTCATTCACAACCCTTTTGTCCACTGGGTCATGTGTCCTTGAGAGCATCAGTGTATAAATGTTTTGGACATATAAACCTAATGTCTCAGTAACCATTTTTTTTTTACCATAGTTTACATTACAATTTTGGTGTTTGTAATTGGTTTTCTCTAACAGTTCGTATTACTGGTTCCCACATTGTATTCATTTTTATGCTTTGCCAGCTTAAGAGATTTTTGTGGCCAAGCATATGCACTGATTCCTTAAGTTTTCATATTTTCCAGTAGTATTCTGTATCTAGTATTTCAACGTCATCTGTGAAGTGTTGAATTACTTTTGAAGGTCATCCTAAAGTTATATAGACCATAAATCTTTTGTATTTTTTCCAATAATCCCTTCACACAGAAAAAAGCCTGAGAAGGTACAATGAATGTCTTTCCTGTAGGTTAACATCAGCTATTCTAATGGAAGGCAAAAAAGGTTCTCTAAAAGTATTAAAAGAAAACAGTTTGATTTTACAGTAACTTAACTGAAGTGTAATTATTCAACTTATATTGTAAATAAATATAATAGTACAGTTAAAAATATAATACTCTCCCATTATTTATAATGTATGAAGGTCTAATTTCAGTTCTGATCTGCCATATTATCTACACCTGATGTAGTGAAAGTCTGTGCAGAACAAGCCATGTTTCTTTTTTGAAAATATGATTCTTTATTTAAAAAAGAGCTTGAGTGAAATGAACTCAGCTTAAGTCATTGTTGGTGCTAATACTATATTCACCTCAATACTGCTTCTATATACAGGGTGTCCCTAAAGTCTGGACATACAAGGAATCTCATTAATTATATTTTTTTACCTCCAGATATTATGCATGCTTTTGTCAAAAAAAAAAAAAAAGAAAAAATTGACTCCTTTTTCTGGTTTATATGCTAAAGGAGAAGGTGTACTTAATGAATATTATAATTGCAACACACTTGATTGAATGCATGAAAAGAGAATGCAGTAAAATTGACAGCAACGTAGAGTTATTACATCAAATCATATGAATCTTGCAAAGTGCATCAACTATTGCATCACAAATGATGGAAATCATATTGAAGATGTTATTTGTTAATATTCTAATTCAGTAAAATTTTCAAAATTTTAGTTCTTGAAAATATGCATTTTTGCCTTTTTATCCAGACTTTCGGGACACCCTCTATAATTGAACTGACAGACAGTATGCCATGAAGTCACAAAATAGACCTTCCCAGGTTTTGAAATGAGTTTTCTTCTCTTAGACTAGTTGCCAAACAAGGCTAAAAATTCTTGTCTGCCTTGCTGTTTAACCTGTAGCTAGGGATAAAGGAGAAAAGATGGATTCATATGACTCCCAAGAATATTTGCATGAAAGTGGATGTATCAAATTTGATTGGAATTATATGGAGTGAGGTATTTATTATTTCAGATATATTAATGATTTCTGTAGAGTTTTAAGCAAGATATAAACTCAAGAAAAGAAACTATATATTGTAAAGTTACTGATGATGGGAACACAAAATGTGAAATGGCAAAAATATTAATGATCACAGAACAATAAAAAAAGAAAGTGAAAGTATTGAAAAACAAAAACAAGAAAAAAGAATCTAAAACTTCCACAAAAAAGATTTGAGAATTAAAAACAAAATGATTGTCAAGAAAATATGTGATGAATATAAACAGAGAGAAAAAATGCAGGTTTAGGTAGTTTTACGGCCTTTCACGAATGTACCAAACCAACCACTTTTAATAACCTCACAAAAAGCAAGTAAACTGGATGAAAAGGTACTCGGAAACTGATTTCTTAATTTTTACAGATGAATGTAGAGCTACATTGGATTGACCTGACAGCTAAGTCAGTTACATTATGGAATTACAGGAAGACAATGAATAGGGTGGAGTTTGGTGTTGGTATTGTAGACAAATTATAGGTTCTTTTAAAGTTTATGATGGTATCAAGATAAATGTAAAAATGATTGTTAATTCTTGGACAAGATGTTTTTGTAGTTGTATTAGAGCCAAGTAGTTTTAAGCCAAATAGAAAGTTTCTACAAAGCAATGATTCTTCACATTCAGCAAACATGCCCACCTTACAGAAAAGGTTTTAAAAGTCCCATATTAATGAAATGACCTCTTCAGATATTAATCAAATAGAAAACTTTGAATGTATTATAAAAAGTTTACTTGTCTTGGTACTATAATGGTGAGTATCTCTGGCTATCACACGGGAGACTGGGGTTCGATTCCCTGCTGAGGAGATTTTACTACTAGTTTATCACTTTTAAGAATATGTGTTGTGGTGCAGTGGATATCAGCTTATTGAGAAATTGGGGAGCCGTGTTCAAATTCCATTTGGATCTGTTGCATTCATTTACACGCAAATACCTTTAGGAAAGGTATTAACCCATCTCTTCCTTCCAGTTAAGGGTTAAATAGCAAGACTGATTGGGTTCTATAGCCTTGGCTGGCTATCAGTCTGCCACAGAAAGTAATGACAACCTACTGCAAGATAATTTTCTGCCCAGTCAGTTATGGCTCTTTCAAGACATGATCACCCAAGCGTGTATCATGTATGACACTCAACTGACTGTTTGATATGTAAAATAGAACCCTATCATTTACAACCACTAATGGGACATTTTTTCATAAACTTTGTCTTCAAGCCTAAAATTATTTTCAACCAATCAGAAGATATTTTGAAAAATAGTAAACTAAACCAACTGGTACCATTTGAGCAAGTTGTCAGCTTATTTAATTATTATTCATCATGACTGTTCTGTATGAGTAGTCAGGAGGAATGAGGGTAGAGCAATTAACCTTAGCAGCGAGTTGTAAAAGAGGATGCTGGATTCTGATTTATAAAGAACTCCGAGAGAACACTCAAACTTAAAAGTGGAATTGTTTGTTTGAAACAAGCCTAGGAGCATTCCAAGTCTTCCTTCAAGACAGCACTCTCTCATCATTCATAATTCAACAAAGTCACACCTACTTCTGCAAGTTTTCCAAAAATGATAATCACTCAACAAAATAACCCTGCCTGTAACTATGTTGTGGGTGAACAGTGGGTGAACAATCCAACACTTGGCGAATTCTGCTTCGCAATGATAGAAAGAGCCGACATTGAAGGATAAAAAGTGACGTCGCTTACAACATATCACGTTGAATACACCGCTTTTTGTTCAATCACTGAAATTAAGCAACGTGAGCCTGGTCAGTACTTAGATGGGTGACCGCTTGGGAATACCAGGTGCTGTAAGCATTCAGTGATGGATGTGCATTGTGGTGCAGTGAATGTCCGCTTAGAAAGAGAAATCGGTTAGCCGAGTTCGAATTCCAGTTGAGTACCCTGCATTCACTTAAGCACTGGTACCCTTGGGAAAGGTATTAATCCGTCACTTCCCTCCAGCTATGAGTTAAATAATAGGATGGGGTCTGGAGGCAACCCATCCAGTGTTGGTGTCACAATAAAAACACCCTTGGTAGCCCTGGCGAAGCATCAAGTATTTAGCAAGTTGATAAGATTATGAATTTTGCTATAAACTGCACCAGGGTTCCAAATGCACAGGGAATACTGGAGGGGTGTAGTGAGTTCTATCTCGGCCAAGGCTGCAGGACGACGACGAACTATGTTGATTTATCAACCTTCAAACAGCTCTACAAAATTTGACAGTACTCTGAACTCTCCCAAGACTTTAGTCTTTAACAAGGACTTTTATAACTTCTACTACTAATAAATAGTTTTCTATGTATGACATCCACCTCATGGCCAGTTCATACTTGTCCTGTCCCCTCGGCTGATCAGGAAGTTGATCGCTTCAGCTCAAATCTTGTCTTACCTCATGTGTTGATTAATCGCAAAACTGACTTGGTCTGAATGGTCAACTAGAATTGATAACTTGATTCGGCACGGTCAGAGTAAAGTCACACAAAAAATATAAGCTGGATAAAAGGAAAGTATTTATATGCAAAAACTATCGAGCTTTCTGGTTATCAAGACACAGTGTTTGTTGTTTTGGTTTTTAACGAGACTTCTGTTGGAGGTTTTAATTCAGGGCAGCAAATCAAATCAGATCAGATGAAGCGGTGGTCTTGTTTCTTTTATCCAGTCTGCCTCTGTCTTCTGGTCTGCACCAGTCTCTGTCTTGACTGTGTTCACTCCAGTCTCTGGTCTCTGGTATGTGTCTCTTCATGTCTGCTGTTGAATCACACTTGTGTGTCATGTCTCCGCCAGGTCTCTTCGGCCTTCACACACTGTCTTCTGGTCTGCCATCATTCTTTGTCTGCATATCTCTGTACTTAGTTGCCTGGCTCTCCAGTCTGGTTTCCACCAGGTTTCTCTGGTCTAGTCTTTGCCGGGTCTCTGATTTCACTTCTTCATGTTAAATCTTTCTAGCAGAAGATGATTGCCCTGGCCCAGGCATGTTGAACACCGATTGGGCATGTCATGAAACATGTCCCTTTGCTGTTTAAAATATCCAGCTTATATGGAGTCCTGCATCCAGCAGAGGTCGGGCATGACATATTCTGGGTATGCTAGTGTTCCCCTAAACAACCAATTACAGCTCTCTCTTTGGTCACCTGATCAAACCAGTCTCCTTCCTGCCTTGTGTGAGCACCTTTTACCATTACTGCCAATGTCTCTCTAACTTTCTTGAAATTCCATCTGAACCTTCTGATCTTTGGTCACCATCACTGTTTTTGATGATTGTAAAAATATTATCTAAGCCAGCCACTTGTTCTAAATGGCTGTAAAAATATTTATCTATTCTTCTTGGGAAGTCTTCAGAATATGCCGTCATTTATTTCAGTCTTGACCAAAACCAAATGGTCTCTTTGTTTTCAAAACTCTAATTATCATTTTTTTTCCTATTTTCTTTTATCTGGTCATCAGTATATTTATTAGTCTATCAAAAATTAGCATTTTTCTGTCTTAGTTTTTTTTTTTGTTTCAATTTGCTCTTACCTCATAACTGAGATTAATTTTTTTAAGCACTTAAAAGAATATTTTGAGCCATCTCCTTGCACCCATTGCTCTTTTTACAAAAAATGTAGAGTGTCAATAAAATCCGTGTGTAATTTAAAATATTTGTGGTATTTTAAATTGCACACAGATTTTTGGAAACCCTTTATTTGTAAATAAACAATATCTTCCTTTTTCAATTTCACATGAGTGAGAGTCCTTTTTATATTATGCACTTAAAGAGGTGCTGATATTTTTTTGACAATTTTCAACCTTTAAGCTCACAAAAAACTATTATTTTGACTACCTTTAATTCTTGACAGTTATTGTTTTAGATAGTAATGATTAAAATTTTAATAAAATCTAAACAGGAAAGTGAATTTATACATTTTTTGCTTTAAAAAAATTTCAACAAAAATAAACACTATTAGAGTGTTTATTGGAATCATTGGTAAAACATTCGTGAATGGATTTAAACTTTATAAAATGGTAAATAATAAGGATTTTCTGTTAATTGGTTCACATATTTTAGTAATTCAGCAAATGTTTGTAAATTTGTGAATAAAATAATTTTCATATTTATTTCCTTATAAATAGATAAATGATATATACAGAGTGCAATGGATGAACTGTCATCTAAATTATGCAAAAATAACACATCTCATTTTAACAGATATATTTACTAAAATTACACAAAAGTATCTTGAAATATTAAAGAGTAAATTTATTCAATAAGATCACCATTGACTTTAACCACAGCCCTTTGATGACTTCAGAATCTCTTGCAACTTTTCTTGGTGGTCTCCTTGTTTAAGTTGGTGAATGATGCCATAATCCTTGCCTTCAGTTCATCTTTGATGTTACAAAGTGTTTTGTTGGTCTCTCCCTCAACTGTGCCCCACACATAATAATCAAGGGGTTTACAGTCTAGGGAGTTAGGTAGCAAAATGTAAGAGGTGATATAGTCGCAAAAACTGTCTGACAGCCATGGCTGAGTTCTCCTGCTTGTGAAGCATGGTGCAGTCCTGTTACTAGACGTAGGGTCTTCCAGCAACCACCCTCTTGACTCAGGAGTCCCTGTGGAAAGATGGAGACATAACATCACCAATCACTCCAAACACCTTCATAATGTTCATTAGACTCATCAAACCCTTTCTGAATCCTCAGAACTCTCCTATGATTGATACCCAAACACTTTGAAATGTTTGTATTGGAACTTCCGCCCTGAATTTCAAGTAATACAACATGCTGTTTTCAATTTTTTGGTGAAGTGAAGTGAATTGTATCAGAGTGCTTTTTTATCACAGACGTGTCCAACTGACCCTACTATACCTTGCATTCAACAAAGTCAAAGACATGTGCAAAAATTAAAAATACAAAATGGCGACAATTTACCCATCGCACCCTGTATTGCATTAGTTTTAATTATTTTTATTTTCTAATTATTCATGTTAATAAGTTATAAATTCACTTTCATAAGTTTAGGTTTTTTATTAATATTCTAATCATTGCTTTTTAAGACAATAAACATTGCCAAGGAGCAAAAGTAGTGTCACAAGAAAAACTGTCCTTTTGAGACTTTTATTTGTGGGCACCAAGGATAAAAATTACCAATTTTTTAGAATTTGGGAAAATCTCCGTACAATGATTACAAAGAAATATGATAATTTAAAAATAATGACCAATCAAGGAAGCTACAATATATGCTAAAAGTAATGTTAAACGTGAAACTAAAAAAATTTTAAATGTTCAAAATCAACAGGTAAAAAACCTATGAAGATTATAGAAGATCAATTGACATGCTAACATGTAAAATAATAATTTACTTAGGTATATAGGATTTGGTAATGGTAATATTAGCCATTTCCCTATGAGGAAACATTTGGCATTCATTGATCAAGCAGCCAGTGCTGCTTTTGTTCGAAATTTATGAAATCTTTCTCTGAAAACAATTTTTCAATAAAGTTTTGCAACTTCAGTAAATGCTACTGCTGTTCTTTCTAGTATTAATGGGGGTGCCTTTCTAAATTTTTGGTTTGAAGTAGTGTGGAATGTCAACATCTTAAGTATATCATTATTTTATCTTCAAGTTACATGCAATATCCATTTTAATTGTTGCTGTTGTTGAAAGTCCTTAAGCAGTGGGGGGATTCTGTTATCTGGTAAAGATTTTTGTTTGTCATTCTGTTGTGTCTGTTCACAAGGTTTGAAGCAGGGTGGGCTTTTCTCTCTAGGACCTACTCACTTTTGAGCCATCAATCTGAGAAAACGGTTGTATCCAGCTGAGTTTAGATATTTCTGAACGTGTTTGGAACCATGTGTGACATCCATATGAAAGGCTCAATCTGGTGAGACTATTTAAGAACTTGACTTGCATCATGTTAATGTTTCCCTGGCTTATATTTTTGGATTTATTTGTAAATAAAAAAATTATGTTGCACTTTGCTTGCATGATAAAACACTCCCAAAACAATTTATCACTATATTTTAATGAGGATAGATTTTATAAAGAATCTCATGTGATATATTGCTAATATATCTTGAAATTTTAACCATCATTTTTGTTTCATGCCAATTTTATTTAGAAATTTTTATAAAAATATTGATTTGCATAAAATCTGACAGTAGTGTAAAATAAAAGTTGACTGATTAAAAATAAGTAAATGAAGTCATTTTTTGTAAAAAGTAAAAGAAATTATTTTTTTCAAATTGAAATTTTCCATCCACTTAATAAAAATAAATTGAAAGTTAATTTAAAATATTTTTTATTAATAACTAGTACATAGAAATTATGATTCAAACAAAAAAGCAACCTCCATTAAATTAAGGGTTTCTTGTACTATATCCTGTTATAACCAATATATGGTTGCAAAGGAAGGAACAAACAAGGATTCAAAATTCAACAGTATGTATTGATCAGTTTTCAGACTATTCACACAATGCTCAATGCCTGCATATGTAATTCTGTTCAAAGGTTGATATTTGTTGATATGTGGTTGTTTAGTTGCCATTGGTAAAGGTGTTGTTAGTAAGGTTGGGAGCTGGTGTATTTGTTGACAGAGGTCAAGCTGAAGACATTTAGGGAGGCCTGGAGCCGATTAGTGAAGGTTTTGCTTTCTTAGTGCTTGTATCCAGCCAACATGAATAGTGAAATGTATTTGTGAATCAGAAAGAGATTTTCATTAAAGTAGTCTAACAATGTTTAATCTTCGTGCCAACAAAAAGATAATGTCAAAAGGATGGCCTTCCCTTGTCACTGCTATTATTTTATACTACCATCTCTTCCTTAGAAAACATTTACAAGATTATAAAAATATGTGAATCAAGTACAATGCAATATTTATTTACATTTTATACAGAAATAAATGTAAAGAAAATATAGTTGTTTAAAAATGTGGAAAAAAATCACAATAGTATCAAAATTTATAAACCATCTGCAATGTAATATTTATTATTTAGCATTTTATTATGAAAACAAGTTTTTTATTCATAATTTTATAACAATATCAGTTCTAAAATAAAATTTAAATAAACATGATTTTTCCGGACATTATACATTTTCTTCTCAGATTGCCTTTTTTTTTAATTTTATAATTATTTTTGTAATTGTGGTCTTGAAACGCAAAGCCTGAAACTCTAGCAATAATAGGTTACCACCTTCCTACTAATTTTTGAAAAAAATTTAAGTCATTGCTAATTTTTTCTAAAAATATCTAGACAATTTGAGGATAGATTATGCATAATCAACCAAGTTCTGATTGATAAAAAACTTTAAAGAATAAGCATTATTCACCTTAAAACAATTTAGCAAAGCAGGTGATGTTTGTATTTTATTAAAATTTTAATCATCCCTTTTTAAAGCAATAAACATAGGAAGTTAATATCTTTATGATTTTTTTAAAGGGAGTGAATATTTTTATGATTTGGCCAATTTTTATAAAATAATGACTAAAAAAGTTTTTCATAATCATAACATTTCATAAATGTTGTAAATATAAAATTATTCTTGGAAATGATCTAATAACCAAATAAATGATGTTTAATATTTTTGTTGTAAATTCTTAAAGAACAAAGATGATGTATAAATGTACTTTCATATGTTTAAGTTCTATTAAAATTCTAATCATTGCTTTTTAAAACAATAAACAATGCAGAGGGAATTAAGACAGTTAAAGTAATAGCTGTGTCAAGAGAAAAACTGTCTTTAGATAAATCATGTTATTGCAAACACAGAGGTTAAACTTTGCCAAAATAAGATTTCAAAATTGTTTCTTGTACCATGCATATATATGTATATTTTCCATGAAGAAACACACATTTTACTCTAGAGCATACTTCCTTTATGTTTTTTGTGTGTGGGAGGTATAACTGAACAGTCCAGACACTTTAAAAGAAAATGGTTTGTTTTCAGTGATTTAAATTGTAACTTTGAAATTCCACATATTTCATGATTTTAGTTGTTTGGCACAGTGCTTTCTCAGATGTTTTTTTAAAGTTGAGTCATGTGAAAATGCTGATCCACACACATCACAAAAATATGGTTTCTCACCTGTGTGTGTTCGCACATGAATTTTTAAGTGGTAACTTTGTTTAAATGCAGACCCACACACTTCACAAGAATATGGTTTTACTCCAGTGTGTGTTCGCATGTGTGTTTTTAAAGAAGAACTCTCTGAAAATGATGTTCCACACATTTTGCAAGAGTGAGGTTTTTCTTTAGTGTGTGTTTTCATATGACTTTTTAAATTAGAATTCAGTGAAAATGCTGATCCACACACTTCACAAGAATATGGCTTCTCTCCAGTGTGTGTTCGCATGTGCCTGATTAAATTTGCTTTCTTTGAAAATGCTGATGAACACACTTCACAGGAATATGGTTTTTCCCCAGTGTGTGTTCGTATGTGTTCTTTCAATTTGAAATTCTGTGAAAATGCTGATCCACATACTTCACAAGAATAGGGTTTTTCTCCTGTGTGTGTACGCATATGTCGTTTTAACCGAGAATTTAGAGGAAATGTTGATCCACATACGTCACATGAATATAATTTGACTCTGGTTTGTGTTGGAACATGTGATTGTTTATGTGAATTTCGGAAAATAGTAGAGTCGCAAAACTTATGAAAATATGTCTTTTTACCAATATGTCCTTGCATGTTTATCTTTAAATTAGATCTGTTAAATGACATATAATGTATTTTTACTTTGATTTTAAAATATTTTTAATAATGCAAATCAGCACATTTCACAAAAATATGGTTTCTTTCCTGTTTCTCATGTTGACGATAGTCACAAAAATATTCTATCAGATGAATTCATTTATTCCCTTGATATCTGTGAATAAAGAAAAGTCATTGTTAAAAAACTGATTCATTTATGAAACTAAAAGTCATTTTTGGTTTTATATTCAAAACAGTGGGCACATTGATATCAACTATAAAGATTACTACAGTGTTCTCACCATGTTTAGAATATAAAACATTCCTATTACTCTACATGCACACACACAAAACAATCTATATATTTTCAGTTAAAAGTAAAATAAAATTCATCCTTGATAATGGATAAAAGTATAGCTGAAAGTGCTTGGATAAATAAAACATTTGAATATTTTTTATATAATTTATGTTCTGAAAAAAAAAAATTACAAGATCCCTTGAAAAATTATATAACAAACATACTAATAGCACCTTGTCTGTCATTTTTAACAAAACTTGTAGAAAATAGAGATTGCTGCTTTAATACATAATCATATATATATGAGAATGTATATTTTATATATTAAGAATAGTATTGGTGAAATTGTATGACAAAGTAGAAAAAAGTTGAATTTCTTCTGGATTTCATCAGACTAAATTTGTTATATTGGTATGACTTGCAAAATTTGATGGGTGCTGGGAAATTTTTGATTGTTTTTTATCAGTCAAATTTAATTAGAGTCTTTTTCTCACTTTTGTAAGTAGGTATTCTACACGGCGATATTACAAAATCTGACAGGAATTTGAATCGTTAAGAAAATGAAAAATATTTAATATTTCAGATAAGCAAAATACATTCAAACTGAAATTGAACTGATTGAGACTTATTTCTCTATTCAGTTCTGTCAACATAATTCCCTTTATCTTTCAATAGTAAAATATACCATTCTGAAATTATTTATGGCCCTGTGTTGGTGTTCAAAAAGAAAATCTTATTTACATTATTTACTTTGTTCAAAATTCCAATCACCTGAAAAAGGTTAAAGTGTACAACATCCAAAATACCATGAATATGGCAACAAAGATGAGAACAACAGTCTGAATAATGTAAGTAATTACAGTACCTCATCTAAAAAATATAGACTAATATTAAAATTATTTACACTATTTACATCAATTGGTCTGTTGTCTTCATCGTTAGTGCCATATTCACAACATTTTGGACGTTGTATGCTCCAACCTTCTCCAGGTGATTGGAATTTTGAACTAAACCCTTCATTTTCTTCACTGAAGTAGATTATTCTCGTTCCTTGAGTCATGTCACTTCTGGATGTCTCAGTTATCTTCATTTAACTCAACTCTAAGTTTTTTGTTCACCACTGTTTTAGCCAGTATTAGTTGGATCCAGTGACATGACCTAAAAAGTTGTGAGCACAACATGGCAACAAATAGTGTAAATAATTTAGGTACCTCCACTCATCTTTTATACCTAACTTATAAAGTGATTTTTTTCGAATGAAAAAGCTTTCTTTTAGATTTAATTGAAAGCCAAATGATTAAATTTAGTATTTCCAGTAAGCAAAATACTCTGGTGTATTTTAAATAGAAATCATATTGATTGGAATCTCAACTTTCTGAGAGTTTTGAAAAGTTATCATTTTATTTTTTCCATTTTTTTACAGATTGTAAGCAATACTTAATTCTTGATTTTAAAAATATTGCAAAAATAAAATATACATCTGTGACACTATTTTTGGAAAATTATCAGATTTAAAGTTAAATTAATCTAATTTTAAATAAGTATTGTTTGTTTATAGCATGAAATAGAGAACAGCTCTTTAAACGTGATCTTTTAATGATATATCTCTTATGACAATCCATAGTTTAAAAAATGGACACTTCTACAGAAAAACAATTAAAAATTATTTTAAAAATCTAAATGCAAAATGATTTGTATTAAACTTTTCAATAAGTACATATAGTACATAATAACCAAATACAGACAATGACTGGACAAAATTTAAAAGATATTTGAAATTTTATAAATCATCATAATTAACAATTAACTTACTGACCACGTTTCACTCCTTTTTCACAGCATGCTCTCTCTTTTTGCCTTCACTCGAACTCGGTTTTCATTTGAAAATTAGTATGAAGTATATTTTCTTAATAAAGAGAATTATGTTGACAGATTTGTTACTATGGCAGATTTTGGCGTTTCAGTCAATTTAAATTCAGCTTGTAATACAACAAACTATTTTGTAAATTGAAAATATCAAATTTAATTTTAAAAGTTTCAAAAAATTATTTTTCATTTTTGAAATGTATTTTAAACATTTTCGCTTTTTTATTTTTTTTGAGTACCTACACTAGGCTCTAATCCAGAGCATTCGTGCCAATGCATATGTAAATAACTAAATTATATGCTGTTTCTCGCAAATTTTCCGTTGTTTGGTCGATATGTTTATCATAGGGACTAAAATTGAATAAACACCGTTTTACAGTATCGCAGTGAAGTAAGTTATCTGTTCATGCCTTCTGTCTTTCTTCTACGTATTCAATTCAACTCATTCACTCACTTACTTTAATTATCAAGTAAATTCCATTACTTTCTATGTAAAATAACCAAAATACCGAATATGTAAAATAACTTGGATTCCAAATATTTAAACTGTTAAAAAATGAGACGATTATACACTTTGCAAACAAATGCGAAATATTTTCATTAAAAATTTAAAAACAAATTATAAAATTCTCATCCCATAGACAAATTCTAGGATAGAAACCAATTATTAAAAAAAGCAACAAAAAAACTTACATTTCTTGTTTCTTTTGGTTTGTCATTAAGAAGAACTCCAAAGTAAAAAAAAAAAAATGTATTGTTGCGTTATCATAACGAATGTTATTGTTAAGTCTTGCCATTTTGATAATACTGAAACTGCAAAACTAAAAAGCGAACATCAAGGGAGACAATGAAGAGACAGCCAAATAGAAATCTGAAGTTTTATACTAAAAAAACTAAATTCCGTTGTGTTTGTGTGTGTCTCCTTCCTGTCATGCTCATGGAGATAGAGACTATCTGTTTAATAACAGTTCTTTATTTTATTTTACTTTTTGCAATAATTATCGAGTAGTGAAGATACCAACTCTAAAGGGCGTTCCGTTGTATATATTTCCTGCAGAGGTTTTGGATTATCATTTTTTTCCCCTTGTCTTAATTTATGGTAGATGCCTCATGTTACGGTCATTTTAGACAGCATATCAATTTGCCATAATTTTTTTACGGCATGAGCCCACGCAGTATTTGTCTAGAGTCTATATTTCTGAGATGAGGTAGTATTTACAGTATTACATAATTCGGACTATTGTTCTCATCTTTGTTGCCCTTTGTACGACGTTTCGGTCGTTGTACACCCCGGCTTTCTTCAGGTGATAGAAATTTCGTACCGAACCCTTTATTACAATCACTGGGGTATATGAACTCCATTCCTTGTGTAAAGCAATGATTGGAAGTAATGAGTTATCTCCCTCTAACCCTGAAAGTTACTTGTTCATTCCTGTTGTTAAAAACTTTGTAAAAATGTTTTAATGATTTTTACCAAGAAAATATTTATTTGTTAGAAAACTTGTGAAAAGAGCAAAACAGGAATTACTGACATAGAATGTTGATAATTATGGTGTCATGGGGCTTAGGGTTTAAAATGAACAGTTGATTTATCCGTGTCAAAAAAAATAATTGAAGATGATAATGACAAGGAAAGAAGTTTTAACAAAACAAGATGTGTAATTTATTCATGAATTTACACACTTGAAGTAGTGTCAGCAGCTCATTTCAGGAAAATAAATCAGAATTCTTAAAATCCATAGTTGTCATGATGATGAAAAGTTCAGACAACACATCTGACAAAATAATATTCAAAAATGCTTTAAGAAAAAGGTAAGAGGGTTCATTGGTCACAGAAAGGATATATGATTTGCATACGTTCAAAAATAGACAAAGAAAGACAGATTAAAATGCTTAGTTTTCTCAGAATGTTGAGAGAAAATTCTTTAAAATGCTACATGCTGGTTAGAAAATGATAATTGGTGAGTAATTTTACAAAGGCAAGAACTTCAATACTGTTGTCCTCATCTTTAACAAGGAAATGAAATAAATCCTTTCACCTGACTTCAAATACTCTTATCAATTTAATTTTTATACTCATTTTATAGGAAAGCAGAAGGCAATATTATGGAAATGGTTTTGTCAATAATACCGAATGGAAGAATAACATCCATAAACACTGAACAAACAAACCATAGTATATACAAAGAACAACAACACTGAAAAGACTCTCAGTAAAATTCTAATTTCTCATAAGAATTGGAAATAAATGTCATCATTTAGCACAAACCAAAGAGGTTTTGAAAGGATTGATAAAGTATTTCCAAAGTTGCTGAAGATGAGAAATAGCACAGATTTTTAGTGTGCCTTCAAATTAAAACAGACCAAGTGAAGTGATCACTAAATTAATGAACACCTTAAACTTTACAATCATTATTTTCAAAGGCTACAAGAAACTCAGTATTTAAAAATAGAAAGATTTGTAAACAATTATTCCACTTGACATTACATATCTCTCCTTCAGTTAGAGATCTAAGCCTCAGACAAGTATGGTTGGCATCAACATAAGAGATTGATAATGCAATAATTTATTTTACATAAGAGTAGTTAGGGGATGCTGACTTACTCTCCCTATAAAAGACAATAACTCAAAATACAATAGAGTTATGTTACTTCCCTTATCTGCAACACTTCTGAATTCAACATGGTGACAGCTGACATATGTTGAATTCATCTTTTAAGTCCAAATTAATCCTTGCTGTTCTCAGGCAGTAAATGAATAAAAGTTATTAAAATTTATTATGTATTAAAATATACTTGTCTTTTATTTTCATTCATTTTTATCTATCCCAACAACCTCAGATATAATAAGTATAAAAATAAAACAAAAAACTTATAAGAAAAAACAAAAGAAGTCAACTAGAGAAAAATACCTCAACATAACATAAAACTTTCATGGATAATTCTGTTATCTTTTTTGTTTTGTTTTGTTAGAGTGTGGGGTAGTATACCATCTAAAACTTTAGTTCACCATCATCAATTTGGGACACAGATTGCTGGATCTAACAACAGTTTCTCCTGCCAAGATGGATACAGGTTTGAATCCTGCTGGAGAACAAATCTTTTTAATAAGATTTCTCAAATATTCAAATCAGTAGACAAAAATAAATATACTGTTTAATAAATAAACAGTGCATCTACACAAATATGGATACTCACAAGAAATAATGTTTAAGTAATAAAATCTGTCAAATTAATAAAAAATCATTCAATACTACCACTAAATTTCCCAAACAGTGGTGGGAAGCCTGATTGAGGGCGCTAAATAGTGCTTCATAACTTTTGCTATCTTATCAAGATTTTTTTTCTACCTACATTTATATCTATCCAAATGAATAAGGAATTAAGAAAATAATTTCAATGTTCTAAACATTAATTTAAAACAGTGCTCAATATGAAAATAGAGCAATGAATATTTATTAGTAATTATTACATTAGGACATGTACAGACTACAAACTATTGGTATATCTTTGTGTTATTTTTTTAAATTTCCTCTAAGTTATGTTTTATGTATAATTTCTGTTTGTGTATGTGATTTCATCAATTTTTTTAAATGCCAAAGGATTTAGCTTGAAACAATGTAACTGATATTTGTATCTGTCTGCAATTCACTTTCGGTCAAAATTTAAAATTTCTCTTTCTTAGCCATTTCTGTTATCTCTCCCCTTTCTTCCCTCTATACATTTCTTCAATTTTCCTCTTCAATTTCTTACTCCTTTGTATCTTTCCTTTTCTTTTATAGAAGTATAATATATATTTTTTATGCCAAAAGATTTAAGCCCAGACACCATGTAACCGATATCAATATCTGTCTACAATTCATTTCCTGCCTATATTTAAAATCTCTCTCTCTCTCTTAGCTATTTTCATTGACTTTTTCCTCTCAATACTTTCTCACTTTTTTCCTCTTTACTTTCTATTTCCTCTGTATCTTTTCCTTTTCTTTATTTCTCATCTTTTCTGCCCTTTGGGTTTTTTACCCTCTTCTTTAATATCTTTTTACCTTGTACAAAAAGATTTCCAAAAATAAAAGGAAGTGAGGTTTTTTTTAAATAAATGTTCAGTAAAACGTTTCTTACTCTCTTTATTAACTACCTGATGAAACATTGTTCTTTCAATGTCAAAATAAAATGTACATTTTTGTAGTAGTTTGTAGTCTGTACATGTTCTAAAGTAATAATTAATAATAAATATACATTTATATATATTATAAATTAAAAAAGAGCAACTATTATTAAAGGATGAAAAATTTTCACAGATTTTGATATCATCCTGGAGATTTCTTTCATCCAAATCAGTGAATTCATTTTGTTTATGATAAGTCATGAAAAACCATTAAATTCACTATCTTTTATCCATAATGTTGAATGGGTTAAAATTATTCAACATTTTAACAAAAAAATCTCAAGTTGTTATTAAAAATTGCCACAAAACATTGTTGATTTATTGAATTGGAATGATCTATTATGTCATGGCTCTAATTTGTATTTCGATACATGGTATTAATTTTCCATTTTTTAGTTGAACTGTTTATCTACATTGAATATGAACCATTATTGTACATAATTAGTTTACAACAAAATTTGTATTTTATATGAATAATATCTTCTTAAAATTGTGACACAGTAAGGTAGGAGGCATATCACTGGTCATATATCAGTCAGTCAGTTAAGTGCCATAATTGATACACACTTGGCCAATCAGACATGACTGACTGGGCAGAAGGTTTTATCACAGTAAGTTGCCATTATTTTCTGTGGTAGACTGGTTGCCAACCAAGGCTGCAGAACTCCATTTGTCCTGCTATTTAACCCATAGCTGGAAGGAGAACTGATGGATTAATATCTTTCCCGAAGATAGTTGCGCATAAGTGAATGTAATGGATTCAACTGGAATTTGACTTGTCTCTCCCATTTCTAATTACGAGCTGATATCCACTGCACCACAATGCACATCCATATATATATATGTATATATGGTTGATGAGGCGAATTTTGTCACTTAATTGAGCAGAGTCATACCAACTTTGAAGCTTCATGAAGGCACCATTATGATGTCATTCGCTTGTCAGGGCTTCAAAGTCAGCATGACTTTGCTCAAATAAGTAACAAACTTCTTCTCATTAATCCTATTAATGCCATATCTCTATCTCAATATCAAGCACTATATGACAAAAAACCTGCTTGCCAAAATATCTTTTCATCAGTAAACTACTGGAAAACAATTTTGGCACTAAGCCTTATCACACCTCAACACACATACATACACACACACACACACACATATATATATATATATATATATGAAAGTTTCATTAGAATGATAAATAAAAAGCTATGGTTTAGTTTTCATACAATTTTTCATGTGATCTTGTATTTTTTCAGAACATAAATTATATAAACATTTTTTGACTGAGCTTCATTTTACTTCCTGTGATAACGAAATAGAGAACAAAAAATTTAATATTATATATGCTAACTTGTGATGATGTTTAGTACCAAAATTAGTTTTTTTCAGTAGTTTACTGTTAGAAAGGTGTTTTTGACAAGCAGATTTTGTCATGAAGTGGTTAATATAAAAATATCTGAGATTTTGTTTACTTCTACTAGACTGGTTGTCAACCAAAACTATAAATCACAATCTGCTATTTACTGATGAGGAGAAGAAATTGATATATATTTCCCAAATCTTTTATTGTTTCAGAAGTAGTTGAAGGGGGAATGTACTATCACTGCTAATAATTGCTACAAAGAATACAAAAGAGAAACCTCAAGGAATTTAAATAAAAGATTATATGAACACAAAAGGGAGCTGCTACAAAACAACACACTGAATTCATTGGTTGCTCACTGTAATGTAACTTACCATAATTTTGATTTAAAAAATGTTGCCGTAATTAAAAAAGAAAGCAATTTACTACAACAAAAAGAAAGTATTTTAATCGCTAGATCATTCGTAGTAAGTTTGTGTTCAGGTTCTTACAGCATTTCACCTTTTATAGCAGAGCATTTTTTCTCACAATGTTGGATATTTAATAATGAAATCAATAGAAGCAAAAAAGAAAATAAATGAAATCAGCTACATCATATACCCAAGACACATATCCAAAATAAGATCCCTCTTTCATTTGTGGACATGCGTAGTTGCATCAACACAAACATATTAATCTGATGAATTCCTAACAGATGCCCGAGAAATGCAAGCTGAGTGGAAAAGTATTAACAATTTCTTTAATATGAGGAAGGCTAGTAAGGGTGAAAAAAATAATCTAGATTCAATGAAATGGTTTTCCGTATAACAGATTTAGAAGACAAAATCTGAAGAACAAAACTAAGGAAACAATAACAAACTAACTAAATTGAAAGAAATATTAAGAGAAAATGAGCAGTAGATAGATACGGAGCTTATATATATGCATTGTGTGTATTAGATATACGGTTAGGTCTTGAAGGCTGTCACAATGCATTTAGTAAAATAAAGGAAGGTAAAATTTTTTGGGTATTACCTATTTATTATACATTAACATTTCAAGATCAAAATCTCATCTTCAGAATGGCAGAGGAGTGTGTGTCTGTTCAGGTGAGTC
Organism: Ascarosepion bandense; assembly: GCA_037127315.1. Taxonomy (NCBI): domain Eukaryota; kingdom Metazoa; phylum Mollusca; class Cephalopoda; order Sepiida; family Sepiidae; genus Ascarosepion; species Ascarosepion bandense. The sequence goes on along the minus strand of JBBBDQ010000328.1, from coordinate 4,599,968 downwards.
CATGCTGCTGTCATTAATTGTAACAAGTGTTTGTGTGTGTGTGTGTTTATGGTATTTATATATATGTGTGTGTGTGTGATTTACAGTTGGGACCTTTTTCTAGTCTGATGATATCAGTCTGCTTTAATATGTGTTTTATCTAAGTATGTGTGACCTGACCATTAGTTTGACTTTTGCCTACGTTGAAGAGGATTTATTTTATTACTGTTGTTTTATGTATCTGCTTTATCTTGTGGTGTGCGTGTCCATGACTGTGTTATGTGTGCATGTTTATGTGCGTATACTTGTAATTTATTTTACTTTATTTTGTGTGTGTGTGCGTGTTTTGGTGTATAGTGTGCTATAGGCACCTCCACTACTTTGCGGGGAAAAAACAGGGAAGACCAAATTATTTTTTTTATGATTTTTTATTGAATTGTTAAATCCTTTCCCTTGTAGAGGCTATGGGCCCTAGGCCTTCTTCAGGTGCTAGGAAGTTTGAACCGAACACTTTATTGCAATCACTGGGGTATATCATTCTTATCCCTTGCGTAGTAATGCCCCTTTTGAAAGACATGAGTTATCTTCCTCTAACCCTGCAAGTTCACCACTGTTGTAGCCTGGTACTGAACTCACAACTCTTTAGGTTCACAGGAACTAAACAACATCTATATCCACTGGGCCATGTTTCATTAAGGACTTTTGCTTTTGTTAGAGAGGTCACTATTTGCCCATAGCTTGGACCCCAACAGGTGCTAGTACCCCAGGTCATGGTGGTTTTTTTTTTTGCTTTGTTTGTTTTACTAGAATATCAACCCCTTTGAGTCATTTAATGCTGAAAATCAGATTTTTATTCAGTAATACATTAGTAAGTTTAAAAATTTGAGAAATATAATTGAAGACTGGTTGTATAGTTTATCTATAGTTGAAGTTGTCTGCATTAAATTTTTGTGCATAATTTACTTTTTCTTAAGTAGGTCAAAATGGATTTTTCATTAACATTTTTGAAAAGTTCTTTAAGGCTATTCACTTTAATTCAGTACAATCCATCATCAAATGTTTTCCTGTGTAAGTCTCTTGATATACCATGCATTTAGGTGAATCTTCATCATTTAGAAGAAATAAAGATGTGATATTGGTATGACCACTTCTGATTCTTGTTAAGAAGAGTTCTTCTTTTATCCCAAGTGTAGGTTTGATTTTGTGCAATTTATTATTTAAGTGGGATATGCGTTGTGGTGCAGTGAATATCAACTTGGAACGACAAATTAGAGAGCCAAGTTTGAATTCCAGTTGAATTCATTGCATTCACTTACGCGCAAATACCCTTGGGAAAGGTATTAATCAGTCACTTCTTTCCAGTTACGGATTAAATAATAGGACAAATTGGGTTCTATAGCCTTGGCTAGCAACCAGTCTACCGCAGAAAGCAATGGCAACCTACTGTGGGATAACCTTCTGCCCAGTCATGTCTCTTTCCAGACATCATCGCCCAAAGTGTGTATCACGTATGACACTTAACTGACTGATTATTTAAGTGAGTATTTCATAACTCTAGCCACTTATTTAAGATATATGCATCAATTACTGTCTTGAAATCTGTGTGAGGGACTTTTTTTTTATATATTCATTTTTAGTGATTCTTTAGCTGCCTTATCTGTCTTTCCATTTCCCTAAATGCCTATATAACAAGGGATCCAGCAGAATATATTTTTGGTTACAAAATATATTGATTTTGTTTAAAATTTGGTTATTACAGGATTGGTCACGTTTTTATTCTTCAATGTTGTCAGAATAGATAGTAAGTCTGAGAATATAATGAATCTGTTAGACTATCTGTGAGAATATCCAAAGCTAAGTCTATTGCCATAGCTTCTGCATTAAATATTGAAGATTTATCAGTTAGACACTTTTGAAGTGTAGTTACATTCAGTGTAGCTGAACATCCAACTCTATCAATATTTTTGGAGGAGTCATTAGTTTATATATACTTACAATTTGTATGTTTTTTATAAATGCAGATATGTCCACTTCAGAGTGTTTTTCCAGACTAAATATTACAGTGGACTGTTTCATTGACCTGGGAGGAGTTTTTGAGAAAATAGATTTATGTATTATAGAAGTGATTATTTCGAGTTTGTTGAAAATTGTTATCTATTTAGATTCCAAGAGTTTTAATGGCATTTTTCTTTAAATTATATAATTCTTTATATTTTGGTTGAAGAACCCAGATGTTGCTGAATTACTTGGGCATGAACAAAGCTTGATGTAATATTGTATTAAGACCAAGGGTGGTTTGTATGCTTTGGTGTATAAACTTTCAATTGGGTACATACTAGTAAGAGTTACAGATCCTACTGATGGACAGTATTAAGTTCTTTCACATATTTTCTTGCTGCACTATAGACAAAGCATCCATAATCTAATTTGGATCTAACTTGATAGAGTTTCAGTAGTATCTGTCTGTCAGCTCCTCAATTTTTGTGAGGGGTGACTCTGTGTGGCTGCATTGCATTTCTCACAAAGATATTTGGTATGGAGGATAATTTTTTGTCAAAGTTTATTCCTAGATATTTCAAATCATCTACTGCAGATATCTTTATGTCAGTGAGTCTTAATTCCAGATTATAATGTAGCTTTTGAAGTTGGTAAAAGTGTATACATTGAGCTTTTTGTCTGGTTGTGAAGCTATTGTGTTTTTAGTGGGTAGAATGGTACCAGGGCCTGACATGACTGGCTGATTAATCAAATTGAGCCTTTCTGACTATCCATCTAGCCCAAATAAGGGCTAAAATAGTGTGAGAATTCAGAAGTAATGCCTGAAGCCCTAACAACCAGAATACAGTTCACAGGCATCACGAGTTGCCACCAACAACAAACAGATGACCTTAGGGGAAGGTCTTACCCTTCTGCAGAAGTGCTGTCAGCATATTCTGAAACTCCAACAGACAGGATGGGGGTTGTTGGATCTGGGAAAAACAGCAATTAAGAGGTCATTCCATGCTCCTCAAAACCTTCAATCTTCTAATCAGAGGCTTTGCTACAGGATATAGTTAATAATTAAAGAAAATAATATTAAAATAAATACTGGTTATGCATCTTAATAAAATGGAATGGATAGTTGCACTTGGACTACGTGAGAACAGGGTGAGTAATAACTGAACAGTACTAAAAACAAGAACTAGACAAGATATCCCAAGACATGGACTGTAGAACAAGAACAGTCTACACCCATAGAGTCAATAAAGGATTCAGCACAGAATTCCCTCTATGCTACCCAGAGTACAAAGGGTACTGTTGTAATGACAACAAAGATGGGGACAATAGACCACATGTAAACTGTGTAAATCACTCCTCAGCCCAGAAATTCAGACTGGAATTTATATTGTTAAATATTTTAAGTTTAAGAATGTTATTTCTTAAAAATATAGGGTAAAAAAAACAAAAAAAAAAAACAGGGTATCCTGACTCACTAATAACAAATTTATTCTATATAAAAAAAAGAAGTCCACAATACTCAGCAACAGGTTTCATCAAAGAAAAGTGTTCTTGTTTGATGCGAGCTCACATGCATTTAGAAAAAAAAAGAAAAAGAAAAATGTCTTTGCTTAAAAAAAAAGAATCATTTTCCTCTTTTCTGTTTTTCTTTTTAAGTCTCTAAAAGAGCAAGTTTGAATAATTTCATAACAGGGCTGATGACATTTCCTGTTGAGAATTCTTTTTATAGTTTTGCAATTTACAGTCCTCTTGATGGCAGTGAATCCTGGACAATCTCCTCAAACATGAAGAGATTATTAAACAACTGAAATGTATTCTTTATTATCATATCATCCCAAGCAAGGTGGGACCACCACTAGTACACAGGTGGTTACAGCGAGAGAAAAGACTGGGTACAGAGGGTATTGAAGAAAGGATAATAAAATGAATGAAATTTAAGAACATAGAAAATAGCAATTAATAATGCATTTAAATTTTTGTAAACTATTGATATCAGGGAACCAAGTAAATCAAAGGGAGTTCCAGAGTCAGGAAATGCAAGTAAAGAAACTTTTCAAGTAAAAGTGGTGGTTACATATAACGTTTTCAGTGGTAAAAGGGTGGGACCGAGATGCTAGCTTAGTAGCATAGTCAAATTCACATGGTCAGGACGCAAGAGAAAAAACTCATCCAAGTAGTTGCCATGAAAACATTTGTAGAAAAGACAGAGAGAAGCCATATCAGATCAGTGAGAAAGAGACTGAAGTTGAGATGCCAAATCAGGACCAATCACATTGCAAATCCTACTTTGGATGTTGTCGAGAACCTCAAGATGAATACCAGGAGCCCCTGACCAGATATAGCAAAAGTACTTGATGCACGGACACAGGTTATATTTATAATTGTTCAAGATGGATTCTGATGAGAAAAATTTTCTTGCCTGACACACAGAGACCCAAACTTCTTAGCAGTAAATGCAGCTATAGATCCGATTTGTTTGTTCTACTTCAGGTCAGTTGAAAAAGAAGTATGCAGAGGATACCATGGACTTAACAGGTGAGCAACAACAAAGTTTTAAAGAAAATGGAAACAAAAAGGTAACTTATACTTAACATCAGGAAGATGCAGTTGACATTTCTTGGGAATATGGTGAGGAAAGAAGGCTTGGAAAATCTGATACTCATAAGACAGATTCAAGGAAGAGGAACAGAGGAAAAGGCATAACATACTTAGTGAGCTTGAGTAAATGGATAGCAAAACAGGAGTTAGGAGAAATAACAAAAAGACAAAATTTATTAAAAGTTACAAAACATGAAATTGTGGAGAGCCATGATCACCTAAGTACTGAGGGAATACAGCACATAAAAAAGAATGTACAGTCAATTAGAACAGTCCCACCCCTATTATCGAATATTCTCATTCCAACATTTGATGATTGAAGAGGTTTTAAATAGTTTTCAAACCACATATGTAAATTAACCTGGAGTTTCAACAAATTGGAGGTTGCAAAATGACAAATTATTTGATCATTGATGTAAGAATTCAGATATGTTTTATGGATGTTTTATGGAAATGCTGTTAAGGTAATGGATATTGATGTGAAAAAATAAAATTGGTGAACCAAGTTCCAATTTTGGGCTAGTTTGTTGCATTCACTTTCACACTAATTCTCTGGTGAAGGTTGTGAATTCATCACTACTCTCCAGCCCCGAGAAACTTAAGTCACTGGTGCCCTCACCACAAGAATTTACTCATGCAACCAGACTGGCAACAAGGTCCCACCCAATTACAGTTAGATCAACCAAATGCAGCCAACAGTTCTACTCTAGCAGCTTCTTTTCTCGAACCCTGTATATCTTGTTCTTTTCCCTTTTCTCTACCTTTGCAACTGTCTTCACACCTGTGTTCTCATCCTTCTCTTGCTCTTTCTCTGACACCTCCATAATGGGTTCATCTTTCTCTTCACCCTTCTCCCGTCTAAACTTTTACACTTATGTAGCCCCCTGTGCATCAGTAGCGGTACTGCCTTGCTTGGGGTGAAACGATTAAAAAAAATCCTAGCTATAAGTTAAATAGCTTTCTAGTTTTGGATAGCTGCTACACTTAGAGAAGGAAAACTAAAATCAAAAAGATGTGCAGGTGGTGTAATGGATAGTGGCTCAGAAAGAAAGAGCTGAGTTTGAATTCCAGTCAAGTTTGTTGTATTCACTTAAACACCATTACTCTTGGGATAGGTATGAATCCATCTCTTTTCCTTTTCCCAGTTATGGGCTAAATAGTAGGATTTGTCTGTTGGGAAAAAAAAAATGAATGTCTTTTAGATTTTATTTAAGGTATAGAATTCTCTTATTTTTATAGACTTTTATTTTCTTCTGGTTTCTAGTTTCCCCGGTCAATTTTGATCTTGAAAAATTTAAATGCAATGTCAATCATTATCTTCAACCTTTTCAATTCCTGTTGTTTTATTGTTCTATTACACTCAGTAACATCTTGCATCTTAGTGGTTTTATTGCTTTGCTTGGGTTAAAGATATATACAAAATTTAGTTTTCTTAAAATCCTCAAAACTGTTTTGGATTTAAATAACTCTCAAAGGGTTGGTAAGCTATACAAAAACAAAAGCAGAATTCATATCAGGAAGAAGGCAATAGACAACCACTCCACTATGTTTCCCCAGAAGGCAATTCATAGTGAACTCATGGCCACATCATGTTGAAGCACTGGTTCCAGTATGATCACCAAAGTTAAGCAATATCAAGCTTGGTCAGTACCTTGGCATAAGCTTGGATGTGCAAATATTGAAATGGATATTGCTCGAAATTAGAAATTGGCTGATTTCCAATTCTAGTTGGATTTGTTATATGCACTTACACATAAATACCCTTGGGAAAGGTATGAATCAACCTATTCTCCCTACAGCTATGGGTTAATTAGTAAGACTTGCATAAGTAGAAATGTTAATATCTCCCCCAAAACAATAAAACTGCATACAAAATATTTAGATTTCAGCATTAAATAACCCATAAGAGTTGATATGCCACCAGAAAAAAAAAGTTTCTCTACATTTTGAGGGAGCATGGCATTCAGGATATATTGTTTTATATCTGAATTTAATTAAAAATATTGATGAATTTTCAAAGCATATGGATTCTATCCAGCATTCTTTTAATATATACCCAAATAAATCATTGACAAAATGAGAGTGCAATTGTTTAGATATCAAAAGAACATGACTTAGTCTCTAGTATATATGTGTATGTCTCTTTTGTAATTTAAGGATTATCATAAATTTAAAGTATGCTTTTTCATGTGATCTTTTAAATATGCATTTCTTGAGAACACAGATCCACATGTATTACAAGGATATGGTTTTTCCCCAGTGTGCGTACGCATGTGCCGCCTGAAGTTTGACCGGGATGAGAATTCAAATCCACAAAAATTACAAATGTATGGCTTCTCCCCAGTATGTGTTCGCATATGTTCTCTTAAAACAGTACTCTCTGAAAATGCCGATCCACACACCTGACAACAGTAGGGTTTCTCTCCCGTGTGCACGCGCATGTGCCGTTTTAAATCTGATTTAGCTGAAAATGCTGATCCACAAAGATCGCAGGAATATGGCTTTTCTCCTGTGTGTGTCCGTACATGTTCTGTCAAATGAGAACTGTTGGTGAATGCAGAACCACAAACTGCACATGAATATGGCCGCACCCCCGTATGCAATTGCATGTGTCTTTTTAAATTTGATTTTCTTGAGATTTTAGTGCCACAAATTTCACATGGGTATGTCTTTGATTCTGTTTTTTTATTCATTTTATTTTAACTTCAATTGGATACAAAATGGTTTTCTATAATTTTCCACTGATTGTACTTGGTTAAGCTTCTTTATATTCTTTGCAACTTTACAACCTGTAAATAAAAGAAAATGTGTTTAAGAAAAATCTTTTACCATTTTATACAGAATGAAACTTAAAAAAGAAATCTTTTTATTTAAAAATTTATTTCAAAAAATTACAAAATTATCAAACTATATAAACTACTACACTGCAATATTATCATTTCATAAATAACTATAAAAACAAATTTGTTTTCTTGGTTAAAAGGCTTGGTAAAGTAAAATTTGGTAAAAATTATAGACCTTCTTTCATTATTTACAAAGAAAACTTTGTCTACCCAATGAATATGTGTAAATACACATGCAATAAATTAAGCATTTGTGGTCTTGCCTAAAATGCTAAAATCGAATACTTGGTTCAGAACAAAGATGCCTAGAAACTGCAATTTTTTAAAATCTATAATTAGTTATTTCTTGCTGTGTTTATTTAAATTTTCTTCTTCACAGGCATTTTAAAAAATTTATGAATAAAAGTTTCTTTTCATTTTTATTTCTTTATAAAATGATAAATATTTCATTATTGTTGGCTCATGTATTTTTATAATCTTATAAATATAATATCATTCTTGTAAATAAACAATCTTACAAATACTTTTTAGTATCTTTGTTGTTAATTTTCAAGAATAAAAAAATGTACAAATCTGTTTTGATTGGGTTACATTAAATTATAATCATCACTTTACAAAAAAATGTTGCTGAAGCAATTAAAAGTGTTTACAGTAATAGTAGTGTCAAGGGAATAAGCATCCTTATGATACACTATATTTTTTTGCAGACATTCAAGTTAAACCCTAATAGAAAGAAGTAAATCATAAATAGGGATGGACCAAATGTGGATTTAACATGTTATCAGAATCAAGAATAAGATATTCAGCTGGATAATATTTTTCATGTAAAATGGCGAAATAAATTATTTATCATGATCACAACCATATTCCTGCAACCCATTAAAAAGTACCACATTGTAACAGCAGTAATGTGATGTGAGCAAGATAAGTTTACAGAGCCAAAGCCTCTCCAAACAGGTTTAAATTGTTTTCTTTCTTCTAGACTGGTTGCCAACAAAGGCTATATTTTTTGCTAATTAATCCATAACTGTGGGAAGACGAGATGGATTTATACCTTTTCCAAGGTTATTATGTGTAAGTGAATATAATGAACTCAACTGAAATTCAAACTCAGCTCTCCAATATGCCACTATGTATCAAAATTATTTATGCTAAATATACAAAAGTACAGATTTAACTTAGATAATACCTATCTATATTTACTTGTTATTTAATAATAATATTTACATTATTCAGACTGTTGTCTTCACTGCCTTGTTAGCTGGAGCTTCAGAATATGCCAACTACACCTCTGCAGAGGGGTAAACCCTGCCAATGAGGCATCCTGGGTATGACAATAAACTACATCCAGGTCCTGGATTTGATGATAAACTGCATCTGGCAGCAAGTTCTCTAACCAAGAAAATTTTGACGAGCATGAAATCACCTCTTAATTGTTGTTTTTCCCAGGTTCACTCTGACCTGGGGTCATAGCACCTGTTAGGGTCCCATCTATGGGCAAATAGTTAACCCTGAACCTGAGGTCAAAACACTATGAAAGTATAAAAATAGATTTTTAAAAGTAAAAATTCTAGTAATACTTTTTTGGAGAAGAAAATATTACCAGCAGTATATTTATGAAGAAAAAATAAAAGAAAATATCTACAGCAACATATTTTTGAAGAAAAATATATATACTAGTAATACTCTTGACAAAACCCTCTTTACAAAAATATGTCAATGGAATCTGATCCACAAACTGATTTCTTACAAAGAATATATATTCTATTCATACAAATAAAACATGTCAAAACAAAATGAACCAAATGAATGAACTGTTGTCCTCACCTTTACTCTCACATTCACAACATTTCAGCCACTGTACATTCTGGTCTTTTTCAGAAAATATTTGTTAGAATTTCAAACTAAACCATGTGGGGAGATGTTGAATGTATCAAATTTTTACATTATCTTAAAGAAAATTACTTAGAGATGTCAGAAAAGAAAAAGAAAATCATTCAATAAAACTGAAAAATTATATTTTATAGAGTTGGTGCTACCATAGTTAAAGAAATTATACTGGATATTTATTATAAAGAAGTGGGCCTGTGCTGTCAAAAAAATGACGGTAACATACATATTGATGTGTCTACTATCGGCTTGGAATGAGAAATTGGAAAGCCAAGTTCATATTCCAGTTGAATTCCTTGCATTCACTTACATGCAAATACCTTTGGGAAATCCATCTCTTCCCTCCAATTATGAGTTAAATAACAGGACAGATTGGGTTCTATAGACTTGGCTGGCAACCAGTCTACCACAGAAAGTAATGGCAACCTACTGAGGGATAATCTTCTGCCCAGTCAGTCATGTCTTTTTCAAGACATGATTGCCCAAACATGTATCATGTATGGCACTTAACAGACTATTGAGTATCATACATTAAGACATAAGAAAAATAATCCAAACCTTTGAGCATGAGAGGATGAAAATTATATATATACACACACACACACACAATGTTTTTTATTATAATGGAGAATATATATATATATATATATATATATATATATATATATGCACAATTGCACATACATATATATATTCTTTACTCAATAACATAACTATTGACAAAAAATAAAATAATTAAGTACTGTTAAAGAGCAAACATTTGCTGTTTTTTTTTTTGGCAGGTGGGGGTACTTTTTTTTCAGATTGTAGGTAGTACCTGGTATTAAGAAGAATTCCCTTGTTTAAATACTGAATAGGCTCGATGCTTCTTAACTTTGGTAATAGTATGAGAACCAGTATTTTCAGTGTAATTTCACCATAGGCTCATTTTTTACATGTACTACACTAGAAATTAGGTACTGAACAATACCGTGCATATTTTTTAGCAAAGTTCAGTCATTATTCAACTAATGTAGAACAATATTCTATGACAAAGAATATATTTTTAGCAGTCGTTAATCTTTGTGCTTGCAAAGAAAAAAAAGTTGTGTCACAAGGACTATTTTTCCTCCACACTGGTATTATTCTAACTACATAGGCAATGTTTATTGTTTTAAAAAGCAACGATTGGAATTCTCACACATTTTATTCTTGTGAATTTACAAGATTAATATACATTATTAGGATTATTAATTAACAAAAATTATTTTATATTTACAATATTCTAAAACTAATTATTTTATTCATAAATTATTAAAATATGAGAATCAGCTATATATATTATTTATCATTTTATAAAGTTCAAATCAATTGGCAATTAGCTAATGTTGAGCTAACCATTCAAATAAATAATATAATATTGTAAATAAACCATCAAATAAATATGCGTGTATTATTTTTGTTGTAAATTCTCAAGAATAAAGAAAATATACAAACTCTTTTCATATGTTTAGATTTTATTAAAATTCTAATCATCACTTTTTAAAACAATAAAACACTGCCAAGAAGAGTAAAGGAAGTTAAAATAATAGCAGTGTCAAGGTAATAGCCATCCTTTTTAAACACTGTTTTTCTTTTGGTTAATTTTGCAGGTATGAAGGTTAAAGAATGTCAAAGGGAATAATAGTTGTTTCAACTTAGATTAATTATACTTTAAATCAGCTAATGTTCCTCAAATAATTTCCAGAAAAGTATATTTTATTTTGGGATGATTTTTAATAAGGAAAATTACATTTTGATAAAAGACAACTGAAAAAGGCGCTAATCAGCTGTTTTAGAAAAAATTACAAAAATTGATTCTAGTCAATATAATTTTTGTTTGAAAAATACACTGAAGAGTATTTTAATTTATGAAAATGGTAAATTTAATCTTTTACTTTCAATTAAACATAAAATGCAAGCTTAAAAAATGCTTTGTCATTTAAAAAACTTAGGTATTGCAAAAAAAGTGGAGGTAGTTATTTAAAAGAAATTTTTTGTAACTACCCCAACACACACACACCACTACCACCACAAAAAAAAAAAAAAACTAAGTACAATAAGTCTGTAAGAGTCATGGATCGATTTGACATTGTAGTGCAAATACCTCTACTAATTCAGTGAAAAAACATCATAAAATGAATAAAAAACACCCCAAGTTTAATGAAAATGAAATTTTTCCATCAAAATCTTTGTTATTTTTAAGTAATTTTTTAATTATTTTTTAACTTTTTTTAATCCTTTCTAACAAATTGAAATTTTGGTAAAAAAAATCTAATTTTGCTTTTTGTATCAGTGGGTAACCAAATTCTTACAAGGGTTTACTATAGATAATGTAACATTTCAAAACTCATTTTTTCCAGTGAATAATCACATTAATTTAAAAATTCTTGCAAAAATAAATGTTGGATTTTAATTAAACTTAATTAAATAATTTCATTCATTTGTATGTAAGTTCTGTTACACTCCCACCAAATTCATGAAATTTCAAGAAATTAAATTTTGTATCAGAAATTTATTTATTAGTTAAATGCAGAACTCCTTGAGTAATGTAAGTCATCTTTTTTTTTTTCAAACAGTTGGCCATTTTTCTAAAAATCTCCTCTGAATAATATGATAAACATGCAATAAATCTATGACATTGTTTAATTAGATAAGCTTTTAATATATATATGTGCATGTGTGTGTGTTAAGGACATTATAGGAGGAAGAAAAAATAAATTATGATTTTTTTTTGCAAGAATTGTTTGCATTTTTGCTTCTTTAACTATTATAATTTTTAAAATTTTAAAAATACTTTTTAAATTTTAAAAATGTTTAAAGCCTTGTCACAGTTAGGTAAGTTATTAAGTGAAGACTATATTTACTTCAAAAATTGAAAGGTTTAATACAAATCTCTAAATCAAAAAACTTTGAAAATTTTTTATTTTGTTTTTTTTTGCATATTAGAACTGTTTTTTAAGTATGTTATTTTCTGTGTTACAATACAAGGTCACATATTTCACACTTTCTTCTCCTTTACAGGAAAAAATCTGAACAAATATGCCAATTCTGGTCAAGCATACTTAATTCAAAGGTGCAAAAAGATCAGAGCGCTGTAATTAAGAAATACTTTTATTTAGGTACCTCCACAAAATCGCTGAAAAAAAACAGCATAGTCAGAAGGGAAAAGGTCCCAAACTAAATAAAACAAAGTTCTATGGGCAAAAAGTTTATATTACCATTAAGAAGATAGAACAAAAATTTTTTTAATTATTTCTAACACGTTCGAAATTGTTGTAGAAAGTTTTTTTATTACGTAAGTGCAATATCCAAATTGCCGCTATTTTATTAAGTAAACAAACGTAATTATTACGTAATGCACTTTTTTTGCCGTGAAAGACACATTAATTTGGAAATTCTTGTATAAATCAAACAATGATTGGATTTTGATGAAAACTTCAGGACTTATTTATAATTGTATGAAATCAATTTTGATTGCATAATTTTTAGAAAATATTGGTAAAAATACTTTTTTGAAGTATGTCACCCCCCCCCCCCCAAACAATTAAATTCCAGAAATGTGTAACAATTTGACCGCGGGCCACTCTAAAACTAATATAAAAAAAAATTCAGGAGTCATTGGGGAATGCTGATTCACTGTATTTATTTTCTTCAATAGTCCCCGTCTTTCTAAAAAGTAAGTCCGAATTGCGAAAAATGCAATAACTATGCCAATTTCTATGTGGATAAACTTCTGATTGCTTTTATGAACAATATAAATTAAGCATATAGTCTGAAAAGAATAAAAAAATTCAATGACTAATTAATTTTTACAATAGTTATGTTAATTTTTTCATTTTTTTAATTCTATATAAAAATTATATATAAAAAGTTTAAAAATTATTGTTAAATTTCTTCCTCTAATGGGCCAGCTAGGGTATGTAATTAATGCATGAAGACTACAATTACTAATTGAAAATTTAAAAGCTTAATACAAATAATTGAACCTGTTAATTTTTAAAATAATTAAAACATTTTAATTATTTGCATTTTGATTGCTCGTATTTTATTTGTACGGGGGCCCGTATGTGATATTTAGCATTAAAAGGTCACGTGATTCAAGGATTGTCTTCTCTTACATAATAAATTACATTCATATGTTTTTGTTGCCTTCGGACCCCCCTTCGTCTTGTCATCAAATCTTTCAACTCTTGAGGCCAGCTGTCAGGCCCGGGCTACCTAATCTGATAACAAATTACAGGGAATTTTACTGAGAGTAAGAAGGCACAATTGTTTGAAATCAGATGAAGGTTAGTTTTTATTTAAAAATTGACTTCAATAACGTGTCAGCGACGTATATATTATATTTTTGCCAGATTTTTAAAACAGGAATGTGGCTACTGTTTGGAAATTTGTCAATAAATTAAAAAAGTGGCGCTACTTTTAAATTTTTTTAAAAAATCTTTAAATTTTTAGATTCCAATCAATATAATTTTGCTTTAAAATATGCCAGTGTATTTTGTTTACTGGAATTACTAAATTTAATCTCTTGACTTTCAATTAAAGCTAATTTTAAAGCTTGAAGATAACTTATTTATTTTTAAAATTTAAATTTAAATTTAGGTGTAGAAAAATTAGTGGAGGTACCTACTTTTATTCTAAATTTCATGTTATAAACAATACTGGTGCAATTCAGATTAATTTAACTTTAAATTTGCTAGTTTTTCAAAAATAACGTGTCACAGAAGTATATTTTATTTTTGCAAGATTTTCAAAACCGAGAATTAACTTTTGTTCACAAACTTGTCAAACTGTCAAAATAAACGCAAAAAATGATAACTTTTGGAAACTCTAAAAAAGTCGAGATTCCAATCAAGATAATTTCTGTTTGAAATACACCAGAGTATTTTGATTAGTGAAAATAGTAAATTTATATCATTAAGTTTTCAATTAAAGTTAAAATGAAAGCTTCAAGAAAGTTTTTTTTTTAATAAAAATTCATTTTAAAATTTAGTTATCGCGAATTTTCATGAAAAAGCAGAGTACCTATGTGAACAAGAGTGTATCATTCCTAAAATAAATCGATAAAAAACAAAATTAAATCAATATTTTTCGATTCTAGGGAAGATAAAGGAAAGAATAAATTACCTCCCCCACACACAAAATAATTTCCTTAGTTTTTATAAAAGTGAACCAGTCTATTTAAAGTCGTGCCAAAAACAGCAGTTGAATGTGAAAAAAAACTATTTGAAATATCTCTTATTAATTTCCTGAAACTAAACTAATCAAAATACGAGATCACCCAAACTTTTTACAAAAACTAATAAGTTTCGCACAGTCCTTGAACACAATTGACAACTAAATATTTTTAAGTAAGCAGAAAATTTAAATTCTAAAACTAGTACGTATCATTAATTTTTTGAAATAAATCATCTGCAACCTGAGGCACGGTAAATGAAAATTATTTATTTTCAAACATCAGTTAAATAATAACCCATATCTTATTAATGTTTTGGAACGGCTGGAAATATTATCGATAAAGCTAAAAAAGAGTCGATAAATTCCAAAAATTAATTCCGAATGCTAAATTCTTCCTGTAAAAACAACAAAAGTAATTCACACTTACTTCTGTCGATCTTTTGTAGTCTGATTCGTCATCCTCGAGGCAATACAAAATTAGAAAAAGGGAGAACATAACACGATTTAAAATCTGTTCATAATTTCGACGCTAATTTTTCTTCGTTAAAATACAGAAATAAATTATCAGTTGAGATCTCAATAAAAAAATGTCGACTAAAACGAAGGGAGATAATCGATATGAATTTCATGCTTTGTTTACTCCGTAAATAAAATTAATTTTTAAAAAATAATTAATACATAGAAAATTAAACCCGTGAAATTTACGGGTTTATTTTCCCACAAATATTAACCTATTTAGAACACAAAATCTGATTGCTATCAGAGTTATTTATTTATTTTGCAATTTCAGATTTTAAAAAGATCAAACAAGAAATTAGCTTCTTCAACAAACACTTGGATGGGCTGTTATGGTAAAATAAATTTATGAACTAGTCAATAAATGAAACAAAAAAAAGTCTTGATTAAAATGAGATCAGTTGATACAAACAGACTGTTCTCTGTTAAATGATATGAAGAAAAAAAAAAAAGAAATTGAAGCAGTTGCTTAAAAAATAACAAAGAGTTGCAGTCAGTTGCAATTGGTTAAACAGTGTGTGAATCTTTTCACACAAGGAATTAAATTATATTTAACACCGTTTTTAGCTGCTGCTTTTGTCCTGCTCTCTGATCAGAAGAAAGATTTTCTTTAAAATTATTTCACATTTCTGTTTGTTATTCTGTGTTTTACTATTGCTACTTTTCTTGTCGTATTTTTAGCATTTATTGTTATATAGAAGAAACCTAAACAAATTTTGATTTGGATGGTAGATTGAAATTTGAAAACGAAGTAGAAAATAAAAAAAACAACGCGACGATTCTCCAGACGAAAATCCTCACACACAGTCAATCATTGACGAACTAAACGCTGACCTACACGAACTTTTAACTGCTCTGCGAACCACCACATACGAAAGCTCACACACAATTCAACATTCCACAAAATATGAGTTATTATTACATCAACAATCGCCCCGGGGCGCTACGAAATCCATCCGATCGTTCGAACCAGGCAACGACGTGAACATCTTTATCACCGACCTCAACAAAGCATACACTATGCACGCTAAGCCAGAGTTAGAAGATAACCCCGAAATGGAGTAAGAGTTCAAAACTGGCAAAACAACTCCTCAACGAAGGTATCTTCTAGCAGATGGAAGATTCAAAACAACCAACATCTACGTTCGAGGAACTAAAAACTTACCTCGTCACTACTCATGGGAGCCAAATGACGAACTTCCAACACCTCAGACGTGCATGGGACCTCCAGCGGCATGAAGGGGAGAAACTCACAGATTTTGCAGGCCGACTCGAAAACACAATCCGAGAGGCTGCAGTCTACATCAAGGCAAAATTCAAGTCGGACAAACAGAATGCCGAGATAACGGTTGACATTATCTTCTCTTTAATGGGAGTCATGCTCATAAGCGTGAAAATCAAGTCATGGGCACCCAGCATCTATCCACACCTCGTCAAAACCATGGACAGACACTACTCAGCGGGTGGCATTGCCAGCGATGCACAACGCTATCTTGATCGTGACATCAAAACAGATACCACAACTGCCATTGAGGCCACCACAATAATCGCAAACCAACCCATGCACCCTAAGCCACACAGCCATGGAAATGAATCTGACAAAATCCTAGCCGACGTGAAGCTGCAGTTGCTGGAACTGAACAAACAACTGAAACAGACACACAGACCCGACCCAGCCACCATCAAAAGAAACGATCGAAGGCACAGCAGGACACAAAGAGACACTGGACAAATCGGCCACCTGACAGTATGTAGAAACTACTCCCAAGGCCGTGCATGCTTCCAGGGTAACAGATGCCCTTACTTTCACCCTCCCCGTGCTCAAGCACATATAGCGACCACATACAACAGCCTATCCGGTATGGACAGTGTTACATTCAGCGACATGCACATGACGTACTTCGATGATCCGGATTTTCAATAGGGACCGAACGAGGTGTGATGACTTGTTTCCAAATCACAGATTGTAATTTCTATTGTCACGTGTTCAACCTCCAGGTTTCACCCAAACTTCAGCCACATTTCATCTGAATCAACATCTGCAGCAACAGCGCTTCCTTCTCTGACGTGGGTATGTTGGATTCCGGATGCACAACTTGCATCATACCTATTTCCTGCCTACCCAGAGAAGCTAGAAAACATATGGTCCAATCCAACATGCAAATCAAAGGAATAAGTGGAAATGTCCCTATCCTCAGCAAGCTGACTTGTGACTTGTGACATTACCCTCGGCGATCACACTTCACCCATCTTCCACAAGATCAACACACTGATCACAGAATCGGACATCCCTATTCTGATCGGACAAAATGTACTCAGCCACAACACATTGACATCATATTCAATTGACAACCAGAAGGCTAGCTACTGTCCAATTTACACGCACTCTCCCATCCAGCACACTGACACACATTACTTCACTTGTCCCAGTCTCCATTCTTAAGAAAAACCCAACCCATGACCCTCCACATAGCTCCCAAGCCATTACTGACAAGGAACCACACATTACAGTGAGATTACCATATAACGGTTGGACTCAACCAAAAATTAGATTGGCTGAGATGAAGTGCAGTCTTATCACTTCCACACCTTACCGCAACAAACTGGAAGTTACTGCAGACCTCCTTATCAGCTATGCTGATATCCTCGGCACTGAAAACAATAAAAGTGGCATAGTTATCAGGCCTATCTGCATACCGACCAATGGCCAGTCCAGGAGCCAAAAGCAGCACCTGATAGCCCAAGCACTGGAAAATGACATCGATGCAGAAATTACACGCATGGCTAGCGAGGGCATCATCGAACCTTGCGATGACCCTAAGGGATTCAACAGTCCTGTCTTCACTGTCCGTAAGAAAAACGGTGACATCCGTGTGGTTGCGAATTTCAAGAGAACCCTCAACAAAGTATTGGTTGATCTTGAACCATACCCGATGCCAACCATCGACTCCACATTCAACAAGATGGCGAGGGCAACAAATACTTTTCAACTCTCGATCTCTGCAATGGCTACTAGCAAATCGTCATTGACAAACTTGACTGTCACAAAACTGCCTTTACTTGGAAAGAATGCTGTTTCCAGTACACCTGTCTGGCCTTCGGTCTAACATCCGCTGGACAAATTTTCTCCCGATCCATAGCTGATGCCCTGGACACAGTGGCCTCACACGCGAACATATCTTCCTATATAGACGACAATCCATGCCAAAACCTTCAAGGAATATATAACAGCACTTGAACAACTTTTTATTGCTCTTCACAAATTTGGGTTAAAATTGAACCCAGACAAATGCACCTTTCTGGCTAATGAAGCTAAATTTCAGGGTCGCATTGTGAATAGCAATGGATTCAAAGTCGATCCAGAATACATTTGCGCTATCATCGAAATGAAACTTCCAACAACAAGAAAGAAGCTACAAAGTCTCATTGGACGTTTTGCGTGGATCCGACAATTCCTCGAGACATGACTGCACGAAAGTATTTGAACGGACATTTTCTGCAACTTGATGGCTCCCATAAATGAACTAAACAAACTGGGACGGACATTTGTCTGGACAGAAAGAGCCAACAAGGCTTTCGAGAAAATCAAGAAGCACCTCACTTCACCACCAATCATCTCGTTCCCTGACTTCTCTGGACTCTTTACCCTCACCAATGATGCCAGCGACATCGCATGCGAAGCTATACTCATGACAGAAAGTGAACAGGGTTAAAAGAAAATCATAGCAGTGGCCTCACATACCTTCAGTCTGATGGAACGAAACTGGTCAACGACTGTACGTGAGGCATACGCTATAAAATGGACCATTTCCAAGTTCGATTACTTCCTACATAGCCGGCCATTCATCGTTTTCACAGACCACCAGTCCCTGACGTACCTGGACCAAAGAGAATTCAACAATGCAAAGATACGATGATGACAGGAAGAGATATCATGCTACAAGTTTGTCTTGGAAGACGTGGAAGGAGAGTCGAACATCTGGGCCGACATTCTTAGTCAGAGATACAGCCACAACAGGGACAAATTACTGGCAGACCCCACACCAGCAGGCAAGGTGTTCAAACTCCAAGGCTCCAGCTTCAACATCTATGTACCATCTTGGTGCCTTGGCAAAATCAAGGGCTCCCAGCTACTTCCCGGAATGCACACACCTCAGAATATTCAGCATCATAAGCAGGCCGCCAATGCATTCTTTGCTTTCCACACCACATCAGCCATCCCTGTAGAAAAGATTGCCAACAACACGAGTATTGCCGCCGAACAAGCCTCCGATGATATGCTCTTGAAAATCATCAATCGACGACACAAGGACCTGACACCATCAAACTTGACCCCAACAATCATCGCACTACACTTTTCAACAAACACATACATCAATTCTATTTGGAGCCGGAAACGTTGGTACTAATGATCAAAGATGATATCAACATGCCTAAGCTGGTGGTACCATACAAGCTTCGCACAAAATATTTCTACCAAGCGCATGACTGTATAAACCACTCTGGTATCAGCCGCATGCAAGAACATCTATCCAGCTACTGGTGGGAATTTAAAGACCACGATATCAAGGAATATGTCCATTCATGCCACACCTGTGCTAAATGCAAAGGAAATTACGGCAAGCGCCAAAACTGGCCCATCAGCCACTGTAGGCGAGGCAGAAAACCATTCGAGATAGTCTACATTGATTTTATCTCAATGCCCCTCTCAAAAGGCAAGCGATATATCCTTACAATCTTGGACAGCTTCAACCGACACCTTATGGCCATACTATGTGCTAGGAACCGCGCAACTGACGCTACCCGCAGGCTCTACCAGTTCTTTCTTCGTCACCAGGAGATTCCCCATACCATATCTTTCGACCAAGGCACCCACTTCACCGGAGAGGTCTACAAAGATTTTTGCAACCTAACATTGATCACTCAAGAACTTCATTGTCCGTGGCAACCACAAAGTGCGGGAAACATCAGCGAGGACAGAAACTGTGAATGGGCCGACATCCTTGAATCTGTGGTCTCCTCTATGAACGCCCCAGCCAGTCGCTCCACCAGCACATCCCCACACTATGTCATCACTGGTCGTCAGCCACATATTGGACTACCAAAACTGCCACACCGAGATATCACCAACGACAACCCCGGTGCTTATGGAATGCAGATAAACGCCCTACTTCGACAGGTACACTAAAGAGTTGCCCTGGCAAACAATGAAGCTGATCACAAAATGGAGATTAAACTGAACTGATTCACTTTCAACGACCCAATACAGGTTGGGACAAGGTACTACTCCACTGACCTCAGTCCACAATAGCCCACTTGTCACACCTGCCTTGGGTAGGTGACTTTGAAGTCACCAAAACAAACAACATGGTACTCCAGGTCAGAAATAAAAACGGCAAAAACTGCTTGGGTCCATCGGGCACATATATGTCGGCTCATACCACGACCGAATCACCTGCAATACATGTGCCCACCACCCCCACCACCCCCATCCCCACCGCCTCCTACACTTTCATTAGGGGAGCATTCCATCACAGGTGACTACAGTTCCAGCAACACCACCCAAAACACAACGAAACGGAGGACACGTGGCCAACTCCCAGCACGCTTCAAAGATTTTGTCATGAACTAAACATGCTATTCCATAACACCAACACATGAAACCTCTGCAAATAATAACATCCAAATAATAATAACATCCAAATAATAAAATAACATCCAAATAATAAAAAAATAATAATAATAACAACAATACAACAACAACATCAAATCAGGGTAGGATCTGGGGTAGCTGTTACGTTCTCTAATGAAGTAAGATCGTACCCGGCTTTGATAAACAGAAGTGATCTTCAGGAGTTCCAGACTCGAAATGACAAAATGCGTTGCCACGCAGGGGGATCCACGCATTGTTCCGTCTATTTGATTACTGAGGCATGACTGCTGAATCAATTTGACGGCCAATCACAGACTCTCCCGTGGGACAAAAGGGACTGCTTGTTTGAGCCACTCTGAAGATATAAAAAAGGCAAAGAAATGACAATTCAGCAGTCTTCCTCTCTCACTCACTAAGGGGGAATCGTGCTGCTACTATCAACAAACTTTCGACGCCCCATAACCAGACTTCAAACCCTAGTTAAGTGATTCGTTCTGTTGGTATATATTACTATAATCTATAATCCCTTGTATGAACATTTTGACCTGCCTTCATCTTCTTCCACTTTATTACTGCCATCATTTATTAAAAAAATGAGAAATAACTATTTTATGTGTATATTTCTCGCATCAAAAATTGTCCTTATTCTTCATTGTCCATTTTGCAACCATATGTATTTTTACACCCACAGCACATATATTTACTCTGTTTAGATATATAACAAAAATGAAGTAGAAAATCATAATTATTGCCTATTTTTGTCTTGATTTTTCTCTCATAACAATTCTATGTTAGAAAGGTAAGTGAAATGTATGAGTGACACGGAGTATTCAGATATTTACTACTCTTTAAATAGGTAGACTCCAAAACTTTTATTTAAAAGTGCATAGCATGACTATCATAAAACTTGATCAAAAACAAAGATTTATATCTTAAATTTTAAAATAATAAAGGAAAGACCGAAGTATTTTTATTTTATGAATTTTTTTTAAATCCTTTCTAACATGTTCAAAATTCTGGTTAAGAACCATGTTTTTTCTTGCATAAGGAAGCAGAACAATGTTGACGCTTACGAAATTTTAGTGTCTTTTAAAAAAACACATTGCTTTAAAAAATTCTTGCAAAAATCAAATAATTGTCAGATTTTAATGAAATTTTCAGGGCTTATTCACAAATGAATGAAATTATTTTTTAAACATTTTTTGTCATTACCTGAGCTCATATTACAATTTTGCTATTTGTAGTTGTTTTTCTCTAGCACTCTGTTTTACCGGTTTCCATATTGTATTCATTTCTATGCTTGGCCAACTTAGGAGATTTTTTTGGTCTAGTATATGCACTTATTCCTTAAGTTTTCATATTTTTCAGTGGTGTTCTCCATATATCATTTCAACTTAATCCCACGGGGCGATGGTCTCTCTTTTTCCTTCATATGTGTTCAACTATGCCTGATTTTTTCTGTTTCCTCTCATGTTACAGACTTGCAGTGTTCTTGCAGCCATATCTTAAGAGAGTGGCCCATTTCTCCTTTATATTCCTTATCACAGCTACATGGTATGGCATACAAACAGTTCTTAGTCATGTTCTCCTGTATGAGAAGTGTTACTCAGAAGGAATGCCTGTGAAGTGTTGAATTACTTTTGAAGATCACCCTGACATTATATGGCCCACAGAGCTATTGTATTATTTTTTTTTTTGATAATCTCTTCATATTGGGTAGATAGACTAAAGTTGTTTTCTGAGTGTTGTCATCCTCTTGCATAAAAATATGTTAGATTTGCTGTCATGTACCCTGGGTAATTGTTATGTTCTAGAATATCAGTACTGGAGAAAAACAGTTACAAACAACAAAACTGTAATATGAGCTCTGGTAAAATAAACTTTAAAAAATGGTTACTGAGAAAAAAATAGTTTGTAAGTCAAAAAAGTTCCCTACATTGATGTCCCCAAGAGTGAATGGTATATTCGATAAAAGCATTGGTTGAACTTGATCCCAAAAGTTGCGAGTTCAATACCTGGCTACAGCAGAGGTGAACAGAAGCATGAAGAGATGAAATATCTGGAAGAAGAATGACTCGTAGAACTAGAACAATATACTCTGGTGAAAGAAATAAAGTTCTAAATTCCAATCATAGCTGTAATGTTGTGAATATGACAACAGAGATAAGTACAACATATGCATCTGAACAATGTAAATAATTACATCATCTCAAAAATATAGACAAAAATATTTTTTAAAAATTTGAATTTTTTGTATGTGTATAAACATACTGTTTTTTGTAAATATAGGTGATTATATACAACATTATCAGAAAACAAGAGCCATAACTATAGTAAATTTAAAGTCAATGTTTTGAAAATTTAATAAAACATTAAATTACAGATAATGTTTTCCTAGCGTTAAACATTATATAAAAAACAATTTTCTTTAGTTATGTTTTACATAAAAATCTCTGTAGAACAACATTATATTTCTCATCAGGCAATCAACAGAACTACAGTTGGTTTAAAAAATGCATTTCTGTGATATTTCAAATTTAAAGTAAATAATATTTGTTCCAAATCAGATTGATTATACTTTAAATCAGCTAATATTTCACTAATAGTTTCAGGAAAATATATTTTATTTTTGGAAGATTTTTTTAATACAGAAAATTATATGGCAATGAATGACGACTAAAAAAGGGTGCTAATCAATCATTTTAGCTACAAAAAAACTCCTTCCATTCATTTTAAATTAGTTTTTAAAATACAGCAAATTATTTTGCTCATCAGAAATATTAAATTTAATCTATTAGCTTGAAATTAAAACTAAAATAAATGCTTCAAGAAAGATTTTTCATTTTAAAACTTAAGTATTGTGATTTTTGTGGTGGTCCCTATATTACTTCAATACTATACTTTAAATAGTCATCCAATGCAGAAAAGCCTGAAAAAAAAAAGTTAGTTTCCTCTTTTGTGTAGGTTTATTTACTAAAATTCCCTTGCCTGTGTCTTTATCAGAAGCTTGGCATGGAATCTGATTGCAACTAATGAGTGACCGGAATGAAACTAATCAAAACATTTTGGCTGTCTAGTTTTATTAAGAATCCAGCTATTTCTATCATCAAGTGTTACTGACCCCAAGTCAGCAACAATCACCCACCCAGACCAGACTGAAATGAAGGCCATCACTTTAGTAATGAAATAAGGTAATATTTTTGCAGAATTGGATTATCACAAATAAGATTTTTCAGAACTATCCCAGCAGCTTCTTTTCTCCTACTTCCGGCCTGTGGAATTCCCTTCTGTTTACTTGCTTTCCTGACAGCTATAATCTCCAAGAATTTAAATGTAAAGTCAATAGTCATCTCCTATTTCACTAACCTTCATCCTCTCTCTCTCATGCTTCTTTCTCAGACCACTCCACTCTCATCAGTATTCTCATCCTTCTCTTACCCACTTCCTGACAACCCCTATAACCAGTCACTCTTTCTCATAACTTTCCTCTTATGTAACCCTCTGCAAAAGAATGGCAATAAAATGCCTTGCTTGGGGTGATATGATTATAAAAAAAAGAAAACTGTTTTAGATTTTGAGAATGCACAAACATGTTATTAATTTGTCTTTTTGTAGGTGTAGAAAACTGGGAACATCTTAGTTTTGTTGCTTTTTGGTTGTTGTCCCTGGTTCCAATCCTTTCTGGGCCGTCATTCATCTCATTTAAATTTTTACCTTGTTCTCACTATATTTACCTTGTTCTCACTATTTTTACCTTGTTCTCACTATATCAAGGACCATTCACTTATCCAAGTTTTTTTTTTGTCTCCCATTCTCAACTAAATTCTGCCTCAAATCACTATCTAGCCATCACACGCTCTAATAAATATCAAATCCATCAATTCAGTTATAATAGTAGATATCCCAAACTAAAATTTTATTTTCAATATACCTAAAAACCTTTAATACAGTCAAAGAAATCTTGACAAAACAACAAAAAAAAATGGTACCAAATTTATCTTGGTAGCTCAGCAACAAATTTATGAGCAAAGTTTTTCCGTTTTCCATTCCACATACTAATTCAACAGTGTATAACTTAACTAGTCTGAAGCCTACATCTTAAAACTCATTATAAATGTAATGTCATGTAGGTATTCTTGAAGTAAAATAAATATAATACTAATGAAATCAATAATTAGTGTATCAGCCAAGTTTAAACTTTGAGAAAAATTGCATTCTCAAAAACAAAATAGCTTAGACATGACACAAAAGGGTAAATTTGTCTACTCATAGAAATTTCATTTCAACAGTTATGCCTTGCAAATTCTTACTATGATTCATAGCATGACAAAGATGAAGCTATTTTTCATTCAGCGGAATGAGGAAATTGGAGAGCCAACTTCAAATTTCGGTCGAATTCATTTCATTCACTTACGCACAAATACCCTTAAGAAAGGTATCAATCCAACTCTTCTACCTCCAATTATGAGTGGAATAGCAAGATAGATTAGGGTCTATAGCTTTGGTTGGCAACTGGTCTACTGGAGAAAGTAATGGCAACCTACTGCGGAAAAATCTTCTGCCTAGTCAGTCATGTCTCAAAAGGGACATGATCACTCTAAGCATGTATGGCAATTAACTGACATACATCAATACAAAAAAATATATTTACACCACATGAAAGCAGCTAGAAGTGCAATTGGGCAGCAAGGCAAAACAGGTCAAAATTACATCATTCTGACTGTTGTTCTTCATCTTTATTGCCATATTCACGATGTTCAGCCATTGTACCCTCCAAACTTCAAGATCTCTTATCTCCCTTTAACCCAACACTTTTATCCACTGGGCTGTTTGTCAAATCACATGGCCAAGCGGATAAAAGAGTTGCTTAGATCCACTGACTTCACCCAAAGTGTTGTGAGTTCAATATGTGGCTACAGCAATGATAAACAAAAAACTTTTCTATTTTATAATATGAATTCTGTTTAATATTTTAAGAAAATGCATAAAAACAATAGTCAACATAAAAGTGATTTGGGTGTGACAGTTTGAAGAAAATACAATGAATAAATACTTTATACAGTTTTACAATGAATCATTAAAGAAAATATAAGAAAAAGATTTAAACTGTTTAATATCCATAAATGGAACAAGTCTGATTTAAAACAGGGTTCAGCTGGTGATGTTTATTACTCAGCCATCACTGATGTGTCAGACCCAATGGTTTTGCAAAAAATGAACACAGTATACCCTCTTTTTGATTTGCATGCACCCTGAGTTATATGTGCAGAGATATGAAAGAAACTGATGAGAAATATTAAAATTTCAATAAACAATATAATACATTGTGTAAATAAAAAATCTAATAACATTTAATATTTTTTGTTATAAATTCTCAAGGACAAAAAATGTATAAATTCACTTTCATCATATGTTTAGGTTTTATTAAAATTCTAATCATTGCTTTTTAAAACAATAAACCTTGCCAAGGAGTGAAGATAGTTAAAATAATAGCAGTATCAAGAGGGGAAAACTGTTTTTTGTAGGCACAAATGTTTGCCCAAGAAGATAATTTAAAAACTAAATGCTATATGTATAAGAGGTAAATTGGGGTGTTTGAACATCACATGGTACTAATGTTGTGACAATGCTTCATAGTACTAATAAAGGATTTAAAATATTTATGTAATCCAGTCCTGAGCATGACGGTAAACTGCATCCAGCAGCAAGGCTTCTGATTATGAGCTTGTAAGGAGCATGGAACAACTTCTGCTATTGTTCCCAGGTTCACCCTAACCCAGAGTGGTAGCACCTGTTAGGGCTCCAACTATGGGCAAATAGTTAAACCCCAAACTGAGGTTAAAACACTATGAAAGTATAAAAATAGTATTTTATAGAAAAACATACATTTTTGGAGGAAAAAAATTATTACCATAACATATTTTTGAAGGAAAAAATTATTACCATAACACATTTTTGAAGGAAAAAATTATTACCATAACACATTTTTGAAGGAAAAAAATATTACCATAACACATTTTTGAAGGAAAAAAATTATTGCCATAATACATTTTTAAAGAAAAAAAATTATTACCAGCAATACATTTTTGAATACAAAACTAGAAGACATCTTCAGTTTTTAAAATGAATAAAAAAATTTTTTTATCAAAATCTAACTAAATCAACCTTCTCACTACAACTGAACATATAAAAAATAACTTAAAACCCCACCGTTTTAGCATTAAATAATCCACAAAGGTTGATATGCCATTAAACAAAACTCAAACACAAACTTATGTAAACCCAGAAAGTTTCGTCTTGTTATGTCTAAGCAAGCACTTTCTCAAGGATGATATCTGGTAAAACATTATCTTCTATAAATCTCTTTTCTATTTTTTTTAGTGCACAGTAATCAATATGCTGTGGTACAATGGATATTGGCTCGGAACAAGAAATCAGAGAGCCGAGTTCAAATTCCAGTTGAATTGATTGCATTCACTTACATGCAAATACCCTTGGGAAAGGTATTAATCCATTTCCTCTCTCCAGCTATGGGCTAAATAGCAGGACAGATTGAGTTCTATAGCCTTGGTTGAAAACCAGTCTTCTGCAGTAAGTAATGGCGACCTATTGCGGAAAAATCTTCTGCCCAGGCTTTTGCCCAAGCATGTATCACGTATGGTATTTAACTGACTGAATCAGTGCTTGATAAAATTTAACTTCAGTGAACTTTCTCTTCCCATTTACTGAAACAACTTTTTTATTTAGGTTATTGGAGTTCTGTTTTCAAAATCATGAATCCAAAATGCAATTCCGTTAGCTTAGACTATATTACTATTTTGATATGTTCAGTGATTTCAATAATAGAAAATTTTAGCTATGTTTAAATTTTGTGCTCACAAAAAACTATGTATCACAATGACAGTTATTCTCTTGACACTGCTATTATTTCTGACTCTCTCAGCAATGCTTATGTTTTTAAAAAGGAAAGATTAGAATTTGAATAAAATCCAAACATATGAAAGCTGATTTATGCATTTTCTTTAATCTTGAGAATAAATGACAAAGATATAAGACATCAAGACATCATTTATTTATTAGATTGAATAGAATAAGTAAAGAACAGGTAGGAAAAAGTGTCTTTAATCTAACATGTTTCACTTTACTAAGCTACTTCAGAAAATTTTTTAAAGACAAATGATTTTAAAAATTTCTAAACTTTAAAAAAAAAATTTAAAGATGGAGATTTACTGAGGGAGATTTACTTTCATTGGTCAAAACAGATGATCATTTTTAAATGTAAAAAAACTGCCTGTCTATATGTTTATGTGAACAAATAAACTATCTTTCATAGTTATTTATTAAATGGTAAATAAATACTGCATTGTTCTTGGTTTTTATATTTTTATGAATTTTTTAAAAGATTACTTTTCAAATTTGTTTCTGATATATCCCATGAGGGGATAATCAGGAAAAAATAGTGCAAGAATAATACTTAACACTGAAGATATATTAATAGGGATTTATTATATCACAGTACAATAAACCAACAGACAATACAAGAACACCAATGAACAGTAACAGGTATAACAATCAAGTAGACAATGTCTCTGCTTAGGACGTATCTGTCTGTCTAGTGAAAAATGCTTGTCTAGTGACGTATGCTTCCGTCTAGTGACATATGCTCTCGTCTAGTGATGATGGCTCTATAGTTTGCTCTAGTCACACTTTTATAGACCGGACCATATCCATTCCGGGGTAGGATAGGATATCACTCTACAACAGTTTCTTTATGAAATGATGAATGATAACCCTCTATAAAAGATGAATATTGCCAAAGGAGTCAAAATTTTATACAATAATAGTGGTGTCAAGGGAATAACACTCATTTTTTGGCATCATCATTAAACCCTTGAATTATGTTTCAATCATCAAGGGGTGGGATCGAGGACAGATGGCAGCAACCTTCTTCTCTCCAAGCTCTTGACCAACAGCCAAAGATCACAGAATATGGGGTGGTTCATCTTCAGTTTGTACAGGTTTTGAACTCAGAGCTGTCTTCCTAGACTGGTTGCCACCTAAAACTGTCTCTCCTGCTGTTTACCTATAGCTGAAGTGTGAAGAGATGGATTCATACCTTTCCCAAGGGTATTAACATGTAAGTGAATGTAATGAATTCAGCTATCTTGTTCCTCAAAAATATGACCAAGTAATGTAAGATTTCAAACTTTTCAATTTCTGAATGTTATGAAATAAATGTGCTATATGGAAAGAAAGGGCGAATGAGTTGTGATTTACTGGGGCAATGTTGTTTGGTGATCTGGTTCAGTCTGATGTCTTTGAAGATGGAAAGATAATGAGTTGTGATTTACTGGGGCAATGTTGTTTGGTGATCTGGTTCAGTCTGATGTCTTTGAAGATGGAAAGATAAAGTGTCAAGATGCTGCCCAACTCTGAATTAGACTTTGATGGGTTTTTATATCCATTTTTTCAGGACTTTTTATCAGCTTATCTTTATTTTGTTTCTTTAGGCAGCAGTGAAAATTGGGTGAAAGTTCTTGATTGTATTGTTTTTTTTTTCTTTTGAGTGTGTGAGTTAAACAGAAAATATGTGTGGAGCCTTATGTAACTGACAGATTTCTAGTACACTTTAGGGCATTCGAAGCATTCACATCAAGCCAGTAGTGGAAATTAGTGTAGCATGAAGAGGGAGATCTGATTTTAGGAAGAATATAACGTGAATAATGCTAATTAGATTTAAGATGGCTTGTTTAAAAAAAAATCTAATGTTTCTAGCCACTAAATCTTTTCTCATTTTCTTAGTTTCTGTTAATTTGTTTCAATGAATATAATTAGAAAAATAACTTCATCTCAACAGACAAATTCTTAGAGGTAGGGTTGGTGTGTACTACTACCAAGCCTTATTAGGGGCCTCAAGCAGTGCTTTGTGACCCTCATTACCTTACAAACATTTTTTCTACCTACATTTATATACATTACAAATTAAACTAAGAACTATTGACTTTTAAAGGATGAAAAACTTGAAAGACTTTTTTTCATCCAAATTCTTGAATTTTTTTTATTCATCCTAAGTCTCAAAAAATCACTATATAATTCACTATTTTTTTATCCATAATGCTAAACCTGCTAAAATGATTCAACTTTTTAACAAGAAAAATCCCAAATTGATGTTGAAAATTGCTGCATAACATAGTTAATTTATCTGAAATGAAATGATCTATTATGACATGTCTCTAAGAAAATAACAACACTGAAACCAAAAACATTTGTGCTAGCAACTCCATCCTGTGAAAAGCCCACTTGTGATGGTAACTGTATCCGCAACGCCTAGTGTGTTGAGACTGTGGTCCCACACACCACAATTAAAGTTTGCAGGACTTGAGAAAGTAGGAGACACATTTCTAGATTTGGATAGGGAAATAAAAATGAAGTATACAGTAATAGCAATATCAAAAGAAAATCTGTTCTTTTGACATACTATTATTTTGGGGAGGAGTAAATCTGTTAAACCTTACTGAAAATACATTCAGTCAGTTAAGTGCCATACGTAATACATGCTTGGGCGATCATGTCTCGAAAGAGACATGACTGACTGGGCAGAAGATTATCCCGCAGTAGGTTGCCATTGCTTTCTGCGGTAGACTGGTTGCCGACCAAGGCTATAGAACTCAATCTGTCCTGTTATTTAACCCATAACTGGAAGGAACAGACAGATTAATACCTTTCCCAAGGATATTTGCGCGTAAGTGAATGCAATGAATTTGGCTGGAATTTGAACTCGAAAATACATTAGAGAATGAAAAAACTGATGTCTGTGTAATATTTCCTAAAACTGTATAATTTTGTTCATTAGTGTAAATTGAAATTAACTATCATATAATAAAAAATGAAATTGCCTTTACAAAAATAAGAATTTTTATTTTATGAAATTAGACAACCAAATCCATAAACAAAATATATCAATTTTTTGGTGGGATGTTTAGCATTCATCTTATATTTGAAATAAAGGCATTCTCAGAAAGACATTTCAACTGAATGTTTAAATATGCCATCAATAAGGACATTAAAAGAAACAATGAACAGACTCCACAAAAAATATTTTCTTTCTAATCTGTTTTAAGCACAATGCCTTTGTAAATGCTGATTCATACTTTGCAAAAGCAGGATTATTCTCCAGTGTATTTTCAAATGGACAATTTGTAAAACTACTGTTTCATGTCTATCACAATTCATAGCTTCTCCCTAGTATGCTTTTTCAAAGATGAACACTGAGAATATCAATTCACAGATTTTTCATAAAGTTTCTTTCTGTGTGTGTATTTCCATATATCCTTTTAAATTTTAAATATGTATATTTGCATGCCTTTTTAAGTTTGAACCCTGTGAAAATGCTGATCTACAGACATTACAATGTGTTCATACATGTGTGTTTTTAAGGATGAATCCGGTGAAAATGCAAGTCCACACATTTTGCAGGAGCATGGTTTCTCACCAGTGTGTCTGCATGTGTGTTTTTAAATGAGAACCTGTTAAAAATGCTGATCCACACACTTTACAACAATATGGCTTCTTTCCATTGTGTGTATGCACATGTATCTTTAAAGAAGAGTCAATTGAAAATGCTGATCTACATACTTTGCAAGTGTAAGCTTTCTATCTTGTGTGTTTTTGCATGTGTCTTTTAACTGTGCGCTCAATAAAAATGAGGATCCACACACCTCACAAAAGTACTCTTTCTCTCCAAAGTGCATTCTTGTGTGATTTTATATTTGAAATCTGTGAAAAAGCTAACCCACATACTTCACAACAATATGGTTTCTCACCAATCTGTGTGCACTTGTGTATTTAAAATATGAATCCAATGAGAATGTTGAACCACACACTTTAAAATAGTAAGGTTTCTCTTCTTGTGCATTTGTATGTGTTTTTTCAGATGTGAACTCAGTAAAATCTGGATCCGGATACCTCCCAAAAATATTATTTCTCTCCTGAGTGCATCAGCATGTGCATTTTTAAATTTGAGATCTGTGAAAATACTGATCCATACACTCTGCAAGAATATGGTTTCTCACCAGTGTGTGTTTGCATGTGCATTTTTAAATAAATACCTTGTGAAAATGATAATCCACACACTTCACAAGAATATAGTTTCTTTCCTCTGTGTGTTCATATGTGAGATTTTAGAGATGAACTCACTGAAAATGTTGAGCTGCAAAATCTGCATAATATATTTTTCTTTATGTGCATTTTTATATGTTTTTATATCCCTTAAAGAGATTACAAACAGACAAGGTGGCACTTAAGTGAAAGAACAGCAACATGTGTGTAGATAAAAGAATAGAGGTTTATTGTAAAGAGAATACACTACAGCAAAACAGAAAATCTAGTGGCAGGCTAGTAATTGCCAAATCAAGTCACAGGTATCTCCTGTGCGCAATATATATGGCTACTAATATAGCCAGTCCACATAGGCAATAGGGAGTGTGAGACATTTTTTTTTAATTGTAAACTTAGTGCAAATGTGGATTCACACACCTCACAAGAATATGATCTTTCTCCCCTGTGTGTTTGCATGTGCACTTCCAACTTAGAATTGTGTAAAAATACAGATCCAAAAATTTTTCAAGAGAAGGGTTTCTCTCCAACATGTATCTATATTTTTAAAATGAATCTTCTGAAACCATCAGTATGCACACCTTTCTAGAGTAAATATTTTTTCCCAATATTTCATCTTTATTTTTACATATGAGTTCAGTGAAAATGATGAGGTTAAATATTTGTGAAAATAAGGCTTATACTTTGTTTCCACTTGTCTTTAGAAATTCTGAACATTAGAATGCAACAATCACAAGAATGTAGTGTCTTTAGAGTATGTTTGCATGTGCTTTTAAATTGGATCCCATATCTATGTAATACCAAATATGAGCAGTTTCCATTAAATAAAGTGAAAATCATTTAAAATACCAATCCACACAATTCACAAGTGCAAACACGCTTTTCAGTGTTTTAGAATGTATGTTGTTTAAATGCAATCTTGTAAATGTAATCCAAGTCAGAAGAATATAGTTTCTCATTAATGTTTTTATTAAATGCAAACACTTGTTATGAAACAGACACCCTGCAAACAAATATATTTCATCTTTAGTTTGTCTTCGAAGATAATGCTTGATATAAATACCAAATCTTAATCAGCACCATTTACAATATTTTTCCCCAAATATCATATTCAGTATGAAACTGAGTATTAGTTTTTTATACTTTATATATGACCGTCAGACAAGTTTATTTTTTATTACAGCACTGTAGACATCTGTGAATTCAGGAAAAGTATAATTAAAATCATGACACATATAGTTATTAGATCATTTCAAACGTTTGTGCCTGATTTTCATTGTTAATATAAAAATGACCACAACCTGACGCTAGTATTTGTTTTGATGTACTCTGGATTGGAACCTTGCATCATTCAGTTGTGTGTCAGACTTTAATGAATCCTGACGTTTTGTCATAAACAAATGCCTTAAAGATGGCAGATAAAAATCTGTACTTTTGTCATATTTTGCTCTGTGAAATTCTGAAAGGAGTAACTGTTAGAACTACAACAAAAACATTTAAGTTTATTTGTATTGTTCTCTAGCTCTTCAGTCAGTGAAGTACCATACATGATACATGCTTTGGGCGATCATGTCTTGAAAGAGACATGACTGACTGGGCTGAAGATTATCCCACATTAGGTTGCCATTGCTTTCTGCGGTAGATTAGTTGCCCGCCAACCAAATCTATTCTGCTATTTGACCCATAACTGGAGGGAAGAGACGAATTAATACCTTTCCCAAGGGTATTTGTGCGTAAGTGAATGCAAGGAATTCAAATGGAATTTGAACTCGGCACCCCAATTTGTCATTTCAAGTAGATATCCACTGCACATCCTGGCTCTTCACACAGTCAATAAGTGGTTTGGCAGATTTCATAAAGCGTCATTTTAACTCCAATTGACTTGCTGATATCACTCTGCTTGTCAGCATGGAGAATAATACAAAAAAATTCAATGGAAGAGATTGGTAAGCAATCAGCGCTGACTCATTGATTTTGTTAGAAATAAACAAATTTATTTGAATTTACAAACCTTGCTTAGCACACACAAAACTCACAAAATTTCACATCTCAATGTGAAATGTTTTTTGGCCAATAGAAAACATCCAAAAACAAAATAGAAAGGCCAGAATCAAATCTGGGAGAGAAATCCGAAATGACCTACAAACAATATAAAAGATGGGACAAGTTGACCATCACCAGAGAGATGGTGTAATTAACAATTAACATCAAGCGATCACTATTATTGTCTCTTTCTTTCTCATCTCTCACCTCTTTCCTTTTCACCACTCACCCTGAGCAATAACTTCAAAGACAATCCTACTCAACAATAAACGCTCATATATACATACATACTTTCATGCCTATGTACACAATAGACTCATTCCAACAAGTTACTGCTATGAATTTTTGATACCCTTAACTTCTATATACTGTTTCTTAATGAACATTTAACTTCTATCAATTCATGTTATTCTGTTCTATAAATAAATTTATATTTAAACATGTAAAATTTATACTTTTATTCTTCCACAAATCCACCTGCTGATAACTTGCTGATAATTCTGGATAAAATTTTTGTAAATTTTAGGGAGTTTGCTTACGTTTCACAGAAGGCCAATTCAATAAACATTTAACCCTCTTCCTACTACCCTCACTTTCAACAAAAAAACAAGTTGCTACAAAAATTGCATCAACAAGCTTGTAGAACAATGTGAGACAATTCTGAATCTACTTTTTTTCAGCTGTGAATTTTTTAGCCACCAACACCATTATCACAACGGAAGCAATCAGCAAAAAAAAAAATTCTTAGATATAAGATAAAGCAAATGATAATAAAACATTTACAATGCAATTGTAGAATCACTTCTACATGCCTGTACATACTTATACACATATCGCCATGTATGCACGTACACTCACATATACACACATACTTATACATTAGTACCGCACATGAAACCTCTTTTTCCTGTGCTTCATTCAGAAATATATAAGCTGATGTTCACACGTGTGTAGACCAGTTGGAATCTGTCTTTTGGAGATAACAGTCTGAATGCTGTTAGTTCTTTCCAACTCACATACTGCGCTAATTGCGTTTAGCAATTAGTTACACCAAAAATATTTCTCTCTCTCTCTTACAAGCATACTTCACTACATATATAGTTATATTCAACTACTGATTAGTACGAACATCATATTTCCTTTTTTCAGGAACTCTTTCAGTATGAACACTGATGCATTTTCTTCAACATCCAAGAGAGAACTTTCTCCACTAAATCTTGCATGCACAAAATAATCAATCCTGTAACTATATTTAATACATTGTTATTATTCTTGTTATATTGTTCTCTGAGTTATTTTTATTATTAATGTGGTGGATTGGACAACCAGTCTACTTTATAATGGTGACTCCATTTTCAAATTACAACCACGTTGTCCAGTCCACAACACAATGTTTATTATTTACCATTTTATAAATGACTATGAAAACAATTTTTTATTCATAAATTTTTTTAATTCATAAATTTTTTATTCATAAATTTCTAAAAATATCTGTGAACTATAGAACAACAAAATTTGACATTATTTTACACTGTTGTCCTCATATTTATTGCCATGTTTACAATATTTCAACTATTGTAACACTCCGATTTAATTCAGGTGACTGGAATTTTAAACTGAACGATTTATTTCGATCACTGTGGTTTAGTATATCATTCTCATTCCATTTGCCACTTTTGGGTGCAGTGTAGTTAGAGGATATGATGGTTTCACAGGAAACTGCACAGTTAGTGTTGTGATTTGTGGTGATACCGACTGAGCATAGTGAGGGACCGGATATTTGCACCCTCATAACCAAAAAGCAAATGACCAAAACTCAATGGTGCACATCTGGGTTCACGCAGATGTTCCGGTAGAAAAAATTAATTAAATATTAAATTTCCAGTTCGCAAGCCTATGCAAATTTTATTTATCAGCCAATGGGAAGCCCAGAATCAAATACGGATATGAATTCCTAAATGATCTGCTGCGATCCAAAAAGTCGAAATAAAAAGCTGATACAGAAAGCATCGCCAGACAGACAGACCCAGACTCAAGAGAGACGACTGTATTTAGTAGCCCCCTTGACGCAAGTCAAGTGGCTTACTATGCCCGCCTCCCTTACCCCTCTTATCTTATCTTTCCTTGTCTCAAAACTACTTACTGAGCTAAGGAGCGAATACATCAAAGACATTCCTTACTTACAGTGCTCCCACATTCCTAAGCATTAATTCTCTTTTCAGCATTTTATTGCCATGAACATTTTAACGTCCGTTAGACCTGTAGCAGCCACAGATCTATTTCCTTTCGCGAATCAGTGCCCCCGACGGGAGATTCGGTCACTCACTGACCAATCAACGGGCGGAGCGCATTGATTCCTCTCTAGAACTATTTTTCCTAGTCCTGTTTGTAGAACTGAAGAAAGCCAGAGAGCCATGAGCCAGCGTGAGTAACGGACGTCTCTCTCACATCGCTACCACTGATTCCCCATGGAATGCTTCCGCGGAAGACGCTGCTGCTAGCTTTACCATGGACACTTACATACTATCTGCTGCTAGCTTCACCATGGACACTTACATACTACCAATCTTGTACGTTTACTGTATAATAAACCATTCTTTGTTGTTATTCTAAAAGCAAGTTTCGTCATTCATTTGTGTGCCCTAAAAATATAGTGTTGGGGAAATTAAGCATCTCCCTTAACTCCTAAAGACCTATACTTCAAGTATTACTTTAATTGTAAAAAAAAACCTTAATTGATATGTGTATATATAAAATGTTATTTTTCAACTTAACTTGCTTTTCTTGATTTATAATCATTTTATGACTTATAGTGGGCTATCTACAACAAGGCCCAATTTCGTCAATCTTCAACAATTCACAACTACCCTTCACTAGAACGGACTCTCCGCTATAAACTGGAAAAGAATGGATAACCTACTAGAGACTAACAACGGGACTTAAAAAGAAAATAAAGGCTAGCCCTGGTAGTTTGGAGAACGAACAAGGAAATCTGCGAGATTTTTTTCTTGTGCATGACAACTAAAATCTTTAATTTCAAGGATCAGGTCTGACCCAGAGTCTTCGATAAAGTAAACATTAGAGAAAGACCTCAACTTTTTCGCTAAAAAAACAGCATGTCATACAGAAAAATGGCCCATGAAAACATAATAAAAACACGGTTTTATCGTCAAAATGTTTATTAAAAGGAAAGACCAGAGTATTTTTTTTAAATATTTTTGAAAACTTTCTAGCACGTGCAAAATTTTGGTTAAAAGTTTTTTGTTTTTTGGCGTCTGCGTTGGACCAGAGCTGACTATGTTCTAATTTAAGCGCTTTTGTTTCCGGTAAAAAAAAAATTCGTCAATTTGGATTTTGGAAATACTTGCAAAAATCAAATAATTATCGGATTTCAATTAAACTCTTATTTGCAAATGAATAAGTGCTAAAAGATTCATTTTGATGTTGATGAATTTTTATTGGTTTAAAATTTAAATAATTGTATTTAGAGAACTTAAGGGAACAAAGTTTACGCTTACTTTCTCAGTTCTCATTTTCCGTGGATACTTTTACACAAGGAATAAAATGCTAGTTATCACCGTTTAGCATTTTTCTTTCAAACGAAATAATTTTTAATTTAGGCTCATTATTGTTTTGTTTTGTTTTTTATACTTCACCATTTTTTCCTACTTCGAAGTTATTTTAATTGAGCGAACGACACAGAAAATATACTGAGAAATTCTAACAACAGGGACAAAATTAAAAGCAGAAGAATCATTTTACGTATTTTTTTTTTAAATTTATTTTCTTCATTTACTGTTCTACACTTGAAGGTAAGTAAAAGAAAAAATAAATACACCTCCAAAAATCTTCATAATTTTTTCTTCTCGTTTTTCATTTAAGCACACTGGATGATTGTTTTAAATTTAAAAGTATTCTCTTACCTGAAACATTAAAGGTCTTGGGTTGGCACATCGTGCACGGAAACAACTGGATAAAAAATTGCCGAAAAAGAATATAAGTGAAGCTCAAATAAAGTTGCTCATTTAAAAATTATATTTTCAATGCATAGATTTCATTTCACCGATCACAAATTGGCTAAAAAAAAGTGAACCAAACTTATTACAAACAAAATTTTATCGACAAAATCTTTGTTGTTATTAGGAAAGATTTTAAAGGATTCTTTAAATGATCCTTTTTAGAACGTTCGAAATTTTGGTTAGAATTTTTTTTTTTTTTCGTCAGCTAGGAAATGTCAGCATCTTTTTTGTGGTGAAAAACATTATTGATTTAGAAATCCTTCTAATAATCAAATAATTGTCCTAAATTAAACTTTCAGAACTTATTCAGAGAAAAGTGAAATTATTTTAATTAGAAATGTTTCTTTTTTAGAAAATCTTAAAATCTCTTTCTTTTTTACATCTTTTACCCCCCCACCTCCATTTTATAAAATTTCGGGAAATTAAAAGCAGAACTCCTTGGAGAATTTAATTTATTGCGGGGAAAATGGGGCGTCACTTACCGAATTTCTTCTCTGAATCCTGATTTTTTAAAAATTAGAAAGACTTTTAAGTTGTAATCATATTTACTGGTTTTAAGAATAAAGTTTTAAATCTTTTAAATTTCTCTATTAATTCATACTGGTTAGGTGTGATTATTATTAAGTATAAACTATATTTGCTAATCATAAATGGAAAAGCTTATTGTCATTTATCAACCTCCAATATTTAAAAAAAAAAATTGAAATTACTATTTTTTTTGTGTGTGTGTGTATATATATATATATATATATATATATATATATATATAATTAATGTGCCAACTTTTGTAAATACAGGCATCCATACATAACATTATCAGCAATTAGCAAAAACTCTGGTTAATTTAAAGCCAATGTACCTAAAATCCAATAAAACATTCAGTCACTTAAGTGCTATACATGATACACACTTGGGCGATCATGCCTCGAAAGTGACATGACTGACAGGGCAGAAGATTTTCCCACAGTAGGTTGCCATTACTTTCTGTGGTAGATTGAATGCCAACCAATGCTATAGAATCTGATCCATCCTGTTATTTAACTCATATCTGGAGGGAAGAGACAGAAAAATACCTTTTCCAAGTGAATTTGCACATAAGTGAATGCAGAAAATTTAACTGTAATTTGAAACCGAATCTCTGATTTTTCATTCCAAGCCAATATCCACTGCACCACAATACATTAGATTACAGAAAATGTTTTCCTAAAACTTTAAGATTACTGGGTAGTTAAAAAATTATATAAAAAAGGCACTCACATATTCCTGAAGTATTTTTTGCAGATATATTCCCCCATAGAAAAAAATTAAAAACTTCCAGCTGTCAGTTAACACCTTAAATAGACACCTACATTGATATTAAAAACATATTTCTATAATATTTAAATTAAAAGTAATACTGTGAAGCACTAGGGAAATAGTTGAATGTTTATTTAATTGGCCTTAACTTAAACATAGCCAAACTCCCTACAACTTAAGGATTTATCAGAAGGTGGATTTGTGGAAGAATAAAAGCATTTCGTTTGTATGTTTAAAGTAGAATTTTATTAACAGAACAGAATAACATGAATTTGTAGAGGTTAGATGTTCAAAGAGTACGTAGTTAAATGTTCCAAGAGAAATAATAGTAAGGAGTTAAGTGTATACAGAGCTTGTAGTTGTAAGTAGCAGAAGAATGATTAACAGGTTACTAATAAAGTCTATGTTCCTTTCCTTTTTTATGGTCTGCGAGAATGAAAAGGAAGGTAAAACAATAAAGGAAATTGTACTTATTGAACATTAGATTTTAGGAGTCAGTTGAAGTATCTTGTTGTTGTCATCGTCTTCTTTGTTGAGGCTGGAGAAGAAGAGGTAAAGGAAAATAGCATAAGTGAAGAAGGAGAACAAATGTGTGATAGGACTTTATATGTCTGGGTCAGCGGCTTGAAGTTTCCTTTGCCACATGTTGCTGGTGTATCATATCACTGCTCCCATCTGATTGACTGCTTCAACTTTCTGTTTTTATAGTCAAAGACAATTTTAACATAGACTTGTTAACTTTTCTGTCAGTTTTGCAAACCGCTTCCTTTCATTGGTTAGAAAATTAATTTAACATTGGATCGCATAATCTGACTTTGTCTTTTTCTTTAAGTATGGGGTCAGTCCTTTTCATATTCATCAAAATTAGTATTTCACACATAATTGCAAATTTTTGTAAAAGTGAAGAGAAGAGAGTCATTTTTAATTTCAGGTTCTCTACAATTGTTTCAAATCAGCTAATATTTCTCAATGTTTCAGAAAAATATGTTTAAATATGTTTTATTTTTAAAAGAATTTTTTAATAAAGAAAACCATTGTGCTGATAGATGGTGCTAAAATCACCAATTGAAAAAAAAACATCTCCTTCCAGCCAATTTGAATTAGTCTTGAAATACATCAAAGTATTTTGCTTATTGGAAATATTAAATTTATTCTATTTGCTGGAAATTAAAACTAAAAAGCTTCAAGAAAGATTTTTCATTTTAAAAATACATTTTAAACCTTAGGTATTGCTTTTCTTTTTGGTAATTATATATAATTACCTAAAAACAAGTAAATTATCTACAATTGAATAAAATGTTAGATTGCTTAAAATATTTAAAATTTTTAAGATTAATGGCTTGTGGTGCATTAGATATCGGCCTGGAACGAGAAATCGAGGAGCCGAGTTTGAATTCCAGCTGAATTCATTGCATTCACTTACGCACAAATACCCTTGGGAAAGGTATTAATCCGTCTCTTCCTTCCAGTTGTGGGTTAAATAGCAGGACAGATTGAGTTCTATAGCCTTGGTCGGCAACCAGTCTACCGCAGAAAGCAATGGCAACCTACTGCGGGATAATCTTCTGCCCAGTCAGTCATGTCTCTTTTGAGACATGATCGCCCAAGCGTGTATCACGTATGGCACTTAACTGACTGGATAGTTAAAAAAATTGTGTACCAAAAATGTGTTCATGTAATATTTATCATGTAATTTTATTTCCATTATCTGTTCCTTACTAAAACTTCCCAAACTTCTGACAATTGATACATCTCTTAATACCACATATAAACACCCATCTCCATGTTAAAAAATACTTTTCAGTGATATTTAAACTAAAAGTAATATTTATTTTGATTTGGATTAATTAAACTTTAAATCAGCTAATTTTTTTCAAATAACATCTCAGAAAATATACTTAATTTTCGAAAGATTCTTTTAATAAACAGAACTGTTGTTTTCACATATTTGTCAATATGAACAATTTTATCAATTTTACTGATAATCAGAAAAAAATTCCAATCAATTTAACTGGAATTTGAAACCGAGTCTCTGATTTTTCATTCCAAGCCAATATCCACTACACCACAATACACATTAGATTACAGAAAATGTTTTCCTAAAACTTTAAGGGTGGTTAAAAATTATATAAAAAAAGCACTCACATATTCCTGAAGTAATTTTTGCAGATATATTCCTGCCACTAGAAAAAAATTAAATAAACTTTCAGTTTGAAATATAGCAAAGTATTTTACTTATTTAAAATATTAAACTCAATTTATTAGCTTGGAATTAAAATTAAAAAGATTCAAGAAAGATTTTTCATTTTAATTAATAATTCATTTTAAACCTGAGGTATCATCTTTATTGGAGGTACCTTTTTTTAGAGACAATGCCCACTGACCCTACTATACTGTGCCATTGACATAATACAAAGACAATACACATGTGCAAAATTAAAAATATAAAATGATGACAATTTACCCATCGCACCCTGTATGTAAAAAAAAAATGGATAATGAACCTTTCATAAGTTGTACAGATTGTACTGTTTTATTCTATTGATGTTAGATAAGGACACATTGACAAAATTTGGCCTTATGCAAATTTAAGTACTTGATAAAATTCAGAAATGTATTTGATATTTGGTCAGAATTTCTAGGATGAGCGGTTGTCATTAATTACATGTGAACCTTCTTTATAAAATAGCTCAGTCTTTTATGGGTGCTATTAGTTTGATTAAAAGCAGTAACAATATTTTACATTAATAAATGATTTTTATACAACTGAGTAAAAAAAGGAAATACGCTAAAATGCATGCAAAATAAGGAAGTTATAGAAAGTTGGGAATCGTGTGTGCATGTGTGTAAAACTTCAGCCACTAAGGGGAAAGATATCCCAATGCCTGAAGAGGTCCTGGTTTCTGTTGTCACTTCTACTATATTCCAGGAGACAAGAGAGAGGACAGGAAGTGTCCTGTTTTTGTAGTTGTTAAACTGTACCACCTCCTGACTTCTTGGTTAGACTGACAAAACCACATGGGGATAACCCACAAGATCAAAATTTCCTGGAGGTTGTCGAGATCAACGAGCCCCTGATGAAGGCTGGAAAGCACAATAGTCAAAATGTTGGGTTAATAGCAAGAAAGAGGAGGTCATTAGTTGGCATGTAAATAATGTATCGCCCA
The DNA here is from genome assembly GCA_037127315.1 of Ascarosepion bandense. Taxonomy (NCBI): domain Eukaryota; kingdom Metazoa; phylum Mollusca; class Cephalopoda; order Sepiida; family Sepiidae; genus Ascarosepion; species Ascarosepion bandense. The sequence continues at coordinate 4,557,652 of JBBBDQ010000328.1, read as the reverse complement.
GTTCAAACTCCACCCATGTCTATTGAACAGGTGAAGAGGCTCATCCCTTGTTACCTGTTTAGGATGTGGTTTCCAGCTTTCTCTTTTCCAATCTTTTCACTCTTACATAGCCCCCTGCATTACCGCTTTGCTTGGGGTGATATGATTAAAAAAAAAATATTGCTGATATGTAAATATATTGTAATCTTATTTGATTGATAATTTACCAGTCATATTCTTAATGTATTATTTTCTTTGACAGATGCTCCAGTTTTAATGGAAGTGCTATGTTATTCTGCATTAATATTTTTGAAAAACCTGCAAGTTTTTCTGGATCACAATTGTTTCACTGCTTATTGATCAGAAAACAACTTCACAAAAGCATATCTTCACACAGAAACAATACATGGGTAGTTAAAAAAATTGTATAACTTTTATGAAGACTGTTGGTTTGAACTACCACAAAATACACAAATAAAAACTGGAAGATAATATATAAATTTTTGTATTCTAGAACAATGTTTTATACACTATTGCAAATCAAATGATAAAAACAATCTCATAAATTTCTATTCTCACCATAATAAAATTCAGAATAATTACTGGATTCTACTGAAGAGTATCCAGAGTTTCTGGCTGTCATATATATGAAGAAGAAAAGTATACTGGAAATACTTTAAGCGCCTCCTAATTATTTCATATTCAACATGAAACTAAAAGCTTCTAAAATATTACAAATAGTTACATACTCACCAAATCAAAATATATTATTCTACCAACCAATTCTGTTACAACTACAAATGAAAAGAATTTATCTAAGTTTAACATAAAATTTATTATGATTATTTCTAAAAAATACAAAACAAAATAATAAGCTAAAAGCTAAGGGTGGAAATTACTCTATATACTGTAATAATTTCCACAATAAATACATAGGAGAAACATCAAGAAATTTAAATAAAAGATTATATGAACACAAAAGGTATCTTTTACAAAATAAGACACTCAATGCATTAGTGGCTTACTGTAATTTGACTATAATTTCAATTTACAAACAATAATTAAAAGAGCAATTTATAGAAGGTGTTTTAATTGCTGGATGATTCACAGTAAATTTGTGTCCCAGTTCTGACAGCATTTTACCTTTCTTGGCAAATCTCTCATTATCATTATGTGGGATACTTAATAATGAGTGATAAAAACAAAAACAAACCTAATAAAATAAATAAATTTAAAAGTTTAACATTGCAGAATCCTCTCTCATTTATGTGCATGTGTAATTGCATCAATGGAATCATCACTGAAATCCTAAAAGACAAAACACATCATGCAAAATAGCATTTCCACTGTCATTAATTTTCTTAATATATTTAAACTAAAAGCACACTGATAAAAACAAAATTCTTTTAAGTTCTGTGAGTGTTTACTTCAAATTAGCTTTGATTGGAAAATATGAAACTACAGGTTGAGAGGAACATATTTCTTAAAGTTTCCATATACATTTTGTAAGATTTAAAATGATAACAGACTGTGGTTGAACTTAATTTTTGTAATGTCTGTGGAATAGCATTTTCCAAAATATTCCTACTTAAAATGTCACTTGAAAAAATCACTAAAGGGAAACCCTATTCATGTGATGTTTGTGGATCAGCATTTTCTGTAAAGTCAAGCTTAAAAATGCATATACAAATACATACTGGAGAGAAACCATATTCATGTGAACTGTGTGGATCTGCATTTTATGTTAAGTCAAATTTAAAAACTCATATGAGAATACACACAGGAGAAAAACCATACTCCTGTAAAGTGTGTGGATTAGCTTTTGCACAAAATTCAAATTTAAAAAGTCATGTAAGAATACACACTGGAGAAAAACCATATTTATGTAAAGAATGTGGCACTGCTTTTACACAAAATTCAGTTTTAAAACGCCACATGTTAACACATACTGGTGAAAAACCGTATTCCTGTCAGGAATGCGGATTGTCTTTTTCACAAAATTCACTTTTGAAAAATCACATGCGAGTACACACTAAGAAAGTTTATTCTAGTGAGGCATGTAGAGCTACATTTTCACAAAATTTAATTTTACAACCACATGTCAAAGCACATACCATAGAGAAACCCTGTTCTTGTAAAGTCTGTGGAGCCTCATTTTCAAGCAGCTCATGTTTAACAAATCATATGCGAACACACACAGGAGAGAAACCATTTTCTTGTAAAGTTTGTGGATCTGCATTTTCACAGAGTTCAACATTAAAGAAACACCTGAAAACTCACACCAAAGAGAAACCTCACTCATGTGATTTGTGTGGATCAGCATTTTCTGTAAAATCAAGTTTAAAAACACACATGCAAATACATACTGGAGAGAGACCTTACTCATGTGAATTATGTGGAGCTGAATTTTCTGTCAAGTCAAATTTAACCACTCACATGCGAACACACACAGGAGAAAAACCATATTCTTGTAAAATATGTGGATTTGCTTTTGCACAAAATTCAAATTTAAAATGCCACATGCGGACACATACTGGAGAAAAGCCATATGTTTGTAAGATATGTGGATATTCCTTTTCACAAAACTCTATTCTGAAATGCCATATACGAACACATACAGGAGAAAAACCTTATTCCTGTAAACTATGTAGATCTACGTTTTCACAAAATTCACTTTTGAATAATCACATGCAAATACACACTGGTAAGAAACCTTATTCTTGTGAAACATGTGGATCTACCTTTTCACAAAACATAAATTTACAACGACATAGACAAACACATATTGGAAAGAAACTATACTGTGAAATATGTGGTTCAATGTTTTCTCATCTTTCACATTTCAAAAGACATCTCCGCACACACACTGGAGAGAAACCATATTTCTGTGAAGTGTGTGGGCTTTCATTTTCTGATAAATCAAATTTAAAATCTCATATGCGAACACATACTGGTGAGAAACCATATTCTTGTAAAGTGTGTGGAACTTCATTTTCCAGCAGTTCATGTTTAACAAATCATATGAGAACTCACACTGGAGAGAAACCATTTTCTTGTAAAATATGTAGAGCTGCATTTTCACAGAGTTCAAATTTAAAAAAACACGCGAAGACTCACACAAAGGAAAAACGATATTCATGTGATTTGTGTGGATTTGCATTTTTGCAGAAATCAAATTTAGCAAGACACATGCAGGTACACAACTGAAATTTGCTGCACATTGTGAAATATATTAATGTTCATTTTGCTAAAAAAGAGAATACAACATTATTTATTTATAAATTTAACATTCATCCATGCATTGAATACTGTTTCCATATTTAGTTAGATGCTCCTGCTATTCATCTCAAGGTTCTTGACAAAATCCAAAAGAAGCATCTGCAATGTAATCAGTTCTGACTTGGTGATCTCAACTTCAGTCAGTTTCTCACTCCTATGGCATAGCTTCCTCTGTCTTTTCTACAAATATTTTATGACAACTGCTCTGACAAACTTTTTTCCTGGTGCCCTGTCCACATAAATTTAAACATGCTACTAGATTGGCATCTAAGTCCTACCTTTATACTGTTGAAATAGTTAACTGTAACTGCCACTTTTACTCCGACAGTTTCTTTTCACACACTCTCCTCTGTGGAACTTCTTTCCATTTACTTGCTTTCCTGATAGCTATAATTTGCTAAAATTTAACTGCAATGTCAATTGCTATCTTATATTTCTTGAATCCCATTCATCTTTTATCCTTTCTTCAGTACCTCGCTGTACCCAGTCTTTTCTCTCACTGCAATCCCCAGCACACTAGTGGCACTCCTGTCTTGATTGGGGTGAAATGATTGGAAAGGATATCTGTATAATTATTTCCATGCAAAATTAAATTATTGCTGCACAATGCATATATGCATCTTAGAAGTACTTCTTAGTGCAGGCGTGTGTCCAATGTGTATCATATAACAGATAAATAAAAAGACAAAGCTAGTGCTGAAGATATATATTATAGTGCTTCCTTGATTATCTGTGTAAGAAACAAGTTATATATATATTGTTTAACATAGACATATATTGTTTAATATCATTTTTTACATGGACAGTATGTGTACAGCATCAATCATCTGTTTTTTCTGCTGCTATTACAAGAAACTTCTGTCTTTCTTATTGATTCAATGACATCTGACATGTCATAAGCTCCTGTGCATCCTGTTATGATTTGACTGATGATCTACTGAAATTTCTCTGAGGCTGTATTTACCCCAAATATAAGCCTTTTATATCAATAGAGTCCATCTGGTGCAGCAAATGTGATTTCTCCGGAATCAGGATAGACTTGTGTCTGTGTGTGGTACAATGTCAGTCCTCAACAAAGACTATGTGTGTATGTATGTGTGTGGTACAATATCAGTCCTCAACAAAGACTATGTGTGTATGTATGTGTGTGGTACAAAGTCAGTCTGCAACACAGTCTGCAACAAAGATCAAAAAGAAAAGTTCACAACGACTGCTACTAATTCCTTTAGGTTGAACAATCTGCTTTTTCCTCTCACCGGTTCGCCTTCAAAATCCCTTTTTTCTTCACTGGTGTTTCACCCACAATGGCCGCACCAAAAGACGCCCATTTGTTTTTTTTTTCTGCTCTTTTTCTCCTTCCCTCATTTTACATGCGTGCCTTTCATGTCACATGCTTCGTGAGATTGTGTCGTAAAAATTTGTGACCGTTTACAATGTGGTAAGTGAAGGTTTTTCTTCTCATGTTCACTACAACTTGTATCTGATTATTAGCCAGATAAATTTTTTAGAAGTATTTCCCTTCAGCCATTTCTTGTATTGTTTCCTCAATAGTAGATACACTATGACATTCACAGACAATGGCTTCATTGGCCATTCACATGTCAATACATATTCTGACATCACATTGTTTTCCCTTTCCTTCCGGCCTTTTTTCCACATTCTTACAAAAGAGTTGAGCTATTGGTTCTGTCACTGGTTGAATGACAACTAGGTCAACTAACTCTTTTGTTCACTATTTTTTGTAGCCTTTGTTCTCTCAGTATAGAGCTTGTTTTGCCAGAAAAAACTAATGCCATGCAATATTTATCATTTACCAATTTATAAGGAGGTAACCTATAGTTGTCTACAGCTATATTGTGTTGAATGCACTGGTTCCTGTCTGATCACCGAAGTTTAGCAACATCGAGCCTGGTCAGTACTTAAATGGGAATACCAGGTGCTGTAAACGTAAGGACCAAGAATGGTCCACCAGTCCTCCAGGTTTGGGGGTTGGGTGCAGGGCTAACAACCCTGCCCATTATAAAACAGTTTGTTACAGAAACAGCAATAAAAAGTTGTTGCCCTATGCACCATCTAGGTGTGATGGATAAATGATGATGACGATGATGATGATTGCTACCCTATGCACCACTGAGTGTGATGGATAAATGATGATGACGATGATGATGATTGCTGCCCTATGCACCATTGGGTGTGATGGATAAATGATGATGACGATGATGATGATTGCTGCCCTATGCACCATTGGGTGTGATGGATAAATGATGATGACGATGATGATGATTGCTGCCCTATGCACCATTGGGTGTGATGGATAAATGATGATGACGATTGCTACCCTATGCACCATTGGGTGTGATGGGTAAATGATGGTGACGATGATGATTGCTGCCCTATGCACCATTGGGTGTGATGGATAAATGATGATGACGATGATGATGATTGCTGCCCTATGCACCATTATGTGTGATGGATAAATGATGATGACGATGATGATGATTGCTACCCTATGCACCATTGGGTGTGATGGATAAATGATGATGACGATGATGATGATTGCTACCCTATGCACCATTGGGTGTGATGGATAAATGATGATGACGATGATGATGATTGCTACCCTATGCACCATTGGGTGTGATGGATAAATGATGATGACGATGATGATGATTGCTACCCTATGCACCATTGGGTGTGATGGATAAATGATGATGACGATGATAATGATTGCTACCCTATGCACCATTGGGTGTGATGGATGAAATGATGATGATGATGATTGCTGCCCTATGCACCATTGGGTGTGATGGATAAATGATGATGACGATGATGATGATTGCTACCCTATGCACCATTATGTGTGATGGATAAATGATGATGACGATGATGATGATTGCTGCCCTATGCACCATTATGTATGATGGATAAATGACGATGATGATGATTGCTGCCCTATGCACCATTATGTATGATGGATAAATGATGATGACGATGATGATGATTGCTACCCTATGCACCATTGGGTGTGATGGATAAATGATGATGATTGCTACCCTATGCACCATCTAGGTGTGATGGATAAATGATGATGAACCTATAGTTGCTGAAGTTTCAAGCCTTGTACTTTAAGGTCACGATTAAAAAAAAAACTATATAAAATAATCTGAGAAGGAAATGAATAATATCCAGAAAATTATATTTATTCAAATTTTTTTATAACTGATATAAAAGTATGAAGAAAAAAACTTGTTTTGATAGTTATGTGCATTGACATTAGTTAAACAGAATCTGGATTTATTGAGCTAGTAGTTCTTTAGGTCACCCAGTTCACTGAATATCTTTAGAAATTTTGTTTGCGGTCTGACCATAAATCACCTTCAAAATAGTGCAGAATGTTGTCATCAATATTCACTTACAAATGAAATTCATCCTTGCTTTGAGTATTGCTACGATATCTGGACTGGTGTTCCTGCTATATATTTAGAGATTCTTGATGATATCCAAAGAATCTGCAATGTTATTGGTTCTGATCTAGCATCTTGGCTTCAGTCTCTTTTCCCTCATCATAATGTAGTCTTTACTATAAATACTTTCATGGTAATTGTTCAGATGAACTTTCCTCTCTGGTACCTAGACTATGAATTTAAGCACAGTACTAGATTAATGACAAGGTTTCATTATTTTACAGTTGAAATGGTTAGATATGCTCATTTGTCCTATGCTAACAGTTTCTTCTATCACACTTTTTGCTTGTGAAACTTTTTTTCACCTTCTTGCTTTCCTATCCATTGTGATCTTCAAAAATTTAAATGCAATATCAGTTATTATCTTCTGTCTTCTTAAAACTTATTCTTTTATTGTTCTCTACTCTTTAATATTTTTTCTCATATTCTTTTAAACTTGAATTCTTAATGACTTTATTGCCTTGCTTGGGGTGAAATGATTTGAAAAATGTTAAAAGTCCTAGCTTTATGCTAATTATACTACTTAAAAGTGTTGCTTGCATCTGTGGTACAGCAAAGACATGACATACTGACCCTACCAGGAACTTCCAACTCCAACAAATATTTTCCTAAAATGGAAAAGTTGTTTACGAGCATAGTGGTACAGTTTGGATAAATAACTATCTTTTTAGGTCTAACTTAATAAATAATATTCGTCAAACTAGTATGAAAATTTTACCATGTATGTCTTTCTTTTTAAAATTAAATGATGATGTACATAGCAAAATAAATGAGTATACATGCATAACATTTCTTTGTTTTACATTTTTATTTTTACTGTACTTCTAAAATCAAAAATAGAAAATTTAAAAATAAGTTAGTTATCCCCAACACTAGGATCAACCTCCAAAACAATTGGAGGTATAATCAGGAACAGAAATAAACCCAACATCATAAAATAAAGTGCCTGCAATGTAGAAATAGTTATATTGGTGAGATATCATGAAATCTGAAAGTCTGCGTCTACAGATGTAATAAAAATTTATGTTAAGACGACCCTTTAAACTTGCTCATAACACAACAAGAAAATTGGCCATGATTTTGATTTTATAAATCCCACCCTAATTAACAAAGAGAATAATTTTTTATGTTGGAAATACTTTCAGTGGATATTGATAAATCTCTTATCATCTATAAACACACATCAAACATGCTATATTAATCATTAATTCTTACAAACTCTATACTTAAAGAATATAAAATATGTCTACCTGCCACTACCACAGTGTTGCATAAAAACATCCCCAAATCAACATTCAGACAACCACCATACATAAATAAAAATGCCTACTAGACACACACACACAAACATATACAAATAATGATACATTGTCATCTGAATCCTACATAGACGAACTACAATCAGGATACTCTTGTTGTGGATTTGAACAAAGAAAAAAGCAAGAATGTTTAAATATAAATTATTTTTTTGTTTTTACAACTCAATTTTTCTTAGTGCATATGAATGTTAATGTTCTTACAGTCATTGTTAAGATGAAAAGAAACGATTTCTTTGTGAGTATGTGTGAGAAAGAAGAGGCAGGGAAGTGAGGAGGAAAGTGTAAGTGTCACATAGCTTCTGAGAACGATGCATGAATGAGTAAGGGAAATTCTTTTAAGTCGTACATATGAACTGTTGCTGTTCCTTCTCCTTACTTGTTTGTCTGGTCTAGATACTTTGCTTTCTTTTCAAAGGGATCATGAAGCATGTTTTTTTTATTGTTGGCAGGGCTGTGACCTGTTGGTTGAAAAATGTTAAATTCTTATTTTCAAAGAATTAATATTGTAACTTAAAAAGGTCACTGAATAAGAAATAACCAAAATAGGTTGGAAAATGAAATAGTAATCTTTATATCATCAACAAAATACAATACTCACCAGCTGTGTAAAGTAGATAACCATTGCTAGTGGTGAGCTGCTAGACAGCAAAATAATAGTGTCCAATGTATTTATGAGGGTTGGGACATACCCATTAATGTTCATAGGTACATATGTAACAATTTCGTAACTGGAAGAATGTGTAAATCATCCAACTCAGGAAACCATTTTTGTCATTTGGCATTTTTCATTGTTTTTGTGTTTGTCTTCACTTCACACACTAACACACACAAATTTATACACTAATGTTGCTTTACAAGACAAAATGCATGTGAAGTCTGCTTAACCAATGAAAATCACACAATGCAAAAATTAAAATGCCAGAACTTTTTCTCTGTATCTCATTCTCTGGTGAAGCTTTAATGAAGGCAAGATATGTTAGATTTGTAAACGTTTTCTATTTGATCCTTCTTCTATCAATGTTCAGTTAATTGCATGTGAACATACAACTGCAATCCCTACTTAAAACATCATAACATTTTTTCATATTCAGTTAATTACATGCGAATAAACATGGATTAAATCACTTAAGATAAACTTCAAATCTAAGCATGTAGCAATTGTTCTTACAATCCAGAATATGTTTCAGTTTTAAATAACACAAAGGGTTGATAAGCTGTAAAAAATAATTTAACCCAAATATTCAACATAATAGAAATAATTCTTACTGGGTTAAATTTTGGTGCCAAAGGCAAACTTTGACATGCAAATGACCATTCATAAAGAGAATTTCTATTTCCAGAATCTCAGACATGAAATTGTTTAAGTACAATTTAAAATCTTACTAGTTGAACAGGGAAAACTTGTAAGTGCAGTCATTAAAAATGTTGTAAGCATTTTGCTTGAAAAATGTGAATATTTTAGTTGTTAAATATTTTATCTTGGATTTATTTTACATCTAAATATTTATATCAAAACTATCAAAAATGTCAATATTTATATCAAAAGTAGATTTATGAAAAAGTTAAAAAAAGACTAATGCTTTTCTGTTTTTTCTTTGCTTGAAATATGTATGACTTTTAATAAAAAATATTTTCAAAATTACATATGTACTTTGAATTCTTTTCAACTTGCATTCTTAATGAAAAAATTAAAAAGCATTTGATTTCTTTTTGACAGCTGATTTTGATTAGGAAATCTTTATTAGTACAGTCAATCAATTAAGTGTCATACATGATACACACTTAGGCAATCATGTCTCTTTTGAGACATGACTCACTAGGTAGAAGATTTTTCCATAATAGGTTGCCATTTCTTTCTGTCGTAGAAACCAAGGCTATAGAAGCCAATCTGTTCTGCTATTCAGTCCATAGCTGAAGGGAGAAGAGATGGGTTAATACTTTCCCAAATGTATTTGTGCACAGGTGAATAAAACTGTTGTGGCCTGTTAGGGCCAGAAAAAAAGGTAGGTTGAACTAGTGTATTGGAATAACAGAACATATGTACAAAATAAAAGTGTTATTAGTCAGCAGATAGAAGTGTCCATCCGAACTGTCAAGTTACACTGCATCTCGATTTCCTTCCCTAGGAAGTTTGAAAGGTTAGTATTTATGAAGGAGGAAGAGTTCATTCCAATGTAGATAGGGCACCATAACAAAAACAAATTAGCATAGTGTCCATCTGAAATTACTTGAGAACTTTTCATCGGCATTATCTTTGAAGTTTCTTGAACATCAGTTGAGAAGACAGAAAAATTAATGTTAACATACTGGGACAAGCTAAAATTATCAGCAGTGAAGTCATCACCATAAAAAAAAATAAACTTCGATGGAGTTATCATATCCTGTCAACTCTCCTACATTTAAAAAACACAACCAGAAAAGGATTAGCCTTCCAGGACAAGCGGTTATTGTGAAACTGACTCAAGATATGAAAAAAGCTCAAAAGTGACTTTATACTGACCACTGACAAAATGACTAGGATCAAAGTGTAGCATCTGTTCCAGCAGCAGACAACTGGCCTACAGCTCCAGCAGTGGTTCTAGCTAGCTATCATCAGCTCTGTCAGCAGCTGCTCCAGCCAACCATTCTCACCAAAAACAACAATAAACTGTCCTTTTCAGAACGACACTCTTCAATGGCTACAAAACTGTCCTTTTCAGGATGACACATTTCAAGATTTTTCTCAATCTGTGCATTAACATGCAGAAATATTTCTGGCCTTGTTCACCATAATCCTATTTTTGTTAATATATTTTCTTTAATGAAAATAAACTTGGCAATGTATTTTTGTTTACTCAAGTCTTTATTTTGTTTGTTGTCTTCCATCATTCAATATTTGTTTACCAATCAATATACCATCTGTAACAGTGTGACCATTGGTGTGAAATGGACGGCTGGCTACCAAAACAAATCTTTACTCTTTACTCAAAGAAAGAAATTGGAAAAAAAGACAAGGTCAAAAAAATAAAGGATGTTCAAAAATAATGATGGATTAATACCTTTCCCAAAGGCATTTGTGTGTATGTGAATGCAATGAATCCAACTGGAATTTGAACTCGGCTCTCCAATTTCTCATTCCAAGCTGATATCTACTGCACCACAAAATGGTGCCATTTGTAATTATGACACCATGACTGTTGACTGGCCTATCTAATTTATATTTCTAAAGAAAGAAAATATTTTTCATGTTAAAACAATGTGATGCCTTGAACTTTCTGGTTTGTGTCACTTATAGAGTATAGTGTGAGAGGCTGGGTGGGATTGGTCGTTAGGTACAGTTTTAGATCTTAGATCTGTTTAATTTGAATGTTTTCATCTGATAAAAGAATAAATGAGTGAGACAAAGCAAAACTTTACGGGTTGAATTTGTTTTGATCAGGGATATAACACACTTTCAGATAGAGGTGGTGGTGACATCTGTGGTAATCAGGTCCAATGAGGGTAAAATTCTGGAACATGAAAAATGTTTCACTAAAGGTAGATATGAGCAATGCAAGGCCAGAATTCTGATTGGCCTAAAAGCAAAAGAAGGGCTGGGAGGGAACGTCTCGTTTCCCTCTCCAATCCTTATGACAATGGGCCATTATTTTGATTGGACCACCAATCGTATTGGGTTCTTGGGAACTTTTCTTCAAGACATATGACACAAGACCATTGGTCAAACATTATTATTGGCAAGTCAATACCATTGGTCAAGCATTATTATTATCTAGCCAATCAGAGCAATGCAATTAAGGTATGCATCCCCGTGAAAGCAGATACCAAAAGAGCAGAAGTAAGATCAAACTGGTCTTTCTGCTTGTAGACCAACGCACTCCCTGCCAGATCACTGTGGTACCTCAATCAGTTAAGATCTGTTCTTTGCATCATTTTTTGAATTCCCTCAATCAGCTGCCTTTGTTTAAACAGTTGAATTATTCTGGGCTGTTTAGCTATAATTGCAACTGTCAGTCAACTTCTTCCTCTCAATTTAAGTATTCCTTATACAGGGAAACTTCTTCAAATCCTTTTTGTTTATGTATTCTTAATACATGATCTTAATAATCATAGTACCATTAATAAAAGTTGTTACTTTTACACTTGTTAATGAATGTTATTGAAGTTAACACGCAGAAACAGGGCCATAAGACGATGATGAGTGAAAGTATGAAATAAATGTATTAAATAAAATAATTAACATTGATAACTTAAGTCTGAGTTATCATCATTACTGTCCTCATCTTTGTTATTCTTATAAGATTTTGGCCATTTTGCCCTCTGGTCTTCACCAGGATTATATGGATCTGGGTTATCTACAAGAAATACTGAAGTGAATCCTTTATTTAATCTATGGGGATAGACTGTTCTTGTTCCATCATCCAAGTTTAGGGATATCTCACCTAGTTCTTATTTTTAGTACTGCTCATTTATTGCTCATCCATTTCCACTGAGTGCAAATACACTCTGCTCAGCCTAGGGATTTAACTCATTACTACTGTATCACCAAAATCGTGAATCAATGTTTTAATCCACTAATCCATATTTTTCTCAAATAGTTTTTGAATAATTAGACTGATAGACGAAAATAAATCTAGAGTTTAATAAATAAACATAGTGTCCACAAAAAATTATGTAATAAAAATCTGTTGAATTAATAAATAAAGTTCCAGAGATTTACAAAATAGATTATCAACATATTTTTAATTTATTTGTTTGAACATTATTTTTAATAGATACTTACATTTGAGTAGATCCTCTGTCTTTAATTGAACAGTATATTTGTATATCTCTACTGACCTGAATATGTTTAAGAAATTTTGTTAGAAAAATATGTGTCATTTGGCAGGATTTGAACCTGTGACCGCTAACAACATATATCAATTTATAGGTTCCCATATATATATATATATATATATATATATATATTTTTTTTTTTAATCATATCACCCCAAGCAAGGCGATAACGCCACTGATGCACAGGGGGCTATGTAAGGGTAAAAAGAATGGAAAAGAGAAAGCCGGAAACCACATCATAAACAGGGAACAAGGGATGCGCCTCTTCACCTGTTCAGTAGACGTGGGTGGAGTGTGAACCGGACGATAGTTTAGTCTGTCTACTCCAATTGGAAAAAAAAAATAAAAGTGAGAAGATTGGAAAAGAGAAAACCAGAAACCGCATCCTAAACAGGAAACAAGGGATGAGCCTCTTCACCTGTTCAATAGATGTGGGTGGAGTGTGAACCGGGCGATAGTTTAGTCTGTCTACTCCAATTGGAAAAAAAAAAAATAAAAGAGTGAAAAGATTGGAAAAGAGAAAACCGGAAACCGCATCCTAAACAGGAAACAAGGGATGAGTCTCTTCACCTGTTCAATAGATGTGGGTGGAGTGAACCGGGCGATAGTTTAGTCTATATATATATATATATATATATATATACACACACACACATATATATACATACATATACACACACACACACACGCATATATATATATATATATATACACACACACACACACATATATATATATACATATATATATATATATATATATTTAATCATGAGCCATTCTAAACGTCGTATTTTTGCTTTAATTTTAGTTGAAAATAAAGACAAAAATTCTCCAACATTTGGATAATTATTTATTGATTTTCTTCTAAGCTTTCGGCTCACATGAGCCATCTTCAGAGAGGTTGTTTAAACTGAAATATTATAACATCCACCATCACCAACAATTTTATTTTGTGTTGACATAAAACTCCGCTTGGCAACGGCAATAGTTACCAAAAATAATAAATGCAGATCTTAAATTTGCGATGCGGTTTTATGACGTCACACCGCATGATAGTACGAAATGACAACAAAACCATGTGGTCAAATGCAATGTAATATGTTATTTCTGGATTTAAAGTTGATTTTATTGAGTGTTGGTTGTTTAGATTTGATGTACATGGCCTCCAATATCTGCAGGTTCCTCTTACTGTGTGTATGAGTAAGGATCACCATATTGTTGACCAAAATCTGTCTGATATTACCTACATGTTTATGTTTTTCAGAGAAATGTTGTTTAATAGTACTCTGATCAGAAAGATGACATGTAAGTCTACGGGAGCGCATGGTTGTAGTAAAACCAATATATGTACTAGGTTTTTTATTAGAATCAGAGATGCAATCTCTGAATGGGCAAGTAAATTGGTACACTACATTGATTTTTTGGAGAGAATTTAGTTTAGTGCTTGTTGGGTTATTATAGACTATGAGGTCAATTGTTTTAAACTTTCTATAATATATAATGAGTTTAATTTGATTATTACTATCCACTGGTTTAACATTTTTTTGAGAGTTTTTTCATCTTGTTTATAATTATTATGTATTTGGTTGCAATAGTATAAGTTAAAAGTGTTATGTATATTTTGATGTAAACCATTATTATTAATATTATCATTATTGTTAGAGCTATTGTTAATTTTGTTGAGATACATTTTAATTTGTTGATCAATAACGGAGTTAGGAAATCCATTATTGACTAGTGTTTGCTTAATGTTGTGTAATTCTTTATAAAATATAGATTTGAAAGAAGATATCATTTGTGTGCATTGAAATAAGTTTTTTATAACAGCTAACTTATATCGGGGGTATTCACTATTATAATTAAGAAGACACGAATTTATGCTAGTTGGTTTCCTATATAGAGAAGTAGTAAATTTATGTGTGCTAGAATCAATGAATACATCAAGGAATGGGATTTTGTTATTAATATTAAGTTCTAATGTAAATTTGAGGACGGAGTGACTTTCAAATTTGTTTTTAAGATATGTAATTTGATCGATATTCTTAGCTAAAACAAAGATGCCACCTATGTATCTTACATATATAGAGGGTTTATTGTTGTCATTATTTTATTTTCTAGATTTGCCATATAATAATTAGAAAAGAGGGGACCTAAAGGAGATCCCATCGCAATACCATCTATTTGTGTATAAATATTGCCTAAGGGATCGTGAAAGGGTACTTGTGTGGTGCATACTAATAATAGTTTTTTTAATATAGTGAGTTTAATATTGATTAATGAGAGAGTAGCTTGATTGTATACATCACAGATAATGATGTCAATTGTTTCATGGATGGGAACATTTGTGAATAAGTTTTGGACATCCAAAGATGCAATTATTTGATTCTTAGGTTTTACGGAATGGAGAATCTGTAAAAATTTGTCTGTGGAATTAATACTATATTTACCAGGAAGATAGGGAGTAATTAGTTTGTTAAGTGTTTTGGAAAGGTTATATATTGGTGTGGGTATTTGAGAAATGATAGGTCGGAGGGGATGATCTTTTTATGGATTTTTACATTTCCATAAAGGTAGCCAGGCTGATAGTCACCTATAATCTTTTGAAGTTTATAGGATCCTATTTCAGCATTGTTTGCAGTAATAAGTTTATTAATATGTTTTTTAAGTTGGGTGGTGGTATTACTAGTTAATTTTTCAAATTTATTGTGATCGTCCAGAATGACCTGTAATTTGGAGTGATATTCCTGTCTGTTTAAAATAACAAATGTATTGGTTTTATTGGCACGTTGAATAACAATATTTTTGTTATTTTTGAGATGTGTGGCTGCTTTTATGAGAGGCGTATTTATAATATCATTAGGATTTTTATGGTAACGGTGTTTGATTGATTCAGCTTTGAGTAATTCTTTTAAGCCTACCTGTGTAGTAATATGGTTGTCTTGTTCGAGTTGAAGTATTTGTTGGTATAAAGCTTCAATTTCCATTTGTTTAAACATTGAATTAGGTTTCTGTGTGACATGAAAATTTGGTCCGAGATTAAGGAATTCTATTTCATCTGGAGTGAGTTGGTAATCCGATAGGTTAATGAAGTTGTCATTGATGTTTGGTAAAAGTATTTTTCCTTTATATAATTTGTTTAGCTTTTTTTGGATGACTTGTTTATGGGATCCATGTTCCTTTTGTGTTGTATAATAAATCCAATATTTCCTTGAATTTTTCACTTGTGGTAGAAGACTGTAAGATTCCTTTAATATGTACAATTTCAGTGTTGATTAGTTGTAATTCCTATTTGGCTGTGTGCATTTGACGTTTAATGAGGTTCCATTGAAATTTCTTGGTGTTAGGATCATTTAATGCTGCAGCATCATGTAACTTAAATTTGAGTGTATCGAGGCAGCAAGTAATTTTCTAAACATATGCTGTTAAATATAGGAGACAATGAATGTCTGTTATGTTTAATCATGAGCTGTTCTAAACGTCGTATTTTTGCTTTCATTTAATACGACATTTAGAACGGCTTGTGATTAAACATAATAGACATTTTTTGTCTTATATTTAACAGCATATGTTTAGAAAATTACTTGCTACCTCGATACACTAAATATATATATATATATATATTGTTTAATTAAAAGACAGAGTAGCTATTGAAAATATTGTTCAAACAAAATATATATATATATATATATATATATATATATATATATATATATATATATATATAAAAAAGAAAGTGGTGTATTTTTTATTTATTAATTCAACAGACTTTTATTACATTTTTAGTGGACACTATGTTTATTTATTAAACTCTAGATTTATTTTCGTCTATCAGTCTGATTATTCAAAAACTCTTTGAGAAAAATATGGATTAGTGGATTAAAACATATGTATTTATTCATAAATTTATAAACATTTACTAAATTATTAAAATATGTGATCCAAATATAAGGAAATTCTTATTATTTATCATTTTATAAAATTTAAATTGATTATCAATTAGCCGATGTTTTATCAACCATTTCAATAAACAATATAATAAATAGTGTTTATTATTTTTGTTGTAAATTCTCAAGAATAAAAAAAATGTACAAATACACTTTCATTGTATGTTCGGTTTTTATTGCAATTCTAATCATCACTTTTTAAAAGAAACATTACCTAGGAGTAAAGGTAGTTAAAATAATAATAGTTGTGTCAAGAGAAAATATCTTTTTAACATGCTGTTTTTAGTGCCACAAAGTTTGCTAATTTGTGTTAGCCAAAAGGAAGAGCCAATTCTACGTATCACAGTAGTATAGCCTCTCTCACTGTATGTGTGTTCATAATATGTATGTTTCATTAGAATACATATCCACACATTTAACAAAAATATATTTTCAATTTAGTGCATTTTGATTTTAATTTTTTCATTTGAAAGTTGAGTATCTGAAATTGAAGATTAACAACCTTCTGAAATTTTCAGTTGCCTTTTAATATTTCTACTTCTGATATTGGCTTTTACTTCTCTGTGAGATTGCATGCATTGTTCAAATACAAAATTGTAGATTTATATATTTTGCTGATATACAGCTTACATATTTGCATGTGGCTTTTTAAAAAAGGAGTTTGAAATAAATACAGATTTTTTTTAATCTAAACAAATATTATCTTTTTATGAGACTTCATGTGAACTTAAGTGTGAACTATCAACAAATGCAGATTCTAACACATCATGGGAGGATGGTTTCTCCTTTGTGTGTGTTTTCATATGAGACCTTAAATCTGATTTCCGTGAAAATGCACATTCGCACACATGGCAAGAATATGGTTTTTCACCAGTGTGTGTTCGTACATGTCTTTTTAAAGCTGAGCCATCTGCAAATGGATAATCACATACTTCACAAATGTAAGGTTTTTCACCAGAGTGAATTCTCAGGTGTCTTTTTAAACTTCCATGTTGTAAAAATGCTGCATCACACACTTGGCATGTGTATGGTTTTTCTCCAGTGTGAGTTTGCATATGTCTTTTTAAATTCCCACTTTGTAGAAATGCATAGCCACAGATTTTGCAAATGTGTCGTTTCTCTTCCGTATGCATTTGTAAGTGTTTTTTTAATTGTGAATTCGAAGCAAACAAACATTCACATATACTACATACTTTTTCCGCGTTATGTGACTTCATGTGCTCTTCTAGTTGTGAATCATCTATAAAAGCCGATCGACACACATCACAAAAATATGGCTCATCAATAGTGTGTTTCTGCATGTGTGTCTTTAAATATGTCTTTCGTGAGAATGTAGATTCACACACATTGCAAGAATATGGTTTCTCCCCCGTGTGTATCCGTATGTGTCTTTTTAAAGCTGAACTGTCTGAAAATGATGATTCACACATTTCACATGAGTAAGGTTTTTCTCCAGTGTGAATTCGCAGATGTCTTTGTAAGCTCCCCTTATGTAGAAATATGGACCCACATTCTGGACAAGAGTATGATGCTTTGGCCGTGTGAGTTTGCATATACATTTTTAAGTTTGAAGTCTTTGAAAACTTGGGTTAACACACCTCACAAAAATACAACCACTCTACTGAGCATATTTTTTTTCATCCAGAGTACTAGGAACACAGAAGTTGATGTCCTTCAAAGCATGTTGTTCTTCAATGTTTTTGCTGAGAATTTCAAATTGCCATTCTCACAAAATGCAGTTCAACATACATCTAGGGAAAGATTTTCTTTAAAATTTTTTTAAAATTTGATTGCAGTAAAAATTTTGATTCAGAAATTCAATTCTCCTTCTTCAAACTGGACATTCTGTAAATGAAAGATATTTTAAATCAGAATTTATGTTAATGCATATTTTAAATAAAATAGTAACACTTCTGCATAAGATCTACATTTAAGAATATAATCTAAATGAGCAGTTCTACGGAAATGCATAATCAACATTTAAGAATATGATCTACATGTGCAGTTTTACTGAAGTGTATGATCTACATTTAAGAATGATGAAAATGACATAAAAAGATACCATATATATATATATATATATATATATATAATAAAAGCTACCTTATTTGTTTTTAACTTATTCTTTTATTTTCTTATAGTAAATATTAATGTATTGCACTTTTTACATAATTGATAGAATGATTCATTTTCAATGGCTTATCAACCTCTTGCAGGTTATTTAAAGCCAGAAAATATTTTTAGATTGAAAGAACCTTTTTCTGCACAGTAACGAGTTAATGATATAAGTCTTGATAATTGATCAACAGGTGTGGAAATACATTGCCTTCACAAAATTTCAAAGTCAGCATGACTCTGCTCAGTTAAATGACAAACTTCTCCACATTAATTCTATTAACATTCTATCTCTATCTCAAGCATTTTATGACAAAAATCATGACATGTCCAAGAATAAAACTTACTACCATACAACATGGCAATCCTACTTAAAATATTAACTAAAATAAATAAAACTTTAGTAGATCTGGGTTATTTTAGATCACACACTGAAATGACATCAATAAACACATATCAAATCAGTTCACATTTAAAAATTCTTGAAATGGCCAAGAATAAAATTTACTACCATGTAACATGGCAATCCCCCTTAAAAAATTAAAAACTAAATAAAACATTTTTAAAAACAGTCTAAAAATTGAACATTTTCACTGCCTTTTTTTATATTTAAAAATCAAGTACTGAACAGACGAAAATGTGCTGCATATTTCAAATTAGACTTTTAGTTGTCTACAATCCTTTACTGGATGTTAAAAATCTTCCACTTCTCATCCACGCTGTGGGTAAACAGCAGGATAGACTGGACCCTACAGCCTTGGATGGCAACCAGTCTAGAAGAAGGAGAAACTCTAAATTCAAAGTCAGTCAGTCAGTTAAAAATCATACGTGATACATGTTTGAGTGATCATATCTCTTTTAATCCATGACTGACAATAGAAGATTTTCCTGCAGTAGATTGCTATTTCTTACTGTGGTAGACTGGTTGCTAATCAAGGCTACATAACCCAATCAGTTTTGCTATTCAAGACATAGCTGCAGGGAGAAGAGATGGATTATTACCTTTCCGAAGAGTATTTGGGTGTAATTCAAACTTGGCTCTCCAGTTTCTCATTCCAGTATTGGGAGTATGCAGGTTCAATTCCTGCCAGAAGTTAGATATTTTCCAAATAAGATTTCTCAAACAATTTAGGTCAGTGGTAATTATACAAAAAATATGCTGTTTAAATTATAAAAAACAGACTATCCACTCAAATACAAGTATCTATTAAAAATAATGTTAAATTAAATAAAATTCAAATATTTCAGTTAATGCCACTTTGGTAAATTTTTGTTTGTTTACATTAGGATACAAATCTGAGCAGATATAAATTGTTCTGTAAGAAGAAATCAGGATAATATGTATGTATAAAAAGCTTAAATTGAGCTTTGTCTACAATGAAATCTTTTGTAGTCTAGTGGTAAGGTATGTTAGAACTAATGTCAGAATCTCCCCAGTAGTATGAAAGTTCAACTCCTAGCAGAAGATTAATATTTTCCAAATGAGATTTCTCAGACAATTTAGGCTGGTGCTAATTATAAAAAAAAATACTATTTAAATTATAAAAAACAGACTATCAACTCAAATACGAGTATCCATGAAAAAATAAAATTCAAATATGTTGGTTAATGCCACGTTCATAAATTTTCATATAATTTTGTAATATATATATAGTGTATTGAGGCAGCAGATAATTTTCTAAGCCTTTATAAACCCACTACATATATTGGTTTTACTACAACCATGCTCTCCCGTAAACTTACCTGTCACCTTTCTGATCAGAGTTCAATTAAACAACATTTCTTAGAAAAACATAGCTATGTAGGTAATATTAGACAGATTTTAGTTGATCACACAATAATACTCACTCATACACACAGTAAAAAAAAACCTTCAGATATTGGAGGCCATCTACATTAAATCAAAACAACCCACACTTAATAAAATCACATTTCAATCTGGTCAGAACATATCACATTGCATTTAGACATATGGATCTGTTAACATTTTGATCTCTCACGCAGTGTGACCTCATAGAACCGCATTACAAATTTACGAACTGCGTCTGATATTCATTGACTGTTATTGCTGCATAGCAATGTTTTATGTCAACACAAGATAAAATCATCTTTGATGGTGGATGTCTTTATGTTAACATCCCTGTAACCTCTCTGAAGATGGCTCATTTGAGCCGAAAGCTTAAAACCAGCATAATAAAAATTATCTAAATATTGGACAATTTTTGTCATTATTTTAACCTGAAATTAAAGCCTTAATACGATGTTTAGAATGGCTCATGATTAAACATAATAGACATTCATTGTCTGTTATATTTAACAGTATATATATATATATATATATATATAGAGAGAGAGAGAGAGAGAAAGAGTTAATGTGAAGAATTTTGTCAGTTGAGTTAAGCTTTGAGGAGTGAATGCCTTTACAAAACTTCAAAGTCAGCATAACTCTGCTCAGTGATTTGGGACCCCAAGCAGTGCTTCACGATGCTTGCTATCTTACCAATATTTACTTTTTTCTACCAACATTTATATACATTATAAATTAAACTATGGACAATTGACTATTAAAGAATGAAAATTTTTTGTGGATTTTGACATCATTCTAGGGTCTTTTTTTGTTCAATTCCGTGAATTTGTTTGCTCATGTTAAGTATTGAAAAACACTATAAATTCATTATCTTTTATCCAATATATTGAATGTGTTAAAATTATTCAACAAAGTAAATTCAAGTTGATGCAAAACATAGTTAATTTACTTAAGATGGAATGATCTATTATGACATGTCTCTAATTTGTATTTAGATTCATTCCATTTATTTTCAACTTTTCTAGTTGAATTGTTCACCTACAATACATATGATCCATTATTGTACATAGGCTGGAAGGATCTATTATGACATGTCTCTAATTTGTATTTAGATACGCTGTATAAATTTTCAATTTTTTAGTTGAACTGTTTGCCTATATTGCATATGATCCATTATTGTACATAATTAAGTTACAATAAATATTTGTATTCTATATGAATACTACCTTATAAAAATTGAGATGTAGCAGAGTGGGGAGTTGTCCACTGTATCATAGATTGGCGGGTGGGCAAGACACTTGTACTTGCCTTAGGTGTGATCCTATTGACTACCTGACGCAAAGATTTTTACCTGCCTCGAAAGTCAACTCTATTCATTAATCTATCTGGGTAGCTGAAGCTCTTTCCAATTAACAATGTCAACACCATGCTTTATGCAAATGCCCAGTTGTCACAATGCCACATGCAATTTAACTGTTCACTTTCAAATCATTATAGGTTGTGGAACTGAAACCCAAGAGAATGTTTCCCAACCACAACAGTATTAATCTGTTCAAATCTAGAATTAAACATTATCTTCTCTACTGATCCACATAAGATGTACTTCTTACTTTGTGACCCTCTACCTCAAGTGATAATCGAGCTTTGTATGGAGCGAACCTCATTGTAAAATAATTTTTCAAAAAATTTTTAAAATAGATAAAAAATAGAAATTATAGATAGGATTTGCTTGGATAAAATTATTGGAAGAAAGGTGATAACTTTAGCTTGTGGTCAAAAAAAAGTAATATTTTCATTTGAGGCCTTCAGCACAAGAAGGTACTTTCTGTTATGTAGGTGAAAATTAGTTAAATATAAGTGTTTGTATATTAAAGTAGGTGCTTTTAGCTTTCTTTTTAAAAAAATTGGAGTGGTTTATATCAAATAGATAAAAAAAATTACAGTATTTTAAAAGTTAACAAAATTTAAATACGATTTTTTTGTATTTATTTTGCAATGGAAAGTACCTTCTATTTCCAAACACCTCATTTGAAATAGGCATTATTTGACATTTCTACAGAAACACACCTTTCATATTATTTATTCTGCTTGTCACTGTGCTATGCAAAATTAAATTAAACACTGAAAGAAGAATTCAAAAGTAATAACATCTAAAGAACACACAAAATTGTTGGTATGTGTCAGTGTTCATTTCAGAGCCCAAAGATAAAAACTGCCCATCAGGTACTTTGTCCTAGAACTAACAGAATTAAAATTATGTCTGATACCTATGATTTAAAATAAATTCTTATAAATAAAAAAGCTTTCTTGAAGATAAAGGATTAAATTTACTATTTCCAGTAAGGAAAATACTCTGGTGGATGTGTGTTGCGGTGCAAAGGATATTGGCTCAGAATGAGAAATTGGAGAGCTGAGTTCAAATTCCAGTTGAATTTGTAGCATTCACTTATGTGCAAATATCCTTGGGAAAGGTATTAATCCATCTCTTCTCCCTCCAGCTATGAGTTAAATAGCAGGAAAGATTGGGGTCTATAGCTTTGGTTAGCAATCAGTCTACTGCAGAAGAAAATGGAAACCTACTGCAGGAAAGTGGCGCAGTGGATATTGACTAAGAATGAGAAATCGGTGAGCCAAGTTCAAATTCCAGTTGACTTCCTTACATTCACTCACACACAAATACCTTTGGGAAAGGGTATTAATCCATCTCTTCTCCCTCCAGCTATGAGTTAAATAAAAGGACAGATTTGGTTCTACAGCCTTGGTTGGTAACCAGTCTACTGCAGAAAGTAATGGCAATCTACTGCAGGATCATCTAATGCCCAGTCAGCCATATCCCTTTCGAGACATGATCGCCCAAGCATATATCACATATGGCACTTACTGACTGCAGTAAAATCTTTTGCCAAGTCATGGATGGAAAGAAACATGATCGCTCAAGGGTGCATCACATATGGCACTTAAATGACTGTTACTGTGGCCTGAGGAAAAAGGGGTTTGCATTACAGA
This sequence comes from Ascarosepion bandense, assembly GCA_037127315.1. NCBI lineage: Eukaryota > Metazoa > Mollusca > Cephalopoda > Sepiida > Sepiidae > Ascarosepion > Ascarosepion bandense. The sequence continues at coordinate 4,533,927 of JBBBDQ010000328.1, read as the reverse complement.
AGTATTGACAATCCCACTTGTCCATAGTGATGGGCCATCAATGACCTATGCTTTGCTGGAAGTGATGGGTTTAGGAGGAAAAAATACTCTGGTGTACTTCAAGCAGGAATTATATTGATTTGAATAATTTTTTCAAAAGATTTTACAAAAAATAGCTGATTAGTACCCTTTTTTAGATGCTTTTTCATTTTCTATTAAAAAAATCTTCCAAAAATAAAGTTTACTTTTCTGAAACTTTATTTATTTTCTGATAATGTCATGTACGTTCAATCATACTCTCAAAAATGGACATGTTACGTCATTTTTTATATACATAAAAAAATAAAAAATTATTTTAAAAATCTTGATACAAACTGATTTTTAGTAAGCTTTTCATTTTTTTATTAGTTTAAATATAGTTTTCACTTAACAATATCAGCTAATGGGATGAAAGTAATGTACAATTTTAAAAAATATTTTTGAATTATTGTAATTAAAATTTAAACAAAATGAAAACAATTCTTGTAAAAATTCATAAAAAAATACGTTTCTCTTTAAGACAATGGTGTTCTTTAATCAGTTAAATGCCATTTGTCCCATTTCGGCAATCATGTCTCAAAAGAGACAGACTGACTGGGCAGAAGATCATCCTGCAGTAGGTTGCCATTACTTTCTGCGGTACACTGGTTGCTAACCAAGGCTATAGAACTCAATCTGTCCTGTTATTTAACACATAGCTAGAGGAAGAAATGGATCAATACCTTTTCCAAAGTGAATGCAACGGATTTAACTGGAATTTGAACTCGGCTTCCAGATATCCACTTTACCACAACGCACATGTCCTTAAATCATATAAAAGAGTTTTTAATTAAATAATGTCATAGTTTTATTGCATTTTTCGTTTTACAATTTCAGTCAGATTTTTCGGAAAATGAGTAATAAAAACAGTATTTTGAAAAAGAAAAATGATACAATACATTGTCAAAGTGGTCGACCTTTTAGTTTAAAAAAAAAGTTCTTACGGAAAGTTCATGATAAATGGTGTAAGTGGTGGGTCAGTCAGTTAAGTGCCATACGTGAAACACGCTTGGGCGATCATGTCTCGAAAGAGACATGACTGACTGGGCAGAAGATTATCCCACAGTAGGTTGCCATTGCTTTCTGCGGTAGACTGGTTGCCGACCAAGGCTATAGAACCCAATCTGTCCTGTTATTTAACCCATAACTGGAAGGAAGAGACGGATTACCTTTCCCAAGGGTATTTGCGCGTAAGTGAATGCAATAAATTCAACTGGAATTCGAACTCGGCTCCCTGATTTCTCGTTCCGAGTCGATATCCACTGCGACACAAGTGGTGGGTAACATATGTAAAAAATCAAGAATTTCCAAATCAATGTGTTCACCTGAAAAACAGCGCTAAGACACTAAAAATTCCCAAATTAAATTAAATATGTCGACTGCTGATGAAAAAACAAAAGAAGATTTTTAACGAAAATTTCGATCGTGCTCGAAAGGATTTACAATAATTTAATTTAAAATATTTAATCAAATAATTTAATTTTAAAATAATAAATAAATTTTAATTAATAAAATTGATGATAAAACTTTTTACTTTTATTAAGTTTGGGGTCTTTTTTCGTCGTGGTATGCTGTTTCTTCAGTGAAAAAGTGAAGAAAGCTATTTCAAACAAGTAGTACCCGGGATGTATGCTGTCTTTCATTGTTTTCTGTCCTGCTTCTTGCCACAATGAGAATTTAGAAATGTCCTGGAAGGAGGGTAGCTGATTATTTTCTCGGCAACATCCTTTCTTTTTTTTTTTTTTGCATTCTTTTTAAATTGTTGATCAATTTATGAAATATAATTAAGAATATTGAAATGTTACTGATCGAATTTTTAAAAGACTTAACTTTAATATCTAAAAAAGAAAAAAAAAAGAGATTGTTTAGGGTTGACGTTAATTTAAAAAAATTTAAAAAAAACATTCCATTGATTTTATTAAAATAAACTCGGGTGTAAGCTATAAATGGATTAATAATCCATTTTTTAACGTGATGTTAGCTTTAAAAAATAATATCTTCATTTTAGTAATGAAAAATGTTTTACACTAAAAATATTACCTTAAAAAATTTTTAAATTTTAATTTTTTCTACACTAACGAAATTAGTTTTTTTTAAATAATTTTTACAGGTCTTGATTTAATAGAAACTAATAAATTACTGGAGTTTACTAAACTTTATTCATTCTGATTATGTTGATTTTTTTTTTCTTTGAGTTTGATTTTGTTTTTGTTTTACAGTTGCATTCAAACAGGCGACGGGACAACGTCTCTCGTCAATGGATTTTTAAAATTAAATTATTTTTATTTAACCACAAATTGTGACAAATAATATACCAGCCAGTTAGTTTTACATTATATTTTTAATTACGACAAAAATATACCCAGTAAAATGAAAATTTTGAAAAATCGCATGAAAATTTCATAAACAGTTTTTAAAAAATTAAAGGAAGCATGGTATTTTTTTGGAGGAAACAACCCTCAAAACTGCAAGACAAATAGATTTTTATTTATCAAATATTTTTATTTAAATATTAAAAATTATCTGAATTGACAAACTATTTTGATTTGTTGAGACAAAGACGACACAAGAAATTAAATTTGACAAAATAAAATGAAGAAATTAAGATAAAAAAAGTAACGGTATATACGTTTTTTCGTCTAATTCAACAAAAATATCAACAAATACAGTCGTATTTTTTATGACTTACCTTCCTTTAAATGAATGACAGAAGAAAGATAAGTGTGGGGAAAACTTCTTTTTTTTTTTAAATTCAAATGCGTTTTTCCGACTTCGTTCGATTTTTGATTGATGATTTTTCTTAAGTCAATCCCTCTACACGATTTCTAATTTGTTCGTTCAACTGAAGCAAAAAGGAATGACCGAAACAAACCAAAACAACAGTATTAAATTAAGAAACTAGAAAATACGACGTAACTATTAGTATTATTATTACTATTATTATTATAGAATTATTTGTTGTCATAACATGTTTCTGATTACAATAGCAAAAACGGTGATCAATATTTTGTTTCTCTTGTAAAAAAAAAAACTCCATTTGTTGGTCAAACAAAAAAAAATTGTACAATCCTTCAGTTTTTCATTCCAACGTTTTATAGTTGTTTTGTGAGATAGACTGCGCTGAATAAATTGATTCTTCTACTTACTTAACTTACGATATTATATTATTAGTAATTTAAACGTTATTTTTAATGGATACCCGTGTTTGAAAGAGACGCCCTATTTTACGTCTACCGTCCTGGAGAGCTCATTTTCTTTAAGTTTTCTGTAGGGTGGAGGGATTCATTAAAACACGTGTACGGTGTGTGTATAGTTTAACGTCACAAGATAAGGAATTTATTTACAAATTTACACATTGTAATTGTCAGTAGCTTGTTTCAAGATAAGTAATTATAAGATTCGGTGAATAGTCAAGAAAAGAACATGTTAAATTGAAGCCGTAGGGAGATGGTTAATGTTTTATTAATTCGGCCTTGTGTTAACCGAACTCCCTACAGCTTACAAGCTTTATCCAGAATTATCTAGATTATAATTCTGCTTGTTTCTTCCTTCCTTAATTAGTTACTTAGCTCCTCCGTCCGTTACACCACACTCTCTACACGAGCTTTTCCTTCCCCTCTATCTTTTTACTCTTCTCAGCCTTTCGCTCACCTTTGCCAAACGGAAGGGTAGTAAAGAGTGAGAGAGTAGGAGGAGAGAGCTTATAACATTATCGTATGGGATACATATTTTTTTTATTAGAATAAGCAACAGAAACACAATAGAACATTCTAGAAAAATTGGATCAAAACAGCAGTAGAATTTAGATTACATTTTTATATTTCTCAACCAATCAGCTAAAAACTTAGAATAAGAACATTCTAGAAAAATAGGCTTGGAAGTAAATTAACACAAAAATATTTAGGCCCCAAAACAAAAATGTAAAATAATAAATCTGATTGGTCAGTAAATGTTTTCACACCCTAATGTTAGGAAGCTTAGTTGATCCCCTATTAATGTATATAATACACACAGTGTTAGAGAAAGATAGGTCAGTCATCAAACAGTCATCAAGCAGTCACCAAGCAGGCCATTAAGTCCGCAATGCCACCGTATACTTTGCCGGCCATGTCATTTCTTCCATGCCAAAAGTTCGTGACCTCGCTCCAAGGACCTTAAAAAGAATAAGCCGACAAACTTTCTTTGAGCAACGCGACACGCTGCCGCCAACTGAATGTAAGTAGGAAAGGCTTATTTACAGACTCTGATAATGCAAACTCATACACGTTTTTGGACAAAAATTAACTTTTTGCCAAGTTTATATTTCTCAAAAAGGCAATTTTAGAATCATGTATTTTGTTGGTTTCTACATACCATTTTATTTTGTCACATAATAAATTGTTTGTTGTTGAATGTCCGTTGTAAATTATTCTTTCACTTTGCGCGATTGCAAAATTGAGTGTTGTATTTGTGGGGGAAATAATCAACATACAACCCAGCAAATACCAAATCCCCCACAATCGTATCAGTAGCAGCTTAATCTGGTGGTTGTAGTGTAATTGTGTGTGTGTGTGTGTGTGTGTGTGTGTGTGTGTGTGTGTGTGTACTGTACAATATAGTAAAAATAGGTAGGTTTGTTGTTGTAGCCCACGACCTAATAACGAAATTTCTGGCCTCTACACCCTTGGCCATTACCCAATTGGTCTTTTCTGTTTACAATGGACACAGGAGCCTTTAAAGTAACTTTAATTATTTGTTAAATTTTTTTAATCCCTTCTAACATTTTTGAAATTTTGTCAGAAAGTTTTGTTTTGATTTGAGTTAGCGACTAAAGAAACGTTACGACTGTTTTATAATGGAAACATAATGATTGCATCACACACTTTTTTCGGTGACAAACACATTAATTTGGAAATTCTCACAAAAATCAAATAATTATCGGATTTTTAATGAAACTATCAGTACTCATTCACAAATGAAAGAAAGTATTTTTGAAATTATTATTATTTTTTTAAATATTGATAAAAATATTTACAATGGACGCAGGAACCATGATTTTCCAGTAATAAAAAAAAAACATTTTCTCTTTCAAAATCTCTCACAGTAAAGTAGGTTCTATGGACATTACTTTTATAAATATTTTAATAAAATTACACTCTGTGTTATCGTTATTTTATTATCCAGTAACTTTATGTTTGAAGACGTTACTATCATTTGTAGTATGACAAAGTAAAATTTTTCCAAGAAATCATAATTATCTTTCCTTGGAAATTCCACGGGTACCCCTAGTCATAATTATCATCAGAAGGTTGTCAGGTTGGCTGGTTTGGAATGTGTGGAAGAGTGTAAGAATAAAAATATACATTTTTCATGTTAAAATAAAAGTTTATTAAAAGAAATTAATAACAAGGATTTGTAGAACTTAATGTTCAATTAGAAAGTTAAGGGTATCAAGAAATGTTCGTAGTAGTAATTTGTTAGTTTTAAAGGAAAGCCCGAATGCCTTAATTTATTTTTAATTCTATTAATTTTTGTTTATATCTTTTAATTTTATATTTTATTTTTTATCGGGACTCACTGTACAATCAAGGCTTTACTAGGAAATTGCTTGGGGTTAAGCAAAGTGGTGAGCTAGAATGCTCTGCAGGTGATATTAGCTCCGATCTACGAAATACATTGCGTGATCCTGAAAGAGACAAGGATATCAATCTCCTAGATGAAGTTAATAATCCATCACAACCGAAGACCGATTTTGAATTGAATGAACCAAACTGGAAGGAGATTAGGGAAGTTGTGAAAGCAGTTAGATTGGCCTGAGCTCCTGGCCCGAGTGGAGTTCCTTACAAACGCTGCCCGCGTCTTCTCCAGCTCTTTTGGAAGATACTCAAGGTGATATGGCTTAGACATAGAGTTGCGGAACAATGGAGATTTGCAGAGGGTGTATGGATTCCCAAGGAAGAAAACTCCAGAAGTTTAGCCCAATTCGGGAGCATCTCTTTATTGTGCACTGAAAGTAAGATCTTTTTTAGTATTGTATCACAGCAACTGTCAAGATTTCTTTTGGCCAATAATTATAATGATACTTCAGTGCAGTAGGGAGAATTCGAGGCTTTACTGGATGCTTTGAATATATTGAAGTTGTCACGCAGATATTGAAAGAATCAGAAGCCGTAGGGAGATGGTTAATGTTTCTCTGCAGCTTACAAGTTTTATACAGAATTATCATCATCAGAAGGTTTTCATCATCAGAAGGTTGGTTGTCAGTTGGAATGCGTGAAATAGTGTAAGAATAAAAATATACATTTTGTATGTTACAATAGAAATTTATTAAAAGGAAAGAATAACAAGAATTCATAGAAATTAATGTTCAGTGAGAAAGTTAAAGGGATCAAGATTTGTAGAAAATGTTCGTAGTAGTAATTGTTGAAATAGTATATGCGTACGTACGTATGTATGTATTAGCGTTTGTTCGATAGGAATGTCTTTGGATGGAGAAGAAGTAGAATGAATCAGTACACGAGAAAGAAAGAGAACAAGGTGCGACCTGACCTTATTTCCGGGTCGATTTGAAGTTGAAGTTACATTTTAGTTTTGTTTTTCTCGCTGCTTCCATCTGACTGTCTAATTGACGCCTTTTATAGTATTCAGTTTTTCGCACTTGATTGCTAAGTCCCTTTAGTCTTGCAAATCACTTCCATTGGTCAGAAAATCAGTTTAACAACTACTTGCGAAATTCGGTTTCGACTTTTTCGTTAAGCACATGGTCAAGCCTTTTTTTCTATTTGGGAAAAACCAGGATTTCACACGTCATTGTGAATTTTGTAAAAGTGAAGAAGAAGGTTGGTTTTAATTCTTAATTTCCTATCCCTATAAATCTAAAGATAACAGAAGCGACCTCACCGCATTGTGGCTGGACCTTGCCAACGAATACAGGTCCATTCCTCACAATTAGTAGAGCTCTAAAGAGATATCATGTACTCGGCAAAACCAACTCATTAATCCTGGATTATTATAACAACTTTAAGATGAGAATCTCTTCCAGGATTCTAGTTTCCGGTTTGCACAGACTCAAGAGTGGTATTGTAGAGGTTTTTTTTTTTTTTTTTTTTACATTTGTGGTGATAATGGTGTAACTCTCCCACGCTGTCTTTCTGCTGGACATCTCGGAGTTGCGCCCCTTTACCTGAGATTCTACAGAGGGACCTTTACAAGATGGACGAACGATACTATCTCTGTCTATGTGAACGTTTGTTTGTGGAATAAAGCTTCCTTAAGCTCTATCTGCCTCCTGTTCGTCTTGTGCTTTTCTCCCTCTCTCTAGTCTCACTTCAACATCTTTTACGATATTTATATTTAGGATTCGACTCGACGCAATATGAAACAGGAAACAGAACGATACCGAAGATGTCAAGGTAACAGGAATAAACATGTATTAACGATAGTACAAAATATTGGTCGAATAAGCATACAAATAGAGGAAGAAGTTTTCTCTCCTGTGGTCTGTTAAGAAACGTAAAATATTTTTAGAAGAAAGTCATTGAAAGATAATTCTGCAAACAAGAAATACATACAGTTTGAGCTCCTATTGGAGTTTGTATTGGGTGTAAGAAATAAATTTGCGCCCCTAATTGCTACCTGCAATTCATGCGGGTGTGTATATGAGTTAGGTAAAACTAAGAAACATGCCGCCACGATAGCTGGCCGCTACCGCGGGCAATTTGAGCCCTAACTGGCTAGCAACACGCGTGTTCCCTGTTTAAATAAGCGAGTCTAGCTGGGAAAGAAAAAGGATTTACATGTAGCAGCCACAGATCTATTTCCTTTAGCGAATCAGTGCCCCCGACGGGAGATTCGGTCACTCACTGACCAATCAACGGGCGGAGCGCATTGATTCCTCTCTAGAACTATTTTTCCTAGTCCTGTTTGTAGAACGAAGGAAAGCCAGAAAGCCACGAGCCCGCGGCAGTAACGGACGTCTCTCTCACATCGCTGCCACTGATTCCCCATGGAATGCTTTCGTGGAAGACGCTGCTGCTAGCTTCACCATGGACACTTACATACTATCTGCTGCTAGCTTCACCATGGACACTTACATACTACCAACCTTGTACGTTTACTGTATAATAAACCATTCTTTGTTGTTGTTCTAAAAGCAAGTTTCGTCATTCATTTGTGTGCCTAAAAAATATAGTGTTGGGGAAATTAAGCATTTCCCATAACCCCTATAAAATGGTGACCACGAATGGCACCTTAGGATGGCGAAACAAATTAAAAAAAAATAACAACACGAAACTCGGCCTCCACTTTCGGACAACAGTACAAGCAAAGTTAAAAGGAGAGAGAGCAAAAGCTTCCTGACTCAAAGAACCCCCCCCCAAAAAAAAATACAACCACCCACGAATTTTGTTTGTGACACACGTGTGCGTTAAATTCATTCGTCGGCTGAGAAGACATTGGCAAAAAAAAAAAAAAATTTTGCCCTCAGTAAAACAACCTTTCTAAACAGAGATATCATCTTTCGTTTTGCTAGACATACCGACGCCCATTCCCAAGTGGTCAAATAGGAAGATAAAAGATTCTCCCTTTACTCAAATAACATTTTTTTGAACACATGCCTTCACAACAAAAACCCCAAAAACTTTCCGACGAGGAAGTATCTTCTTTTCAGCCCGCACACAAGAAAAACACCAACTCAAGCAAGCATATCGAACATTACATTTTGTTAAAAGAAAACAAAGTTTAAAAAAAGAAAAAATTATTACCCTCGGCTTGGCCAACAAGGCAGAAAAAAAAAAGAAAAAAAAAACTTACTACTCTGCTCTTTTCAACTGACCACGTGGTACAAAAACAAATATATTTTTATTGCAATAACAAAAAAAAAACAAGTGAGTAATACACTTTTACATTTTATTTTTTCGAAAGTTAAAGCTAATAGAGCGCCTCCTTCCTTAACATTTAACTTTCCCGCCTAAATGGTGATTGGGCGACGCCATCTTTAATTCCAACTTTTGTTTTTAAGACAGGCCTTGAAACTGACAGTTATCTCCCTTACTAAGGAACCTTAAAGCAGCACCTTTCTCTCGTTTAACACGAATATCACTATTTTCTTGTGTCTTTTGAAATGTTTTCCCTCTCGTTTCTTTCTCATTGAGACGTGTTTCTTTGATATTTTTTTTTTTGGTGGTCTGTCGTCACGCTATATATAAAAGAAAATGGCGACTACTTTACCTGCTTTCGCTGGCGACGTTCGAGTTTGGTTTGCCCAACTCGAGTCATATTTTATAGCGAACAACGTCGTGGAGGAGCGGCAATTGCCTATTTTATTTAGTGCATTTCCCGCGTCATTGACACCAGTTGTCAAAGATTTGATAACTGACACCCCCCTTAATGCTACTTATGACAGTATTAAGCGGGAAGTTCTGCTCCGGGTGTCGCTATCAGCGGAAAAGCGGTTCCAAACTTTAGTCAATGACGAGCTGTTGGGAGACCGCATGCCAAGCGAATTGCTCCGCAGAATGAGAGAGCTGGCAGAAGATGTCCCTGCTGATAGTGCCATTATAAAGCAACTTATCTTCTCACGATTGCCCCCTCAAGTAAAGGCAATTCTGGCACCCATGGTAGAGAAGAGCTCAGTAGACGTAATAGCGTCCTCTGCAGATAAAGTGATGGAATTCACCAAGGGGCCTATTACCGCATCCATTCCTCAGCCAAAGGCTGAAGTCTCTACCCTCTCTGCTGCTGGGAACACAAGCGAAGGTGCCACACAAGTGGCGATATTCAAAGCTTTAGGGCAGCTTACCACTGAAGTAAGTAAATTAACTGTACTTAATTCACAACAGCCTAGACGTCGACATAAAAGTCGTTCGCCATCCCCACACCACCGCCGCCATTCAAGCAAGCCAGGACTATGCTATTATCACAGTTGTTTTGGCGCTAAGGCTCGGAGGTGCAAAATGCCCTGCTCCTTTTCAAACCAGGGAAACTTAAATCTGGAGATCTGAGCACGGCACACTCTCCACAAGATCTATGTAACAACCGTGCCTATTTTATCACTGACTCCAGGTCCCAAGCACGTTGTTTGGTTGACACAGGAGCAGCTTGCAGTATCTGGCCACTGAAACTCCTCACTGAGAAGCCGCCACTGTCGCCCATCACACTGCAAGCGGTAAATCACTCCCCTATTCCCACGTACGGTCAAATTTCTCGTTCTCTGGATTTGGAATTACGGAGAGACTTTACATGGATTTTTACTGTAGCTGATTTACCATACCCCATTCTAGGCTCGGACTTTCTGCACCACTTCAACCTTTTAGTGGATATGCGCAAGCGACGACTTATTGACGGCAATACGGAACTTTCCGTCATGGGTTTTAAGGCAAATATCTCACCTATCAGCCCGGTATTTTTCATTGCCGCCACTGACGACCCATACCAAACATTACTACGCTCTTACCCAGAGTTAACTAACTTAAATTTCGTTGTGAGCAAATCAACTCACTCTACAAAACACCACATCGAGACCACGGGCGCTCCGGTGTTCTCACGCCCTCGCCGCCTCTCTGCTGATAAACTAAAGGCGGCGAAGGCAGAATTTAACCATATGCTGCAGTTGGGAATTATACGCCCCTCGTCCAGTCCATGGGCTTCCCCTTCGCATATGGTTCCAAAGTGTTCTGGAGATTGGCACCCGACTGGGGACTATCGACGACTAAATCCCATTACGGTACCTGATCGTTACCCAATCCCACATATACAAGACTTCGCTTCATCCCTGCATGGTTGTAAGACCTTCTCCAAACTAGACCTCGTTAAGGCTTACCATCAGATACCAGTGAACCCAGACGACATACCCAAAACTGCAGTAACTACTCCATTTGGAGCGTTTGAATTTTTAACTATGCCTTTTGGTTTGCGAAACGTGGCTAGTACCTTCCAACGCTTCATGGACGAAGTAGTGCGTGATTTGGATTTCGTCTATAATTATATAGATGACATCCTCGTAGCAAGTGCCTCACCCGAGGAACATGTTACCCACCTCCGCCTACTGTTCGAACGGTTTCAAAAGTACCAGGTGAGGATTAACCCTGGTAAATGTGTTTTCGGTGCTTCGTCGCTAACTTTCTTGGGACACATTATAAGCCCCGAAGGGATATCTCCCTTACCTGAAAAAGTGAAGGCTCTACAAGACCTTCAACCACCCACTTCACTTCGCCAACTGAGACACTTTCTCGGTCTGCTTAACTATTACAGACGTTTCATCCCACACTGTGCGGATCTCCTGTCTCCTCTGTCTGACATGTTACGTAACAGGAAAAAGAAAAATGAGCAGATTTCGTTGAATGACATACAGCTAAAAGCCTTTAACGAAGTGAAGAAGAAATTAGCGACAACATCGCTACTTGCACATCCTGTACCCGACTCCCAGTTTTCATTGGTCGTTGATGCATCGGGCACAGCTGTAGGTGCAGTTTTGCAACAGCAACACCAACAACAGCTACAACCTCTCGCTTATTTTTCGAGACAGCTGAAACCGGCAGAACAACGTTACAGCACGTTTGGCCGTGAACTCCTGGCAATGTACCTCGCAGTGAAACACTTTCAGCATTCACTAGAGGGCCGACAATTTGTGATCTACACCGATCACCGTCCGCTTACTTTCGCTCTGCGCTCAAAGCCGGACAGATATTCTCCTCGCGAAACTCGCCACTTGGATTTTGTTTCGCAATTTACAAACGATATCCGACATATCTCTGGTGAACAGAATGCTGCGGCAGACGCCTTGTCTCGCCTTCCCATTAATTCACTGTTCTCACCTTCAGATATCGACTTACGACAGATGGCCTTTGACCAACCACGCCTGGACACCTTTGATCTATCGTCACCTGAATTGGCAACTTGCAAGTTCGCATACCTACCAGTGCCTACTGCAAACACGCAGATCATCTGTGACACCTCAACAGACGCACCACGACCTTTTGTTCCGATGACACATCGTAGGGTTGTTTTTGATACACTACACCAATTGGCACACCCCAGACCCAAAGCCACAGTGAAGCTGATTACAGCTAGATTTTTCTGGCCAAACATGAGGCGTGATATCACTGCCTGGACACGTTCTTGCGTATCCTGCCAAAAATCAAAGGTGCACAAACATATCCGTGCACCCCTCGGAACATTCAGCACCCCAGACGCTCGGTTCAGCCATGTCCATATTGATCTGGTTGAACCATGGCCGGTCAGTCAGGAATTTACTTACCTCCTGACCTGTATAGATCGCTTTACACGGTGGCCCGAAGCTATTCCCCTAAAGGACATTTCAGCTGAATCCGTAGCGCAAGCCCTTATATCAGGCTGGATAACGCGTCACGGAGTTCCTACAACAATTACCACTGACCGTGGCAGACAATTTGAATCCCACCTATTCCAGGAACTTTCCAGAATTTTAGGGATCAATCGAATTCGAACTACGAGCTATCACCCTGCTTCTAACGGGATGATAGAACGCTTTCATCGCCAGTTAAAGGCCGCATTACGTGCCTATCCTGACCAACAGCGATGGAGCGAATATGTACCTGTTGTCCTTCTTGGCTGTCGTGCAGCTATCAAAGAAGACCTAGGATACTCTCCAGCAGAACTTGTCTATGGAGTACCTCTATCATTACCAGGTCAGATGTTGAACCCTATAGATTTAACAGGAACAGATCCTGCCTTGTATATAAACAGACTGCAATCTTATTTTGGTAGTCTCCCATCAATGCACCCTAGGGAATAGACCACCAAATCATTAGTCCCAAAAGATATTTCTTCATGGACTCACGTTTTTCTAAGAAGGGACGCTGTCAAAGCCCCTATCACTCCACCTTACACTGGCCCCTACCGCGTGCTTTCACGCACTGACAAACTTCTCACCCTTGACATTAGTGGCAAAAAAAGAAACTGTATCTATTGACAGAGTGAAAAGAGCCTTTCTTAACACAAACACACAAGAGCCACATATTCCCCCTACTTACATACATGAACATATCTTTACACCCGTGGGAAAAAAATACGATGCCAACAGACAACTATGTCACCACCACACGCAGTGGTCGACGAGTACATTGGCCCAAAAAGCTCTGTAAAACTGTCTATATATAAATTGTACCCTTCTTTGTTTTATGGCCGCTATCTTTTTCTCTGTCGGCTTTCCGCCTAAGCAGGGGGTGATGTAGCAGCCACAGATCTATTTCCTTTAGCGAATCAGTGCCCCCGACGGGAGATTCGGTCACTCACTGACCAATCAACGGGCGGAGCGCATTGATTCCTCTCTAGAACTATTTTTCCTAGTCCTGTTTGTAGAACGGAGGAAAGCCAGAAAGCCACGAGCCCGCGGCAGTAACGGACGTCTCTCTCACATCGCTGCCACTGATTCCCCATGGATTGCTTTCGTGGAAGACGCTGCTGCTAGCTTCACCATGAACACTTACATACTATCTCCTGCTAGCTTCACCATGGACACTTACATACTACCAACCTTGTACGTTTACTGTATAATAAACCATTCTTTGTTGTTGTTCTAAAAGCAAGTTTCGTCATTCATTTGTGTGCCTAAAAAATATAGTGTTGGGGAAATTAAGCATTTCCCATAACCCCTATATACACGTGAGCACTGGATGACGAATCCGGATTAATCAATCACTGCCTGCTAACATAACGTATTTTGCAGATGAAAACAAGCATGTTCTTGATATGCGTAGGAGTCAAAGTGTGAATAATATTAAATATGTATGGCAATGTGGATGTGTGTGTGAAATAACTGAACAGCACAGTATTATTATTACTGGCTGTACGATCTTAGCTACCCTCTTTATCCTCTCCATAAATATGGGGGTCAGATCGGCTGAAAACGAATGTCAGGGACCTATGATGAAAACAGGTGTGCGTCAACCACCTACCAGATCGTAAATGGACGATATGACCATTACGACATCTTCGGTTACAGGTAGTAGGTGGATCTTTCGTAGATTTGTAAGACTTGGGCGAGAATAAGTTTCAAGTCTACGAAGTCGAGATAGTATAGCGGGTTGCTTATCTATTCTTTTCTGTTAGTAGTGGAGAGTCCGTTCTAGTGAAGGGTAGTTGTGTATTGTTGAAGATTGACGGAATTTGGCCTTGTTGTAGATAGCCCACTATAAGTCATAAAGAAAGGTTATAAACCAAGAAAAGCAAATTGAGCTGAAAAATAACATTTTATATATAACACATATCAATTAATGTTTTTACAATTGAAGTAATACATGAAGTGTAGGTCCAACGGACGTTAAAATGTTCATGGCAATAAAATGCTGAAAGAGAATTAATGCTTAGGAATTTGGGAGCATGTAAGTAAGGAATGTCTTTGATGTATTCACTCCTTAGGTCAGTAAGTAGTTTTTGAGACAGGGAAGAAGTTAAGGAGAGGTGAAGTGAGGCGAGCATAGTAGCCGCTTGACTTAGGTCAAGGGGATATTGATTACACTCTTCTCTCTCGAGTCAGTCCATGTGTGTGTCTGCCTGCGTCTGTCTGTCTGGCGATGCTTTCTGTATCCGCTTTTTATATCTTCTTTTTGGATCACAGCAGCTCATTTGGGATTTCACACTTGTATATGGTTCTGGGCTTCCCATTGGCTGATAAATAAAATTCGCGTCGGCTCGCGAACTGGAAATTTAATATTTAATTAATTTTTAGTTTTCAACCGGAACATCTGCACGAAGCCGGCGGCGCAGCGACGACTTTTGGTCATTTGCTTTTTGGTCGTGAAAGCGCAAACATCCGGTCCATCGCTTTTGCTCGGTATCACCACAATAGTTCGTAATGAAGATAGGAAAATGGATGATTTCAAATTCTCGATATTGGGAACCACTATCCCCACGCTGACATGTGAAGAAACTGGGAAAAGTTTTCAATAGCTCCTTAACGGATACTGTGTCCATTCGAGTGGTGATCTCCGAATTAGAATTGTAGCTTGCCAAGGTAGACAAGTCTGGACTGCCAGGCCGTTTTAAAGTATGGATTTATCAACACGCTGTACTTTTTATATTTTCTTAACGCCTATGCGTTTCTGTTTTGATTTTGACGGGAGCGTTAGTGATCGGTCGGTTTCGCACGACGTTGTTGTGGACTGGACGACGTGGTAGTAATTTGAAAGTGGAGTCACCATTATGAAGTAGACTGGCTGTCCAATCCACCACATTAATAATAAAAATAACTCAAAGAACAATATAACAAGAATAATAATGTATTAAACATAGTTACAGGATCGATTATTTTGTGTATGCAAGATTTAGTGGAGAAAGTTCTCTCTTGGATGTTGAAGAAAATGCATCAATGTTCATACTGGAAGAGTTCCTGAAAAAAAGAAATATGATGTTCGCACTAATCAGTAGTTGAATATAACTATATATGTAGTGACGTATGCTTGTAAGAGAGAGAGAAATATTTTTGGTGTGAGTATGTGAGTTGGAAAGGAACTAACGGCATTTAGACTGTTAGCTCCGAAAAGCAGGATCCAACTGGTCTACACACGTGTGAACATCAGCTTATATATTTCTGAATGAAGCGCGGGAAAAAGAGCTTTCACATGCGGTGTTAATGTATAAGTATGTGCGTATATATGTGTATATACGTGCGTACATGGCGATATCTGTATAAGTATGTACATGCATGCAGAAGTGATTCTACAACGTCAGTTGACCACATAAGCTATGTCTCAGTTATAAAAAAAAAAAAGAAGGAAAGGATTTATGTGTTGAAAGAAAAAGAGTGAGAAAGTTTCTCTGTCATTCTGTTGGTAAGATATGCGTGGAACTACGAAAACTGGCTGAATTTATATTTCAGAGCCTTTAGAAACATTGGGAGGGATTGCAAAATAATTTTCTGTATCAAATTTGTGATTTTGAAGGATGGTGACATAGGGTATAATAGCGGAAAACACACGCGTGTATGTTTTCACGACACATGGTAAGGAATTTATTTACAATTTTTTTCAAGACAAGTAATCAAATATTATAATTTCGTAGATTCGATTAATAGTCAAGAAAAGAAAATGTTCATATTAAATCATGAGACACGAAGTAAATTTCCAAAATACAAATTGAGAGAGTTCGTTTTCACACAAAAGTTATGCGGTTAAATTCAAAATAAAAGATATATTTTAAGGTACTTAGCTTAACCTTTGAGTACAGTACTTGAAATTCCAAGTTATCGTTACAGGCTAATAATATAATTTGACACGGACATTATTCAGATGCGTGATCTTTGCATTTCTCTTTCTCCCGTTTTCCTCTGACTCCAACTGTCACTGACTGACCGAACACATTAATAAGTAGACCGGTTTGATCACATGGTTAGCTCAGAACGCAATTTCATTTTCGAGCGGGAAGAAACGCGACACGGGACATTAAAAGTTAATTTTTTTCTGTAGATCGCTCTCTTTTCATTGGTTAATAAATATTTTCACACTGCTGGCGAAATTTGGCTTGGTTTTTTTCTCTACATGGAGTCTATTTTTTTCTATTGGTCAAAAATAGATTTTCACACTAACTTGCGAATTTACAAACAGTGAAGAAAATAGTTATTTTTTATTTTGTATTCACCAGTTTCTTTTGGATGAATAATAACAGGATTCGAATTTAATTTTTTTATTTCAATCATTTAACCCCAAGCATGACACTAAAGTCACTAAGACACGAGGGTTACTGAGTGTGAAAGGATAAGAAGAAAAGAGAAACATTAAAGAGTCAGAACAATAAAATAGAGCAGTCAAGATGTGTGTTGTCGTGTAATTGAAATGGTATGAGAAGTCGGAGAACCAAGTTCGAATTCCAAACAAATTGTTACTATGAGGTGAATAGCAGAACTGACTGGTTTCTGTAGCCTTGGCTTGAAACCAGTCCAATGCAGAAAAAATGGCAACCTACCGCTCGAAAATCTCTGCCTTTCCAGTCATGAACAATAAAAAAAAGACCTGATCGTCCAAGTAAGTGCGTACCACACATTAATTTTCTTCTATGATACTGTCGGATTTCGTAAGATTTGACTGCACAGAAAAACACACACTTATATCTTTTCATGGGCAAATAAAAAATGCATATACATTTATACATTCATCAATAAAAAAGCTCCTTTCATCAGAAAGTTGGTTCACTAAATTTTACAATGAGCTGACGTCAGTGAAAACAAATTAAATGCAAACTTTTTTTTTTATTAGCCAATCAGGCACAAGGAAAAAACACTTAAAAGTTGATCTGATCCTATTTTTTAAACCACATAAATACAAATGATTTTTTCTTTTCTCATCCGAAAGCAACAGGTCGGTCATTGGACGCCAAGTTCAGGTGACCTGCATTTGCTTACTCTCCCACCTTCTCTTTCGCTCTCCATTCATTAATTCTCCTTCTTCAAAATGTACAGTAACAAAGAAAGAAAGAAACTTACAGAGAGACACTGGTCGTCAACCAGGCATCTCATTTCGGTGACATGCCTTTTCCCCACTCTCTCTTTCACACCGCACTAATTGATTCTCTCATTTCCTCATTAAATTGTCAGCAACTAAAAGAAAGAGTTACAGCGATATCAGATCTGTCTTTTCTTCACAAAAGAAAGACAAAGATATCTTAGACATCAAGGACATCATTTTGCTCTTTTTTCACAAATCCATTTCACCTGACTTTAAGAAAACTGAACTCTTAAACAAAACATTCAAAAGAAAAACTCAATGTAGAACTTTCAAATATAAATGTTATTTCAAAACAACAAAATTGATGTCATTCTTTTCGATGAATAAATTTTTACACTTATTAATATTAATGAGACCCTTTTATTTTTCGTTTAACCTTCTGATTCTTTCAAATGTGGGTACAAGGTCATTTCGCAATCATAGATGACGCCCCCTTACAGTTGAAATTAGCTAGATGTAACCGTAAGTTTTATGCTAACAGTTACTTTTCTCGCACTTCTCATGTGTGGCTTTCTTGCTTTGCAGTCAATCTTCAAAAATTTTTGTGCAATGAAAATGTCAATCGTTATCTTCTGTCTTCTTATACTGTTTTATATTGTTTTCTCTCTGTCTTATTCACATTCCGTAACCTCTTGAGTTTTAGTTGTTTTATTAACTTTTCTGGGGGCGAAATGATAAAAAAAAAATAAGATAAGATAAAATAAAATAAAATAAAATAAAATAATGGTTAGCTGCTAATTTACGAATATGTTTCTTTTTGTAAGGAACAAAATTTGACAAATCACCGTTTCCAGATCAGCAGAAAATAAACAGATTTCAATAACCGATATTTACGTTAAGTCTGAAATTCTCCTGAAAACATCATCACTAGATTTTGGGGAAACTAATTTGTAAGTTACTATCGATTTTATAACTTTTTTATTGTAATTTTTTTTTTTTTGCGATGCCAAAAAAAAAAAAAAAATCCATGTGACTAACACGAGGTTTGATAATTGAATGTTGAAACTTAGGTTATATAACTCCAACATGGTCTTGTCCATCATTACTACTGCAGTAAGTGGGCACCTCGAGGTGGTGCAATGGTTAACAAGCTTGTCTCGCTAGAACTATTGAAGTAGTGAGTTCGATCCTCACTGGGTGCCCCATACTTTCGGCCTTGTGCCACATCTAAGCTGCGCTTAGTAAATTACTACTGCAGTAAGTTCGATCCTCACTCTGTGCCTCGTTTTTGAGATTTTGTGATAAGTAAATGAAGCCCGTTTAAGTTAATAACAAAAAAGGCGGACCTGTACGACCGTTACCCCCACTCCGTAATATTTTGCTTTTCATTTTTTTTTTTTACTTTTTTCAGTGCATTTTTATCGATTAGATTCTAAAATTTCAGATTAGCAGAAAAAGTTTAGAAAAAATTCAATATTTAAAGATTTTTAAGTGGGTACTCAGTTTCTCATATAACGTTCTAGTAAATCGATCCCCCATATTGGAAACACTTGCTTTTGGGTCGAGTAAAAGCTATTCTTGGGGTTTCCAAAGAAGTTTCCATTTTAAGAACTTAACAAGTTTTGGAAAAAAAAAATTAAAAGAATAAAAATGAAAAGCACAATATTACAGGGGGGGGGGGGTGCCGGTCGTACAGGTCCACCCAAAAACTAACTTATATAATATTGCACAAATTTGAAAGCAACACATGATAAATCAAATCAGTCAAATAAAAAATTGGGCCTAAATTTAGGGATTCAGATCTTCTACTTCATGCGATGTAACAAACATCATTTAAAACTCCTTCTTTTTATGTTGTGTCCCCTCAAAACGTAGGCAATCGTGGCTCACCACAACTTTCTGTTCCTTTTAGCTCTTAATAAATCTTGTTTTATCATCCATTTACTCAAGCTCAAGTATGTTCTGCACTTTTTCCACTGTCCCTCAATGTCCTGTGAGTATCAGGTTTTCCAAGCCCTTCTTCCTCAGAAATTTCAGTTGTCACTTCCTGATGTTAATTATAATCTTGTTTTTTAATTTCCATTTTCTCTAAAATCTCATCTTTGCTCATGCATTCAGTCCATGGTTTCTTCCGCATCCTTCTATAAAACCACATTGGTGCTACTATAGCATGATGTCTACTTCCTGTTTTGACTATAAAGTGGGGTCTGCCACATAATGGCCACAGGAGGGAAAGTGTACAGTAGACCTCTGTGCTGCAACTGGGTAAATGATATATTGAGGTAGATCTCCCACTATAGTAGCACCACCACATTTCTGTTGCTTCAAGTCTGTTCTTCCTCTTTGAGGAGATTGTGCAGCATCTACAGCCATTGTAGAGGCCTCTGTGATGTTTATCAAATTGGCCTTGTGCCAAACACAACCAAAGTCCCCACAATTTAAAACATCAGAAGGTTGAATGTTGGAATGTGGAAGAATAAGATATTGTGTTTTGTATGTTAAAGTAAAATTTTATTAACTCAACAGAATAACAAATTTGTTAAAAGAAAATGTTATTTTTTGTTAAAAATTTGTTAAAAGAAAATGTTATTTTTTTTCAAACAGAAAAATGTATGTAGTTAATTAATTTGTAAGAGTTAAATGTTCAGAGAGAAAAATGTACGTAGTTAAATGTTCCAGAGAAATAGTAGTAAGGAGTTAAATGAATCCAGAGCTTATAGTTGATAGTAGCAGAATGTGTGTATGTAGAAAAATTAACAGGTTACCAATAAAGTCTGTGTTCCTTTCTCTTTTTTATGGCTGGCGAGAGAGTGAAAAGGAAGGTGAAGCAATAGAGAAATTGTACTTATCAGACATTAATATTTAGGAGTCAGTTGAAGTATCTTATTGTTGTTGTTGTCGTTGTCTTCTCTTTGTTGACTATGAGAATGTTGACACTGGAGAAGAAGAGGTAAAAGAAATTAGCATGAGTGAAGAAGAAGAATAAATGTGTGAAGCAACCTTACATTTTGGTCAGACTTGAAGTTTCTTTTGTTACATTTTAGCGTGTCGTCTCTTCTCTGCTCGCATTTGACTTTGATTCCACTTTCTTCCCTCTTCCTTTATACCGATTCACCTTTTCACACTGGATTGTTAACTTTTCTCTCAGTTTTGCAAATTGCTTCCTTTCATTGGTTAGAAAATAAATTTAACATTAGATTACAAAATTTGGCTTTGTCGTTTTTTTACCTATTTTTCAAAATTAAATTTCACACTTGTTTGCGAATTTTTGCCTTGGTCTGACTTTTTCAAAATGTTTTCAATCATTCTGATCCATTTTTACAGGTATGCAATTTTACTTTTTGTGTTTTAGTTAATTGTTGGATGATATAGGATTTGTATCCTATATTGTATAACAGGACAGATTTGTAATATTTCAGTATTATTTCTTTGAATCTACCTAAGGTTTCTTGGTAAATTTTTTATTTGTTCCCCAAAGCCCTTTATCCCATCAAATCTTTCCAAAACATCCTTAATTCTGTGCAAATGTATATGCTGAACTCAAATCAATAATTGTTTATTGAAGAAACCTACCTTTTTTCATGTTATCGACCGGACAAAAATCAGACTATATCTCACCCCTTACCACCATTCTTATATCTGATTCACCACTGAATGACTTGAGTTATAGGATAATTATTGCAGCCTATTTACTTCCTTTGAGCAATTACTCTGCAATTTGTTTGGTTTCGGAACTTAATTTCTGCGTAGTAATTGCAAAAAGGAAGTAAAAAGGCTGAAAAATTGGCAAACTACACATGAAGTCAGTCTGCAGTGAATAACATTTTTGAAGCGTGGTTACGGAATGAGATAAACAGCGAAAAGAAGTTCAATATTTTTCTGGTCGTTAACTTGAAAAACGGTAGGTTTTGTCAATAAACAGTTATCAATTTGAGTTCAGCATTTACATTTGCATGGAAATGAGGATGTTTTGGATAGATTTGAAGGGTGAAAGGTCTTCAAGGAACAAATAAAAAATTTACCGGTGTTTCTTTCTCTTAATACTCTGCTTAGCTTCTGGAGTGCATCTTCCAATACGTCTTTGGATTTCAGTGTCGCACTTTCTGTTCTCTGTTAAAACACTTCCCAGATATTTCAGTTTTTGTACTGGTTTGATTTTGGTATTTCCAATTTGTAATTTTGCATTTTGAGCTTATCCTTTTTATTTGGCCATAAATGATATTTTTAAAGCTTGCCATTTTTTAGGCACTCTCATACAGAAAAAAAACACAAGATTTTTCTATAAATAAATATTTAATAAAGAAAATGAGTACTACTTAAGTAAATTGGTCCATTTATAAAAAATAGAGGAATTTGTATTCTTTTTAAATAATATATATAGACTTAGATTCCTTCCTCAAGAAATCACATTTGTCAAAAGTGAAAAAATATTGATTTTTTTTTATCATTTTAGAAAAAAAATGATTAATAATTGATTAAAATTTAATTAGTCAAAATGATAAAAATTATTGCTGTCTTTACCTTTTTTTAAAGACATCTTTTAAATAAAAAAGAGATATCTAGTGCAATAGCTTGAGCTTTATCATTATTATTGAGAGCCTGGTATATATACACTGTGATGGTCATTAACATATCAGTAGTAGACCTAGTGAGACAGAAACCATACTGTTTATCAGAAAAAAGCCATGGGTTGTGAGATGTTGAAATACTTCAGCCTTAATAATAGCCTCAAGCACTTTGCCAAAAAAATGGTAGAATGCTGAAAGTTGATAGCTGGAGAGGTTTGAGGGTTCTTCAGTGTTCTTAAATACAGGAATCACAGAGGAGGATTTCCAGTAGGCAGGGAAGAAAGAAGCAGAGAGGTAGTAGTTGTAGAGTTTGGAGAGGACAGAGGAGAGTTCAGGAGCACATTTCTTCAGGACAATGATTGGGATTCTATCACCTCTGCTTGCCTTATGGGGGGGGGGGGTCAAGCTTTGAAATTATGTTAGAGATCAGTGAGGGGGTAATGTGAACATCACTAAGTTGAGCCTCAGTTCTAGGTGGGAAGTCTGGTGCGGGTACCCCAGGTGAAACAAATGTTGGTGGAGAATCTGCAAGCAAAGCATTCAGCCTTGTCTGCTGAAAATGTGAGGACCTCAAATTCATTAATTAAAGGCTTGCTGTTATTTAAAACATTTTTTACAGAGCCACCAGTAGTCTTTGGAGACGAACTTGCGAAATGTTATACACTGTTTCATTCTTTCAGCAAACAACAGCTTAGCATCATTTATGATCCCCTTGCACTGATTATGAGCAGAGGCAAAAAGGTGCCTATTATTGTCAGACGTGTGGCTCCAATAAAGCCAGAAGAAGTGATTCCTGTGGGCAATAGCAGCCGAGCAAGCAGGGGAGAACCAGGGGGCAAATGAGGTTTAAGTCGTAACTTCAGTCAGTTACGTGAAACACACTTGGGCGATCATGTCTCGAAAGAGACATGACTGACTGTGTAGAAGATTATCCCGCAGTAGGTTGCTATTGCTTTCTGCAGTAGACTGGTTGCCAGCCAAGGCTATAGAACCCAATCTGTCCTGTTATTTAACCCATAACTGGAAGGAAGAGATTTTTTTTTTTTTTTAATCATATCACCCCAAGCAAGGTGGTAACGCCACTGATGTGCAGGGGGCTACGTAATAGTGAAAAGATTGGAAAAGAGAAAGCCGGAAACCACATCCTAAACAGGGAACAAGGGATGAGCCTCTTAACCTGTTCAATAGACGTGGATGGAGTGTGAACCAGGTGATAGATCTATCTACTCCAATTAAAAAAAAAAAAAGAAACCAAAGTGAGAAGATTGGAAAAGAGAAAGCCGGAAACCACATCCTAAACCGGGAACAAGGGATGAGCCTTCTTAACCTGTTCAGTCGACGTGGGTGGAGTGTGAACCGGGCGATAGATCTATCTACTCCAATTAAAGTGAAAGGTATTCATGAAATATCAAAATGTTATTGCATTTTCTTGTTTATTTTTAACAATGACACTGCCATCTAGTGTCACCAATGTAAAAGAGAGAATTCTAGCTAACTCCTTTGCACGTGTGACATTAAAAGTTAAGACAAACAAAATATAAATATACCTAGTGTAAGACATATACTAAATTTCTCAATGCTGTTTTTTTTAATTTAATGTTGAATACAAAGTTGAAAATTGTTTTTTATTGGAAACTTTTGAACTCATTATCATCATCATCGTAGCTGATTTTTTGTTTGGTTTTGTTAAGTTGGAACCGAGATTAATCTTGTACAAAGCGGGTCTTGCCTGGCAAAGGATCTCAGTTTACCTCTCCACATACATCTCTCATTAGCATCAGTTAGTTCTAGGCACAATTTCTCCTTGTTCTTCAGAAAAACATCTTTCTACGTCATCATGGGTTATCCTCTTCCTCTGCTGCCTTCAGTCATCACCTCATGGACCTGTTTGATAGGCCTCTCAACATGCTCAGACCAGTGTAGTCTATGGCTACTCACTTATTATAAACACACATATATGTATGTTATAGACAATAAAGTTCTATAATCTAACTAAATATAAAATTCCGACTTTCATTAGTCTGTCTATCACACCCTCTAAAATAGCCATACATTGACCAATCAAAATCAAATTTTGGAGAGAAGTGCAAACATGTAAGAGGCTACTAAGTACAGTTGGTTTTACTAAGATGTGTAGCTTAGGACAATAAAGTTTCATTCATTTTTTTAAATTAAGTTTTGTTGTTTAATAACCAAAATACTTCTATTTTAAAAGCAATTTAACGATTAAAATAACAAATACTTATTTAGTAAAAATGCAATGGATTAATACCTTTCCCAAGGGTATTTGCGCGTAAGTGACTGCAATGAATTCAACTAGAATTCGAACTTGGCTCCCCGATTTCTCGTTCCGAGCCAATATCCACTGGACCACAATACTGGATCTAATGAAAGCATCAATGCCAGCTTTGACCCATAAGGAGACCTTGGACCCACAGTCTTCAATGGGAAGACTAAAATCTTTGTTCCAAGGAACCACACAGAAAATTGTAGAATGACTCTAGTCTGCTCTTTGGTAGCAGTAAGATATTCTGCTGGGAGGAGGGTATGTGAAAAGATATATTAATGGAAACCACAGCATGATCAGAGTTTCCAAGAGGGTAAAGTTGTATAACATGGCAAGAGTCAGGGATAGAAGTGAAACAGAGATCCAGTAGCGAGTCTGTTCAATTAGTGTTATTCAAGAAACATGTGGGGAAATCAACAATTTGCATAAGAGAGTGAGTGATTGGTGTATGGATACCAGCAACATCTCTGACAGAGTTTTCCAGCCACTTGGCATGTTGGGCATTGAAAGTTCCAAACACAAATATGTGAGCAAATACATGAGAGGAAATAGCAATATCTATATTTTTAGAGATGCTGACAAGTACAGAACAGTCAGGAGATGAATGGAAGCAGTAGAGAAAGAAAAGATAGCTGACCAAGCTTAGAAGGGGAGATGGAGACACATGTAGGAGTGATCAGAAGATTCAAGAGAAATCACTCCAGCTAGAGGGAGATGTTCAATGACATAAATACCAATTCCATGCATATGGACGTTGGAGAGGGGGAAGGTAACCAGAGATATAGAAATCAGAGGAAGGAATAGAGGGGTCGAGGTTAGTTTCACAGAGGGCTAAGATGTCAGGTGAATATAATTTGAAGGATTCGATGCTGCAAAAGTTGGTACGAATGCTACGGACATTTGAAAAAGAGATGTTAATAAGTTTTGGTGATTTATGTCTAGCTGATTTAATTTTAGTTCTTACTTTGTGTGATGTCATAATTAGTGATATTTTTTGGTAAGGAGAGGCTTAGAGTAGTAGTATCAGTCGGTCCTCAAATGCAACGTGTATCGAAAGAAAACTGGTGCAGACTGCAGCATAATGTGGCCTCAGGGTTACCCACCAGAAGCACTTGCAGAGACACCCATCCATGCGCGACATGGCACTACAAAATACCCCAATATTATTCAACTATTTATCAGAGCAGCCTCTCAAGATGCTACGCAAGAGTTCGGGATCCTAACTACCAGTTGAAAGCAGCAACCAGGAAACTCACCCCAGTATCCTCAGAATGAAGAGATGTCACCACCATCCACACACATTGCAAAAAGCTTACAACAGCACTACTATCAAGACCTGAGGAGAGGAAAGAAACCAGGAACCCCTTCAAAAACAAAAAACAAGGCATCAGCCTCTACTCCTTTCCAAAATAAAAGGCGGGTGTATGAACCAGGTGATAGTATTGTCTATCTACTCCAATTAAAAATTAGTATAAATTGGACCTCTGTCTCCCTTTTTTTATCTTTTTATTTGGCTTCTGTTTTTCTTTTTATTCTGCAATCTAAAAAGTTTTGACTCACCACAATTTGATTTTCTTGGTAAATTCTCTTAGTTTTAATCACTTTTATTTGGCTTGTGTTTCTTATTTCATTCTAAGATCTCAAAAGGTTTGACTCACCGCAATTTAATTTTCTTAGTAAAATCAATTCTTTTGATCTGATTATTTAGCATCTGTTTCTCTTTTCTTTCTAAAAGAGTTTGACTCACCACAATTGGATTTTCTTGGTAAATTTTCTTAATTTCAACCCTTTTATTTGGATTGCGTTTTTTTTTTTTTTCATCCTGTGATCTAAGAAGTCTATTGACTCACCACAATTTGATTTACTTGATAAATTCTTTTATTTTTGATCCTCTTATTTGTCTTGTATCTATCTTTGCATTCTGAGATCTAAAATGTTTGACTCACTGGACTTTAATTTTCTTGGTAAATTCCTTATTTTTTATCCTTTTTTTTAGCTTCTTTTTCTCTTTTCATTCTCAAGTCTAAAAAGATCTCACTCACCACAATTTGATTTTCTTGGTAAAAATTCTCTTGTTTTTAATCACTTTTATTTGGCTTATGTTTTTCTTTTCATTCCTTAGATGTAAAAGGGTTTGATTCACCACAATTGGATTTTCTTGGTAAATTCTCTTTATCCTTTTATTTGGCTTGGGTTTCTCTTTTCATTCTGAGACAAAAAGAAAAGTTTGACTCACCACAATTGGATTTTCTTGGTAAGTTCTCTTGTTTTGAATCCTTAATATGGCTTGTGTTTATCTTTTAATTCTGAGATCTAAAATGTTTGACTCACTGCAGTTTGATTTTCTTGGTAAAATCTCTTCTTCTGATCCTTTTATTTGGCTTGTGTTTTTCATTTCACTCTGAGATCTAAAAAGGTTTGACTCACCGCAATTTAATTTTCTTAATAATACATGTTTTCTTTTACCCTTTTATTTGGCTTGTGTTTCTTTTTTGATTTTGTGATGTAAAAAGGTTTGACTCACCACAATATGATTTTCTTGGTAAATTCTCTTACTTTTGTTCCTTTTAATTAGCTTGAGTTTCTCTTTTCATTCTGAGACCTAAAAAGGTTTGACTCACTACAATTTGGTGTTCTGGGTAAGTTCTCTTCTTTTAATCCTTTTAATTGGCTTATGTTTCTTTTTTCAATTTGAGATCTAAAAACATCTGACTCTCTACAATTTGTTTTTCTCTTACTTTTAATCTCCGATATCTATAAGTAAAACATTGCAAAAAAATAAACAGTTTAAAAAAAAAAATATTTGTTACAATATATTATTTTGTTACAAAAACAATTGTTGATTTAAGAAACGGAATTTTATTCTTGAAAAATTACCTGTAGAAATATTGAAATTAGTCAAAATACGAGCCTTGAGCATCTTTGCATTTCTGCCATTGATTAACAAGATTTTTTATTCTTCATTGATAAAAAGTTATTGGCTGGGATGCAATTAAATCTCTGAAAGCTGATTCCCCCTCTGGTTCAAACTTTAAAGTTTTATCATTTAAAAATATGCTTAACTGCTTAAGAAAATCATAATTATTGGATGAAAGAACAAAAGAATATCGAGGATGTAGTAAACTCTTGTATCCCAAGTTGGTGAGCTTTTGCAATGTCATTCTTGCGACATGTGGACATGCGTTATTGTGGAGCAAAATTGGAACACCAATTCAGGTCTCAATTTTTGCAGTTGTGCATGCTTTTCAGCAAGTTGATTGCAGTAAAGCTTTGCATTAATACTCTGATTGGCCTCCAGAAAGCTGTAGTGGATGTCACCATAAACTTTTGCTGATGCAACTTTGGCTTTGGGAAATGTTTGGGAGACTCATCACAATCAAGCTATTGACCTGATCATTTATGGTTATAATAAAGTATCTACTTTTCATCACAAACTACTATTTGGACAAGAAAGGAATCATTAGTGTTATGCAGAAAGAGCATCAATCACACTTCAAAACAGCTAAATTTTTTATTTTCATTGAGATTACGAGGAAACCTTTTACCAAGCATTTTCACCTTGCCAATACTCTGTAAATGGTGCAAGATGGTTGTAGTGCTGACGTCAAGCATCTGAGACATTTCTCTGACACTTGTACATGGGTTTTGCTCAACAACTGCTTTCAATTTTTCATTGTCAAGACTGCATGACTCTTCTTTTTTCTTCATCTTCAAGGCTTTCATCACACAATTTCTGGAATCACCTTCATGCTGCCTGAACACTTGTGAACCCATCTCACCAATGTTTTGTTGGTATTGGCAGAAGTTTAGGAGGCACTGTTCCCAAGTTTGAACTCATGCAAGAAAAGTAAAGATCATATTTTGTCATGTTCATATTTAAGGACTTATATGCTTCAAGAATATTTATGTTGAAAAATAACTTTAAAATTACTAAAGAGCACACATTAATTATTATGTTTTCCAAAATTCACATAATATATACTGTGAATACTATGTTAAAATTGGCTTTTCACAATACAACACTTTGAGCAGCCATTATTTTTGTAACAATGCATTCTTTTTTATGCAATGATCAGTTAAGAAGTTTATTGACATTTAAGTTGATATTTTTTTCATATTTTCAAATAATGCAGTTTGTTATGATTTTTTTTTTGTTCACAGTTGATGGCTGGAGCTGAAAGTTTATCAAAGGAAGGGATCTCAATATTGTACACAGAAACAGAAATCTTTGATCCAATGTTAAATATGACATTACATAATCAAGAGGGAGAATATAACTAGGTATTATAAATATGATATTCAAGAAATATATAATTTATATAAACTTTATTGTGAGGAAACAATATTTCTGGGAATTACATTAGTCTGCAGTTTTAGAGAAATTACAACTGAGTAAATACATAAAAATCTTTTTCATGTTTTCAGATTCTGGAAACAGAAAGACTGTTTTAAAATAAAGTTGGAAACTTGAAATGGAGGGAAAACTACATTTGTTGTAATTTGTTTAGATCTACATCTTCAAGCAATTTATATTCATAAATAGAATATATATATATTCTTACAAGTTGTGTAAACATGGAAGAGTCTCCATTTAAAACATGCACACACACAGTATGTATTTACAATGTCTGTATTCATCTTCAAGGAATTTAAATTTAAAGACACACTAAAGTTAAATTTTCTTCTGAAGTGTGCAGATCTGAACTTTTCAATTAGACTATATCTGAAAAAACATCTTCAAGTAAACATTGGTAAGAAACAATATTAAAAATTGGCTCAAAGTTATCAAAGAATTTGAACTCTTTAAAAATTTTTCATGTTGGAACAGAGCCACTTGCAAATTAACACTAGAAGAAATGACATTGTGAAAGGTGTGGCTTAGCATTAAAATCACATGCAAGCATATAAAAGAAAACCACTTTTATCAGAGTTCAGCCATAAAAACACACATGGAAAAAGACATTGGAGAGAAGTTTTATTCATGTAAAATATGTGGATCAACATTTTCACAGAGATCAAGTTTAAAAATGCACATGCGAACACACACTGGAGAGAAACCATATTCATGTAAAGTATGTGAATCATCCTTTTCACAGAGTTCAGATTTAAAAATACACATCCGAATACACACCGGAGAGAAACCATATGTGTGTAAAGTATGTGGATTGGCATTTTCACAGAGTTCAAATTTAAAATTGCACATGAGGACACACACTGGAGAGAAACCGTATTTGTGTAAAGTATGTGGATTGGCATTCTCACAGAGTTCAAATTTAAAAATGCACATGAGGACACACACTGGGGAGAAACCATATTTCTGTAAAGTATGTGGTTCAACATTTTCACTGGGTTCATCTTTAAAAACACATACACGAACACACACTGGAGAGAAGCCATTTCCTTGTAAAGTGTGTGGATCAGCATTTACCCACAGTTCAAATTTAAAAAAACATTTACGAACACACACTGGAGACAAAAAAAATAAATTAAGTTTGTGAATCAGGACTTTTAGTGTTTTTATATTTGAAAATATTTCTTACAGCATGTGATTCCACATTTTCACAATTTAGATTTTGAAAAACTATGAGAAAATGATATCCCTCTGAAGTGTGTAAATTTACTATTTTATGGAAGTCTTCATTGAAATCCCATATGCTAAACAGCTTCCCTAAACACTATATTTAGAACACCATTTTGTTAAGTTGTTATGAAAATATGCATTCAGAATTATATGTTAACATGAAAATTTACCTTGCTACCGATAGTTTCATTCAGTCAGTCAGTCAGTCAGTCAGTCAGATGTGCATTGTGGTGCAGTGGATGTCTAAACAGAATGACAAATCGGGGTGTCGAGTTCGAATTTCAGTTGAATTCTTTGCATTCACTTATGCACAAATACCCTTGAGAAAGGTATTAATCCATCTCTTCCCTCCAGTTATGGGTTAAATAATAAGACAGATTGGGTTCTATAGCCTTGGCTGGCAACCAATCTACCATAGAAAGTTTACGGTCATATCACGTTGAATACACCAGTTCTCATTTGATCACTGAAGTTAAGCAATATTGAGCCTGGTCAGTACTTAGATGGATGACAGCTTGAGAATACTAGGTGCTGTAAGCATTTCTTGATGAATGTGCGTTGTGGTGCAGTGGATATCAGCTAGGAAAGAGAAATTGGGGAGCCAAGTTTGAATTCCATTTGAATGTCCTGCATTCACTTATGTGCTAATACCCTTGAGAAAGGTATTAATTCGTCCCTTCCATCCAGTTATGGGTTAAATAACAGGACAGATTGGGTTCTATAGCCTTGGCTGGCAACCAATCTACTGCGGCAGATGCTGGCAACCTGTTGCGTGATAATTAAAATGCCTGAGGTCTATACAGAGTAGGACTTAGGAACCTGCCCTTAAACAAATCCCAACAAATCTTTCTCCATCTCTTGGGAGGAAGCCGGCTCAACCCAACCAGAGTGAATGCCATACAGATATATGTACAGATACTGTGGGATAATCTTCTGCCCAGTCAGTCATGTCTCTTTTGAGACATGATCACCCAAAGCGTGTATCATGTATGGCACTTAACTGACTGATAGTTTGAGAATATAGGCCTTAACTATGCACAAATGAAAAATTATTATAACAAATGATTTTATTTTTTCATGAAATTTGTATTCATACTTGTAAAATATTGCTTCAATCATAATATAGTTCCTTATACAGGATATATGCAGCCATATTAACTTTAAACATTTTTCACAAGTTGGGAATATTTTTCAGAAAAAATGTTTTAAGAAATGATTTCAAAAAGTGAAATGTACATATTCTATTATTGGTCAAATATTTGCATTTTCTTTTAAAACAATAAATAACTTTACCAATTTAACAAGTATTAAACTATTTGATATTTTTTCTGTAGTACATACATTTTTAAGACTATAAATATATATAATTTCTAAGTGCTTTTACATGCATTTAGAATGATTTCACATCTCAGAGTGGAAAATTTCACTGGAAAGAAAGCAACTTTTTTAAAGTGTATGGATCATTATTTCATTTCTTTTAAATCATTTCAACCCAAGCAAAGCAATAAAGCTACTAAAATGCAGGGGGTTATTGAGTGCTATTATTAAAGAGAGAAAACAATAAAAGAACAGGAAAAGACAGAAGATAATTATTGACATTGCATTTCAATTTTTGAAAATCTAAGTGAAAAGCAAGAAACTGGAAGAGGGTCCTACAAGCAAAGAGTGTGAAAGAAGAAACTATTAGCATAGAACTTCTACTCATTTGAACTGTAAAATGATGAGATCTTTCCACCCATTTGTTACTGGACTTAAATTAATAAAGTCTAGTTACCAGAGAGGAAAGTTCATCAGAACAATTACCATGAAAGCGTTTATAGAAAAGGCATAGGAAATCTTATTTATGGCAGTGGGAAAGTGACTAGCTGAGATGTCAGGTCAAGATCAAAACATTGCAGAGTCTTTGGATTTTATCTATAATCTCTAAATACTCAGCAGAAGCACCAGACCAGAGGTGGCAGCAATATTAAAGGCATGGATAAATAGCAGACTTATAGATTCTGGTGAGAAAAATTGTCTTAGCACAAACCAACTTTCCTAGCAGCAGACATAGCAATTGATTCAATATAAAAATAATATAATAATATGATATAAAAAATGTCTAGAGTGACACAGTGTACCAGCTTTCCTAACAGCAGATGTAGTAATTGGTTCAATATAAAATAATATATAATAATATAAAAAAATTCTCAACAGTGACACAGTGAAGCAACTTTTCTAGCAATAGATGTAGCAATTGATCAATATAATCTTTCTATTTCATGTCAGCAGAAATCATTAGCCAATAAATCACTGTTTTGGAGGTTAGCAATATTTGTATTTTTATATCTTCCTATCAAGTAATTCAAAAAAGGTATGAATAATAATTTTTGATGAAATTTGTATTCTTACTTGTAAAATATTGCTTCAAGAATTTTATTGTTTCTTGAATAAGATATATACCGTCACATTCACCTGGAACAATTTTGGGTAGTGAATATTTTTCAGAAAAAATATTTTAATAAATGGTTTAAAATGTAAAGTATACCTACTCTGAAATTTCCCAAATATTTGCATTTTCATTTTGTCTCTACTAATTTAGCAAGAATGAAATCCTTTTTTCTTGAGGCGTATTATTTTAAGCATGCTTCTGTAGAAGACAATAAATTAGATTACAATATATAACTGCTAAGTGCCTTTACTTGCATTTTGAAAGATTTCTCATTTTAAATGGGAAAATTTCACTAGAAAGAAATTGCATTTTGTGAAGTGTGTCATTATTTTCAGTTTTTTTTAATCATTTTACACTAAACAAGGGAATAAAGCCATTAATACGCATAGAGGTTAGTAAGTATGAGAGAATATAAGAAACAAAATATATTATTAAGAAACGTGAACAGTAAAAGAACAGGAATTAAGAAAACAGAAGATAATGATTCACTTAGCATTTAAATTTTTAAAGATGAAATTTGACTGGAAAGCAAGAAGCCGGAAGAAAGTTCCACAAGTGAGAAGTGTGAGAGAAGAAAATGATGAGGATCTTGCTGCCAATTTACTATCATATTAAATTCATATAATTTCATCTTAGTATGGAAGAAAGATCATCAGAACAACTACAATGAAAGTATTTATAGAAAAGCACAAGGAAGGCATGTTATGGTGGTGCAGAAAGTGCCATTTCAAGATCAATTACATTGCAGATTCTTTGGATTTTATCAAGAATCTCTATATAGCAGGAGAAAAAAACAAGATGAGACAGCAATATTAATTGCATTGATGGATAGTAGACTTATAAACATGTAAGATAGATTGTGACAACAATTGTCTAGCATGACACAGTGAACTAACTTTCCTAGCAGATGACCTAGCAAATGATTCAATATAATCTTTCTATTTAATTTTAGAAAATGTTAGCATGAGAAGGCACAATGAGTTACTCTCCTTAAAAAGCATATATGAACACACACTAATGAAAATTTAATTTCCTAAATATTTTGTGAATTTGTATATTATGAAATTATAATACTGGGATCTCCAGGGATTGATCAAACAAAAAGGGAAAAAAAGGAAAGGGAAAAAAAGGAAGGGGATGATAATTGATGAAATTTGCAAGAAGACATATTGAAAAGTTGAAAAAATAATTAAAAAGGAAATATATTAAAAAAAATCATGTCAAAGTAGTAAGTGAAGTTTTGAGTGGTTCCAAGAAGAATTGAACCCAAATTTAATTAAATGGAATTCAGTAAGATTGAGCAAAATGAAGACCACACATCTTTACTCACTTGCCACCAACAAAAAGAAAGAGCATTAACGTATCCTCAAGGAGGTCAAATAAAAAAAGATGTTGAAGATCTGGAATAAATCAGGAAAACCTTGAATTGGCCAATCAGAAGAAAAGATAGAGATTAGCTTGACAGATTAGTTTATTTTAAATTCTGTGATATTTGTTTAAAAATTTAATATCTGATATTCATTCTGATTTCTTTGGATACAACTGATAAAGAAACATTAATTACTATTTTGGAGTGACTGTCAGCAAAAATGCTATGTGGCTTTGTTGACAAAGAAAATGCATAGACAGATGAATGATAAACTTGTTTTTATCACTAAAGAGATTTGGAATATTTTTCTTTCATTTTTTTTTCCCACCCATGACAATTCTTGAGATTTGCTGGCTAGGGATGGGGGGTGAATGGATGGGCTTTGAACAAGTCCCTGGCATTTGAAAATCACAGCACGAGACAAGCCAGTGGAGATTAATGACTGAAAATCCCTTTTGCCTACATATTCTGAAAGTTTGGATTCATCACAGGATGGTGTATTAGCCCTTGGAGTAGGCTGAGAGTTAGTTGCTGAGAAAGTAAGAGAAGAAGAGAGAGAGATTTGCACCACCAATATGGAGTAATGGTGCGAGATGAGACATGAAGAGAGTTGCAGTTAAGGGGTGACTTGATTCCTCTAACTTTTTTTTTTTAATCATATCACCCTGAGCAAGGCGGTAACACCACTGATGTGCAGGGGGCTATGTAAGAGTGAAAAGATTGGAAAAGAGAAAGCCGGAAACCACATCTTAAACAGGGAACAAGGGATGAGCCTCTACACCTGTTCAATAGACATGGGTGGAGTGTGAACTGGGCGATAGTTTAGTCTATCCTCCAATTGAAAAAAAAAATAAGAAAAAGAGAAAAGATTGGAAAAGAGAAAGCTGGAAACCACATCCTAAACAGGGAACAAGAAATGAGCCTCTACACCTGTTCAATAGACGTGGGCCAACTACTCTCAAAAGGGGAACAGAAAACTCCTTAATTTGGGAAACCACTCGAGTGAATAAATTTTGAGAATGTTGAATTTTAGAAAAAAGTTGATGCTAAAATTGAAAGACAACCAAACCAGAACACTGGTCAATTCCATGGCTGCCAGATGCAGAACTTCATATAAATTGAAGGTTTAGACATCTTAGAGAATTCTCACATTACTGGAATCCACATCATTTGCTGAGACCTGACCAAGACTTTGTACCTGCTCTGAAGACCAGAACTTAGAAATTAAATTATTACTAGTTGCAAACTTCAGAAGAGGATCCCAGTGTCATTTGATGTAATAGTAAGTGGAAATGGTTAAAACCACTATATATAAACTAAATCGTAACATTTTTAACACAAAGTTTATTCTTTATTCCAAAGAATTCTTTTTTTTGTGCATTTCTTCACCATCAACTTTTCTTTCCCTTCAGTTTACAAATTTCCTCAACCTCTGAGATCAAAAAATAACATGGCAGAGTGGTAAAAAATCCTGATGGAGATTAAACATCAGCTAGATTTAGTGGAACCATGTTCATCAACACAAAACCAGTGACCAACCAGCAGCCTGTTAAGGAGTGAGGATTCACTAGATGGTAACCATGGTAGCTCCTAGAAACTTGAAGACTAACCTGAGGATGCAGAGTTACATTTTTTTTGCCATTGACTATGATTGATGCAGGGCTACAGAATCATCATTGAAATCCGCTCTACAAAAAGACACTCCACTAACAAACAATTTTTTGGGATATACTGTTTTTCATGCAAATTTATAAAACAGCACTGAAAAGGACTACGTGTTACCATTTAAACAAAATCATAATTACTTTGCACTCACTCATACTATTGCTGAAATATTCAGTCAGTTAAGTGCCAGACATGATCGCCCAAAGTGTGTATCATGTATGGCACTTAACTAACTGAATATTTTCAACAATGATACACGCTTTGGGCGATCATATCTTGAAAGATATATGACTGACTGGGCGGAAGATCATCCCGTAGTAGGTTGCCATTACTTTCTGCAGTAGACTGGTTGCCAGCCAAAGCTATAGAACCCAATCTGTACTATTATTTAACCTATAACTGGAGGGACGAGATGGATTAATACTTTTCCCAAGGGTATTTGTGCGTTTTTTAAGGATAAAAAAAAATAACATTGAGACATCAAAGAAATATGAAACACAGCAAAAAAAAATATTCTACATATTTAACTTGATTTTATGCTTATTACCAAATATGATAATCCTGTCAAGATTTTGAATATCATGCTCGGGAGGGACTACTTTGAAGTGATAGTAGCTTGCTTTTGGTGTGAGCAAATTCAGTGGTTCATTTCCATCACTGGAATATATCATCTAGTGAATTTTGTTTGTTATTGTTGTGGAATGGCAAAATCTTTTAAAGGATCAGAAGGGATTTTTTATATGAAGGCTTGAAGGTGTTCAAACATTCCACAGACAATAAAAATATGCAAGAACTAATGGCAAGGAA
Source organism: Ascarosepion bandense (assembly GCA_037127315.1). Classification (NCBI taxonomy): domain Eukaryota; kingdom Metazoa; phylum Mollusca; class Cephalopoda; order Sepiida; family Sepiidae; genus Ascarosepion; species Ascarosepion bandense. The sequence continues at coordinate 4,497,766 of JBBBDQ010000328.1, read as the reverse complement.
TAAATGAAATAATCACAAAAAAAACACAGTTTGAAATAAACAATAACATAAATTTATATACACAATTACAAATTTTGTAAGGAAGTGAAAAAAATATCGAAAGTGATGTGATAGATATATATTGTTTGTGGGTTGATGAAAAGTCAATAGTTTGTGTTAGGCCAACAGAATTAAAGTTCGTGGAGTAAAATTAAGAGTTCTGTATAGCGACAATTTATGAAAACCATAAATGACAGAAATGTGTGTGTGTGTGTGTGTGTGTGTGTGTGTGTCTGTAATTGTGAGTACAAGTTGTATACTTTGGATTGTAAAGTAATGTAGAAATGTAGTTGACAGCAATTATCAACTGTAATAAGATTACTTTAGTAGTTGTTGATTTACCAAACTACTGTCGATTCGATATGTGTTTTTGGAGAACTGTTTTTGCCTCATAGCTGGTAGTGAGTTCAGAATGGTCGCCATGTTTAGCGACAGAGATTTGTGAGGCAACTGGAACTAACTCATCAGAGTCAAACTCCTGCTTATATAGCTGGTCTAATCTCCACGTTTGTTAGAGTCGTTTTGGCGGGGGCACTGTATTAAACAATGTGGTTGATCAGTGTATACAAATGAAGAACTTGATTGGTTGAAGTTGTTAATGGATTGGTCTACTAATGAATGAAGGTAAAATTGATATATGGGTGATCCTACATTATGTAACTGAGAAAAAATAACAGGCTCTGTTGATCTAGATGGGATCTTGATTGTACTGTTTCTATAGCATTGGGTGATCTTGCTGAAAAAGGTGTAAATGTGCCAACAAAAAAACAATGCTGTTGAAAATTTATCAACAACTTAAAGATGAAGTATAAAAATTATACAAAAAGCTATGGAGCTCTTTTATTGCAATCACTCTCTTTTGTACACCTGAGGCACTGAGAGATGTCTATCTGTTAAGTTATGGTGATGTTACTAACATCTATTTTCTCTAATGCCCAATGTAGAGCATGGTAGTATAATGTTTGGCATTTCTAGATAACACCCTTAAGCTCTATTCTGCTGATTCCTGTGTAGACATATGTGGTGATACCGAGCAAAGCGAGGGACCGGATGTTTACCCTCAGAGATCCAGAAAGCAAATGACCAAAACTGGTCTTTGCACACCCAGCATATGTTCTGGCAGAAAACCAAAAATTAATAAATATCAAATTCCTTTTCGTGAGCATACGTGAATTTTATTTATCACCCAATGGGAAGCCCAGAATTAAAAATGGGTGTGAATTCCCAAATGACTTGCTGGGACCCACAAAGACGAAATAAAAAGCCGAAACAAAAAGCATCGCCAGTTAAGAAAATATGAGCATAATTAGCACGTCCCTTGACCTCGTCAAGCGATCATATTATGCTCACCTCCCCTTTCTCTCTCATCATCTTCTTCTTCACTGTCCCCTGAGCTACTTACCGGATCTATGATCTACAGAGCGGAGACATCAAAGACATTCCTAACTGACAAACACTCCCACATACATATGCACAAACTCTCTTTTCAGCACTTACTGCTATAAACATTTTAACGTCCTTTGAACCCATCCAAAAGACATTACTTTATTTGTAAAAAAAAAACCTTAATTGATATATGTGTATATATAAAATGTTATTTCTATACTCAATTTGATTTTCTTGTTTATACCCGCCTTAGAGTGGGCTATCTACTAACGAGGCCAAATTCAGTTAATCTGTTTTAACATACAACTACGTTTCACTAGAACGGTTAACCCACTATACATACTCTGTTTATATAGACATCTGTCTGGGAATAGATATGATTAATTAGCTTATCAAACAAAGAATCTTCTGTTATTTAAACCTAGATAGCTGTCTATGAAGTGCTTTTCAATTTTAACCTTTTTAAATTTCCAAAGTTTGCATTGAGTCAATATAAATACACCAGACAGGTTGCTAAAAGAACATGCCCTACAGCAACTGAAAATCTTGTAGACATTTGACAAATTCATTAGTTGTTTCTTTCTGCACTAGACTGATTGCTAATCAAGGTTATATAAACCCAATTTGTTCTGCTATTCAACCCAGAGCGAGAGGAAGAAGAAATGGATTCATATTTTTCCCAAGGGTATTTGAACATAAGTGAATGCAATGAATTCAACTGGAATTTGAACTTGGCTCTTTGATTTCTCATTTCTGGAGAACAATTATGTTGTAAATATAAGCACTCAGTTGGGGAGCAATCTGAGACCAGAATAATCCACCTTGAGAAAGAGAGCTATTTATGATGCCCTGGAGCATCTCATTGTGCTCAAGTGGGATAGTCCATTACTTGGGCTGTGATTGGCTGCTGGTAAATGAGTGGAAGCATTTCTGTATAAATACTAGCTTGATTCCAGTCATAGTTTGCAGGGTTTGCCTTGAAGCAGTCGTCTTCGGATGACTGCTCTGTAACCCTATAACACTGTCAGCTCTCTGCTTCCGAGCAGAGAGCACAAACCCAGTCGTGGTTCCGCCGAAGGGTGACAGAACCACGACTCGGTAAAAATAGACAGACATATTTTTGGCCCGGCTATATGGCTGGGAATTCCCACATTAAAATGACCATGTGTCACATCCGGGCTTGCGTGGGAAGCCCTAGGTAAATACAGCAGGGTTTGCCTTGAAGCAGTCGTCTTCGGATGACTGCTCTGTAAGCCCTATAACACTGTCAAGCTCTCTGCTTCCGAGCAGAGCACAAACCCAGTCGTGGTTCCGCCGAAGGGTAGAACCACGACTCGGTAAATAGACAGACATATTTTTGGCTTCGGCTATATGGCTGGGAATTCCCACATTAAAATGACCATGTGTCACATCCGGGCTTGTGGGAAGCCTAGTAAATACAGCAGAGTTTGCATTGGAGCCGTCGTCTTCGGATGACTGCTCTGTAACTCTATGTGCACCTGTCAGCTCTCTGCTTCCGAGCAGAAGCCTGAAACCAGTCGTGGTTCCGCCGAAGGGTAGAACCACGACTCGGCGTCCAGCAGAACAGACATATTTTGGCGGCTATATGGCTGGGAATTCCCACATTAAAATGACCATGTGTCACATCCGGGCTTGCGTGGGAAGCCTAGTAAATACAGCAGAGTTTGCATTGGAGCAGTCGTCTTCGGATGACTGTCTGTAACTCTATAACACTGTCAGCTCTCTGCTTCCGAGCAGAGGCACAAACCCAGTCGTGGTTCCGCCGAAGGGTAGAACCACGACTCGGTAAATAGACAGACATATTTTGGCCCGGCTATATGGCTGGGAATTCCCACATTAAAATGACCATGTGTCACATCCGGGCTTGCGTGGGAAGCCTAGTAAATACAGCAAATTTTGCATTGGAGCAGTCGTCTTCGGATGACTGCTCTGTAACTCTATAACACTGTCAGCTCTCTGCTTCCGAGCAGGGGAAACTCGCTCTAGTCGTGGTTCCGCCGAAGGGTAGAACCACGACTCGGTAAAATAGACAGACATATTTTTGGCCCGGCTATGTAGCTGGGAATTCCCACATTAAAATGACCATGTGTCACATCCGGGCTTGCGTGGGAAGCCTAGTAAATACAGCAGAGTTTGCATTGGAGCAGTCGTCTTGGGATGCCGGCACTCAGCAGCTCTATAACACTGTCAGCTCTGCTTCCGGGAGCAGAAGCACAAACCCGATCGTGGTTCCGCCGAAGGGTAGGAGCCACGACTCGGTAAAAAATGAACGAACCTCCTTTGGCTTCGGCTATATGGCTGAGGAATTCCCATTAAAATGACCATGTGTCACATCCGGGCTTGCGTGGGAAGCCTAGTAAATACAGCAGAGTTTGCATTGGAGCAGTCGTCTTCGGATGACTGCTCTGTAACTCTATAACACTGTCAGCTCTCTGCTTCCGAGCAGAGAGCACAAACCCAGTCGTGGTTCCGCCGAAGGGTAGAACCACGACTCGGCAAAATAGACAGACATATTTTTGGCCCGGCTATGTAGCTGGGAATTCCCACATTAAAATGACCATGTGTCACATCCGGCCTTGCGTGGGAGGGCTAGTAAATACAGCAGAGTTTGCATTGGAGCAGTCGTCTTCGGATGACTGCTCTGTAACTCTATAACACTGTCAGCTCTCTGCTTCAGGCAGAGGCACAAACCCAGTCGTGGTTCCGCCGAAGGAGTGGGGCCACGACTCGGTGCGCTCTGACAGACATATTTTTGGCCCGGCTATATGGCTGGGAATTCCCACATTAAAATGACCATGTGTCACATCCCGGGCTTGCGTGGGAAGCCTAGTAAATACAGCAAGTTTGCATTGGAGCAGTGATGCGGATGGCTGCTCTGTAACTCCTATAACACTGTCAGCTCTCTGCTTCCGAGCAGGCGCACAAACCCAGTCGTGGTTCCGCCGGAAAGACAGAACCACGACTCGGTATTAAAAATAGACAGACATATTTTTGGCCCGGCTATATGGCTGGGAATTCCCACATTAAAATGACCATGTGTCACATCCCGGGCTTGCGTGGGAAGCCTAGTAAATACAGCAGAGTTTGCATTGGAGCAGTAGTCTTGGATGACTGCTCTGCTGGCTCTATAACACTGTCAGCTCTCTGCTTCCGAGCAGAGAGCACAAACAATCGTGGTTCCGCCGAAGGGTAAGAACCACGACTCGGTAAAAATAGACAGACATATTTTTGGCCCGGCTATATGGCTGGGAATTCCACACATTAAAATGACCATGTGTCACATCCGGCCTTGCGTGGGAGGGCTAGTAAATACAGCAGGTTTGCATTGGAGCAGTCGTCTTCGGATGACTGCTCTGTAACTCTATAGCACTGTCAGCTTTCTGCTTCAGGGCGAGAGAGCACAAACCCAGTCGTGGTTCCGCCGAAGGAGTGGAGACACGACCGGTAAATAGACAGACATATTTTTGGCCCGGCTATATGGCTGGGAATTCCACATTAAAATGACCATGTGTCACATCCGGGCTTGCGTGGGAAGCCTAGTAAATACAGCAGAGTTTGCATTGGAGCAGTCGTCTTGGGATGACTGTCTGCTTCTCTCCTCAGCTCTCTGCTTCTGAGCAGAGAGCACCATTGATCGTGGTTCCGCCGAAGGGTAGAACCACGACTCGGTAAAATAGGAACGAAGACATATTTTTTGGCCCGGCTATATGGCTGGGAATTCCCAAGATAAAATGACCATGTGTCACATCCAGACTTAGTGGGGAAGCCTAGTAAATACAGCAGAGTTTGCATTGGAGCAGTGATCTTGGATGACTGCTCTGTAACCTCTCATAACACTGTCAGCTCTCTGCTTCCGAGCAGAGAGCACAAACACCAGTCGTATGGTTCCGCCGAAGGGTAGAACCACAACTCGGTAAAAATAGACAGACATATTTTTGGCCCGGCTATATGGCTGGGAATTCCCACATTAAAATGACCATGTGTCACATCCGGGCTTGCGTGGGAAGCCTAGTAAATACAGCAGAGTTTGCATTGGAGCAGTCGTCTTCGGATGACTGCTCTGTAACTCTATAACACTGTCAGCTCTCTGCTTCCGAGCAGAGAGCACAAACCCAGTCGTGGTTCCGCCGAAGGGTAGAACCACGACTCGGTAAAAATAGACAGACATATTTTTGGCCCGGCTATATGGCTGGGAATTCCCACATTAAAATGACCATGTGTCACATCCGGGCTTGCGTGGGAAGCCTAGTAAATACAGCAGAGTTTGCATTGGAGCAGTCGTCTTCGGATGACTGCTCTGTAACTCTATAACACTGTCAGCTCTCTGCTTCCGAGCAGAGAGCACAAACCCAGTCGTGGTTCCGCCGAAGGGTAGAACCACGACTCGGTAAAAATAGACAGACATATTTTTGGCCCAGCTATATGGCCGGGAATTCCCACATTAAAATGACCATGTGTCACATCCGGGCTTGCGTGGGAAGCCTAGTAAATACAGCAGAGTTTGCATTGGAGCAGTCGTCTTAGGATGGCTGCTCTGCAACTCTATAACACTGTCAGCTCTCTGCTTCTGAGCAGAGAGCACAAACCCAGTCGTGGTTCCGCCGAAGGGTAGAACCACGACTCGGTAAAAATAGACAGACATATTTTTGGCCCGGCTATATGGCCGGGAATTCCCACATTAAAATGACCATGTGTCACATCCGGGCTTGCGTGGGAAGCCTAGTAAATACAGCAGTGTTTGTATTGGAGCAGTCATCTTTGGATGACTGCTCTGTAACTCTATAACACTGTCAGCTCTCTGCTTCCGAGCAGAGAGCACAAACCCAGTCGTGGTTCCGCCGAAGGGTAGAACCACGACTTGGTAAAAATAGACAGACATATTTTTGGCCCGGCTATATGGCTGGGAATTCCCACATTAAAATGACCATGTGTCACATCCGGGCTTGCGTGGGAAGCCTAGTAAATACAGCAGAGTTTGCATTGGAGCAGTCGTCTTCGGATGACTGCTCTGTAACTCTATAACACTGTCAGCTCTCTGCTTCCGAGCAGAGAGCACAAACCCAGTCGTGGTTCCGCCGAAGGGTAGAACCACGACTCGGTAAAAATAGACAGACATATTTTTGGCCCGGCTATATGGCTGGGAATTCCCACATTAAAATGACCATGTGTCACATCCGGGCTTGCGTGGGAAGCCTAGTAAATACAGCAGAGTTTGCATTGGAGCAGTCGTCTTCGGATGACTGCTCTGTAACTCTATAACACTGTCAGCTCTCTGCTTCCGAGCAGAGAGCACAAACCCAGTCGTGGTTCCGCCGAAGGGTAGAACCACGACTCAGTAAAAATAGACAGACATATTTTTGGCCCGGCTATATGGCTGGGAATTCCCACATTAAAATGACCATGTGTCACATCCGGGCTTGCGTGGGAAGCCTAGTAAATACAGCAGAGTTTGCATTGGAGCAGTCGTCTTCGGATGACTGCTCTGTAACTCTATAACACTGTCAGCTCTCTGCTTCCGAGCAGAGAGCACAAACCCAGTCGTGGTTCCGCCGAAGGGTAGAACCACGACTCGGTAAAAATAGACAGACATATTTTTGGCCTGGCTATATGGCCGGGAATTCCCACATTAAAATGACCATGTGTCACATCCGGGCTTGCGTGGGAAGCCTAGTAAATACAGCAGAGTTTGCATTGGAGCAGTCGTCTTAGGATGGCTGCTCTGCAACTCTATAACACTGTCAGCTCTCTGCTTCTGAGCAGAGAGCACAAACCCAGTCGTGGTTCCGCCGAAGGGTAGAACCACGACTCGGTAAAAATAGACAGACATATTTTTGGCCCGGCTATATGGCCGGGAATTCCCACATTAAAATGACCATGTGTCACATCCGGGCTTGCGTGGGAAGCCTAGTAAATACAGCAGTGTTTGTATTGGAGCAGTCATCTTCGGATGACTGCTCTGTAACTCTATAACACTGTCAGCTCTCTGCTTCCGAGCAGAGAGCACAAACCCAGTCGTGGTTCCGCCGAAGGGTAGAACCACGACTCGGTAAAAATAGACAGACATATTTTTGGCCCGGCTATATGGCTGGGAATTCCCACATTAAAATGACCATGTGTCACATCCGGCCTTGCGTGGGAAGCCTAGTAAATACAGCAGTGTTTGTATTGGAGCAGTCATCTTCGGATGACTGCTCTGTAACTCTATAACACTGTCAGCTCTCTGCTTCCAAGCAGAGAGCACAAACCCTGTCGTGGTTCCGCCGAAGGGTAGAACCACGACTCGGTAAAAATAGACAGACATATTTTTGGCCCGGCTATATGGCTGGGAATTCCCACATTAAAATGACCATGTGTCACATCCGGCCTTGCGTGGGAAGGCTAGTAAATACAGCAGTGTTTGTATTGAAGCAGTCGTCTTAGGATGACTGCTCTATAACACTGTCAGCTCTCTGCCTCCGAGAAGAGAGCACAAACCCAGTCGTGGTTCCGCCAAAGGGTAGAACCACGACTCGGTAAAAATAGACAGACATATTTTTGGCCCGGCTATATGGCCGGGAATTCCCACATTAAAATGACCATGTGTCACATCCGGCCTTGTGTGGGAAGGCTAGTAAATACAGCAGTGTTTGTATTGAAGCAGTTGTCTTAGGATGACTGCTCTATAACACTGTCAGCTCTCTGCCTCCGAGAAGAGAGCACAAACCCAGTCGTGGTTCCGCCAAAGGGTAGAACCACGACTCGGTAAAAATAGACAGACATATTTTTGGCCCGGCTATATGGCCGGGAATACCCACATTAAAATGACCATGTGTCACATCCGGCCTTGTGTGGGAAGGCTAGTAAATACAGCAGGGTTTGTATTGAGTTACAACCTGCTTTATTTTTGTCTGCCAGCTGGACGCTAGCTGAGACCCTTACATCAGTAAGTGTTGTTATTCTATTGTTATTCTACAATTTCGAGCTGATCAAACTCTTCCAGGGCTCTCCTAGTAAGTATTCTATGGGTTTATGTTAATATTTTAAACCAAACTTTTTTTAATCAGACTCTAATCCAATTAAACACTCTACCATATTTTCTCCTGATATCTCTGCTCTTTCACTCATAATTATTAAGTCTCTCAATACCTAAAATTACTAACCACTTTCCAGGCATTAGTATGACTCAACCAGGACCACTGCCCTGTTATACATTCAATTAGTAAAAGTTCATTTTTTATAGACTAGCAGGATAGCCCAGCGTTGCTCGGGTGTAATGAAAGCTTTAAAACTAATCCATGGTCCTGGAGCTCAGACTCTTTGGACATTGGCACAAAAAGACTAAAAAGCAATAGTTGTTTCCAGTTAAAGCAAAACTGTAGGCTGAAAGAAAAATGAATGGATGTAAGTCAAATTTTGATTTGCTGGTATCGATATCAAATTTTCTGCACTATTGTAAGAACTGCAACCTTGAAACTTTTGAATATCGTTTCTTATGTCTTTGTCTATGAGTGTATTAAATTTGATTAAAATTGGACCACTTCTTCTATAACCCGATTTTTTCAATTATCGATTTTCGATATTAGAGGTACCTCAACACAAAACCTAGCTAAGAACACTCGCAGACGCTTATGGTACAACTGTGTAAATTTTCAAGAAAATCGGTTCAGCTGTTTTGGAGTCTATAGGTAATGGACACACACACACACGCAGACAAAGTTCCATTTATAAATAAGTTTAGATTATTATGAATATTTGTCAGAAAACAAACACCTCAGCAAATACAAATTTATGAAATTTTACTTTGTTAACATATCTGCCAATGTTTTCTTTTCATACACAGATTGTCTCATGCAGTTTTAATTTATCTTCTATAAACGCAGACCAAATACGAAGCAACATATATAAATCTGCTGGCTCTATATTTTGATGATTGATTCAGTTTTACAGCTTAGCAACCCTTTGCATGTTATTTAATGCCAGAAAATATTTTAGATTGTCAGAATTATTTTTAAAGATAATAATGATTTTGTGATACAAGTTTATTAATTAACCCATAGGTAGGAGCAAGAACAGATAGATTTATACTAATCAGAACTTGATGAACAAACAAGAAATTAAAATGTGGATATAAAGTGGCAGATCAATTCTATATTACAATCAATATATAAACTGAGCCCTAATTTTATGGTCACAGTAGTTTCTATACATTTATATTCCAGAGTATGTAAATAAATCTAAAAGACATGCCTGTGTCAGTTAAGTGCCATACGTGATACACGCTTGGGCGATCATGTCTCGAAAGAGACATGACTGACTGGGCAGAAGATTATCCCGCAGTAGGTTGCCATTGCTTTCTGCGGTAGACTGGTTGCCGACCAAGGCTATAGAACCCAATCTGTCCTGTTATTTAACCCATAACTGGAAGGAAGAGATGGATTAATACCTTTCCCAAGGGTATTTGCGTGTAAGTGAATGCAATGAATTCAGTTAGAATTCGAACTCGGCTCCCCAATTTCTTGTTCTGAGCCAATATCCAATGCACCACAATGCCTGTGTAGCTAACCAATATTTGATAAATTCATTTTCTACAGTTTATCACTCTTTTGAAGGTTATTTAAAGCCAGAAAATATATTGTAAGAATTTTTTTAATGATAATAATGGTTTTGTGATAAAAGTTTTATTAATTAACTATTAATTAACTATTAATTAACTAAAAGTTTTATTAATTAACCTATAACTGGAGGAAGTAGAGATGCATTCAGACCTTTCTCAAGGCATAAGTGAATATCATGATTTCAACTGAAATTGGAACTTATTTCTCCAATTAACAATTCCAGGTCATTATCCATTACACCACCCTCACATCCAAGTTTACTGCACATGGTATTCTCAAGTGGTCACCCATCTAGGTACTAACCAAGCTTACCATTTCTTAACTTAAGTGATCATATGAGAACCAGTTTTTAAACATTGTGTGGCTGTAAACCCTACTCTGTGGGTTTAGATTTTAGATTTACAGTATTCTAAAAACTTACACAAAGCAATATTTATCATTTATCAATTTATAAAGAAATAAATCTGAGAACAATTTTTTTATTCATCAATTTATAAACATTTACTAGATTATTAAAATATGTGAACCAACAATAAAGAAATTATTTTTGTAACTAAACAATCTAATAGATAAATAGTGTTTAAAATTTTTGTTGTAAATTCTGAAAAAAAAAATGTCTAAATTCACTTTCATATTTTTAGGTTTTGTTACAATTCTAATCAATCCTTTTAAAAGCAATAAACATTGTCAAAGATTAAATGTAGGTAAAATAAAAATGGTGACATGGGAAAAACCAAACTTTTGATATTGTATCTTTGAAGAAATATTTGTCCATTTTTGCCCAAATACATTTGTAAACCATGTGCCTTATATACTGATCAATAAGGTAAACAAAAAATCAAGTTGTGTGTAAACAATGGAGAAACATTTTCTAATGGATGATCATATTAATGTTGTAAAATCATGTTTAAAAATAACTATACATTTTTTTATTGTTTTGTTCATCAAAAGAAAAATTGTTAAAACTAAAGATATTGTTTGTTCATGAGTTTTAATGCATGAGAATTAGATTGTGTTTTTTTTTTGTTTTTTTGTTTTTTTTTTTTGGAGAGGGGTAATCATTTCACTCCAAGAAGAACAGAACTGGTGCACAGGGGTTACAGAAGAGGGGAGTGATGTTATAGGGGGTATCTCTTATTTTATTCCATTTGTAGAGAGAGGTAGCAGTATGCCTAGCAGGTTTTGGCCTTGTGGGAAGATAGCCCACTATAATTTATAAAATGATTATAAATTCAAGAAAGGCAATTAGAGTATAAAATAACATTTATATTTATATATACATAGCAATTGTGTTTTACAATTCAAACAATACTTGAAATAAAAGTCCAATGGAGATAAAAGAGTTCATGACAATAATGAGCTGAAAGAGATAAAAGAATGTTCATTTAGGAGTTGCCATTTCTGAGGTCAGTAGGTCAGCAAGTTGGTATGTGGAATGTCTTTGAAAAGGTCAGTTAGTACTTTTGAGGAATGTCTTTGAAAAGGTCCATAAGTACTTACGAGACAGGGAAGGAAGAAAGAGGCAAGCATAGTAGCAGCTCTACTTAGGTCAAGGGGATTAGTTACACTCTTCTCCTCTGGTCTGTGCCTGTCTGTCTGGGTGCCTTTTGTGTCTTCGCTTTTTATATCGGCATTTTGGATCAAAACACAGCTAGTTTCGAATTTCATTTTTGTATTTGGTTCCGGGCTTCCCATTGGCTGGTAAATAAAATTCGCAAAGGCTCACGAAATGGTAATTTGATATTTGATTAATTTTTATTTTTCAACCGGAACATCTGCACAAACTCGGATGCACACAATGATTTTTATTCATTTGCCTTTTAGTTGTGAGAGAGCACACATCCGGTTCATCACTTTTGTTCGGTCGGTATCACCACAATGTGAAAGATGAACAGGATACAGGGGAGTTAGAGAATGAATAAGAAAAAGATGAGAAAACAGGTGTGAAGAGAGCTGCATGAGAGTAGAGTGGAAAGGAAGAACATGATACGAGGGTTGTCAGGGAAAGGAAAGTCAAGAAGATAAGAGATAGCAATTGACTTTTCATTTAAATTCTTGGAGATTGTAGCTTTCAGGAAAGCAAGTATAAGGAAGAGAATTTTACAAGTGGAAAGTGCAAGCAAAGAAGCTGATAGAGTAGAAATTGCAGTTAAATTTGATTGGTTTCACTGTAAAAAGGTGGGACCTAACTGCCAGTCTAGTAGCTTGAGTAAATTCATACAGTGTGGGCACCAGGGAGCTAAGCTCATCAGAGCAAAAGCTGTGAAAGTATTTGTAGAAGAGACAGAGTGAAGCCATATTATACCGGTGAGAAAGTAACTGGAGTTGAGCTACCAGGTTGAAATCGATTACATTACAGATTCTTTGTTGGATTTTAATTTCACTTTAATTAGTTCTGAATCCCATGATATGTTACATAAGTTAGAAATTAGTTGTGAAGAGAGGTTCAGAGTTGATATCATATATTTATTGTTTATTACATACAGGGCTATGCAACAGTAGGTATACTGTAATAAAACATAAAACATATCAATCTCTCAAATGTTCAAACTGTTTACCCACACCACTCACACACTCCTGTAATCAATGGGAGATGCTCATGGACACTGGCACAAAGGCCTTTTAGCATCTATTTCCTCAGTAATCTCTCGTATGAACTGTATCATGGCCAAAACAGAATATGGTTTGCATGCAAAAAGCCTATTCTTTAATGTTGCTGAATGGTGTGCCAACAAACCTAGCTAGATTTAATTATGTTTTATCATTTACAATGTAGATGGTTTAAAGGGAAACAACTCTGTAAGTCAGTTGTGCCATATGTCATACATGCTTTGGGCAATCATGTCTGTTTCAATCTATGACTGACTAGGTAGAAATTTTTTTTTCCCACAGTAAGTTGCCATTTATTTCTGTGGTAGACTGGTTGACAACCAAGGCTATAGATCCCAATCTCTTCTAGTATTCAACCCATAGGTGGTGGGAGAAGAGATGGATTAATACCTTTCCCCAAAGGTATTTGGGTATAAGTGAATTCAAACTTGGCTTTCTGATTTCTCATTCTGAGCCAATATCCATTACACCACAACAGCCAAGGGAAACAACTTTCTAACTCTGTCAGTTAAGTGCTATACATAATACCCGCTTAAGTGATAATGTCTCTTTTGATCCATGACCAACTAAGCATTTCTTTCTATGGTGGACTAGTTGGAAGGGCCATCCTAAAACTGTGCCCATTTTCAGTCATGTGACTAGTACTGAAATTTGAGTGAAAGTCAAAGAGAAAACTCCTTGTTTGTAACCCAAAGACTAAAAATCTGTATGTTTTAAGACATAATTAGTCTTTAGCAATTCTTGACATTGTTTGCACACAAGGTGATTATGGTTTTAAATTTCTGTGAATTTGTTATACACAGGAATATTTTTTAATTTAAAATTTATAAATTACTTTGTATGTACACCTTTTGTTTCAATATTTCACTGTTTTTGAAGGAATAAAAAATTATATTCATTCATTACATCAGTTGGAACTTTGAGTTCTTACTTTATCAAAAGAAAAGTCAAGACAAGCTACATTTAATGAATTAAATGAATCCTAGAACCAGTATTATAATACTGGAAATTCTGATATCATACTTACTGCATACCTACTTTTGCAACCCCCCCACTCACTGTAATTTCAGCTGCTTCTTTCATTCTGAATCTCTGTATTAAGGAATTATCATTATTTACACTCAAGCTATTATCCTCATCCAAAATTGAACCCTGATTGATCAGACTGCTTGTATACATAGCTATGGAGCCCAGTCTTCCCCATTATGCTAGATGACAGTCAACCATACAAAAAGATTCATTCTTTCTTTTTAATCATCTCACTTCACAATAAAATGCCTGGTATGGGGAAATAGTTTAGCTGTTTCTTTCTCCAAAAAATGGAATAGTCATTAACATCTCAGATACTTTCTAAAGAAAGGTCAGTTTATTTATTTATCAATTCTACAGATTTTATTACTTAACCTTCCAGAGAGTGCATTTTTTTTTCTAATAAGGTTTCTCTGATATTCAGTCTGGTAGACAAAAATAAATGAAATATATTGTTTAATGAATAAATGGAGTGTCTACTCAAATATGAGTATCAATTTAAAAATTGGACATGCCAGATATTGTTCAAACAGCCAAATTCCTTGTTGGAAGTTTTGAGATGAAGAATTGTTATTGTACATTTCGCTCTTCTGACTAGCATGCTTATCTTGGTTGTTATGCTTGCAACAACCTGGCCATTGTACTTTCAGGTTTCTTCAGTTGTCCCTCTTCATACTTGGTAACCTTCTTGGAATTTTGAAGTGAACACTTTATTAAATCAACAGAGATAGATTGTTCTCATACAACTTTACATGATTAGGTGATATCTCATGTCAGATAATATTCCCCAATATTTCATATTTTCCCAAATACATTTGTAAACCATGTGCCTTTTATACTGACCAATAAAGTAAACATAAAATCAAGTTGTGTGCAAATGGAAAGCGACAATAGCATTGATAATGTGATACATTTTTTAAAATATCTATGCATTTTTTTTAAATACTTGTGTGTTTGTTTCTATAAGGAAAAAAATGATTATACATCTAACACAAGAGAAAATGGCTAACCTCCAGGACGAAAATGGATTCAGATATGTCTCGGATGTAAAATATTCCGAAAAGAAAATAGCAGCTTCACAAGTCATGCATTTTAAAATGGATAGATCTTGCAATCAGATAGACTCTTGTGAGAATCTATTTTAATATATGCAAATTTGAACAGCCAATTAATCTATAAAAAGTGCATAAAAAGGTGACAGAGTCAGAAGCAGAAAACAGGAGACACATTTTGGATTGTTTGACTTAAGTTCATGCCACTACTGTTGGATGGATTCAGGAAATTTATTACAAGCCAGAAGAAAGTGATTACAATGCAAAACTAATTTTTTTGCAAAATGTAAAGATTTATTTTTGTTTGGATAGAATGGAAAAAAAGGCAGCACGTCTTCAAACAAGATTCAACCGCTATGTGAAATTTCAACAAACATTTATTACAATCAGTTAATTGACATACATGAAGCATGCTTGGGTAATCATGTTTCTTTTGAGATATTACTGATCAGGTAGAAGATTTTTCCATAGTAGTTTGTCATTTCTATCTGCAGTAGACTGATTGCTAATCAAGGCAATAGAACCCAATCTGCCCTGATTGCTAATCAAGGCAATAGAACCCAATCTGTCCTGATTTTCAATCCATAGCTGGAGGGAGAAGAGATAAATTATTACCTTTCCCAAGGGTGTTTATCCAGTCAAAATAATACATATTAAGTAAATGGAAGCTGTGGAAAAGCTATGATCTATAATTAGAATTTTTTTTTAAAAATGAACATGTTTTGCTATTTCTTTCACTGTGTCATTCTACACAATTTTTCTTGCCAAAATCTAATAATGCTTCTTTATTTTAATTGTATAATGAAACCTTTTGCAATAAATTATAAATTTAGTTTATTTAAACCAAACAATGTTTCACTTAGTGGTAAAGTATTAGAGATTTGTTTCAAAGCATGTTATTTAAACAATCCAAGTTTTTACTAATTTTTTTTTTATAAATTAACTGTAAGAATTTGTGAATAAAAAAGAAATCGCTTAGATATTTTTAAAAAACTGGAAAGAAAAGGAAACAAAGCAAAAAAAAATGTATACTGAAGTACAAAGAAACACAAAACATCAAATAACAAAGCCTATTTATTATCAACTGTCCATTTTCTAAAATTACACAAGAATTTATATCCCATTAATTTGTTAAAAATTGCAAAAAAAAATTTAAACAATTCTTTGATTACAGAATTTGTATTTAAGACATTGGTAAGAGACTTGAACATATACTTTAATCTTTGTTATTGCAAATATTTTTTAAATATCAGTACATTGAATATTTAAATCTATTTTAAAAAAATAATGTTACTTGGGTTTTCATTCTATGTGGTAAAACTGTATGTTCATATTCTTTTCAAATTAGACATTTTTGAGAACAAATAAAAACTTCTAAAAAAATAAAGTTCAAAATTAGTTATTAAGTTGTCATTTTGTAGTAAATATATAAAACTACACACCACATAAAAATAATTTATTACCAAGACCATTCTTGTTCATTTTCAACATGATTCTTGTATAAGTTTAGGTTGAAAGCGTTCTTAAGCAAGTGTTTTATCCCCACTGTATGCTTGATATCATTATAGGTCTTTCCAAACTTGGAATTCTTTTGAATGTAGTTCCATACACTTCACAAAATCTGAGTTTTGTTAATCTAACAAAATATGCATCAGCTGAATAAGGTCCACATATTTACAAAGGTCTGAACTTTGTCTTTAATGTGTAACGTAAATATTTTTTTTTTAATTAAAACTGTGAAAATGTGAGTGTGGGTTTTCTCTCTTGTGTGCCTTCTCATATGGATTTTTGAAGAAAATAAACATTCACAAAAGGCATTCTTGACTGTTCACAAGAAAAATGGTTTCTCTCTTGCATGATCACAAATGT
Organism: Ascarosepion bandense; assembly: GCA_037127315.1. Lineage (NCBI taxonomy): Eukaryota > Metazoa > Mollusca > Cephalopoda > Sepiida > Sepiidae > Ascarosepion > Ascarosepion bandense. Next base: position 4,481,166 of record JBBBDQ010000328.1, on the reverse strand, counting down.
TGCACCAATGTTGAATTTCAAGACAAACGGAATCCATACAGTTTCTCTCCAGTATGTATTTGTTTATGACGTATCAAATATGACTTTTGTGTAAAGGAAGATCCACACTCTTCACAAGAGTATGGCTTCTCTCCGGTGTGTGTTCTCATATGTTTCACCAAATTTGATCTCACTGAGGACAAATAGCCGCATAATTCACAAGAGTATGGTTTCTCTCCTGTGTGTGTTCGCATGTGCTTCACTAAACTTGATTTTACTGAAAATGAATAGTCACATATGTCACAAGAGTATGGCTTCTCCCCAGTGTGTGTTCGCATATGTTTCACTAAACTTGATTTTATCGAACAGGAATAGCTGCATACTTCACAAGCATATGGTTTTTCTCCTGTGTGTATTTGTGTATGTTCTACTAAATGTGTTCTTCGTGAAAATGAAGATCCACACACATCACATGAATAAGGTTTCTCCCCAGTGTGTGTTCGCACATGCTGTGCCAAATCTGATTTTTGTGGAAATGAAACTCCACAGACTTCACAAGAATATGGTTTCTCTCCTGTATGTGTTCGCATATGTTTTACCAAAAATGACCAGAATAAAAATGCTGCTCCGCATACGTCACAAGAATATCGTTTCTCTTCAGTGTGTCCTCGCATATGTGTTTTTAAAGCTCGACTGCTTGACAAATGAGATCCACAAATTTCACAGCAAAATTTTTTCTGTTTAGTAGACTTTGTCTGGTCCATGATTTCTGAAGTAAAGTTGCAAATAAAAAAATATCCAAATTCCCTATTTATGGAAAAGTTTTTTTTTATTTTAAAAGTAGAAATATTTTTCATTCAAAAACATCTGGAAAAAGAAAAAAATATGTATATTCATTAAGAAAAGATTAATTCAGCAAATAAAATTAACATATATTTCATTAAATAAATTTAAAAATGTAGACACTAACTTATAAAGGACATACACTGTTTTTGCTGAGTAATCATTATGTTCATGGCAACATAAATTACCAAAAACAAACCTTAAATTAAGTTCAATGTACTCAGTGATGGGTATTTTTTTCAGTACATATACTCTGAGTGCAAAATAATTTAAAGTTAATTATATTTGTTGGTATTTCATGTTCAACAATCATAAGTTCTAGCTATCTGGATGTAATTTTTCATTTTCCTGAAGAAAACTTTTAAGCATTTTTAATTAAAAAAGTGAAAATATTTTTTGTATTCTAAGTTATAAGATGCTTGTTCAAATGAAAAGTTTTAATGATTTTATGCTCCAAAGCACAGATTATCATCAGACACACACACACACACACACATACACACACACACATCACTTGATACACATATTTGAGTAGATGCTTGGTTTATTTATTTAAACAGTATTTTTATTTTTGTTTACTAGGGAGAAGAATAGGTAGCTTTATAACTTTCCCAAGGATATTTGCATATCAGTCAGTTAAGTGCCATACATGAAACACGCTTGGACGATCATGTCTTTTTCGAGACATGACTGACTGGGCAGAAGATTATCCCGCAGTAGGTTGCCATTGCTTTCTGCGGTAGACTGGTTGCCGACCAAGGCTATAGAACCCAATCTGTCCTGTTATTTAACCCATAACTGGAAGGAAGAGATGGATTAATACCTTTCCCAAGGGTATTTGTGCATAAGTGGACGCAATGGATTCAACTGGAATTCGAACTCGGCTCCCCGGTTTCTCGTTCCAAGCTGATATCCACTGCACCACAAAGCACATAAATGAATATAATGAACCTATTGGAAATTGAAACATGATTCTCTGATTAACAATTCTGAGCCATTATTCATGACACCTCCTGCAGATCCAAGCTTTCAGCACCTGATATTCTGAAGTGGTCAACCATCTAGGTACTGACCAGGCTTTACATTGCTTTTCAGCACTTATGCAGGAACTGGTGTTTGAATACAATATAGCTTAAGTCTTGTAAATGAATTTAAACATTTTGTTCTCAAAAATTTTCAACAAAAATATTAAACACTATTAGATTGTTTATTAACAATAATAATTTTATATTTACAACATTCTAAAAACTAACACAGTTAAAACTAATGCAATATTTGTCATTTATCAATTTATAAAGAAATATGAAAATTTTTATCCATCAATTTATAAACATCTACTAAATTATTAAAATATGTGAACCAACTATGAGGAAATTATTGTCATTTACAATTTTATCAAATTCAAATCAACAGACAATTAGCCAATGATTTGGTAACTATATCAATAAACAATATTGTATATTTCTTTGTATAGCAATTTCTATGTGTCCATTAAATGGTCATGTGTTTCACGGTTTCTTCCCTTACAGGATAAAAAATTTGGACAATTTTATCAATTCCGGTTGCCATACACTTATTTTGCATCTGTCAAGCTGACATCAACATGTCATGTATGGGGAGGGGGTCAGAAAAATTTAGAACGTATAAGAAAGGATTTAAATTTTTTTTAAGTAATTAAAAAAAAATACTTCTTGATCTTAGTCTTTTTTATCTTTTCTTGTTCAACAAATATTTTCCAAGAAAATGTTCGTTTATTGAGTTTGGAACCTTTTTCCTTCATACTTACTTATGCTGTATTTCGGCTATTTAGTGGCGGTAACTAGATCCAATTCAAAAATAATTTAATCCTTCGGTTTTCCCTAAAGAATTTAACGATAAAACTGTGTTATTATTAGGGCATTTTTTTTTTATTTTGATCGTGTATATGCTCATTTTTTTTATTTTTTTAGGCGAATCTTTAAACTATTAAATGTATCTAAAAAATGTTGCTAATTATTAAATTATCCAGTCCAGTTTAATCCTCGACTATCTATATTAAAAAAAATAACTTCCCGAACAAATTGTCAGAGTCATTCTCAAAAGCACATAAAAAAAATAGTTTCAACAAAAAAAGCAATTTTTGTTGTCTTCTTACCACGATTTGTATGTTTTTTGTTTTGTTTTTTCGTTTTTGTTTATTTTATTTTATTTTATTTTTTGCAGGGGTGGGGTCCATTTAAAAGTAAAATGTTTCTTTTTTTTTTAGTGAACGAGTATCTGAACACCAAACATTGAGAATAAATAAACCGATCTTGAGCATAAAAATTTAAATTTAAATGTTCAGCTAAAAATAGCAATAATTTAATTATGATACAAAAATTAAATTTAAAAATATAAAACTTCAAGAATTATGTCCTAAAGCTTCGCTTATAGACAATAATACTCAGTCTGCAAAAAATTATTTTATTGTCCTTAAATTTTGCTTGTAATTGTTACAAAAAAAGTATGAAATTTTTTAATTACTGAACTTGACTTCTCAAAAAAAAACCAAAAAACCAAAGGGCATCCAAATATTTTAAAAGGCTGTTTGTTTACTTTTAGAAAATAGTAAACACTAAAAACAGTGTTTTATTTTTAATTCCTATGTATTTTACACTACTAACGTTTTATAATTTATAACCGACAGTGTGTACATATTCTTCAACTTCAAAGAAAACTGTCTTTGTTTCGGGTACTTACTTTCTTTGAGAATTCGATTCATTTGATCAATATAATTTAATTTCTGTATTGATCATTCCATTCATAACCATGATGTTGGAGTCAAAAAAGAATGAAACAAAACAAACAGTATAGAAAAAAAATACAATCCAAACGTTAAATTAATTTTGGGTGGTTTTGTCTATTGACAAAGAAGAAAAATAAAAAGCGGTGTTCAATATAAACTCGTTCCTTTTGTAAAAAAAATAAGCTAAATTAAGGATTTTTTTAGCCTTTTAATTTTAGTCTAGACAACATATTTTTTGTCTTTGTAATTAATTAAAAAACTATATAAACGATCGTTATACTTAACTTAAAAAAGAAAGAAATAATTTGGGGTATCTTATTTTAAACAATTTTGTGACTAAAATCCTTTTTCCAGTTTATTTTTGAACTTTTGACCTTAAAAATAATTTCAAATTTATTTCAGATTAAAAGATGGAGGTCCAACTTTATTTTATTCTGAGACTGAATTATATTTCAGTTTTTCATATTTCTTTTTTTTTTTTACTTATAAACAATAATTAGAATAAATCATTATATTTTGAACGTCATTTTTTGTTTAGCTCAATTTTCAAATTCTAAGAAAATAAGAAAAATGAAGTAGCCTTTCTTTAAAAAATAAGAAAATAAGAAACATGAAGTAGCCTTTCTTTAAAAAAAAATCCAAAAAATGCATTTTTTCAAAAGACAAATCTAAAAACCTCGGAAAAATACAATATCAGTTCTAAATTATTTATTTCAAAGAAAAATAGATGCTTCAAGAATTATTATTAATTACCTACATTTTACAAAAAAATTCTCCATCTGGGTACGTTCTTATCTGTGAATATTATTCACTGAATAATCATGCAAAATCACTGCTACTTAAAAATAATTCACGCCAAAATAAAAAAAATATATATGTAAAGGCCATAAATTAGAAACTTTGTAGAAAATATTTTTCAAGTCAGTAACTTCTTAATCAAGTAATTAATTTAACTTTACTGTATCAGAAACAGAACTCAGAATATGAGTATGAAGTTCGTAAAATAAACAAACAAAAATACTGTCTGCATGAATAGCTTCGTCAAAAACTTATAATTTTTGGTGACCCTAAAAATAAAAAAGGGTGTTATTTTTTTATGTCATGAGACATAATTCAGAATAAAAAAAGTAAGGATTTGTAAAATAAATAAAATTATTTTAAATACGCTTACACTCGACATTTTTCAATATACATCTTTATTTTGTATCAGCAAGAACCAAGATCTGATTTTTAAATTTTTTACTATAAAAATACATTTTAATTTTTCCCAAACAGATATCAGACATTTTTTCCTGTAGAATATTTCACTAAAACTAAGTATCAGCAACTCTCCATAAAAAAGAAAAAACTTGAGTTTTCCTGAAATCTTTTCTAAAGTTATTTTTTACCATGAAGTTGTAGCATGCGAACTGTCAATACATGCTGAAAGGGGTTCTATATGACAAAGTACAGCAGAAATACAGAAATTTGGCACAAGACCAGGTGGGAGGATGAAGAAGGCTTGTCTTCTGTTTTACAATTAAACTTAACCACAATCATTGAGACAAACATGCCAAAATATTTCTTACACCAAAACAACACATTATTACTTAACACTTTTATTACATCTACCATATTTCAGCGGACCTCAAATGGAATGACTATATCGAATCCATTGCTAAATCCGCTGCTATGAAAGTCGGTTCTCTGTGTAGGGCCCAGAAGTTTTTTTCTGTCTAAATCTATCCTGCACATTTATAAATCTACCATCCGCCCGTGCATTGAATACTGCTGCCATATCTGGTCGGGTGCCCCTGCTGTTCTCCTCGGGCTTCTCGATAAGGTTCAGAGGAGGGTCTGTAATGTGATAGATACCGACTTGGCAGACCGCCTGCAGTCTCTCTCCCACCAGCGCAACATGGCTTCCGTGTGTCTCTTCTATAAATACTTTCACGGCTTCTGCTCCGATGAACTTAGATCACTGGTGCCCCCTAAATACGAATTTGAACATGATACTAGATTAGCAACTAGATCCCACCCTTTTACAGTGAAACCAATAAAATGTAGCCATAACTTCTACTCCAACAGTTTCTTTCCTCGCACTTCCCGACTGTGGAATTCTCTTCCACACGATTGGTTCCCCGACGGCTACAATCTCCAGGAGTTTAAATGTAAGGTCAATAGACACCTCCTAACATACTAACCTGCTTCCATTCTATCAAACACTCTTCCCATCTGCCCAACCCTCATCCTCGGTATCCTTACTCATCTGTCACCTTCCTCCTGACATTCCCTATGACTAACCACTCCTTCACTTTACCTTCTTCTATGTAACCCCATGTGCAATAGTGGCAATGGAATGCCTTGCTTGGGGTGAGATGATTAAAAAAAAAAAAAATATGAGCTCAAGATTCCTATGAAGTCCTAACATTAAATGGAGATTTCTGAGACATCCAGAAGTGGCATGACTTATGAAATAAGAACAATCTACCCAGTGAAGGAAATAAAGTGTTCAATTCAAAAATCCCAATCACCTTTTCCTTCCACTTTACCATTTTTTTTTGTTTTTTTTTTGCTACTGTACTTTTGTCATGTAGAACCCCTTTCACCAGGTATTGACTAACTTCATGTAACTTTTTTCCTTTCTGTAGACTTATTATTGCAAACTTTATAACATACTCCTGTAAGTAAATTACTTGTAACCTCTTTTACCCATTTAGACCCATGGTCTCACTTTTATGACCAGCATTCTGACCTCCTTTGTTTGATTTCTTTTTTACTTTTCATTTTACCTTTTTATTTATTTTGATATTCAGATTAAACTTGTCTCAAGTTGGTATTTCTTTCTTTTTCTAATTTCACTCTTTTGGCTTTCAATAAGTCAACACAGGAACTGGGCTTTTTCTTCTGAATTTTTATCTTATAAGACATTTACCTGGCTATATGGGCCTCTGATAAAAATGTCCTAAAGAAACAAACACAGTTTTAGCAGTAAAAAAGGAATAAAAACTTTATATAGTCATCAGCCCTCTACAATAATTATTCAAAAAGTTCTAAGCCTTACTCAGAAGATGGAGAAATAAGATTTTTTCATTGTTTTTCAATATAGTCCTCCTTGACATCAATGGACTTTGTTCAGTAAGGCTTAAGCATCGCAATCTCATCACAGAAGAAGGTAGCATACTGTTCCTCCAAAAAATCTTCCACAGCATATATGCTATTGTGGTGGATAGGGAATTAAAAATTAAAAGTAACACTCTTCTCTTCTTCACTTTTACAAAAATTGATAATTACATGTGAAATCTTTATTTTGCCAATTAGGAAAAGACTGACCCTGTACTAAAAGAAAAGGCGAAACTCGATTTCGTGATCAGATGTTAAATTAATTTCCTAACCAATGAAAGGAAGCAATTTGCAAAACTGAGAAAATCAGCAATCCAGTATGAAAAACTAAATGGCTGTAAAAACAGAAAGAAAGTCAAAGCAGTCAGTTAGATGGAAGCAGTGATATCATACACCAGCAACATGTGACAAAAACTTCAAACACTGACCCAGACACACATTTGTTCCATCACACATTTGTTCTCCTTCTTCACTTGAGCTATTTTCTTTTACCGCTTCTTCTCTATCCTCAACATTCTCGCAGTCAACAAAGAAGAAGACAACAGCAACAAGATACTTCAATTGACTTCTAAAAATTAATGTCCGATAAGTAAAATTTTCTTTATTGCTTTACCTTCCTTTTCACTTTCTCAACGGTCATAAAAAAAGCAAAAGTACACAGACTTCATTAAACACATTCGCTACTTACAACTAGAATTCTGGATGCTTAACTCCTTACTACCATTTCTCATTGAACATTTAACTCTACCAATTGATGTTACTCTGTTTAGTTAATAAAATTTAACTTATTTTACAAATGAAACACTTTTATTCTTCTACACATTCCACATATCAAACTTCTGATGATTCCTCAACCCTGAGTTGTAGGGGGTTTGGTTATATTTCATGCAAAATCAATTTAATAAAGACTCAACCATCTCTCAACTACTTCAATATCATCATTATTACCAAACTGATGACCATTTAGTTAGAATTTGAGTTTAGGAAACAGGAATAAGCCATCTGGAGCCGAGTTTGGTGAGTAAAGTAGGGTGGATTTGTTGGCTACTTCATCTACGACAATCTAAGCAGTGTGAATGAGAGCATTATCCTGGAACAAAAGCACACCTGCCCTCAGCTTCCATCTGTGTTTCAACTTGATTGCTTCCTTTGGTTATAATTCTAATGCCTAGTACTGTCCATTTATCTTTTTCCTTATGCCTTCAGGATACCCAAAAACAGAAACCATTACCTTGTTAATAGGCACTGCCTGCTTGAACTTCTTCAGGCTGGGGTGGGAAACCAGAGTTTTTCCCCTGTTTGTTTTGAATCTTTGATTCAGGTTTGAAGTGGTGAAACCAGGTTTCATCTTGATTTCCTAATCTGAAGTAGAAATTCTCAGGGTCAGCCTGGAAGCAAATCAAAAATGTCTTGCTTTTTTATCAGCATTCTTGAGACCCATCTTGCTGACAGCTTTCTCATCTGCAAGATCTCAGTTAATTCAATATGAACTAAATCAGACTTAGCTATCTGCTGGACAATAAGATATCTGTCATCCAAAACCATATGGTGAATAGCATCAATTTGTTTATCTGTGGTTGAGGTTTTTGGACAACCTGACCAAGGGTCATCTTCTGTGCTGTCCCTGTTCCATTTGAATTCTGCAGCCCGCTTCTTTACAGTTGCAGGTGTCTGTGCCATGTCCTCATGGATTCCTTGGGTGTCATATCTTTCTTTTGCTTATGGCTGTTCAGGCCACTGTTTTGTTGATATTTAGACTTGTCACTCACCTCTTACCTTTGTATGGCTCTCACCTGCACAGAAATTAAGACAGAAATCTGAATTAGTTTTTCTAATTTTATAAGAAGTGGTGCCACAACAAGAATGTTCAGCTATGACTCTTCTTTCCGGGTAAAACTTAGAACTATTTGAACATCTCTTGTATCAGTTACTCAAGTCTAATGTGAGAGGGCATTTTCTAAGCTAAAGATTATAAAGACAAGATTAAGAAATTCTTTTACTATCCATTGCAAAGGAATTGTTAGAAAAAGTCAATGTAGAAATAGTCATAGCCAGATTCAAGTTGGCCACCTCAAGGTGGTGTAATGGTTAGGAAGCTTGTTTCACTAGAATCATTGCAATTGAGTAGTGAGCACGATCCTCACTGGGTGTCCCTTACTTTTGGCCTTGTGCCACATCTAAGCTACGCTTAGAAAATCACCATAGCCAGATTCAAGTAATCATCTAGTGAACACAAATGATTGCACTTAATATAGTGGACTGCATGTAATTGTATCTTTGAACTGTTAATGTGTAATTATGCAATAATTATATGTAAAGAATTAAATTATATGTTATAATATATGTTATATGTTATATGTAATTATATAATTTTATATAATTATATAATTTTATATGTTATATGTAATTAAATTATATGTAAAGAATTAAAGTATATGTAAATTATGCAATAAACTATTAAAAAATATCAAACAATTAAGTCAATTAAGTGCCATATATGATACACGCTTGGGCGATCATGTCTCGAAAGAGACATGACCAACTGAGCAGAAGATTTTATCACAGTAGGTTGCCATTACTTTCTGCAGTAGACTGGTTGCCAACCAAGGCTATAGAACCCAATTTCTCCTGCTATTCAACCCCTAGCTGAAGGGAGAAGTAACAAATAAATACCTTTCCTAAGGGTATTTGCGCATAAGTGAATGCAACTGGAACTCTAACTCTGCTCTCTGATCTCTCATTCCGAGCCGATATCCACTGCACCACAAAAACACACAAAACAATTACTTAAATTTAAAAAATATGAATAAAAAATTCAATTATAACATTCTGTATTTAAATTTGGTATCTACTGTCAGTAATATGTATAGTACATATACATTGTAATTATATACACTGTAAGTGTATACTGCACATGTACACTGTAATTACTAAGCAATACACACTTTTTTCACAAAAATCTTAATTATACCCTTTTTTCCATATGTATTTTTTCAACATTTTATTCGTCATGAAAATTAAAAGATAGCATTGTAGCTGCCACTGAACTGCCTTTGTCTCATAGAACTAATATTTTTAGACCCAGTTTGCTATTGAGTTGGTTGGTTGGTTGTTTTGTTTTTATGGCATATCAACCTCGGCAGGTCATTTATTGCCAACTAAATTTTATTTATTTTATTGCTGGTAATACCGTTTTCTTTCAACAATTTATTGTTGTTTTTATGTAAGTTTTGTGTCTAGTAATACTTTTTCTTTTTCGAGTATCAAGATTCATTGGGATTTGTTTTTAAGGGCAGGGTCCCCAAGTCCTACCCTGTTATTTAACCCATAACTAGAGGGAAGGGACGAGTTAATACCTTTCCCAAGGGTACCAGTTCTTAAGTGAATGCAGGGTATTCAACTGGAATTCAAACTCAGCTCACCGATTTCTCTTTCCGAGCTGATATCCACTGCACCACAATGCACATCCGTCACTAAACTCTTACAGCACCTGGTATTCCCAAGTGGTCACCCATCTAAGTACTGATCAGGCTCAATGTTGCTTAAGTTCAGTGATTGAGCAAGAACCGGTGTATTCAACGTGATATGGCTGTAAGCCTTGCTATTGAGAAGATGGAAAATCCTGCAATTTCAACTATTTTTAAAAATAAGTTTAATGCAAGTAAGTCAAGGCTGTGACTAGTGCAGAATGTATTACAGTAACAGAAAAGACAAGAGTACAGGGAATATTGAAGAAAGGCTAAAAGATAAATGGGATTCAAGAAGATAGATGACAATTGATGTTGCATTTAAATTTTTGAAGATTGTAGCTATAAGGGAAACAACTACACAGAAGAGTGTTCCACAGGCAGGAAGTGTGAGAAAAGAAACTATTCAAGTAGAAGTGGTGGTAGCATTTAACTATGTCAATAGTAAAGAGATAGGACCTAGATACCTAGTAGTGCAATTAAAACTTAGATATAGAAAACATTATAAAATTTTGAACAAAATCATGAGAAATCATCTTTATTCTATCCAATATATCAGTGACAAATTCATCACTATTGCAAGTTTAGTCAGTGGAGAATGAGAAAAAATATTGAAGAAAAAGGAACAAACAGAAAATTATTTCAAATGTCTAATCTTCATATTAAAACTTTCAGTGCCCATCATTCCACTAGTGAAACAGCTTTTTAGACATGTCTAGATACTTAAAAGTTAAATTATTTAAACATACGGATAACACTAGTAAAAAAAAAATAAATAAATAAAAAGAAAGATTTGAAATGATGTCAAGGCACCAAACATCATTTTTAGCTAATTTGTGGATGCTGAATCTGAAAACAACCTTACTTTTTCTTGGTTTGCTACTGTTTTTGCTGTACAGAGATGTTTCATTTTTGGAAAAAAAAGCATGTTTTTCATTTGTTTTCTGTATATATGATATTGACTGATGACAATATTTCTCAAAGTAAAATCAAAGAAACCTCTCAAACCAACAAATATTGGTCTGCTTATTGAGAAATACTATTTTTTCAATAACAATCATACCCTAAGTCTTTAAAAATAACAATACCAAGACCAACAAGTATTTTCATCAAATCATTTAATAAAGTAACAGCAGAAATAAAACCTTTGTGGACATAAGAACTATGGTAAAATTTTTCTCTTTCTTGATTGTCTGTCATGTTCAATGTTATTTAGGTCCCATTTCATATTCCAGCAGTAAACAGCCATCATTCATTTGTCCCACTATTCCTGATAACACTCTTCCATTGTTTTGATATCCTGATGGAATCATTCTCCATGCTCATCACTCACATTGCCACAATTATCTGGAAATTTTTCTAGATGGCTATGTAAAAACGGACCTTCATACTCATATTAGCATATTACTAATAAAGTGTATTACTGATAAAGTTTATCTGCTAATTTGAATTTTGACAATAAACTGGAAAAATTTGGTACTTCTATTTTAAAATTTTTTACTATAAAACACTGTTTTGCTATAAAGATTGTTTATTTCTGGTGGCTAACATAAAATGCTCGGCCTACCTGAAAATTGATGGGTTTCTACAACATTTATTAACTATTGTGATCAGCCAAGACCATAAATTGATTTTATTTCCAAAAATAAGCAAATTTAGTACAGCAAAAATGGTTGCTAACCATGAAAATCTAAGGTCATTTTCAGAATAAGCAGCATCAAATTTGCTAAAGAACATGTTTTGTTTCCTGGCACCACAATCATGTTAACCAGTATAATCAAACAAAAGTTATAACTAAAATTATAAAAGTTCTACGGAAAAATCTAATGTCAGTAACCAAAAAGTATCAAAAGCTTTATGTGGATAAAGAGAACTACAGATAAGAAAATGGAGGAAGAAAAAATACATAAAACTCAAGAGCTTATCATTTAAAATCACTTCTGATCAGCTTTACTTATGTTGAGATGATGTCCCCGAAAAAGAAAAAAAATCTCAGCCACTAGTACAGATAATATCTTCATAAAAATTGTTTTAATTTCTGGAATGAGGTGTTATCACCTGAGGAAGGCTGGAGGGTACAATGGCTGAAATGTTGTGATAGCAACAACAGAAACGAGGACAAAAGTTTGGATATAAATAATATAAATAATGATTCCAACAGTTATGTATAATCGCACCGACAACCACAGCCAATGCTGGGTCGGATGTTGAATGACTCAACAAGACCTGTATCCTAAACTAAGCAGCCAGCATTGGGCCATAAATGTCCAAACATTCTACAGCATTGGCAAACTAGAAAAACTGAAGCACAAAATAAAACCTTACAGCTGTGACATCCTTTGTATTGATAAAACTCATTAGACAGAAAAATGTGAATTGAGTGGAAATTAACTATCTTCACTCCTCAGCAATGTTTATTGTTTTAAAAAGCAATGATTAGAATTGTAATAAAACCTAAACATATAAAAGTGAATTTACTCATTTTCCTTGTTCTTGAGAACTGACAACAAAAATAAGCAACACTATTTATTAGATTGTTTATTAGAATGGTTTGCAAAACATCAGCTAATTGCCAATTAATTCGAATTTTCTTATAGTTGGTTCAAATATTTTGATAATTTAATAAATGGTTATAAATTTATGAACAGAAAATTGTTTTTATATTTATTTGTTTATAAACAACTGAATTTAAAATGTAAACTAAGTAAGGGAAAGGGGAAGAAAAAAATATTTTTCTCCAGTTAGGTAATAACTTCCCTGAACAAGGTCAATTTGTGCTTTAGTTCTCTATGTGTGCACAGGGCTGGTCTTTGCATATTAATAACCACAGACTCCAATACATCCAGGTGTTCACAGACTCATGTCTCCACTATTGGCAATCATTTATTAAATTTTGTTGTTTGCAGGACTAGTTATTCTCCTGATTTTTTTCTCCATCTTACACAGGGTGTGAACCACACTCCATTTAGATATATTAGAGCCTGTGATTATTATTATACAAAGAGCTGCCCAGTGCACACAGAGAATTAAAGCACAATTATCCTTGTTCAGGGAAACTATTACCTAACTGGGGAAAAATAATTTTTCCCCTCTTTTTCCCTTACTTCTCACCTTAAATTCAGTTGTTGATAATAATTTTTATCATCAGCTACTTAGTTTTAATTTACCAACAATTATTGCTGAAGAAGGGTCGGTCAAAAGGTACCTTAAATCTTAAACGTCATGATACCTTTGTATACAGTTTTATTAATAAATTATGATCCCTTTTCATAAAAGTATTTATTTCTGTGTAAATTGGTAAATGATACATGTTGCATCACATTAGTTTTAGTTGTATTAATTTCTAGAATGGTGAAACCATAAAATTATTCTTGTGAATAAACAATCTAATAAATAGTGTTTAATAGTTTTGTTGTAAATTTTCAAGAACAAAAAATGTATAAATTAACTTTAATCAAATGTTTTTGTTTTATTACAATTTTAATCTCTGCTTCTTAAAACAATAAACATTGATGAGGAGTGAAGGTAGTTAAAATAATAGCAGTGTCGAGGAAAAAGTAGTCCTTTCAACATTCTGTTTTTAGTGAGTACAAAGGTTGAAGATTGCTGAAAATTTTTCCACCTACCAGAGAGATACATGCTGAAAATATCAAGTGTTTGCAGTTTCATCTAAAATTAAAAGGCATAGTGTTGAGTAATACACACTGCCACACTAAATTATGGTATTTGCTATTATTGTATTATTAATACATGTCCCTCATGTAATAAAACATTTCTTTTACTAATCTTTATGCTAGTGTTTTCTTTACAATATCATTAACCAGAAACTGTTTATATGAGAATTATAACAGAAAGATAAGAGACATTACAGAGAAATTGGATTATTGCTGAGTAGAATGGCAGTCATCTATGATTGATTACAATCCTGCCAATTCCCATATGATCACTGATAATTTTCAGGGGAATCCTATAGACTTTTGTCAACCAAGTTTATGCACTAAATGCAAGCAGTGATGACAGCAAAACTTCTACAAAGAGTTGGTGTCCTAGGTATTATGATAAACTTACTTTATTTTTATACGAATATTACCTTATGAAAATCAGTATGTAGTAGAATGGAGGGCATATCAAAGATTTAAGGTTGGGGTCAGGAGACCCTTGCACCAGCCCAGTATTTAGTAGATATTCTAAAAGAAACCCAACTTTCTTTGAATGATAGTATAATAGTGTTTGTTGTTCTCTTTCATTTCAAATTGATCATGGATTTCATCATTTCTTATCCAGTGGAGCTATCTGATATTTTGGATATGTTACAGCAAGTTTCAACTGTATACTGGTCTTCTTCAGAATCCATGTTTTCTTCATAAATAGGGACACAGAAAACACAAATTATCAGTATTTGCAGTCATATATCATGCAAGCTGATTTCAATGCGCTTCCAGATTTTTTGAAACCAGCAAGTGCTTCATAGTCTTTTCTAGCAATAAGTTATATCTTTACATTCACTTATAGAAAAAAAGCAAATGTTGATAAAATAGCGGTGGTCAAGGGACTCGTCAATCAGGCTATCCCCTGGTTAGGTGCTCAGTGATAGTACACACCAATCCTGATTGAATAGATATCTCAAAACAGGTGAAACTAACATCATAGATGGTAAAACAAGAGAAGCAGGCTAAGGATGTGAGGGATAGACAAAATCATTCATTGGTGTAACATGAGAAATAATTGAGCTTACAGGTTCTGACAGTGATAAAGATCACTGGAGAGTGATTATCCAGAATGCTGTTGGCACCAAAAGGCTTTAGACTTAAAGAAATCCAGTCTATAAAAAAAGATTCCAAGCTATGTTGGTGGCATTGTGTCAAATATCATCCCTACAAAAATTGTTAGAAATAATACAGCAATATATATTATCAACAGACTCTACTGTAGAAAAAAAATTTACACCTTTTCAAAATTATATCTCCATCAGTCATTAAGGCTAAACATTATTCTAACAATGAGAGGAGGCATTTCTAACAATGAGGGGGACATTTCTAATGAGGGGAGGCATTTCTAATTTTGAGGTGGGCATTTCTAACAATGAGAGGAGGCAGTTTTAACAATGTGATGTGGCATTTCTAACAATGAGGGGGACATTTCTAATGAGGGGAGGCATTTCTAATTTTGAGGTGGGCATTTCTAACAATGAGAGGAGGCAGTTTTAACAATGTGATGTGGCATTTCTAACAATGAGGGGGACATTTCTAATGAGGGGAGGCATTTCTAATTTTTAGGTGGGCATTTCTAACAATGAGGGAGGCATTTCTAGCAATGAGTGGAGGCACGAGCTTTGTAAATGCAAGCATAACCATTATCCCTGTTATAATCAGGGTCCAAAATAAAAACTATATAAAAAAAGCTGAAGAAAATAAATTAGTTGCCTAATAATTTATAAAATTCTCAAAGCTAAACATACTTCAAGAACTAAATTTAAAATTGCTGGTGAAATGTAGAGATACTTTCCCTGGTAAAAATAATAAAATGGTATTTGTGAAAATGAGTTAAATCCTTTAAATCAGTGGTTCTTAACCAGGAGTCACATGGTCACAAGGGAGCCCTGGAAAATTTTACGGAGACCACAGAAACATTTTGGAATTTGGGGTTGGGCAAACATTAGACATGTGGCGTTGAGCATATGAAAGAGCAAAAAATAAAATTCTTGGGCTTATGCAGGAAAGATATTGCTCAACTCTAGATAAAGAGGTCAAGATTTAACTATTGAATAACATTTCAGAGTTCAGCCGAAGACATTAGAAATATTGTGTGGAAATAGACTTTAGAAGGAACCAGAAACTCTAAAAATGAAACAAGGAATAAACTTCTATTTTTCTTTCCAAAACAACCAGTTAAACCTGACTCAATAAAAATAAAGACAAAAAAATAAGATGTTCACAGGTTTTCAAAAGATGGCTCAAAAAAAACCTGTACATGGTACATATAAATATTATTTTTTTCCAGTATGTGATCGCATATGCCGAGTCAAACTTGACTTTAATGTAAAAGAAGAGTTACACACTTCACAAGAATATGGTTTCTCTCCTGTGTGTGTTCGCATATGATGCCTCAAAGTTGAATTCATTGAAAATGAAGAGTCACACACTTCACAAGTGTATGGTTTCTCTCCAGTGTGTATTCGCACATGTCGCACCAAATGTGATCGCTGGGAAAAGAAACAGCCACACACTTCACAAGGATATGGTTTTTCCCCTGTGTGTGTTCGCATGTGTCGTACCAAATGTGAACTCTGTGAAAAGAAACAACCACATTCTTCACACGAATATGGTTTTTCTCCAGTGTGTGTTCGTAGGTGATTCACCAAATGAGATTTCTCTGAAAAAGAAGCATCACACACTTCACAAGAATATGGTTTCTCACCAGTGTGTGTTCGCATATGCTGCTTTAAAGTTGACCTCACTGAAAAGGAAGAGCCACATACTTCACAAGAATATGGTTTATCTCCAGTATGTGTACGCTCATGTCGCTTCAAAGTTGCTTTCTGTGAAAAGAAAGAGTCACACACTTCACACTTATATGGCTTCTCTCCTGTGTGTGTTCGCAAATGTTTCACTAATGTTGACTTTTCTGTAAAAGAAGATCCACACACTTCACACACATATAGTTTCTCTCCAGTATGTGTCTGCATGTGTCGCATTAAATGTGACCTCTGCGAAAAGAAAAGACTACACAGTTCACAAGTATATGGTTTTTCTCCAGTGTGTTTCTGAAAATGTTGCTCTAAATTTGACTTTCGTTGGAAAGAACATCCACATATTTCACATTCATAAAGCTTCTCTCCAGTGTGTATTCGCATATGTCGAACTAAATGTGATCTCTGTGAAAAGGAAGAATCGCACACTTCACAAGAATATGGTTTCTCCCCAGTATGTGTTCGCATATGTCGTCTCAGTGTCGACATTCCAGCAAAAGAAGTTCCACACACTTCACAAGGATATGGCTTCTCTCCAGTGTGTGTTCGCATATGCTGTACTAAATCTGACTTCCGTGAAAAAGAAGAGCCACACACTTCACATGAATGCGGTTTCTCTCCAGTGTGAGTTTTTAAATGTCTTTTTAAAGTAGAACTGTTAGACAATTTACACCCACAAGTTTCACAACAATACTGTTTTCCTGAGTTTTCCATACTTTCTATGAGGTGGCCACAATAATGATGATCCATTCACATTCATCAAATTGTCAGTTTATAAATTATGCTCTATGTTGGGATATCTGTAAAAGGAAAAAGAAAATATTGAACATATGATAGAGGAATTCAGCAAATTAATTATCAGCAAAGTTCAACCTTCAAACCCACAGCAGCCATTGTACATTCCAACATTCTTCAGGTGACTGGAATTTTGAACTGAACCCTTTATTTCAATCACTGGGGTAGATTGTTCTCCGTCTATGATTCATGCAATTTCCAGATGTCTTAGTTATCTCCCTTTAACTCAACACTAAGTTTTTGTTCACCACTACTGTAGCCAATTCAATACCTGGCTACAGCGATGATAAACAAAAACTTAGAGTTGAGTTAAGAGTCAAGTCACTGGATCAAACCAAAGCTTTTATCCACTGGGCCATGTGAGAACAATTTACTCCAGTGATCAACATAAAGGGTTCAGTTTGAATTCCAATCACCTGAAGAAGGTCAGAGCATACAACAGTTGAAACGTTGTGAACATGGCTATCAAGATGAGGACTTTCGGTGATAATTTTTTATAAAAATCATAAAAACAAATTTCGTGTTGCTTTTGTTAATCCTTTACAAATTTTTTCCATATTGGGTGTGGCAAGAGCCTACTAACCACATGATCGATTGCTACTTTTGCTTTTCAACACTTTGAACTTCACTAAGAAGAATAAACATTCTATTGAATACCCAAATTTTGATGCCATGATATACCCTGTGCTACATTCAAATAAGATCTCCATTCCAAAATTTAAAAGTATGCCAACTCAAGAATTAGTTGAAGATATTTCTGAGAATATTGTTATGCACTCTGAGGAGTCAGACACTGATTTTAATTCCAGTGTATTTGAAAGTTAAAATGATCTGCAAAAGTCTAACCAGGCCAAGTTGAATGATTCTGTAAGGTATTTAAATTTGCCAAAAAATGCTGTGGAAATCTTAGCTTCAAGACTTAACGAAAAAAACTTGCTTACTTCAGACACATACATTTCATTTTAAAGAAAAAGAGAAAAGCTTAAATATTTTCAAACAGAAGATATTCCTGTTACATACTTGTTTTGTCGAAGAAGATGAGTTTTGAGTCTTACAATGTAAATTATTGGTGTTGATTGTTAGAGAGTTCATAAAGAAGTTTAAAGTGTGTTTTGTTGCATAATGCCAATCTATATAAACAAATGAGTACTCGACAAAATTAAAAGAGAAGTCTCTGAACGTATAGAAAAGGTTTTAAATCTTATCAAATATAAGGATTATGTGTGGATGATGTGTTGAGTTAAAAATGGTTAATTTTCTGCTAGGACAACAACAACAACAAGGGTATACTAAATATCCCTGCTTCCTTTGTTTATGGGACAGAAGAGCCAAGAAAGAACATTATTTAAAACAAATCTGGCCAGCATGAACGTTACTGTTGGAGAAAACAAACATAATTTAAATTAACCCAATTTTAGTGAGTAGAAAACCATTTCTTCCTGCACATATCAAATTAGACCTCATTAAACAATATACAAATGTTTTAGATACAAACAGCAAGAGTTTCAAATACATAACTTCAAAATTTACAGGAGTTAAAAAGGAAATTTTCTTAGAAAAATTTGTGGAAATTATTTTTTAAGTTAGCCACAACCGTTTTAATTTTATGATATTTCAAATATCACAGACACTAAAAGTAAAAAAAATTCACATTTGTCATTTGTGTAAAGTCCATGAGAAATTAAATCAGTTAAAATTTCAGTTGAAACTTTACCACAAAATATAAAAATAAAAATGCCTTGAATTGGAAAATAAGAACTGTAAAAAAGAAAAAGAAGATATTTTGTTTAATGTGTATTTTTTTTAATTTAATTACTTTTAGTTTTATAGATATTTTTATTTATTTATTAATAGTTTGGAGTTAAGAAAGAAAAATATTTAC
Organism: Ascarosepion bandense; assembly: GCA_037127315.1. NCBI lineage: Eukaryota > Metazoa > Mollusca > Cephalopoda > Sepiida > Sepiidae > Ascarosepion > Ascarosepion bandense. Next base: position 4,461,865 of record JBBBDQ010000328.1, on the reverse strand, counting down.
TTTTTTTTTAAGAGATTTATTTTCATTTAAAATTAATTAATGTTTTAGAATGATTCATTGGCATATTACATGTCAGTCAGTTAAGTGCCATACGTGATACACGCTTTAGGCAATCATGTCTCGAAAGAGACATGACTGACTGGGCAGAAGATTATCCCACAGTAGGTTGCCATTGCTTTCTGCGGTAGACTGGTTGCCAGCCAAGGCTATAGAACCCAATCTGTCCTGTTATTTATCCCATAACTGGAAGGAAGAGACGGATTAATACCTTTCCCAAGTGTATTTGCGCGTAAATGAATTGAAATGAATTCAACTGGAATTCGAACTCGGCACCCCGGTGTTCACATGTACATTTCTGAAATGTTTTGAGTTTTCATGACAAATATGAAGTTTAACGAAATCCATTGAAATATTTAAAATATATATATACATTTTTTGGTTTTGCAATTATGAAAGGAAAAAATGTCAAGAAATAATTTTATCATTTTGATTACCTCCCAATCAATTCACCTGTTCGCATTTTTGCAGCTTATCTCTCACTGAACAAAGCTGAGTAAATCCTTTTTGTTAATTGGACAAGTTCCGTTTTTTTTTTTTGGTGGGGGGGGTTGTTGTTGTTGTTGTTGTTGTTGTTTTGTTTTTGTGTTCCATATTTGAACAAACACATGACGAGCTGATGTTTACAGTTGTAGGTCAGAGGTTTACGCATTCCATTATGTGACCTTTGAACTGGCCTGAGAGACCTACGGACCCTGCCGTAAACAAGTTTATTTTACTTTCATTAAATCTTAAGTGCAGTAAGTAATATTTTTTCTTTAATTAAAATTAATTAATAATTAAATTAACTATTTTAAAAAGAAAAGTTTTGTTTTTTTGTTAATCTATCGATCATCAAAGACAAACTTTTATAAAAAAAACTAGATTTCTTTTTTTATCAAAATTTTGAACGTGCTAGACAGGATTAAATTTAAAATAATTTAATAAAATAAGAAAAAATACTTTGGTCTTTCCTCTTTTTCTTTTCTTTCTACATACCTCCACTTTTTTCGCAATACCTAAGTTTTTAAATGAATTTTTAAATGAAAGAGCTAACTTGAAGTTTTCATTTTTTTTAGCTTTTAATTGAAAAGCTAGAGAAGAGTAAATTTATTTCCAGAAAACAAAATACTCTGTAAGTGTATTTTTCGAACAAAAAACAAAAAGCTTTATGGAAGAAAAATAAAAATACAATTATTGTTTAAATATTTTTATTGTTGTTATTGTAGCAGTCATAGTCACTTTTTTTAGTCCATTTTTAAAGACTAAGCTTCTATTTAAATTTGTTATAAATTCATCATTGGCAACTGAATAAAATCTGTTTTTTTTTATAAAAAAAAAGTTTAGTTTAAAATAAAAGTTTTTAAAGCAAAGTTTTAAAGTAATTTTTTTCATTTTATTTTAACTATTTTCTTGCAAACAAAATTTATTTTAAAAACATTTTCCTGATATTTTTTAAAAATTCTGATCAGATTAAACTGTTTTTATTATTGAAACTGTTGAAGTGTAGCTTAATTTTATCAAACAGCTACACGAACCTGGTAAGGATTGAACCCACTACTACCATGACCTTCATGCTACTACGACGAGGAGAGTTTTAACCGACGGACGTCTCACACAAAAGTTGTCTGCATTGTCAAACTAAAAAGGGACCTAAACTGGATATTCGACGAAAAAAGGAATTTTCGAAGGGGGAAAAAAAGTGACTTTTTAAAACTTTTTGCCACAAAAAATATAGTAAGTGAAACCCTGTTTTTTCGTTTTTTATCTTTTTAGTCTGCTCTAACTTTTTCAGTTTCTGAGAGAGCGATGTAGTAAAATTAATTTAGATTTAGAAAAAATAATATAGATTCTATAAACAAACTAAAAAAAAACTATTTAAAAAAAATTTCAAATTATTTATTCAGTTACTCACAATTCTTATTATTTGAATAAGTTATTAAAAAATTTGCAAACCCACACTTAATGAAACTCACTGAAACTCTCTAAAAAAACAAAGATTCACTGAAAATTATCAATCAATATTATTATTATTTATTTATTTATTAGACAATTATTTCCCCTCCTTTACGTAACTGAATAGTAATATTGTGTAAAAGCTTTAAGAAACACTTTTTTGAATGCATGAAAAGTAGGCTGAAAATAAAATCAATTTACGACCGAACTGGCGCTTTTCAAAAATGTTTTAAAAAATGAAGAAAGACTATATAAATTATTTCTCTTTTTTTTAATCTATAAAAAATGAACGAAATAATTCTTAATGGTTTTTAATTTTTCTGCGAAAACTACAAAATTCGTTAGTAAAATAATTTTTTTGTCCACTGCACGTTCCAAAGGTACGACTCTAAGTGACAAGTCACAACTACACTCACTTACACAATAATGCACAGGAGGAAGTTAACTACTTACATCTTTTCTGTCTTCCTTTTTCTGATTTCTATGTTTTTACTAAAATTTAAAATTCAAGTAAAACAAAAAAATAGGGGTGGTGGGATTAAAATTAGATAAGGATTTTACTGTCAACTTTCTTTTCCGGTAAATTTGATATGGTAAGTAAATTCTTTTGTTTTGTTATCAGAAGGAAAAATCCGCCCAATTAAACAAGGGAGATAAACCATGTAACAAAAATGTCTATCAAACACTATGTATTTCTACATAAAATGTGGCACAAGGCCGATAAATGGGAAATAAGGAAAGCTGATCTTCACGGTTGTTAAATTTAACAGTGGATATCGACTCGGAACGAGAAATCGGGGAGCTGAGTTCGAATTCCAATTGATTACTTTGTAACTTTGTATTTATCCACTTACGCGCAAATACCCTGAAAAAAGGTATTTAATTTGTCTCTTCCCTCCAGTTATGGATTAAATATAAGGACAGGTTGAGTTCTATAGCCTTGGCTGGCAACCAGTCTACATAGAAAGTAAATGGCAACCTACTGTGGGATAATGTCTCTTTCGAGACATGATCGCCTAAGCGTGTATCACGTATGGCATTTAACCGACTGTCCGAGTTACAATACATTCACTGACCCAATCATACTTAACAATTCTTTCAGCATAATCAATCAGTTAAAAGTGCCACACGTGATTGTGTGGTTGCAGAATAACCGGATTAAAAATTAAAAGGAGAATTTTTAAATACACAAAAATACAACACAAATTTCAAGAAAAGACAACACGATAAGAGATGTTTGTGCAAACCTAGAAAGAATCTTATATTTAATATGTAAAATAAACAATACATTTATATATGGTAGTAAAAAATGCTTTCAAACTTCAAAGGATTCAGTTTGTTTAAGTGAAAAATGTGATTTGTTCGGAAAGACTTCTATGTTCGCTAGAGTAGTAAAGTATTTGTTTGTTTTTGTTTATTTGTTTGTTTTTTGTGGACGGCGTGTAAGTGAAAGAGGAAGAAAAAAGCAATCAAGACACGGGGAAAATGTGAGTGAGCAAGAAATAAAAGATCAGAGGAGAAATGTATTTATCGGCGATAATTTTAGAAGTCACTTGCAGTGTATTGTCTTCCTTTTTTGGTGATAGTGAGTAGGTGAGGGTGCGCGTATGTGTGTCGCCGGAACATGTCCGATTCAGTGGCTCGAAATTTCTCTTGTTACATTGTAGCGGTGTCCTATCTGATCTCCGCTCCCTTCTGACTGCTTGGCTGATCGAGAAACGTGGATAAGTAGTAAACTTGAATCATGTGGTCGGCTCCGATCGCAAACTTATTTTTTTACGTGATAAGAAATATGACATGGATCATAAAGTTTTGGTTTTTTCTCCAATCGGAATCCAGAATTAATAATTTTTACACAGACTTGCGAAATTTGCCTTGGTCTTTTTTCTTCAAAATTTGTTTTCAGCAATTTTAATCCAATTTTGCGTGTGTGAAATTCTACTTTTTTGTTTCAAATATTTGCTGGGATGATGTAGAATTTGTATCCTATATGATGTACACTTGAACAATCATGTCTTTTTCAAGACATGACTGACTGGGTAGAAGATTTTCCCACTGTAGATTGCCATTACTTTCTGCAGTAGGCTGATTGCTAACCAAGGCTATAGAACCCAGTCTGTTATGTTATTTAACCCATAGCTAGAGGGAAGAGATGGATTAATACCTTTTCCAAAGGTATTTGCACATAAGTGAATGCAACGAATTCAACCTTGGCTCTCCAATTTCTCATTTTGAGCCAATATCCACTGCCCAACAACACACAAAACACATATGCCAAATATGAATACCTCAACTAAATATCCCAATGGAGAAGAGGATGAAAATCATAATTTTTATTTCCTCATAATCTCCATTAATATATGTGTATGTCTGTGTGTTTTGTGATTTTTTTGTGTGTCTGTGTGTTTTGTGATTTTTTTTGTGTGTCTGTGTGTTTTGTGATTTTTTTTGTGTGTCTGTGTGTTTTGTGATTTTTTTTGTGTGTCTGTGTTTTGTGATTTTTTTTGTGTGTCTGTGTTTTGTGATTTTTTTTGTGTGTCTGTGTGTTTTGTGATTTTTTTTGTGTGTCTGTGTTTTGTTTTGGATTTTTTTTGTGTGTCTGTGTGTTTTGTGATTTTTTTTGTGTGTCTGTGTGTTTTGTGATTTTTTTTGTGTGTCTGTGTGTTTTGTGATTTTTTTTGTGTGTCTGTGTGTTTTGTGATTTTTTTTGTGTGTCTGTGTGTTTTGTGATTTTTTTTGTGTGTCTGTGTTTTGTGATTTTTTTTTGTGTGTTTTGTGATTTTTTTTTGTGTGTCTGTGTGTTTTGTGATTTTTTTTGTGTGTCTCTGTGTTTTGGTGATTTTTTTGTGTGTTTTCTTGTGTTTTTGATTTTTTTTGTGTGTTTTGTGATTTTTTAAAAAAAATTTTCTGTATAATCATTTCATTCCAAGCAAGGCAGAAATGCCACTGGCGTGCAGAGGGTTACAGTGAGAGAAAAACAAGGTACAGGAGGTGTTGAAGAAAGAATAAGAAATGGAATGGGAACCAAGTGGAAAGAAGATGGCAATTGACATTGCATTTAAACTTCTGGAAATTGTAGCTACCAGAAAATCAAGCAAACGGAAGGTGTTCCATAAACAAGAAGTGTGAAAAAAGAAACTATTAGGATAGAAGAGGTGGTTACATTTAATTAGTTCAATGGTGAAAGGGTGGGACCTTGATGCCAGTCTAGTAGCACACATAAATACTTGTGGTTGGGGAACCAAGGGAAAAAGCTCATCTGAGCAGTTGCCATGAAAATACTTGTAGAAAAAACATAAGGAAGCCACATCAGATTGGTGAAAATGTGATTGAAGGCGGGCTGCTAGGTCAGGATCAATTATATTGCAGATCCTATATTTTGTGTATTTTGGTAATAATCTATCTTTTATGCAAGTTTCATTAAAAATGAAAGACAAGGTGTTATGGTTAAATTTTTTTATATAATTTTTCATGTGATCTAATTTTATTTTCAGAACATAAATTACATAAAAATTATCTGAATGTTTTCTTTCTCCAAGCACTTTCAGTTATACTTTTAGCCATTATCAAGGATGAATTTTATTTTGCTTTTAACTGAATATATAAATTGTTTTGTGTATGTATGTAGAGTCATAGAAATATTTTATATTTCAAATACAGTAAGCGCGTTGTGGCTGTGTTCACAGTTGATATTGTTGAGTGTTGGCTTCGTCTTTTTTATTATTAATGCTTCCATTATTTTTAGCCTTTTTTTTTGCATATAGATGATTTTATTTGTATTATCAAGAAGTATATCACGGATAGAGTTTGGTAGGTCTCCATGTGTACTTAAATGAAACCTAATAGAGCTATAGTCAGAGAGATGTAATGTGAGTCTTCATGTTAAACATGTCATAGTATATCCAATGTATTTATTTAAAAAATTTGGATTGGTCAAGAACAGTTCTTTAAAGGACATGTAAATTCATAAATAATATTGATTCTCTGTAGTTTAGATCTTGCAGGTGAATTGTTATTTTTGACAATGAGGTTAGCAGTATTAAATTTTGGGCACACACACACACACACATACACATACTAAATAGTTATCTGTTACATTTAAATTACACCAGTAAACAGTTGTATTAGAAATTGCGTAGACATTTGAAGGAAAATGAAGCGCTTTAACATGTAGAGCTTTTAGATATTTAAGTTGGGGGGATCAGTCAATTATGCTACCATGGTTTCAACCTTTCTTATATCAGGGAATTGCAAGACAAACTGAATATATATATATATATGCGTGTGTGTATCAAAGAAGAACTAAAAACTTTGTTGGAACCAACTGACAACTTGCCAAAAGATTAGTGTTGTGTCGTGGCTTGTATCATGTGACATCCAGTTGTCTGGATGTATAAAAGACAATGTGTGGTTAGCACGGGGTATTGTCATTATCACAGACTTCGGCAAGTAACACCTATTATTATGAGAGACTCTAAATATTGTATGTATATCTTGGTTGTACCACTCTGTTAATAAAGTAGTTTATCTAAATTTCTCTGTGTATCTCTTCATTCCACAATACAACAATTTGAATGCCCTTAAACAAGATAAAATCTCAAACTAGGACAGCAATAAGAAAAAGAGCTAAAGGCAAGCACCTACATATTCAGTAAAATAAATTTCTCAATGCCTAGATTACCTAGTCAGAGCAAAAAACACTTTTAATATAGGGAAGGTTCCATACTATCATTATTGTTTAATTGAAAATAAATATGTATATATTTACAAATAAACAAAAATGTTTGTGTGAGGCCCTCCCCATGATAAAAATGACTATAAAAAAAAATTCAAATTCACATTTTCTTGCACTAAATATTATCATTTAGCAAAATTTGAGGCATTACGTTTCATGGAAGAGGTTGTTAATTAATGAGAAATTTGGATACATTGTCATTACCAAGTGTTTTTTTTGTTTTGTTTTTTTTTTCTCAAGTACATTGTGATAGAAATATAGTTCTGCTATATCTATGGATAAAGTGTGATGGTGCAGCTTGGAATGAGAAATCAGAGTTGAGTTCAAATTCAAGTTAAATTTTTTAACCTTATGCACAAATACCCTTGGAAAAGGTATGAACCCATCTCTTCTCCCTACAGCTGTGGGTAAAATAGCAGGACAGATTGGGTTCTGTAGCCTTGGTTGGTAACCAGTCTACTACAAAAAGTAATGGTAATCTTCTGCAGACAAATCTTCTGCCTAATCAGTCATGTCTCTTTTATGACATGACCACTCAAGTATATATCACAGACTGACCTCCAAAAAGGCAATACATAAGGGTTAAGTAAATCCCCAGAAATGAAATATCTAAGGTTTAAAATGAATTTTAAAAACTGAAAAACTTTCTTGAAACTTTAGTCAGTAATCTTAAAACCGATTTTCTTGAAAATTTACACAGTTGTACTATAAGCGTCTGCGAGTGTTCTTAGCTAAGTTTTGTGTTGTGGTACCCCCGATAAATATCGATAATCGAAAAAATCGGGTTATAGACGTAGTGGTCCAATTTTAATCAAATTTGATACACTCATAGACAAAGACATAAGAAACAATATTCAGAAGTTTCAAGGTTGCAGTTCTCAATAGTGCAGAAAATTGATTATATATATATATATATAAAAGGCAAGATGTTTGTGTGTATGTCTGTATTTTTTCAGCCCTTTTATTTTAGTTTTTGCTTCAGGTTTGGCTCTAAGTATAATTGCAGTTCTTAGTTTCAGCCATGATACCATTTACTCAGAGGACTTATTTAGCCTTCAAAATTCAGTTTTCGATGAAAAAAACTTATTTGATATCGATACCAGGAAATCAAAATTTGACTTACATCCATTCATTTTTCTTTCAGTCTACGGTTTTGTTTTAACTGGAAACAACTATTGTGGATATTGACTCAGAACGAGAAATTGAGGAGCCGAGTTCGAATTTCAGGTTGAATTCATTGCATTCACTTACACGCAAATACCCTTGGGAAAGGTATTAATCCATCTCTTCCTTCCAGTTATGGGTTAAATAACAGTACAGATTGGGTTCTATAGTCTTGGCAGGCAACCAGTCTACCACAGAAAGCAATGGCAACCTACTGCGGGACAATCTTCAATCTTCTGCCTAGTCAGTTATGTCTCTTTCGAGACATGATCGCCCAAGCATGTTTCACGTATGGCACTTGACTGACTGACTGAATTTACTTGTGAGCAAGTCCTGAAAGTTTCATTAGAATCTAACAATTATTTGATTTTTGGAAGAATTTCTAAATCAATGTGTTTTTCATTGGGAAAAGCACTAAAAATTTCTATACCAATCTTTGACTCTAGAATCACAGTGGAGCAATGGATTAAGGAGTCAGAGAGCTGACTTCAAATCCCAGTTGACTTCATTGCATTCACTTACATGCTAATACCCTTGAGAAAGGCATGAATCTATATCTTCTTTCCCCAGCTATAGGTAAATATCAGGACAAACCGAGTTCTGTATCCTTGGATGGCAACTGGTCTAGGAAAAGGAAAAAGTTTGAATTCAAAACCACCTTGCCCAGAGATAAATGGGTTTGCATAAGGGTGAATACCACTACCTATAAAAAAGACAAGTTGCAGAAGTATCAACAACAATGAACCAATCCAGAACAAAGTGTAGTAGTGAGGAATCATTGATGGCCTATACTCTACTAGAAGGAATAGGCTAAGACAATCTGTGACTTCAGATGGCTCTCAACTTCACCCATATGATTGGTAAAAAAAATCAATGTATATCTCTTTGAAAATTAAGTTACAAACCATCTGTGTTGAGCAGATTATTTTTATCATTTTTTTTATAGTTGATTAGTGGAGAAAAAGATAATTTTTTAAAATATTCACTTACTTTTCCAGAGCATTGTATTTGAGATTAGAAATCAAAGGTACAAATATTTATGGTAAACAGTATGAAATGATGTGTTATTAACAATTTATAATTTGCAAATAATGCAAGCAGATGCCATTTTCTTCAATAATATTTCTTTTTCATTCACAGATATCACTTTCAGTAGAAATGGAATGAAATTTGATGGCCAGAAATATTAGAAAAAACAGATAAATATTTAGATATATTTACACAAATCTTTGAACCAGAATTCCTGTTTTATTGTTTTTATCCAAGGATAAGCTGTGTATCTGCATTTTCTTTAAACTAATACTTAAAGCCTTTGATGCACACATTAAGAACAAATGCTATTTTGTTGAGGAACATGGATCATTATTTTCAGGAAATTTTAAAAATATAAACGTGAATACAAACTAGATGGAAATACTGTATTTCTCAAGTCTGCAGAACATTTTCCATTGTAAATAAGTTCCATTTTCAATAAACAAACATACACAAAAAAGAAACCTTATGTTTATGCCATATGTGAATCCACATTTGCAATGAGTTCACTTTTGAAATTAGATGAAAACACATATAAGAGAGAAACCCTTTGTTTTTGGAGTGCATACATCAACATTTTTAAAGAGCTGTGACTTAAAAATGCACAAGCAAATATCCACTGGAAGAAAACCTTTCCCTTGTGAAGTATGTGGAGCAACATTCTCAAGAAAATATCATTTAAAAATACACATGCGAACACATACTGGAGAGAAACCCTTCTCATGTGAAGTGTGTGGATCACAATTTTCAATCAGTACACACTTAAAAATACATATGCGAATACACACTGGTGAGAAACCCTATACATGTGACATATGTGGATCAACATTTTCTCGAAGTTCAGGTTTAAAAACACATGTGCAAAAACATACTGGAGAGAAACCATACTCTTGTGAAGTGTGTGGATTAGCATTTTCAGTTACATCAACTTTGAAAACACACATCCGAACACACACTGGAGAGAAGCCTTATATATGTGAAGCATGTGGATCAGCATTTTCAGTAAGTTCGTCATTAAAAACACACATGCGAACACATACTGGAGAGAAGCCCTATATATGTGAAGCATGTGGATCTGCATTTTCAGTATGTTCATCATTAAAAACGCACATGCAAGCGCACACCAGGAAGAAATCCTTCGTGTGTGAAGTGTGTGGATCAGCATTTTTGTTAAGTTCAACTTTAAAAACACACATGCAAACACACATTGAAGAAGAATCTCTACACATATAAAGTATATGAATCTGCAGTTTCACCTATTTAATCCTTTTTTAATAATGCAGAATGTAAAGTGTGTGAATTAACTTTTTTAGGAATATCTTTTTTTAAAAAAACATGCAAACACAAACTAGATAGAAACTTGATGTTTATGAAGTGTATGGATCAGCATTTTCAGTACATTTGTCTTCAAAAATCACAAAGCGCTAGAGAGAATTCATTTTCTAGTAATATATGATTTGTGTTAGTTACATTCAAAAAATTGTATAACTGCATTTTGAAGGTAATCTGAAGAAATTTTAACACATATGTTATGTCATTCTCTCTTTGCTAAGGCATTAAAACACCTGAAAAGTATCCATATTGTTTTAATACATATGACCTATTTAATGCATTTAAAAATTATGAAAAGAGATATCAGAAATGTTTTATTATAAGTGTGCATTTCTATTAAGTTCTTTGGGAAAACAATAAATACAAACATTGAATCATATTGTATTTCCAGAGTTTGATTTATCCTTTCACCCCTAGCATGGCAATAAAGCCACTCAAACAGAAAATGTTATTTAGTGTGAGAGAATATGAGAAAAATAAACATTATTAAGAAGGTAAAAAATAAATGAACAGGAATTAAGATGACATTGCATTTACATTTTTTAAAATCAATGTTGACCAGAAAGCAAGAAGCTGGAAGAGAGTTCCACAAGCATTTCTTGATTGTATAATTTTTTTTTATCTAAAGCCAATAAAAGGAAATTTGTAATAATAAAAAAAATATCAAAAAAGTTGTTTTATTTGGTTTTATTAGAATTTTTTTTTTTTTAAATCAATTAACCCCCAAACAAGGCGATAATGTTGCTACAGGGATTAAAAGTGATTGAAAAGACTATAGAAACTGGAAACCCAATGTTGAAAAAGAAGCCAGGGATAAATCTCTACTGATCAAAAGACCAGGGAGGAGTATGAACCAGGCAACTGGCAAATCTGTCTACTCCTTTGAGAAATAAATAATGAGTAAATAAAATTTCAGAATTCAGGCAAAGATATTAAAGGTACAGAACTGAAGTAGACTTTAGTAGGAATATGTAATTGGGTACAAACCAATGGTGTCAGTAGAAATAAACAAGAAAAGAAAGTCTGTGTGCTGATACTAAATTCAATCACAAAGCTGTGGTGAACAGTCCAGCTGGCAACATAGTAATGAAAACTGGGTCAGAAATCCAACCTTCTCACTACAGCAGAAACATTTTTACTCACCAAGTTCAAAAAGTCCTACTTTCTCTCTCAAAGCTCAATAAATTGTCCTCCTGGTAAACAAAAGCAACAGCCTTTACTCACCAAGCAATTTTTCTGATTGGTCACACCAGACAGGGAGGAAAGAACATTATCATAGCTTCTCTAATACATATAGCAGCTCTTTTTGTATAATTTTCTGCAATTTTTCTTTGGCAAACCATGCACAAAACAGGTGAATTTTCTCTTTTGTTACCTATCTACTATAATCTTGTTAAAACTTCGAAATCCTCATTTATCAAAATAAATGGTTAATTATATTTACACTATTTACATTGTTCAGATTGTTGTCCTCATTTTTATTGCCATATTCTCAACATACATTATGACTTTCTTCATGCGATATTTCAAATCGGACCTATATTTAGTCCATGGGGTAGATTTTTGTAATTCTATATGCCATGCCTTTTGGATATATCAGTTTCAGTTAGCCAAAATAGCTTTCATAACTGTTAGTAAGGTTTGATAACTGGTAGTAAAGAGAATGAACTGAGCCAATGCTGCCTTGATAACTCTCTAAGTTTTGGTTCCCTCTGCTGTGGCTGAGTATTGAACTTCCAACTATTTGTGTCAAGTTTGTTGACTATGGCAATAAAGATTTGGACAAAAGCATGAACAATGTAAATAGTTATATAATACCTCATCTCAGAAATATAGACAGATATTAATTTTAAATTCTTTTTTCATTTGTATTTTTGCCTCATTTTGTATTAAAATACAATTTTATTTTTCTATAAATTTAAATTCTTATTTAAATATATTATGCATCATTAGAAATAAATCTCTGTTGCCATCAACTATTTTTTTAAAAATCTCTATAAAAAAGATGTTCATATTTCTGTTCATGTTTCATTTTTCAACTTTCTCTATAATTAACAATTATAAATCTTAATTAAAGTATCTGAAAATTAAGTCATGATCTAATTCAGCAGAAATACCTCAGTATTCTTTATTTTTCTGCTTACAGTTGCAGCAAAAAGTTTATGACCACCCAATATTTTTAACTAAATTCTCAATAGCATAAAAATACAAGGCAGTACCCACTTCAATACATCAATTTTTTAAGAAGCAGTTTATTTTCTATTAATGTGCAGATAAACTAGCATTGTGTATGGCTACTTTTCATTTTCATAACCATATTAATACAACATGATATACTAACTATGAGTCTGACAAAATATAAACTGACGGTTCTAAACTTCAAAATTGTATTCAAAAATAATCTGGCTTATTGTTTAGTTTATTATTCATTATGAGTGGGCCAATGTCATAAAAAATAATGGCAAAATATTTATATCGCTATGCAAAATGACAGCAACATATATATTGATGTACCTACTATTGAATATCTGGCGGACCTGAAGCAGACTACCACCATGTTTACTTTCGTTGTTTTTAATTTTTTTTTACTTTTTTCACCACAGTCCTATCAATTGTTACTTAAACTTTCTGATTATCAAAAAAAAAAATTTGAAAAATTACAATATTTAAACAAATTTTTTTGAGTGGGTCAATTTCTCATACAACGATAAATTTAACTGATCCTCCATTTTCAATCCACTGTAATGTTGTATGAGAAACTGGCCCTCCCCTAAAAATGTTTAAATATTGAAATTTTTGCAAATTTTTTTTTTGTGATTCGTAAAGTTTAAGGTGTAAAACATAATATTGCACTAAAAGAGTCCAAAAAATTTGATAATGAACAAATTTACAGGTGGTGGTAATGTCATACCAGCGACTGGTTTCAAAATGGAGTCTCAATTTACTATAACATTGTATGAGAAAATGATCTCACCCAGAAAATGTTTAAATATTGAAATTTTTCAAAATTTTTTTTGTCAGTCATAAAGCTAAGAGGGTAATCGATAAGATTGCGCTTATGTTTAAGAACGTTAATATTTTGCTGATTTCACAAATTTCTGACTGTCGAAAAGAATATAAAACTTGCATTACTGATGGGAGAAGAGGAAAATGTTTTAGAACCTAAGATCATCACATAGTCAAGTGTGGGTTTTCTATGATGGAAAAATAGTAAAAGCACAAGAAATAGAGAAGAGAACAAGAAGTTGAAATCAAAAACAAACATCAAAAAGACAAATAAAAATGATTCTTTCACAAGTGAATGCAAAATACACTCTTCTTTGCTCCAAGCTGCGTAGGTTACCTATGTTGCATTCCTTAGCCAAGATATTAACAGTTATGGTTTTGTCCTTATTTTTGCATTTTTTAAGTGTTTTTGGAATGACGACGCTTGCGTGTGTAAATGTTCTTTTAATTTACACATGCAAGCATCATCATTCCAAAAACACTTTAAAAAAATGCAAAATAAGGACAAAACCATAACCGTTATTATCTTGGCTAAGGAACGCAACATAGGTAACCTACGCATTAAAGAGTTCCTAATAATATCTAAACTACAACCACCAATTAATGGTCACCAAGAATTAAACCTAGATTACATAACAGTATAGACATCACCAAGATGCACACACAACATGCACGTAACACAACAGCCAAGGTTACACACACACACATACTTCTTCCTCCCTTATAACAAACCGCTAACCAGGCTAAAGCACACACGCACACACACACAGATAAATAAAATAAGGTAGTTACAATAACCACGCAAAGACATTTTCTCCACCCCCCCCGGGTTGTAGTAGCAGAGGTGTTCATAAACCATGTACCAGGACAGAACACACACACACACACACACACAGATATATATACAAAATAAAGTAGATCCAATTACAGCACACACAACGAGCAAACACCACCAGATAAATCAGATAAGACAACAGTAATGAAACTGATATTCTTTGACCCAGTCAAAGTCACATCAACTCCCAGATCCTACGAACTGATTCCATCAGACCAATAAAACCCCAACTTGAATACACACATATACACACTCACTCACTCACACACACACACACACACACACCATTAGACCATAAAAAAAGACCCCAACTAGAACACACACAGATACACGCACACATACATACACGCACACATGTACAGCAGCAGTGGATAAAGCCAGCCATTCATAGATGGGCAGCTAAAAAACATGGACATTCTGGGGATTTCTCTGCCATTCTGATGATGAGATTATAGTCTCGAAATATCAACATAATAATAAATAGGTCATACAAACACCTCCCGACCTTCCTTTATTTCATTCAACGCATTGTAACAGCCTTCAAGACATAACACATACAACTATTTTGCGCAATGCTTCAAGCAAATTACAAAACTTTACTATATATATAATACTCATACTTATCTACCCTAACTTTTGGACCAAAAAGAAAATGAACATACTGAAGAGACATTGAGAACTTTGGTTCACTGCATCCACCATAAAGAGAGTAAACATCCATAGTAAAAACTCAAATTTATATATGTTTCTATCATCTTTGTTTACATATTAAACTTGCACTCACATAAAATACACATAAACAAACACCCTATTAACTCCCATATGCACCCTGTTTCTCTAATGTGAATGTATAACCAGTCTGGCTCAGGGACTGAACTCACAATTACTATATTATCAATTTCACAAATCAACTTTTTAAGCCACCATGGTGCTCTTTAATATTGTGTATTTAATTCAAATATATTCAGTTGCAAATACATATATTTCACAGGGTCAAGTCATTGCTGATTGGGCCCTATGTATTATTGACTCAGGTTGAACTTCAAAATATTAAATTTCACCTGTTTCTAAGTGTCAGCTGTTTTATGACTGAGAACTTCTATAGATTCCACTATGATGTTGGTGGTAAAACAGAATTATTAATTTCAAAGTAGGTCATTAAAAATTGCAAATATGAAACACAAGAAATATTATTTGTCTATATTTCTGAGATGAGGTATTTACATTGTTCAGTTGTCGTAGACTTCAATTTTCTTTAAAAATTCAAAATTTTGATTGGAATTCTGAACCAAACCATTTATTCAAATCACTGGGGTAGTTTGTTCTCGTTCCATGAGTCATGCTACTTCCAGATGTTTTAGTTATCTCAATTTAACTGTAAGTATTTTATTTTATTATTTTATTTTTTTATCATCATTGCTAGTGCCAGTTATTGAACTCACAACCCTTTGGGTCAAGTCACTGTATCCAGCTGACGCTTTTATCCATTGAGCCATGTGTCTTTGTGAGTTCAATACCTGGTGACAGCAGTAACCAAAAAAAAAAACTTAGTTGAGATAAATGGAGATAACTAAAACATCTGGAAGTATCATGACACATGGAATGAGAACAATCTACCACAGTAGTGTTCAGTTCGAAATTCCAATCAGAGTATTGAATTTTCGATGAAGGTTGGAGCGTACAGCGGCCGAAACGTCATGAATATGACTAAAAAAAAAAATAAGAACATCAACAACAGTCAGAAAAATAATTTCTTAGTAAATAACAAGGAACAGTATTTGAAAAGCAATGTTCTGCAAAATTAAAAAGTTCATTGTCACTCAAAAAAAATAGTCTTAGTTACTGATTAATTAATATTAAGAAATTTTAAAAAATTCTTTTTTGGTGGGGCGGGGTAGCGATCCAAAACTTGTTGATTCATAATGAAAGTCGAACAATTTCAGGACTTCATTAATTATCTCCCTTGACTTTCGCTCTTTCGAATAATAATTCTGTATCGATCAGAAAAAGTGGCATTTTCTATTTGAAAATGTTTTTAAAAGATAATTTAGGCTGATTTTTTTTTTTTAGTTCGATTAAACAAAAGTCTTATTTCCTCACATTTTATACTTTTTTACTGTAAGGATGCATTGCCTGAAGTAACAAAATTTGGATGATAACATACATTAAAGAGTAAGTAAAAAAAATCTAATTTATTTTAATTTCTTTGTTTGGGCCCATTTGTGAGTGTCTTATAAAAGTTGCATTATCAGGACTAGTCTCGTGGAATTTTCAAGCGTTAAACATCCGTTAAAAACTGCTCATTTTTAGCAAAAACCGTACAGAAAAGTTGTTTTCATACCATCAAAGACAAAGACTTGTGGTACAAATCTTGGTAGTAATGTATTTTTTACTTTTCTATTTTCTAATAAAACGGTGATAAACGAAAAACGTTTGTATTTGGAAAATGTGACAAAAACTAGGTGTACCTACACGCTATTGCCGAAGAAACAGCAAAGCATGATGTGAAAACTAAAAAGGGCTAAAACTTAATAAAAACGAAGTTTTATCATCAAAATGTTTTTATGCTATTAAAAGGAAAGATCCAAATTTTGTTCTCATTATTTTCTAACACCTTCGAAATTACAGTTAAAATTTCTTGTTTGTTTTCCGTCAGCAATTCACGATATGTTTTACTACGTAAATGTGACTATTAAGGAAAACATAATATGACGCAGGTCGTTTTTTGGCGTTGAAAGACACTTTAATTAAGAATTCTTGCAAAGATCAACTAGCTTGATTTTTAAACTTTCAGGGCTTATTCAAAAAAATGAAATTATGCAATTATTTAATAATTATAATATTCTTTTAAAAAAATCTTGGTAATAAATACCCCTCCACTCAATTGCATAAAACTTCTAAAAATGCATATATCAATTTTATTTTTTTATTAGTTATTTTGGGGAAATATATATTTTTTTAATTACGAGACCATTTTTTTTCGAAAACCTTCTCTGAGTAGTAAAAATCAAAAATACATTAAAACTACGCTATATAAACTTTTAAGTTTTATTAATAATGTAATTTTACCGTATTTTGAAGAAGAAAAAATTTCGATGAATTTTTATAAGAACTATTTTCATTTCTTTTTTTGCTAATTTAAGTTTCAAACATACATTTACATCTTTTAAATTTCTCCCAGATTCTAAAATTTTGTTCCCAGTAGTAAGATAAAACTGCAATAAATCTATGGCATTTTGATAAGCTTTTAATTGCTTTTATATATTAAGGACATTACAGTCTGAAGAAAAAGTTTTTGTTTTTTTTTATTAATGAAATTTTTAAAGAATTTTTATTTTTTATTATAATAATTTATAAAGTCTCAAAAATATTTTAAAAATACTTCAATGATTTGTTGTCATTAGTTTTTATTAAGTGAAGATTTTATTTAAAGGTTAGAAACTTCAACTCTATGTTTAAGCAATAGCTTTATTCTATCTAAATTTCATTCTATAAGTAATACTACTTGTATATAAATCAGATTCATTTAATATTAAATTTTCTAATTTTCCAAAAATATGTGTCACAGATGTATATATTATTTTTGCAAAAATTTTTAAAACCAATAATTAACCTTTGTTTACAAATGTGTTGATTGCTCAAACAAAAATGACTGAAAAATTGAATGATGAAAAAAAATGTAAAAATTTTAGATTCCAGTCAATATAATTTGTTTGAAATACACCAGTTTATTTTGCTTACTAGAAATAGTAAATTTAATCAATTAGCTTTCAATTAAAGAAAGCTTTTTCTGTTTTTTATTTTTATTTCATTTTAAAACTTAGGTATCAAAAATGGGTGGAGGTACGTAGTTCAAAAGCAGATTAATTTCTTTGACTGGACATTTTAAAAAATTATTAAAAGAAATTAATATTATTGTTGAAATTGTAGAAACTTTAACACTGCGAATCGATATCTTTGTTTCTATTTTAGTTTTATGAAAAAAAATTACAGTCTTGTTGAAGATTATTAAAATTTTTAATTTAAATATAGGTGTCTAGCAAAGAATCTTTAAGAATTTACCAATTTCCTCTCAATTTTCTAAAGGTTTGCTAAAAAGAAAACATTAACATACATGATGAAAGAATATGTCCAAAACTTAAAAAAAAAACAGTTTTATCATCAAAATCTTTCTTTTTTATGTTGTTCTTAAGAAAGCAGATGAAAGGATTTTTTTATTATTAAATTATATATACACTCCTGATCAAAAATTTAAGACCACTTAAAAATCTTTAAAAATAATTTTTTTTTACGGATAGATTTTAAACTCCTCCCACTGGACATTACCAATACTACAACCTAAAAGGTTATGGAAACAAAAATCTACATTCCAAACATTTTATTTAGAAATTTACATTTTTATAAAATGAGGCGATTTACACATGATCAAAATTATAAGACCAGGGGTATAAATTGTTAGATCTATGGTAATTCCAATGTTTTTAGTTCAGTTAGAGATTAGCAATCACTGCGTAAAGGTGCTACCATGCCTAAAGCAAGCAAACTTACCGAAGTTGAGCGTTCTTGAATTCTAAAATTCCATAAGCAAGGTTTGTCACAGCGGGCGATCGCAGCTAAGGTAAATCGCAGTAAAACTGTGATTTGCAACTTTCTTGATTACACAAATACAGGGTGGTCAAAAAGTAGGTGATAACATTTATTTTGAGATTACATTTACAATAATGTATACTAATACAATTATTGCATTAACAAGGAAATTTTCTTGTATACAAAAATGCTTAACTTTTATCATTCCAGGTGCCCATCGCAACACCGTTCTGAAGTCTACCCCCACACTTCAAGAAACGTTTTTGCACAGTCACTTTGTGTACCAATCTTGAAATGCATCTCTTTTGTAATTTTTCAAACCACTAATGCTTTTTAGTGTCCAGCTATAAATATTGAGTACTCTTCAAAAGAAGAAACCAATTGTGGTCAAATCAGGTGACCATGCTGGCCAATCAATTGGACCACTTCAGCCAATCAATCCATTTCTCAGGAAATGTTTCATCAAGATAGCCAAACTGTGCTTGGTTATATTGAATATCATTGTAATAAATCAGTAATCAGTACCTATTCCACCTACTGTTAGACCACCTTTATAGTGTGTGAGAGAGAGAGGTAAGAATTACTTTTTAAATAACCTTCTACTGATCTAACCAGTATATATATATATATATATATATATATATATATATATACACACACACACATATTGGATAGATGGAACTTGTCAGTCCACGAGAGTAGTCCATCCAAGAGAAGAGAAACTCTGGTTTTTAACCTTCTGCTGCTTTGTATCATACTAGTAAATATTAGTAAAGTCTTCAATAGTAAACCCTGTGGACAAATCCAGAGCTGGAATCCATAAGACAATCCGATGTTATCTTCGACTTTGTTTCCGGCAACTCCTATGATGACATTAGTGCCACACTATATCGGCCTATACTTTTACCACTGACAACATTAGTGGCATAGAGAGGGATGTTCTGCATGGGTAAACAATCTCTCATAAAAACGTGTGCTCTTGAGAGGACACTCAAAATACAGGAAGCAACAATACAGTAATGTTAGGGAAAAGTGTCTTCACATGCATTCATTGCAATCAAGACTGTCACTCCCATGTGTGCCTGTACAGCCATAATAGATGCTTTGTTGCCATCAGCAGCTAAGACATCAGATTGATTCTTTCTCGAAAACAACAGATGCCACATACACTCTTACAATTTCATCGATATTATCATTCACTACAGCAGTGGTTCCCAAACTTTTTTCTGTCTTTTCCCCTACACTCAGTTCAACCATCCAGATTTCCCCCTTCATGTGTATGAGAGAAACAGCAGTTAAATCACACTGAGACTATTTAGTAATTTATTTTTCAAATGTACAAATATACTGATAAACTTGTAGTTACAGAGTAAAGTGTATAGAAAGCAGTTAGTAACAAGTAAGCCTATCCATATAGAGTGGTTAGTAACAAATAAAAGGACTTTTGTTTGCAACAGGTGCTCTCTCTCTTTCTTTCTCTCATACATGAGAAAATCCATCTGATATTTTTTTATTTAGTAGGTAGTTTAATTGTTTTTCCCCTGGTAGCTTCAAATTTGCCCCAGGGAAAAACTTCCCTTAGTTTGGGAATCGCTGCACTACAGAATTCATGTCACAATGAGTGCCGAGAAGGTTTTCCTAGCCATATAATACCTCAAGGAGATCCAGAAGGTGCAATATGAGTCTGAGCATGCATGTCTAAATAGCAAGCTATAAATAATAATTATTATTATTTCTCATAAAAAATACTAACAAAAATTATTTAATTAGTACAAACCCCATATGATAGATGGTAATAATTGGGAAAATTTGGCCCCAAATACCAGACCCCATATAAATAGTAATAATTGGGAAAGCTTCAGCCCAAACAAGCACAAATCAGTAACCATCTCATATTTCAGTGTAGCTGTAGAGAAATAAAACTCATTTCAGCTGTCTTAAATATCTGAAAATCAATCCATACATTATATAATCTATAGGCTAGACTGCTTTTTTTCCCTTGCCTGTTTCTCAGTCTATCTAAATGAAAGCCAATGAGAACAATGGCCAAAACATAACTACAACAAAGATGAGGACAACAGTCCACTTGTAAATAGTGTAAACATATTGTTTTCTATTCTGTTTAAAGTAGCACATGTTGTTAATGCATAAGGATGCTGTTTTCTTTAATAATATTTCTTTTTTATTCGCAGATGTCAATTGCTGTAGACATGGAATTAAGCTATTTGATGAATATGCATATATAAAGAACAGATATTTTAAAAATATGTAAACAAACATTTTCTAAACTATTCATCTCTGCAATTCCTTTTAGCTAACATTTAAATCCACATTTTTATGCACTTTGCAGACAAATGCTGTTTTGGTAAGTTGAGTGGATCATATAATTTTCAGTGAATTTTACAAATATAAATGAACCGTACACTAAAGAGAAACCCTATGCATATGGTTAAGCATTTTTGCAGAATTGCATTCTAAAAATATACAAATGCATGGCATATAAATTATATAGTATATATATCAGCATTTCCAATGAGTTCAAATTTGAAACCCTATGCTTGTGAAGTGTGTCTGTCAGCATTTTCAAGGAACTGCGATTTAAACATGCACAAGCAAATACACAGTGGAGAGAAACCATTTTCTTGTGAAATATGTGGAGCAACATTCTCTAGAAATTACCATTTAAAGAGACACATGCAAACACACACTGGAGAAAAACCTTTCTCATGTGAAGTGTGCGGATCACGGCTTTCAAGCAACACACATTTAAAAGTACACATGCGAATACACACTGGAGAGAAACCTTATACCTGCGAGATATGTGGATCAACATTTTCTCGGAGTTCAGGTTTAAAAACACACATGCAAAAACACACTGGAGTGAAACCATACACTTGTGAAGTATGTGGATTATCATTTTCACTTACATCAACTTTGAAAACACACATCCGAACACACACTGGAGAGAAACCTTACAGATGCAAAGAGTGTGGATCAGCATTTTCAGTGAGTTCATCTTTAAAGTCACATATGCGAACACACACTGGAGAGAAACCCTTCATGTGCGAAGTGTGTGGATCAGCATTTTCAGTGATTTCAACCTTAAAAACACACATGCAAACTCACACTGGAAAAAAACCTCTATATGCATGAGATATCGAAATTGGCAATTTCAAAGATTTTCTAGTGAAAAATATACATGCAAACATGTTACTCACTTGCAAAGTGTGGGGATTAATGTTTTTAAAGATCTCATTTTAAAAAAACAAAACTTTGCAAATATAAACTTGATAGAAACCCGACATTTAGGAAGTGTGTAGTTCAGTATTTTCATTGAATTCAGCTTCAGAAATACAAAACATCCTGGAGAAAATCTTTTTTTTTTAATAGTAATATGTAAACTGGCTTTTTCAGAAACCTTAACTGTAAAAATATATGAGAGCTCACTGTTAAAAAAAAAAAAAAACAGCAAAAAAACCATAGTATAAATTGTGAAGATCTGCATACACTTTGAAAATACATATACATTCTTAAGAACAAAAATTTCTGAAGAATTTAGCAGGCATTCATTTTAAATGATCCTTTAGTTGTTAAGCATAAAGACACCTAAAAGGTATTCACCTTGTTGGTTCAAATTATTTTAAAATTACTATGTAAAGAATATCAAGAAAGAAACACAGGTTTAAGATATTATAGCAAAAGGAGTTAGAAGCTTGAATCCAGCATTTTAGGATTTTGTTTTTTAAAAGTACTGGCTTTTAGAAAACTTTAGTTAAAATTTTAATAATTTTAATATTTTCCTTAAATTTTACTTTCATTTGTGTATGTGCACACATAAAAGAAATTGTATAATAAAAGAGTTTGATATAAAATTTGTTTATTTAGTGTTTTCTGATAACCATTAAGTTTTTGGGAAAATAATGTCTGATCTTTAATCTTTCAGCAAGTGTACCTCAGTTGTAAAAAATGACAGCAAAATATTTGAGAGGGCTTTATATATATATATATATATATATATATATATATATTATGGTCTTTACTATAATAGAGTGTGTGTGTGTGTATATATATATATATATATATATATATATATATATATATATATTTATTCACTACTCTATGACATAATTATTAAAAAATAATGTAATAAGACACTATTTAAGATCAAGCATGTGACAAAAGCTTTCAATAGCTGGTAGTAAAGAGAATGAACTGAGCAGATGCTGCTTCACTATTGTCTACCCCTCTCTCTCTCTCTCTCTATATATATATATATATATATATATATATATATAAAGTGGCTTAAACTAATGGATATATATTCCACAGTTTAATATTTAGTTTTTATAAAGTGCTGAATACAGATGTAAAGCATTTATAGATGTATAGTTATTATTATTGCTATAATAATAGCATACTGAAATTATTATTATGATGATGATAATAATTACTAGAGAGGATGACCATTTAAGCTATGTTTAAATCAGTCAATTGGCTTAAGACCAAATCATGTTGAAACATGGGTTCTTGTGCAATCACAAAAGTGAAGCAAGAATCAAGCTGGGTCACTATTGTGTTCGTTATATTTCCTTACATGCAAATAACATTCATTTACTGGGAAATTATAAAACCACCTCCCCACTGCAGCTATAGGTTAATTAGTATGTCTTGTATCATCTCCAAAAATTCTTTCTATCTAGAATATTTTATGTTTGTAAATAACCTACAAAGGGTTGATAAGTTGTAAAAAGCAAATCAGATAAAAACTTTTGATTGGGAGATTGCAGGTTTTGAAGTGCATGGAACCACCTTTTAATTGCTGTTGTTCCCAGATCCGCTCTGATCCGGGTTGGTAACATCTGCTATAATCCCAGCTATAGTCAGATAGTTCCCCACCACCACCACAAAAAGAAATACGATGAAAGTTTAAAAATACACTTCCTTTATTTATTCTGCTTAGGACTGGGTTTTTGGTTCCTTGTAAAGTTTTCCCATTTCCAGTAACTGCTTGTGTTTTAGTGGTATTACCACCTCGCATGCAGTAAAATGATTAAAAAACAAACACTAAATAAAATATATTATTTACCATGGCTCTGTTTCATAGACATTTTTATTTTTTCTCCTGTGAAATATCCTTGGGAAAGGTGTGAATCCAGTTCCTCCCTCCAGCTATGGATTAAAAAGAAATACATTTCTGCTATTGAGTTAACAGAATAACAAATGTCTTTACAATAATACTCTAAAGGTTTGGATACCAAGAAATCTTTGAATACAGTTTCTGCATCTTTTTTTTTGCAACAGAATTTTCTTTTGGCTTAAAAAAGTAGTAAGTGGATAAAAGATCAGAGAAATATGGTAAATGTGGTAAAGTATTAGGACTTTGAATAAGTTCTTGCTGTTTTCCAACAGATGGTGTTCCCAGAGCTGCATGCCTGTAGTTTCAGATTGTAGCTTATCTATAAGGAAGTACTATAATCAAGTTTATGTCATTTTGCCAGAGTGTAAACAACTTTGTTTTCATAGTGTTAAATATGTTTTTATTTCATGCCAAAGAAAGTGTATTTATAGGGAATTTTACTGCACTACTTTATTCAAAAGAAATCTGCAGCTAAAGCACACATAATTCTTGTTGAGACTTACAGCGTGAAAACCAACATGGAAATGCTTAAATGGGAAGTCTTACCTCACCTGGAGTATTCACCAGACATTGCTCTGTCTGATTATCAATTGTTCTGATTTATGGCATATGGCTTGGCTAAGCAGCATTTTCATTCTCGTGAAGATGGCAAAAAATGGGTTAGCTCATGATTAGCCTCAAAAGATTTTTTTTCCAATGTAAATTTCAAATGCTGCCAGAAAAATGGGAAAAGTAGTGGCTAGTGATAGACAATACTTTCAGTGACATGTTTCTTAGTACTTTTTGTAAATAAAACATTACTTTCGTGAGAAATCAGTGAGAACTTATGCAAGGTTCTAATATCATTTTCCAAGTTAGTGAACTTCAACAGTGTCATCCTAGCCATGTGTGACCAAGTATTGTCATGAAGCAGAATTGGACAATGTTGATTAACCAGTACCATAGATTGGGGGGAATTGTACTTCACTGGCACTTAATGGCTGGCACTTAATGGCTGTGATGTTCTGTTTAGAGTCCTGAAAGATGTAATGACAAATGTCAGGCCACCAGACAGTCACCATAATCTTTTGTTGCTGCAATTTTGGATTTGGAAAGTGTTTAGGTGCTTTTGTCATGATCAAGTCATTGTGTAAATCATTTACAATTGTCATAAAGAATCCATTTCTCATCATCTCACTGTTCAATCAAGAAATGGATCATTCGGATTTTTACAGACTTATGGCCATATCATGTTGAAACATTGGTTCCAGTATGATCCCCAAAGTTAAACAATGTCAATCATGATCAGTACCTAAATGAGTTACCGCTTGGGAATACCATGTGCTGTAAGCTTGGAGATGTAGATGAAGTCATGAATAATAGCTGAAAATTGTTAGTCAAGTTCCAGTTGAGTTTGATATGTTCACTTATGCAAAAATATTCTTGGAAAAGGTAAGAATTTACCTTTTGTTACTCTAGCTGTGCATTAATTAGTAAAACTTGTATCACTAAACCATTATCTCCAAAAGAAAACAAATTTTTACAATCTAAAAAAAACTAGTATTTTCTAATTTTAAATCAACCAAATGCAGCCAACAATTCTACTCCATCAGCTTCTTTTCTCACACTTTCCACTTGTGGAACTCCCTTCCATATACTTGCTTTTCTGATGGCTACAACATCCAGAAATTTAAATGCAATATCAATACTCATCTCTTATCCACTTGACTTCAGTCCTTTCTATATCACCCCGTATATCTCGTTTTTTTCCTTTCTCTCTACCTTCACACCTGTGTTCCCAGCCTTCTTTTACTCTTTCTCTGACACCCCCTGTAACTGGTTCGTCTTCCTCTTCACTCTCCTCCTCACTATACTTTTACGCTTATGTAACCCCATGTGCATCAGTGGCTGTACCGCCTTGCTTGGGTGAAACAATTAAAAAAAAACCTGCAAAGGGTTGATAAGACAGAAAATGAATCAACTGAATTTTGCAAATGCAGCATTGAACGCACTTCAAAATGTCAAACTCTGATTTTCACTGAGTTCATGTGGAACCTGTCTATCAAGTTTCTTCAGCTTACCAATTTTCTTGAGATGGTTCAATATTGTTGAAATGTTGACAGCCATTTCAGAGAAATTTCTCAGACATTTAACATGGGTTCAAGTGTTTTCAAATGTTGACTGTCAATTGCAGACAAATGTCCTCTACAACCTTAATTTTCAAAACTAGTATCCCCACTTGAGAGACCAACATCATACACAAGGGGATCTTTCAACCCATGCCCTGTTAATGTCAGTAGCAGTTTGAAAGCATTATGACCAACCTTGAATTCATGTGAAAAAGTAAACACATCTCTTTTTTTTCATGTTCAAGGGGATGTGTATAAAATGTTTTAAGTTAAATTTTGAAAAAATTGATATGTAAATGACAAAGAGGAAACTTTAATCATAAGAAATGAGTAATATATTAATATGATAACACATAATATACTAATATTATGATTATATATATATATATATATATATATATATATATATATATATATATATATTTTTAATCATATCACCCTGAGCAAGGTGGTAACGCCAATGATGTGCAGGGGGCTATGTAAGAGTGAAAAGATTGGAAAAGAGAAAGCCAGAAACCACATCCTAAACAGGGAACAAGGGGATGAGCCTCTTCACCTATACAGTAGACATGGGTGGAGTGTGAACTGGGCGATAGTTTAGTATATCTACTCCAATTGAAAAAAAAAAAAGAAAAAGGAGTGAAAAGATTGGAAAAAAGCAAGCCGGAAACCACATCCTAAACAGGGAACAAGGGATGAGCTTCTTCACCCATATCATACTATTATGATTATATATATATATATATATATAATCATGATATTAGTGTATATATATATATATATATATATATATATATATATATACTATTATGATACTCTATTAGGGTAAAGTTAAAAGGTCTATTCAAGAACCATTTTCATTTTTCATATTATTACCAAAGTTAAGTAATATCAGTTCCTAGATGGGTGATTACTTGGGAATACCAGGTGCTGTATGCTTGGATGCGTAAATGGTGTAATGGATGATTTGCTCAGAATTTTTTAATTGGTGAGATGAGTTCCAATTCTGGTTGAGTTTGTTATTTTCACTTACACACAAATAACCTTGGAAAGGCATGAATCCACCTCTTCTTCACCCAGTTATAACCTGTAAAGGTTAATAAACCATAAAAAAACAAATCAGTCAATCTAAGACATCAATCATTTGAAGTAAGTTCTAGAAAATAGGTTTTTTTAACCAGCTAATATCTTCAATCTTACCTCTGATAGTCTAAGCATTATCATGATGGAGCACCATACCTTTGTAATGGATCAAATGATGCCTCTATTCTTTTAAAGAAGTGTTTAACTGCTGTTACTGATTGACTGTTTGTTTAGCAGCATATCAACTCCTTATGGGTCATTTAATGCTAAAATTTAATTTTCTTGAGAGCTTCAAATTAATAAAAATGTTATTCTACTTTCACAATTGAAAAACATGGTAGATGATACTCAATTTTGTGAATATGTTTGTGTGGCAGTGATATGTGTGCTTTATGTTGTAGTTTTGTTAAAGTTATATTTTAGAATTGCTGTGGTGTCCTCCCTCTAAAGAGTCTCTGTTGGACACTTTTGCCTACTATAAGATTAGTAGGAGAGGAGGCTTTGGGAGAACAGTTGAACTGATTGAATGCTGGACAACCAACACATGCACTAGTTGTGTAATAATCTTCTGTTGTGTTTACTGTTAAACATTTTGTTATTTTTTAAATTTTTCACGGTAAATTTTTGATTTAGTCCCGAAGGCCTTTACCTCTTCAAATTTTTCCAAAACATTCTTATTTCCATGCAAATGTATATGCTAAACTCAAATTGGTAATTATTTATTGAAGAAACCTACTTTTATTGATGTTAACGACCAGAAAAAATCGAACTTCATCTTGCTTTTTATCTCACCCCTCAACCACTTTTGGCATATGTCATTTAGTGCTGAATGACTTTAGGCGTAGTAAAGTAATTTTCAGCCTACTTACTTTCTTTATGCAATTATTACACGATTTGTTTTGTTTCGGAACTCAATTTCCATTGAAAGTTGCGTGTATTTGCGTGTTTTTTTTTGGGGGGGGGGTATAGAATTTTATTTTAAGAAAGTTAACTTTCAAATAGAATTTTTTTAAGAAAGTTAACTTTCAAATGTATGAAAATAAGTGTAGTTTGATTAACCTTCAAATGCATTGCATGTATTTGCATGTTTTTTCCTTTTTTTTAGTTTCAGAAGAAAGTTAAAACTTTCAAATATATGAAAATAAGTGATAACTGTAGTTTTATTTCACCTTCAAATATATGAAAATATATTTGCATGTTTTTTTTACCTTTTTCTTATGAAAATAAGTGATAATTGTAGTTTATTTAATTTTTTCCGACGAAAGTTAACTTGCAAATATATGAAAATATAGAATTTTTTTAAGAGAGTAAACTTTCAAATATATGAAAATAAGTGATGAGTGTAGTTTAATTAACCTTAAAATATATAAGTAACACAAAAAAAAGAAAAAAATACACGCAATAACCCTAACCCTAACCCAATTATCACTTATTTTCATATATTTAAAAGTTCACTTTCTTCACAAATTAAGTACATGCAACTTACTTAAATTCATTACCAAGAAAAAAAGAAGAAAAAACACGCAATAACCCTAACCCTAAATTTCTATTTGAAAGTTAACTTTCTTAAAAAAAATTCTACAGCCCCCAAGAAAATCACAAATACACGCAACTTTCAGCGGAAATTGAGTTCCGAAACAAAACAAATCATGTAGTAATTGCACAAAGGAAGTAAATAGGCCGAAATAAGCATCCTATGCCTAAAGTCATTCAGCACTGAATTTATTACATTTATTTCACATATAAATGCAGCCTGAATTTTGTAAAATCAGCAGGTTCGTTTCTTGGCAAAGCCAACCCTGTATTCCATTACCAGTGGCTTTGTCATCCCCTAAGATAATATCGCCTGACAAATTAGTACCCTTCCTTTCCCTTACTGCTTAAAATGTTGACCACTCCCTTATACCTCCGGCGTAGAAATACACAGTCGTTGTTCTCAGGCCAAATGCTTAAAATGACCTTTCTCAGCACCAGATGGCAATGAGGATGACCACACCCTAGTTTTTCTCCCTTTTACTAGTCACTGGCTTTAGTTAACGGCCACTAGCAGTGTGCCAGAAAAATTTTCATAAGGCTGCATTTATATGTGAAATAAATGTTTTTACATATTATGTGGCTTTTGTCAGTCCTTTCAAACACACCACTATGGATTGCTAGACGGCCGTTACAATCAGGGTGCATATTTCCTGAAGGATTATGTCCTTTGCATTTACATTTCAGTAAACATGCAAGTATCCAAGCTACAATTAAAATCCAAATAAGTTTTTAATCTGGAAAGTCACAGATGTGAGAAAAGCATTGAAAATAAATTCTCTTAATGATGCAGTTGTGGCTTGAAACGTTTATTTCTACAGTGAAAAGTCACCATTATACAAATTATCTAAATGCAGACTATTGACCTCACCTTTCTTGTTATTATCATAAAACTCTGGCATTTTCCCCCCTCCAGCCTTCATCCATTGCTTATTGATCCAGTTAGCATTCAAAAAATTTTGAACTGAACCCTTTATTTAATCAATAGCCCAGTGAATTAAGGCTGTTGTTTCATGAATTTGAAGACATACTAAATGTAAGTTCAATCCCTGGAACAAGCAGTATGTGTTTAGACTTACTGGAAACAAGGGGAGCAATAACTGAGCAATAAGATATCTCTAAACATGTTCAACAAAATAAGAAAAATCTACTCTTGTAGATTAAAGGGTTCAGTTAAAAATTCCCAGAAGGTTACCCAGAATAACAAGACCCTGATAAACATCTAAGGGCACAACAATCAAAACTTTGTGATGTTATTAACAAGATGAGGAAAATATTCTGGAAGTCTTGTGGGGATTATCCCTAGTTGGTCTGTCAAGATGCTGTTTAAGTACTATAAAAGGATAATATATTGTCCTCTTTTTCTTCCTAGCATGCAGTAAGTAGCAATATCAACATTAGACTTATCACTGCTGTGAACAATATCATTCCCTCAAATGAGGCATAATTGTATTTTCACACACATGTATGTATCCTACATGTATATTTATACACATTTCCTAACAGTTAAATTCTTTTCCATCTTTTTCAGCCATGTACTCACTAATATATTTTTGCTCTTTTTGTTAATACTTTATTGGTTTGTATGAAAATACTAGAAAATATCTTTGTATTGAAATCCCTTCCTTCCACACATTTAGAGCAAGGGTTAGGCATTAAGTATCCCCTGAACTAATAGAATTTGGGGGCTTTCTTCACTATATACCTTTGCTCCTACCCATGTGTGTGTGTGCGCATATATATATATATATATATATATATATATACTTCTATTATAATAAAGGGCATTGTGTATTTATTTGTGTGTTTGTGTATGTATATATATATATATATATATATATATATATATATATATATAGTCATCCACAGACAGTCCTGTTTCGCTGTATCACAGCTCATCAGTACGGTTAGACATCTGATTGCTTCTAGCCAGGATTAGAACCTGACCGAATTGACATCATTTGGTGGTTCTACCTCTAAGCTATGAGTGCTCGGTGGAGGAAGATAGATTTTAGCATGTTATATACATAATGTGAACACACATCTGTAGCTGAGAGTGTTCAAATTCATTACTGAATGAACGATGCATAAATAGCAGTGAGTAGCTATTGTTGTTAAAGTCCACCATTTCTTTATAGTGCTCAATTGGCGGGCAAGAGTGTAAATAGTCATCTGCAGACAGTCCTGTTTTGCTGTATCACAGCTCATCAGTACAGTTGGATATCCGATTGCTTCTAGCCCAGATTGGAACCCGACCGAATTGACATCAATTGGTAATTTTACCAGTAAGCTATGAGTGCTTGGTGGGGGAAGGTAGCTTTTAGTGCGAAATTAGTTCAAACGAGTTCCATTAACTATAAAGCAAAGCAAATCACCTCTGTTCTTATTTACACTATTTATATTCAAACTATTGTCCTCATCGTTGTTGTTTTTATCACAAGGTTTCAGTCATTGTGACTTCTGACTTTCCTCAGATATATATCAACCTGGGTAATGTACAGGGAATTCTGAACTAAACACTATTTAATCTATAAATGGAGACTGTTCTGTTTCCACTACACATGTCTAGGAAAATCTTGTCTCATTCTTATGTTATTTAATACTGTTTAGTTATTGCTCAAAAGTTTCCACTGAGTACACGTATATACTGCCCAAAGTAGGGACTGAACTCACAACCATTGAGGAAAGACAGAATTTGCAAAAACCGAAACATTATGATAAAAACAATAAAGATGAGGAGAATAGACTAAATATAAAGAAGGCCATTGGTGGCCCCTCTAGTCTGGGAACCCTGGGCTGCAACTAATACTAGCCCATATCTAAATCTGTCACTACACTCATTCCATCTCATTTTACCTCTGCAAATAATGACAACCCATCATTTACATGTAGAATTATTTTTGCTTCAAATTTAAGTTAAGTAAGTTTGAATTCTAGTTGAATTTATTGCATTCACTTTCGCAAAAATACTCTTGGAAAAGGTATTCATCCATCTTTTTTCCCCTCGAAATATAAGCTGAATAGTAGAGTTTTATAGCCTTGGTTGGTAACCAGTCTACCACAAAAAGAAATGGCAACCTACTGAGGGCAAATCTTCTGCCTAGTCAGTCATGGATCGAAATAGTCATTGTCGCAAATAAGAAGTTATCTCCTCAACAACTGAAAACAGAATGACATATTTGAGTATCTGCACATGGCTTCATACATATCTTCCAGTTGAAAAACAATTCTAAAGAAATATAGATTTATTAACCAATCAGAAAGCAGAAAAATATATTTCATCAACTTTTATCCTCCAAAAATGTATAAGTACACATGATTTTGCTTCTCTCTTCAGAGGGTCTCTAGCCATCCCCTGGACCCAAGTCCAGACAACTTGCATTTGTTACCCTCTCCCACTTTCTCTAGTTGTATATTCTGTACCCCTCTTTCTTCTTCAAAGAACATTTTGTAATGACAGACACAAAGAAGGCACAATGAAATGAACATTCAATTGAGCAGACACACGAAAGACATCTCGACTTCAACTATACCCCCCCACTCTTATAGTCATTACTACTCTCATATATTCAACGTACTTTAGCTTTATAGGATTATTATATACTCTTCTTACCAACCTTGTACCAGATATATGAACATAATTATCATTTTGTATAATACAGAATTATTTTATATTTATATAAATTATTATTTTAACACACCATCTTATTCTTGATTGTTTTTATTTTCACACATCACTGATAGTGAATTATAAACTTAACAAGGCCAAATTAAAAATCACAAAACATCCATCTATAATATGATTAGCTAAGCATGTATCATGTATGGCACTTAACTGACTGAAATTAGAAGCAGCATTTACTTGGAAATGCCATTCTACACACTTCAGGGTTTCTTACGATTTTCCATGTTGTAGAGAAATTACACTTTATGCACATTTCATCACACATTTTTTATAAAACAAATAATTTAAATTTCAGAAACAAGTGACATGTTATAACATCAACTTAAAATTGTATTCAACAAAGATACACAAAATAATGAAGAATAGATCAGTGATTGGTAATGTAAGATGAGATTAATATTGGTGAATTGCAAAGTTTAAGTTTGAGTCAAGGTAAAATAAATTGTACAGTTTAAATTAAGGCGTTGTCTCGCTTAGACTGTAAAGTTTTGATTAAAAAGAAATTGTTTTAAAAAGACTATTTCTTGCTAAGTGTTCCAGGTTTGATTGAATTATTATGTTTAGTGAATGTGTAGGGCCAGTTGGCCATGCCTGGTACAAAGCCACTTCAAAACATAGCTGACAATCCCCGCATTTAAAGATATTATCAGGTGGTTGAAAGAACAGAAATGTGTTGTTTGTAAAAGTAAGTGAAATTTTATTAACTGAACAGAATAACAAATTTATAAGATGTAAAATGTTCAGAGAAAATGTACATAATTAAATGTTCCAGAGAAATGGTAATAAGTAGAAGAATGTGTGTATCTAGAAAAGATTAATCAGGTTACTAATAAAGTCTGTGATCCTTTCCTTTTTATGGCTGGTGAGAAAGTGAAAAGAAAGGTAAATCAATAAAGTAAAAATGGTACTTATCGAAGTTAATTTTTAGGAGTCAGTTGAAGATGTTGTTATTGTTTCTTTGACACCAAGTGAGGGAAAACAAAGAAAGAAAAATTGAAAGGAGAGGAAGAAGAAATGTATGTCAACAAGATATGTCAATTTCGGTATTTTGAAATTTTTCCCTTACAATGTGACAATGTTCTTATCAGATCCCTGCTCCCATAGAACTGTCTTTGGCCAGTCAAAAATTAGTGAAATCAAGTCATGTAATTGGCTTGAACCACATACCCATTTTATAGGTGTTAAAAAAAAATTTGACTGGGATCATAGTTCATTTTGCTATTTCCCATCCAATCAGAATCCAGAATATTAATTTTCACACTGGCTTGTGAAATTTGTCTTGGTCTGGTTTTTCCAAAATGTTTTCAGTCATTCTGATTGGATTTTGCAGGTGTGCAATTTTCCTTTTTGCATTTCAACTAATTATTGAATGATATAGGATTTGTATCCTATGCTGGACAATATCATCAAAAATTAAGAAAAAACTTGAATCAATTGAAATGTGGTTCTACACAAAGATGTGGTGGGTATCATGGATCATCTGAGCAATGATGAGGTTTCGGAAAGGATGGAAATGAAAAGGAAATTAATACTGAGCATCAGAAAGAGACAGCTCAAGTTCTAGGTATTGCACCTGGCCGGAAGTTACTGCCGGCTACTCAAATGTCCAGAAGCGTCACCACAGAAAGCAGAGCAAAGTCATTAATTTCCAATGACTCAGCGTTTCCAAAAGCCAAAACACAGAAAAACAACATCAAAATGAAATATAAACATACACAAACACCCGTACCGAAAAACAATGACCTGAAGCTAATCTATGTACACATGGTGTTCAAATAAAACCCATGTGTACATCCAAAAGTGGAAGGAGAATTTTAATAGACAAACAAAAGGCATTATTAACTGGGCAACATTGCTGACCACAGCTAACAGAAACATGGCCGATTTTTTTTTTTTTTTTTTTTTTTCCACCAAAGCGCCTGGGCTCCGAGGTCAAGCGACATGCTCTCCCTACCACCTGTGCCTGGCCCACCCTTGTTACTGACCATAGCAGCAACCATCTCCAGCAGCAGCAGCTGCCAACAGCCAGTAGTAGCAGCAGCCCTAGTGAAACCAGCTGCTCCCAACCTAGTTTGCCACCTCCAGCAGCAGCAGCAGCAGCAGCAGCCCCTATCAGCAATAGTTCTTTTTAGGGCTTTCTAACTACATATGCAACAGTCCTTTTTAGGACTTTCTGATTACGTATGCACCAGTCCTTTTAAGGGCTCTTCAGCTACATATGCAACAGCCCTTTTCAGGGCTACTCGGCTACATATGCAACAGTTCTTCTAAGGACTAACTGACCCCAGCAGTAGCAGCAGCCACCAGCACCAGGCGCACCAAGAACCAGGTAGAAGAACTAACCGTTTACATATGATACAGTCCTTCTAAGGACTAAACTGTCTCCAGCAGCAGCCACCAGCAAGAGCAACAGCTCTTCCTGGAACTACCAAGCAGAACCTCTAGCAACCAGCATCACCTATGCACTGCCCTGCCAGCTGCTGGTCCACCGCCCTGAAACCAAGAGATCCTTTTGATTGACACTGCCTGACTTAACAAACATTCTGTACATACATTTGCTAGATTTTGGAAGATAAAATTTGGCTTGAATTTATAAATTCTCATCTTCATTGTCCTTGATTCGATCGTATTACTTTAATTCCTAGCAGGGTGAATGGCACCTGCTTTGATGACCCCACTACATTGGGAAATGCAATGAGGAAGGAGGGCTTGGAGAACCTGATACTAACAGACCAGATAGAGGGAAAAAGAGACAGAGGAAAGCAGAGGATAACATATTTGAAGGGCCTGATCAGGTAGATGACAGAACGAGGTTTGTGTGGTGTAACAGGAGAAAGCGTGCTAAGAGCCACCAGTGATAGGGAGACGTGGAAAGCCATGATCACCTATGTCCTGAAAAGATAGGGCACATAGAAGAAATGTCTTAGATGATTGAGAATTTGTAAGAAAATATTCTATTTGAAGAAATGTTTGTTGAAGAATACTGTGTGTGTGAATGAATGTAAGGTCTGTAGATTTCAACTTGGTAATCTCAGTGACTGAGTTGGCGCATTGAAGTTGGTGAAGCTTGGAATACCGTTGATTCCTGTAGCAGTTGAAAACTCACTGATTTAAGAGAAACATGGCAGGATTTAAGTAGTGTTCCAAGTGGATCAACTTAGCTGAGCAGGAAAATTGTGTCTCATGATGTAACAATTTGTGTAGAGGAAATTGACCAGTCAAATTGCAAGTTTGTAGGGAAATAAAAAAAACTAGTTAAAACCTCTTTCTACCAAAAGTGAACAAAATTTGATGACTGAAAATTAAGTGATAAGTAAATTGTCACTAGGCTGCGATTTCAAAATTGTCTTATACTAAGCAAGTAGTATTTATATCCAATGATTTGTGAGTATATACAAAATGTATGCAAATCAATTCATGAAGGTTTCTTGTTTGTGAGGGGTATCACATAATGTGGTCTGTTAAAGTGGAATTCATTAAAATTGTTGCTCTACACATTTCACGGATGTGTGTTGTGGTGCAGTGGATATCGGTTCGGAACGAGAAATCGGGGAGCCAAGTTCGAATTCCAGCTGAATTCATTGCATTCACTTATGCGCAAATACCCTTGGGAAAGGTATTAATCCATCTATTCCTTCTAGTTATGGATTAAATCACAGAACAAATTGGGTTCTATACCCTTGGTCGGCAACCAGTCTACAGCAGT
Source organism: Ascarosepion bandense (assembly GCA_037127315.1). NCBI lineage: Eukaryota > Metazoa > Mollusca > Cephalopoda > Sepiida > Sepiidae > Ascarosepion > Ascarosepion bandense. Next base: position 4,425,930 of record JBBBDQ010000328.1, on the reverse strand, counting down.
AAGTCATGGTAACCTACTACAGGATAATCTTCTGCCCAGTCAGTCATGTCTCTTTCAAGACATGATCGCCCAATCGTGTATCACAAATGGTACTTAAGTTAACTGACTGACACATTTCACATGTTATGGATTTTTTATTGAGTGTTTTTTGTTTTATATATTGTTTCTACTTGGAAATATACGTTTCATTAGCAAATGGAAATCTCTATTCTAATATTGTTTCTACTTGGAAATATACATTTCATTAGCAAATGGAAATCTCTATTCTAATATTGTTTCTACTTGGAAATATACATTTCATTAGCAAATGGAAATCTCTATTCTAATATTGTTTCTACTTGGAAATATACATTTCATTAGCAAATGGAAATCTCTATTCTAATATTGTTTCTACTTGGAAATATACATTTCATTAGCAAATGGAAATCTCTATTCTAATATTTATTCACATGCAGTTTTCAGATTTTCCCAGAGGTTACAGTTTTTAAAAAAAACACGTTTACTGCTTTAGTTTTTACATGTTAAAAAAGGTTACCCGATAGATTTATCGAATTCGCATTTGTAAATTAGAATTTGTAAAATAATTGTTAATTACTATGGAAAAGTTACTACGTAATACTAAAATGATTATTTCGAAATTGGCATTTAAAGATTCTCACAGGCTGATATTAATTTTTGAATTGTCATAACGAAATTTTATAATTCATTGTTTCCTTTTTAAAGATCGATTATTTCCCTTGATTACTACATTTTAGAGGACATTTTAAAAATGTATCACCGGCTGGGAAAACATTGAAAAATGGAAAGCGTTTTGTTTGTTTGTAACCTCAGCTTAAAGCGGCAATCATTTCGTTGATTCCTGTAAATCCTAAAATCAATCGAGATTAATAGGGATTGAAAAAAAGTGCGAAAAGGTATGAATTGTGAGATGTATTTGAAAAAGGTAAATTTAACCCGAGAAAATGCAATTTCCCTCGTTTTAGAATCGAGTTACTTAAAAATGTTTACACATTTTTTGTCACAATACAATCTGTTTATTAAAAATGTTTCTTCTTTATTACGTTTTCTCACAATTTTGTCACACGTGACAAAGTTCTTTTTAAATCGTATACAAACTGTATTCATTTTATATTTATTAAATGCTAATAATTGTAAGAAGAATTGCGCCCTATCAATATTTTTTAAATAAGTAATGACAAGCAATTTTACCCTTTTTATTAAAAAAAAAAAAACAAGTACAGATAACTCTAAAGAGTCACATGTTATGAACAGGACACCTGAATTTTTTTTTAAATACACATTTCGATTGTGGCTTGAGAAAAATTATTTTCCATTTATTTCTTTTTTACAATAAGTAGTGTTATTGTCATAAATGTGATATTGTCACATTAGTGTCCAATATTTTTAACAACTATTAAAAATTTTAATGTTGTTTTCACTTAAAATAATTGCTGAAAAAAGATCAATAAAAAAATGCTGAACACCTGATACAATCGATTTTTTAAAATCTCCTGAAAGTTGATTAATATTTATAATTTTCAGTTCGGGTACCTCAACGAATTCGCTGAAAAAAAAAAAACAAAAAAAAAAACCAGCATAATAAGAAGGAAAAAGTCCCCAAACTAAATAAAAACAAAGTTTTATCGGCAAAAAATGTTCATGTTAAAAGGTGTTTTTTAATTATTAAAAAATAAAATATATATATATAATTCTTTCTATCACCTTCAAAATTTTAGTAGAAAATCATGTTTTTCTTTCGTCAGGGGATTACATTTCAACAAACGACGCAAGTCACTTTTTTGCCGGTGAAAAACATTTAATTTGGAAATTCTTGCAAAAATCAAATAATAGTCGGATTTTGATGAAAATTTTGGGACTTATCCACAAATAACTGAAATTATTTTTTAAATAATTATTTTTAGAAAATCTTGGTAAAAAAAAAAAATATATTTTTTATATATGTTACCAATATGTCTAGAAATTCGCGGGAGTTCACCAATTAAATTTAGAAGTCATTGGGTAAATGCTAATCAACTGTTTTTTTGTTGTTTTTTTTTTCTTCTAAATTAGCTCCTTTTCAGAAACTCTGCTCGGCATTGTGAAAACAGAAATGCAATAAAACTATGCCATTTTTTTTATTTAGATAAACTTTTAATTGGTTTTATAAATAATATATATATTAAGAATATCATAGTAAGAGATAAAATTTTTTCAATGAATAATGAATTTTTACAAAAATTGTTTTCATTTTTATTATTTTTTAATATAATAATTTATAAAGTTTCAAAACATAAAATTTTATGAAATCTGACATCAGTACCTATTCAACAAATGAATTAAGTTATTTTAGAAATGTTTCTGTTTTAGAAAATCTTGGTAAATACATTTTTTTTTACATTTCACATCTGCTACCCCAACCCCTACTTATTTAATTTTGTGAACATTTTTGTGCTTAATGTTTATATTAGTTATACTCAGGACTTGTAGAAGAATATAGGGTCAGCATTAAACATGGACAAATATATGTTCAACATACATTCTTTTATATTATATTTTGAGGAAGTAATTGACAAAGGAAAACAATATTGTTATAATAACAATATAAATTGTATTAACAAAAATATGCAATGGTGATGATTAAGAATAAACCAGTTATGAGAAAAGATTAAGCAATGTAAGAAAAGACTGTTAAAAAGTTCAGATGTGTGAGTCCAGATAAAAAAAGGTACAAAATAAAATAAGGAGTTGTATCACTTAGACTGCAAGATTTCAGCTGAAAAGAAATTGTTTTGAAAAGATTATTTCTTGTTAAGTGTTCCAAGTGTAATTGAATTATTTTGTTGAGTGAATGTCTTAGATGATTAGAAGTTCATAATATTCTATATGAGGACAGTTGTGTTAAGAAATGTAGTGTATGTTCAAAGAGTTAGTTATTTTGGCAGTTTCAAAGTATGAGTGAGTTGGCACATTTGAATTGGTGAAGCTTAGACTGGTATGGACTCTTGTGGCAATTGAAAACTCACTGGTTGAAAAGACAAAATTCAGAGTTTATATACATATCAAACTGGCTCAACTTTATTGTGCAGGAAAACTTTGTGTCTTGTGCTGAAATTTCTATTGGATAGAATTGACCAATCAAAACGCAAGCTTTTGTAAAAATCAAGGAAGCTAGTTGGTGCCTCTTTTCTACCAAACGTGCATGAAATTTGATTATTGAAAATCAAACAATTGGTAAATTGTCACTTAAGCTGCGATTTTTAAATAGTCCTCAAGAAACATAGTAGTGTTTACTATCCAATGAAATCTAAAGTTTTTGCAAAAGGACTTAATGTAAGTTTTGATGTAAGGAATACAGCACAGACTCTTTGGAGAATTTAAATTATCATTTTTTTTTTATTTTAACAAGGCCCCTGGTTATGGAAAATCTGCTCTGAATCTTAAAATAAAAAATTCAATAAAACTAAGACATTATTCAATTAGAAAAGCTTTTAATTGCTTTTATGAATAATATATATTATGGACACTACTGCTTTCAGAAAAAAAAATTGTTGGATGAATAATGAATTTTTACAAGAATTCTTTTTATAATTAGAATAATTTATAAAGCTTTAAATCTTAAAAACAAATGGATGATATTGTTATTAAGTAAAAACTATACTTACTAATCATAAATGGGAAAGCTCATTACAACCAGCAACCCCCAGTAAATCAAAAATAATTTTGATTTTTTTTTTTTTTGTGCATAAATGTGCTGGTTTTTGTAAATACAGACTTCATTACACAGCATTATTAGAAGATAAGAATGACAACTATAGTAAATTTAAAGTGAAAGTATCTAAAATTCAATAAATACTAGATTACAGAGAATATTTTTCTCAATTTTTTTGATTACTGGACAGTTTAAAATTACATAAATGTGTTTATATTCCTCAAGTACTTTTTACAGATATGTCCACCATAGGAAAAATTAGATAAACTTCTGTCTGTCAGTCAAGCTGTGAACACCATAATCACCTAATGCAGTGTTATAAATTTATCCAATATTTTAAACTTTAAATAATGTTTGTTTCAAATCAGATTAATTAAATTCTAAATCAGCTTGTATTCCTCAAATAAAGTTTCAGAAAAGTATATTTCATATTTGAAAGATTTTTTAATGAAGAGAATTCTCTTGTGATGAATGATGGCTAAAGATGGTGTTAAAATCTGCAGTTTTTAGCAATTTCAAAACAAAAACTTCTTTTAGTCAACTCAAATTAGTTTTGAAATGCAGCAAAGTATTATTGAAAATAACAAATCTAATCTATTAAGCTTGAAAAAAGATTTTTCATGTATAAAAATTAATTTTAAACTTTAAGTATCATGTTTCTGTGGAGGTATTTATGTTTAATTCAGTGAAAATTAAAAATCTTTCTAATGAATCTGTTAAAATTTTGTTGAATAAGATAAAAGCTTATCTTTTGCATGTTTTATCCTTATCATTTTTAGTTCATTTTATTTTGTGACATCTTAAACGATGTCACCAAATCACTGATTAAAATTCTTGATATGATAAACTGTCATTAATATCCACTAATTTAATGGTTGTTTCATCAATATAGCATTTCAGCCATTGTCCACTTTGGCTTTCTTCAGTTGTCTGGAATTTAGAATTTTTTAATCTACTGAGGTAGTTTGCTAATATTTTCTATCCACTTCAAGGAATCTTTTGTATGAGCTGCCAATTTTGCTCATTCCACTGAACAAGTTTCTTTGAATTCCGCTGACTTAGCAGATGTAAATATTGATTAAGGGTATGCAGTTGATTTCCTAAAAGTAACCCATGGTTGGGTCAGCTGCATCTACTTGACCAGTATTTATATCCATTAAACAATTATGTTCCAGAATTTTGGAGTTTCCTTAATCAATTTTTACAAATAATTATTGAATGCCCAAGACACATGTAGAAGGCCAGAGAAGACAACAGCTGAAAATAATGCATGTGGATGCCATTTTCTTTTAATGATTTTATTTTTTCATTTACAGCTTACAGTCATTGGAGAAGAAATGAATACATTTGACCAACATATGTAAGAATAAAAAGCAGTTTTCTTAAAGATGTCGAGGCAAACATTGTTTAAAACTAATAATTTGTGTAGCTTTGAATTTTCCAAAAGGTAACACAGAAACATTTCTGTGCAAGTTGAGGATACATGCATTTCTAGTAAAGTCTGTGGATCATTTAGTAAATTAGAAAAAAAGAAAAAATAAATGCAAATGTTTTTTTTGTTTTTTTGTTTTTTATAAAACATGGAAATCAGCATTTGAGGTGAAATTCAGTACAAGAGTAATGATGAAGACTCAAGCTAGGGTGAATCATACACTTATGAAGGGTAAGGATAACCTTTTCTTTTTTCAAATTGATGAGTATCATTTAAAATTACACATGTAAAAACATATAGGGGAGAAACCTCTACTTTTGACCAGGATTTCAAATGGTTTCTAATCTGAAAGCAACATGTGAATAAATATTAGAAGAAAAATAAATATTTGCTTTTAAAGTAAGTCAATGTATATTTCCAAGTAGAAACAATATATGAAAGAACATCCCTACACAGATGAAGTGTGGAAAGCAACATTTCTAATGAGTTCAGCTTTCCGGTTCACACTCCACCCACATCTATTGAACTGGTGAAGAGGCTCATCCCTTGTTTCCTGTTTAGGATGCGGTTTCCGGTTTTCTCTTTTCCAATCTTTTCACTCTTTTCCTTTTTTATTATTTTTTTTCAATTGGAGTAGAGAGACTAAACTATCGCCCGGTTCACACTCCACCCACATCTATTGAACTGGTGAAGAGGCTCATCCCTTGTTTCCTGTTTAGGATGTGGTTTCCGGCTTTCTCTTTTCCATTCTTTTTACCCTTACGTAGCCCCCTGCGCATCAGTGGCATTACCGCCTTGCTTGGGGTGATATGATTAAAAAAAAAAAAAAAAAAAAAACTGATCACATGGAAAATCATACTAAAGAGAAACTCTACACTTGTGAAGTGTGTGAAATGGCATTTCCAAGTAAATGTGACTTGAAAAGACATATTCATGTACACACCGGAGAAAAGCCTCATAAATGTGAATTGTGTGCATTAACATTTTCACAGAATTCTCACTTGAAAAGTCACATGCTTAAACTCACTGGAAAGAGACCCTATACTTGTGAAGTGTGTGGTTCAGCATTTGCACGAAATTCATATTTGAAAAGACACATGTTAACACACACTGGGGAAAAACCCTACACTTGTGAAATTTGTAACTCAGCATTTACACAGAGCTGTACTTTAAAAAAGCACATGTTTACACACACTGGAGAGAAACCCTATGCTTGTGAAGTGTGTGGAGCATCATTTGCAACAAAATTTATTTTAAAAAGGCATACACAAATACATACTGGAGTGAAATCTTACTCATGTGAAGTGTGTAGATCAAAATTTTCACGTAATTCACATTTGAAAAGACACATGTTTTTACATACAGGAAAAAAGCCCTATGCTTGTGAAGTATGTGGGTTAGCATTTTCACAGAGTTCCTATTTAAAAATGCATATGCAGACACACACTGGAGAAAAACCTTATACTTGTGAAGTGTGTGGATCAGCATTTTCAAGGAGATTTGATTTAAAAAGACATGTGCAAACACATACAGGAGAGAAACCTTATTCTTGTGAGGTGTGTGATTCAGCATTTTCAAGGAAATTTTGGTTAAAACAGCACATGTTACTACACACTGAAAAGGCACCATAAATTTGTAAGGAGTATACTTTAACATTTTCACAGTGTTTTAATTTTAAAAGGTACATGTAGATTCACACACACACACACACACTGGAGAGAAATCTATGCCTGTAAAGGGTATGGATCAATGTTTTCAAAGAGATATTTTAACATATGCAGGAGAGAAACCATATGTGAATTGTGTGGATCAACATTTTCAAAGAAGTTTGTAAAAACACATGAACATGAGTAAAAATTGTATACTTGCAATGTAGGTGGAACAGCATTTGTGATGTCACTGTGCAACTTCTGCCCAGAACTGAAGGCCTCTTTCAAATCTTGTCAGTTTGCTAGGAGCAAAAATTTTTAGTTTCAGTTTGGGTTTATGGTAGGTCACTGTTGGAGTTGGTGCAAGTAATGTTTGCCTTTTTTTACATTTGGAATAACTTTAGACTATTTAATTGAAGTATAAAATTTATTTATTTTATTTTATTTAGACATTGCATATTGTCTTTATTGCAAAAACAAACTTTGTGTGTGAAACTCACTAAAAAAATGTAATTTATGAAACTTGGTTATTACTTGGAAGTTAATATATTAACAATTTTTGAGATGAGCTAAGAATTATAAAGAAAAGATGCAGAATAAATGTTAACAGATTTTTTAAAAATCACTCATTTTCTTTAATCACAAAAAATGCCAGCTTAGGGGAAAAGTAAAATGATTCATTATTTAAGCATGCATACAAATACACACACACATTTCTTTTTTTCATTTTTGGATCTGCTGAAGCCTAGAAAGGTGAAACGTGTAATCAAATCTAGTTTCAATGAAACATTTTCCATATTCTAAATTTCCTAAAACTTTGTCAGGATTCTATATCCTAGTGTTGAATACATGAGTGCATACTGCATGTACCTGTGTATGTGCATATATACATGTATAAACATATGGACTCTCTTCAAAATATCAAAACTAAAACACATGATAAACCAGAGCAGTTAATGTGATTTACAACAACCAACTTATCCTCAGAGATTTGAAAAAACACTCTTCCAACACATGGTTTTGATTTTTTTTCTTTTAATTAAACTGATAACCCCAATGAGAACATGAGCTAAAATTTTTTCTTCAAATCACATCTTTGTTTAAAGATTTTCCACTTTGTTTCATCATTTTCATATATATATATATATATATATATAACGCTTTTCTAATACATGGTTTTGTCTTTCTGCTTTTGGTTGAACTAATGACCAGAGTACTGAGAGACAGGAAAATCTCATTGGAAACAAAGAAAAGAGTACTGGATTGCTATGTAAGATCTGTCTTTCTGTGTGGATATGAAAGTTGGATGATCTCATCAAGGATGAATAAGAGGCTTGAGGCATCAGAAATTTAGTTTTACAGAAAGGATGCTGAGGATACCATGGACTGAGCATGTGAGCAACAATGAGGTGTTAGAGAGGATGCAAATAAGAAATATCATGCTTAACATCAAGAAGAGTCACATAATGAGGAAGAAGGGCCTGGAGAATTCAATACTCCCAGGATGGATAGAAGGAAAAGGAGATAGGAGGAAGCAGCACAAGACCTACTTGATAGGCCGGAGCAAATGGATAATGGAGCAGGGTTTGGGAGGGGTACCAAGAGAAAAAATATTGAGAACGACAAGTGGAAGTCCATGATTGCTTATGTTCTGAAGGAACATAGCACATGAAGAAGAAGAATTCAAAAATTAAAATACATATAATATTTCATACATACTTGTTAACACTGTGGGAAGTGATGGATATGAAGCTTCACCAAATTATATATTAATTGTAATGAGATCTTAGTAAAGGAAAAGCATACCAAGATAAAGATTAATGTTATGAGACAAATTAATTTTGCCTTTAATCTTTATATTTTTCTTGGAATTTTTTTGGCTGACTACAGTAGTGAAGATTTGTGATTAGCCTTTAGTTCTGAGGATGAGTTGCACTATGATTTGGCCTTTAGTAAAGAACACAATAGTTAATACACACTCAGAGTTCAATTTTGAAAGCAGACATTGAAAATCACATTGGAGAGAATCTTTAATTATTCAAAGTGTGTGAATCAACATTTTCAAATGTGAACACAAGCAGGTATAAAACCTTATATTTATTACTGATGTAGACAAGGGTTTGCATAAAGTTCACATCTGAAAACTTGTGAAAATAATTGTTGGCTTTTTTGTATTATGTATTAATGGTTTGAAAAAGTATTTTGCAGGTAAAATATACATGGCAATTATTCTATCATGTTTTGCTTCCACAATTTGATATCGTTTTCATATTTTCTCAGATTAGCTTCATTCCAATGGTAGAGAAGGTCTGCATTCACTTATGAACAAATACCCTTGGGTAAAGGGTATAAATCCACCTCTCTTTCTTCCAGCTATGAATTAATTAGTAAGATTTGAATCACTAAACCATTATCATCTCCAAAAATAAAATAAAACTGCATGCAAAATATTTTGATTTCAGCATTAAATAACTCATAAAAGTTGTTATGTAGTCAAGCAACAACTATCATCAACCAATCATATTTTCTCAGATGAGCTTCATTCTTGATGGCTGCAAGTACAGAATATCAGCATTTAAATTCCTTGATTTTACCACCGACTGACCTGAAGTACACTACCACCACATTTAATTTTGTTGTTTTTCTTTTTTTTCTTTTTTCAGCGCAGTTCTATCGATTACCCCCTTACGACTGACAAAAAAATTTTGAAAAATTTCAATATTTAAACATTTTCTGGTGGGGATCATTTTCTCATACAATATTATAGTAAACTGAGCCTCCATTTTAAAACAAGTCGTTGGTACAACATTACCGCCACCTGTAAATTTGTTCATTATCAAATTTTTTGGACTTTTTTCAGTGCAATATTATCTTTTACATCTTAAACTTTAGGAATGACAAAAAAATTTGCAAAAATTTCAATATTTAAACAATTTTAGTGGTGGGGGGCAGTTTCTCATACAACCTTTTAGTGGATTGAAAATGGAGGATCGATTTACTTTAATGTTGTATGAGAAACTGACTCCCACCCCCACAAATTTGTTTTAATATTGTAATTTTTCAAAATATTTTTTGATAATCGAAAAGTTTAAGTAACAATCGATAGAACTGCGTAAAAAAAAATGAAAATAATGAAATTAACATGAATAAAGCGACCCCAACACAAGTGGATTGAAAATGTAGCATTGATTTACTTTAACGTTGTATAAGAAACTGACCCCCCAAAAAAAACATTTGTTTAAATATTGTAATTTTTCAAAAATTTTTTTGATAATCAGAAAGTTTAAGTAACAAGCAATAGGATTGCGCTGAAAAAAGTAAAAAAAAAAAAAAGAAAAACGAAATTAAACGTGGTGGTAGTCTGCTTCAGGTCTGTCTTAATAGCACTGTTATAAAAAATCACATCTATCTCAACAATTAGACAAGCTCCAGTTACAATTGTTTATTAGTTTCTATGAAAGAGAACAGTGGCGAAATAATTTACAACTTTGTCAAATTGCTTGAATAATCAATAAAATATGTTGAAATTATCCTTAACAACTGTCTACTATCAGATATAGTGGAGACCTTTAATAACAGTTTCTTCAACTTTATTGAAATATTCCATGGGAAAGTAACAATGTACATTACTGTACTTTCCTTATCTTTAGATTGTATTAAGTTGTAACACAGGAAATGACACATTTTTAGTTGGTGGTTGATCCGGTTTTCTAAAGAAAAAAAAATCTTGACTTATTCCTGATTGTTTTTCTTTTGATATATTGTTACTCATAATCACAATGAAAATAATTACAATGAAATAATGTCAAGTAATCTTACTGTATTAGTACAACTGGGTCATTCTGCCTCTGAGGCATTTCAGAATATCATGGTAGCCTTTGGTATTGTTGAAATCAGAACTGTACAGAGATGGTTTTAGAGGTTTTGTTTGGGAGATTATTGAATGCTTTGGTTGGTCCAAAAACTCGCATAAGAACTTGAAACATCTTGCACTTCTTTTCAATACTTGAAAGCAACTGGAAAAATAAAGAAACTAAGATAGGTTTGATTTGCACGAACTGAATGAAACTCAAAAACATGCCACTTTGAAGTGTGCTCTCTGTTGCTTTCCCAACTGGAAAAAGAACCATTTTTACATCGAATCATCACATGCAATGAGAAATGGATACTCTCTGATAACAGTAAGAGAGCAGGTCAGTGGTTAGATGCAAGTGAATCACCAAAACAATACCCAAAACCTCCACTACACCCTAAAAAGTTAATAGTTTCTGTATAATGGTCTTTCAAAGGGATTATTCATTATTGCCTCAAGAGAAAACAATAACAGCAAGCTTGTAATGTAGAGAAATTGAGTGTTTGCACAAAAATTGTAAAAGAATTATCTTGTGAATAGAGATGTCTCAATTTTGCTGTACAACAGCACATTGTTGCATACTTTTCAATCAACTGGTCAAAAGCTGCATAGCGTGAATTATGAAATGTTTCCTCATCCTCCATATTTACCTGATATCTCTCCTTCTGATTATCACTTATTTAAACATTTTGAGCTTTTCATATGCAAAAAAAACATCCTCTAATAAGGGAGAGGTGATAGAAGGATTTGAACTAAAAGGGTGAGAATTTTTTTAAAGATGGGATCAAGAATTTAAAGGTACGCCTTGCTTGGGGTGATATGATTAAAAAAAATAAATAAAAAAAATTAATGTCATTAAATGTACATCTTTTTAGTAATAAAATAATGAAATGACATGTTTGTATCATCAATTTTCTAAACATAGAATTACTATCATCAGTCTCATAACTGGGTGGGATCATAGAGCCACTGCACAGCTGAGCACCTGACCAGACTCCTATATATCTTAACCCAACTTGCTTCCAGTGAAGCATAGACCATCGACGACCCTTCACCGTTGACAAGTGGATCATCAATGTTTCTGCAACTTGTCTTTTTTACTGGTAGGGTTGTTGACACTATGCAAACCCCTTTTACTGGTAGGGTTGTCGACACTATGCAAACCCCTTTTACTGGTAGGGTTGTCGACACTATGCAAACCCCTTTATCCTTCAGGTAAGGTAATAGTTAAGTGCCATATGTGATACACACTTGGGTGATCATGACTCAAAAGAGACATGACTGACTAGGCAGAAGATTTTCCCACAGTAGATTGCCATTTCTTTCTGCAGTAGACTGGTTGCCAACCAGAACTCTATCTGTTCTGCTATTTAGCCCATATCTGGAAGGAGAAGAGTATTTGTGCATAAGTGAATGCAATGAATTCAACTGGAATTCGAATTTTGCTCTCTGATTTCTTGTTTCAAGCCAATATCAACTGCATCACACCCTGCATCACAACTGCATCACAGTGCACATCACTGAACATATTTTAGCAGGTATTTTTATTTATACAGGGCATGAATACTTCAATGTGGTGTTATAGTTAGCAAGCTTGTTTTTGACAGTACTGAGTTCAGTCCTCACTGGTGCCTCATGCTTTTGATTTTATGCCACATCTAAGCTATGTTTAGACAATCACCATTCATGTCTTTGACTAAGCAAACTTCCCCTGGTCAAACCATAGCTCATGTCCCTTGATTTTAATGTTCATCCTTTTCTCAGACATGTGGCTGTGGGTTTCATCAGGGGAACCCTTCACACTGGACATTGATTTCAGTCTAAAATTGCACTTTTCCCAGCAATGCTTTGTCATAACTTCCCTGGGCATATTGCCAGTAGTTCAGTCAGATGAACACATTTCTCCTGCACCGAGTTGAAACTTGATGTAGTTATTGTATCTCACCTGAACTTTTCACTGGTGTGAGCTTGAGAACTACTACACATGGAGTTGCCTGCACTTTGGTGCCAGAAGTTATGAACTAAGTTTTTTATTGTTGTTGTTTAATAAACAGATAAACTATAACATTATTATTACTATTATTTAGACAACTGTTTACATAATAAATAATAGAAGATTTTATATATATATATATATATATATATATATATATATACTAGCAGTATAGCCTGGTGTTGCTCGGATGTAATGAAAGCTTTAAAACTAATCCATGGTCCTGTAGCTCAGACTCGTTGGACGTTAGCACGAAAGACTAAAAAGCAATAGTTGTTTCCAGTTAAAACGAAACCATAGACTGAAAGAAAAATAAATGGATGTAAGTCAAATTTTGATTTCCTGGTATCAATATCAAATAAGTTTTTTTCGTCATAAACTGAATTTTGAAGGCTAAATAAGTCCTCTGAGTAAATGGTATCATGGCTGAGAGTAAGAACTACAATTATACCTACTTAGAGCCAAACCTGAAGCAAAAACTAAAATAAAAGGGCTGAAAAAAATACAGACATACAGGCAGATAAACAGACACACACACAAATATTTTGCCTTTTATATAAATATATTATCGATTTTCTGCACTATTGTAAGAACTGCAATCTTGAAACTTGTGAATATCGTTTCTTATGTCTTTGTCTATGAGTGTATCAAATTTGATTAAAATCAGACCACTCCTTCTATACCCCGATTTTTTCGATTTTCAATATTTATCGGGGGTACCTCAACACAAACCTAGCTAAAAACACTTGCAGACACTTATAGTACAACTGTGTAAATTTTCAAGAAAATCGGTTCAGCTGTTTCAGAGTCTATAGGTGACGGACACACACAGAGAAACACACACAGACAAAGTTCTATTTATAAATAAGTTTAGATATATATATATATATATATATATATATATATATATATATATATATATGCACGCACACAAGGGTATGAAGAAAATAATGGAAACACCTTGAAATTTCAAGCAAAATTATTTCAATATGGGGTAGGACCCCCTTTGACAGTAATTACAGCTTGAATTCTGCATAGCACCAATTCATACAAAGTTTGAATTGTTTCCAGTGGAATTTTTACTCTTCAGCTAAAACTGCATCCAATTCTTTCAATGATGATGGTGGAGGATATTGACTCCTCACTTGTTTTTCTAAAATGAACCATAAATGTTCAATGATGTTGAGATCTGGGGACTGTGGTGACCAGATAAAATGTTCCACTTCAGTAAAGTGTTCCTTGTGCCATTCAGCTACAATGTTAGCAGTATGAATGGGTGCATTATCATCCTGAAAGATGGGATTTCACCCTGGAAACAGTTCCTGAGCCATAGGATGAAGTTGATCACTTAAAATTCTTAAAATCTATCTAAATAATATCTGTAAAAAAAAACAATTTTAGTAAAAAAAAAAAAAAAAAATGAAGTACAACTTTATTCATGATATAATGTCATTCTCTTGAATTAATAATTAGAAAGTTTGAATTTTCACATCTAGACTTCAGCCTTAAATAACCCATACAGTTTGATATGCCAACGAACAAAAACAACCAATCAAAATATAAATATTTACATTTTAGCATTAAATAACCCATAGAGGTGTTGATATACTGCTAAACAAAAATAACCAATCAAATCAGCACAGAGGTTTCCACATTTGAATTGAACAGCTTTGTGTCTGTGGCCAAAGTGAGCATTTAAGTGAAAGGATTTGGACTGTCATTTGATCTAGAGATGAATAGTCTCTACCAGGCTTACACTGCAAAAAATAATTTTTTTATTTGAAATCTTTGGTCTTACTTATGTATCTAGTCTTGTGCCCCTGTTAAAACTAAAAAAGAAAAAGTAAACAGATATTTAAGAACAGAGTAGGTTTGTTTTATTTTCAGATTTAATGAATTCAAAATAGCAAAACCCTTGCACCAACCCTGGTTGTGAGCATTTCTAAAATTTACAGCTCAAGAAATATGTTTTATTTTGGTCGTACATATTTGACTTGATTTATGATCATATGGCATGATTTTTTATAAAAATTGGACAGTGTAGTAAGAAAAGAACTATTTGTTCTTTGAATGTGTTGACAAGCGAGGAATTCATAATCAGCTTGAAAAAAAATTGTTATTTTTAAGAAAAAAGTAACTGTTGTCCTCAAATTTATTGCCATGCTTAAAACTTTTTTGACCATTGTACGCTCCAGCCTTCTTCAGGTTCTGGGAATTTCAGACCTACCCTTTATTTCAATCACTGGGGTATGTCATTCTCATTCCATGTGCGATGCCACTTCCAACAGCCATGTAGTTATTTCCCTTTAACTCAGCTCTTTAGATTATTTGGTCACCATTGCTGTAGCATAGTTTCAAAAGTATAGACAAATACCAATCCCTAAATATACTATTCTGCTTCAAGAACAGATATTGGGTTTTTAAAATAGACTCTTAAGTTTTTATATAGTTTTAATTTTTCTTTTGTGGGCATCCATCAAATTAGGTAATCAAATTTTAGTGGGAGTGATTTTGTTATTAATTTGTTATTTCTAAAACCATTATTTAAATAATTAAAATTGTAATTTCTTTTGAAACTATTATCTTTCAAATAAACCCCAAAATTTAACTTCTATGAAAACATTTAAATTACTTAAAATGCATTTTCAATCTCTTTTGTATGTCTACGAAGGGTAATGAATTAAGGAGAATCTTCTATACCACTGATCACTGATGCTGACACTTAACACACAAGTATCCTTTGTGTTGTAATGGATATTCGCTCAGTATGGGAAAATTGGTAGAGCTGAATTCGAATTCCACTTGAATTTGTTGCATTCGTCTTAACAAACAATATTTTTGTTCCGTCTAACAATTTTTCTTTTGTTTGATTTTCAATCTAAATAATTATCAAATAAAAATATATTCATCAGGTTAGCCGAAAGTATATGGTATTAACTGCAAGAAAGAAGAATTGGAAATTTCTGATAGAAAAAATATTTTTGTTCCGTCTAATAATTTTTCTTTTGTTTGATTTTCAATCTAAATAATTATCAAATAAAAATATATTCATCAGGTTAGCCGAAAGTATATGGTATTAACTGCAAGAAAGAAGAATTGGAAATTTCTGATAGAAAAAATATTTTTGTTCCGTCTAATAATTTTTCTTTTGTTTGATTTTCAACCTAAATAATTGCCAAATAAAATAAAATGTCGAACACGAGATAAACAATCCAATTGAATTTGAATTTGAATAATCTGCTGAAATTTAGTAGTTCTTGATACCTCCACAAATTTGCTGAAAAAACAACATAGCATAAAGAAAAAAGGCCCCAAACTTGTTAAGACGAAAGACTTGAATGCAACATACATTTCCTAAATATATGAATCAATCTCTTCTCTTTCCAGATATGGGTTGAATAGCTGGACAGATTGGTTTCTATAGCTTTGGTTGGTAACCAGTAACTGCAGAAAAAAATGGCAACCTATTGTGAGAAAATCTTCAGCCTAGTCAGTCATGAATCAAAAGAGCCATGATTGCCGAAGCATGTATCACATATGACAGTTAATGTGATACATGCTTCGGCAATCATCACATATGACAGTTAACTGACTAACTGATCTTAGCGACAAATCAGCACCAAAAGTCATTCGGTCAGTCAGTTAAGTACCATGCATGATACACACTTGGGCGATTATGTCTCTTTCAAGACATGACTGACTAGGCAAAAGATTTTTCTGCAGTAGGTTGCCATTTCTTTCTGTGGTAGACTGGTTGCCAACCAAGGCAGATTGTCCTGCTATTCAACCTATAGCTGGAGGAAGAAGAGATGGATTCATTATTTTCCCAAGGGTATTTGCACATAAGTGAAAGTAACATATTCAACGTGAATTTGAACTCGGATCTCTGATTTCTCATTCCGAGCCAATATCCATTGCATCACAAGGCACATAATGTCAGATGTTTAGACATTTATTGAGAACAAATTTTTAAATTTTAATTATGCAGTCATAATGGTCAGGAATGTATATAATTACTAACTTTGTCACACTTCAGCAGGGATTATAGAATTCATTCATCAATTCTGTATTTTGAAACTACCATTTGCCAATGGCCCAAATACTTGCTAATTATTTAAAAAAAAAAAAACAATTATTATTTAAAATTATGATGTTGAAAGGTTCTCATGAGCAGATGTTAATTTTTCTGACTAACAATGAAAGTTAAGATAACTAATATTTCATATTGTTTTCGATATAACTCTCTTAAATGATCTCCCTTGACTTGACTTTCACTTTTAAGACGACATTTTTATATCGTTAGCAAAAAAAACCATTAAGACAGCAAAAATTATTTCCTAAGCTCAGTTTAAAAAGCAACAACTAATTCGTTGATGTTGTCATTGCTAGAAATTCTAAAATCAGTCTGGAGTAAAAGGAGGAGTAATGAACAATGCGATGTTTTTAAAGGTAAATTTAATCAGAGAAAAATTTTATTTTTTGGAAACTTTTTTTAGTTTGTCTGCTTTTTTTCTTTTGATTTTTTTTTTTACTTAATTAATTTTTACTTAATTAATTTTTACTTAATTTATTTTTACTTAATTTATTTGTTAAAAATATTTTTGCTTTGTTTTTTAAATTTTTCTTTTGCATTTTCTCACTTTGTGATTCTTTTCACAGTTAACTTAACCCGAACCGATATGATTTTTAACAGTCACTGCCGACAAAAAATGTTCATATAACTTTTCAATCGTAGGGAAACGTTGTCAGCAATAAAATCTCTTCTAAGATCTTATCCGTGAAATTTAATTATGAATAAAAACAACAAAAGGAAAACTATTATCTTCTCCGACGTGTTTTGTCCTCTGAGGAATTTTGATTTTATCAAGATATATGCAAGAATTTTATTTTATTTTTGTATCTAACAAATATCGTTATATAGACAGGAGAGCAAAAAAATGTTATTGGTTTAAAAATAAAAACTCACAAATATTCATCAGGTTAGCCGAAACTACATGTTATTAACTGCGAGAAAGAAGAATTGGAAAATCTGATAGAAAAAAATATTTTTGTTCCATTTAACAATTTTTCTTTTGTTTGATTTTCAACTTAAATAATTACCAAATTAAAATAAAAAGTCGAACAGGACTAGGAGATAAACAATCATATTGAATTTGAATTTGAATAATCTGCTGAAATTTTAGTTTATATTATGATTATTATGCATTGTAAAACTCTGGTAACATTTTGGTTACAAGCTGACGAAAATCAAAAGAATGTTTTACCAAATTTTCGAACCTGTTAGAAAGAATTAATAATTTAAAAAATAATTAAGAAATACTTTGATCTTTCGTCTTAACAAGTTTGGGAATTTTTTCTTCATACGTTGTTTTTTCGGCGAATTAGTGGAGGTACCAAATAACTTAACAAAACTCATTTTTCCGGTGAAAAACATTAATTTGGAAATATTTGCAAAAAAATCAAATAATTGTCGGATTTTAATGAAACTTTCAGGATTAATTCACAATCACAAATGAATGAAATTATTTTTGAAATTATTATTTTTAGAAAATCTGAGGACATTATAGACTAAAAAATAATTGAATAATGAAATTTTAAAAGAATTGTTTTTATTTTTTTTTCTATTTTAATTATAATTTATAAAATTTCAATTTTTTTTTTTAATTCTACAAAACTTTGTCCTGGTTAAGTTATTAAGTGTATTTATTGAATTTACTAATCAAAAATTTAAAAGTTTAATACAAATCCTCAACCCATCACATTTTTAGAATAATTTTTTTTTGTTTAAAATAATTTTTTTGTGTGTAAAAATGTTCATTTTCATTAAGTATGATGTTCTGTAGGGGATATATTGATTTAAAAAGGTAACATGTTTCAAGGATTGTTTGCCTTACAACAAAAAACCCTCATATAAACTTTTTTAGCTGTTTCTAATTCTTTCATTTCATTCTAATGTTTTATTAGCACATTTCTAAATTCAACAGCATTTGCAAGTCATCCCTTCAAAATTTAAAGTAAGTTTTATTTTTTCAATTCCTAGCTTTCTCAATTTTTAAATTAATTGTGTAATTAAGTACCATAACTAATTTATGATAAGGTTAAAAAAAGATGAATTGCAAAAAAAAAAAAAATTGAAAAAGCTTTCTTAATTTAACTTTTACACAATAAAAACTGTTTTGTTTTTTAAATTTGGAGAATTGTCATGTATGGTCATTTTTCATTTAAGGTTTGGGAAATAACCATTAAAAAAGTTCTACTTAAATTTTTTTTACAAATGAGAGTGATTAAATATTAAAGAACTAAAGACAAAACATCTATTAACCATCATGATAACACTTATTTATTTATATTATCTGAAAAATAGATATTAAAAATATCTAAATCTAAACTTATTTATAAATGGAACTGTGTGTGTGTGTGTGTGTGTTACCTATAGACTCCGAAACGGCTGAACCGATTTTCTTGAAAATTTACGCAGTTGTACTATAAGCAACTGTGAGTGTTCTTAGTTAGGTTTTGTGTCAAGGTACCCCCCCCCCAACGATAAATATCGATAATAAAAAAAATCAGGTTATAGAAGGAGTGGTCTGATTTTAATCAAATTTGATACACTCATAGACAAAGACATAAGAAATGATATTCAGAAGTTTCAAGGTTGCAGCTCTTACAATAGTGCAGACAATCGATAATATATATATATAAAAGGCAAAATGTTTGTGTGTGTGTCTGTATGTCTGTATTTTTTTCAGCCCTTTTATTTTAGTTTTTTGCTTCAGGTTTGGTATAGTTGTAGTTCTTAGTCTCAGCCATTATGTCATTTACTCTTATTTAGTCTTCAAAATTCAGTTTACAGTGAAAAAAACTTATTTGATATCGATATCAGGAAATCAAACTTTGACTTACATCCATTCATTTTTCTTTCAGTCTACAGTTTCACTTTAACCGGAAAAAACTATTGCTTTTTAGTCTTTCATGCCAACGTCCAAAGAGTCTGAGCTCCAGGACAATGGATTAGTTTTAAAGCTTTCATTACACCTGAGCAACACTGGGCTATACTGCTAGTAAATTAATAAATATAACCTATCATAAATTATTGAGTTACCTCTGTCATGTTAAATAATTTTATTCTCTATTATTAAATTTTAAAATTAATTTAAAAGAAATTTTTATATTAATTTTTTTTTTCAGAAAGCATCTTCAAATGTAAAACTAAAAAGCTAAAGTAACTAAAATTCAATAAAAAATAGTTAATTGTGAAAAATATATTAATTTTTTAAAATTCAGTCAGTTAAAATCCATACATGATACAGGCCAACAGAAGATTTTTCACAATAGTTTGTTATTACTTTCTGTGGTAGACTATAGAACTCAATATTTCCTTCTATTTAACCCATAACTGGAAGGAGAAGTTACAGATTAATACTTTTCCCAAGTGTATTTGTGCTTAAGTGAATGCAACAAATTCAACTAGAATTCGAATTCAGTTCTTCAATTTCTTGTTCCAATCTGATGTCCATTGTACCGCAATGTGCATCCTCATTTTCTCAAGGATTCTAAATACAGCATTCACACTCTTGCCAATGTCCTCCTCATCAATTTAGACAGGTTAATACTTGACGCTACTCTGAAGCAGTTCTGTATAGATTTGTAGAAAAACATTTTCTTTATAAAAAATTGTTCTACACAAGCTGAGAAAATAGTTGTCACGTGCAGTGTCTGGAATAACGAAGAGATTAAGGTAGTCAAAAAAAATAAAAACAATCTCTTTGGAATGAATACTAAAAATTTCCTCTTCCCAAATTTATACACAAATCCTGCAAATGCATGTTGGGATTTCTTCCTAACAATTTTTTTAAAAAAATGAACAATTCTCAGTTTTATCTCCACATTTTTGTTCTTTCTTACCTTGAAATCAAGTTATGATCACTTGACTGTATCCCTTTTGCATGTAAACACCATTCTGATTTTGTGACATTTTTATTACTGTTTTATAGATGCTTTGCATTTTACTTATATAACACACACACACACACACACACACACACACACACACACACACACACACACATATATATATATAGCCATATATTTTTGTTTTTTGTTCTTCTTATTGAGAATTTCATTAATTCTGCCTATTAAAGATTTTTCCAATCATGCTAACTTCTACACTAATGACTCTGTTAAATAAAATAAAAACTTATCTTCAACAGGTTTTATTAATTTTATTTTGTGACATCTAGAAGGATTTTCCTAATTTTTTGGTTAAAATTTTTGAGATGATAAACTGTCATTAATCTACACAAATGTTTGATTTGTTTTTTTCTCTGTTGTTGGTTGACACTAAAAACTCACAAAAGGAAATTGATTTATTTCTTTAATTCTAATTTTTTCAAAATTTGTTTTATAGATTTTGTTGTTACATCATTTACAATTTAATCTCTTTGAATTTTTTAAAATTTTGTTGAATATGATAAAAGCTTATCCTTTCTATGTTTGTTCAATTTATTTTGTGCCTTTTTAAAGGATGTCACCATATTACTGGTTAAAATTCTTGAGATGACAAACTTCCATTATTATTCACTAATGGTTGTGTCATTAATATAACATTTCAGCCATTGTCCACTCTAGCCTTCTTCAGGTGTCTGGAATTTAGAAGTATTTTTCTTTTTAATCCACTGGGGTAGTTTACTAATATTTTGCTGTCCATTTCAAAGAATACTTTGTATGAGCTGCCAATTCTGTTAACTTCCACTGAACAAATTTCTTTGAATTCCACAGACTTAGGAAATGTAGTCACCACAATTCAATCCATTGTATCCACTTAACCGATATTTATATACACCCTTCAGAATATGCCAACTGCACCTCTGCAGAAGGATACCCCCCAATGAGGCATCCTGGGTTTGTCGATAAACTGCATCTGGCAACAAGGCCTCTAATTAAGAAGTTTTAAGGAGCCTGGAACCACTCCTGAATTGCTTTGGTTCTCAGTCTACCCTGACCTTGGGTGGTAGCATCTGTTAGGGTCTCAGCTATGGAAAAATCATTAACCCCCAATATACACAATGAAAGTATAAAAATAAATTTTTATAGTGAAAATTTCAGTAATACTATTTTGGAGAAAACAATATTACCAGCAATACATCTTTGAAGGAAAAATATTACTAGCAATATATTTATAAAGAAAAAAATATTATGAACATTCACTTTTGGCTCATTCCATGTCAAATCAACAAGGGTTTAACCATGTCCAACACGGATTTTTTTCAAATTTGCTACATTTATAGATCTCCATGAAAGGAATTGAATGGCACCTGTTACACATCTCAAGGTCAAGGGGTTCCTGAGATATGACCTCTGACTTTTTTACAAAAATATTGAAAAATGTGAATAGTGACCAACTTTAAAAGATGATATCTCAGTTGTTTATGGACCTACAAATTTCATTCATATATCTTTCTAAAGTACTTGGATAGATCTATAATTTTATCAGGGGATTTTTTTTAGAGGTCAAATAAAAAAGTTGATCTTGACCTGACTTATCTCAAAAAACGGTATCTTAATTTTTTTAAAATTGTGACAAAAAATTTGTCATCTTTCTATTATCCATCACATCCAGATATATCAATTTTGAAATATTCTGATATTCTTACCTCAGTTGATCCAATAACTGAAACAAGAAGAAATTATAAACTTTCAAAAAATCAAGATGAAAAATCCATCAAATATTTTAGAAAGAACGATTTTGAAAGAAAAATCGAAATAAATACATTAAAGTTCATTATTATAAAAAAGTTTCAGTGAAACAGATTTTTCATTTACCATTTTGAAATGTAACAAAATTTGTGTTGCATTAGAAAAAAAATGAAGAAAATTCAGTTTCATCACCAGAAAAAAATTTTTTATTGATTTCATGACCATGGCTCTTATGTGAATATTAATCAGCATTAAAATAGCTTTACAAAGATATGCAACTTGACCATATTGTGAAATATCAAAATGTTTTTATATGAAGTAGCAGATACTACATTCTGCCATTTTGAATTTTCCCAGCTGTATAAAATGCTTGTAGCAACAGTTCTAGTGGCATGCCCATCATGAAATTTGGAATATATACTGTCATAAAAAAATTAAAATACCGTTTTTTTAGATAAGTCAGATCAAAGGTCAAGGTCAACTTTTTTTATTTGACCTCTAAAAAAATCCCCTGATAAAATTGTAACTCTATCCAAGTACTTTAGAATGATATATGAATGAAATTTGTAGGTCCATAAACAACTGAGATATCATCTTTTAAAGTTGGTCACTATTCACATTTTCATAAAAAAGTCAGAGGTCATATCTCAGGAACTCCTTGACCTTGAGATGTATAAAAGGTGCCATTCAATTCCTTTCACGAAGATCTATAAGTGTAGCAAATTTGAAAAAAATCTGTGTCGGACATGGTTAAACCCTTGTTGATTTGACACGGAATGAGCCTTTTGAAGAAAGGGAAAAGTATTAACAGCAATGTATTTTTTAAGGAAAAAGATATATATATATATATATATATATATATATATATATATATATACCAGTAATACATTTGACTCTTGTCAGTACCGTCTTTATAAAAATGTGTTAATGAAACCTGATCTACAAACCGATTTCATACAAAGAATACCTATTCTATTCATACAAATCTATTGTAAAGATCTTGTCAGTATTAAATAACCTATTAAGGTTGACATGTCGTAAATTAAAACAAACCAACCAATATTTATATCCATTAAGACAATCGTGTCATTGAATTTTGGTGCTTTCTTAATTTTTCAAATATTATTGAATATAACAGACACATGTAGAAAGCCAGAGAAGACAACAGCTGAAAATACTACATGTGGATGCCATTTTCTTTTTATGATTTTACTTTTTTATTCACAGATTACAGTCATTGGAGGAGAAATGATTTCATTTGACCAATATATGTAAAGATAAAAAGCAGTTTTAAAGATGTCAAGGCAAACATTGTTTAAAAATATTAATTTATGTAACTTTGGATTTTCCCAGAGGTAACATAAAAACATTTCTGTTCACATTGAAGACACATGCATTTGTATGCAGATCATTCAATGAATTTGAAATCCATGCAAACCTTAAAGAAAAGATGCTTTTGTAAAATGTACAATTTTTTGTGACAATAATCATGGAGACAAACATGCAAATACAAAGATGCAGTACTTTTTAACTTATAGAGGCTAGCATTGTTTAAAAATCATTTGTGTAAAGTCTGCATTTTTCTGCAGTTACCTGATGAAAACATATGCACACTGAAAACAAGGCTAATTTTTTTCTTTAAGTTTGTGGATCATTTCAGTAATGAAAAAAAGGAAACTCCTGCAAAGACACAATGGCAAAAATAATGTTCTGTATAAGGTGTAGATTGATATTTTGGTAATTTCAGTATGTAATTAATAATGGAGATAAAGACTTAAAAAAGATCCTAATTTTAAAGGGTCAGTCAGTTAAGTGCCATACGTGAAACACGCTTGGGCGATCATGTCTCGAAAGAGACATGACTGACTGGGCAGAAGATTATCTCGCAGTAGGTTGCCATTGCTTTCTGTGATAGACTGGTTGCCAGCCAAGGCTATAGAACCCAATCTGTCCTGTTATTTAACCCATAACTGGAAGGAAGAGATGGATTAATACCTTTCCCAAAGGTATTTGCACGTAAGTGAATGCAATGAATTCAATTGGAATTTGAACTCGGTTCTCCGATTTCTCGTTCCGAGCCGACATCCACTGCACCACAACGCATATCACATTTAAAGGGTAAGAATATTTTTTGGATGGATGATGATTATCCTTTTCAATGATATCAAATTTGAAATTACACATATCAGTATGTGTTGGCATATTTGAATCAGGATTTCAACCAATTTCTAATTTGAAAACAACATGTTAAATACTTGAAAGAAACCATTTGCTATTGAAGTGTGTAGATGTGTATTTTCAAATGGGAAATTCAATAAATGTATATATAATAAAGAAAACAATCCTTAAAGCATCCCTGCACATGTGAAGTGTGCAGAGTAATCACTTTCAAACCGTTCAGCTGATAAAAGAACATGGAAAATCATACTAAGGAGAAGCCCCACACTTGTGAAGTGTGTGGAATGGCATTTCCAAGTAGGTCTGGTTTGAAAAGACATACTCGAACACACACAGGAGAGAAGCCTTTCTCATGTGAAATATGCAAAACTGAATTTTCATACAATGGTAATTTAAAAACACACATGAGAATGCACACTGGAGAACAGCCTCATGTATGTGAGTTGTGTGGAGCAGCCTTTTCACAAAATTCACATTTGAAAAGACATATGCTTAAACACTCTGGAAAGAGACCCTATGAATGTGAAATTTGTGGGTCAGCCTTTTCACAGAATTCATATTTGAAAAGACACATGGTAACACACACAGGTGAAAAACCATACAGTTGTGAAGTTTGTGGTTCAGCATTTTCTCAGAGTTTCTTTTTAAAAAGGCACATGTTTACACACACAGGGGAGAAACCCTATAATTGTGATGTGTGTAGAGCAGCATTTCGACAGAGTTCCAGCTTAAAAAAACACATGAGCACACATACAGGAGAGAAGCCATATGCTTGTGAAGTGTGTGGATCAGCATATTCAATGAGATTTGATTTAAAAAACCACATGCAAAAACACACTGGAGTAAAACCCTATCCTTGTGAAATGTGTGAGTTATCATTTTCAAAGCCTTGTCTTTTAAAAAGGCATATACAAACTCACACTGGAGAGAAATCCATCTCTTGTGAGATGTGTAATTCAAAATTTACACAGAATTCACATTTAAAAAGACACATGCTTATACACACTGGAATTAGACCCTACACTTGTGAAGTTTGTGGTGCAGCATTTACACAGAAATCATGTTTGAAAAGACACATGGTAACGCACACTGGTGAAAAACCTTATATTTGTGAAGTTTGTGGCTATGCTTTTTCGCAGAGTTTCTTTTTAAAAAGGCACATACGAACACACACTGGAGAGAAACCTTATGTTTGTGAAGTGTGTGGTGCAGCATTTCAACAGAGCCCCAGTTTAAAAATGCACATGGGTACACACAGAAGAGAAAACCTTACACTTGTGAAGTGTGTGGATTAGCATTTGCAATAGGATTAGATTTTAAAAAGTATGTGCACTGTAGGGATATCCTATATTAGTGAAGTGTCTGGATCAACATTTTCACAGGATTGTGCAACCACTCACTTGTAATGAACCCTATACTTGTAAAGTATGTGGATTAACATTTTCAAGATTTCATTTAAAAATACATATTTGAACACATACAAGAAAGAAACCATATACATGTAGGGGACAGTTGTTTTAAAAACACTCCTGAACATAGACAAGAAACCTTAAATTACAAAGTTAAATTGCATTTTCAAGAAATTTTATTCAAGAAGATGCATGTTAATATAAGTTGAATGTTAACTCAATACTTGTGAAGTGGGTTTTTAAAAATACTCATATGAATGCAAGCAAGACACTTAACATTTTCCAGGTGAGTGAAGTAGCCTTTTCAACAAAATGTAATTCATGCAAATACATACTGAGCAGAAACTACACTCCTGATCAAAATTTTAAGACCACTTAAAAATCTTTAAAAAGAAATATTTTTTTACAAATAGATTTTAAACTCCTCCCACTTAAGGTTACCAATACTACAATCTAAAAGTTTATGGAAACAAAAAGCTATATTCCAAACATTTTATTTAGAAATTTACATTTTTATATAAGGGTCATTCCATGTCAAATCATCCAGACCTCGACACCCTTACGTCTCAGATTTTTTTCAAATTTTCACCATATGTTGGTATCATAGAAACTAGAAAATCCTGAAAATTTGAGCGTCTAACTCTAAGCGGTTCCGGAAATATCGCACTTTTAGTATTTTATGAAAATCGTGTTTTGTTGCAAATTTCCGCCATTTTGAATTTACATTTTTGGGCATAAATCCATTTCTAGACAAGGTTCAGTCTTGAAAATTTGCACTAAAATGGTTTTCCACATGAGGAATCCAAATATCATATCTAAAACCTCTGAAAATGAACTGTTTTTGAGTTATTGAACTTTTAAGCCGAGGTTTGGGTATTGGTCTCGCGCGTCCCAAAAAAACATGTGGCACTATGGGAAATTGAATTTTTTTGTTTCTACACATTCTTGATAGTCTGAACTTGAATTCCTCCAAAAATGGTGTTTGGTTCTTTTCTCGTTAGCTCACAATTGAACCTCAAAGATGGGCAGTTTCAGGGGCCTCACTTCAGACAGAGCTGTGTACAAGGAGTCACTTGACTTCATCACAAACAGGAAAACTTGAATTTTATTTTGACTTGCTGTTCCTTTAAGAAGTGGTATTACTGCTTTCTGATGTTTCTCTAAGTTGGATGAAACTATTTTGTTTGATGCAAGGGTGCAAGTAGCAGGTAAAGCCATGTAACCGGATAAGGACGAAAGGAATAAAGAAGAATTAATCTTTAATTATATTTAAATTTATCTCTGAAATTATTTGCAATATAGAATTCAATATGTTTCCATTCTGTATGAACAACTTCTATATTGCATCCTGTAACCACCAGAAGTTTTCTAAGCCATTCACAAATAATGTCTATTTCATAATTTACAAAATGGATCAGTTCTCTTTTACATTCTGACTGTCATGATTGTACATGAATACCTTAATGAAGCTTTTCACTGCATCTTCAGTATTTAGTTATATTTGTTCCCAACAGATTTTGAAATTTTGACTCCCATTCTTTTTCAAGATAAAACTTAATTCACATTTTTCTTGTATTGTAGAATGTTTTGTAAAAAAATGAATTTAGTTTAAGAAGTATATAATAATATTTAAAAATTCATTTAAATATTTTTATCAATAATAGCCTAGAAATTAATAAAAACAAAAAATAATAATAATGTTTATTTAATAACTACCCATTGGGCATTCTTAATACAAATCTCATTTGTGCTATTTTTAGAAATTCTAACTTAGTTTGTAAAACCTTGAAGCTGACTTTTTTCTTTGAAACTTTTAAAAACAATGTTTATTTTTCATTGCCAAAAATCCTTTTCTTTTTTTTAATAAACAACAATGTCAATTTATTTACACAAAGGTTTAGAATAGAAAATAGAACAATATTTTATTTTTTAATTTTTTTTTTAATGAAGCCTCCTGTTTAAAAAGCATGGTTGTGGTGCCCAATATAAGAATTTTAAAAACTTTCTTAATCTGTGCTTTCACAAAGATGATTATGGTATCGATGCTGAGTGGATATTTTTTGCAACCAGCCATGGAAAATCCCCTTGTGATGGGATTGGTGGTGCTGTTAAACGGCATGCAGCAAAGCGAAGCTTGCAGAGACCATTGAACAACCAGATTCTAACTTACAAAGCATTACTGGAAGTGTGCCAAGCAGAAATGAAGTCCATTGTGTTCTTTGGAATTGACAAGGAAGACATGGTTGAGGTGAGGAATAGAATGAAGAAGAGGTTTGTGGATGGGAAAACAGTACCCGGGACGAGAAGTAGCCATCACTTTGTTCCACAATCAGGATGCAAGATTGGACACAAACTCTGTAGTGAGGATGAATCCTTTGTTGATATTCACGACTTTAAAATCCTCACTCATGTTGACATTGGAGATATTGCTCCTTCAACATATATAACATGTGTGTACAACTCATTCTGGTGGGTCGGATTGGTGCAGAAAGTAAACCTCAATGAAGGTGATGTTGATGTTCAGTTCATGCACCCCCATGGTCCACGTAAAATATTCAACTGGCCTTCCAATGCTGACCAGTGTCCTGTTCCTTTCAAAAACATCATTTGTAGCATCCATGTACCTACAACAAACTCAAGTGGAAGGAGCTTTACTATTTCTGACAAGGATTATGATAAAACTGTGACAGCATATGTTGCCTTACACTCATAAGATGTTGTGTTGTCTTGATAGTTTTTGACTTTAATGTACTATCATACCACATACGCACCCGGCATAGGTACTGTTTCTTAGTATCCATATCCCCTGCATTGATTACCAGAAAAATGGGCTTCTGTTCTTTCTTCCCAAGTTCACAATTAAACCTAAAAAATGGGTTAATCACATGACAATTTTTATGGGTTCATAAATGCTGCAAATACATTGTATCCACACCACATGATGCAGTTAATTTGGGAATGTCCACTGTGATTGACCCATCTTTGAGGTTCAATTGTGAGCTAACGAGAAAAGAACCAAACACCATTTTTGGAGGAATTCAAGTTCAGACTATCAAGAATGTGTAGAAACAAAAAAAATTCAATTTCCCATAGTGCCACATGTTTTTTTTGGGACGCGCGAGACCAATACCCAAACCTCGGCTTAAAAGTTCAATAACTCAAAAACAGTTCATTTTCAGAGGTTTTAGATATGATATTTGGATTCCTCATGTGGAAAACCATTTTAGTGCAAATTTTCAAGACTGAACCTTGTCTAGAAATGGACATATGCCCAAAAATGTAAATTCAAAATGGCGGAAATTTGCAACAAAACACGATTTTCATAAAATACTAAAAGTGCGATATTTCCGGAACCGCTTACAGTTAGACGCTCAAATTTTCAGGATTTTCTAGTTTCTATGATACCAACATATGGTGAAAATTTGAAAAAAATCTGAGAGGTAAGGGTGTCAAAGATGTTTTTTTCTGGATGATTTGAGATGGAATTACCCATAATGAGGCGATTTACACATGATCAGAATTATGAGACCAGAGACAAAAATTCTACGAAATTGTACAAAAAGTGTATGAAAACATTCAACAACTAAATTTAATAATGAGTTCTCAAAATGAGTCATCAAAAGCAGTGGATGCTTTTGATGACTTCAAAAATTCTGTCGGGCATGCTAGAAATAAGCGTTTCCATTAAGGTATGGGGGATGTTGCTCCAGCTTCTGAAGATGGCTTCACGAAGTTCATTTTTTGTTGAATATTGTTTGCCATTTCAGTAAACATCTCTTGTCATTCATCCTCAAACATTTTCAATTGGGTTCAAGTCTGGTGAGCATGCAGGATGTCCCAAGAGATGGACCCCATTTTCTTGTAGAAAGGTCAAGGTCCGTCTTGCAGCGTAGATTGCAGCATTATTCTGTTGGAATAACCATCCATCCACACAGAAACGATGACCCTCCATCATCAATGATGCTTTTTGTAGCATGCTAACATAACCAGCCGCTGTTTGACAACCCTGCACCACCTGGAGCTCCATCGTCCCTCTGTAAGAAAAGGCACCCCATACCATTAGGGACTCTCTACCACTATGACATGTGGAGAAAATTTCAGGAGGCATGTTTTTGTTATGCCAATATCGTTGGAAGCCATCAGGACCAACTAGATTTAATTTTTTCTCATCAGAAAACAGGACTTTCTTCCACTTCTCAACATCCCATGTTTGGTATTCACAACCAAACTTTAAGTAGTCCACCTTGTGATGTGGAAGCAGCTGAGGAATTTGTTTATGCTTTTTATTTACCATGCCTTTTTGTCATAAGTGTCGTCTGATGGTTACGGGACTGCCATCAACATCTGTGACTGCCTTAATTTGACTAGAAGAAAGTCCCCTGTCTTTCATAACAACCTGTCTTATTCTCTTACTCAATGCAGGAGAAATCTTTGGGGGCCTACCAGAGGATTTTGCTTTTCCATAATTCTCACTGTTCTTTAGAAAGTTGCAAATCACAGTTTTACTGCGATTTACCTTAGCTGCAATTGCCCACTGTGACAAACCTTGCTTATGGAATTCTAGAATTCGAGAACACTCAACTTTGGTAAGTTTGCTTGCTTTAGGCATGGTAACACCTTTACGCATTGACTGCTGTGATAGTGTTCAAACACGTGGTAGTAAAAGAGTATAGATAATACCGTTACAAGCTGGATAAAGATAGAATGAAATGTCTTACCATAAGGGATTGATATTAGTAGAGTCACATAAGCAGGAGTCAAGATGACGGGAGAAAGAGATGACACAAAGAGATGGAGAATATGAAAAGGCGAACATGTTTATTTTCTCAGGACGCCATTACAGGAAGTGGTTCGTCATCCGCAGTAAACGGAAGTCGTTGAAAACAATCCTGCAGTAAATGTCCTTATATATATATATATATATATATATATATATAACAACTGCTAATCTCTAACTGAACTAAAAACATTGGAATTACCATAGATCTAACAATTTATACCCCTGGTCTTATAATTTTGATCATGCATAAATCACCTCATTTTATAAAAATGTAAATTTCTAAATAAAATGTTTGGAATGTAGCTTTTTGTTTCCATAACCTTTTAGATTGTAGTATTGGTAACCTTAAGTGGTAGGAGTTTAAAATCTATCTGTAAAAAAAAAAAATTCTTTTTAAAGATTTTTTAAGTGGTCTTAAATTTTTGATCAGGAGTGTATACTTGTGAAGTGTATGAACTGG
Organism: Ascarosepion bandense; assembly: GCA_037127315.1. NCBI lineage: Eukaryota > Metazoa > Mollusca > Cephalopoda > Sepiida > Sepiidae > Ascarosepion > Ascarosepion bandense. The sequence goes on along the minus strand of JBBBDQ010000328.1, from coordinate 4,394,771 downwards.
CTTTTTTCAGTGTAAAAGCAGGTATTGAAAATCACATTGGAGAGAATGTTTTAATTATTTAAGGTGTTTTAGTCAACTGACTTCAAATGTGAAATTAGGCATGTGAACACAGGCAGGTACAAAACCTTCCATCAGGTTTGACATAAATAATTAAATGTGAGATTAGGCATGTAAACATGGGCAGGTACAAAACCTTCTATTTGTTACAGGATTAGATCAGGGTTGACATAAACTTCACATATTGGTCTTTTTGAAATTATAATTCTTATTTTTTTTAAATTAAGATAAAATATTCAAAGCAATTATTCTTTCATGTCTTGCTCACATGATTTGATATATACAGTTATATTTTCTTGTCTGATGGCCATGTCACAGTAAAACATTGGTTCCTGTACAATCACTAAGCAACATTAAGCCTGGTCAGTACCTACATGAGTGACTGCTTGGGATACCACATGCTGTAAGCTTAGATTTGCAGGTGGAGTAATGGTTAATGGCTTGAAATAGTTAATGATAGAGACAAGTTCCAATTCTAGTTAGGTTTGTTATGTTCACTTGTGTGAAAATACCCTTTGGAAAGGTATGACTCCAACTCTCCTCCTTCCAGCTATGGGTTAATCAGTAAGACTTGTATCATTAGACCATTAATATCTCCAAAAATAAAATAAATTGCATACAAAATATTTAGATTTTAGCATTAAATAACCCATAGAGGTCGATATACTTCAAAACAAAATCAGTCAACCAATCCAATCAAAATATTTAGATTTCAGCATTAAATAACCCATAGAGGTAGATATGCTGCTGAACAAAATCAACCAACCAATCATATTTTCTCAGATTAGCTTAATTCCAGTAGCTGCAGATACAGATCAGCATTTAAAATTCATGATTCAGCCACTCACTAATAGCACCATTAAGAAAACAACAGCTATCTCAGCCACCAGGCAGACACTAATTACAATTGTTTATTGCTACTGTTTTAATTTTTGTCAAAGAAAGCAGTAGCAAACTAATTTACACTGACCAAACTTTCTGGCAGACTTTGTCTCATTCCTTGTGTAATTGATAAAATATGTTGAAATTAGCCTTATTAACTGTCTACAGTGGGACTTTTAAAGATAGTTTCCTCAAATTTATTGAGACATTCCATGGGAAAGTCACAATGTACGACTAAACTAAATAAAACTAGTTTTTGGTGTATGAAACAGAAAACAACTCAAAGACTGAGAAAGAAATGTACATTTGTGGTTGGTATATAAAGTGTCTGGAGAATGTGCAAGTATTGATGTCACTTTCAAGACAAAAGTTGCACATCTCACATTTGTTGTAATGTCAGCTACTGTTGACATATACAGACATAACATGCAAAAAAAGGGGGTCAGGGAAGATGGAATTAGGTTTATTAGATCACTACTCTTTTTTCTTTTCCACCTGCAAGCAATTCTCATTGGCTGGGAAATAGGCTTAACATCCAATGTAGTTTTTCTCATAGGAATAAGTGTGGTATACAGATTTTTGACTTTAATGAAAGTTAAAGATCTGCATATCACACTCAACTATTGAGTCTAATGTGACTATTTAACAACAGACCTGGTGTTTTTTATCCTGAAGAAAAAAGTAAACAGCATAAAAACAACTTATATCATAACCAACTTCATCTAAGAGATTTGGTTTTTGAAATTATTAACTTGTTTTTATGTATTGAAACTAGGATGAAACGATTTTAATGATAACCAAACCCAAAATGCTGTTTTCTGAACATTTTGTCAATATGTCTACATATCTGTTCATATAGTTCTGTTTCGTTGTTTTGTCTGTTTAATAGAAATTTCTTTAAATATTTTAAAGAAAGCTGTTTTGACATTTTTATTTGACTCCAAACTTTGACATTCTAACAAATGTCTTGATTTCTACACAGAATTTAAGACCATTAAATGCTTAGGTCAAAGTTGATACAGACCAATAGTTTAGGGTTCTTTTCCATTTTTAGAACCTCTTTCTCAGAAAACAATAATTAAGGACTAAAAATCAGAGAATTCTTTCAGCATGTGATAAATTCTCTAACTGGTGCAAATAAATATAAATTTAAATTTAAATTTCCAAACATAGAAAACCATCATTTTCTTGGCATGATGAAAAAGATGTCTATTTACTGTGATTGTCAGTTATAATTACTATAGAAGACATCACCAAATTAATATCAGGTTTTTCACCAATGTCTTCCACATCAGAATGTTTCAATGAATTCTTACAGTATCTGAAAAATTTTTTTTTCCTTTTTTTGTTTCTTCAGCCTAAATCAACTTATTTGTTTATCATTGTCTAGAAATTTGATGTTAATTCTAACCATGCAAATAATTGTCAAATAATGCTGCAAAATTTCTGTGGAATTGGGTTTTTATATGCAGATTCCAACTGAAGAAGAAATAAATTCTTCTGAAAAATGTGTCAATGTCAATTTTAGAACATCAATTTTGGCTTGCTCATTAATTTCTAAATTCTGTGAGCTCTTCTGGTAGTAATGTTTTACAAATACATATGCAAAAATATATGTGGTTTTTATTCTTTTCATATAAATTATTAAAATGACTAAGGGAAGTAAACACACATTAATTTACTAACAAAACCAGATTCCTTTTCTTTTTTCCCTTTTTTTACTTGGAAATAAATTGTCTTCATCTTTACTGTCATGTTTATTACCTTTCGAGCATTGTATGCTTTGGCCTTTTTCAGGTCCTCCAGTACACATGGCCCAGTGGATATAGATGTTGGTTAGTTCAAGTGACTTGACCAAATAGTTGTGAGTTCAATACCAGGCTACAGCAGTAGGAAACAAATAAGTTAGAGTTAAGTTAAAGGGAGAGTTGGTTACCAGAAGTGGCATCACACATGGAATGAGAATGATATACCCCAGTGATCTAAATAAAGTTTGAAATTCCTAGCACCTGAAGAAGGCCGGAGCATACAACGGCCAAAAACATTGTAAACATGGCAGTAAAGGTGATTACAATAGTCCAAACAATGTAAATACTATCTCATCTCAGTATAGACAAATATTGGAAATAAATATTGAACTTCTACAAGAAATGACCTCTATGATTTTATTCTTGACCTTTCATGACTTTCAGATTTGACCAAGATCACCATTACAAATCAGTTTCTGAATATCTGCTTTGGGTTGCTCATTAACTTTCAAACTTATTAAGAGCAATTTGCTGATGCTTTAACAAAACCCTTTGGACAATAGTTATTGAATTTTCCATCAATGGAAACTTTGGTCAAAATTTGAAAGAATCATGAAACTGGTAATGTCCATTTCTCTGCAATTACATTGTTGATTTTCACTTTCTTGAAATGTATCTTTATTTACTTTGTATTGTCTTCTCTCTTTCTTTTTTATCCTATGAACTGCAATCCACTATGTAAATTTCACTTATGACATGTTTTGTCCAATAATCACTTGCTTATATATTCATTACTTTAAACATATCTATTGGATACATATGTTTGAGTAGAAATCTGTGTTTTTAAAAACTCTAAATCTATGTCTACTGGACTGTGCATTTGAGACTCTTAATAAAGAAAATATGCCTTTCAGCAGTATGAAGCTGCATAACTCCTTTATAGGGAAAGCCACTGTCTGGTTTGATGTGCTTTCAGACAGCTTTTTCACAGTCAAGCACCTTGTATATCCTTGTAATATAAAAAAGAAGAAATATTATGTCAGAATTAAAGTTTTTATTTATATTTTTCTAAGTATTATGCAATTAAAAAGATTACTATCCATTATCACTGGGTTAAAAGTATTTAAAAATTTGATATTTAATTTTTAACACTTATTTTGGGATTTTATTTGCTTAACTGTACTTTGGATTTATGTAAAAGCATATATACATTTTGTCATGCAATCTATTGAAAATGGATTTAAACTTTTACCTTAGTTTTCAAGCTTATCTGAACAAAATGTTATTTATTGTCATTTTTATTCAATAACTGCAAAAGGCTTTACATATTCTTAAAATAATTTTTTTATAGATTTCCTGTTATGTGGTAACTTTCTCTGGGTTGCATTTTCGGAAAGAAAATTGGCTCGCACTTCAAATTTTATGTGATAAAAAGTTTATTTGAAAATAAAAGAACAGAGAGAGGGTTGAATGGAGATAACCACAGATTCAAAGTCAGAAGTTTATCATTGATAGCTCTTTCCTTTAATTTACGGGCCCTAGTTTAATACTTGATATAATGCAAAATATCACAATGATAAAATTGGTCTATAATTATAACTACAGGGATCATTCAATAAATACGGTGAATTTTTCAGTATAAGGACTTCTAATACAGATAGAAGCTTACTTTTTTTTTAAATAAAAGAACAGAAGATTGAATGGAGATAACCACAGATTCAAAATCAGAACAGTATTATTGATAGCTCTTTCCTAGTTTAATACTTGATATAATGCAAAATATCACAATGATAAAATTAGTCAGTAATTATTTATAACTACAAGGGTCATTCAATAAATAAGATGAATGTTTTGGTATAAGGACTTCTATGAGGGTCATTCAATAAATAAGGTGAATCTTTTGGTATAAGGTCATTTACGAGGGTCATTCAATAAATAAGGGGAACTTTTTGGTATAAGGACTTCTAGTACAGATAGAAATTTACTTTTTTTTATTTTTCAAAGAAGTCTCCCAGCAATGTCACACACTTTTCCCATCTTTGCACAAGCTTCCGTATTCCCTCAGCATAAAAATCTTTTGACTGATGTCTCAGCCAATCGCTCACAGCACTTTTGACTTCATCGTCACTTTCAAACTTTGTGCCTCTCGTGAACACTTTCAAGAGACCAAACATTTGAAAGTCTGAAGGGGCAAGGTCTGGGCTGTAAGGGGAATGAGGGAGCAGTTCCCAGCTCAGCTTGTTGATGGTCTGCACCATTTGGGCTACTGTGTGAGCTGACCTCCGAGTAGGCAAGGTCATCATGGACAATTTTGTGTGCTGTCCCAACAGATAGGTTCAAAGTCCTTGCAATGTCATCCACTGTCACCCTACTGTCAGACTGAATAAGGTCATTGACTGATTTGATCAACTCAGGAAACTTCACTTCTGTAGGTCTCCCAGGCTTGTCTTCATCCTCAACACTACTCCGTCCTTCTTTAAACAATTTAACCCACTTGTAGATATTTTTTGGCTGAAACATGTGGCACCATACACAATTAACATTCTCCCATGAATTTCAACTGGTTTGCAGCCTTCAGCAACCAAAAACTTGATAACTGATATCTGTTCATTCCTGGAGCATGCAAGTAAGCTTCTATCTGTATTAGAAATCCCTATACCAAAAAATTCACATTATTTATTGAATGACCCTCGTAGATGTCTTTATACCAAAACATTCATCTTATTTATTGAATGATCCTTGTATACTGGAACTGATGCATGCAAGTAATCCATAATAATAATATTTTAAGTTTTGAAATTTATTTTTGATGCATTCATTTTTAAAACTTTCTAAATCTTAGATTTTCTTTCAATCATTCTGCCTGCTATCTTCTACTACCATACCACTTGAGAACCACTCTTGTATATACCCTTTTACATCTTTCTGTAATATTTGAAATTGATCTATGAAATAATTTTGATATATTTTTTTTTTCAGTTTTCAAAAAACACTAAATAACAAGCTCACATTATTTAGCTCAGTCCTCTTTCATGTCAGGATAATTTTTTTTTTTTTTCAAACAAAGACTTCCAAGAATAATCGCTTTGCAAACATAGACCTTTGTGCCCACAATTAGGCAGAGTGTCAAATGGACATTTTTTCCCTTGACACTTTTTTCTAATTACCATCATTCTTTGGCAATATTTGTTTTAAAAAGCAATTATCAGAATTTTAACAAACCCTAAGCATATTAAAATGAATTTATACATTTTCTTTGATTTGCAATTAGCAATTGTTTTTTCCAATCATTCCAATAAACATTCTAATAGTGTTTATTATCTTTGTTTTAAATTCTTAAGGACACATAATATGTATAAAGTCACCTTTTATATACATTATTTACATTTTTCAAATTGTTGTCCTCATCTTTGTTGCCATAATCATGACATTTTGGCTGCTGTATGGTCTGACCTTCTTCATGTAATTAGAATTTTGAACTGAACCCTTTTTATTTCATTTACTGGGGCAGATTGTTCTCATTCTATGAGTCATACTACTTCCAGATGTCTTGGGAGAACTGAGTTAAAGGGAGATAACTAAGTTTTTTGTTCACCTCTACTGTGGTCAGAGCTTGAAATTTCCATTCAGTGAAGAAGGTGGGGGCATAGAACAGCTGAAATGTTGTGAATCTGTCAACAAAAATGAGGACAACAGTTTGAACAATGTAAATAGTGTAAATAATTACAATTTCTCATCCCAGAAATATAGACAGATATTGAAGGTGAATATGGCAACAAAGATGTGAACAACAGTCCGAACAATGTGAACACTGTAAATAATTACATCATTAGAAATATAGACAAAAAAACACTTTTATATGTTTAGGTTTTATTATAATTCTAATCATCACTTTTTAAAATAAACATTTCCGAGGAGTAAAGGACATTAAATTATTAGTCAAGGTCAAGGGGAAAAATCATCCTTTGGACCTTTTTTCTTTTTTTTCGCATGTATGAAGAACCTAAATTGCTCATTAATGTTTGTCTGAACTTTGAGAGATAGTGATTAATATACTAATTACTAGCAATATAGCCCGGCATTGCTCAAGTGTAATAAAAGCTTTAAAACTAATCCATGGTCCTGGAGCTCAGACTCTTTGGACATTGGCACAAAAGACTAAAAAGCAATAGTTGTTTCCAGTTAAAGCGAAACCGTAGACTGAAAGAAAAATGAATGGATGTAAATCAAATTTTGATTTCCTGTTATCAATATCAAATAAGTTTTTTTCGTTGTAAACTGAATTTTGAAGGCTAAATAAGTCCTCTGAGTAAATGGTATCATGGCTGAGACTAAGAACTATAATTATACCTACCTAGAGAAAAACCCGAAGCAAAAACTAAAATAAAAGGGCTGAAAAAAAATACAGACATACAGGCAGATAAACAGACACACACACATACACACAAACATCTTGCCTTTTATATATATTATCAATTTTCTGCACTATTGTAAGAATTGCAACCTTGAAACTTGTAAATATCGTTTCTTATGTCTTTGTCTATGAGTGTATCAAATTTGATTAAAATCGGACCACTCCTTCTATAACCCGATTTTTTTCGATTATCGATTTTCGATATTTATCGGGTGTACCTCAACACAAAACCTAGCTAAGAACACTCGCAGATGCTTATAGTACAACTGTGTAAATTTTCAAGAAAATTGGTTCAGTTGTTTTGGAGTCTATAGGTAACAGACAGACACACACACACACACACACACACACAAAGTCCCATTTATAAATAAGTTTAGATTTAAATATGCCAATACATCTTTTTAGTCATCTTATATCACAATGAGATTACTCATCTATCCATCGACAAGTTTGTGCAAATTCATAAGAAAGTAATAAATAAGGTCAAAAAAATATCAGGACTGTTGCTCTGTTAACAGAAACAAAGTGGACAGAATGAAGCCATTTAGCACAGATTGACTTCAAGATCTGTGTTGCATACACACTAAGTTATAATGTTCTCACAGACTTCCCTTGTAACCAAGCATTTCCTAGATCCAACAGCTACTATATCTCTCAGTGCTTTGAAGGAAAGTGGTCATTTCACCACACAACAGAGCTTTAATCAATGACCATGATTTGTAAAGCATATTTTGGTCAAGCACGTTTCCTAGATCAACAACTATCATATATCCCCAGACATTTTCATCTTCAAAAAATCAAATTCAATTTAAAAGGAACAGGATGTCAAAGAAATCCCAGAGAAGGCAGCTACTTGCTATCCTAAAAAAGAAGTCCCAGAAATGCTTCCATCAATGTAAGCAAAGATTTGTTCTAGTATCAGAAAGGAAGGAGAGTTTGGGATAATTAAAATCATTTTCATCATGTATCTGCAAGTTCAAAGATACATATTATGTGTTTTGATTTTGATTCCATCTGTCTTCCCCCTTAGGTCAAAGTGGTTTTTTTTTAGTTTAATAGTCTTTCTCAGAATACAAGAAGTAAGAACTAAAAATCAATTGCAAGAAGACAATGTGTTGTCAGCAAAAGGAGCCCAACATGCAAATTACAAATTGAAGACCCCAAAATCAAGCAATGATTTAAATATCTGTGAAGTGTTTTAACAGAGGACAGAAAGTGTGACACTAAAACCCGAAGGCACATTAGGGTTGCCAAAGTTGACCTCAAAAAGCTAAGAAAAGTAATTAGAAAACAGGAAAATTTTGCTAGAAACAAAAAATACTGGACTGTTATGCAACATCAGTTCTTCTACGAGGTTATACAGGAGGATGTTAAAAATATCATGAATTCGACATGTGAGCAAGAAGAAATTTTAGAGAAAATGGAAACAAAAAAGACACATTTCACATTAGAAAAATAAGGTTGAATTTTCCAGGGCACAGTGAGGAAAGAGGGCTTGGAAAATTTGACACAACATGATAAAGGCAAGAGAGACATGGGAAAACAGAGCATAATCTAATTGAGATGGCAGAAGAGAAAATTTATTAAAAGTAGAAAAATTGTGAAGAACCATGATTGCAAACATCTTTTGGATAAATTTGCTCTTGCGAATCTTATTTAAAAAGTAACTTTAGTGATGAATGCACATTTACCTTCTCAACACTATTTGTCAATTTGATTGGAAAAAATACACTTTTCAAGTGATGAACGTTTTCTTGTTGCTCAATATGTTAAGCATAGTACACTGGTTTCCTGCTGCTTAAATTTCTAAGTAACGTAATTTAAATAATCAGCCAGTTAAGTGCCATATATGATACAGGATTGGGTGATCATGTCTCAAAGGAGACATTACTGACTGGGCAGATTTTCTCACGGTAGGTTGTGGTTACTTTCTATGGTAGATTGGTTACCAATCAAGGCTATAGAACCCAATCTGTACTGCTATTTAACCCATAGCTGGAGGAAGAAATGGCAGATTAATAACTTTTTTAGAAGTATTTGCACGTAAGTGAATGCAATGAATTTAACTGGAATTCGAACTCAGTTCTCTAATTTCTTGTTCCAAGCTGATATCCACGGCACCACAACTTACCCTCAATCTAAATAATACTCTTCTTATTTAACAATTATTTGACAACTTTCACAGTGAATGCACATTATTTTCTCTTAAAGCAAGCTGATTTTCACCTGCAATGAATCAAAGTTTAAAAAATTCACAACAGGGAGCAAGTTCAGAGGTGAAAATAATTCACAAAATTTAATTTTAATTATTGATTAGCATATTAGACATTAGGTATTATAATATGCAAGTACAGATGAGAAGAGATAGGCAGCTATAATTCAAGTAAATCTATCGATCATGTGCCATATGTGATACTTGCTTGGGGGATCATGTCTCAAAGGAGACATGACTGACTAGGCAGAAGAGTTTCCTGTAGTAGGTTGTCATTTCTCTTTGCGGTAGACTGGTTGCTGACCAAGGCTATAGAACCCAATCTGTCCTGCTATTCAACCCATAGATGGAGGAAGAAGAGATGGATTAATACCTTTCCCAAGGGTATTAGTGCTTAAGTAAATCCAATAAGTTTAACTGGAATTCAAACACAAACAATGCACATCCACAAACTTTTCCAAAACAGAAACTATTATCTGAAATTGAATGAGAGAAGTGATAGAGTTCTGAATCTGTCATAAAAATTCTGGCTGTTAAGTTTGTAAGTACCAAACACTTCAAATACCTCAGTGTGTTGACAGTTGTTAGAAACTTAATATTGGAAAAAAGGAAATTGAACATAGAGGAAACTGCATGTAGGGTATGGCTGGCCATTCATATCCAAGGGTGCCTGTCTATCAGATTGACTAGCTAATCTTAATTGCAGACACCTACTTAGGCACATTTGTGTTTGTTCAACACCCATAGAGACCTTTAGTTTATACTGCAACTATGCTGAGCAGATCTAGTTACAGTTTCTGGGAGAGTGTGCATTATCTGGTGTGATCAACAGTCTGAAAAAGACCAGTATGCTCAAACCCTTGTGCTAGCTGAACCATCAATGGTTCCCAAGTAGTTCTGTGTGTTCAATTTCACTCAGAAGACATGGATCAACCCTTGGTATGGTGTTTCAGGCATTTTCCAAAGGATCCACATGCTGAGATCACCACCTCCAGACAAATAACATCAAGAAGTCATCTTCCAGACACACTGACCATGGTGAAATTCGAACCCAAGTCTCATAATCAGAAAGCAAATGTTCTAACCACTTGGCATTTAAAGTAGTTTTGCACAAACTGCGAATTACTACAAAACAAAAACATCAACCTAAAAAGTTTAGTTCTGGCCTACGCAGATCAGACTTTCATGTGGGTGTCACACATGACACCAAACCCATTCAGAAATATCCAAACTGTCAGCTGTATATAATTGCTTTCTCAGATGAATGTATTGTATCTTGAACTGCTGTAACTGACTCACCTCCCATAAATTTCCAAAATTTCGATCAGAAATATTTTCACAAAGTTTTCTAATAAAAGAACATGTTCTGCATAGAATTATTTCATGAATGAACAATTTGCTGAAAATGTGATTTAAATCATTATTCCCTGATTTCTGTGTGGATATGCAGATGATGTAATGGACAGTGGCTCAGAATGAGTAAACGGAGTGTCAAGTTCAAGTTCCTGTCAGATTTCTTACATTCACTTACATGCAAATAATCTTGGGAAAGGTATCCCTCTCAACTAAGTAGTAGGATTTGTTACTGGAAAAATCTTTGTAAATTCTCAAAAAATTGCTATTGCAAAATTCACTCACAAAAGAATTATTCTGAAAATGCAAGATATTTTTCAGCTTTAAATAACGAACAAATGGTTAATAATGTTTGTAAAATTTTAAAAAGTAAAATAAATCTTCCTTTGTTGTTGATTGACACTAAAGATACAAAAAACAAAAATGAAAAGGATATTTTATTTAAATTTTAAAATATTGTTTATTTTCAGTTTTACTTTTTTTTCAGGAAAATAATTTTCTTAATTCTGAGAAAATTCAATACTTTTACCCATTGGTCACATTCTCTTTGTAATAACTGTTAAAATCGTCCTCTTCTGAAACTTATAAAGAAATTCTACAGTTTTTCAAATAAATGTTTTTCTACATTATAAAAATAACAAAAATTACGTTTTTTCTTAAAACAAGGTTACTTTGTCTTTCAAAAGTGTTTCATGTGAAGCTCCTACTTAAAAATACTTATTAATAAAAATTGTTTTCCTTTAAAGTTTAAACAGAGTTACTTTGTCTTTCAAAAATGCATTTTGTGTGAATCTTCTACAGTTCTTTGAAATAATTATAAATAAAAATTGCAAGATCATGCTGAGATTTCTTCCCAACCAATAAAAAAAAAAATGAAAAACTCTTGATTTTATCCTCCACATTTTTTTGTTTTGTGTTCCTTCTTACCTTCAAGTCAGAAAGCTATAACCACTTGACTGTATTACTTTAGCATGTGAACACTATTCCTATTTCAGGAACTTTTTGCTTTATTACTGTCTTATATTTGCTTTGTTTTGACTTGCATTATATGTATAGGAAATAATGACAAACCCATAAAAACAGACAGGATAATCAAAAAGAATTATCTAATATAACATATTAAATAGATAAAAATAGAGAGTTCAATGGATATTATAGCAATATGAAATATAGAGAAGAAAACTCAACACATAATCAAGGGGTTATAAATTCAGAATTTATTTCAGCATTTGTAAAAATTACGAACTCCTTGTTCAAAACTGAAAGATCAAAAATTGTATCTCCAAGTTATTCTACAGACGTAGGATAATATATATTGTTTTATTATTTGGCTCTTTTTTTCTTTCTCTTCATATTGTGGTTGGACAATTTTGACAGTTCTGCTGATTGAGTTTTTCCAATAATGCTTAACCATGCTCACATTTACTCTAATAAATCTGTTAAATAAGATAAAAAAGTTATCTTTCTAATATTTTATTAATTTTATTTTGTGACACCTTAATGTCACCAAATTACTGGTTAAAATTCTTGAAATGGTAAACTGTCATTATTCACTAATGGTTGAGTCATTCAACATCACATTTCAGCCATTATTCAGTTGTCTGGAATTTAGAATCTTTTTTTTTCACTCTGCTGGGGTAGTTTGCTAATATTTTGCTGTTCAGTCATCAACATCACATTTCAGCCACTATTCAGTTGTCTGGAATTTAGAATCTTTTGTTTTTCACTCTGCTGGGGTAGTTTGCTAATATTTTGCTGTTCAGTCATCAACATCACATTTCAGCCATTATTCAGTTGTCTGGAATTTAGAATCTTTTTTTTTCACTCTGCTGGGGTAGTTTGCTAATATTTTGCTGTTCAGTCATCAACATCACATTTCAGCCATTATTCAGTTGTCTGGAATTTAGAATCTTTTGTTTTTCACTCTGCTGGGGTAGTTTGCTAATATTTTGCTGTTCATTTCAAAGAATACTTTCTATGAGCTGCCAATTTTTGCAATTGTCTGACACGCAATTGTCAGAGACGCAAGTGTTCATTTATCTTGTGAAGTGTGTAAATCAGCTTCTACAGGATTCAATTTTAAAAGAAGGCATTAAAGATCATGCTGGAGAAAATCTTTCATCATTCAAAGAGTGTGAATTAACATTTTCACTGACTTCAAATGTAAAAAATAGGCATGTGAACAAAGGCAGGTACAAAACCTTACATTTGTTACAGCTGTAGACCAGAGTTGACAAAGTGAACAATTTAAAAAACACGAGAACACCATTGTTGACTTTTTTGAAATTATGTTATTTTGAAGATAAATATTCAAAACAATCCCATCATGTTTTGCTGATACAATTTGATTTAGTCTTTATATTTTTTCAGCTTATGGCTACATGATGTTGAAACAATGGTTCTCATATGATCCCCAAAGTTAAGCAACATTGAGCATGATCAATGCCTACATAAGTGACCGCTTGGGAATACCAGGTGGATTCATGGGTGGTGTAATGGTTAATGGCTTAAAATTGTTAATTGGAGGTCCAAGTTCTAATACCAGTGGCTTTTTTTTTTATATTCATTAACACACAAATAACCTTGACAAAGATATTGGTTAATTAGTAAGACCTGTATCCTTAAACCATTAATATCTCTAAAAATAACCCATAAAGGTTGATATGCTGCTAAACAAAAACTACCAACCGATCATAATTTCTCAGATTAGCTTTAGTCCAGTAGAGAAGCTTAGCGTACAAAATTCTTGATTCAACCACCCACTAATAGCACCATTAACTTATTTAGCCTTCAAAATTCAGTTTACGGCGAAAAAACTTATTTGATATCGATACCAGGAAATCAAAATTTGACTTACATCTATTCGTTTTGCTTTCAGTATATGGTTTCGCTTTAACTGGAAACAACTATTGCTTTTTAGTCTTTCGTGCCAATGTCCAGAGAGTCTGAGCTCCAGGACATGAATTAGTTTTAAAGCTTTCATTACACCCGAGCAATGCTGGGCTATACTGCTAGTTTGGTTAAAATCCATCCAGTATTTTCCGAGTCCATAGCAAACATACAGAGAAATACTTAATCTATTTGGAATTGATAAAATTACTGTTTATTTAAACAATTAAAACAACTTGAAGAAATTTTAAAAATGTTTGGTATTTTTCAAGTTTGAAATTTTCTCTATATGATCAGAATGATGCAATACTGGGCAGTTCATTTTTGTCCTGTTTTGGAGTTATTCTGGTAGTACAGTTTTACAAATACATATACAAAATATATTTGGTTTTTATTTTACAGGTTATTAAAATGACTAAGGGAAGTAACCAGCAATTACTTTACTTACAATATCTGATTATCTCCCTTACCCATTTTTTTTTTTTTTTTTTTTACATGGAATTAAATATTGAACTTCTGAAAAATGGATCCTTTGATTCCATTCTTAATCTTTCATGACTTTTAGGTTTGACTTCAATCACATTTACAACTGTGGAAAGGTTAGAAGCTATCTGTATTTTAGATCTGGTTAAAATTGATCCAGTATTTTCTGAGTCCATAGCAGACATATAGAGGAATACTTAATCCATTTGTATATGCTATAACGAGTATTTGGTTGCAAAGGACAGGAACAAAGAGTAAGATTTCAACAACCTGCAGTTACCAAATATATATAATATATACATAGTTGTTTGAAATTTGACAAAAATTGTTTATATGTGGTAAGATAAAAGAGTATTGTCAATTTTTGGGGTTGATTGCCTGAGGTCACTGTTGATAGATCCAGAGTAGATTAGTTGTTGGTGGTGGTAGATGCACACCTTTCTTTAAGTTTAAAAGAAAGTCATGGTTATGGGTTGATTTGTGGTAAGGTCTGTTGCCAGGTTTATGATGATGGCAATTGTTCATCAAAAGGACGTTTTCTGTTGGATTCTGGTCAAATCAAAATGAAGCTGAATGAGCAAAATGTTCTAAAACCCTTTAACTTTAATTAGAAACAAAAACTAAAAAAATATCCCCCTTAAAACGCTGTTAGATCTCTAAATTTAATATTTTTCAACAGCATATCCCTTGAAGCATTCCATCCACAATGGTATTGTATTCTTTGCATCAAGTCACAATTTTTGTTTCAAGAAGCATGCATCTAGACATAGTGCTGTCTTTGGCTTGTTCTTTTAATTTAATATGCAGGATGACATAACAGCAGTTTGAAATGAGAAACTGGAGAGCCCAGTTTGAATTCTAGTCAGGTTCATTACATTCACTTACATGGAAATAGCCTTAGGAAAGATATGGACCCATCTCTTCCCACTAGATATAGGTTAAATAGTATGACCATCAAGGTCATGGTCATGGGTTGATTTGTGGTAAGGTCTGTTGCCAGGGTTATGGTGATGGCAATTGTTTATCAAGAGGAAATTCTCAGTTGGATTCTGGTCGAATAAGAAATCAAAGAACAGGGTCATGGTAGTTAAAACAAGGGAGACCTGGACTAGATTGTTATGGTTGGTTAAGCAGAATTTGATTCGGGTTGAATATAGTATTGAGACAGGGTCAAGGTAGTAACAATGAGGAAGGCCTAGAGTAGATAGTTAAAGCATTGAGAAATGGTGGTGATGACAGCTATAGCACAACTGCATGCTGACAGGTGGCCTTTTATGTTGGTCCTTGCATCTCTTTTAAGCAAATCTGGTAGTCTGCAAGGTCATCTTTTTTCTAATGGGAACATTTGTGATTGGCTATTGTATTATTTTTTATTGCAGAAACTTGTTTTGTTGACTGGATGTGATGCTTGGAGTTAATGCACAGAAAAACACCTTTTTTATTTTATGTTTTACTTTCTTGGTGCTTACATCCAGCTGACATGAAGAGTGAATCAGAAAAAGATCAAATTGTAACAGAGTTTCTAAAAAATTCATTGATTTATTTTTACCTGGCATTAATGCCAACATAGTAGTGTGTTTAAATTCTATGTGCAAGAATTAAAAAGATATAAAAAATTAATGGTATTTTTCTCAAAAATTAGTAATATGACTGAATTTTCTGTACTTCGTTTCACAATCCAAAGAAAACTGTAGTAACAAGATTAATGATTTTGCTTTGGTGTCCCAATTACATCAAATTAATGATGCTACTGGATTAGCGTCTAAGTCCCACTGTTTTACTGTTGAAATAGCTAAATGCAACCACCACTTCTACTCCAACTGCTTCTTTTCTCGCATTTCCTACCTGTGTAACTCCCATCTGTTTCCTTGTTTCCCTGATAACTACAATCTCCCGAAATTTAAATGCAATGTCAATTGCTGTCTTCTGTCTTCTTGAACTTTGCTTATTTTTTGTCCTTTCTTCAGTCCTCCCTATTTTCAGTCTTTTCTTTCACTTTCACTCCTTGCAAACCCCTGACCACTAGCATTCGATAGGTTCTGGCATGCTGGCCTTCTGTACAAGCTACAGGGTTATGGTATCACTGGATGCATGCTTGGTTTGATCCAATCATTTCTATCAAACTGCATAATGAAGATTGTTTTGAACGGACATGCCTCCACATCCTATCACATGAATACAGGTGTTCCACAGCGCTCTATCCTAGACCCGACACTCTTTCTGATCTTCATCAATGGTTTACCTGATGTGATCAAATCCCATGTAATCATCTATGCTAATGACACCACCATTTACTCCGCCTCAGTAAGAAAATCTGCCAAGGCAGTCAAAAAATATATCCCCTTTTTAACCCTTTTAGATGATAAAATAATGAGAAAACAAATGTTAGATCCCTAAATTTAATATTTTTAACAGTATATCCCTTGAAGCACCATCCACAATGTCATTGTATTCTTTGCATCAAGTCACCATTTTTACTTCAAGAAGCATGCATGTAGACATAGTGCAGTCTTTGGTTTGTTCTTTCAATTTAATATACAGGATAACGTAATAGCAGTTTGGGATGAGAAATTGGAGAGCCCAGTTTGAATTCTAGTCAGGTTTATTACATTCACTTACATGTGAATAGCCTTGGGAAAGAAATGGATCCATCTCTTCCCACCAGCTATAGGTTAAATAGTATAACCTGTATCTGGAAAAAAATTGTTATTGTTCTGAAAGAATTGTTACTGCAATATTCACTCACAAAAAAAAGTATTATTCTTTCAATCCAAAGTATGTTTTGGATTTAAATTTTCCATAATGGGTTGGTAAAGTGTAAAACAAACAAATACTTCAGAAAGCTGTAACGTTATGAATTATGGTGAACAGAAATATGTCATGCAGTTGGAAATCAGTAAGATTCATGTCATAAATTAATGATGCCTTCATCGTTAGAAAAATTTTAAATCAATTGATAACATGTTCATTTTCAAGACATCAATTTTTAAGAATTGTGTGGTTAAATCAATAATGTTAGCCAATTGTAAATTCTAAATAATCAGTTGATATCTGTTTATTTTCAGACATCAATTTTTGAAGGTAAACAACTGTAATATTAAGTGAAATTATCATGAAATGTTGCTTTTGATAAGTTGACATCACCATTTTGTAAGATGCAATGGACTTTTAGTTGCTTATAAAACTTTTCTTAGAATATTTTGATTCAAAATATAGATGTTTTTAAGGGCCTAAATTTTGGAGCTTATGTTAGTCATATACAAAAGATTTATAACAAAGTCAACAGTTTGTTTTGTATATTTTTATTTGAATAATAATAAAAAGGTTAAATTTGTAATAAATATAATAGCTTAAATTGGATTTAAATAGAAATATTATTTTGTAATATTAAATAATAATAATAATATAAAATTACAACTTTCTTTTAAGCCATTCTAATAATGAAAGAAGGAATCTAACTTCAATCTGAAAAAAGCTGAGATAATTTAAAATCTCTTAACTTGAACCAAGAAATATATTAACAACTTTTTTAAGTCACTCTTTTTCATTCTTATTTCATAGGAAATACTAGCTTAAAGCAAAAGTTACAAATTTCATTTTTTATTTAAACCTCCACAAATACACACATACATATTTTTATCTCTTTCGTTTTAGATCTAATGAAGCCTTAAATTGGTAAAATACATAATTTATTTGATCAAATATCTCCTCTCTTTTCAAGCAACATTCCCATTTATCAAATCTTGAAATTTTGTTAGGATTTCACAATCTGAATTAAATAACACAAATATTAACCTTATATATGATTGGTCACAGTGCCAAGTATCACTTGTTATAGACACAGGCACCAAATACCAAATGAAATGTAATGTGTTGTAGGCATAGGGGTTTTCTTCCATTCAGTATTTTCACCTTTTATGTGTCTCCAGATAAATTCTAGTGGTTTCTCATTGTGTACCTGTCTGATAAGATCATTGATGAATTCTTCTGTTCTTTCCAGTGCAACTTGGTTTTCTTAACTGGAGACATTTTTGAAAGGCAAAGGATTACAGATAGAATAATTGCAAACATTACCATAGGCTATCAAATTTTATACTTACAGTTGTGGTCAAAATTATTTGCTCTCAGTGAATATTTGCATATTTTCTAAAAAAATGCAAATCTTTGCAAATACTTACTGAAATTACCAGAAACACTTCTGTATTTAGTTTTGAATAATTTATTAAATTTTTTTAAGTTTTGATCTCATAGTTATAGATTTTTTCTAAAAATTGATGTAGTCCAAAATTATTTGCCCACCCCTTATAGAATGGCTACTTTTTCTTAATTTGACATTTAGTACAAACATACTTTGAAAATGAAATAGTATTGACCTGGTTCTATGACATTCTAAAAGGCATTGAAGAAGGCTATATATGAGTGTGATAAACTCATTCATTCTACAACCATAGCAAAAACAGCTGAACTTGACAAGAAACTTCAAATGAAGATAGTTGATGAGTACAAAGTGATGGATATGCAATACTTTTTGAGCATTTAATTGTTTGTAGATCAACAATTTGTAGCATTATCAAGAAGTACAAGTCTCATTGTGTTGTGAATAAATTATGAACCTGCAGAAAATGGTTAATTTCTGAGAGAATGGAAAGGAAAATTGTTGGCAATGTCTTGGAGACTCCTCACTTAATGACAAAAGACATTATCAATGATGCAAAAGCATCAGGGTTGAATTTATTAGTCTCTAGATGGTTTCACTATACAAGACTTCAAGCTTGTTAATGGATAATTTCTGAGAGAATGGAAAGGAAAATTATTGAAGATGTCTTGGAGACTCCTCACTTAATGACAAAAGACATTATCAATGATGTAAAAGCATCAGGGTTGAATGTATTAGTCTCTAGATGGTTTCATTGTACAAGACTTCCAGCTTGTTAATGGTTAATTTCTGAGAGAATGGAAAGGAAAATTATTGAAGATGTCTTGGAAACTCCTCACTTAATGACAAAAGACATTATCAATGATGCAAAAGCATCAGGGTTGAATGTCTTAGTCTCTAGATGGTTTCATTGTACAAGACTTCAAGCTTGTTAATGGTTAATTTCTGAGAGAATGGAAAGGAAAATTGTTGGCAATGTCTTGGAGACTCCTCACTTAATGACAAAAGACATTATCAATGATGCAAAAGCATCAGGGTTGAATTTATTAGTCTCTAGATGGTTTCACTATACAAGACTTCAAGCTTGTTAATGGATAATTTCTGAGAGAATGGAAAGGAAAATTATTGAAGATGTCTTGGAGACTCCTCACTTAATGACAAAAGACATTATCAATGATGTAAAAGCATCAGGGTTGAATGTATTAGTGACTGGATGATTTCCTTGTACAGGACTTTAAACTTGTCACTTGCAATGAAACCTCCTTTGTTTAAAGGTAACCACCTAAAATGCAGATTAGCTTATGTTAGAAATTATGTATAACATGGAAGTAAATACTGGAACTCTGTTTTATGGTCAAATGAATCTAAACTAAAATTATTTGATCACATGAACTTCCATTATGCATGAAAGAAAATGAATAAAGCTCACAAACCAAAAATTCTGTCCCTACAATTAAGCACAATGGTGGGAGCATTCTTCTTTAGGGATGTTTTGTTGCTTTTGGACCAGGAGAACTAGTGAGAATACAGAGTATCATGGATAAAGAGCAGCATTTGGCTTTAAAAAATGATATAGAACAAAGTGCACAAAAGCTGTTTTGGGGATGTCACTGGACATTGCAACATGACAATGACCTGAAACACACAGCACAAATTCTAACAAAATACTTAGATGACAGCTAAATTAAGGTATCAGTATATCCTGAAAAAAGTCCTGACCTAAACCCTATTGAAAATTTATGAGTATATTCGAAGAAAAAAAATAGATATCTTTCAAATTTAGAGGAACTAGAGGCTATTGCCAAGGAAAAATTAAGCAAAATACCTATTAGTCTATAGTGATCTTGTGAGGAACTATCAAAAAATGATTAAAAGCAATAATCGAGAATTAAGGTTAAACAACTGAGGCAAGAGGGCCAATAATTAAGGAAGGGGGTTAAATAATTCTGTCCACAACTGTAATTACAATATGGGAACTGCTATTAAAGAAAGGCAAATGACAGCAAGTTTTCAACCATAGCAGCAGCAATCAAACATGAGAAGCAACAGCACTAATCAGCAGGCAGAAAATTCTCACTATAGAGAATTGTCCTATGACCTAATGGATTAAAGGATTAAAGGATTGGCTTGTGAATTTAGTGAAAGTAATTGAGAGTTTAATCCCTGGGCCAGGCAATGTGTATTTGGATTAGGCAATGTGTATTTGGATTAGGCAATGTGTATTTGGACTAAACAGAAACAAGCAAGCAATAATTGAGTAGTACTAAAAATAAGAACTAGACAAGAACAGTGGAATGAAAATGGTCTATCTTCAGTTGAAGAATCTTCAGCACACAAACAGTATCAATGAAACTGCTACTTTTACCAAGTTTTATGGTCAATCTAGCATACTTTTCCTTTACAAATGACTTGTTGATTTATGGAAGTTTCAGTGACAAGAATAAGCAAACAGAGCAGAAAACAGAACAATTGATAAAAAAATCAAAGATCCAATTTTCCAAGATGATATTTTTTACACTTCTATAGCAGATAAAGTTAACTTTTTGTATAGAAACACATTCATGTTGATCTAAAAATATTAAGTTTGTTAAATTTTTCAAATGATTTTTTCAACTATCATTATTTAGCATTTTGGTGTTAAAAGAAACTTCCATTTTTTTTCTTTAAGTGCATTTGTGAAAAAACAAATCTTCAATATTTTCCAGAACTACAAGATTACAATGATGGAGCATCTACAGTCCTTGCTTTCAATCTGGCTTGGTGCTCCTGCTATATATTTAGAGATATTTGATAATATCTAAAGAATCTTCAATGTTATTGGTCCTGACCGGGCATCTTGTCTTAAATCCCTTCCTATGACAGTAGTATAGCTTTCCTGTAGCTTTTCTATAAATACTTTCATTGTAATTGTTCTGATGAACTTTCCTCTATGGTACCTAGACTTTATAAAATGTGTTGTGGTGTAATGGATCTCAGCTTGGAATGGGAAAATTGCTAGAGCTGACTTTATAATTCCAGTTACATTCTCTGCATTCACTTGAGTGCAAATACCCTTGGGAAAGGTAGGACTCCAGCTCCTCTTCCTCCAGCTATGGGTTAAAAAGCAGAACAGATTGGGTTTTATAGCCTTGGTTGGCAACCAGTCTGCTACAGAAAGAAACGGCAACCTATTACGGGAAAATCTTCTGCTTAGTCAGTCATGGATTGACAGAGACATGATCATCCAAAGTGTGTGTCAAAGATGGCAACTGACTGACTGTACTGGTACAAGGACTCATCATTTTACCTTTGTAATAGATGTAACCATTCTAAAAGTTCTATGCTAGCAGTTCTTCTATCACACTCATTGCTTGTAGAACTCTTTTCTGGCTTTTTGCTCCCCTGTCAACTTTGATTTTCAAGTATTTAAATGCAAAATCAATCATCATAATCTGTCTTTTAATTAATTTTTTTTATTGTACTCTATCCTTAATAGGATATGTGTCGTGGTGCAGTGGATATCGACTCGGAATGAAAATTGGGCTGCTGAGTTTGAATTCCAGTTGAATTTGTTGCATTCATTTACATGAAAATACTCTTGGGAAAAGTATTAATCAGTCACTTCCCTCCAGTTATGGGTTAAATAATAGGACAGATTGGGTTCCCTAGCCTTGGCTGGCAACCAGTCTACCACAAAAAGCAATGGCAATCTACTGTGGGATAATCTTCTGCCCAGTCAGTCATGTCTCTTTCAAGGGATGATTGCTCAAAGTGTGCATCACATATGGCACTTAACTGACTGACTATCCTTAATAGGTCCTGAGCATGACGGTAAATTGCATCCGGCAGCAAGGCCTCTGATTGGGAGGTTGTGAGGAACAAGGAACTACCTCTTAATTGCTGTTTTTTCTCAGGTCCACCCTGACCTAGACTGGTAGCACCTGTTAGGGTCCCAGCTATGGGCTAATAGTTAACTCCCAAACTGGGGTAAAAACATTATGAAAGTATAAAAATAGACTTTTATAGAAATATATACATTTTTGAAGGAAAAATATTACCAACAATACATTTTTGAAGAAAAAATTATTGTCATAACACATTTTTGAATGAAAAAAAATTGTTCTCAGTAAAACATTTTTGATTAAAAAACTAGAAAACATTTTCAGTTTTCTAAAATAAAAAAGAATAAAAGCAAAAAAATTTTCATTAAAATCTGACTAAACCAACCTTCTCACTATAACTGAATATTAAAAAATACCTTAAAACCCCCCTCCTTTTTGGCATTAAATAACCCACAGAGGTTGATATGCCATTAAACAAAACTCAATCTCTATCCTTAATAGTATATTTTATTATATTCTCCAACACCCAATAACCCCTTGCATATTAGTAGCCTTGATTGGGGTGAAATTATTAAAGAATGTGTGCTTAAAATGCTAAGATATAGAAAAAAACATTTCTTGTGCATATAAATTTGGAAGTTGAGAAAATTCCAATTCAAACATTTTTAAAGACTGAGGATTCTATTCTGAATTTCAAGAGCTTGCTTATTTTGATGCGAATCAACTAATTTCATATATTTATAAGTGCTTTACAAATATGAAAACACTGATACAGACACTATATATTCTTTATTAAAATGTGAGTTTATATGGCTATTTGAAAGTTATTTTTAATTATTTTTTATGGTTATTTCTAAATACTGATCCAGACACTTTGCAAGAATTGTGTCACTTTTTAATGAATACTGTATGTACTTGAGTATAGTGTGAGTTTTTATTATCAGTTTTTTTAATGTAAAAATTAGAGTGTTGCACTATAAACAAGTAATTTTTTGAAGTAGTTATAAATCATGCATTTTCAATACACATTTCAATTTTTTCTGGAAGGTTTAAAATTTATACGAAGAAGTTCTTAGGCCACACTATGGATAAAGTCAGCTGATACACAAGTATATATCATTTATATGATTAAACTGAAATACAAAGAACCACATATTTAAGAAAATGAATAGTATTCTTCCACTATGCATTTCAATCTTTATGGTTGATCTCACTGAAAAAACTGATTCAAACATAAACAAAAATAGTTTCTCTTCAGTGGTGTTTGTATGTATTTTTAAATGTGAACTCAGTAGAAATACTAGTCTATACTTTGCTAGTGTAAGGTTCCAATCTATATGTGTTCACATATTTAATTTCACACTTGAGAATAATGGGTAATCATGCACTTTAAATGATTAATGTTTCTGCCCAGTGTGTGTTCTAATGTGTGTTTTCAGAATTGAACTCTGTGAAAATGCTGAGCCACACATTTCACAAATGTAGGGTTTCTCTCCAGTATGTGTTCGAATATGTCGGGTTAAAGCTGAACTTACTGAAAATGCTGTTCCACACACTTCACAAATATATGGCTTTCCTCCAGTGTGTATTCGTGTATGTCTTTTTAAATCAGATCTCCTGGAAAATGCTGATCCACAGACTTCACAAATGTAAGGTTTCTCTCCTGTGTGTGTTTGCATGTGTATTTTTAAATTGGAACACCGTAAAAATGTTGATCCACACACTTCACAAGCGTGGGGCTTTTCCACATTGTGTATTCTCATGTGTGATTTCAAACTTAAACTATGTGAGAATGCTAATCCACACACTTCACAGATGTAGGGTTTCTCATCACTGTGTATTTGCATGTGTATTTTCAGTGCAGAACTCCCTGAAAATGTTAATGCACACTTTTCACAAGAAAAGGGTTTTTCTCCAGTGTGTGTTCTAATATGTGTTTTCAAAATCGAATTCTGTGCAAATGCTGAACCACACACTTCGCAAATGTAAGGTTTCTCTCCAGTATGTGTTCGCATGTGTCTTTTTACACCTGAACTTACTGAAAATGATGTCCCACATATTTCACAAGTATAGGGCTTCTTACCAGTGTGTACACGCATGTGTATTTTTACATCAAATCTCCTTGAAAACGCTGATCCACACACATCACAAGTGTAAGGTTTCTCTCCTGTGTGTGTTTGCATGTGCATTTTCCGAGCTGAATTTACTGAAAATGCTGTTCCACACACTTCACAAGGATAAGGTTTCTCTCCAGTGTGTGTTCGCATATGTATTTTCAAATATGAATTTCGTGAAAATGCTGTTCCACACACTTCACAAGTGAATGGTTTCCCTCCAGTGTGTATCCGGATATGTCTTTTTAAAACAAATCTCCTTGAAAATGCTGATTGACATATTTCACATGTGTAGGGTTTTTCTCCAGTGTTTGTTTGCATGTGTGGTTTCAAAATTAAACTCTCTGAAAATGCTGGTCCACACACCTGATACTTGCAGGGTTTTTCTCCAGTGGGCAGTTGCATATGTATACTTAAATTGTACTTTTTTAAAAAATGTTCTATAATTCACATGTATTAGTTTCTTCTTCTGTTTGTAATTGAATGTGTTTTTTCAAAGATCAACTCCCTGAAGATGTTGTCCCATATACTTCAAAATTGCTAGAATCCTCTACAGAATGTATTTGTATCTATTGCATTTTATCCTTGAAAATACACATCTATATGATTCCTTCTAGTGTTTATATGTATTTTCAAATGAAAAGTTGAAAACAAACTTTATAACCTTCAAAGTGACAGATTTTTCTTTAATCTGTATCTTCATGAGCACTTTTGGAGCTTACCAGAACTGACACCCACATTTTACAAGAATCTTTTCTCTAGTGGATTTGTACATCTACTTTTTAAAATTTACTGATATTATCTCCACATTATGAGCATGTAATTTTACATTTGAAGTCATTCACAATGAAATATCTATTGATAATATTCACAAGTTTTGCATGTCTCACTAAACTGCATCTCCAGAAGTTCTTCCTAAATGAAACTCACTGAAAATGATGATCTCTAAACTTTACACAATGATCTTTTTTCCTGCATCTGCTTGTATATTTTTTTGTCAGTCTGTGAAATGATTCACACATTATTAGAATAACATTTGTTATCGATGCGTATATGCTTTCCTATGATAGCTTTAGGAAAATTCAGAGCTACACAAATTGTTTTTTAAACAATGTGTTTCATCTCTTTCCAAGAAAATTATTCCTTATATTTACATAGTCATCAAAGGAAGCAATTTCTTCTCCAATTCAAACATCATCTGTGAATGGAAAAGCAAAATTAGTATAGAGATCAGTATCATCATGCATCATTTTCAGCAGTTGCATTCTCAGGCCTTTTTCAGGTGCTTCTTGTATTCAATAATAATTTGAGGAACTGATTAGGAAAGGTCTCAAATTCACTGGCACAATTGATAGATATAAATATATTCAATTGATCTGGTAACCATGACCTCACTGTCTGGGTCAGTGAAATTTATATGAACTTGTTCATGTGAATGAGCAAAAGTGGTTGCACAAAAAAGTTAATTATAAAAGGATTTATTGAAAGGGACAGCAAAATGCAAACAGTCTACATTTCAAGTAACTCAAGAAAAACTGAGAAGACAAATGCTAAATGATCTTTGATTGTAACAATTTATGTAGATGATTCTTTAAAAGTGGACAGTGAAATGAGAACAATCTGCCTCAGTGTATTGTATATAGATATTTTGTTTTAAAATTCCAAGCAAGTAAAGAAAACCTGAGAAGACAAATGCTAAATGATCTTTGATTGTAACAATTTATGTAGATGATTCTTTAAAAGTGGACAGTGAAATGAGAACAATCTGCCTCAGTGTATTGTATATAGATATTTTGTTTTAAAATTCCAAGCAAGTAAAGAAAACCTGAGAAGACAATGACTGAATAGTTATAAAAAAACATTAGTTAGAAAAAATCAGTGCACAAAATTGATAATTCATCATCTTACGAATTATAAAGAAATATTTTGTCATCTGATATCGAAGCAGAAATTTTGTGAAAACTTCTGAAATTTTACGCAAGAAAACAAATGAAACATGAGAAAGATAATTTCTTTTTAATTTCAATAAATACTGACTTTTTTTAATGTTCTGGGTGCATAGGTAAAATTAATTCCCTTAAAAGAACAGTAGAAACAATGTGTGAAATGTACTAATTTTAACATTTGTACAGTTAATTTTTCTAGAATAAAATCATATTTCTGAAATTGGCATTATTTTTGTAACAATCCAATATATATGAAGTTGGAGAAGAAAATACAAAAAATACCAGTTACAATTCTACATTCATAACCGAGATGACCTCATCCAGCTTTCTTCTGATTATGCTTTTATTTTTATTGCCATTGTAATAGGTGTGATTTTATCAGGAAAGAATGTATGCTTCATAATCCTGGATGTAAATTTACCATGGAAGACTCAGAAATTAGTTCACTTTCAATGCATTTTTGCTTTAACAGTTACTTTGTCTCTCAATTAAAACTGTATCGGTAAGAAAAAATGTTTAAATTCCAGTTGAATTCATTACATTTATGCTGACAATTCTTTTTTCTTCGGAATTTTAGATTACACTTAACCATGACCAATTACTCCGCAAAAGCAAATGGTTTTAAGATTCTTTTTATTAAATGCATATGCAAATTATTCATGCAAATTAGCATTTATTAAATACATTGCAAATTACTTGTGCAAATCAGAATTTATATGGAAAAAGTTGATGATGCTAATTTTCTTTAGTAAAAATATCAAAATTAATGTAATTGTACTATGGACAAGCAAGTTATATGTCACTTGTTAATACTCTATAGTTGTACATTGATTTGTTAAAAATGTATGTTTTTGAAGTTCAAATCATTAATTTTGGAAAACAAAACTATCATTTGTCATAAGAGGAAAAATAGTCTATGAAATAAAATTTTATTAAACAACACAATCTTTTTATTTCGTGTTGAAAAATATGAAAATAGAAAGTTTTTTATCATTTCACTCCAAGCAAGGCAATAAAGCCACTAAGGTACAAGGAGTTACTGAGTACAAAAAAATTATTATTAAGGCAAAAAGAACAATAAAAAAGAACTGGACAGAAGATAACTGACACTTTCCTTAGATTTTTGACAGGAAAGAATATACTAAAAGTATATTGGACAATTATTTTATTTAGTTATTTTGTTTATACTACATTCAAATGTTAATACTAGATACTATCACAGGATTCCTAGAAAAAAATAATTTTAAATGCCTTCTTTGAACTTAAATTTAGGCACCTCCACTAATTTTTGATACCTAAGGTTTAAAATGAATTTTAAAAAATGAAAAAGCATTCTTGAAACTTTATTTTCAGCTCTAATTGAATGTTAAATGATTAAATATACTATTTCCAGTAAGTAAAATTATCTAGTGTATTTCAAATAGAAATTACACTGATTGGGCAGTATTTACACTGATCGGACTCTTGTTCTCATCTTTATTGCCATATTCATATTCACAGCATTTCAGCCATTGTATGCTCTGGCCTTCTTCAGATCACTGGAATTTCAAACTGAACCCTTTATTTCAATCACTGGGGTATATTGTTTTCATTCCATGAGCCATAACACTTCTGGATATTGTAGTTATCTCCCTTTAACTCAACTCTCAAGACCTTTGTTTACCACTACTGTAGCCAAGTACTGAACTTACAACTCTTTGGGTCAAGTCACTAGATCTAACCAATACTTTTATCCACTTAAGAAGATCAGTGTATGAATTTTTGGGATTTATAAACCTAATGACTTATTAAACCATTTTTTACCCGCGCTAATATTGCAGTATTGAAGCTAATGATTTTCTCTAGCACTCTGCATTACTGGTTCCCAGATTATATTCATTTCTTTGCTTAACTGACTTAGGAGATTTTTGTGGCCTAGCATATGCACTGATTTCTTGAGTTTTTGTAATTTTAAGTGTTCTTTATCTATTATTTCAACTTATCCCCTATGGGATAGAGATCATTTTTCTTACCCCATGTATGGTTGCTCCAAGGTTCACAAAGACAGTATTTCATTCAGGCCAATTGTTAGTTGCTAAGGCTCTGTGTGCCACCTTATGAGTCACTTCCTTGCGGATATAATTGATTCATTGATAGGAAAGACACCATCATAAGTCTGAAATGCCACTCACTTTGTGGAACTAATAAAAAATGCTCCCATCCAATGCAACCAAATGGTGAGCCTGGATGTGGTGAGTTTGTTCACCAAGGTATCCCCATTGGAGGCACTATCAGTAATCAGGGACAGACTGGCCTCAGACTCACCCCTAGGAGAATATACTAGTATACCAAAAATTTAACATGATAGAAATACTTTCTGCACACAAACACACTCTGGGATGAGATCAGACATATATCGGCAGGATGAAGGCTTAACAATGGGCTTGCATTATCACCATCAGTAGCTAACATATACATGGAATACTTCAAAGAGATGGCATTAGAATTCACATTACTATAGCCAATTTTATGGCTGAGATACATTGATGGCATCTTCATATTCTGGCAACACCAGGAAGAGATCTAGCTACTACTGGACCATGTGAACTTAAGAAGATTATCAATTAAGTTCACAATAGAAAAAGAAAGCAACGGACTAGTATTCCTGGATGTACTAATTCTTTGAACAGAGAATGGGTTAAAGCCATCCATAATGCAAGCCAACATTTACCAGACAATACCGCAACTTCAACTCCCACCACCCACACAATGTAAAGAAAGGGATCATTTGCTGCTAACAACATCAAGCAAAAGTCGTAAGTGGTGATCCAGAGACATATGAACAGAAAATGATTACTATAATCAGTACTCTACAATATAACAACTATCTGGGGTACATGACAACAGCTCCAACAAACATGAAGGGGAGGGTGCATAAAGATAACAACACTCAGAAAACAACCTTGGTCTGCCTATTCTATGTAAAGGGAATATTAGAGAAAATACAGAAGATCTGTGATCCATATAACATCAGGACGATCTTCAAAAGTGGTTCTACACTTTGCAGATACATCTCCAAAGTAAGACCATCAACAGAGAAAAAGATGATTAAGAACTGTGTGTACGTCATTCTATTCAGCTGCCGAGAATACCTTCGGAAATTATGAACATTTAGGAAATCGGCACATATGCTAGGTCACAAAAATCTCCTAAGTTGGCCAAGCATAGAAATAAATACAATATGGAAACCAGTAGTATGAAGTGCTAGAGAAAATTATTAACTGCCATATTGCAATATGAGCTCTGGTGAAAAATGGTTACTGAGACATTAGGTTTATCCACACATTTGACACATATTTAAACAAAAGTTAATACTTGATTTTTAAAAAACTCTTTCAAAAGGTAAAATATACTTTTCAGAATTTTTATTTGAGCAATATTAGCTGATGTAAAGTATAATTAATCTAATTTTAAAAAAATATTTACTTTTAGTTTAAAGTAACATAAATGGATTTTTAAAATAAAAGTAGCGATGATTACTTAACTCATCACTTGTCAATCACTAACAAATTCTAAAAGAAGGTGTTGACAATTCTACAGAGACTTTATCTGTTAAAACATAATTAAAGAAAATGATGGATGAGCCCCTTTTTTCATATAATTTTTAAGTATTTAGTAATCTTGAAAATGTTGAAATATATTCTCTGCAATGTAATTTTAGGAATGTTGACCTAAAATTACTATAGTTATCACACTTATTTTCTGATAATGTTGTGTGTGGTTAACCATACTTTCCAAAAAGGGACGCTGTATAATATTTTATATACATAAAAGAAATAAAAAATTATTTTCAAAACCTTGGTGCAAAATCATTTGTATCAAGCTTATCAATTTTAATTGATAAATATAGTTTTCACTTAATGTCACCTAACTAGATGAAAGTAAGGTGGAATTTTAGAAGATTTATATATTATAAATTATTATAATTAAAATTTTAAAAAATTAAAGAAGTTATTTTAAAAATTCATTATTCATCAAAATTTATTTTGTTCAGACTGTAATGTCACCTAAAATATATCATAAGTAATGGTTACTAATGGAAGTACATTTCAAAGTTAGATATTTACTTTTAAAAAGTGCTCAATACAAAAGTAGAGCATAGATAAATGCTAATTAGTATTATTATAGCATACTGCAACTTAATAGCTATAAAGTTTCAGTGTAAAAACACCATCATCAGGTAGTAAAATGTGGTTAATCTTCTTGGTAATATATCTATAGATAAGGAGATTTTAAAAAATAATATATATATATATATATGCGCATGTGTGTGTGCATATATAAGCAATTAAAAGCTTATTTACTGAAACAATGTCATAGATTTATTGCATTTTTATTCAGATTCTATTCAGATTTTCTAAAAAATGGCCAACTGTCTAAAAAACATAAATATTAGATGATTTACATTCCACAAAAAGTACTGCATTTAACTCATAAAACTGATTTTCATTACAAAATTCAGTTTCATGAAATTATGTGGAGGGGTGTAATATATATATATATATATATACTGTAATGGTTGTTACAATGTTTTTAAATTCATAGTATCACTATACAAAAAATTTCTCATGTTTTGAAGCCAGCCCATTATGTTTTGGCTTCATCCTCAGGTGATTTTTTTGTATGGAGCACTCTTTATAAAAGGAAATGCATGAACAAAAAGGTAAATAACCCTATGAGTTCAACAACTTAGTTACAATATATATATATATATATATATATCATTATTTTTATATATATATCATTTTTACAAAATAATAATTTAAAAAATAATTTCATTCATTTGTATCTGTCCTGAAAGATTTGTTAAAATTTGACAATTACTTGATTTTTGCAAGAATTCCCATATTAATGTCTTTTTCACCAGAAAAAATGAGTTGTGTAATAATTACATTATCCACAGTAAACTGGTACCTGCTGATAGAAATATATATATATATATATATATATATATATATATATATATATATATATATAAATTAGAGAAAATTTTCAAAATTTAAAGGTGTCGGATGTACATTTCGACATAGAATCTCTAATAGAGACTCTACATCACATCAGCGACATTGTTTTTCAAAATGGCAAAGGCCCTGGGTTAGAGTGTAGAGGGGTTTTTGGTTAAGATTTTGGGCTGTTTAAAGAGGTGTATTTAGGCGAGAAGGAATGGTTTTCAATATAAGATTTAAAATTTTTTTTTTAAGTTTATTTGATTAAACCTTTTAGGTAGAAGCGAGTTAAATGCCAATTACAGGAAGTTATCAGTTTAAAAATTATTAGAGAAAAAAAAATATATATATATACATATATGTGTTAACCAAGGAAAAAGGGGTTTAGTAAAAGAATCCATATTTTCTAATGATAGGCAATTAAAGGAGCTTGGGATAGGAAGGTAGGGGGGTTAAAATACTTTTTAAGGTTAACATTAGGGTAAAATTAATATTTTTTCTCTAATAGCCCAAAATCTTAACTTTAAAAAGTAATTTAACTCATTTAGTTGTCTATCTTCATAAAAAATGAACTCCTATTCCTCCCCTTCCTAAATATACCATTTCAACACCCTGTAACCCCACGACTACCAGCTCTGTCCTTTTCCACTTTGTGACCGTTGTTAACCAAAAACCCCTCTACACTCTAACCTAGGGCCTTCGCCATTTTGAAAAACAATGTTGCTGATGTGATGTAGAGTCTCTATTAGAGATCCTATGTCGAAATGTACATCCGACACCTTTGAATTTTGAAAATTTTCTCTAATTTATATTGGCCCTGCATTCTTAATACATTGAGCTCTCTGCCTGCATCATTTTTTAATGTTAAAAATTTTTAATATTGATTTGGATCAGGTCCTTGGAATTTACCTTCCTACTCTTCCACTTCAGATTAAAGAAAAACCAATATATATATATATATATATCAGTCAGTCAGTTATGTGGCATACATGATACACGCTTGGGTGATCATGTCTCAAAAGAGGCATGACTGACTGGGCATAAGGTTTTTCTGCAGTAGACTGGTTGCCAACCATGACTATAGAACCAAATTTCTCCTGTTATTTGACCCATAACTGGAGAGAAGACATGGATTATCTTTCCCATGGGTATTTGCACGTTAGTGAATGCAACGAATTCAACTGGAATTCGAACTCGGGTCTCCAATTACTATATATATTCTCAAAAATTTTTAAAATTATATTACCAAAATTTCAAACGTATTAGAAAGGATTAAAATTTAAACAAATAATAACAAATATTTTGAAAACTTTGTTTTTATTAAATTTAGGAACTTTTCTTTCTTCATGCTATGATGCTGTCATTTCAGAAAATTTATTTGAGGATAACATACGCAAAACAAAAAACAAAAATTACCAAGATTTTCTTTAAAATAAGTAAAAGTTTCAAAACTCAAAAGTAATTTAAATTCATTTGTGAATAAGTTCTGAAAGTTTCATTGAAAATTCGACAATTCTGCAAGTTTCATTGAAAATTCGACAATCATTTAATTTTTACAACAATTTCCAAATCAAAGTTTTTTGGGTTTTTTTACCGGAAAAAAGGGCAACAGTGGAAAACACTCTCGTAGACCGCTAGCGGGGGAAAAAACGATTTTTAAACAAAATTTTGAACGTGTTAGAAAGGATTAAAAAAATTAATAAAATAATAAAAATATTTTGGTCTTTCTTCTTTAAGACATTGTTTGACAAAATTTTTAGGGCCTTTGTTCATCATGCTATGCTGTTTTTTCAGCGAAAAAGTGGAGGTACCTCCTTCAATTTTGGTTTGGTTTTTTGGTCTCTCTCTAGCTAATCTGAATTAAAGGAACAATTAATTTCTGTATATAAATAACATTTTTTGTTTGACATTTTTAAAATATTGGCATATTTCCTCATTGAATGGCTAGACATGAAGACTGTAAAAACAACAACAAATTTTAAAATTTCTTAAAATTCCAATATTTATCTTGGAGATATGTTTCGAATCTTTTTTTAGCAAATTTTAAGGATTTTATAAAAGTAACGTTTACTTTTTAAAACTTAATGAAAATAATGTTTATTTATAGACCGGTAGGGTCATGTGTATAACTACGCCCTTGCTTGACTTTTTGTAACTTTGTTTTAATGCATGCAAAAAATTAAAAATTAATAAAATACAGAACACTTAGTGAGTGCAATAATCAAAAAAGTCAAAACATTGGCATTTTAGGTTTAAAAATATATGAATCTTTCAAAAAGCAATCATTCAATGACATTTATTTTTTTGAGACAGTTAAAAAATGTGACTAAAAATATCAATTTTTCATTATTTTTTTTTTGTTTTTTTCGTCTTTTATTCTCATGGCTAACAAAAAAATTTATGAAACAAAAATAAAACTATTTTATTTCACAATTTTCGATTTTATTTTAAGATTACAAATATTTTAATGAGTTTTTTGTTGACCGACAGAGAATTAATTTTCAAAACAATTAAAAATTAATTATTCATACAGCGTATTTAAGACTCAAATATTTAATAAAAAGTTTATTATTTTTTATATTTCCCTAGGGCCTAATTTTAGTATTAATTTTTCATTCATTTCAGCAATTAAGAAAGCACATTTTTTTATTTATTTTTTGACGATGAGACCGTCAACCTCAATCAATGACAATGATAAATTAAATCTTATTAACTTTAAATAAATTCTGTTTGAAAGATTTTAATACTTTGTTTTTAATGCTGAACCAGCTGCCTTCAAATTCAAAAAAATTTTCTTGAATATTTTTTCTTTCAATTTATTTTATTTTTAAAGGCGGTTGCTGGGTTGTATTTTTATGGAAAGAAAACATTTTAACAAAAATACCTGTTCTGAGTGTTCAGTGTCAGACTGACCGAAAATATTTTAATTTTACTGTCAGATCTTACGATTTTACAAATTTACATAGACTAAAAGTTCATAAAGATATATTTCCCATTCAATTTAAATAAAAATGCGTAACCACCTCCCCAAAAATTCTTTAGGAGAAAACTTCTTGCTTGACTTAGTGAAAATTTGAGAAAAAACAAAACAAAAGTAAAAAATGGAGAACATTTTTAACAAAAGAATTTTTAGTAAGCGAATTTTTACTTACTTCTTTTTGTCTTTCAATTCGACATTAGAGTGAAAGGAGAAACTATGAATAAAAATTTATATTTTGCTATTGCTTATTGATCTATTCACTGTCCTATAAAGAGTGGAAATCAAGGGAGATAATTAATAGATAGAATAAAAAGCCTTGAAATATTAACATCGCGATTGTTGATAATATATATATAATATAAATATATATATATATATATATTGGGGTAGCAATCTTTATGCAGATTTCATTAAAAATGATAGACAATGTATTATGTTTACTTTCCATGTCCTCTTTGGTCTTGCAAATCGCTTCCATTGGTTTAGGAAATCAATTTAACATCTTGCAAAATTCGACTTTTTCTTTAAGCCCATGATCAATCCTTTTTCTATTTGGGAAAAACCAGGATTACACACATCATTGTAAAAGTGAAGAAGAAAGTTGATTTTGTTCCACACATATACTCAAATATGGGTAAATAATGTTTAAACCAGAGATTTCTAAACTTTTTATCTCCAGGCCACATTTTCAGAATTAAAATTTACTTATGGGATAAAATGTACATTAAAAAAATTAAAAAAAAAAAAAAGAAACACACAGAGAGGCTTCAAGGGAGATAACTATGGATTTAAAGTCAGGACATTATAATTGATAATTCTAGTCACCAATGTGAGGACCAGAGTTACTTATTCTGAATACTCGATAAAATGAAAAAGTATCACATTAATAAAATCAGTCAGTAATTATTTATAACTATTTATACAGGCACTCATACATGCAATTATAAGTAATCCATAATAATATTTTAAAATCATATTTATTTTTGGCAAATGAATTTTAAAAAATTGTTTCTAAATCTTTTAACTGTTCTTCAGTCATTCTGCCTCACTTGCTATTCTCTTGTGCCACAGCATTTGGGAAGAACTGATTTAAAGTAATAAATATAAAAACCACAAGGTATTTAAGATAAATGCTATTCTGGTGATGTGTGTAGATCATTTCAGTGAACTTCAAAAATAGGCAAATACACACTAAAGAAAACATGTGAAGTGTGGATATTAGCATTTTGAATGAATCATTCAGTTTGTGATAAAGAAGAAGTTCACAAAATATGTACAATGTATT
This sequence comes from Ascarosepion bandense, assembly GCA_037127315.1. Taxonomy (NCBI): domain Eukaryota; kingdom Metazoa; phylum Mollusca; class Cephalopoda; order Sepiida; family Sepiidae; genus Ascarosepion; species Ascarosepion bandense. The sequence goes on along the minus strand of JBBBDQ010000328.1, from coordinate 4,359,446 downwards.
TAAAGTGAGCACCATTTATAAGTAACTAGCAGTATAGCCTGGCATTGCTCGGGTGTAATGAAAGCTTTAAAACTAATCCATGGTCCTGGAGCTCAGACTCTTTGGACATTGGCATGAAAGACTTAAATGCAATAGTTGTTTCCAGGTAAAGCAAAACTGTAGACTGAAAGAAAAATGAATGGATGTAAGTCAAATTTTGATTTCCTGGTATTGATGTCAAATAAGTTTTTTTCGTCGTAAACTGAATTTTAAGGCTAAATAAGTCTTCTGAGTAAATGGTATCATGGCTGAGACTAAGAACTACAATTATACCTACTTAGAGTCAAACCTGAAGTAAAAACTAAAATAAAAGGGCTGAAAAAATACAGACATTATATATATATATATATATATATTATCGATTTTCTGCACTATTGTTAGAACTGCAACCTTGAAACTTCTGAATGTCATTTCTTATGTCTTTGTCTATAAGTGTATCAAATTTGATTAACATCGGGCCACTCCTTCTATAACCTGATTTTTTCGATTATCGATTTTCGATATTTATCGGGAGTACCTCAACACAAAACCTAGCTAAGAACACTCGCAGATGCTTATAGTACAGATAGATAGATAATTGGGCTGATGTTCTTGTCTTTGTTGTTACTGTTACAGCACTTCAACCATTGTGCTATACAGCTTTCTGCAGGTAGTTGTTGATTTGAGTAACCTTCAAAAAAATTTGAACTGAAAACCTTATTTAATCTATGGCAATAGATTGTTCTTGTTCTTTTGACTGTTGAAGGATATGACATCTTGTTTTTTTTGTGTTTTTTAGCACTGTCTAGTTATTACTCATCCTGTTGCCACTGTGTTTATACTACCTAGCCCTGATATTGAATTTACAATTCATGGATCAGTGCTTTAATCATTTAAGCTATTGTTTATTGCTGCTGCAGCCTTGCTGTGAAGCTTGAGTCTCTCTGCCAGCCATTTCTCTTTTAACGAGAAATTGGGAAGCCAAGTTTGAATTCTATTTAAAATCGTTACATTCACTTATATGCAAATACCCTTACGAAAGGTATTAATTCATCCCTTCCATCCTGTTATGGGTTAAATAACAGGACAGATTGTGTTTTATAGCCTTGGCTGGCAACCAGTCTACTGCAGAAAGTAATGGCAACCTACTGTGTGATAACTTTATGCCCAGTCAGTCATGTCTCTTTTAGGACATGATTGACCAAGCATGTATCATGTATGGCATTTAACTGACTAAATGACTGCTCTAATCCCTCACTGGCTGGATGGTTACCACTGCTGTTGTTTGCCTATACATCATTTTGTTGCTGTGGAGTTCCCTGATCCAGCACTACCACAAAAATCTGTATTCCTTCTGTTGTCACTTAGCAGTGTTTCTATATCTTCATGGCCATTGCATATCGACATCAGCAAGCTGGGAGATAACCAACTTCTGTGGGAACTTCCCAACTGGTAGTGATTCAGTAGAGATTTGGGATTTGAAATCCTTACAGATGTGGTAATTATTTTCACTGAAAAATAATTTTCAAGATACAAACCAACAAATTTTGTTGACATCTAGCAATGGGTTTAACGAAGAAAAATTGAACAATTTGAAAGTATACGAGGAGTCAAAAACTGAATCTTTCTATGTATTCTGGTTGATGGTCTTTCAGTAGAAAAACAAATTTTAATAGTAATTCATAAGAAATGAAAAGACCTCAGAGCAGCAACTGGAGGAGGAGAATTAAAACTTGTCACCTGGTTTTTCTTTCTTTCTTTCACTTTCTCTATTTCTTCATCTGGGAATTGGTTGTTTTATATAAGAATTTCACAAACCACCTGCATTGTTTTATTGCCTTTTTTTCAATAAGATATCAAGACCTTTCGTCATTTGAATTGCAGATGCACTTTTTGCAATCTGTTGTCACTTCTAAAGAAATCAGCTGTCAAATAATAAAGTATTCTACAGAAGCAATATGTCAGTCAGTTAAGTGCCATATTTGATACACACTTGGGTGATCACATCTCAAAAGAGACATGACTGACTGGGCAGAATATTTTCCTGCAGTAGTTTGCTATTATTGTCTGTAACAGACTTGTTGCCAATCAAGGCTATAGAACCCAATCTATCCAGCTATTAAACCTGTAGCTAGAGAGAGAAGCGATGGATTAATACTTTTCCCAAGAGTATTTGCACATGAGTGAATGCTACAAATTCAACTGAAATCTTAACTCTGATCTCTCATTCCAAGCTGAACACACATTCACTACTCTGTACTTTATTCACTACTCTGTACTTTATTAATTGTTTAGTATTTCAAAATATTTTTGCATAATTTTGGTAAATACATATGTTAAAATGGGATGTTTTTGTTATTTTAATTTTTTGTAATTTAGACAATTCATTCATCACATCATGTATATATATATATATATATTTTTTGCAAACCCAGATGATGTCAATTTTTTCTTTTCTTGTTTATTTGATTTTATTTTATCTTTTTCTTTTCCTTTTCTTTTCCTTTATTTTTCCTTTTTATTTTCTTTTCTTTTTTAATTTCTTTGCAAATCTATTTAAAAAGGAAAAGTAGACTAATTTTTCTCCAGTTTCTGAAAGGATTTTTCTGTTGCTGAGGTGATGTGTTCTCCCCTGTGGGGATCTTCATATCGAAATGGCCATTCAACATCTTTGAATTAATCCTTTTTTAATATATATTTGCTCTGTAATATTTTATTACATGGAGCTCTCTTCCTGTATCATTTTTTAATATTAAAATAAAATTTTTAATATTAATTAGGATCGGGTTTTTGGAATTTACCTTCCTGCTTTTTTCCCTTGGATTGAAGTATCTGAATTAAAATATATATATATATATATATATATATATATCAACTATCAGCAGACAGGCTTGTTTCATTATATCACAGCACTTTAGTGTGGCTAGATTAACTATATGCCTCAAACTGGGACTGAATCCCAATTGATTTGTAAGCAGTCAGAGATTACCCACCAGGCTATTGGTGGACATCAGAGAAAGGCAGATTTCATAGTGTGTAATGTTTTTATGAAATGTAAATACACCAGCAGTCGAGAGTATGCTATCTTTTGATTTACTTATTTCTTTTAAACTCCTATGATTTTACTTTCATTTTTAGGTTTTAGTATAAACTAAATTAAAATTATACATTTAATAAATGAAAAATTGACATCCCAGTTTTATAATTTATAACAACCTTAATAATGCTAAAACAAAAAATTAAAATCTAAAAATGGTCAGTTCATAATATGCACTTGATGATTGCATAGTGCATGAAACTCTAAGTCATGCTTTAGACATAGGATATGTGTATTGATTAGTGTGTGTGTGTGTGTGTGTGTGTGTGTGTGTGTGTGTGTGTGTGTGTGTGTGTGTGTGTGTTTGGTTAAATAAAATAGACAACGTCTGTCTATCAATATTTTTAATTTTTTTTATATTTCTGAATTAGGTGTTTTGTGTTGTTGGTAAATTTGGCAAAACTCATATTTATTGTTATTTTATTGTTATTATCTTCTTGCTGAGTACTTTTGAATGTGGCTATATTCATTTTCAAAGGTTGTTCTGTGTAAATTAACACAAAGGTTTTTTAATTCTGTGTAAATATAGTCTTTGGCACATACTATCCCAGATGAAAAGCTATTAAAATTTTATTCCCCACCAAATCCAAGTTCTTCTGCCAAACAAAAAAATAACCTAGTTTTGTAGTAGGAATAGCAAATCATAATCGGTGCAAATCACAAAATCAGATGTGAAATTCTAAAGGTAAACTTTTTTTACAAAAAAAGGTGCAAATAATAAGTTTGCACAAAAATTCTTTTTGTGCACCTATTAAAGCAGAATAACAAATTTCTGATAAAAAGGATTACCATTAAAAAAATATATATATATAATTTGAGAAAGTGAATAGAAAGTCATAAACATAAACAAGCAACCATTAAAAAAATTGTGAGGATTTTGAAAATGACAAAAAGAGAAAACAATACAAGAAGCCAGAAAAACAAAGGTGTGATCACCTTTCAGAAAAAAATGAATCAACAACTTTTACCTATTCTTCAAATGCCTCTGGGATATATAATAATTTTTGAAAAGTCCTTTTTAAATTCACACTTTGTGCTTGGAGAAAGTTTCTTAGAATTCTTTTTTGTTCAACTGCCAGAGAATTTTCACTTGAACTTCAAAGTTTCTTAGTCTCTCTGAAGCTGACTGGTAACTGGTACCTTCTTGATGCTCTCTTGATGTCAAAAGCCTTCTGCTCCTTGATGTTGATTTGCCTTGTCCCCTTGCTATCAAAGAGTTTTCTTCTTTCATCTACTGACCAGATCTGTAAATATTTGAAAAATTAGACTTATCTCCCACCCCCACCCCATTCGAGTTGTTACTAGAGCTTGAGGACACATCTCTCATTTGTCAGTATATACGAAAAAATAATTTTCTATAAAATTGAAATAGTTCCTTCACAATTTTAGCAGGTTTTAACCACTGAAATGAAAAAGAGATGCAAGTGTAACAAATGGCCTTAAAAAATGCACTTCTCTCAAAATAACTTAGACGATTAAAAATCTATTCAAGACAAACATTTTTAAAAGTATTAAGATAAAATGCTGAGGGTTAGATAGTCAAGAGGCAGCATTCCAAGATTATGTTATCTTAGGAAGCATCAGTTTCATACTGCTAAACTGTTTAACTTATGAAAAACATAAATAAGATTATTGAATTGAGTGTATCAATTGTTACTATAAAAAATGGATAAATTATTCTCATGAAGGGTGAGGATTCTATTGAGTGGATGTTATTTGTGGATTCATGAATATGTCAAGGCTTTCCATTTTTCTTCTCTTATTACCTCCCTTTAGTTTCGCTCTTTAAAAGGTATTTTTGCATAAATTTTTAACCATTTTCTATTTAAAAGAATCGAATAATCAACAAAGAACAATCTTAGTTTATTTACATATAGTTTGTCTTTAATGTTTTGAGGCAAAATCCGATAATAACAGGAAAAGTAAGTAAAATATTCACATTTTTTTTTTACAACTACATCTTTTCATTCAGTGGTTGTTGCATTATCTTCTCTTTTTTTAAAGCACAGAATTTTTGCGGCTTTAACAACCATGATAAGAAACATTAAAAAAATTGTATAGAAAAGTTAATTCAATGTTATTACCATCACAAGAAAAACAAAAAAATCAGATACAAAAATTATGTTCGATAGGTCTCTACAGAATCTGTCACATCTACTGAAAAACGACAAACAAACATGAAACTGAAATATTTCAGTATCAGTTACATTACAACAGCATTTCTACCGAAATTCAACTCCTTGTTACATATTGCGTCGATGTCTGAATTTATTAAACACAGTAGTCTTTATTTTTTTTTTTTTTGTTATACCCAAGGGGAATCTTTTGTCCACTTCTTAGTTTTCAAACTTTTCTTTCAATTAAAAAAAAAAAATGCAACTTCTAACGATGGAAGCTGTATGGATTTTTTTTTTTTAGAGAATCAATGGACAATTCAAATCAGGTATGTCTCTTTTGCGGAAAATTATCCCACAGTTCTCGAAATAAATGCCTTACAACGAAAAATTTAAAAGATATAAATTAAAATCATTGTAAGTTCTAAAAATGTATTCGATTTTTATCATTTAGCAAGAAAACAAATGCGCTGAATTACACATTTTTTTATTTTGTTCGTATTTTTTCCTCGTATCTTTCAAAATTATTTATTTAAATTAATAGAAATTTTCTTAAAAGGTTTAACTTTAAAACTGCTACTTTTGTGAGTTTTTTTTTTACACATTTGTCAACATGAGTTTCTTGCGTTGTGTAAAATAATTAAATTACTTTTTAAATTTCGTTTTAAATACTTTATTTTTTTATTGAACTATTTTTAAGGTCACTGTGTGTAGTGTTGATTTTTTATTGACAACAATATACACCAACAAATTTAAATTCTGTAAATATCTCTTACAGTATTACACTTGCAGTCTATCACCTGCGAAAGGGAAAAAATAAAGTGCTTACTTAAAAAATAAAATAAACAAGAAAAATACATTTACTTTTTTTTTTTTTAATATATGCCACATGGGCTTTTTTTTTACTATCCCAGTTTACAGAAATGCGGGTCAAGTGTGATGTTTCTGTTGTCGGCTGTAACAGTTAACGACAAATAACAGAAATAATGGAATTGAACTTGACAGATGAAAAAAAGATACCCCAACCCTTTCAACAATAATTCAATTCAATAAGTTACTAGTTCTAGTTCCAACGGATAATAAATAAGTCCTGTTTATTTTTCAAATTGTTTTGTTCTTTCGTTTTATAAAAGACCATATTTATTTTTATTAGTTTTTTTTATAATGTCCTGAATTATGTCGTTTTTAGTCCGCCACGGACTTTCTAAAAAATACATTTTATTTTTGAATAATTTAATAAATGCCTATTTTGAACTTAGTTTCCGAATAGAACCGAAATTTAACTAAAAACTATACAAATTTAAAAGAATAATTCATTTCCGTATCTGAACAAACTTTTTAGGTATTTTTAAAAGCATTGTACTTTTTTTTTCTTTCTTCTACCAAGCCGCCATTCCATTGTATAACAAAAAAAAAAAATGTAAACAACAAATTTAGATTTCTTTTTTGTTTTTAATTTAAAATTTCATATTTGTTATAGAGATGTGATTAATTAATTGGATTTTAAAAGCAATGCTTACCTTTAACTTAAAACAAAATTAAAATAACGCTTTAAACCCGCTAGCCTGTGAGGCAAAAAAGGACTTACTTCCACTGTACGAAAAAGTGAGAATGTGAGGTAAATAATAACAAAAAAAAAACAAAAAAAACCTACGGGAGACTATGAGTACAATAATCTAAAAAATCTTATTCATGATTAATTTAAAAATATTTGTTCTTTAACGTTAATAACCTATTTAAAAATGTAAATTTTCATTTTATAATATATACTTTTTAATATCAAACATGGCATAATGAATAAAGATGGTCCTATCAACTTTAAAGTTGATGGTGTAGAGGGGACTGTTGGGCAGTTCACTGCCAAAATTTAAATTTTGGATTAAATGTTACATACATGTATTAACAAATATACAATCAATGTTGATAAAGGAAAGCATGCGTTTAAGTGAAAACAGTGGGTTAGTCAAGAGTTGCCTCTCTTTGATTATAAATTGAAAGTTCAATTAAAATTGAAGAAATGTTCATGAATGTGTTCATGAGATTGTTCTTGTTAAGCACTGTTGAAAAGGTATGTCATTGAAAGAAGATTTTAGGGAAAGTGTGAAAATTATCAGCATGTGTGTATGAAAATTAGTGAGTTTGTTGTGAGTGAGATTGGCGCATATCCAACTGTCATGGGTTCATTTGGCAGCTGGATTCTCACTGAAGAGATGAATGTAGGTGTGAGTAACGCATGTCTCCAGCTGTTGTGGATCTGTCCGGCAGCTGGGATTTCACATGATTTATTGTATAGAATACAATTTTGGCACAAGGCCAGTGTTGGAGGTGGAGGGACAAAAACTAAGGTTGGTCATCAATAACTATTTTATACCTAGCTAATCAGAATCATGATCCAACCACTACAATTTTTCATTCACCATAAGGACCCATCCATCATCAATCAATCCTCCATATACCAAAATACCTCATATGTTCATGGAACCTAAAAAAGAATCCCCACATGAATTTTTCAAATTTCTTTATATACAATATGTGTACAAAAATATATAAAAATTTATGCATGATATGTAATGAAGAGGGAAGTGGGTACATAAAAAAAACCCAAACAAAAATTTCAACTTAATATACAAAATAAATTGATGTTAGTTGGACCAATTAAAAGTTCAGTGTTAGTACTAAAATAGTATTTTCCATAAATATTTCTTATTTTAAATTAAAAGCAACTCAAAGATAAAATTTCTGCCTCTATATGTTGAAATCAATTTTTGTATCAGAATTTTCTCCATTCTTCTTACAAATATAAATTATGTATGAAGTTTCATTTTTTTGTATATTTCCTTTCCATATTATTATTTGAGAAACAAAACCAATGACTAGACAACTTAATAATTGATACTTTTAATTATAAAAGAAACATTTCAATTCCAATCAGAAAAAGGAATTACTGGAATTGATGGTTGCATGCCAACAGGTTTATTGTTGAAAAGGTTGAATTAGTCTGTAACACCAATTGCCATTTTGATTTAAATTCGGAAGAAATTAAGTACTTTTCTAATGAAACTGTTAGACTTTTGCTAAACATAATATAAAAATGTATCTTTCTTTTTTTTTTTTTTTCTGTTTAAAACAGGATCTTGAACAATCAACTGACTGACAGCAGCTCACCAAGCAAATGAAAAAATGTTCCCTGGAGGAGAAATTTGAATAAACTTAATGCCTCAAGGTTAAATCCACTTCAGCTGGAAGGGAGTCAAGCTACTGTCACTGCTTAGAAGACTTCCATTAAGTTGAAGAGTAAGAGTCTAATATTTTCAAAAATTTGTTAGCCAAGGATGGTGAGTTCAATCCTAGGTAAGACCACAAGAGTCAGCGTAGTTAACACTTTTTTTTTTTTTTTTGAGCATTCAAAGGGTTTTACACTTGCTTTGCTATTAAATGTTTCTGATAAAATGTAAGGAAAAATAATTTTCTAAAGAAGTAATAGATTTTCTATTTATTAATCTGACAGATTTTTATCACTTTAAATATTATTTAAATTGTTAAGTAAAGCCAAAAATAAAGTATTTCAATTTCATTCCATTTAATTCTGTTTGAAAACCAGTTCATATAAATTCTATTTTTGAGTGAATATAGAAAATAACTTGTGGTTAGAATTAACTGAAAAATAAATCATTTTGCTATAAAATTATACTTGTAAATAATGCATGAGGATGTTTTCTTTAATGATATTTCTTTTTCATTCTCAGATGTCAATTTTGTGGAGAAGAAATGAATTTATTTGATGACTATTCACACAAATCTTATGAGATTAGTGACTCAGAAATTTTCCTCGAGTTAATTTACAACTCCGTCACACAAACTGGAGACAAATGCTACTGTTAGGAAAATTATAATTTTCAGTGAATTTTTAAAGTACAAATTTAAATTGGAATTTCAGTGAATTCTGATAGGAAAGATAAGCTGTATTCTTTTGAAGATTATGGATCAACATTTTCACACTTCAGATTTGAAAAGACAGATGCAAACTTAGTATTGAAAAAAGCATATTTTTAAATATTGTGAGTTATATTTTTACAAAATTTATATGAAAATAGATAAAGATTTATTATATTTATTATTTTTTTCCAAGTCTTTAGAACAAGTTCATAATTAAAAGTAAATATGCATAAACCTTAATATTGTCAGATTTTTGTTTTTGTTTTAGTTTTTTTGCTTTTAAATGTAGTTTAATAATGCATTTTAAAATATATATCCAAAAGAAACTGTATTCTAGCTCAGTTGGTGGGTCAGTATTTTCATAAAATTAAAATCTAAAAATACTATGAAAACTAACCCTGGTGAAAAACCCTGCACTTGTGAAGTGTGTGGTTCATTATTTACACGTCCATCAAATTTAAAAGTCCATATGAGGACACACACTGGAGAGAAACCTTACTCTTGCAAAGTGTGTACCTCGACATTTTTAAGGAGTTCAGATTTGAAAACCCATGCACAAACACACACTGGAAAGAAACCCTACATTTGTGAAGTATGTAGAGCAGCGTTTTCACTGAGCTCAACTTTAAAAAAACATGTGCGAACACACACTGGAGAGAAACCATATACTTGTAAAGAGTGTGGATCTTCATTTGTACACAGTTCCAGTTTAAAAATACACATGCGAATACACACTGGAGAGAAACCCTACACTTGTGAAGTATGTAATTCTCGATTTTCAAGCAGTTCAAATTTAAAAAAACATGTGCGAACACATACTGGAGAGAAACCATATGCTTGTGAAATGTGCGGATCAGCCTTTATACACAGTTCCAGTTTAAAAGTACATATGAGGGCACACACTGGTGAGAAACCCTACACTTGTGATGTTTGTGGCTCATCATTTTCCCGGGGTTCAAATTTAAAAGTCCATATGAGAACACATACTGGAGAAAAACCTTATTCTTGCAAAATGTGTTCATCAGCATTTTCAAGGAATTCTGATTTAAAGACCCACATAAAAATACACACTGGAAAGAAACCCTACATTTGTGAAGTGTGTGGTTCAGCTTTTCCATCAAGTTCAAATTTAAGAAAACATGTGCGAACACACACTGGAGAAAAACCCTATACTTGTGAAGTGTGTGGATCAACATTTGTACATAGTTCCAGTTTAAAAATACATATGCGTTCACACACAGGAGAGAAACCCTATATTTGTGAAGTATGTGGATCAGGATTTTCAAACAGTTACAGTTTAAAAAAACATATGCGAACACACTCTGGAGAGAAGCCTTTTGCTTGTGAAGTGTGTGGCTCTGCATTTTCAGAGAACTACAACTTACAAGTACATATGCGGAAACACAGTGAAGAAAAACTTCAAACAAATAAAGCGCGTGGCGATACATTTTCAGTGAATTCACATTTAAAAAGACATATGCAAACACTTACTGGAAAAAAAAACTACACTTGTAAAGAGTGTGGATCTTCATTTGTACACAATTCCAGTTTAAAAAGACACATGCAAATACACACTGGAGAGAAGTACTATACTTGTGAAATATGTAATTCTCAATTTTTAAGCAGTTCAAATTTTAAAAAACATGTGCAAACACACACTGGAGAGAAATCTTATGCTTGTGAAGTGTGTGGATCAGCATTTTCAGAGAACTGCAATTTGCAAGTACATGTGCAAAAACAAAGTGGAAAGAAACCTCAAACACTTAGTGTGGAGATACATTTTCAGTGAGCTCACATTTAATAAGACCTATGCAAACACACACTGGATAGAAATTCTATACTTGGGATGTGTGTGGCTCAGCATATTTCATGACTTTAGCTTTATGAACATTTGGTGGATAGAAATGCTGACTAACTTAAGTGTGTAGATCTGAATTTTTACTGAGTTCTAAATAACAAATAAACATGTAAACATTTGCTTTGTGGGGGCCTGATTAGAGGCGTGACTCATGCCATCTTATCAACTTTAGCTTTTTCTATCTACACTTATGTGTTAAAAATTAAACTAGATACAATTGACTATTAAAGAATTAAAGTTTTGTGGATTTTGATGCCATTTTGGAGTCTTGTTTTCTTGTCCAAATGTGTGTATTTGTCTTACTCGTGCCCCATCTAAAAAAAAAACAGTAAATTTACTTTTTTTGTCCATAATGTTGAAAGTGTTAAAATTCTTCAACTCTTTAAGAAGAAAAATCTCAAGTTGATATTAAAAATTACCCTTATTGCCGATTTATTTAAGATGGAATGATCTATTATGATGTGTCTCTAATTTGCATTTAGATACATTGTATTTTTCTAGTTGAATTATTCACTTATATTGCATAAGATTCATTATTGTACATGATTAGGTTATAATAAAATTTGTATTTTATATGAATATTACCTTGTAAAAATTAGAATGTAGTAGAGAGCAGGAGCTTGTATCATGTATGAGTTGCTCTGTCATAAAGGGGGGGGGGCAATGGCCTCTTGCAATGACCTTGCCTTAATCTTGCAGATTTTTTTTATCATTTTCATTGACTTCAAGTGTAAGCATAGATAGGAAACATTACACTTTTGTTGTGCAAATCAAGTGTTCTGTTGACAACACATTTGTAAACAAATGCAAAGTCAGATTGCTAGGAAGCTGAACACTAGAATGATTAGTATACTTTCACATTATTTACATTATTCTGGTGTTGTTCTCATCTTGGTTGCCATATTCACAAAGTTTCGTCTGTTGTACCCTCTGACCTTTAAGTGATTAGAATTTTGAACTCCGCCCTTTATTTCAATCACTAGGGTAGATTGTTCTCATTCCATGAGTCATGCCACTTCTGGATGTCTTAGTTATCTCCATTTAACTCAACTCTTTGTTCAACACTGCTGTAGCAAGATAATGTACTCATAACTCTTTGGGTCAGGTCACTGGATCCAACCAATACTTTTATCCACTGGGCCATGTGTTCTTGTGGGCCATTCACATTGTGAATATTGTAATAAAATGAGGACAAGAGTTTGAATAATGTTTTCACTATATGTGGGATACAAATGTCTTTTACAACTGATCCTGCATTCACTGGTACCTCGCCATACTCCTAGTATGTCTGGTAGATCAATGATGGTAATGGGGGTGATTCTGCTGTTTTCTTCAAGTCCACCCTATTCCGTCAATACAGCTCCCCATCAACTTCCACATGGTATGACCTTCTCATCCAGTCTCTGCCACACAATCACTTTTTTCCACTCTTTCTGACTTTTTATGTGTGGTTTCATCCGTACCACATGTCCAGGGTGCAGCAGTTAAAGTAGTTTTACTTTGTGGTTAAAGTAATGCTCTTGCTTCCTGCCATCCCGCTTCGCTGTCTTTTTTAAATTTTTGGATAATTCTGGTTTAAGTAGATCCTTTCTGGTTGGAAGAAGTGTTTTTGTTCTTCTGGACATCAACTTCTGTGCTGGTGATAAAAGACCTTTAGCTGGCATATGCCTGTGATCCAACATTGCTAGGTATGGATCAGCCTTATCTTCCATCGCTTTCTGGAAAAGGTTCTTTGCCATTTTTACTGCAGATTCTACTTTTCCATTTGCCTTGCTATTGTAAGGACTGAGAGGTGTATGTGTAAAACACTACTTTTTTACAAAGTTGAAAAATTCCTGGCAACTAAACTGAGGTCCATTATCAGTGACCACCTGATCTGGTATCCCATGTCTTGCAAAATGGTGTTTAAGTTTAGTGATCACTGTCTTTGCTTGAATACTTGGAAGATGATCAATTTTCCAGAAGCTGCTCATTTAATCAACTGTGCAGAGATAGTCCCTATCTGCAAACCTAAAGAGATCTACCCCCACTTTTGCCCAGGGTCTCTCAGGAATTTCATGGACCATCAGGGGTTCTGCAGGATTGGCCACTTCGAATTTTCTACATGTTGAACATTTTGACACATAATCTCTCATGTCACTGTTCATGTTTAGCCAGTACAAGCATTCTCTTGCTCTTCTGCAACATCCTTCGACCCCTAGGTGTGTAGAATGTAACTTTTCTTTCAACATGGTCTGCTGAGTCATTGGGACTACTACTCGGTTTCCTCTAAAAATTAACCCGTCTTGTATGGTCATTTCATTCTGCATGCTAAAATATGGTCTTATCTCTGGGTCAAGATTTGCCTTGTCTTCTGGCCATCCTTCAACAATTACCAGCTGCAACTGCTGCATGCAGCTGTCTTCCTTCATGACGGAGCATAATTTGAGCAGCCTTCTCTCTGTCACCGGAATATATTCAGTTTCCTTGACATCATCTTCGTCATCCATATGTTCACTGCTCTTGACTGCTCTTGACAGTGTATCTGCAAGGAACATCTTTGTACCCGAGTAGTACAGAACTGTAATTTTGTAAACTTGCAACTTCATCAACATATTCTGCAGTCGCTTTGGGCATTTCCCCAATTCTTTTTTTATTATCGCTTCCAATGGCCTATGATCGGTCAGCACTGTGACTTGTTGACCAAATGTATACTGATGAAAGCGTTCACATGCATAGACTACTGCAAATAGTTTTTCAATCTGTGCATACTGGATTTCTGTGTCTGTAAGTGCTCGGCTGATATAGGCTAAAGGCTGACTCTCTTGCAGTAGTGCAGCCCCCATGCCCGTCTCACTTGCGTCACATTGAATGACCAATGGTTTGTTGTGGTCATAGTATCTCAATACCGGTGCTTCACTCATAAGATTTTTGATTTTCTCAAAAGCCTCTTCATGGATTTCCAACCACGTCCATGGCACACCTGTCTTTGTTAAATTCTGAATTGGAACCATCATGTCGGAGATATGAGGTAGAAATTTTGCCAGATAATTCACAAATCCCCCCCCATCGTTGAACTCCTTTTATGTTTGTTGAGCACGGCATATCCTTTATCATTTTACTTTCTCAGGATCAGAACGTAAACCCTCGCTGGTTATCATGTGTCCCAAGAACGATATGGACATTTGCCATGAGTTCAATTTTCCATCATTCAGTCGCATCCCACGTTCGCAACATCTCTACAACAGCTTTCTGAGTTTTTTATCATGATTGGCTGTTGCTTCTTCCATGGTGGTACCTTTTCCAACCACCAGAAGATCATCTGCTTTGTTAATGACTCCTTCCAAGTCAGCCACATTGTTAAATAGTACCCTCTGAAATATCTCAGGAGCAGGAGTAATTCCAAAGGGTAAAACTTCCCACCGAAACTGACCATATGGAGTGGTAAATGTTGTCAAGTAACTGCTGGCTTCATCCAATTTTAGATGCCAAAATCCATCCCGTAGATCTAGGGCAGAGAACACTTTTTGTCGACCAGTTCTGGAAGTAGATCATCCAATACAGGTAACTGGAAATGTTCCTGTTGAAGAGCCTTATTTAGTGGTCTTGGGTCTTTACATATTCGTAGTTTCCCATTTTTCTTGACCACCAGCACTAATGCACTTACCCATGGTGTTGGCTCACTTACTGGTTCAATCAGTTTCTTTTTTACTAGTTTTTCCAATTCATCTTTCACTTTGCCTTTAAGTGCTACTGGTATTCTCCGTGCAGCTGCTACATGAGGTGTTACATTTGGATCCACTTCCAAATGTACCTCTTCCGGTAAATGACCCAGTTCTTCCTTGAATACATCATTGAATTCTTTTATAATTATGTCCGGGTGTTGGCTGCTGAATTCATCTAATTGAGATACTATGGCAACCATCTTGAACTTGTCATTATTGACTGTGATGAGAGCCATCTTCTGAATTGCATTTGCCCCAAGTAGTGGATGAAAATCCTCCTTTACAATAACAAACTTTACTGCATATTTCTGTCCATTTTTGGGGTTTTTCATTTTAACCCGACACTCCCCTAATGGTTTCATCTCTGCCCCATTCCACATCACCAGAGTCTTATTAGAGTGTTCAAGCGTTTGTCCCATCACATGCTTCTCATCCAATATATTGACTGATGCGCCACTATTTGGCTGAAAAACAACTGGCTTTCCTTTCACCAGCATTTCTGCTTTTATCATTTCTTGTCTTACAGCATTCACTTTTTCCCTTATCGTGAGACTGTCAACCTGTCCATCGTCCCAACCACTACTACTGTCATTGTCAGCATCCTCTTGTGTTTTGACTGTCCGAATATTTTTTTCTCGATGATCTGCATTTCACAGCAAAGTGGTTCTTCCCACCACATTTGAAACATGTTTACTCAGTTCATGTCACAATATACATGCCCTACACACTCTGTCACTTTGTGCTGAAGGTTTTCTCTTGGGTTTGAACTCAACTCTGTTTACTCCTTCGGATCTCAGGACTGTAGCATAGTGTTTTCTGACAGCTTACATATGTCTATGCATTTTTGTAAATCTGTCTTATTTTCAGTAATTCTGCTTGGATATGGGGATTATGTATTCTAAGAATTATCTGATCTCGCAGTACTGATGAAACACAATTGTCACGAAAATTACACGTTTTCACCAATGTCCGAAGTGCCATAATAAATGCTTTACAACTCCCCTGTTTCCTTGTATGGAAAATGTACTGTTCGGATGTTTCATTTGTTTCCCCTATAGCATATCTATCAAACGCCTGAATTATTTCATCAGGTGTTCTCTCCTTTTCAGGAGTTACGAACTGAAACCAATAATACATCTTCAATGCCTCGTCTCCCAGCATATGAAGCAAAAGTGCCGTTTAGTACTATACCGGCTGTCTCGACAGATACATAATAATAGCGTAATTATGCCATTTCAGTTTAAAAAGTTTCCAGTTCGCTGATAAATTATTTTCCATGCAGAGGGGTGGTGGAGGTCTTATGCCAGCCACAGGTCTGTTTGTTTCATCTAAGCCAAGCTCCAACATTTTTTCTTCCTCCACGTGCCTATAAATTAAACTTGAAACAATAACAATTAAACGTTACTTATCTTGATTCATCTTTTGAAATACATTCCTTATTTTCTCTTTCTTGCTTGGATATCCTTTTATCCCACCGCTGCCACTATGTTTCATTAAGTTTTATGTGAGGATGTTTATGGATAAAAGACAACACAATGAACACATCTGTTTTATATCTTGGTTGTTTATTCAGGGGGCCCGAAACCTGCAATGGTGAAGACCCTACTTCAGTCCCTCATGCAACAGTCTCCTCTTAGGTTAAAGCTGGCATTGATGCTTTCATCCTAGACAGGAAGGATTTAAACCCCATACTTCCCCCGGTTCTCCCCTGCTTGCTTGAGTGCTACTGCCCACAGAAATCACTTCTTCCAGCTTTATTGAAGCCATGCATTTGACCGTGATAGGTGCCTTTTTGCCTCTGCTTGTAATGAGTGTAACAGGATCCTAAATAATGCTAAGCTGTTGTTTGCTGAAAGAATGAAACAATGTATAGAATCCCGCAAGTTTCACTCCAAAGACTCCTGGCGACTCTGTAAAAATGTGTTAATAACAGCAAACCCTCAATCCTCCCTTTAATCAATGAATTTGAGGTCTTCACATGTTCAGTGTACAAGGCTAAATATTTTGCTTGCAGATTCTCCAACAACTCAACATTTGATTCATCTTGAGTATTCCCACCTGACTTCCCACCTAGAACTGAAGCTCAACTGAGTGACATTAAAATTACTCCCTTGCTAGTCTCTAACATAACTTCAAAGCTTGACCCCCCCATAAGGTAAGTAGTGTTGATGAAATCCCAATCATTGTCCTGAAGAAATGTTCCCTTGAACTCTCCTCTGTCCTCTCCAAACTCTACAACTACTGCCTCCCTGCTTCTTGTTTCACTGCCTGCTGGAAATCCTCTGTGGTTCCTGTATTTAAGAACACTGGAGAACCTTCAGACCCCTCTAATTATTGCCCTATCAGCCTCCTACTAATTTTCGGCTAAGTTTTCGAGGCCATTATCAATGTTGAAGTGGTTCAACGTCTCACAGCCCACAGCATCTTCTCCATTAAACAGTATGGTTTTTGCTTCACCAGGTTTACTGCTGATATGTTAAGGACCATCACAGTGTATATATACCAGGCTCTTGATAAGAATGGCAAAACTCGAGCTGTTGCATTAGATATGTCCAAAGCATTTGACAGTCTGGCATGCTGGCCTTCTACACAAGCTACAGGGTTCTGGTATAACTGGATGCTTGTTTGAGCTAATCCAGTCATTCCTTTCAAATCACATAATGAAAACCCCCAAGATGAATAGCAGGAGCACCCAACCAAATTTTGACAAAATTCAATGGAGAATCTGCAATGAAATTGATCCTGACCTGGTAGCTCAACTTCAGTCACCTTCTCATCAATGTCATGTGGATTCCCTCTGTCTCTTCTACAAATATTTTCATGGCTTCTGCTCCAACGAGCTAAGCTCCTTGGTGCCCTCTCTGCATTAATTTAGTCAAACTACTAGACTAGCAACTAGGTTCCACCCTTTTACAGTGAAACCGATCAAATGTAACTGCAACTTCTATTCTAGCAGCTTTTTTTTTCTTGCATTTCCTGCCTGTGGAATTCTTTTTTGTATTCTTGCTTTCCTGACAGCTACAATCTCCAAGAATTTAAATTCAGTGTCAATTGCCATCTCTTCTCTCTTTGACTCGCATCCTTTCCTTGACAACCAAACTCTTGTATCATGTTCTTCTTCCTTTCCGCTCTACTCTCATACAACCATCTTCACACCAGTGTTCTCATCCTTCTCTTACCCATTCTTTGACATACCCGAAACTTGTTCTTTTTTCTCATCACTCACCTCTTATGTAACCCCCTGCACACCAGTGGCAGTTCTGCTTTGCTTGGAGTGAAATGATTAAAAAAAATAAGATTCATCAGAAATTTCAAATAGGAAAACCATGAAACTTTTATGGGTTAAAACTAGTCGTATTTATTTCTATTTTAGTTTTACTAAGGCGATCTTTATAGCCTAGCATATGTGTTGATTTTTTTTTCAGGCATTTGATTTTTGAGTGTATTTTCCTGTTCAGTGTTTTTACTTTATTCCACAATGGCTGATGAATATCCTTTTCCCTCCAAACATTATCAGTCGTGCCTAATTTCATTGTCTTACTGTACAGGGTGGTACAACAGTTAAAACATTGTGATAGCAACAACAAAGATGAGGACAATAGTCTGTGTGTAAATAATGATAACTCCTCAGCCCATAAGTTCAAAACCTTACATTTGTGGAATATATAGTTCTTTTTTTTTTACAGTGTTTCAATTTGAACATAAAATCATATGCAGTTCAAAGTACTTGTATCTTTTCTTTGTAATTATACATGATATAAACAATCTGTAAAAAGGACAAGAAAGCTTAAGATGTCTAATTTTTTTCTTGTCTTTGGTAAATTTATTACCACTGCCTTAAAGGAGAAGTATTGTATTTATTTGTATTTGTCTGTAAATTTGTCTGTCTGTCTGTGTTCAAGATATCTCAAGATCCCCTGGGTGGATTCAGATGAAACTTTTCATAGCTGGCATGAACTGATTAGATTTTGGATTCAATCCTGTACATGATAAAGTGTTTGGGTTACTTTTTCAGTTTTATTAATATAATTTACATTTTTATGTTTCACATACAAAATAATGAATTAGACCATTTTAAATACTGAATTTCTTCACTTGTTTTTATTTTAAGTGTGCATTTTCTCTTGAGTGAGAGTGGTCAAGTTCATTGCAGTTAGTCTTTCTTATTTTAATAATCATCTCTTACTAATCACTGAGATGAGGTTGGTATTGCCATGGCAGAGGCTTACGATCTTTCACTGCTATCTCTAGATTATTGTTTGCTTTCGTTTTTTTTTTTTATTTCTTGAAACTTCAAGCTTTCAGTATGACTTTTTTTGCAGAATTGCTGTTTGACTCCACTTTATTTCTTTAAATATTTACTCAATTAAACCTCAATCTTTAGAAGAATTGTAAGTTACAATAAGTGATGTGATTGTAGGTGTTAAGGAAAATCAGCTGCAAAATGTTTTCCAGACCTACAGAGTTGTATTAACTTTTGTATGTGTAATGATGACAGACATGTTGGAAATTAACAATCCCAGTAATAAATTTCAATACTTCTTTCTTATCCTGTTTGCAGATTGTTTCTATCATGTATAATTCCACAGCTACAAGTATTTCAAATTGCACACAAACTTTGTGGACATCCTGTATTCTTGTTATTTTAAGCAATCACATTTAAATTTGCTGTTAAATAACCATGTTCTTGTTCAGGTGCTTCATAATTGTACTGTATTTTATTGTAGTAATAAAAAGCAGGAAACCTTTTATTTTTCACAAACAGTTACTCTAGAGAAAATAAAGAAGAAATTATGAGCAACGTTGTTTTAAATTCTAAGGAGTAAAGTATTATATAAAGCAGAATGGTTGAAAAATAATCTTTGTGTTGGCACTTAACATTTGGTTTGATTTGATCAGTCAAAGAAACTTTTCATATTTTGAGATCAATACAATTAGGTTTATGGAAGAAAAAGATATTCATGTGACCAATGGCCAGGAAATAAAAAAAATTGGTCAAAGGAAAGTCATGGAATTTCTTGCTGTTGAGAGCCTTGTTATCCTTTTATGTGAACTTTGCCAAAAATAGTGATTCTTACTTGTAATCCATATAATGTGGATTTTTTCTGTGTCAAAAATAATCACCATGACTTGTAATACAAAGTTAAGCAATGTTGAGCCTGGCTAGTACTTGGACAGGCAACTGCTTTGGTATATTAGGTGCTGCAAGTTCAGATGTGCAGGCAGTGTAATGGTTAACAGCTCAGAACTGTTAATCAGAGAGCTGATGTCATCTCTATTATTTGATATTTGCAGTTTTTTATTTCTTAATGTTTTCAATTATCAGATGAAATCTTTCTTTATTCCAGAGATGAGGTAGTGAAACTACACTATTAGCATCATTTGAACTGTTCTTCTCATCTTTATTGCTATACTCATGACATTTCAACCATTGTAGGCTCCTTCAATTTCTATATTTGGAGATGACATATCGTAACTATTTACATTGTTCGGACTGTTTTTCTCATATTTATTGCAAATGACCCACGGTGAGTTGATATGCTGTTAAACAAACCAAGCAACCATCCTTAGAGTAAGTTACTGTGTGAGAATTTGTATCTTCTCGGAGTGTAGTTGGTAGATGAATTAATGACCGCTTGGATCCATTCTTCCAGCTGCTCTGCGTAGAACCCGGAACACTGCTTTACTCAGGACTCCGTTTCTTGCGCACCGTAAACAAAATGCCGTCTCCCAAACACCGGTGTAGCCTTCACGAATCGCCAACACCGAACACAGAAGTTGGCTCTTTTTACGTGTTTTTGATCTTGAGCAAAAAACCGTAATTTCTCGCTTCTGAAAGCCTCGCTTTCACCAATGACGCATGTGCCGTGTCATTCTAAAACCCCCTTCTCTTGCTTTGGTGAGGTAAGTCTCCACCACATACCGATTTGTTGTTGTAGCATATGAAACACCTGTAAATCTTCATTGTAAGAGAACCAACCAAACTGAGATTCCCACATTGGAATCCACTTATAACCAGGAAGACATACACTGGATGAACAATATATATGAAAGAGTGCTTAAAGTGAAATAGTCTTTGCTGTAATTTTTTGGGCTTGCATTCAGTTAGCCATTCACAGACTAGACAGTAAATATGAAAGAATATTTCAAATGAAAGAAAACTTAATTTAGTAGATATAAAGGAAACACCGTACTTGACAAAATTAGTGATTAAACTAAATGCTAATCCTGCAAATAAAAATAACACTGAACAATTATAAAAATAACACTGAACAAGAAAGAAATAGCAAAATGGTTTCTACTTGCACTTACATCTTTTGGACTATTGTCCTCATCTTTATTGCCTTATTTGCAATGTTTCAACCATTGTACATTCCAGCCTTCTTCAGGTGATATATTTGAATTTCAAACTAAACTCTCTATTCTGTCCATGGGGATAGATTGTTCTAATTTCCACATGCCATGCTTTTTTTGGTATCACAGTACAAAATGGTTACTGAGATATTAGGTTTATAAGTCCAAAAATTAACTCACACGTTTGCAAGGATACAAGACTAAATAGATAAAAGCGTTAGTTAAGTATTCCAAAATGTGACTTGAAAGAGTTATGAGTTCTATACCCAGCAATAGCAGAAAGAAAAATACTTGGAAAGTTAAGATACTAAAGGGAATTAACTGATATTGATATATTCAAAAAGTAAGCCATGGCACATGACGATTAATAAGCAAAACACTAGATAATGATTGATATTGCATTTAAATTTAAAATCAATGTTAACTCAAAAGCATGGAGCTGGGAAAAGGTTCCAGAAGCAACAAGTTCAAGAAAAGAAACTGTTAGCATAGAACTTATGGTTATTTTTAGCCAATTAGGATGGAAATTGATGAGACCTTGCTGTCAATATAAGACTGCACTTAAATTCATGAACTCTAGGTACCATAGGAAAGTGCTGATACAAAAATTACCGTGAAAACATTTATAGAAAAGGCACAGGGAAACAACTTTAGAGCAGTGGAAAGTGATTGAAGTTGAGATGCAAGATCAGAACCAGTAATATTGCTGATTTGTCTTTGGATTTTATCAAAAATCTCTATATCAGGAGCACAGGTTAATATGTGGCAACAGTATTCTTAACATGGAGAAATAGGAGATTTATAGGAGATTTACAGATATTTAAGACAGATTCTCAAGAGTAAAATTGTCTAGCATGACAGTGAGCCAACCTTCTTAACAGCTGACCTAGCAATAGACCCAATGTAATTTTTCCACTTCATGTCAGCTGAGAATATTAACCCAAGAAGCTGCAACAAGTCACACGCCTGAAGGTTAACATCAGCCATGCAGATGGAAGGTAGAAATTCATCTCTCAAATGATTACTAGAGAGCAGTTTTGCTTTTGAAGCATTAGAATGAACAAGCCATTCCTTGCCCCAGTTAAAAACAGACTTTTATCATTTTTTAGATTAGACACTAATTTGACTTTAATTAATTGAGCAGACTTAGTATTGAGACAGGAGTAATTGGTCGTGCTATTAGCATAGTGACCAAGTTGAGAGCTGATATCATCAGGCAGGTCATTAATGAAAATTAAAAACAAATTAGAATCAAAGACAGAGCCTTGGAGGATGCCTGATAAACTCTTTATCATTAACCATTGTTCCACCAGTAGAACATATTTTAAGATATATTATTTTGATACAAGATGGGCATTAACTTTAATGATAGCACTGAATTACAACATAAGCACACATGACAATGATTTTTTGGTACATAAAATCATTGTCATGTCTTTTTTTAGAATACAAAGGGTATAAATTTACATAGAATTTTTACGAAAGAGAATAAAAATGTCTTGTGAAACTTTGCGGGCAATCAAGTAAGGCATCTACAGATCAAAGCTTGGGAAAGGTGACATTTTATTTTTTATATCCCAATACAAAGCTGTATTTAAGTCAACAAACAGTGCAAATAAGAAGCCATGTTACAATCCTGATCTTACACCACTAGACTGCTGGTTGTGCCTGAAATTGAAATAGGTATAGAAAGGTCAATAATTTTTATCTGGTGATCAAGTTAACATTGCTGTGCCATCAGGTGTAAAGAAAAGTAAATGGAATGCTTGAAAAAATGGCGACTATATTGAAAAGTAAAATTTCAATTTTGAAGCCTATTTAATTATCTGGTATGAACCTCTATTTAGCCATAGAACTAAAAATATGAAATGTGGATTGTGGTGTAACGTATATTATGTGCGTTGTGGTGCAGTGGATATCGGCTCGGAACGAGAAATCGGGGAGCCGAGTTTGAATTCCAGCCGAATTCATTGTATTCACTTACGCGTAAATACCCTTCGGAAAGGTATTAATCTGTCTATTCCTTCTAGTTATGGGTTAAATAACAGGACAGATTGGGTTCTATAGCCTTGGTCGGCAACCAGTCTACCACAGAAAGCAATGGGAACCTACTGTGGAATAATCTTCTGCCCAATCAGTCATGTCTCTTTCGAGACATGATCGCCCAAGCGTGTTTTAACTGACTGATGAGAAATCAGGGAGCTGAATTCTAATTCCAGTTGAATTTGTTGCATTCATTTGTGCACAAATACTCTTGGGAAAGGTATTAATCTATTTCTTCTTCATCCAGCTATGCATTAAAAAGCAAGACAGATTGGGTTCTGTAGCCTTGGTTGGCAACCAGTTTACCGCAAAAAGAAATGGCAGCCTACTGCAAGAAAATCTGCCTTGTTATCAATCGTGTATCTCATAATAGCAATTAATTGATTGACTGACCGACTAACTAAAATACGAGTATTCACTATAATCAAATTAACACACACATACACACACTCACATATATATAGGATATCCCTAAAGCCTGGACACAGGAAAAAATTTTCAACATTTTATTGAACTGGAATATTAAATAACATCTTCAATATGATTTTCATAATTTGTGATGCAAAGGTTGATGTGTTTAGCAAGATTCACGTGATCTCTATACAATAACTTCACATTGCTGTGAATTTTAGCGTATTCACTCTTTATGCATTCAATCAAGTGTGTTGCATCTGTGATATTCATTAAGTACACGTCTTTTAGCATACTCTAGAAAAAGAAGTCAGTCCTTTCTTTTGACAAAAACCTGTTTAATCTGTGGAGATAAAAAATGAATAGCATTAATCAGATTTCCTGTGTCCAGATTTTATGGACGCCCTGTATAATGCATATTTGAGCAGCAAATTTTCGTTCAAGTTAGTTTTGTGGAATATGATGGACAAGGACAATTTTATTCATTTTTTATTGAGTTTTTCCAGTATTCTTAATTTTTTCCACTTTCTAAGAGTACGAGAGTGTAAAAGTTGTCTGTTGACTCTACTTCTTTAGCTGTTTTCATGGGTTTTGTTGTTGATTTGTTAATTTTTTTTCCTGGTTCTCTTAAGATGTAGTTGTGTGATGCCTATTGAATGGTAGAAGCATTTATTCTGAGTCTCACAAAAGGATTGTGGCTGGAATCGAGTAAGCTTTCTCCTACTTTACAAAAAACTTGTAGCAAATTATTTCCATTGTTAGATAAAGTGAGATCAATATGAGGTGCCTGATGTTTTATGTAGAGTGCTCTTCTCACAGCAAAATGTTTTTGGTTACAGGATTTATAAAGGATGATACATATACAGGATCTTGCAGATAAATTGAGACTTATTTTGTAGATTTAACTACTTATTTTCTGACAAAATCTTGCTTGCCTAAACATCTAATCTGTCACTTTCTCCTCAGACAAACAGTGAATGAATTCAACAGCAGAAAGTCATGGAACAACAGAATTGTTTCGCTATTATAGTTTTTGGTATGTGCCAGGCACACTGCCAACAACATTGTTAAGTTGATGAAACTTCCAAAAGCAACAGTTTATCACATGTTTAAACAATTCCAAGAAGAGGGTAAAGTTTGTAGGAAAGAACACAAGACTCACAGTGATTACAAATGGATTTCAATGTTTCTCACTGGCCTCAAATGCTCACTTAAAAACAACACATCCATGACAACACTTGCAGAGAAACACAATGTGTCCCTTTCCGTGTTGTCCACAGCTGAGAACAAGAACCTTGACAGCTATTGTGGCACTGTGCAGTTGCAAGTTAAAAAAAAAAAATTGTTAAATTGATAAAACATCGATAGTTACATTAAGCTAGGGTATGTGTATGTGTACGTATGTGCATATGTATACATATGTGCATATGTATACATATGGGTGTGATAAGAAGATAGCAAGGTCAAAAAGACTGTAGTTTTGTTTAGAAAACAAATAAATATGATTCTAGTACCAAAGCTCTCCAAGTTTAAGTATGTATCAGATTCAAAGGTTTTATGACTATTGTTAGAACTGGGGTTGACACGGATCAGTTTATGGGTATCTTTAATGTAAATATATCTTCATTTTAAGTGAGTGCGGGATTAGCTTTTGACGCAAAAGACTAGCCCAGAGAGAGAGAGAGAGAGAGAGAGAGAGAGAGAGAGCCCTGTCTGGTTGTCAAGGGCAATGTGTGTTGTTGTGTTGGAGAATTATACTGTGGAATGCCATGTCATCTCTCCAGCTTCACTGAGAGAATAAAAGTCCCAAGGTCTTAAATCCATTTTCGGATTTGTTTGCTCTTTTTTAAAAATTTTTCTGTTGTTGTTTTTTTGTTGAAAAATGACAACATACAGCGTGGTGTCCTAACTGATGAGCAGCCATCAACAAATGAACTAATAATGAATTACCACTGCTAATATGACTTTTCAACGTTTATTTCATGTTAGACAATGACACCATCACTTCTCAATAGCCAAGACAAAAGCAGAGCCGAGAGATGCTCAAAGCTTCTCTCATCAAGCATCAAGGTGCAGGAAAATTCCTTGTGTTTGTTGATGAACAGAAGTTCACTATGGATGCTGAGTTGAATCGTAGAAATTCTCAGGGGATTACATACAATCCTTCTGATATTCCATCTGTTTGAAACTAAGAGTCCTGCTTATTTGATAGTTTTTGGTTTCATGCCAAGAGATGGAAGTGTCTTGGATTCACACTTCATTGAGGCTGGTTTGAGGATCAGCACAAAATAGTATCTGAACATCTTGAAGAATTCACTTGTACCTTAGATGAAGAAGTTTAAGCTTAACAATGTGGTTTGATCCAGGACTCTGCACCATATCATGGCTCAAAAGTAACACAGGCTTTCTTTGCTGAGAAGGTACATTTTTGTGAGAGTTGACGTCTGGCCCAGTAATAGCCCAAATCTCAACTGTCTCAATTATTTTTTGTTTTGTTGGGTGTACTTAAAGCAAGAACCAATCCTTCGCCACACTTGAGTGTCAACGCTTGAAGACCTGTATCACATGAGACATACAAAATCAAAAGAGTGAAGATTGTGGCAGTGAAAGTTTCATTCTTGTATGGAGGCAATAACTGCCCAAAAGGGTTGCCATATTGAGGGATAAATGTTTTTGTACTAATAAATGTTTTTGTACTAATAAACATTGCATTC
The DNA here is from genome assembly GCA_037127315.1 of Ascarosepion bandense. Lineage (NCBI taxonomy): Eukaryota > Metazoa > Mollusca > Cephalopoda > Sepiida > Sepiidae > Ascarosepion > Ascarosepion bandense. Next base: position 4,333,197 of record JBBBDQ010000328.1, on the reverse strand, counting down.
AAATTCTGTCTTTGTACTAGTATTATTTTAGTATTTATAAACTTAGTATTTATAATTTAGTATTTATAAACTTTTTAAAGACCTTTAAAAATTGTCTCAATTTATCTGCAAGACTGTACTTACTGATCGCTATGAGGTATATTCTTTTAATACTACATTAGTAATCCCCCCTCACCTTACCTTTAAACCCACCTCATTTCATCTTGGCATGCATTCGGCAAATTTCAGCACTCTTTTAAAATTTTGATCAATGTTCTCATGACATGTCACAACTTTTCTCGATTATTTTGTTGCATATCCAGGATTCTAATCTCCATTTCCACCAAATCCTAAATTTGCCTTATAGCAGCAACCCTTTTTCTATGTGCTAACTTAAGGGTTTTAAAATCATTCAGTGTGTCAACAGCATACGTATTTTTATACAAGTCAAGGTCAGTAGACCTATTCTACAATATATTTTATATAGTAATATGTACAATAATATGTAAACCACATTAATAGAAATAAATGGTTTTTAAAAGATTTAAAATTTTTTTATTATTAATCGTAGCCATACCGTTGCATGGTCTTAGCCAATTGCTTAATGTTGGCAACATACTTTATTACTTGAGTTTTACACAATTTTCTAAATGTTCTGGTGTTAGGCAACTTTGTTGTGAACTTATCATTGATTTCATGTGAAAGAAAATTTTCTCACAGGAATAAGTTGCATTAAAAGCCAAAAGAAGAACAAAAGCAATTTTCTTCAAACAGATGAAAGATTTCAGGATGGATGTCCTTCAGTTGAGAATAGCATCGGACTTTTCTAAATTTTCATCTTCTAGAGAGTTTGTTATTTCAACAAATCCTGCCATTGGAAATTGCTTGGCATGCCATGTGTGCTGTAGGTTGACAACCCCTGCCATGTAGGACTGAGTTCCAGTGACTGCACCACAACGTACATCCAATCTAGTAGCATGCTTAAATTCATGTGGTTGGAACACCAGGAAAAAAAGCAGTTGCCATGAAATTATTTTTAGAAAAGACAAAGGGACACTACATCACGTTGGTGAGAAAGTAAGTCATGATGCCAACTCAGAACTGGATGTACGTTGTGGTGCAGGGGATATCGACTTGGAACAAGGATTCGGGGAGTCAAGTTCAAATTCCAGCTGGATTCCTTGCATTCACTTACACACAAATACCCTTGGGAAAGGTATTAATCTGTCTCTTACCTCCAGTTATGGATTAAATAACAGGACAGATTGGGTTCTGTAGCCTTGGTCGGCAACCAGTCTACCGCAGAAAGCAATGGCAACCTACTGCGGGATAATCTTCTGCCCAGTCAGTCATGTCTCTTTCGAGACATGATTGCCCAAGCGTGTATCACGTATGGCACTTAACTGACTGACTGAATAATTATTTACAATGGACTGGAACACATTATTCAGGAGGGTATTTTATTGTCTTATCATGTATTAAATAATGAGACTAACATTGTTATTACTTAATAATTATTTACAATGAATTGGAACACATTATTCAGGAGGCTTTAGTAACTATCTGCTGATTTTCTAATTTTTTCATTTTTATATTAAGTTGAAAGAAATAATTTATGCGCTTCTTATTGGTGTTAGGTTGAGTTTTTCTTTGTCCATACATGCGTTATATACCAACAGAGACATATATCAGAGCAACGTATGCTGTATAACCTCCAAACCAATGTTGGTGATCGGCTTGAAATATAACAACAGAAAATGTATGTATAAAAATATATTAACTTATTCAGTTTATCCTATGCAGTGACAGTTGAGCATAGAGGGGTAGTTAGAGGAAGCACACACACGAGGGATTGACAGCTAGAGTTATCTTCCTTGTGTTCTCTTTGAGTCCTCTAGCTTGTCTACTCTTCTCTGTCAACCCAGGAAAACCTGGTCTTATATATAAATCCAGGCCCTGTCAATCTTCACCCAGTTACATCACTTCCGGGCAAGCCTAATTTCCAATTGTTATCTTTGGCCAGTTGCATTTTGACATAATCATTCTTGTTTATTTCATTGATCAAATTTTTTCCAACTTTGACATGCTGATTATTTCATTGTTTCTGATACCAAAAACCATGTTTTTGTGGGTTTACTAAAATATAATTAATTCTCCTAGTGTGTTGTGGTACAGTGGATATCAGAGAGTCGAGTTCAAATTCCAGTTGAATTTGTTGCATTCACTTATGTGCAGATACCCTTGGGCAAGGTATTAATCCATCTTTTCCTTCTAGCTATGGGCTCTATAGCAGGACAGATTGGATTTTTTAGCCTTGTTTGGTAATCAGTCTACTGCAGAATGTAATGGCAACCTACTGTAGGCAAATCTTCTACTCAGTTATGTCTCTTTTGAGACATGATCACCCAAGCATATATCATGTATGGCATTTAACTGACTGAATCATTGTTTTATAATTCTGAAATAATTTAATGTAAGTTATATTCTGTCTTTAACACAACACAGTTTTTTCTTCTGCATTCCAACTTTAAATGAAATTATTGTTTAATTCTTTTTCAGCCTTAAACATTGTTTCTGCATTCTAGCTTTGATTCAAATCAATGTTCATTTTCTTTTTCACTTTCGACAAGAATAAATTCTTTTCAAGTTCAGTTACATTCTGTTGTTCCTTAGAATATGTAACACATGTGTATGTGTGTGTATTCTTGTACATGTATGTATCTGGAGAATGTTATAGTTATATCTTCTTTTCACAATTTTCTCATCTCCTTATGCTCTCTCACTATTCCTTTTCCTTCTTTTCTCTCTTTTTCGGCTGATAATGACAGTATGTGTCTAGAAAACTGGACGTCAGAATGGTTTGAGAGAAAAGAAGAAAAAGAGGAGAGAGTTTAAAAGTGAGTGTAAAGTGAAAAAAACAACAAAAAAGACAACCATGGCACATGCACACATACACTATGGAAAAAAAAGTGCTCCAATGAAATGTGGGTCCTTACGTATTATCGGGAGGACCTTGAACAATTGGTTTGCCGACAGTCGTTTGCCGTTCGTAACTGCCGTCCGTTTCTTCTACTGTTGGGCCAAGGACTTGACCTCAATCAAATGGTGCGAAGAACAACTGGACATGGCCGATAAGACTACAATTGACTGGAATTCGTATATGCGAGAAGCACTGTGGCACTGCACGTCACCATTTGGAGTCGTACTTGGCCGAATTCATGTGGCGGAAGCATGTTGCCTGTACTGATGTCTTTGAGTCACTTTTGGAAGCAATTGCGACGTTCTGGCCTCCGGAATTACAAATGTAATGTTATTTTATTGTTTTAACCGTTTCAATAAATAATTTACTTTAATTTTTGAGTCGTTTTTTTAAAGGTCCTCCCGATAATACGTAAGCACCGAAATGTGCATACAAAATAGAAAAATTAAAAATTATAAGCAGTCAATTGCTGATACCCCTGACAAGTGGACAGAGTAATTCCTGGGGGAGGTCTGTCTACGAAAGTCTGGATTTGAGATGCTGAAGGTAACATCAATCAGCTAAGTAATAAATCTTTTACCTTTTATTAATTATATATATATATATATATTTATTATAAATTATGTTTTAGAACATGTATATAATTTTTTCTATATATGTCCTCTCCTCTACAATCATGTTTGTTTCAACGTTGGGTGTCCAACATTTCGAAATGTTGGACACCCAACGTTGAAACAAACATATGATTGTAGAGGAGATATATAGAAAAAATTATGTACATGTTCTAAAACATAATTTATAATAAATACTCACAGCTCTATACATCATATATCGAGCACTGTTTTAAATTAATGTTTTGGATGGTGAAAAAAATTTCTTTCTTCGTTCTGTACTCACTCAGATATATATATATATATTTATATTAGTCATCCACATACGAGCCTGTTTCGCTGTATCACAGCTCATTAGTGTGGCTAGACACATCCACTTGCTTTTGGCTGGGATCAAAACTCGACCGATTTGGTGTCAGTCAGAGTCGCTACCCCCAAAGCCATAGGCACATGGAGTCAGAGAAGGGAAATTTTAACATGTTGTATACACACGCCAGTCACCGAAAGAACTCAATTCATTTCTGAAGAGGCGTGCATATATCACAAGTGGAAACTGTTTTTAAAATTTTCTTCTCTAGAGAGCTCAAGCATAATGAGAGCATATTTATGCGTGTATAATGTTATAAACTATAAAGTGGTGTCTAGAAGTGAAGCCCAGATGTACAAATTTAGGTTCCTACTCATAATCTTTTCAATTATTTGTTCCTTGATAAACTTGTTGAAGGCAGAGAACTGTCATAGAATTTCTGTTATTGGACAAAGAAAATGCTGCAAACATACACGGGAGATTAACGAATGTTTATGACAAGACTGTAGTCAATGTAAATAAATGTTTTATTCTTCAATGACTGAACTTAAAAATCTCTACAAAATACAAACAGGATAAAGATAATTTTCATGAAGAGGAGTCATGAGGTATAACTAGGATACACAGGGAATATAGTATGAAATGACACCTCTCCTTTATTCTTTTTTGTTATTATCATGCATTTTCAAATATTTTTCATATGACTTTTTTGAACAAGCCACTCTACACATTCAGAAAATAAAGAAAAAAAGCTTTCTCATCATTCACTAGTTTCATGCATATCTTAAATACAGAACTATCTGCAGATTATCGCAGATGTTAAACCGTTTTGCTAGACACTCGTGCATTGATAACCCTGTCAGCAGCAGCAACTCTTTTTCAGCTTTTAGACATACATATTATGAATCTCAAGAGGTTAGCTTTTTCTCTTTCACTTTGGACTAATGTCGTGATAGCACTCCATGCAATAAACACAAATGGCATAGGTGATTTTCTAAGTGCCGCTTAGATGTGGCACAAGGCCAAATTATGGGACACCCAGTTAGGATCAAACTCACTACTCAGTTGTAACTGATTCTAGTAAGACAAGCTTATTAACCATTACACTATGTCAAGGTACCCATAGACATACATGGCGTAGATAGTATAGAGTAAGTTCAACTTATTCTTAATTTATTTATTTATTTATTTTTACGCAGACATTCTTAAGAACATTTCTGGAATTATTTCTTTCGGAAACTTTCCTAGAAAATTTCTGTATACAGAAGGTTCATGATAGAATAAAAATTAAAGCAAAGAAGGGTAAATGTGCCAGCAATAAGATGGTGTGTCAAAAGGATGTATTTTTTTTTCCATGTCACTGCTTTTTCAACTACCTTCACTCTTTGGCAAAGTTTGCATTAAAAATCGATGATTTGAACTGGAATAAAATGTAAATATATGAAAATGAATTTTTACATTTTTTAGTTGAGAATTTAAAACAAAAGAAATAAACACTATTTATTATATTATTTATTTACAATATTTATTTATATTATTCATGGAAAGCTTACCCAAAGAAATAAACACTATTATATTATTTATTTACAATATTTACTTATATTAATCATGGAAAGCTTACCAAAAGAAATAAACACTATTTATTATATTATTTATCTACAGTATTTATTTATATTATTCATGGAAAGCTTACCAAAAGAAATAAACACTATTTATTATATTATTTATCTACAGTATTTATTTATATTATTCATGGAAAGCTTACCAAAAGAAATAAACACTATTTATTATATTATTTATCTACAGTATTTATTTATATTATTCATGGAAAGCTTACCAAAAGAAATAAACACTATTATATTATTTATTTACAATATTTACTTATATTAATCATGGAAAGCTTACCAAAAGAAATAAACACTATTTATTATATTATTTATCTACAGTATTTATTTATATTATTCATGGAAAGCTTACCAAAAGAAATAAACACTATTATATTATTTATTTACAATATTTACTTATATTAATCATAGAAAGCTTACCAAAAGAAATAAACACTATTTATTATATTATTTATCTACAGTATTTATTTTTTATTATTCATGGAAAGCTTACCAAAAGAAATAAACACTATTATATTATTTATTTACAATATTTACTTATATTAATCATAGAAAGCTTACCAAAAGAAATAAACACTATTTATTATATTATTTATCTACAGTATTTATTTATATTATTCATGGAAAGCTTACCAAAACACTGGCTAATTGCTACTTGATTTAAACTTTATAAAATGGTAAATAAGGATTTCCTTATAGTTAATTCACATATATTAACAATTTAGTAAATGTTTATAAATTTATGAATAAAAATTTTCACTTGTTATAAATTGGTAAATAATAAATATTGAATTGCATTAGTTCTAATTGCATTAATTTTCAGAATGTCGTAAATATAAAATTATTAATGGTGTTTAATATTTTCATTGTAAATTCTCAAAAAGCAAAAATAATGTACAAATTCACTTTTATCATGTTTTATTCCAATCCTAATCATTGCTTTTTAAGACAATAAACATTATCAAAGAGTAAAGATTGCTAAAATAGCAGTGTCAAGGGGGAAAAAGACACTATTTTGACATTACATCTTATTGCAGGCATGTTTTTTTCATGTTTACCCAAAATTTGTTTCACACTCATTTGTCTATTTTCTCAACTAATTCAACACTTTTAGTTTCTCTATGTTAATACATGACACTACTACTTCAAACATTGATGTCTCTCTAACAACAAGATCCAGTATATTTCAGGTGGAAAAGTTCCTTTCTAGGGTAATTTCACAAATATTTATTTATGTAATTATGAATTGTTTCCAAATTTTACAAAAGTAAAAGCACAAATCCTTTACTTCTTTATAGATTTACTAATGTCACTTTAAAGCTGAACTAAAAATATAGATGCAGAAATAAGGTTCCTCTCCAGTGTATTCTCATGTGTTCTTTTAAATTTTAACTGCTGTCAGATGCAAATTAATAAACTTTATATGTTTATGGTTACTCACCGATGTACATGAATGTATATAATTTTAAATATCTTTTTGAAAAACAGATTTACAGATGTCACAAGAAATTGGTTTCTCTACAATATGTGTTAGTATATGTTTAATAATGCATTCTGACAAAATTACAACTTACTGATTTCACAACTAGAGGATCTATAGCCACTGTCTTTGTTTGTGAAGTTTCAAATTTGAAATCCTTAAAAATGCATTCCCACAAACTTCACAAGAGGTTTTTCTCCTGTATATTTTCAGACATAACTACTTATAAATGCATATGTACATAAATCATAAAAATATGGTTTTTCTCCAGTGTAAGTTAGTAGATGTTTTTTCAGAGTAAAACTTACTGGAAATGCATATCCACAAACTTCACAATAATGTTTCTGACCTGAATATTTCCTCATATGTATGTTTAGCTTTTTTTACTGAAAATGTAAATGCATAAATTTTTAAATGATGTGAGTTTTTTTCCCGTGTGTATCCATATATGGGAGTGTAGGTGGCAATTTTTAAAATTGTTTAAAGATAAAATTGAACTCATTGTCCAAGCGCCACCAGAAAATGAACTCCAGTGTATATTTTAATAACTCTTAAAAAAATGTCCTACCATGTCACTGTCTTTGCACATCTTGTTTCAAATGTAGAAATGTGAGAAAATCGAAACACACAAATTTCACAAGAGTATCTTGTCAACTGTGACCTCCAAAAATTTAAATTCAGCATCAATTATCTTCTGTCTCTTTGAATCCTGTTCTTTTATTGTCCTCTATATATAACCATATATATATATATATATATATATATAATAATAATACTAATCACAGTGAAACTAACACCAATTATAAGAAACTAAATTGCTAGAACTGGTGCTAACTTAACTATAATTTAATCGTCTTGAACACCCAGAAGAGAACCTCTTCATAGGGCAAAGATGGGGGATAAAAAAAAGACCAAACAGCATACAAGCACAAAACGTCGAGTACCCGTTAGAAAGAAAAAAACCCGAGACGAAACCTTAACAATAAAGTGCTTGATACGAAAGTATGAAAGTAGAGCTACAAATGCAAAAAATCTAAACGTGAACCAAAACCAGAGCCACATACCATGAAGAACAGTTTTGGCTCCCATTTAGATTTTTTGTATATATATATATATATATATATATATATATATATATATATATATATATATATATATATATATATATATATATATATATATATATTTGTACATGTGTTTGAAAGGTGAATTACTTGAAAATAAAGATATATATGATTTCTAAGCATATAGTTTTTCTCCAGTGTGTTAGTAAACACATTTTAAAATTGAAGTGGTTGAAAATGCTGAACCATAAATTTCATAATATGACTTCTCACCTTTGCATATTTGTAAATGTCTTTTTTCACTTGAAAATTCAAATTCACAGACTTTTCAAGAAAATGGTCTTTTCTCTTTCTCTAATGTTTCTTTTTTTTAGTTGCATTGCTTTACATGTGAACTGCTTTCTAGCAAAATGGCCTACCCATCTTTATGGGTTCGCATATGTCGCTTTAATGTTGAACTGAGCGAAAATGCAGATCCACAAATTGGGCACGAATATGGTTTCTCCCCGCTGTGCTTTCGCATATGCTGCACCAAAGTTGATTTCTGTACAAAGGAAGAATCACAAATTTCACAAGAATATGGTTTTTCTCCAGTATGTATGCGCATGTGCTGTTTTAAATGATAGTTTCTCGAAAAGGCAAATTTGCAAACTTTACAAGAAAATGGTTTCTTTCCGCTGTGTATTAACGTATGCTCTTTTAACCGTGAATTTGTATAAAATGCCAATTTGCAAATGTCACAAGAGAAGGGTCTATTTCCACTGTGTCTTTGTTTATGGCGTCTCAAATATGAACTCCGAGTAAATGCAGATCCACAAATATCACATGAGTAAGGTTTTTCTCCAGTATGTATTTGCATATGATATTTCAAACCTGTACTCTTAGTGAATGATGCTGTGCATACATCACAAACATAAGGTTTTTCTCCAGCATGTGTTTGCAAATGATTTTTTAAAAGTAAATTTGTTGAGAATACGGATCCACAAAATTTGCAATTATAACATTTTTCACTTGTGTGTTTTTTCATGTGTATTTTTAACTTAGAATTTTGTGAGAAGGCATCTCCACACACTTCACAGTGATATGGTGTTTCTTCAGAAGGTTGAGTTTGAATATTGTCAACTTCAAACTGAGTATCCATCCTGTACTTACAGCTGTATCTGTAGATGCCTTCTGGGTGTATTTATCTGCTGTCTTTAACAAAGGTTAATTCCTGAGAATAAAAGAAAAAAAGTAGTTGGTTCATATAAACTGGATAATACAATGTTACAAAAATATACATCAAGACCAAATTTCAGCAAAATATTTCATAACAGCAATGTTCTTCAGTTACAAAGTAGAATTCTGAAAAATATACTTTATGTACTATTTTAATTTGTTCACATTCTTATCTGAATATCATTGTGGTGGTGTTCAAAAGAATGATGTAAACAAACAATGAAATTTGTATATACTTCTGAGATGAGTTAGTATTTACACTATTGTTTAAAGAATGATGTAAACAATGAAATTTGTATATACTTCTGAGATGAGTTAGTATTTACACTATTGTTTAAAGAATGATGTAAACAATGAAATTTGTATATACTTCTGAGATGAGTTAGTATTTACACTATTGTTTAAAGAATGATGTAAACAATGAAATTTGTATATACTTCTGAGATGAGTTAGTATTTACACTATTGTTTAAAGAATGATGTAAACAATGAAATTTGTATATACTTCTGAGCTGAGTTAGTATTTACACTATTGTTTAAAGAATGATGTAAACAATTAAATTTGTATATACTTCTGAGATGAGTTAGTATTTACACTATTGTTTAAAGAATGATGTAAACAATTAAATTTGTATATACTTCTGAGATGAGTTAGTATTTACACTATTGTTTAAAGAATGATGTAAACAATGAAATTTGTATATACTTCTGAGATGAGTTAGTATTTACACTATTTACATAGTTCGGACTATTGTCCTCATCTTTATTGCCATTATTATGACATTTTGGCCGATGTACACTGTAAAAATCTTATAGAACAACCAGCCAGTAATCAACTAGAATAGAAGTTGAATCTAACTGACTAAAAATCCACCAGGGAAAATTGGTAGGTGGTTTAAATAATAACCTGTCAGATTCCATTCTGTCACAGGCAAGTCTATTCTGTAAGCATTGATTGGCTGATAATTTCAGTGTGTATATTGAGCTCCATAAATACTGAGCACAATATCCACATTCTTGAATATTCACCTTCCTGCAGGGAGACAAAAGAAGACAGCTATGTTGAAAGGTAAGTTATTTGACTTCTACATACACTCCAGCCTTCTTCAAGTGCTAGAAATTTTGAATGAAACCCTTTATTACTATCACTGGGGTATATCATTGGCTAGTGGATATAGACGTTAGTTAGTTCCAGAGTTGTGAGTTCAATACTGTAGAGCAATTACATTAAGATAAGCACTCAGTTGTAGAACAATCTGAGACCAGAATAATCCACCTTGAGAAAGAGCTATTTATGGTACCCTGGAGCATCTCATTGTGCTCAAGTGGGATAGTCCATTACTTGGGCTGTGATTGGCTGCTGGTAAATGAGTCGAAGCATTTCTGTATAAATACTAACTTGATTCCAGTCATAGTTTGTAGGGTTTGTATTGAGTTACAACCTGCTTTATTTTTGTCTGCCAGCTGGACACTAGCTGAGACCCTTACGTCGGTAAGTGTTATTATCCTATTGTTATTCTAAAAATACTAGGCTACAGCAGTGGTGAAGAAACAACTTAGAGAGTTAAGTTATAGGGAGGTAACTACATGGCTACCGGATGTGGTATCACACATGGAATGAGAATGAAAAACCCCAGTGATCGCAATAAAGAGTTATGTTTGAAATTCTTAGCACTTGAAGAAGGCTGGAGCGTAAAACAGCTGAAATGTTAAAATAATGGCAATAAAGATGAGGACAATAGTCCAAACAATGTAAATAGTTTAAAAAATGAAATATTTACAAAATTAATATTACTTTGGCAAAGTTTAACATATGTACTTGTAAAGAAAAAAATGGACTGCATTTCTCTATACGCTGCTTGTATTGTATTCCCTCTCATCAATTTTTATTATTTTAAGACAAAGTTGTTAGGATTTTGATAAAATCCAAGCATATGAATCTTGATTTATTCATTCTCTTCTTTTATGAAAATTGACAAGAAAAGTATTAAATACTATTCTTGTAAATAAACAATCTAATGGTGTTTAACAATTCTGTTGTTAGTCTCTAAGAAAAAAAAAAGGATGAATCAGTGAGTTTATGTTGCAAGAGCAAATGGTTGTTGATTGGATTTGTTTAGCGGCATATCAACTTCTATTGGTTATTTAGTGACAATATCTAAATATTTTTAACACAATTTTATGGTTTCAAATAAATATATTTTGAACACAATTGTATGCTTTCAACTAAAGATAAAATATGTTGTTACTATAAATATGTATTGTTGGTAGTTTATTTTATATGAAAATTATATTGCCATTATTTCTAACATGAAAATATATTTTTATACTTTTACAGTCTTTTTTTTTTGCTTGGGTGTTCCCTATTTGCTCACAGGAGCAACCGTGCAGGGTCAGGTTTAACCTGGGACCAAGAGCAGTTAAGAGGTGATTCCATGCTCCTCAAAACCTCCAATCTCACAAGAAACCTTGCTGCTGGATGTAGTTTATCATCATACCCAGGACTGGGTTTAAAAATAGTAACCAGAGCATATAAAATGCTTAGGAGAAGGGCATCAATGGGATCCTGCCCCAACTCAATTACCCAGTGAATTTGTGGTGACAAGAATTATGTGTTTACCAAAATTCTGTAAAGTCCAGTAAAAATTAGGAAATGTTATTTTAGCATTCTAGCTACATTGACATTGAATTATTAGCAAAATTCCTGGTCCTGAGTACTCTAAAGATCTTATGGAACAACCAGCCAGTAATCAACTAGAATAGGAGTTTATTCTAACTGACCAAAAAAAAAAAAAAAACAGGGCAAATTGGCAGGTGGTTTAAATAATAACCTGGGAGATTCATTCTGTTACAGGCAAGTCTATTCTGTAAGCATTGATTGGCTGATAATTTCAGTGTGTATATTGAGCTCCATAAATATGCAGCACAATATCCACACTCTTGAATATTGACCATATCAGGGAGACAAAAGAAGACAGCCATGTTGAAAGGTAAGTTATTTGACTTCTACAAGTACTTTAGAACTATATACATATATGCAATGCTAATAAAAAGTTCTTTATTTAGGGATAATATCTGTAAATATCATCTGCAGGGTAGATGTATATATAAACCAAAGCACACATTTGTGTAGTTAGTTGCAGAGCCACCAGAAACTTACACAGGGTTGCTTAGAAGACCATGCACATCAATTTCAGAGTTGGCCCAAATTTTGCGTAATTTCTCATTGTATGAGAGTTTTGTCAATATCTTTTTCTTTTCTTCTCAGATTATAAGAAATAACCAATGTATAAATACATTTGTTTAACATAACAATTATCTCTTTCTCGATATATATAGGAAAATTCAACCAAGAATGTTTTTCCTTTTTGGACAGCCTATGGCAATTGTTGGTGATTGGTACACCTGTGTTTGTTTTGTTTCTCTTAATCTGTTCACCTTCCAAATAAGTTTCCAGAAAACCAAAAACTTGGTTCATACAATTGTACAACAGAGTGCTTCAATAGGCATGTTTTTACTTGGGTGTAGTAAGTGTGAAATAATAACTCCACCCTTCAAATTTGGAGGATTGAGGAAAAAAATAAAAAAATTGTGAGCCTCTGAGATTTTTGTCTTTCACAGAAATTAGCCAGTGAGGCAAGAAAGAAAGAAATTAACATGGCCATGTAAGATTTTTGTCTTTCAGAGAAATTAACCAGTGAGCCGAGAAAAGGGTCTGAAATCATGTGAAAGGTTTCATTTCAGTTCCTCACGACCAACATTGATGTTCTCGACAGTGTAAAATTACTCAGTACTTCAAAGAATTTTCTTTCAACAATCCACAAAATCTAAGTATTTCAAACTATCTCTAATTTTTGAACATATCCAAACCATATATCCTTTCAGTGATCAACAAACACTTACCTTTATCTTAAACATATTTTAATATTATTTTGTACCAAATCATTTCATCTGTTGTATGAACATTTCCTTATTATGAAAATGTTTAAACTATAGACTTTAAGAATCATGATTTATTTTCCTGAAATGAGTTACTGACACTACTTCAAGTGTTTAAATTTGTAAATAAATTCCTTATCTTGTTTGGCCAAAATTACCTGTGTCATTACTTGTCATTATATCATCCTACATTAATCTTCTTAGTGTGGGTAAATTAACTGTTGAATTTAACCACTAACAAAAATATGTCACTACAGGAGACACGCCGAATCAACACTAGATAAATTTATCTGGGGATCAATAATAGGGGGTAACCTGCATGGATGAAAGACCCACCCTTTTGCCTGCAACATGTACTTTTCATTTGGTATTTGGTGCTAACAACAAGAAGAGGAGAAAACTGTTACCTCAGCTAGCATGAGTGAATGCATATTGGGTGTCTTAACAAAGAGGAGGGTATATTTAGCACTGTGGCCAAGTGGAGGGTATATTTAGCACTGTGGCCAAGTGGAGGGTATATTTAGCACTGTGGCCAAGTGGAGGAATATAGAAAGTGATCTGATGATGATGATGAAAAACTTGTCATCTTGATTATAAAAATTTCATTTTCATTATTTTAAAAATGTTACCCTTGTTTAACTGTATAATTGTCTAGGTTGTTCTTTTTTTTTTAATGCACACTCTTTTGAGAAAAGTGTATCTTTTATATAAGTCTGATGATTTGTGTGAAATATGTCAAATATATATCTTTTTTTGCCTCAGCTGTGAAAACCCACCAAAATTTGTGAAGGATCCACTTCCAGTTTATGGAAATTATCTTTTTGTATATATTGACCAGTGAGAGATGTGGTCTCAAACTATAATAACATCCCAAATACTGGGACAGAAGTGAGTCTAAATTTTTTAATAAATCAAGCTCAGGTCAGTAGGTACAAGGAGAGAAAACATTTTGACAGCAAGGGAAGAAGACAGGTCAATATCAAAGAAGGCAGTAATATCGAGAGAACATCAAAAAGGTTCTGTTACCAGCCAGCCACAGAAAGATGAGAGAAATTTGAAATTTCAGTGAAAATTCTACTGAGGTTGGACAGCCTAAAACGAAAGAATTTCTGAGAAATTTTCTCAAGAATGACGTGTATAAAAAGGGGCCATTAAAAAATATATATATATAATATTGAGATTTTTTTAATGGCTCCTTTTTAGACAGTATGTTTGTGGGGCAATTTGCAAGTATATCTTTTCGTGTTTTTTTTTTTTCTCAAAGATGGTTGCGCCTTTGTTTTTTACTGCCTTGCTATTTTCTCTTTTCACCATTTTTAAAAAATATTCATTGTTTTTTTCCCGATTTGTAATTTCCCCTTATTTTTTGCTAGTGATCTTTTATCATAAATTATCTTAGGTGCCCAAATGAAGTTTTGGTGCAAATTTTGTTTGTACATTTTTTCGTAATTGTAAAAACTGTAAGTGTACTGCAGTGTTTTCCTTTTAAAAATTTACGCAGTGGTTGTCTTGTGTTTTATAATTTTGCGCTTGTTCATCTTGATATTTCTAATAATAAGATTTTTTTTTGTCTGGCACAGGAGCTTGATTTTGATAGAACTTAAATTTTTATAACTGTAACCGTTACAGTTATAAACGTTACAGTGTAACGTTTTAAAAGAATCTTTGAATAATAATAAAGAAAAGAATGAATAAAAACGTAGAAAAGAAATTGGAAATTTGAATAAAAAATACGCTTTTTTTTGTTTTATTTCATTTTTTTTATACTTACTTTTCAGGCATGAAATCGTTGAAAGAAAACTGAAGATATTAGGTGGCGATAACAGACAGACCACTGACAGTGGGTCTCACGTTTAAATTTTGTATGTAATCCAGATTTACTACATTTCTTAAGATTTCTCATCATAATTTATGTATTGTTCGTTCAATTCATTAATATTGAAATTGAAAAGAATGGTACAAAAAATAAATAAATGAATGAATGAAATAAAATGAATAACATTAAAAAAAAAAACGGAAATAGAAACTCGATGTAAACTTAAACGTTCGGAAAAAAATGTTAAAACCGGTGACAAACAATCATGATTTCCTTGTGCAAAAAAGGACATTTGATTTCTTAAAAAAAAAAAAAAAAATGATTACTTTTTTCTTTTTTTTTTTTTGCTACATGAAAAGAAAAGTAACTAAAAATAAAATACATTTTCATAAAAAGAATATAAAAGTAACTTGCGTTCATAACCTGTCAGCATTCAGAATTGCTAACCAGAAAATCTGCCAACACTGGACCGTTTGCGATGGATAAATTGTCGTTTAAATTACGCAAAATGCAAATAATACTGACATTTCATTTTAATATATTTACCAACCAAACACAAAAATATCTTGAAATCGAAATACTAAAAAGAGTAAATTTATTCAATAAAATCGCCATTGGCTTCAAACACAGCCTCCAGACGATTTCGGAATCTCCTGCAACTCTTCTGAGTGGTCTCCTTGTTCAAGTTGGTGAATGTCGCTAATAATTTATTTAGCAGTAAGTTTAAAAAAAAAAAAAAATTTTTTTTCAGGTTAAATTGCACATTTTTTTTTTTAACTATGGGAAGTTATAAGGACTTATCATTAAAGGCTAACGTGTTTCAAGGGTTGTTCACTTCGGTTTCATAAATTTATGTAATTTCTGGTCACCATACTTAGCTAGACAATGAAATGATTGATTACAAGCTGTCATCACCTACTTTAAGGATCAGAAAGATTAGAGTTCCATGATTAAGAATACTTTTATTCTAAATTTTATGCTATAAACAAGGAATGTCAGATAAATTTAACTTTAAATTTTCTAATTTTCCAAAACTAACGAGCCACTGGTGTATATTTTATTTTTGCAAGGGTTTTAAAACCATGTATTAACTTTTATTTACAAATGTGTCGATCGCTCGAAAATAGCCAAAAATATCGAAAGAAATTTTAAAACCTCAAAATTTTAGATTCCAGTCAATATAATTTCTGTTTCAAATACACCAGAGTATTTTGCTTACAGGAAATAGTAATTTTAATGATTTGATTTAACTCAAGCTAAAAAATTCCAGCTTTAAGAAAACTTTTTTTTATTTTTAAAAATTCAATTCAAAACTTTGGTATCGAAAATGAATGGCGCTACCTCCATAAAAGCCTATCAAAAAAGAAAATGATATTCTTAATATTTTCGTTATATTATGTCAATGATAATTTATTTTTAAGCCTAAATAAAAACAATTTCTAACAGTCAATTTGACTCGTATGTTTTGCAATTTCATGCGTGCTTTGAGATGACAATAATAAAAAATGTTGAGCTTTAGTGGTCGGGGTGACAGTAAAAAACATTTACAGTCATTGACCTGTGAACTTGATGAGACATTGACCTGTGAACTTGATGAGACCTCTTGTAGTGGACGTAGTTTACTTCGTAGTTGATGTGATTATTAAATTGCTATACACTCATTATTACTAACATGTTTCATAACTAATCTACCACATTTAAAAATTAATTCAATGGCAATCAACAAAGAAGTACAACAAATTCTATTAAGCTAAAAAAAAAAAAGATTTCATTTTTGTCTATACTTCTGAGATGAGGTTGTATTTACACTACATTATTCGGACT
Organism: Ascarosepion bandense; assembly: GCA_037127315.1. NCBI lineage: Eukaryota > Metazoa > Mollusca > Cephalopoda > Sepiida > Sepiidae > Ascarosepion > Ascarosepion bandense. Next base: position 4,316,355 of record JBBBDQ010000328.1, on the reverse strand, counting down.
AGCGTCCTCATCTTTGCTGCCACGTTTATGACGTTTCGGCTGTTGTACGCCCCGGAACAAATAACTTAAAGAGTCAAGTTAAAGGGAGATAACTCATGGCTACCATAAGTGGCATTGCACATGGAATGAAAATGATATACACTAAGTGATTATAATAAAGGGTTTGGTTCGATATTTCTAGCACCTGAAGAAGACCGGAGCACACAACAGCCGAAACAGCGTAAACATAGCAGCAAAGATGAGGACATTTAGTCTGAATAATGTAAATAATGTGAACAAAAAACGATTTAACATTTATATTAAAAAATACAATAATTATAGTGGAAATAACAAATTGGCATGAGATGAGAATAAGATATCAAATTTATGAATGAGAAGAGTTCTCTGCCCTTGTTTTTGGCAGCCTCAGTTCTTGGTGTTGAAAATTGTTCAGAGGATGCAAAGGAATTTCTAATATGTAATAACATGCTCTTTTAATTAAAATGTTGGTGAGTTAGTGTAGTCAGAGTTGAATATTGTTAAGACAGTACTTGGTACGAATTCAACGTTGTGAGAGTGACAGCGATTTTAGATGACAATTGGAGTGGATAGATCTATCTATCGCCCGGTTCACACTCCACCCACTTCTATTGAACAGGTTAAGAGGCTCATCCCTTGTTCCCTGTTTAGGATGTGGTTTCCGGCTTTCTCTTTTCCAATCTTTTCACTATTACGTAGCCCTCTGCACATCAGTGGCGTTACCGCCTTGCTCGGGGTGATACGATTAAAAAAAGAAAAAAAAATGACAATCGGTCCAAAAGTAATTTTCTCACTTGAGTTATTGAAGGGGAGAGGTCACTGCTCAATCTGTAGTGACGAGTCGTTTTTTGGAGGGTAGATTTTTGTTTTGTGACGCATGGCCAATGAAGTGGACGGTTTGTGTTTCTGTCTGTATGATGAATGGCTTGGACAGTCTGCTTTCTCGTCTTGAACCGTCTCTGACCGCACGTGGGATTCGCTTAAAAACCCAAGGTTAGTCATGTGACCGGCTCATTGAAATTTGGTGCGATTTTCAAGCTATATTCGTTGCGTAGAGATTTAGAAATATATTGATCACTCAGCGCTGGGTTTTTTTGCGGGGGGGGGGGGGGTTCGACTTGGCGTTTAGATTGCACAAACCTTTTATTACGTGCAACTGAAAAATTATGGTCAATGGTGCGACGTTAAAATTGCCATGCAGCAGGGTCCTACAAATACCCCCACTAGACTAGAAGTTTTAAATAAAATATACAATTTGCAATATGTCTAGTAAATTTGGTAGGGCTCTGTACAGGCTTTCTAAGCAACGGATATCTGATAAGAAATTGGAAATGCAATGCGTGATATGTACGTTGTGGTACAGTGGATATCGGCTCGGAACGAGAAACCGGGGAGCCGAGTTCGAATTCCAGTTGAATCCATTGTATTCACTTACGCGCAAATACCCTTGGGAAAGGTATTAATCCGTCTCTTCCTTCCAGTTATGGGTTAAATAGCAGGACAGATTGGGTTCTATAGCCTTGGTCGGCAACCAGTCTACCGCAGAAAGCAATGGCAACTTACTGCGGGATAATCTTCTGCCCAGTCAGTCATGTCTCTTTCGAGACATGATCGCCCAAGCGTGTATCACGTATGGCACTTAACTGACTGAATGCGTGATAAATTTGGTACGTCACCAAATGTTTGACATGCTACATGTTTGAATGAGGTAATTAAAAGGATCTGAAGATTGCAGAATGGCCATTTGTGTGTAGATCGTCAGTTTTAACTTCTTCTCTTTGGTTAAAACGATATGTTCATACGCGTTTGTACGAATATGTCGTGTAAAGCATGAAACAAAGAGTAAATTAGCTTTCGTTAATATGTGGTGGATAGGAAATTAAGAATTAAAATCAACCTTCTTCACTTTTACAAAAATTCACAATGACGTGTGAAGTCCTAGTTTTTCCAAAATAGAAAAAGGATTGACCATGTGCTTAAAGAAAATGTCGAAACCAGATTTCGCAAGTAGATGTTAAATTGATTTTCTGACCAATGGAAGCGATTTACAAGACTAAAGAGACTTAGCGATCCAGTGCAAAAATCTAGATGACTATAAAGGCTTTGATCAAATCAGCGCCAGTCACAGACGGAAGCAGGAGAGACAACAACCTAAATTGTGACAAGGCAGAAATTTCAAGTCGACCTGAACATAAAAGGTCGCGTCGCACATCGTCCTCTTTCTCTTTCTTTCTCGTGTACTGATTCATTCTACTTTTCATCTTCATCCAAAGACACTCCTACCGAACAAAGGCTAATACATACATACGTACGTACGCATAAACTCTTTCCAACAACTTACTACTACGAACATTTGTACGAACTCTTGATACCTTTAACTTTCTCATTGAACATTAACTGCTACAATTCATGTTATTCTTCTCTATCAATAAATTTCTATTTTAATATGAAAAATGTATATTTTTATTCTTCACTTTTCTACATTATTCCACACATTCCAACCTGCCGACAACCAACCTTCTGATGAAAACCTTCTGATAATTCTGATGATAATTCTGGATAAAACTTGTAAGCTGTAGGGAGTTTGGTTATGTACAGCACAAGGCCGAATTAATAAACATTAACCATCACCCTACGGCTACAAATATCAGATGTGCTAGCTGCGAGTCGCCATCGTGTTTGTTAGTTTCGATTAAAAGGACTGGACGTTGCTCGATGTGTAGTGATGTAGTTGATATATGAGTGATTAAATTTTTCGTCGAAAATGTACTTATCTGAAATATTGTCATCAGGGTGCTGTTAATTTTAGTGAGTCAAAATTATCGTAGCATACTCTGGAAAAATATTTGAAGATGCCAGCGGTTGAAAACTTTGATTTGCTAAGTTGTTAAGCTGATGCTGCTGAAATTGATGCCAAATGTCGACGAATGTTTCGTGAGAACTTCAGAAGATATCTGGATTTAATTTCCATTTGATTCCATTTGAGGTACAGCCGTCTCTAGTATTAAATTGAACTTACAAATGTCTTAGTGGTTCTTAAAAATGTTTCGAAAAAATCAATGAATCGACGTAATAATGTCACATCTTTTGAAAAGCCTGGGAAAAACGAGTTTTTCTTGTTATCGAATATTCTGTCAAGGATGATAATGCAAATAACAAAGATTGTGGATAACATAAAATGCTATTTACTTTGGCATTTTAGCACAGTGAATAGTTAAATTTTACTGAAAAGAAAGAAAGTGGTTTTCTGATATTGCCGAGGTTTTGATGTAAGACGGCAATGTAAGTTTTGAATTTGCCGAAGCGTATGTTGTCGGTGGCGACTCTACGGGGGGGGGGGGGGTCCCCCGAATTTTGGCTGGCTCTTCGGTTACCCCCCCACCCGCTACACACAATTTTATAAGCTTAAAAAGATTATGAAATTGATCAGTATCTGATTTTGATAGATTTTATCTTCAGCACTTTTCCCTCTGCGTTTTTTTTTATTTAGCTTTTTGAGGACGCGTACAGAAATCAGAGCAGACAAATCACACTGCTCTGCTAGTATTGATGTTAGTATTAACCCTTTGATTTTGTTTTGAAATTAACCTCTCTTGTGCTTCAACAGCTTGAAAGTGGAAAAGAGAGCAAGCGCCCGGTTCACACTCCACCCACGTCTATTGAACAGGTGAAGACGCTCATCCCTTGTTCCCTGTTTAGGATGTGGTTTCCAGCTTTCTCTTTTCCATTCTTTTTACCCTTACGTAGACCCCTGCGCATCAGTGGCGTTATCGCCTTGCTTAGGGTGATATGATTTAAAAAAAAAAAAAAAAAAAAAAAAAAGATTAGAATGTGCGAACCTACTCAGGCGCGAACATATGCATAAAAACACAAAATCACATGTACAATGCCAAACGATCATTGGCTAATAAATCACTAATACATTTTCTACAGGCAATTTACAAATCGCAGTAATGCCACAATTTTGGAATCGCTTTAATTTTAAGTAATCAAATTTGTGCGCTTTTGGGAGAATTGGCTCACAGAAGCTTCCTTGAGTCTCCCCAAAGCTCGCTCACTGATTAGTTGATGCCGACCAATCAGATCGCGTGCACGTGCAGAATAGTTTTCCTCGCGCAACTATCTGGAGCCTATAGTCGCCTATAAAAGCAAGCTTTTTTCTCATCTCGTCAGTGAGATCTCAACTGGTAAACGAATCAACGACAGTGGGAACTCCTGGTCTAACTTGGCGCCAATTATCTCACTCACACAGATATTTTTACACCTTCACTAAAAACTTCTTTCGACACAACAATATTTTTCAACAGTAATATCACAAGAACAATCATATCATGAAATACTCATGAACATTTATCCAGTGAACTTTAAACCAAATAATTATCTCTCACTGAACTCTTAAATTGCAGTCAAAAAGAGGTAACTCTTGACTAATTCAACCTTTCTTATTTAAATGCATGTTTTCTTTCACATCGTTGTTTGGTATTGTACATCTTGTTAATATATATATATATATATATATATATATATATATATGTGTGTGTGTGGAACAGTGTTATTTGTTTTGTTTTGTTTTTTGTTTTGTCTGAGTCCTGTCTTCTTATCAAAGTTAAATTAATGTGGTGAAGTCCGCCCCAAGAACTATTACTACTGTGAATGAAAAGTTATTCCGTTTAATTTAGTGAAGTAACATACTTATATTCAAACTATATTTTAAGTTACGTATGTGATAGTGCGTTGTGGTACAGTGGATATCGGCTCGGAACGAGAAACCCGGGAGCCGAGTTCGAATTCAAGTTGAATCCATTGTATTCACTTACGCGCAAATACACTTGGGAAAGGTATTAATCCGTCTCTTCCGGACCGGAATTTTGCGCTTTCACGACCAAAAAGCAAATGACCAAAACTCGACGGTGCGCATCCGGGTTCGCGCAGATGTTCCGGTTGAAAAATAAAAATTAATCAAATTTCCATTTCGCGAACCTACGCGAATTTATCAGTCAATGGGAAACCCAGAATCAAATACAAGTGTGAAATTCCAAACGAGCTGCTTTGATCCAAAATGCAGATATAAAAAGCGGATACAGACAGACCCCAGCAAGCAGGCAAACCTCAGGAGAGGAGTGTTATCAATATCCCCTTGACCTAAGTCAAGTGGTTACTACGCTTGCCTCTTTCCTTCTCCCCTGTCTCAAAACTACTTACTGACCAAAGGAACGACTACATCAAAGACATTTCTCACTTACACGCCCCCCCCCCACATTCCTAAGCCTTAAATCTCTTTCAGCTTATTTGCCATGAACATTTTAACCTCCGTTGGATCTATATTCAAGTTATTACTTTAACTGTAAAACATTGATTGAGATATATATATATATATATATATATATATATATATATATATATATATAGTTAGTTAGTTTTCAACCGGAACATCTGCGCGAACCCGGATGCGCACCGTCGAGTTTTGGTCATTTGCTCTTTGGTCATGAAAGCGCAAACATCTGGTCCCTCGCTTTTGCTCGGTCGGTATCACCACAAGAGTACCAGAACTTACATCTCTTGCTCGAGCGACTGCTTTCAACCGCCACACTGTAGACCAGTTCTACAATAATTTGGCAGCAGTTATGGACAGATTCAAGTTCTCTGCAAGTGATATTTAGAATCTCGATGAAACTGGCTGCACCACTGTGCAAAATCCTGGAAAAGTTGTCACAGAAAGGAGAAAAGCAAGTTGAATCTCTGACCAGTGCAGAACGTGGTGAATTAGTGACACTGGAATATTGTGTGAATGCTGTAGGGAACGTGATTCCACCATTGTTTGTATTTCCACAGGTGAAGTTTCGGGAACATTTTCTTGAATGGTGCGCCTGCTGGCTCTATTGGAAGATCATCTTGCACTGGCTGGCTAAATGAAGACCTGTTTGTAGGTTTTATGCTACATTTCATTCAACACACTCGTTGCACGAAAGAAAGACCAGTGCTGCTAATTCTGGATAATGTGGAAGCACATATCACGATCAAGACAATTGACCTTGCACGTGAGAATGGCATTGTTCTGCTCACACTTCCTCCTCACACATCCCATTGATTACAACCTCTTGATAGAGCCGTCTACGGTCCATTTAAGAAGGCCTACAATGCGGCAATGGACGGGTGGATTCGCTCTCATTCTGGGAGAACAGTTACCTCTGGCATCTACCCCTACAATAAGGATATATTCATGGATGCTGATTTTGTTTCAGCTGCACTTACTGATCGTCAAAATCCTGAATCAAATGCAGATCTGGATCCAATTCCTGGTCCAAGCTCAGGTGCTGTGGGTTAACCGCCGATCCCAAGACCTAGTTCTTGTGGCATGGGCCAACATTCTGTTTTCAGTTCTTGTGAATACGTCTCGCCATCAGCAATCTATCCTTTCCCAAGAGCTGAAACAAGAAAAACAAACGTGGGGAAAAAAGAATAGGTCAACCAAAATACTGACTGACACACCAGTCCGAGATGAAGCGACAGCAGAAAAAGCAAAGGTTACACCCACCAAAGACATAAAAAAGAACCTGTTTAGCCAAATATCCCAAAAGACAACAGCCGATGTCACCTCGGATGACGACTGTGATTCCATGGCCATGAACGATTCTGATGACGACGATGTATCGGATGACGAACTAATAGAAAGTGATTTCATGGTAGTCAGCGTTAATGGCATGAAAACCACAAGAGTCGATACATCGCCAGAGTCGATGTAATTGATGATGAACTCGAGGGAGTTTTCTTGAAGAGAATCCAATGCCGAAAACCCATGGACGGCAGACAGGCCTTCATTATCGACTCCAATGATGAAGCCTCATTCGATAGACAAGATATTATATAAAAAAAAAAATACCCGCGCCAAACAACTTGTTGGGGAGTGAACGCAAATCCAACCAATGGGTTTTCCCCTGTGATCTGAAAAATTCAACCTTTCATAGACTGGAATGTGACTTTGTTTTGTTTTTTTTTTGTTTTTTGTTTTTTGTTGTTGTTGTTTTTGTGTGTTTTGTTTTGGTTTTTGTGTGTTTTGTTTTGTTTTTTGTGTGTTTTGTTTTTTGTTTTTTACAAGTATGTGTTGTGGTGCAGTGGATATCGGCTCGGAACGAGAAATCGGGAAGTTCGAATTCCAGTTGAATTCATTGCATTCACTTACGCGCATAAACCCTTGGGAAAGGTATTAATCAGTCTCTTCCTTCCAGTTATGGGTTAAATAACAGGACAGATTGGGTTCTATAACCTCGGCTGGCAACCAGTCTACCACAGAAAGCAATGGCAACCTACTGCGGGATATTCTACCCAGTCAGTCATGTCTCTTTCGAGACATGATCGCCCAAGCGTGTTTCACGTATGGCACTTAACTGACTGACAGCTGGATACCACAATTGGACAGTAAAGTTGCAGGTCTATGCTTTTTCCTGAAATTTAAATTTTGTCCTTTTCTGTTATTTTGTAGAAATACCTTTTTTTTCTCCTCTCAACCTCAAAGGGGGGGGGGTTCAACTTACCCCCATGGGGGGGGGGGGGGGTTCATCTTACTCAATATGTGGGGTAAATTGAACTTTTCTAACACCATTTTTCAAGTGCTTTAAAAATGTGGAAGACATATTATGGAAACATCCAAATTGTGGATGGTCAGAGATGAATGGCAAGTGCTCAATTTAACACCAGCATAAACTGGATGACATACCACGGGAGACACCAGGTCAAAAAATCTAAAAAGTGGTTCATTTTACCCCATCCTTCCCTATTCAGAAATCGATGAAATTAATTTTTAACCATTTCCTTTTCAGAAAATCTTTGTAAATTATTTTTTCTATATCAGTTATCCTCTCCACTCCCCACCCATTTAATTTTATATTTCCAGAATTCCTTTTTGTGTCGCTTAATTTTTATATCAGTTCCAAGAACAAATGATCGGAGAATTTAAATCGTTAATTATTCTAGTCAAACAGGAGCCTGCTCTGAATTATAAAACAAAAACAATAAAACTAAAAAAATATATATTCTATCACAAAAGATTTGAATAGATTTTATGACGTGTATAGAATTGTGCGGTATCCCTCACACACAGAAACTTACATTTCCTTGGATAACAAATTACTTGCTTAGTAAAAGACAATTTTGAAATCGCAGTCTAGCGACAATTTACCAATCCCTTGATTTTTATCTAGTATAATTACGTGCACTTTTGGTAGAAGGTGGTTCCAAATAGCTTCCTTAATTTTACAAAAGCTCGAGCTTTGATTGGTTGGTTCTATCCAATAGAAACGTCGGCACCTGAGACAAAATTTTTCCCGCGTAGCAATGGCGTACCGGGTGATTGTACGAGTTGCCTGTACCGTGACCCTCGCTATTTTTATTCCGAGAGTCTTGCCTGTACCTTGTGTGCCCATGTAAGTGGGTGAGAGTAAAAGACTATTGTTATTGTCCTTCGTTCACCGTGCATATACACGCTATTTTCGCTCTCAAAAATGCAAAAAAGTAAGAAGCATTTTGTTTGATTTTGACATTTACCAAAATTTGGTAATTCTTAAATTTACTAATTTTTATTGAAACATCTCTTGGACAAATGTTAGATTCTTAGGTTTTTAATTTTGTTGTTTTTAATTTTTGCCAATGATAAAATTTAATATTAACTCAGAAAAATTGACTGAGATTGCAATATATTATAATATTGTTGAATGTTGACATACTTTGTGCACCCAGATTATTTTTTTAGTAAGGAACAAATTCTTTTTCTGCACCGTTTTCATTATGTTTTTCTTCACAATTTCTATGCGATCTATTTTCAAATAATTAGACGTTTCTAATTGCAATTTCTTTAAAATCTGAAGTTTCTTGATTGCCTAATATTTTTTATATTGATAAAGAAATAACCACTCCAACAAGACCAACTTTTAATCCTGTCTGTTTTTTATGAAAAAGCTTTTTAGATTCACAATGAAAAGGTAAGTTTGACGCGGAAGTCACGAACTTCCTAAAAAAGACACAACAAAAGCAATTAAAATAAATACTTTTTTTTTTTATTTTTTTTTTAAGACATTTTCTAACATTTCAATTTTATTTGAAAGATAATATCATAATAATAGCCTCCACTAGGTATGTCACTGAAAGAGAGCATAAAATAAAAACAGCCCCAAACTTATTAAAAAGTAAAACTGAACTTTTCTCATCAAAATGTTTATATTATTACTAAGAGGAAAAATAAAAGTAATTATCTTTTTAAATTTTTAAATCCCTTCTAACATGCTCGAAAATTTGGCAGAAAATCTTGTTTTGATTTGAGTTAGCGGGTAACCAAAACGTTTACGACTGTTTACAATGGAAAACGGAATGATGACATCATCCACTTTTTGTTCCCGACGACAAACACATTAATTTGGAAATTCTCGCAAAAATTAAATAATTGTCGGATTTGAATTAAACTTTCAGTACTCATTCACAAATAAAAGAAATTATTTTTTTAAAATATCTTGTTAAAAACTTATTTTGTACCTCTGTTAATCCCCTCCACGTAAACTCATGAAATTTTAATACATTTTTAAAGTTTTGCGGGTTATAATTTTATTAAAACGCAGGACTCATTGGGGAGTATAAATCATTCATTTTTCTTTTTTTTTTTTTTTTTTTTTTTTTTTTTTAAATTTTGCCTCTGTATTCGAAAATCTGCTTCGAAGAGTCAGTCAGTTAAGTGCCATACGTGATACACGCTTGGGCGATCATGTCTCGAAAGAGACATGACTGACTGGGCAGAAGATTATCCCGCAGTAGGTTGCCATTGCTTTCTGCGGTAGACTGGTTGCCGACCAAGGCTATAGAACCCAATCTGTCCTGCTATTTAACCCATAACTGGAAGGAATAGACGGATTAATACCTTTCCCAAGGGTATTTGCGCGTAAGTGAATACAATGGATTCAGCTGGAATTCGAACTCGGCTCCCCGGTTTCTCGTTACGAGCCGATATCCACTGTATCACAACCCTCCGAAGAGTAAAATAATAAAAAAAAGCAATGAAACTCTATTAAATTTGATAAGCTTTTAATTGTTGAATAAATAAAAATTAAGGACATAGTCTGAAGAAAAAAATGTTTTGAATACTAATAACATTTTTTAAAAATTGTTTTAATTTCTTTTTATTCTGATAATTTATTATAAAGTTTCAAAAATATTTGTAAAATCTTCAAAGAACTGTTGCGGTTAGATTTTTTTTTGTTAACATTTGATGATTATGTATTACCTACTGAAAAGTTTTAAAATCGTTCTACTTCCCTATTTTTAAAATAATTTAATTGTTTTGTATGGTAACGTCTATGTGCAAATTAAAAGGTCAGTTTCCTCCCTTACTCGAAAAAAAAAAAATTGTACAATTTTGTTACTTATAAACGCCAAACACTTTATCTCTGATCAAGAATCTAACAAATTCTTGATTTACGGCGTTGACAAGTCAGGAAGTTCAAATCTGTGATTAAGAAATAGTTTTATTCTAAATTTCACACTATAAATAATACTCGTAAAATCAGATTAATTTAACATAAAATTTGTTAATTTTCCCAAAATAATGTATCACAAATGTATGTATATTTTATTTTTATTTTTGTAAGATTTTTAAAACCGAGAATTAACTTTGTTTATGTGTTGATTGCTCAAAAATGGCTGCGAAATTCAAAAACTGAAAAAATTTCAAACTTTTATTCCAGTCAATATAATTTCTGTTTGAAATAAACCAGAGAATATTTTGCTTACTGGAAATAGTAAATTTAATCATTTAGCTTTTAATTAAAACTAAAATAAAAATTTAAATAAAAGTTTTTCATTTTAAAAAATACAGTTTAAAAGTTAGATATCGAAAATGCGGTGGCCTACCTGCACTAAATTGCTGAAAAAACAAACAAAAAAAAAAACAGCATAGTATGAAGAAAAAAGCCCCCCCCCCCCCACTTAATAAAAACGAAATTTCTTATCAAAATGTTTAAGAGTTAAGTGTAGGTATCTGCACTAATTTCGATATCTAAATATTAAATTGAATTTTTTAAAATAAAAATTTTTATTGAAGCTTTTTTTTTTTAATTGAAAGCTATTGTTAAATTTACTATTTCTAGTAAGCAAAATACTGTATTTCAAACAGAAATTATACTGATTGGAATCTAAACTTTTTCAATTTTTAATCTTTCAATTTTTCGGCGATTTGTAAGCGATCGACAAACAAGTTAATTGTCAGTTTTAAAAATCTTGCAAAAATAAAATATACATCAGTGACACATTATTTTTGGAAAATTAGCAAATTTTATCTTACATAAACATTACTTATTTATTGCTTGAAATTTAAAATAAAACTATTTCTTAAACACAAATTTGAACATTTTTGACCTGTTCGCCGTATATCCTTCATCTTCACAGGTTGTCTTAAGTGTGTCGCGGACATAAATAGCCGCTCCCAAAAAGAAGCGACCATAACAATAGCAGCAGCTATTAGCCGTTCCCTGACCTTTTACAAACAATGATGGATTTTAAGACCCGTCGTAAATAAAATCTAACTATATGTGCGACACAAAACAATCTAGCGAATACGTCCGAGCCTAAAACTGTCGTAATACGCATCGAATTAGGCTGCGCTCCCCAAAACACCAAACGACATGGAGAGCAATTAGCGTTTTTCTACTCCCACCGATCTGGTAGTAATTGACCGAACTCTTTCGCTGATCAACAGCCTCGTTTCGCCCAAAATTTTCGGAGTCGACTAGTCATTGATGTGATACTTGTTTGTTTTTTATAGGAAAACAGAGCCGAACTGCGGAGTGAGTATAATTAGTTTTAATCAAGACGAGCTAGGCCGGTACTGGTTACATCCGGGCCTAAGCGAGAAGTGAATATTTTGTGTTATTACATCCTCCCTGTTTAGTTTGTGTGTGTTTTCTTTCTTTTTTTTTTTTAATCATATCACCCCAAGCAAGGCTGTAACGCCACTGATGCGCAGGGGGCTACGTAAGAGTGAAAAGATTGGAAAAGAGAAAGCCGGAAACCACATCCTAAACAGAGAACAAGGGATGAATAGGTCAATAGACGTGGGTGGAGTGTGAAACCGGATGTCCTTGCTTTATAGTGTGTGATCAGTCTTTGTACCGCGAGTGTGTTTTTATAGTTCTGCCGGATTTCGTTTTATAGTGGGCCACACTTGCTTTTTGCCTGGTAGAGATGTGATAATGTTGGATTTTTTGAGTTCATCTCCTATCTTTGTTTCTTTTGGCTCGTTTATGTTATGTATGGTATCAGGATCGGGGATATCGAAATGGACCCTCTTTGCCACTAGGAAAGGTGTGGCATGCAGATGGGTGCGGTTGCGGTGGAGTCTTGTGCCATTTGGCGTTTCCACTATGTAGCTTCTAGGTCCATCGTCATCTCCGATGATGGTTCCAGGATGCCATGTGTCGTTTGGTTTGTTAAGTACCCGTACGCACTGACCTGGGTATAGTGGCGGTAACTGTCTGGTTCCGTTGTGACGATCATGATGGGTTTTCATGTTTGATGATCTCGCGTGTAGGTGGTCTTCCTTGCCTGGTTCTGACCGGCTGGGTAGGGTGGTTGGTATCGGTCTGTCAAGGACTATTTCAGCTGGCGATGGGAGTTTACTGTCTAATGGTGTTGCCCGGACCTGTAGCAGAGCAAGCTGGATATCAGTTCTCTCCCTTTTGCATTTTTTTTATTTTTTATAATCGACTTGATGTGTCTCACATGCCTCTCCACAAAGCCGTTGCTTCTGGCGTAATGAGGTGAGCTTGTCACATGCCTGATGCCCCAGGAATTAATGAAACTTTGGAAAGCCTGTCCAGAGTACTGTAGGCCGTTGTCGGTCATAATTTCGTCGACGATGGGGTACCCAGAGTATCTGTCGACAGTAAGCAGGAACTTCTGTCCATCAATCTCGAATAGGTCGAATGCGATGAGCTGAGATGGAATGTCGTGTGGGAGCAGTGGTTCGTGCATGTGCGCATCCTGGAGTTCTTCGCAAAGCGTGCACAACTTTCGATATTCTTGTTGATACTGACCCAGTATACGCTTTCTCTGGCAAGCCGGCGTTTTTTTTCTATGCCTTGGTGGAGCTGGTGGAGGATGTCCTCCCTTATGGTATCTGGGATGAGTACTTGTCGACCCTTGAACAGGATTCCAGATTCGACGGCGTGTTCATCACGGAAGGACCAATATTGACGGATCTCCGCGGGTAGCTCACGGATATTGTCTGGCCATCCCTGATGTATGACTTCCTTGATTAGATTCATTGTTGGGTCTTTTACCGTCTCATTACGTAGCATCTTCTGTTTTTCCAATGAGAAGTTGATGGTTGAGATGGTTTGGTCCGCATCGACCTCAGTATTTCTGCTATCCACTCTCTCATCTAGCTCGATTGGTTTATCGTTTTCGGGGTTAGGTAGTCGACTTAGGGTGTCGGCAAGGATCATTTCGCTATCCGGTCTGTAAATAATTCGGTATAGGTAGTCATGGATCTTTAATAGCATGCGCTGCAGCCGGTGTGGTGCTGAATGCAATGGTTTGACACATATTAAAACCAGTGGTTTATGGTCCGTGATGATGGAGAAGGCCTTCCCGTAGAGGTAGGTGTGGTATCGGTTAATGTTTTGGATCCAAATGCAATTGGTTTGCCATCTTGGATCAGTGCCACTCCAAGGCCCTTCTGTGAGGCATCTACTTCCAGTGATATGGGTTTGGCCTGGTCAGAGTACGAGAGGCATGTGTCGTGGAAGATCATTTCCTTGAGCTGGTCGTAGCACTTTTGGTGGTCGGAGTCCCAGATCCATGGTGTTTGGGATTTAAGACGACCGCGCAGTGGGTGAGCCTTTTCAGCAAAGTTAGGAATATATGGAGAAAGGTAATTTAGCATACGTAGAAAGCGTTGTAGTTCCCCCTTGTTTTGTGGATTTGGCATTTTCTTTATGTTGCACACCTTCTCCGGATCTGGTTTGATTCCATTAGGGGTGTATATGTTTCCAAATAAAGATATACTGGATTGCTTTATGAAGCACTTTTTGCTGTTAAAAACTAGCCCCGTTTCGGCTGCTCGGGCCATGAGATTGCGCAAGTTTTTGTCGTGATCCTCACCATTCTAACCAAATACTGCTACATCGTCAGCAAGGCTGGCTACACCATCTAGGCCGTCTAGGATTTGGTCCATTTTTGCTTGGAAGATATCTTGTGAGACATTGAGACCAAACGGTAGACGTTTCCAGCATACTCGTCCGAATCGTGTCCTACAGGTTGTCAACAGCTGCGATTCCTCATCCAGGTGGATCGACCAGTTTCCCGCCTTGGCGTCAAGCTTACTGAACACTTTGGCTTTTTCAAAGGCTGGGTTTAGTTCCTCCACTGTTGGTATGTTATGTGGGCATCTTTTGAGGCTGGCGTTGAGTTTCTGTGGGTCTATGCATATTCAGAGGGATCTATCTTCGTGCTGTATGCCAAGCTGGAGCACCAGTCTGTGTGTTCCTCAACTTTCCTGAGTACATCTTCGATAAGCCTGTTAATATCGTCCTTTATTTTTTCCTTCAGATGGATACTGCATTTGCGTGGAGGGTCGATGAACGGTTCTGCACCTTCCTTTAGTAGGAGTTTGGCAATCCCACTAAAATTTCCAATTCTATCGAACTGATTGGGTTATTCTGACATCAGTTGGCTGATAGAAGAGATAGGCACAGTTGAACATTTTTTAAGGGTGTGAACATGTATTGTTAGTAGCTTCAGCCTTTTGCATATTGGGAGCCCTACGACTGCAGGTCCTGGTACTTCTTCCGCGTAGAATGTTGTAGTTGTCCATTCTGAGTCCCTATATTGGCATTGAAAGCTGATGGTTCAAAGACATCGAATTCAGTCGCCTCCGTATGAGGTGAGTTTTATGTGTGGACAGGGTCGCAGGATGGAAAGGGCTTTTTGTGATGTTTCATATATCTGTTGGAGTGTTCTCAGTGGGAGTATGTTGCCTGATGCTCCGGAATCGATTTTAATGTGAAGGGTGTGGTGTGTTCTGCATTTCAGGTGGGGTGGCCTGATATTCAGGGTCGTGTAGGCTTCATCTCTAGGCTTCTTGGTTGTACTGTCCATGCATTTGGCGCTGTCAGTGACGGAGTGGAAGTGCTGTAGGTATCTATCTTCGTCACTTTCGGTATCGATGTGGTCGATATTTTCCCTGTACTTCTTGCGTTCGGTTCTCCTTGGGGTTTGGTGCCGGGGGTTGCGAGACTTGCTTCTGTGTTTGCTTTTTTTTTTCTGTGTTCCCTTGTTTTGGTCTTTTTGCAGCATCTCCCCCAGTGTCCCTTGCTTCCGCATGCAGAGCACTCATTGTTGTATGCTGGGCATTGTCTGGGCTTGTGGCTTGTATCGCAGTTTTCACACTTCCTGCCTCGGTTAATGCTATATAGCCTTTCTGTTTTCGGCATTCCGAGCTGGTTAAGCTGGTCGTTTCCGGCGGTAAGGGCTTCATATTTCCGACACTCGGTTAGCACATTGGCAATGCTATAACCCTTCGGTTTGCGATAGAGCTCGTTACGGAAGGCATCATAGGGTGTTGAGAATATGATGAGCTCTATTAGTCTCTCACTCAGCTCCTCATCTGTAAAGTCGCACTTTTGTGCTAGTGTGAGTTTCTGGCTCGTGTGATGAAGTCGTTTAATGACTCAATTTGTTTCTGGCGGTATTGCATAAAGGTGAAGTCTGTGGATCCTGAAATTGACGTTCACTCTTAGCTGACTTTCAAAGAAATTCCATAGGTGCTCGGGTGATTTCTTTCGTTCGTCAGTGGGGCCACTGGCATTATGCGCCTTAGGCCTTGGTCACCTACACCACGGCAGATTTTTCTGGCTTGTTTTGTTTCGTCCGTAATTTCTTCGTCTTTTATGTCTAGGTTCATCTTTTGTTTAAATTGGAGTAGATGGATCTATCGCCCGGTTCACACTCCACCCACGTCTATTGAACAGGTTAAGAGGCTTATCCCTTGTTTCCGGTTTTCTCTTTTCCAATCTTCTCACTGTTTTTTTTTTTTTCAATTGGAGTAGATAGCTCTATCTATCGCCCGGTTCATACTCCACCCAAGTCTATTGAACAGGTTAAGAGGCTCATCCCTTGTTCTCTGTTTAGGATGTAGTTTCCGGCTTTCTCTTTTCCAATCTTTTCGCTATTATGTAGACCCCTGCACATCAGTGGCGTTACCGCCTTGTTCAGGGTGATACGATTAAAAAAAAACAAACAAAAAAAACAGTGCCATGGCTTCGCTTAAGTCTGGCTCTGACCAGTAAATCGTTGGTAGATGTGCCATAATTAACTTTTTTTTTCTTTTTTTATTATTATTATTGACGGTGTTTGTTATTTCTTATCTTCTGACAAGAGTTAAACTTTTAAGGGGTATAGCTTACGATACGATGTAGTGGTCAAACTTATTGATGTAATGAGTGCTACTTACAGTTTGCAGTATGGCGTCGTCGCGTGTATTATTATTCCACCACATGCCGTGTGTGTGAAAAGTTTTTTTTTTTTTCTGTTCGTCTGTTATTTTGGGTTGCTGTTCCGTAGTGCCGTTCGTATATATTTTTATGGCTTATCCCACCGCAGCCACCATGATGTGATACTTGTTTGTTTTTATAGGAAAACAGAACGAGTATAATAGTAGTTTTATTCAAGACGAGCTATGTCGCATAACACCTCGCGTTTCTGGCATTGATCCTGCTTTCCGGCAGTCGATCAATCGAAGCCGCTGCAGGGGGGGGGTCTATTCATGACACACCAAGCTCCTGGCATCCTGCCTCCTGGCAGTTGATCAATCGATGCCGCAACACTCGCTTCTGGCATTGATCTTGACTTCCGGCAGTCTATCAATCGAAGCCACAACACCCAGCTTCTGGCACTGATCCTGCTTCGGCAGTTGAATCAGCCACCCGGAGTCGCTTTCTGCGACGACCCTACTTCTACTCGGCCCTGTTAGGGATTCCGCTTCTGTAACCCCTCGGTACGGTCTCGCATCCGCGACTAGCTTAGCTTGACTCGACTCTGTTTAAGCAATTCTGCAACGACCGTACTCGACTCTGCCCTGTTTAGGGAATCCGCCACCGTAACGTAACCTCTCGGTACGGTCTCGCATCCGCGACGACCTTAATTCAACTCGGCCCTGTTTAGAGACACCGCCTCTCGTCAAGTACCTTCCACTGGCACGAGCTCGCTTCCATGCTTGCCACTCCATTGGCCAACCTAGGCCCGAAGACGGACACGTCCCAAACCAGCCAGGCGATTCTTCCAACCGACCAGCTACCGCTACGAGCGCTTCATTTCGACTCGGCACTGGACGAGGCCCAATGCCATAGAGGCTGCTACCCTCCGGAACAGAAGCCTACCCGAACAACAACTTGTACCAACTACATAAATAAAAACCAAGGTTGTTATTGTTTGTACCTCTGCTTTTGTCTCTTCATTTTCTTGGCTGTTCACACTTACCAAAAATATAACTTTCCTCCAACACCCCGCAACAAGTGTATGGCGATTACAAGTGACAAAATTGTACAAATTTTTCCAGGTAAGGGGAGAAACTCTGTGCTTTTAATTTGCACATAGAAATTCCCATACAAAAAAACTTCAAATACACAAAAGAAATTAAAAATTATTTTAAAAATAGGAAGGCCAAATGATTTGTATTAAGCTTTTTAATTTTCGATTACTATAATCTTGGCTGAATTAGTTTTTAAACTAACCAAAACAAATCTTTGAAGTAATTCAAAAATAGTTTTGAAAACTTTGTAAATTATTAATTGAAAAAGAAATTAAAATTCTTTAAAATTTCATTAGTAATCAAAATTTTTTTTCTTCAGACTATGATGTCCTTAATTTTTATTATTTATTCAAGCAGTTAAAAAGCTTCTCAAATTAAATAATGTCATAGTTATTGCATGTTTCATTTTACTATTGGGAGTAGAGATTTTTGGAAATATAGGCAAAATTTTTCAAAAATATGAGTCCTGTGTTTAACTAATCGCAGCAAAATTTAATTTCTTAATTTCATAAATTTATGTGGAGTGGGGGTAACAGATGTAACAAAAAAATATATATATTTTTACTAAGATGTTTTTAAAAATAATAATTTCATTCATTTGTGAATAAGACCTGAATGTTAAAATCTGAGTTATCTAATATTACGTTTTCCACTGTAAACTCTCGTAATCATTTGGTTACCAAAACAAAAATTTTATCAAAATTTCAAACGTGTTTGAAGTGACTGAAAAATTTTTTAAAATAATTAAAAACTGCTTTAATCTTTCTTCTTAATAATAAACATTTTGATGCAAAAAGTACGTTTTTATTCATATACTGGGTTTTTTTTTTTTAGCAATTTAGTGGAAGCAACAAGAAGTGGAAAGATCCAAAGTATTTTTTAAAATTATTTTTAAAAAACTTGTTTTGATTTCATCGTTAACCAAATCGTTACGAGCATTTACAATGGAAAACCTAATGACATAACAGTAACACATTTTTTTTTCCGGTGACAAGCACATTATTTTGGAAATCTTGCAAAAAATCAAATAATTGTCGGATTTTAATATAAAACTTGCAGGCTTGCAGGACTTATTCACGAATGAAATTTTACTTGTTAAAAATAATTGTTTTAAATCTGTTACCCACCTCAAGTAAATTCATGAAATATTAAGGTAAATTTAATTGCAAAAATTGGTTTTATTAATTAAACACATGTCTCATTGGGGAATGTAAATTGTCTATTTTTTTTTTTTTTTTTTGTAAATTTGCCCTTATTTCCAAAAATGTGCTCTCAATATAAAAATAAAAACTCACTATAACTATGACCTCATTTAATTTGATAAGCTTTTAATTCCTTGAATAAATAATATAAAAAAGGACTGGAGAAAAAAAATTTTTTGATTAAAAATTAAATTTTAAATGAACTGTTTCCATTTTTTTTTTTTTTTATTATGGCAATCACAAGTGACATAATTGTACAAATTTTTTATCCTGTAAAGAGAAGAAACTATGAAACACATGACCTTTTAATGTACACATAGAAATTACCATAAAAATAAAAAAAATTCAAAAACAAAAAAATTAAAAATTACTTTTAAAATACAATGACTAAATGATTTGTATTAAACCTTTCAATTTTGGTTGGTAATTATAATTTTCACTTAATAATTTACCAGCCTAATGTCTACAAGTCTTGGAAATATTTTAAAAATATACTTAAACTTTTTAAGTTATTACAATTAAAAAAATGTAAACAATTAAAATTTCATTAAATTGTATTAATTGAAGAAAAATATTTCTTTAGCCTATAGTCCTTAATTTATATTATTTATTAAAGCTTGTCAAATTAAATAATGTCATAGTTTTATTGCATTTTTTATTTTACTATTTAAAGCAGATTTTCAGTAACAGTGGCTAAATGGTTTAAAAAGTAATGCATGATTTACATTTACCAATGAGTTCTGTGTTAAATAAAAATATTTTTACGAAGACCTTTTTTAAAAATTGATTTAAAAAATAATTTTGTTTATTTCTGAATAAATCCTGAAAGTTTCATTTAGACCCGACAGATATTTGATTTTTCAAAATATTTTTCAATTATTTTATTAAACCTGTTAATTCTTTCTAACACATTCGAAATTTTGTTTTAAAATCTTGTTTATTTTTTGTCAGTGAGTGACCAGATTTTTACAAAAGTTGGCGACAGCAGACATAATATTGCACAACTGACTCTTTTGCCGATGAAAAACATTAATTTGGAAATTTTTTCAAAAATCAAATAATGGTGGGATTTTGATGAAACTTTCAGGATTACTGAAATTATTTTTGAGATCATTATTTTTTATAAAATCTTAGTAAATTTTTTTTTTTTTCTTGACATGTTACCTCCCCTCCAATTTCATTATAAATTGACGACCATCATGGAACTTTGTTTTATTAATTAAATACAGGACACCTTGCAGAATGTAAGCTACCTGGTTTTCTTATGATTGCTCCTTTTAAAAAAAATCTGCTCTGAATAGTGAAAACAAAAATGCAATACTTATTTATAAATGGAACTTTGTGTGTGTATCCGTTACCTATAGACTCCGAAACAGCTGAACCGATTTTCTTGAACATTTACACAGTTGTACTATAAGCGTCTGTGAGTGTTCTTAGCTAGGTTTTGTGTAGAGGTACCCCTAATAAATATCAATAATCGAAAAAATCGGGTTATAGAAGGAGTGGTCTGATTTTAATCAAATTTGATACACTCATAGACAGATATAAGAAACGATATTTAAAAGTTTCAAGATTGCAGTTCTTACAATAGTGCAGAAAATTGATTATATATATAAAAGGCAAGATGCTTGTGTGTGTCTGTTTATCTGCCTGTATGTCTGTATTTTTTTCAGCCCTTTTATTTTAGTTTTTGCTTCGGGTTTGGCTCTAAGTAGGTATAATTGTAGTTCTTAGTCTCAGCCATGATACCATTTACTCAGAGGTCTTATTTAACCTTCAAAATTCAGTTTATGATGAAAAAACTTATTTGATATCAATACCAGGAAATCAAAATTTGACTTACATCCATTCATTTTTCTTTCAGTCTACAGTTTTGCTTTAACTGGAAACAACTATTGCTTTTTAGTCTTTCGTGCCAATATCCAAAGAGTCTGAGCTCCAGGACCATGGATTAGTTTTAAAACTTTCATTACACCCAAACAACGCCAGGCTATACTGCTAGTAATATATATTAAAGATATTGTCTGACGAGAAAAAACTTTCAGTGAATAAGGAATTTTTACAAGAATTGTTTTTGTTTTATTTTTTAATTATAATAATTTATAAAGTTTTAAAAATCTTTTAAAATTTCTTTCAGTCATCATTCCAATTAAGTTATTAAGTGAAGACTATATTTAGTAATAAAAAATTGAAAAAGTTGATGCAAATCTTCATGCATCAAGATTTTTAAAATAATTAAAACATTTTGTGTGCAAATATCTGGTTAATTTTTTATTATGGTAAGTCATACATGCCATATCATTAAAAGGTCACTGAGGTGATCTTATTGAAATGATTATTTGTTATTCTTAGGTTTTATTTGAATTCATTCTTCCCCACAGTAATTATAACGTATTTATCAATCCATATAGTCAAGTGTTTTAGTTTCCAAATCATTATCCACCTCCTTGATTGTCAGCTGTAGCGAAGCCCAGATTTTTTCAAATTATTCAAATTATTACTTTAAAAAGAAATTTAAAAATTTAAAAAAAATTTTAAATTCTATCTTTTGTCTAAATTTCAAGATGATTGAAATTTAATTGATATCCTTTAAAAAAGATTCATTGTGTGTAGAATTCTGTGAAGTTTGTCTTCTAGTGCTTTCCTTTTCTTTCTTGAGAACTGAAAATGAGTTGAAATTTCAGCAACACTTTTTCCCTAACATAAAACAAAACTCCTAACACAATATTATAGGATATTCCACAAAAAAACACAATACTTTGTTTAAAATGAATTTTGAATAATGAAAAATAATACAGCACTTGTTTTTAGACCACGGTCCAAGTCTGGTATGATTTATTATACATTAACAATAATCTGATGTTTGAGGCAGAAACCATAAATGGAAACAAGATTTTTGAAACAACTCCAACCCCTGCACCTGACTTCATTTGATGGTCAAATTAAATCCAATTTGCATTGTACAATTGATATTGGTCAGAATAAATAATGTCAGATTTAGATACTAATTCATCAGTATTTCTACCTTCCTTTTTTGCGTGTTTAAAAATGTTAGTTGATCAGAAATGCCCTTAAATTAACAAATTACATATGTGTTGTATCCTTTAAAAAGGTTACAGACAAGGTGGTACTCGAGTGAAAGAACAGCAACATGTGCATAATTGAAAGAGAGTTTTCTTATCTAGAGAATACACTGTTGCAAAACAGGGAATCTGGTGGCAGACTAATAATTGCAAAAGCAAGTCATAGGTATCTCCTGTGCTCTCTATATATGGCTACTAATAGAGTCAGTTCACATAAGTGATTGGGAGTGTGGGACATTCCATTACAACAATTTGTGCAATGATCAATCTTTTGGTGTATTTTTTATAATTTTCAGAATATTTTTAAGAAAATTCATGAAAATGCATTTTTTAAAAACTGATTTCAAAACCTTATATATTGTGCTTTTCTACTTCAGAAATCAATTTATTTCTTATTTTTCAGTTTCCATCTTTGATTGTTCCTGAAACCATGATGAATGTCTGAGAAAAAATACGTTCTTACATTGTGAAATTCATGGATTAGTATTTACTTTTAAATTATGAGACATAACAGAATATGAATTGGGATAAAGCATTTCCTTTGAAATCTGTAATTTGAAAATACATTTACTATGAAATCTAATCAGAAAACAAACATGCAATCTCAAACTATAGAGAAACATGTCTGCTGTGAAATCTGTGGATATAAGTGTTCTTATAATTCAGATCTCCAGAGACATATGCTAATACACACTGGAGAGAAACCTTTTCGATGTGAAATCTGTGGATACAAGTTTTCTCAAAATTCAAATCTCAAGAGGCACATGTTAATACACACTGGAGAGAAACGTTTCTGCTGTGAAATCTGTGGATGTAAGTTTTATCAAAATTCACATCTCAAGGATCACATGTTAACACACAATGGAGAGAAACGTTTCCGCTGCGAAATCTGTGGGTGGAAGTTTTCTCGTAATTCAGATCTCCAGAGACACTTGTTAACACACACTGGAGAGAAACCTTTTCAATGTGAAATCTGTGGATATAAGTTTTCTCAAAATTCAATTCTTAAGACACACACGTCAACACACACTGGAGAGAAACGTTTCTGCTGTGAAATCTGTGGACGTAAGTGTTCTTATAATTCAGATCTCAAGACTCACATGTTAACACACACTGGAGTGAAAAATTTTCGCTGTGAAATATGTGGACATAAGTGTTCACAAAATTCAAATCTCAAGACTCACATGTTAACACACACTGGAGAGAAACGTTTCTGCTGTGAAATCTGTGGATATAAGTGTTCTTATAATTCAGATCTCAAAAGGCACATGTTAACACACACTGGAGAGAAACGTTTCCACTGTGAAATATGTGGATATAAGTGTTCTCGAAATTCAAGTCTCAAGACTCACATGTTAGCACACACTGGAGAGAAACGTTTCTGCTGTGAAATCTGTGGATATAAGTTTTCTTATAATTCAGATCTCAAAAGGCATATGTTAACACACACTGGAGAGAAACGTTTCTGCTGTGAAATATGTGGACATAAGTGTTCTCGTAATTCAAGTCTCAAGGCTCACATGTTAACACATGGGAAAGAAACATATTTCATGTGAAATCTGGATATAAGTGTTCTCAAAATTCACATCTCAAAAGACACATGATAAGGCACACTGCAGAAAAAAACATTTATGCAGTGAAATGTTTTCACAAAATTTGCATCTCAAGAATCACATTTTTGCACACTGAAAAAAACATTTCCTCTATGAACTTATGGGATGTAATTTTTCCCAAAATTCATATCTTGTACAACACATGGAAAGAATCCCTTTTCACTCTAAAATCTGTGGATTACATTTTCTCAAAGTATACAACTCAAAAGACACATGTATACATGCATGTGAGAGAAACATTTCAACTGTGAAATCTGTGAATTTAAGTTTTTCAAACAGACACATTTCAAACTTCACGTATGTGCACTCTGGAGAGAAATATTTCTCAATATTCATCACTAGAACAACATGTTAACACTTACTGGAGAGAAACATTTATTCTCTGAAATCTGTGGATGTAATTTTCTCAAAATCCATCTCTCCACAACACATGTTAACACACAGTGGAAAGAAATCTTTTCACTGTGAAATCTGTGGATAAAAATTTTCTCAAAATATACAACTCAAAAGACACATGTATACACACATGTGAGAGAAACATTTCCAATGTGAAAACTGTGAATGTATGTTTTTCAAAATGTAACATCTTAAACTTCACATTTGAGACAAATTGGAGAGAATCATTTCTGCTGTGAAATCTTTAGTTGTAAGTTTTCATACAACATATTTTAACACACACTGGAGAGAAACGTTTTCATTGTGAAATCTGCAGTAATTGTTTTCTCGAAATTCAGATCTTAATAGATATGCTAACACACTCAAGAGAAATCATTGCACTATGAAATCTGTAAGTGTAAGTTTTCCTGAAATTCATTTCTCAAGAGATACATGCTAACACAACTGGAAAGGAATCATTCCACTGTGAAATGTGTAGATATACACTGCCGGCCATAATTATTAGGCCACCCCAGTTGTTTTTTGAATGGGCATGCCTCTTCATCCTACAGCACAAATGCTGGTGTCCCACAGGGCTCTATTCTGGGCCCAACGCTCTTCCTTATTTTCATCAACGACCTCCCAGATGAGATCAAGTGCCAAGTAAGCATCTATGCAGATGACACCACTATTTACTCCCGCATCAGTAAGAAACCCGTCATGGTGGACAAACATAATCTTGCTGCTGACCTTGAACGGGATCTACACTTTGTGGTGAATTGAGGCAAGAAGTGGCTTGTCAATTTCAATGCGTCTAAAACCAAGCTGTTGTCTGTCAATCATCACAGGCAACCTCTCCTGCCTCCCATAAGCATGGACCAAGCAATTCTCCCTGAGAGCAATACACTGCACCTTCTCGGCCTTACCCTCTCTTCTGATCTCAAATGGAACCACTACATCGAGTCCATAGCTAAATCCACTGCTAAGAAGGTTGGGTCACCGTGTCGGGCCAGGATTTATTTTCTGCCTGAATCCATCCTGCATATATGCTAATCAACCATTCATCCGTGCATGGAATACTGCTGCCATATATGGTCAGGCGGCCCTGCCGTTCATCTCAGTGTTCTTGACAGGCTTCAAAGGAGAATCAGTAATGTGATAGGTACTGACTTGGCGGCTCGACTACAGCCACTTCCCCACCGACGAAATGTGGCCTCCCTTTGTCTGTTCTATAAATACTTTCATGTCTTCTGCTCAAACAAACTGAAGTCACTGGTGCCTCCTCAACAGGTGTTTACTCGCGCACCCAGATTGGCAACTGGGTCCCACCCATTCACAGTCAGGTTAGCCAAATGCAGACGACAATTCTACTCCTGCAGCTTCTTCTCTTGCACTTCCCGCCTGTGGAACTCGCTCTCATATTCTTGCTTTCCTGACTGCTACAACCTCCAGGAATTTAAATGCAATGTCAATACTCATCTATTAACCACTTGACTCTAGTTCTTTCCCTATATCCTTTCCTTTCTTTCCACCTTTGAAACTGTCATCACACCTGCATTCTCATCTTTCTTCTGTCTTCCTCTTCACTTTCTTCTAATTAATTTTTTTACACTTATGTAGCCCCCTGCACATCAGTGGTATTACCACCTTGCTTGGGGTGATACGATTAAAAAAAAAAAATACTGTACAATAACATGTGCATCAAATGAACTGTTCTGGTGTCCAGTTTTTGTGCTCTCTTCCTCATGCTAGTCTTTTCTTATTGTCTGGCCGAAGAACAGGCTTCCTGGCTGCCTTGTAAAATTTTACAAAGTAATAATAACAAAAGAACCATTCTATTTTAATTTAGAATTATCCACTTGGCAATACATATTAAAATAGTATGAAATATGTCATTTAAAAAAAACAAAACAAAAATGAGGTGGCCTAATGATTATGGCCAGTAGTGTATGTTTTCACTAAATTCATCTCTCAAACATTTCATTAATATACAATTAAGATAAATTTTCCACTGTGAAATCTGTGGGTATAAGTTTTCCCAAAATTAATTTCTCAAAAGACACATGTCATACTGGAGGATGTGCATTGTGGTGTAGTGGATATCAACTCAAAACGAGAAATCAGGGAGCCAAGTTCGAATTTTAATTGAATTCCTTGCATTCACTTACGCACAAATACCCCTAGGAAAGGTATTAATTTGTCTCTTTCCTCCAGTTATGGGTTAAATAATAGGACAGATTGGGTTCTATAGCCTTGGCTGGCAACCAGTCTACCACAGAAAGCAATGGCAACCTACTGTGGGATAATCTTCTGCCCAGTCAGTCATGTCTCTTTCAAGACATGATCGCCCAAAGCGTGTATGACGTATGGCACTTAACTGACTGACTGATTAAACTCTTCTCAAAATATACATCTCAAATGACACATATATATATATATATATATATATATATATATATATACACACAAGGGAGATATGCCTGTTTAATCAAAATGTCCAAAATACACAAATCATAAACAACACAAGGTAATGGACAGTTGCAAATATCTTTTCATTGTGAAATATTGAGTTATTTTGTCATTAAATTTCCATCTCAAATGACACATTTATTACAGCTGAAAAGGGCTAAAATTATTTCAAAACTATGTGAAAAGAAATCCTTGTGTAGACAAAAATAAGAAATTCAAGTTACACAAGCAGATAATATAGATAACCAGATTACATCATGCTGCACACACATTTAACTGGCTTGAATTTGTCTCGCTACTTATAACAATATTTTGGAACGGATCGGAGGTAATTAATTTTATTAATTAATTATTAACTATAACTGGAAAATCTTCTAATTGCTATTATGGATCATAAGAGAACGTACTAAGAGAAATTATCTTTATTCTCCAAATAGGAGCAAAGGAAAAGAAAACAAAAACAAAAGATATCAGATGGTATTTCTCAGTTGTTATTTTAAACCAGAGAAAGAAAAAAGAAAAGGCTTAAATTTGTTGCAATGCCATGAAACAATAGATGTCGATTTCAGCCCACCCAAGAAAGCTAACAATTGTCATTCTAAACCTAAAAGAAAGAGATAAATTCAATTGTTATTTTTTCTCAGGCATTTGTAAAAGTCGAAAAAGAAATTTCACTTTTATTAATAATTATTGTATCCAATTTTCCTGCTAGTGTGAATTGTGAAAAGAATCAAGATAACACTGGTCCCAAAGTAATTTAGAGAAAGAAACATGTTCACTGACACCAGCATAAGACCAGATAATGAAAACATTCCTGTCACTTGAAAATGTAGGTGATCAGAAATGGATATTAAAAAACACAGGTGTGGAGAAATTCTTATCTGGGTAACAATGTTAATGGACCCTTGTCAACTTGTTTTGGGCGAAGTCAGTTCAAAAGACGACCAGAGGCAATAATGAGTAGCAGCTAACCTCAGCATTCTATTGGTTGCCGAGATGAGAGGTTAGATACCTAGCGACTGTCAGCTCCCACACCATGGCAGAAAATCAGTCTGGAGACAAGGCCAGTTGGAGTCCAGTCTGAAGTACCAGCCCCAGTGGTGGTTAGAGGCAGTTCAGTTTCAGTTCCAATTACCGGCCCAAAGATGTAACAACGAAGATAGGCGCCAACCGCAGAGTCTCTCGGCCAACCAGAGTTAAAGACAGAAGAGAATTTGCAGACAGTTTTTGAGTTGAAGTTCGAGTCGGAGCACAGTCCAGTTGGAGTGAATTTGCAGAGATTGACAGAGTAGTTGCAGCTTGGGTGGTTTGTGAGTTCACGTTCCCAATCCAGAGACGTAATGACAAAGAGATAATTGCCACACAGTTGGGCGCCAACCTTAGAAAATCACCGCCTGCTAAAGACAGTTCCCAGTTGAAGAAGTAAAGAGACAGAGAGATGATTGTCATGTTGTTGAGTGCCGACCGTAAAGAAGCCTGTCACCAATCAACCAACCATAGTTAAGAGACAGACAAGAAGAAAACTTGCAGACAAAGTTTGAAATTACTAAATGAAGAGAGTAACCCAGCATTCCAAAAAACAAGCAACAAGTTGACTAGACTTATAACGAACTTAGAACTCTGTTCGGAGCAGCAAGATGCGGTCAGCCAGATTTGTCATTATTGCTTAGGAGAATGATTTGATTTACTTAAGAAACTTTCGTTCCACTACCATTTTGATAGAAGCAGGGATTGGGAACTGTTCAAGAGACTATTGTGTATATTCTGTATATAAAGATGTTATTTTGGTCCACTTATTTTTCTTGGTGCTGTATTTCTTTCTTTTATTACTCAATTGTGTGCATGTGTCCCGGTTTGATTTAGTTCAGCAGAGAGACAGCTAGTGGAGAACAAACATGACTACCTTATGATTAATCAACACAATGTGGGACAAGGGAGATCACCGTCACAGAGTCAATCTCCGACCATCTATCCGAATCGAAACCAACAGCAACTGGCCAAGCTGGGTAGCGCCACATACTTAGCAGACTCCTGTATTTATATGAAAAATATTTCAAATAAAAGGAACATTATTATTGTTTGTGTTGTTGATTTCTTCACTGCTACAAATTTTAATTCAGCAATAGTCATAAAACAACTGAACACCAGCACAATCAAATATTATTATATTCCATCTAAAGAAAAAGACGATTTATTTACAACGACTCTCACAAAGTAAAAATAAAGAAATGTTTTAATTCTCTAAAGGGAGCACAACACTGTACTTTTTGCTTGTTGCTTGTTGCTTTCTTTTTTTTCACAATGCTATAACCACTTGACTGTATCCCTTTTGCATTTGAACACTGTTACTACTTTGTAAACATTTTGCTTTATTACTGTCTTGTAGTGGCTTTGTTTGGCTTTTCATTTCCATTATATACATATTTTTTTTTCCATTATATACATATATATTTTTTCCATTATATGCATATATATTTTTTCCATTATATACATATATATTTTATATTATATATATTTTATATACATATATTTTTTTTCCATTATATACATATATATTTTTTTCCATTATATACATATATATTTTTTGCCATTATATACATATATATTTTTTGCCATTATATACATATATATTTTTTGCCATTATATACATATATATTTTTTGCCATTATATACATATATATTTTTTCCATTATATACATATATATTTTTTCCATTATATACATATATATATATATATATACATATATTGTTTGTTTCATTATTTTTGTGTTGCTCCTTATTCTTACTCTTATTATTATTGTTTATAATTTTTGCATTTCTCCCAGATTTTATCCCTCAGAAAAAACATTGTTTACTTCCATCTCACTTTTCTTTTGTGAGATTTCTAGTGGTAAATTTGTTTGCAATTCTGCACTGTAAATAAAATCACTTGCAATGCGTTGTGCAGCATTTTCTTTAATATAAATCTAAAATGGCCTTTAAAATCCCTACTGTAAAACTTTTCATTATGTTATCTTGTGTCATAATGAGTCTTTGAAAGTGAAATAAACAGACATGTGCTTGTTGAAATTATGTAGTCTTCATGTCATGTTGTAAGCCACTAAGTCATGATGAGTCAGTGGGTGAGGAGTTGCTAAGGGAAGAACCTGACATAATTGAATTTTTTTTAATCGTTTCACCCCAAGCAAGGGGGTACCACCATTGATGCACAGGGGACTACATAAGAGTAAAAGTTTACATAGGAGGAAAGGGAAGAGAAAGACAAACCAGTTACAGGGGGTGTCAGAGAAAGGGCAAGAGAAGGATAGGAACACAGGTGTGAAGACAGTTGCGAAGGTAGAGAAAGGAAAAGAACAGGATATACAGAGCGATGTAGAAAGAACTGGAGTCAAGTGGATAAGAGTTGCATATTGACATTGCATTTAAATTCCTGGAGGTTTAAAATTTATCCCAAGGCTCTCAAGAAGAGTACTTGATAGGGCATTTCTTTCATCATGTTACCTTGTGTTATAATGAGACATTGAAATTGGATAACACACGTGCATGTTGCAATTATAGTCTTCATGTCATGTTGCCAGCAACTAAGTCAGTATTAGTAGATAAGCAAGGAGTTGGTAAAGGCAAAAGCTGACAAAAGGGAATTTATCCCAAGGATCTCAAGAAGAGTACTCGATGGATCATTTCTTTCATCATGTTACTTTGTGTTATAAGGTATCTTTGAAAGTGAAATTAATGTTGGAGGTCTAGTCAAAACCATTAATACAACAGGATTTGCATTCCTATTTTTCCACTTGGCATTTCTTTTTCACCATGTTATCTTGAATGTGTCATAGGGATCACCTACCTACCCATTTGGAAGCATACACAAAGAGCTGAATCAAACAGGGTTCATGTTCCTATTTCTTGACATGATATTTTTTCATCATGTTACCTCGAATTTGTTCTCTTGATCACCTACCTAACCATTATGAAGAGTAGGTGAAGCCCTGAATGAAACAGGGTTCATGTTCCAATTTCTTGTCGTGCCATTTTTTTCATCATGTTTCCTTGAATTTGTTCCAGGGATCACCTACCTATCTATTTGGAAGATTAGATAAAGTTCTTAATCAAACAGAGTTCATGTTCTTATTTATTGACTTGCATTTTTTCACTATGTTAACTCGTATATATCCCAGGGATTACCTACCTACCCAAATGAAAATGTTGGCCAAGCCTCAAATCAAGCAGGGTTCATGTTCCTATTTCTCGACCTGGCATTTTTTTTTATTTTCACCATTTTACCTTGAATTTGTCCCAAGGTTTACTTACCTACCCATTTACAAGTATAGGTAAAGCCTTAGATCTAAGATGGTTCACATTCCCATTTCTCAGTGTGGCATTTTTTTATACAATGTTGACCTGAATTTGTCCCAAGGATTATCTACCTACTCATTTGGAAGTATGGGCAAATTACTGACTCAAACAAGGTTCACATTCTTATTTCTCATTATGTTACCTTGAATTTGTCCTAAGGATTACCTGCCTAGCCATTTAGAACCACGAGCAAAGCCCTGAATCAGAGTTCTCATTAATTTTTCTCGACATGGCAGTTTTTTCATCATGTTAACTTGAATGTTACCCAGGGAACACCTACCTAACCATTTGGATGTTTAAGGCCTGAATGAAACACTGTTTACCTTCCTATTTCTTGACATAGCATTTTTGTCAAGATGTTACCTTGAATTTGTTCAAAGGATCACCTACCTATACATTTAATCAAACTGGGTCCAATTTCTCAACATTTTTTCTCCATGTTTCTTGAATGTGTCCCAAGATCACCTACCTATCCATTTGGAAGAGTAGGTGAAACCCTGAATCAAACAGTGTTCTCGTTTCTATTTCTTGATGTGGCATTTCTTTCATCATGTTACCTTCAATTTGTCCCAAGGTTGAACTACCTGCCCATTTAGAAGCATAGGCAAAGCCATGAATCAAACAGAGTTCACCTTCCTTTTTTGGATGTACAATTTTTTACCATGTTACCTTGAATTTGTCCCTACCTACCTATTTGGAATAGGGCTCATGCTCCCATTACTCGTCATGGCATTTTTCTCATGTTGTGTTGAATTTGTCACCAGGTTCAACTAGCCACCCTTTTAGAATTGAAGGAGAAACCCTGAATTATATCAGGTTCATCTTCCTATTTCTTGACATGCCACTTTCTTCACCTTGAATTTGTTCCAGGAATCGCCTTCCTACCCATTTGGAAGTGTAAGTGAATTCCTGAGTCAAACAGGTTTCATATTCTTATTTCTCAATGTGGTATTTTGTTTCTTCATGTTACTTTGAATTTGTCTCACGGTTTACCTACCTCCCCATTTGAAAGAGGAGGTGAAGCCCTGAATTAAACAGGGTTCACATTCCTATTTCTCAATGTGGCATTTCTTTTATCATGTTACCTTGAATTTCTCCCAAGAATCACCTACCTACTCATTTAGAAGAGTATGCAGCCATGAATTAAACAGGGTTCATGTTACTATTGCTCAATGAGGCATTTCTTTTATCATATTACCTTGAATTTGTCCCATAGATTAACTACCTACCCATCAGGGGCATAGCTGATGCTAAAAAAAACACTGGGCACAGAGAAAATTGCCCGGATTTATTAGTTGACAATGTGATGACATCATCAGTGTTATCTGTTTCCAGAAACTATGATTTTTGTGGATTTTTTTGACTATTTCAATGGAAATTAGGCACCAAACGTGAACGAAAGCAGGAAATCGGGTTTGGACTTTGAGTATAACCAGTCTTTTCTCCCAAAATTAATAAATAAACAAACAGATTTTTACTGCGTTCATTCGGATGTTTTCTTTCTTTCTTCGTGAATTGTTTAGTTTGATTTCTGACGAAGATTTTTTTTTTCCTTGCCCGGATTTTCAATATGATTGCACGGATCAGCCCGGACCCATGCCCGGTGTGCCTGATAGTCAGATACGGCCATGCTACCCATTATTCATCAATTTTTTTCTCTTTAAGTCAATATGGCCAAAAATATATCTCATGCATAAAATGAATTAAAATTTTTATAATTAAAAAATGTCTTAGTTTTATTACATTATTTATTTTAGGATTCTTGGCAGATATTTGGTATTGGTGGCTCCAGTTTTATAGAAAGATAATTAAATAAAATGATGATTTAAATTTTCCAATGAATTGTAATATAAACATTAAGCACTACAAAATTTCATAAAAATTAAATAAGTAGGAAGGTAAGAGATTTTCCAAATCAATCTTTTTTTTTATGGCAAAAATAGATGCTAAAATTTCCTCTACTATTCTTTGGATCCACTATGCCAATAATACAGGCAAAACCAAATTTTTAACAAAAATTTCAAATGTTCTAAAAAGGTGAAAAAAAAATATATCTAAACTTATTTATAAATGTAACTTTGTGTGTGTGTCTGTGTGTCTGTTACCTATAGACTCCGAAATGGCTGAACTGATTTTCTTGAAAATTTACACAGTTGTACTATAAGCGTCTGTGAGTGTTCTTAGCTAGGTTTTGTGTAGCGGTACCCCTGATAAATATCAAAAATCAATAATCGAAAAATCGGGCTATAGAAGGAGTGGTCTGATTTTAATCAAATTTGATACACTCATAGACAAAGACATAAGAAATGATATTCAGAAGTTTCAAGGTTGCAGTTCTTACAATAGTGCAGAAAATCGATTATATATATATATATATATATATATATATAAAAAGGCAAGATGTTTGTGTGTGTCTGTTTATCTGCCTGTATGTATGTTTGTTTTTTTAGCCCTTTTATTTTAGAGCCAAACCCGAAGCAAAAACTAAGTAGGTATAATTTTAGTTCTTAGTCTCAGCCATGATACCATTACTCAGAGGATTTATTTAACCTTCAAAATTCAGTTTACGATGAAAAAAACTTATTTGATATCGATACCAGGAAATCAAAATTTGACTTACATCCATTCATTTTTCTTTCAGTCTACAGTTTTGCTTTAACTGGAAACAACTATTGCTTTTTAGTATTTTGTGCCAACGTCCAAAGACTCTGAGCTCCAGGACCATGGATTAGTTATAAAACTTTCATTGCACTCAAGCAACACTGGGCTATACTGCTAGTAATTTGATAATTAGAAAATCATTTGGTTTTCCCTCTTAACACTAATATGAAAGTTTTGGTGATAAAAATGTGTTTATTAAGTATTATGCTTTTTTTTCATCGTGTTATGTACTCATTAAAAAGTTAAAATTTTATTTCATTTCATTAAAAATTGTAATAAATTTCATGAAAAATGGTTTATGTTTATGGCTTATATTTATTTATTTGCGACCAAAAAAATATTAAATGTATTTGAGTTTTTTATACATTCTTTCTAATCAACACTCCATGACAGATAACCTATACAGGAAATAACTTTTTAAAAATAAGGATTTTTCTATTAAAAAAAAAAGACCAATCTGAAGGATGTCAACACATGTAGATTTAGAAACTAGGCCTAGAATGGCTGGTTACTGGAAGTTCAACATGTCCTTACTGGACAGGCAGGACTTCCAGCACCAGCTAATTAATGTAGTGCAGCGGATGTTAATTGGGAGAGTCTTAAGAATAGGATTAGGTCTTTCACCACAGAATTCAGCCAACAGCTTAAACTAAATAAGGCTACAAAGGTGAAGACACTTAGGGCTAATTACTCCCGGGCAGAGGCTGGTGGGGATCCCCTAGAGATAGTAGTAGCTAAGGAGGCCCTGGAGCGTTCAACTAGCAGGTGTTCCATGGGTCAGGTAATTAGACATAGGTTAAGCAAGATTTCTTCCAAAGATGTGAACATAGGCACAGAACTGCGCAAGGAAGAGATTCGTCGAGGCGGCAACTGGTACATTCAAGAAGAACGAGACCTGGAGGGGCATACTCTTTGATCAACTGCTGACATGTGCAAGGCGTTTCAGCAGAATTTCGAGATCCTGTTTTCCAAGGAGCCTGATCTCCGTGGTGAGGAGTTTTGCAGCGATTTGGCTGACTTCCCCCGGCTTTGATGCGAGGGAGAGATTATGGAGGGCGAAGTCTACACAGCTTTGAAGAAGGTTGGCAGAGGCAAGTCACCAGGTTTGGATGATTTGCTTTATGAATTGTACTTGAGGCTGTCCTAATTTTGACTGCCAGTGTTCAACAATTGGTTCCAGCAGTAGTCCATCACCAACAATTTCACCAGGGGTATGATGTTGGGAGGGTGCTAGAGGGTTACAGGCCCATAACTCTGCTAAACACAGAGTTAAAGATTTTGGCCAAGATCCTGACGAATCATTTGCAATTAATTGCCGAGTCTCTGTTGGGACCTGAGCAGACTTATGCTGTGAAGGGCCGAACAATTCAGAGCAACCTGCATCAGATCCGCACAATCATAGAGGATGCAAAAGACGACGAAGAAGCCACGCTAATAAATTTGGATCAGTCCAAGGCATTTGATAGGGTTGACCATCGCTACCTGGTGGCTGTTATGCAGGCCACCAGATTCACACCCAACTTCTGCCGCTGGATTAACCTCCTGTATCAATCTCCCACAGCTGTGGTATATGTGAACAGGAAGCTGTCAGGTGCTTTTGCACTGTCTAGGTCAGTCCAACAGGGTTGTCCACTGTCGCCCTTACTTTATGCTTTGGCACTGGAGCCCCTCCTTCAACGGGTAAGGGACAGGGTGTTCAGTCTGGCCATACATGGAAGCACTGTCCCTAGTAGTGCTCGAGCTAGGGTTTTTGCATATGCCAATGACTTAACAACTTTCGTGTCCTCCCGGGGTGACATTGAGGTGATACAGAAGGTGCTTGAACAGTGCAAACAGGTCACAGGGGCCAAGATTAACCACAACAAGTCATCCGGATTGTGGTTGGGTGCCTGGAAGGGTATTACCCTCCAGGGCCCTTCAACTGGACGGACGGCCCTTTCCACATTCTTGGAGTGTGGTTTGAGCCCGACATCCAGTTGGAGAAAAATTGGTCAGAAGTACTGGCAAAGGTCGGTGTGTCGGTCAAGATTTGGTGTCGAAGGAATTTGTCTTTAATGTGTTTGGCTGATGTGTGTGCTACATACGTCTTTCCCATTATCCTTTACCTGTTGTCTGTACTTCCACTTTGTAAATGGTGTAGGAAGGCGATTGAGCATTTGCTATTCTTCCTTCTTTGGAGAGAACACAAACATTATGTCGACAAATGTGTTTGTGTCCAACGTCCATTTCAGGGGGATTTGGGAATGCCACACTTGATGAGCAACAAGCTCGCCTCAAGGATGAATATTTCTTAGACGTGCGTTGTTGAAAGACTCATTGCTGGCGGGGATAGTTAGAGACATGTTCCCTAGCCTTACAATCACTTCCCCTTTCTCGAGGCGGTGTCGTAATCCTCGATGGTGATCAAGTTTTCTCCTTGAATCTCGGGTAGACTTGAGGGCCATTCCTCAATCCAGTGACCTTTCACAGCCTAGGGAAGTCTTGTATTGTGGGTTAGTGGAGGGTGTCGCGAAGGAATCATTATGTGATGTGCTCCGCTTGTCGGAGGATGAGTTTCACTCATTCTGAACTTGGGTGCCAGATGCCAATTATCTCAGCAACTCTGAGTTTTCACTTACCTGGCGATTGGCTCGGAATCGGTTGTCTCTCAATGACAAGCTTTTCATATGGGGCCTGGCGAATTTGCCAGATTGTGAACGCTGCAACCTTGGCTTGGAAGAAATGGCTTTGTATGCCTTCTACCATTGTTTGCAGGTTCACTCTCTATGGAACTGTGTCAGCGAGTTGACTGCTCATTGATCGTGCATTCACCTGTGATAATGTGTTGCCTCCGTTCTCTGGGATGAAACGTATGGTGTTTCTGTCGCTGCTGGCCACAGTTTGAATGGTGATATGGACAACGCGAAAGGAGGAAGTCTTGCGAGGTCAACGTCTTTCACATCAGGATCTGATCCAATATTTTGAGCACCAGCTCAAAATGAAAATTGCATCTGATTGGAAACATTTGACTTTGATAACCTTCAGCAAAAGGTGGGTAAATGTGGCAAGCCTGGTTTACGTGAACAGGGCTAGCCTTGATTTTCTCTTTTAAATCTGCTAGTTGCATCGGGTGGGGTCTTTGGAATCCTACCCTGGTTAAGGTAGTTCTCTTTTGTGTACCTAGTTAATGTGAATGAATGGGTTCCTAGCCTGTAACTGGCTCTCTTTTTTGTTATGATCCAAGTCAAGATTCTCAACCTCCCCAGTTAGTTCTGGCTTCCTTTTATCTCGGCTTGGCCAGCCTCTGATTTTCCCATTTCATTAATTATTTTATCCTCCCCCACTCCCTTAGCGAGTGTGCGTCTTGATTTCGCCGCTTGGCGAAATACAGCAGCCACTCTTTTTTGTGGGATGGATGGGTCTTACTAACATTGTTTAATTTTAGTTTAAAAATTATTTTATATTTTAGTTTGTTTTTTGGGTTCATCCCCCTCCCATCATTTCATTTTTTCATTAAATGTATATATGCATTTTATTGTCATAGGTTTATTTCCCCTTTTTAGGTGCCCCTTGTAAATATGTGGTATTGTGGTGTGTGAAGGATTGGGAGGTGATGGACAGGTTCTTGTGGTGAATGTGTTAATTGTAATGAGTGATAGGGTCGTGATATTGTTTAGCTAGGTATAAGATACTTAGTGAGCACCAACCTTTACCCAGCCCCTTTTCGGCCTTGTGCCACAATTTGTGTATTTTGCGAAAATTAATATCCAGTTTCGTCTCGCGGCTGTCATCTGACTGACGCTGATCGAGACCTTTTATTACATAGTATTCAGATTTTCGCACTGACTCGCGAAGTTCTTAAGTATTACAAATCGCTCCCATTGGTCAAAAATCAATTTAACACCTACTTGTGAAATTCGGTTTCGACTTTTTCTTTTTGAGAAAAACCAGGATTTCACACGTCATTGGGAATTTTTGTAAAGTGAAGAAGAAGGTTGATTTTAATTCTTAATTTCTTATTCACTAGAGAAAAAAAAAAAAAAAAAAAAAAAAACGAAAAGTATTATTTGTAATTTCCCAGAAGGAACCAAACCTTCAACACTGCTGAGTAGATTCTTTTTTTCCTTCATTGCTATAAGATGGCGACTTTTCTTTTCTTTTTAAGGTAACTTTTCAATTCTATGTTTTAACACGATTCTTTCCAATCATTGATTTGTTTGACTTGAACAAAACAGTGTGGAATGTGGATAAATGCACAACTATTTATAAGCAGGAGAAAATTGTCATATGACAAGGTAAGTCGAACGTACAGAATTTGTTTTTAAACTTAGGAATTTGTGTGGTTTCGTTCGGTTTTAAATTTTAAAGGAAGGCTCAAACTTGAGATTCCAGTCAATAATTTCTACTTGAAATACACTCGAGAGTATTTTGTTTATTAGAGAAATAGTAAATCAATTAGCTTTTCATTAAAGCTAAAAACTAAAATTTCAAGAAAGCTTTTTCATTTTTTAAATTCATTTTAAAACTTGGATATGGAAAATTAGTAGTTTCGTTAAATTATCGTGTCCGATGTAATTTACAACATGATTCTTTTTTTTTTAATATTTTAACGATAATGATGCTACAATTCTAGATCTGCAATAATTTTTCTTTACTAAGAATGACTTTTTTTTTTTTAAATTATTTTAATTTTCAGAAGTGGTATTTTGCTTACTTGAAAAATAGCTTTAAAATGAAAGCTCTTTTTATTTAAAAAAATCGCTTTAGCTTAAAATTTTTAAGCTAAAAACTTAAGCCTACCGAAAATGAGTGGAGGTACCTAAAAGGTCCCAACCCAAACTTAATAAAAAGTAAAACCAAAGTTTTATCGTCAAAAAATGTTTAAGAGTAAAAAGAAAGATCAAACTATTTTATTTTTTTAAAATCCTTTCTAACATGTTCGAAATTTTGATTAAAAATCTTTTTCTTTTCTTTTTCGTTAACGAGTGAAGAGATTTTTACCAGAGTTTATGGCAAACCAAACGTAAAATATGAAGCTCATTTCTTTATTTTTTGCCGGTGAAAAACATTAATTTGGAAATTCTTGCAAAAATCAAATAATGTTGGCATTTTGACGAACATTTCAGGACTTTTATTCATAAATGACTGAAAAGACTATATAAGTAAATAAGTGAAGGAAGACTAAATTTTCTCAGTTTTTTTTTTGTTTTTTTTTTTGTTTTTTTATTGTGAAAAAAAAAATCTTTGGTACACTGCTGATACAAAAAAAACAAAAACAATTGAACTAAAAATTATGAACGTGTTAGAAAGGAGTCAAAATTTTAAAAAAATAATTAGGAAGTACTTTAATAATAAAATAAACATTTTAAAGGAAAAAAACTTTAAGTTTGGGGCCTTTTTTTTCTTCATGCTATGCTATTTTTTCAACGACTTTGGTGAGGGTGAAGCCGTTGATTAATGTTGCTTTGATTTGGCCTTGTATCAGACTCGATCGAACTCCATACAGCTTAGAAGTTTTATCCAGAGTTATAATCATCAGAATTTTTATCAGAAGGTTTTCATCGTTGTCAGAAGATTGTTTGTCGGTTGGAATGTGTGAATTAGTCAGTGTAGAAGAGTGAAATAATAAAATATACATTTTGAATGTTAAAATAGAAATTTATTCTAAGAAAAGACTAACATAAGTTGTAAAAATTAATGTTCAATTAGAAACATTAAGAGGTTAAGGGTATAGTTTGTACAAAATCTCCATAGTAGTAATCATTGAAAGAGATAAGGAGAAAGAGGACAATGTCCGGGTCACTTGAAGTTTGAAGTTACATTTTAGTGTTGTCTTTCTCGCTGCTTCCATATGACTGACTTGAGTGACGTTGATGAAGTTCTTTTATTGTAATGTCGATATTTTCGCACTTGCATGCAAAGTCCTTTTGGTTTGGTCTTGCAAATCGCTCCCATTCATCAAAAATCATTTTAACACCTACTTGCGAAATCTGGTTTCGACTTTTTCTTTAAGCAGATGATCAATCCTTTTTCTATTTGGGGGAAAAACCAGGATTTCACACGTTGTGAATTTTTGTAAAAGTGAAGAGGAGAGTTGATTTTAATTAATTTCTTATCTGATACAAGGGCACCTATACTAAAAATGATGCAATAGAGCTTACATTTTTTATTTCACATGCAAACATACTTCATTTAATGTAAAACCACACACACACACATACATTTTGTTACTTGCTGCATTCTGATTGGTCAATGTATCACTGTTGATTTCCATAAGACAATTTTAAAATCACAATTAGAATGTTCTCGAACAATCTCTCAAGTAACACAGTAGCTGATTGGTGAATTACAACCAATCACCGACAAGGTAAGTAGATTAGAATTTTCCCGCCAAGTCGTTTGGGCTTTTTGACACCTATAAAAATGGCTGGATTTTCCATTCCAGCAGTTAGATTTGAGCTGCCACATGACTCCACGTCACATGTATAAAATCCGTTCACATCAAGAAATGCACACATTCTAACATGCCGAATCACAAGTTAACTATTCTGAACACTCAGAACTTTGGAGTGTTGAATCTTCTTCAACCCTATATCCTTTGAAACAATAATGAACTCAAATAATGAACATTACAATACATTCTCACCAAGCAAACAAATTTTCATTCAACAAGTTACAAACTGTTTGAGAAACATTTGACTTCAATCAGTGGAGACAAACTCCTATTTTCTAATCTTTGCGAATGTATTGCATGTCTTTTTTCAACCAATACTGTATATTGTTAATACATGTTTTATTTGTTGGTTAAAATGTTGTATTGTTGTCAATTTTTATTTTTGCTACTGAATTCTTTGCATGTTTTGTCAAATTACAAATATAAGAATTTGTGATGAATTTTGGAGGTATTTCGAAGGCCCAATCAGTGAGAAACTGGTGAATATCAACCTTGTGCCAGACGCAGTTGTCAACTACAAAGATTTGATTGAAGATTATCCATGAGGTCCACCACAATGCCTTTTTTGAAAGAACAATGAATTGTGACTTATAATATCTAGTTAGTAGCTTTTTTGTACATTT
The DNA here is from genome assembly GCA_037127315.1 of Ascarosepion bandense. Classification (NCBI taxonomy): domain Eukaryota; kingdom Metazoa; phylum Mollusca; class Cephalopoda; order Sepiida; family Sepiidae; genus Ascarosepion; species Ascarosepion bandense. Next base: position 4,275,959 of record JBBBDQ010000328.1, on the reverse strand, counting down.
TCATTATATATCACTCTTTGAAGAAGACATAAATTCTTGATTGCTAAGTATGGCTTTTCAAGAAATAATCTTTTTTTTACCACCCTCCAATTGTGTTTCATGTTAAATAAGATTTAAATGTTGTTGATTATGTTCTTCTGATTACAACTATTCAGATAAAAACAACAAAAAAAATGATATTAATTTAAAAAGTATTAGTATGATGTTCAGATTGCAATATAAATTCATTGTACAAACATACATTTATTTCCCCAATAAATGAAGCTAGGTACTTAAAAAAAAAAAAGAGAGAAAGAAAGCAATACATAAGTTTGAATAAACTTTTAAAATGCATAACAAAATTCTTGAATCTTTAATTTTAGTTTTAATTTCAAGCAAAAGATTTTCAACTTTGTATTTCAAATTGGATTTTTTTTCTCCTTATCAGTAAAATCTATAAATTCATCCATGTTTTATCTTAAATATTTCAAAAATAAAATAAACTTTTCGGAAATGTTATTTGATTTAGAAAAATTAGAAGATTAAAAACTTTATCACACTGTATGTAAGTTCATTTGCTGTGCAAAAGGTTTACCTTGCCACAGAAAGTGACTCTTATTACCTGAAGAATAGTGTGTTTGAATTTCATATTTGTCATGTCATATTCTGCTATAACAACAGAAAACAACTTTGAGTGAAATTAACAATAAGGAATTGAGCCCTTGAAAAAGAATGCAGGGGTAGTAATATTAAGAATGTTAAAAATTAATTAATCTGAATTGAAACATATATTTACTTTTGGCTTAAAATATTATGAAAAGCATTTTTTTAACAAAGTGGATGTTTTGTTTTCTGATGTGTTGAGTGATTTATTTAGAGCCTGATGTTTTGAAAATTTAAATAAGCGGCACACACCTGGAAAAAATTACTTCATATAACATTTTTTTATGTAGTTTCTTTTAATTACCCAATTTTAATAAAATATTTTAAGAAAAGTAATTTTATTAAATTTTATGTACTTTGATATTTTTTTTAAATATACTTATAAAGATACTTGTTGAGATAAAGTTAGAAATTCATCAATAAATTTCAAATTTATTATGGGTATCTATCTTTTCTGATAATGTCATGTATGAATGGCTGTATTTACAAACATTGACATTGCACACAGAAAAAAATTCTTTTTAAATTACTGGAGCCTGACTGCTACAAATTGATACAGAATTTTTTTTTACAAAAAAATGAAAACAATTCTTGTAAAAATTCATGTTTGCTGAAAAGGGTTTTTTTTTTTTTTTTAAGACAATAGTGTCTAATATATTTATACATTAAAGCAATTAAAAGCTTTTCTAATTAAATAATTACTTATTTTTCATTTTTTATGATTCAGAGCAAATTTTCTACGGCTGATTTAAAGTCTTTGAGGATGTCTTTATAACTAATATATATATCTCCAAGTATATGGTAGGTATGGATGGAGTAAAATTCTGTATCCAAAGAAACACTATTTTTAAAAAAAAGTGCTCAATACAAAGTAGAGCAAATAATATTTATTTTGAATTTATAACATAAATATGTTATAATATCACTACAAAAGTAGCCATTTTGTTTTGACACTATCCGTGTCTTATCAAATGATCACATGTTAAAACATAATGGCTTTTTTGTAGCAGTATTATAACATGTTCATGTTATAAATTTTATATATATATATATATATATATATATATATATATATAATTGCTACAAAGAATAATTTCTCAAAAGCACATGAATTAAATGTGTGTGTGTGTATGGGGGATAACAGATTTTCTAAAAGAAAAATTTGAAATAATTTCATTCATTTGTGAATAAGTTTTGAAAGTTTTATATTACAATCTAACAATTATCTGATTTTTTACAAGAATTTCCAAATCAATGTGCTTTCACTGCAAAAAATGCTAAAATTTCCTGTACAAGTTTGACTCCAAAACAAAAACATTTTTTGCATAAAATTTGCAAGGTTCTAAAAAGAGTGCAAAAATAATTTATACTTCAAAACATTTTTTTGATATTTCCTCTTAATAACAAAGATTGACACATTTTGTTTTTATTATGCTTTGAACATTTCATGTATCCTCTTTCTTAGCAATTTTTTTAGTGTATGCAGTCGAATTCCTTGCATTTACTTACACACAAATACCCTTGGGAAAGGTATTAATCCGTCTCTTCCCTCCAGTTATGAGTTAAATGATAGAACAGATTGGGTTCTATAGCCTTGGTTGGCAACCAGTCTGCCACAGAAAGTAATGGCAACCTAGTGCGGGACAATCTTTTGCCCAGTCAGTCATGTCTCTTTCAAGACATGATCGCCCAAGCGTGTATCATGTATGGCACTTGACTGACTGACATATAGGGAAGTAAGATTATGCTGCTGTTTTGAAATTCTTTTTGTATGCAAGCATTATTTTTGCCTTGTTTGGACTGTTGTCCTCATCTTTTATGACATTTTGGCCATTGTACGCTGTGGCTTTCTTCAGGTGCTAGGAATTTTGAACCAACCTCTTTTTGATCACTGGGGTATATCATCTCATTCTATGTGTAATAAAACTTTTGGTAGCCATGGAGTTATCTTCCTTTAACTCTGTAAGTTATTTGTTCACTGCTGTAGTCTGTATTGACTGAGGATGTTTTCTGAGAGTTGTTATTATCATGCTCCCTCCCTTCCACATTTGTTAAAGCTGTTGTCATGTACCCTGAGAAATATTGTCCGAATGTTGGCTTGTATACAGATGTCTTGAACACTGTCTCTGTTCACACCACCCATAGTGTAAAGAAAGGGTTTGTCCATTGCCAACAACATCAAACAAAAATCATAAGTGGCAACCCAGTGAACAGGAAATGGTCAGTATAAGCAGTACCCTACAACGTAGCAACTACCCAGGGTACATGACAAATGACAACAGCTCCAATGAACATGGAGGGAAGGGTGCAAGAGATTACAAACCTCGGAAAACAGCCTTGTCTGCCTACCCTATGTGAAGGCGTTATCAGAAAAAATACGATGGATCTGTGGTTCATATAACATCAGGACAACCTTCGAAAGTGGTTCTACACTTTGCAGATACCTCTTTTCAGTAAGACTTCCAATAATATGACTAAGGACTGTGTGTACGCTGTTCCATGTAGTTGTGGAAATAAATTGTGGCAGACATGAGATACTACCTGGGACTATCACTACTGTTTGCGACTTGCCTTGTCCCCACCAAAAGAGAGCCCGTATTTGCTTAGTGTGTAAAGCTACTGCAGCTAAAATGAAGGAAAAAGAACAAAACACTTACTGTCCTGACGTAATCCGTCCTCAGCCAGATAATGTAAAAGAATGAGAGGGGACTTGCATTGCATTTTTATACACTAAAAATATGCAATGCATTATGGGATAACAGGAAGATGCAAAAGGATTATGGGTACATGGACAGATATAAAAGCAACAAATTTTTCGTAGTGGGGAAGAGGAAAAGAATGTTCACAGTTAGTGGCTGAAACGTCTGTTAGTGAGATTTTGAGAGTTCAAGAAGGAAAGACTTGATTGGAATACCAACTGGGAGAGCCACAATTCATTCACTGGTTGCTGTTTTAAGTTTATTTTGCCACATCAATATAAAGGAGAAACAGGCTGCTTCCTTAAGGTAAGGCTACAAGAACATCGCAGGGCCATGACAATAGGAAAGATAGAAAAATTAGACGTAGCTGACCACATATACAGGGACAAAAAGGATCACTGCCCCTATGGGGTGAAGTTGAAATAATTGATAGAGAACACTATTGTAAACTAAATAAACTTAAGGAATCAGCACATATGTTAGGCCGCAAATGTCCTAAGCTGTTCAAACATCTAAATACAATATAAATACAATACAATAAAAAACCAGTAATTCAGAGTTAGAGAAAATCTATTACCGTCAGAGATTGTAATATGAGCTCTGGTTAAAAAGAACAAAAAATTATTACTGAAACATTGGGTTTATAAGTCCCAAAAATTTATACACTGATGTTGTGAAAGACCCATAGCCAAGTAGATATAGGTGTTGGTCAGTTCTAGTGACTTAACCAAAAGAGTTGTGAATTCAATCCCAGGCTACAGTAGTGGTGAACAAATAACTTAACTCTTTAAGATAAAGGGAGATAACCATATGGAATAAGAATGATGTACCCCAGTTTGGTTTGAAATTCCTAACATTAAACATTGTTTGAACTGTTGTCCTCATCTTTATTACAACGTAAATACTACTTCATCTCAGAAGTATGGAAAAATACATTAAACACAAAGGTAAGTAATCATTCACTTTTTAATTTGAAATTATTCAAAATACTATGAAACTACTTCATTGCATGGTATATTTACAATGCATTTACATAAAAAAGAAAAATAAAGGTATTTATAATCTAGACTAGAGTGCTTATTCAATAGTAATACTGAAAAAGATTTTCTTCGAAAGCATGGATGAATGATAGACATATAATTTAGAACACAATAGAAAAATATATTTGAATGTAAGTATTTTCTCAATGTATATTATTTCTTTTTAAAGCCAAATATAAAAAAAAAAAAACTATATGCAACCTTATCAGAAAATAAAAGCAATAACTATATTTAATTTAAAACCAAAATTTTAAAAATATGATAAAACAGTATGGACAATATTATCCTAATTTTCAAGATTACTGAGTACTTAAAAATTATAAAAAAGGTGATCATGTCTCTTTTTTTTTTCTTTTTTTTTTCAGTTGTTTTACAGGTCAAAGAACATAGACCTGTCATCAGTATATCAACATATCAAATCAATTATTGTCATGTTAAAAAAATGCTTTCTACAATATTTAAAACTTAAACTAAACAATATTTGCTTCAAATTATCTATATATATATATATATATATATATATATATATATACACACACACACTTTAAAGCAGGTAATATTCCTTAAAGATTCTCAATTTTTAAAATTGAGATATAACTTGTGTTTACAAATATTTAAAAAAATGGACAACTCTGACAATGTTTCTCGATATTTCTGAGATGAGGTATTGTAATTATTTACATTGTTCAGACTGTTGTCCTCAAGGATATATAGATAAAACCGTTTGTTGGATCCAGTGAATTGACCCAAAGAGTTGAGTTCAATACCTGACACAGCAGTGAGTTAAGTTAAAGAGAGACAACTGATACTGAGATATCTGGAAGAGGCATGACTCATGGAATGAGAACAATCTACTACCGAGAATTAAATAAAGGGTTCAGTTTGAAATTTCAATCACCTGATGAAGGTAGGAGTGTACAGTGGCCAAAACATTGTGAATATGGCAACAGAGATGAGGAGAACAGTCCGAAGAATGTAAATAACCTGATGTTACTGAAAAAAAAATTAAAAAATTGATTCCAATCAATATAATTTCTATTTCAAATACACAGGAGTATTTTGTTTACTGGAAATAGTAAATTTAATCATTTAGCTTTCAATTAAAGCTAAAATGAAAGCTTTTTCATTTTTAAAACCATGGGTATCATGATTTTTGTGGAGGTAAATAAAGAGATTAAAAAATTAATTGAATCCAAGATTAAAAATTAACCTCTATAATACCTAGAACTAAGGAAAAAGAATTCTTTCCCCTTTATATTTTGCTTAGCTTTTTGAAGTCACCTTTTGATATTTATGTATCATATTTTCCATTGTCTATTATAACACCTGTACTTGATTGAATCATAATGCTTAATTGAAACAATTGAATGCTAATGAAGCATTTACATTACGTGAGATAGGCCACCGTAGTAGGTACTTGACTCCTCCTGCTATCTTCTATCTTTACGAGAGTCAAATAAAGCTGGAAATGGAATACGGCTTCACTTTCCAGTCATATTCCAAAAGTGTCTCCACATCCTCGTGGATGATGAATTACTTTCCAACCTACAACCTCTTTCCCCATAGATCATAGGTTCCCAACCTTTTGGCTGGGATTATCCCAAAATACAATTTCACTATTATCCATTACCCCAATGAACAAATACCCGTAATATAGGAAAAGAAGTAATTATATTTTCATACATCAAAAGCACACAAAGTTAATGGAAATTATTCAATACAATAGTACCAATCTATGATATAGGTATAGTAGCTGTAACCTAGCCGTGATTCTTAATGTGAGTGTTGAGCTTGTATTGCCTGTGCCAGTTTATTTATTCTTGGCTTTGTGACTGAAAGGGCTATTCGGGCGTCACTTGCCACGCTGAGTCTGCTACATTTCTTGGTCTTCATTCGAAGAACACTGTGAAATTATAAGCTGATTGCCTCTTCCCAAACCAAACAGCCATTACCCCCAAAATATGGGCTCATTACCCCACTGTTGGGAACCATGGCCATAGGTGAAACTTTGCAAGCCGCTTACAACTCAATTGCCATGAAAAGTGTTCAGAATTCCATTCCTTAGTTCCACTAGTTCTAAATTTTATGGCTATGACCCTTCATACCACATATATTATAGTAAACCACTATTATTCCCTTCATGAAATGTAAGTTCCACTCAACATGGAATTGACTTCCAAGAACATGCTTTCCAGATCACTACAATCTTAACCAGTTCAAGTCTAGTGTTAACCATTCTTCCTCACATAACCTTAAAAACTGTGCCCTTTCCTCTTACTCTTTAAACATTTGCCCCGAAGTGGCTCTTAGGCTTTTTACAGGATAAAGATTATTGTTAAAAAAATAAAAAAAAGCAGCATTACATAGAAATCAACAATTTAAAATAGAATTAATACTGAGAAGATTTGAATAAATGTTTATTTTTGCAATTATATACAAAGTAACAAATACAGGAGATAAATGAGCACTAATTATAAGAACATTAAATATATTCAATAGAAAAAAAAAATGAAAATATTTCACTTTCACACCCTTAAAAAAAACTGTTTAAAAAGAACGGTCATTCCCTTTCAACTGCTATATACTTTTGACGCCCTCGGTAATATTTATGTACAAGATTATAAAAATACTTATTATTTACATTTTTATAAAGAGATAAATTGGGAAAAAAATCTTTTTATTCAAAAACTTTAAAAATATTACAAAATCATCAAAATATTTCTTTCTCATTTTAGAAACAACTATGAAAACCAGTTTTTTACTAAATCTAAGTGTTTCATTTCTGTGTCGATTCTCAAGACTAAAGAAAAATGTATAAGGCTACTTGTTTTAAAAATGTTGCTGAGAGTCAAAAGTGTATAAAGTAATAATGGTAGAATATCCATCCTTTTGACAGTTATTTCTTTTTTTTTTTTTTATGGGCACAAAGGTTAAACATTACCCCAAAAATTAGTATTAAAATGTAGAAATAAGATTATTCCATAAAACTGACTTCAGCCTTTGAAGTGACTGCATAACTCCTGATCTCATTCATATTGACCATCATTGTTCATGAAGGTGGCATTCAACTGGTGCTTGTTATTTTAAAGCCACTACTTCAGGCATAGTCAACTTTTTTGAGCAGTGAGCTGCATGATCTATGTGTCATTACAAGATTCAAGGTAAATTTTTGTAGTATAATAGGTACCTTAGCTGTTTTTACTACAGAAGACCATATGTGTTAAAAAAAAATTTTCTATAATTAAAAAATAAGACTTTGTATATCACTAATGACTGATTTTTATACATGCTGCTGAGTGATTTATTTCTAATTTGTTCATTTGAAAATAACAAAATTTATTTCTCTAGAAAAAAAAAGTATTATGAATGTTTCTGTTTCGAATGCAGATGTTTTTATGTATGATCTTCCATAGTGAAAAATTGGCAAGGTTCAAAACGTTATTTTCACCAAAAGTTTACAAACTCAATTGTACTTAATCATTCAATCATATTTCAAAAAGTTAGCTCGTATCTCCGAGTTGTTCTGGTTAGTGGTTTGTGTTCATTGGGTATTTTAAGTACCTGTGTCAGAATGAAGGCTGCACTGTTAGTGCTACCAATGTTTCTGAAAAAGAAATGAGAACGTTAGAATTGGGTGCATGCAGTATAACATTATGTAAGGTGGTTTTCTATTTATGACACATTTAAAACAACAAAAAGTAAATTTAACATTTTCTTTAAATCATTGCAATCTACATGGACAGGGGTTAAATTTTTTATTTTGTTTAAATTATGTTCTAACAGAATAACTGATGAGTTGAACTGGTTATTTTAAAATATTAGTAAATTAACTACTAAATTTTGATGAGCATTAAAGACTTGAATGAGGTAAAAAAAAGCAAAAAATTAAAAAAAAATGTAAAAAGAAACAAAATATGAGTTTAAATATTAATATATATATATATATATATATAATCCCATCATTTCTATGGGTACTGGTTGTAAAAACTAGCTATTGTCACATACCCAGACTAAAAAATTTATTAAATGAAAGGTCTGAAGTTATCACAGAACGTAGACTTTCAAGAAAGTATGTTTTGGGATTATATGGGTGTTAGTATGTGTTTACCTCCCCTTCTGTGGGAGTTCTATTGACCATGGGCATGAGGTTTTCCCCACTCTTCCATCAGGCGTGAGTGTAAGGAGGTCCCCCTACCCTTCATTTGTGTTTCCAGTGGCTGAGTATATATGCAAACACCCTGAACATGCAGACTTCTTGCCCGATGAGACTTGAATGGTCAAAACCTGGGTAGCAAGTAAATGGTATGTGTTCTGTTCTTTAACATATTGTTAGCTCTACATATTCAGTTCATTTGTGTTTGGTGTGCATTGAGCACTTTTATCAAACTACCATATGCTGGTTCAACCAGCCACTATTTGGCTAGTGTGTGTGTGTGTGTGTGTGTGTGTATATATATATATATATATATATAATTACACACAAATTTAATTTAAAATACAGGATACCATCTTTCATAGTATAAACTTGCTTTACCATTCTTTGTGTGTGTGTATATAAATTGTGTATTTGGGCAACAATCTTTCTTTTATGCAAGTTTCATTAAAAATGACAAAGTATTAATTTTTTTATATAATTTTTCATGTGTTCTTATGATTTTTTTCTTTTCAGAACTCAAATTATATAAGAATTGTCCAAAAGGTTTTGTACTTTTAGCTATACTTTTAGCCATTATCAAGAATTTTTTGTTTTACTTGTAAATAAATATGCGTAAACTTTATGCATATATTGTCATGTGTATGTTAAGTTTCAAACATGGTAAACACATTGTTACCGTGTTCATAATTGATGTTATTAAGTGTAGGATTTCTTTTTTATTAGTAATGCCTCCATTATTTTTAATCTTCTTTTCATGTGGATGATGCTATTATATATATATATATATATATATATATATATATATACACACACACACACACACCATTTGACTTTTTAGTCTATTAAATAACTCATCAGCTTTGCAATGATGATAACTTGGGAAACAAGTTACAGACAAATAAGTAATATTTCCCACTATTGCAAAGTTACCATATTTTATCAAAATATTTTACATTGCATATTGCATCATTTTTTACCAAAACAACACACATTAGATCTTATTCCCGTCATTATAGCACTACACCTGATGATTCTATTTGTTTCTATGCTGGAAGAATAGTTGGTAACATTCTTCAAAAGATGAAATCCATTTCACAAATTTAGGTAATTATTCACACTATTGTCTTTATTGTTGTCATTATGTTTCAGCTGTTGTGCTCTCTGGCCTTCATCAAACCCTTGGCCAGGCAGTGTGTACTTACACTCAATGGAAACAGTACTGCTCAGTTATTACTCACCTTAAGCGATAGCCTTAGACAAGAGCAGTGGAACAAGAATAGTCTACCCACCATAGATTAAATAAAGGGTTCAATACAGAATTCTCTGTAGTTTACCCAGATTGACATAAACCAGAAGAATGCTGGAGGACACAACAGCTGAAATGTTGTGATAACAATATCAAAGATAGTTTGCATGTAAATCATAATTTCTCATACCAGAAATTAAGCCATGGTAAGTACCATAATAATTATCCACTTCAAATTAGAATTTCTTTTTTAGTTGAAAAGTAATGTAAAGGCATATATTTTCATTAAGTCTGCTTTTTTTTCAAATTACATGATTAAATTGAAAATGAGAAATAAGTAGCTTTTATTCAATAACTTTCTGAAAATGTCAAGAATTCTCGGCATCTTTTCTTCAGAATTAAATAATGATTTTAATATGAAAATAACTGGTGATTCTTTCAACTGCACTCATTAGAGAAAAAAAAACAGTGAATTTCAGAATGCGAGACTTACACATTCCTATAAGCGGCAAATATGGATAAAAATGCCTGCAATAAGATGTGTCAAAAGGATTGTCTTTCCAAAGAAAACATAAATTATCATATGTTTAGGTTTTATTGCAATTTTAATTATCATTTTTTAAAACAAAACATCACCAAAATTAATGGTAGTTAAAAATATTAACATATTAAAAGAATCAAAGCAACTATTATTAATACTTGACAAAACATTTTAAAAACACTTTCTTTTTCCTTAGAAACAAATATTCTAATACATTTGACCCTTTTTCTGCTTCTTTTATTTTTAGCCAAAATAACCTAATAAATTGAGGATGTGCATTGTGGTGCAGTAGATATTGGCTCAGAACAAGAAATCGGAGAACCAAGTTCAAACTCTAGTTGAATCCATTGCATTCAGTTACACGCAAATACCCTTGGGAAAGGTATTAATCTGTCTCTTCCTTCCAGTTATGGGTTAAATAACAGGACAGACTAGGTTCTATAGCCTTGGCTGGCAAGCAGTCTACTGCAGAAAGTAATGGCAGCCTACTACAGGCTAATCTTCTGCCCAGTCAATCATGTCGCTTTTGAGATATGATCGCCCAAGCGTGTATCACATCTGGCACTTAACTGACTAACTGAGCCTTTACGTGTTGGAGTTGGCATCATTTAGAGGTAAAGGGAAAAACTTTTAGATATAATATTTTTGTCATAAGTTTTCAGAATATATTGTATCTGAGGCATACTGTGTAGTATAAGTGGTAATTTGCAACATGTATAGAGATCATAATTGACTGATTGGTTGATTTGCTTTCTGCAAATTATCAACACATCAACCTGCCCCAAAACCCACCCCATAAATATTGGCCCTCAATGTTCAACCTGCCCCATGCATACATTGCTGTACTATATGATAACATCCTGAATAATGCAGGAAGTCATGCAAACAGACTTTAAGATCTGATTTCTATGGGGGCATGTTGCCAAGTAAGTATTGCATTAATAAATTTTGGGGAGATAGCAATGATTTTTTCCAAATGCAAGTGCTGGGAGAAGAAAAGGTGTATTCATGCCTTTCTCAAGGGTATTTGCACATAAGTGCAAAAGTCACTGATTTTATAGGCCCAATGTCCACTGTGCAGCCAGTTTGAAAAGTAAGTCATCACATGAATTGGTCTCCCTGCTAAAAAGGGATAATCAGTTGGTCAGCAAAAAGTGACATACATTAGTCAGCCTGACCACAGTAATTCACTTAGCTTTTAAACTTTGCATGATAAAATACAATTGACAAAAACAGGTATATGTTACACACCTGCCAACAGTCTACCTGTATCTTTGTCAATTGTATTTTATCATAGAAAGTTCAAAAACTAAGTGAATTACAAATGTCATATTTGCTTTCTTTATTGATTTCCATGAAGTGAAAAGAATAAAATATATTAAACATTTAACTACAAAGTTAAAATCTGCATCATTTGAAAGCCCAAATGAAAATTTGAAATCAAAAGAGATGAAAAATTCAGTCATGAAAACCAGTATCGTTTTTTTTGTTTTTTTAGTTAACCATATTTTATATGTTGCGGATTCATGGTGAATTAATGGATAGTGGCTCCGACTGAGGAATCAGAGAACCAAGTTTGAATTTCAATCGAGTTCATCATATGCCCATACCTTTGGGGAAAGGTGGGAATCCATCTCTTCTCCCTACAGCTGTGAGTAAATAGCATGACAGACTGGGTTCTATATTTTCTATAAGTTTGCATAGTTAACACCCATACCTGAAGAAAAAAAAAAAGACAAGTTATAGTAGCATCAACAATAACTAACCAGCCCAGAAGAGAGTGTGATGGCCCAAGAGAGAAGAGATATTTTAGATTAGGTGCCTCCACTAATTCACTGAAAAAACAGGATAGTATGAAGGAAAAAGGCCCCAAACTTAATAAAAGTAAAGTTTTATCATCAAAATATTTGTTATTATTAAGAGAAAAGATCAAAGTAATTTTTAATTAAGTTTTAAAATTTTGTAATGATTTCTAACATGTTTGAAATTTTTGTTAAAAATCTTTTTTTTTTTTTTTTTCATTCACCAGTGAATGACCCAATTTTTACATGGCAAACATATTATGCAACTCACTTTTTTTTGTTTGTCTGTAAAAAACATTAATTTGGAAATTCTTTCAAAACTCAAATGATGATTGAATTTTTTTTCTTCCTAAAATTAGCTACTTTCAGAAAATCTGCTCCAAACTGTGAAAACAAAAATGGAATAAATCTATTCCATTTTTATTTAGTTAAACTTTTAATTACTTTTACAAACAATATATATTAAGGATATCATAGTCTTAAGAGAAAAATACTTTTCAATGAATGAGTTTTTTACAAGAATTGTTTTCATTTTTATTATTTTTATTATAATAGTTTATAAAGTCTCAAAAATCTTTTAAAATTTCTTCCAATCACTGATTCCATTTTAGTTAATACATTATGACTGTATTTACTAATCAAAAATTGAAAAGTTTAATACAAATATTCCAGCCATTAAATTTTTTTTAAATAATTAAAACATTCTTATCTTTTGTTAGCATGCCAATTGACCCATGTTTTATTTTATGGGTGGCTGTAAGTGCTATATCATTAAAGGTCACGTGTGCTCCTTACAGGAAAAAAAACTCTATATAAACGTGTTTTTTGGGGTTTTTTTTGCAGGGTACAATTCATATATTTTGCTTATGTGTTTCCTGTGTACATTTCAACATTTAAATGGGCTTTTCAAATCATCCCATCAAAATTTAAAGTAAGTTCTATATTTTCAATTTCTAGTTTTCTCATTTTGTTAAAAAAAAAAAAAAAAAGTAATTGTGAAATTCACAATTTTTGGAGGTACATAAGAGAATATGAAAAATAGATATTAAAAAAATTAATAAATGTCATAACATTTCATAGATTATTGAGTTACGTGTCATGTCATATAATTTCATTCTCTGTTATTGTAAAATTATTTTTTAAAAAGTTTTAGATTATTTTAATATTTATTTTTCAGAAAGCATCTTCAAACATAAGGCTATAAAGCCGAACTAAGTAAAATTCTATAAAATATTAGATAACTGCTGAAAATATTATTCTAAATTTTTAATTTTACGATATAGTTAAAAAAAAAATAAAGTGTACAATTAAGCTACATGTCAATTTTGGCCAGCATACTTAGTTTTTTTTTTTTTTTTTTTTTTTTTTTTTTTTGACAGCTTCTGTTTGTCATGTCAATTGCCACCTCAGATAACAGCATGATAATACTAATAGGATTACTACCATGATTAAGAAATGCTTTTATGGTACATTTCAGGCAGTAAACAAGTAATACTTGTTTCAAATTAGATTAAGGTATTTTTAAATTTGCTAATTTTACTAAAATAACATGTCATCGACATATGTTTTACTTTTGCAAGATTTTTAAAACCGAGAATTGGCTTCTTTTTACAAAATGTATCAATCTATCAAAAATGGCCAAAAAAGTGAAATTTTAGATTCCAATCAATATAATTTCAGTTTGAAATACACCAGAGTATTTTACTTACTGGAATTAGTAAATTTAATCTTTTAGCTTTCAATTAAAGATGATTGAAACCTTTTTTCTTTATTAAAATTCATTTAAAATGTAGGTATCGAAAACAGGTGGAGGTACCTATTTTATATACATAGACAAAAATTAGTATTTCGTTTGACTAACAGGTGATGTAGAACATGACTACATGTCATGATACCTGATAAAATACTTAGACAAGAGAGCTGAAATTTAATGGATACCATATATTTACAGAAGATATTTGTGCATAAGTAAATTTTCATGAGCTGATGATAGAACAGTCATCAAAATGGATATATGTCTAATAATAAAATGCTTCCTTTTATTTACTTAAGTATTTTCTGGTATGACTGTCTATATTATTTTTAAAGTAATTTCTCAGATGTTCATAAATTCAGGTTTGCTGTGAAGAAAACTGCTTTATCAAACTCACCAAAATTCATCTTCCATGTTTATAAATCTACCATTTGTCCGTGCAGTGAATATTGTTATCACATCTTGCCTGGTGCTTCTGCTGTATATCTCAATTCTTGGTAAATTTGAAAGAAGTGTCTGTATTAGCTTCAGTCACTTTCACAATCACTTTAATTTAACTTCCCACTTTTTAAAATATTTTCATGCCACTTGTTCTGATAAGTTTTCCTCCTTCATACCTCAATCACATGAATTTAAGCATAGTACTAGATTGGCAATTAGGTCTCATTCTTTTACTGTTGAAATAGCTATATTTATGTTCTATTCTAATAGCTTTTTTCACATGTACAACTTTCTTCCATCTTCTCTAATCTTCAATAACTTAAGTGCAACATCAGTTGTCATCTTCTGTTCTTCCTCTTTACTAACATTTTCTTCTTTCATCCACTGTAACTCCTTGTGTTTTAGCCCCACTATCACCTTGCTTTGGGCTAAATATTTTCAGCTAATTCATAACTGGAAACATAACTTTGTATGGTGGCCTATCTAACTATTTATATTGTTAGCACTGTTGTTTTCATCTTTACTGTCAGTTTCATGATGTTTTGGCCATTGTACGCTCCAGCCTTCTTCAGGCAATATTTGTTGGAATTTCAAACCAAACCTCTTTTTAGTCAGTCTACAGAGATGGATTGTTCTAATTCCATGTACCATGCCTTTGGATATCTCAATTTTAGTTATTTCATCTTGATAACTCCAAGTTTTTCTCTCCACTGAGATCAGGAATTGAACTCAACCTTTTAGGTAAATCAACTAATGCTTTTATCCTCTGAGCCATGACTGACTAAAAGGGTTTGGTTTGAAATTGCTACAAATATCACCTGAAGAAGGCTGGAGCATACAACGACCAAAATGCCATGAGACAGTAAAGATTAATACAGCAGTCTGAATAATATAAATAGTGACAATACCTCATCTCAGAAATATAGACAGATGATGTATTGTGGAGTTGTGACCAGAAGTAATTTTTTCTCAAATTTTCATTTATAAAATTTAATAGTGGAAGTGTAGTTTACCATGTAAACTCATTGTAAATTGATCCCCCACAAAAGCCAAAACAAAGATGCTTATACAATGTGATCTCATAAGATTTTTTTTTAAATTTTAATTTAAAATCTGGAGTGCTTAATTCATCATTGTTTAATTTTTGTAGAATTAGTTAAAAAGAAAAAAGTATTAATGCTTATTGTACAACTCTATTTATTGTAGAGAAATTCCTGATAATTTGTCTATAAAATAATCATTAAACATTTATAATTTTGTACTTTGTTCCAAATATATTTTTTCTGTATTCAATAAAATGTTGAAAACAATGAGTTTATCATTTTTAAAAAAATTTAAAGAGATTATCTATTGAATAAGCAGGCACTTTGAAGAAAAATTGACAAAATTCTCGGTAACAACAACAATAATAATAAAAAGAACAGGACAAAACAATGTAAAGCAATTATAAGAGTTAAAAAAAATCTTACATTAAAATGTTGAGAAAATATAGCAAGTTTTGTTTTGAGCATCTTTGCCTATTATTCTACCATATTCCTAAAAATCTGGACTCTAAAGAAGTGAATTTGGAAAATCATTAAATAATTATAATCACAGGTAAAAAAAAAATATATTAAGGGATTAGAAAAACTGTAATATTATTTCATTTTTTTCTTGTAAGTGCAGATATATTCATTTAAGCATTAATATATATTAAAAACAAAGGCATACAGATATATCCCTAATTAATAGACTAATATTTAAGATATCACAAAAAAAATTTTTTTAAATACTAAATAAGAAAAATTAAATAATGTGTAAGTGAAGATACATAAATATTTGCTTTGTTTTGTTTTTTGTTTTTTTCATGCTTAAATGACAAACTCCAAAATATTTGCAAAAACAAATTACCCAAAAATCTTGTCTGTGGTACTGGGGGAATCAACCCAGCACCAATAACTAGCACAATAAACAGGATGATTACAAAAAGCTTTGTCTATGAAACATCAATCAATTAAGTGGCACATTTTTAATTATGTGTGTATATATATATATATATATATATATATATATGTTTTAATTATACTATATTTATAGGTAAGTTAAGTTTTCAATATCTGGGATAGAGCATATGTAACTGCAAAAGTAGACACTGGTCAACACCAAACGCGTGTTTCATACTTGAATGCAATCCTGAAAAACAGTCTGGAGATTGCCTTCAAGTATGAAATGGACTATTGCTGTTTGGGGTTGACCTCTGTGTCCACTTTTGTGTGTGTGTGTATATATATATATATATATATATATATATATATATATATATATATAAACTCTAGTGCTAAGATGCAAACTGAAAAATTAAAAAAGGAATTTAAACATTTTCCAGAGGTCTTCTCAGAAGGTCTAGAGAGAGGAACAAAAACAAAAGTTAGATTTAAAATAAATATCAATGTTACATTTTATTTTAAGTTCTTTTGCTGCTTTAGAACCAATTAATAAGGAATTAGTCTATTTTTGATATCACACCTAATTTTTCTAGTCTATTCTGAATTGGTAACGCTAATAATTTCATTAAAAAAAAAAATCCGTTTGTGCTGATTTTTAAATGGGGCTAAATGAAAGTTTTGAAACAATATAACTAAGTCCAGAAGAAATTTTTGTCAAATTGAATGGTGGTAATTTTTTTTCTTTTATTATATATTTTTTTTTTTACTAAATTGGACCTGTCAGACACTTATCTACGAGTACTCATAGGCAAAAAGTGCTCAAAACTATTAACAGTTAACACTCTTAGAAGACTATATAAATTTATCCGGCTTCCTATCAATATAAAGATAACACCAAGCATATTCCATATTATGGATATGATACTTGCCAGTTTTAATTGTGCACAGGCATATATGATGTACTTATTAAAAGTGAAACCAATAATCAACATATAAAGGATGCAAAGAAAAAAGTATTTGAGAGAAAATCTTGAGAATTCAGTACATATGCAAAAATCTAAGCCAGCCAAGCACAGAAATTCATTAGCACCAAAAAATTGCAATATGACTTTTGGTAATAAAAAAGAAATACAAAATGGTTACTGAGACATAAATTTCTGGGACTTAAAAATCTAATACCCTTATATGTCATCATGGTCAATTTTCCAAGTGGATATAGATGTTGGTTACTTCCAGTAACTTGATCCAAAGAGTTGTGAGTTCAATACCAGGCTAGTGGTGAACAAATAACTTAGAGTGTTAAGATAAAGGGAGATAACTACATGGCTATCATACAGGATTATATAAATTTAATTGGCTTCCTTTCATATGGAATGAGAATAATATGTTAAGGGTTTGGCTCAAAACATGAGTTCAACCAATGTAAATACTTCCTCATCTCAGAAGTATACTAGCATTTGAAAGAGTGAAAGTCCATGAATATAATGAAAAAGAAGTTGGTATTATACTGGATGAAATCTAGTAGAATTCTGGTAGTTAAACAGTATAGCAGTATATGTACCGACAACACAAAGTACAGAAGAAATCAAATCCCTCTACTACATGCTGGATTGTGCAAATCACAAGAAATCAGAATTATTGTTTTGAGATCCGAATGCCAAGGGAGAGAAGGGGGGGGGACAATTGGCGATTTTTGGACTTTGGTGAGAAATGGATCCAATGGTGCACAGCGAATGACCAGATAATAACCAAAAAGACTATGGAAACAGAGAAGAAATTAAGAACCATTATATTATATTACTATATCCTTCACTGCAAAGCCTGCAGCAGTGACCACCTACCAGTCATATGCAAATTAAGGAGATTAAAGAAACCTAAGACTGCAGTACAATAGGCTTGTGAATGACTTGAACCTACAGGAATGTATATAGGGAGTATAAAAACAAAATATGAAGGACAAACTGGGAACAGATACTCAAAAAGGGATGCACTAAGCTCTAGTGACATCAGTGAATGACAACATTCCAAAGAAAAAGAAACACATCGGAAGAAACACGAGTGGATCACTAAAGCAAATGTAGACAGGCTCAAAGACAAATGCACTGAAGTAAAGAGAGACTAAGCACAACAAATAATAGAGACATGCATAAAAAATAAAATAAAATAAAAATAACAGGGCAAAAGACATGCTCAGCAACAGAATGTATAAAAGCAAAGGATGGTACACTAATATTAAAAAAAAAATACTTCAGAGATGGGACGAGTATATTGGAGATCTCTTTCACAACAAGAGAGAGCAACCAAAAATTATGGATGGATCTGAAATATTAAAAACCAATGTGGAATCAGCAATGGCCAAGTTGGAGAGAAACAAAACAGCGGGACCAGACGGGATTGTAATAGAGATGTTGATGACACTAGAAGACTTTGGCATAGAAAGACTAACAGAAATGATAAACAAAATCTACAACAGTAGCAATATACCAGAGGACCTGAACAGATCAATCTACATAACACTAAATAAGTGATGTGAGCTCCATTGAACAATCAGTTTAATGAGCCACATAATAAAACTCATCATCTGGATTCTGATGAACAGAGCATGCAGCAGAATCAACCCAGAGATAGGAAAAGGACAATGTGGGTTTGTTAAAGATACTGGAACAAGGAATACAATATTCATGCTCAGAATGCTATCTGAACGTGCAATACAAATGCAGAAGGAGCTTTATCTGTACTTTATAGACTACGTAAAGGCGTTCACTGGGAAGCGTTTTGAAAGAGGATGGAATGTGCGACATGAAGATCCAAAGACACATTGGCATGGACAAAGACCCATTTCAAAAGTTAACCAGAGTAGTGAAAGACAGGAAAATCTCATTAGAAACAAAGAAAAGCATGCTGGATTGCTATGTGATATCTGTCCTTCTGTATGAAAACGAATGTTGAACAATTTCATCAAGGATGAAGAAGAGGTTTGAAGCAGCAGAAATGTGGTTGAAGGTTAGTTTATAGATTGATAGTTAAAAGGGAGAGGAGGCAAAAATAGGGAAGTATGAAAATAAATATGCAGGTGACATTCTTTAAGGTTGTCCCAAAAGTTTGTAAACACTTGCAAAAAATTGAAATTTTACTCGCCATGTAATCTAAGGTTACCAGAAAACACTTGCAAAAAATTGAAATTTTACTCGCAAAAACAACAAAAATTCTTGCTCAAAATAAACACCATCATTTTCCAAGACTTTCTGCCATCGATCTGCAAGCTTTCAGATCTGGTCAAAGTACCATTCAGCCAGCTTTGAATCAAAGAATTCTTGACAAGCTTCCTTGACTTCATCAAACGAGTCAAATCGGCGGCCTTTTAGAAAGTGTTGCATTGAGCGGAAAAGGCCATAATCTGATGGAGCACAGTCAGGACTGTAGCCTGGATGTGGCAGAACCTGAACGTTGTCCAGCTCTTCAAACTTGTCTTTGGTCTTCCTGGCAGTGTGTGGCATTGTCCTGCTGCATCAAAGTGCGCTTTCAGTTGATCAGAGCTGAGTACTTTTGTTTTAACTTTTTGTAGACCTGCTGAAAGTTGCTGACAGTAAAGTTCGGCACTGATGGCACAACCATTTGGAACCAACTCAAAATGCATGATTCCTTCAAAGTTCCACCAAACGCACAACATAACTTTCTTGCCGAATTGATCTTGTTTTGAAACCGACGGTGTCTCTTGCCCTTTCTGAACCCATTGCATGTCTCGATTGTGCTAGACCAGATAGACCCATTTCGCAAGTATTTACAAACTTTTGGGACAACCTAATATCTTTTCCACCTTGTGGTGGTTTTGTGACCAATCGGAATAGCCACATATGGTCATCTGACTAGCAATTGAACTTCTCTGCTAGAATAATTAACACATTTAGCTTAGCATAGTGTTTTGCTTCTGGATGTGGACCAAATGCTGATCACATTACGGTTGGGTCACCCAACAAAGAAGTATGTTGCTTAGACCTAAAACTTCTGATGACTTAGGATTAGCAACAGTGATGACATATCCGGAGGTAGCACTTAAAGGTGTATGATGATGATACTAGTAAGAGAACTGCCCATAACATTCGAGGAAGTAAGAATTAAGCTGGAAAAGTCAACTTTATAAATAAAAATGAAGCAGCAAATAAAAATTTAAAAAAAAAATAGAAAAATGGATACTACAGGAAATAACACATTTTTATTATGCAATAATGTACACAAAAAGAATTGTGATACCAGCATCACTGCAAAAACAGGCTAAAAGAACTTCACATATAACATCCAGGAATTTCTAAGATGAAATGTAATATGTTTTGGCCAAAAAAATCAATATATTCAAAATTTAGTAAAATCATGCAGAGGTTGTGCTCTGGCAGCAAAGCAACTGATTATAAAATTTCAACCTTGGCTAAAATCTGATATTTCATGGTCCAAAATACAGAGTTCACAAGACAGTTAAATGGTCCATACTATCTAATGGTAGTCAATAGTTACACTTAATGACCTGAAATATTAAAATGTAGAAATGTATTTCCATAAGTACCTCTTTTCAGAGACTTTCTATATCAGGGAATCTTCATTTTAACAGATTATGGTGTTGCTTATGTTCCCATGGTAACAAAGGTGTACTTGACTATTGTTTCAGATAACAGGACACAATTCACAGCTAGTGAATTTAAGATTTTCTGTAAATCATCAGCAATAGAACATATTACAATGTCCCATTATCACCCAAAATCAAACATACAAGCTGAATGGTTTGTCGATACATTTCAAAGGTTACTAAAAAAGTTGGAAAAAAAGGAGTTAGATGAAGTGTGACACGATAACTAGGCGTATATTAAGGTGGATTTGTAAAATATGTATATTATTATAATAGATTAAAATAGAAAATGGTTAAGAATAGAAAATAGTTTAAAAACATGTTTCATTTAACAAAAGCGAAAAAGAAGAGAAAAAATAAATAAATAAATGCTTTTTCTTTTATAAGGAAATTTGTGGAAGAGAAAAGGGTATCAGATTACTGTTAAATCCTACCAGTCTTCCAGTAAATATTTGACTAAGTGATTTGATGTGATAAAAGATAAAGTTGAGGAAATAGATTTTTGGAGTGACCAGGTCAAAAACTGTCTTTACTGTATCTTGACCACATTAAGAATTTTCTCTTTCTCCAGGCAATAAAAAATGCCTGGTTACTGGTAAAGTGTCAGGGCTATAAAAACATCCGGCGGAAGCTTTATTAAGATAAAAAAATCCTGGAAAATACGGGATGTCTGCTGGGATGTTTACACATCAAAAGAAGGAAAATTTAAGTACCTTGAAATTTTGGACTTACAGTCACCAATGCTTATCGCCCGGTGGGGGGGGGGGGGGGGGTCTAGGCATTTCCAGATTGTTTTAAATACAGGTGATTTTTCCAAGCCAATCGATTAATTAGTTAGTTTTCAGTTGAGTTAGCTCAGCCGGGCGCATGCTTGAAGTAAAAATTCCGTTCGTCTTGAGTCGGTTGGTTCGGATTTGATCTCCATTAATTAGAGTTAAAGCTGAACGTCACATCGCCTGCCCCCAACCAAAAAGACTAACTCTAAACAAAATAAAGCATCGTTTCAACTCATCCAAGTTGTGGAAGTTCATTCCTTATAGTTTTATCTTGTACCCCCAGCTTTTCAACAAACTTCCGGTAAACATCACAGCGTGGAGAACGGCCACTGGAGAAATTGTTCGGACTGTCCACTGGGGTGTTACAGAAGTGATGCTACAACAATTTAAGTATTTTCTGAACAACAACAAACCAGAACACTGTGTCTGGAATGCCACCTGCAGAGTAGATATTTGCCTTTAAGTCTGTTTTTAATAAATTAATATCAGAACATAAGGAGAGAACATCAAGAAGTAACAATATAAGTAAATACTTCAAAAAGATTTATAAAAAAACAGATTGGCAAAATGACATACATGGTGGGAACATAAACAACAGCTTAATCAGTTGAAATAAACATTCACTGATTTAGAAATTATCTGAAAAGAGATACCTATGAAAATATTGTATGACACGTTTCAGATACTCATGCCATCAGAAATTATTGACCCAAGATTTTATAGTAAGAGAAAAAGAATAGCAACAGAATTTCTAAATATTGAACCGAAGCGGAAGAAATATAGACTCCAGAGGAAGTCATCTAAAAGGGGAGGTCTCATATACGAATAAAGTGTTGCTGCCAACATTTGAGTTTGAACACAGATCGCCAGAGAACAAACATAGTCAACCTCATTTTGATGTAATTAGAGAAATTGTTCTCAGGGGATAAAGTGACATTGTAAAAATAAAATAGATAATAATATAATAAGCATTCAAGGCAGGAAAGAAAAAGGTCTAACAGTATTCATCAAAGGTGTTATTACTAGTATATGTGACTTTACAAATAAACCTAATATGATGACCACTAGCAATATAAGAAAACTTTAACAAAGCAAAACACTTACCCACTTGGCAAACGTCTCTTAATAATAATTTAAACATTACATACCACTTTATCTCATGACATAACTTACACGATTTAACTGAGTCATTACCAGATAAATGGCTCAGTTAAATTGTGTATCACCAGCCTAGGTAACAAAACACAAACTTGCAAATTCTCATCAATAACACAAAAACTAAAAAAAAACAACAAATAAAAAGCCTTAATCTTAAGAATCAAACAATGATGCATGTGATATGAAAATCACTGAAGAAACATAATGCATACACTGATATGTCGGTTTCACATGTGTGTCTCCCCAGACAGCCAGATGAGAACCTTACAGCAATCAAAAGTCTAAAAAAATCCTGTTTAACAGCAGGTTTATTGAAAGTTGGCTGGGTAGGGACTAGAAAAAGAAATAAATACAAACATGTGATTATTTGTCTATACTTCTGAGATGAGGTAGTATTTACTCTATTTACATTGTTCTGACTATTGTCCTCATGTTTACTGCCATGTTTACGACATTCTGTCTATTGTACACACCGACCTTCTTCTGATTACTGAAACATTATGTCTATAAATCCCAGAAATTTACATGCAGATGTCCTCAACCGCACATGACCCAGTGGATATAGATATTGCTTAGTTCGTGTTGAGTTCAATACCAAGCTACAACAATGATGAACAAATAACTAAGTGAGTTAAGTTAAAGGGAGATAACTACATGGCTACTAGAAGTGGCATCACACATGGAATGAAAATGATATATTCCCATAATCGTAATAAAGGGTTTAGTTCAAAATTCCTAGCACCTGAAAAAGATTGGAGCATACAAGAGTCAAACCATTGTAAACATGGCAGTAAAGATGAGGACAACAGACATGTGATTAGTTTAGTTTGAATAACAAAATGAATAAAAGGGAAGAAAAAGGAGAAATATGACAAAGAGGCCCAAAGGCCGAACATAACGCTGAGCCAAGGCAACTAAATGGGTAAAGAAAGTAGCAAGAATTTGCTTACAAGGATATATTGTCAGTTTACAATGATAAGTCTATAGAAAGGAAGAAAGTTACATGAAGTTACAGTCTACAGTCAACCCCTGGTGAAATGGATTTTACATGACAAAGTATAGCAGCAAAAGTAAAATGGTAAAATGGGAGGGTAAGAAGAAATACAATAAAGAGGCCCAAATACTGAATATATTATAGAAGGTAAATACAGAGAACAAAAGATTAGAAAGTTACATGTACCAGTGATGTTATTGTGAGGAGGTTTAAGAGGATCAGAGGAAGTAACCACATGCTGTGACACTGTGCTTTATTGTGCCAGTTTCAAAAATAACTGTGAACTAAACAGGAAGTGGTCAAAAATGGTGATTAAACTAAAATGTACCTAATTTAAAAAGAGGACAAACAAACAAAAATAAAACAATAACAGTGCTATACCATTCTAACAAGATAAATATTTTGATTTTGTTTAGCTATGGGTTATTTAATGCCAAAATTTAAATATTTTGAACACAATTTATGGCTTTAACTAAATATATTTTGAATGCAACTCTATACCTTCAATAACAGATAAAA
Source organism: Ascarosepion bandense (assembly GCA_037127315.1). Classification (NCBI taxonomy): domain Eukaryota; kingdom Metazoa; phylum Mollusca; class Cephalopoda; order Sepiida; family Sepiidae; genus Ascarosepion; species Ascarosepion bandense. Next base: position 4,251,649 of record JBBBDQ010000328.1, on the reverse strand, counting down.
TGTATTATTGGTCATTTGCTATAATAAGTATTGTTGGTAATCTTTTTTATATAAAAGTGTATTGCTGGTATTTTATAGTTTCAGTGAGTTGTTTCATTCGGAAGTTCACTATTTACCCAATCTGGGACCCTAACAAGTGCTACCACACTGGATCAGGATGAACCTGGAAACAACAGCAAATAAGAATCTTCAAATCAAAGACCTTGCTGCCAGATATAGTTTATCATCATACTCAGGACTAACAGAACAATGAATCTTAACCAGTAATTGAATAGTGAAAACATAACTGGTACGGATTGAATGAAGGTTTGACTTAGCAAGATCAAATAAATTCAGTATAAAATTCACCTAATCCCACTCTGGCCCACTGAGCCTGGGGTTGATATGAATAATATTGTATTACACTATTTACATTGTTCAGATTATTGTCCTCATCTTGACTATTGCCATGTTTACAATGTTTCAACTGTTGTATGCTCCAGCTTTCTTCAGTTGCTGGGAATTTCGAACTGAAACCTAGCACCTGTTGAAGGCCAGAAACTACAACAGCTGAAACATCATAAACATGGCAATAGTCTAGATGAGGACAATAGTCCAAACAATGTAAATAGTGTAAATACTACCTCATCTCAGAAGTATAGACAAATATTGTATTAGATAAAATCTAAGTTGGTAAACCTTAAATAATTTGTTTGTGTTAAATACTATTCAGTTAATTTTATGTAGAATTATAGGAAGTCAAATTCTGGATCTTAAGCCAATTGTCAGCATCACATGTTTTCAGAGAAAGAATCTTGAGAACCTAACATTAATTGCAAAAAAATTAGTTGTACATCAGTGCCAGGTAATAATAAATTGACTATTTAAAGAATACCCATGGAGTAATAAATTAGAAGGTCCACAGACCACCATGAATGTCTATAGGTCCTGTAGACCAGTGCTATACAAAGTGTGGTACGCGTACCATTGCCAGTATGCAAGCCACTGTCTGCTGATATGCAGAGATTTTCCAGAAAAGAAAGAAATAATAGTAATACTCTATGCCTCAAGACTACCAGGATACTTGACTTTTTTTTTTACATTTTCATTTTAGTTTTATATTATTATGGCTACATTGTTCATTTACTCACACATGTTAAAAGTTATTGCTATCCAACTAACAAATGTGATATAATGAACAGCAAAACTGTGAACTGAATATGCATCAGACTTTGTTCCATTCATATATCCATGATATATATATACATATCATATATTTTAAATACGTCTTAAATTAATTAAAATTAATATTTTACTGTTTGTTTATTTTTTTAGAATAATGCATTTTATTAACCTTAAATTGCTTACGAAGTATTAATATTAACTTCAAATATTTTTTCTGGATTTTTAAAAATATATACTCTCAAAACTAGTGGTCATAACTAATATAGCACAAATATGGTACCAGTCAATGGCACACTAAGAAGACTTCTTATGTCAATGATGACTGCCCTTAGACTGAACAAGATATCATGTCCTCATGCTTATTACAGATGGTCTCAAAATGTCCCTGAAATAGTACATATCTCAAAAAAAAAAATTCCGGGGTTCACAGTCTCCACCTCCCACTCTTACTCAGCTGGATTGACTTGCTTTGCTTGCTGGTCCCTGGCACATTGGAAAAAAAAAACTACTGGTCTGCCACATCAGATAGTTTGAGAAGCACTGCTGTAGACTATGAATGGACAAACTCATAGTAGCAATTACCCCACCACAGTATAATACCTACATAATAAGTATGTTACAAACTTTGGTATATTACCCAATATCTTTATAAACAAAATCTTGTTGAATGCTAATCAGGAGTTGGAGTCATTACTGTCATGCATGGAAATCAAAGACAATCCATTTCAACCAACAAAAAACAAGAGTACACTATCATTCAGACTGTTGACCTCATCTTTATTGCTATATTCATAATATTCCAGCCTTCTTCAGGTGATGTACATCGGAATTTTGAACCAAACACTTTATTTAGTCCACAGGGCTAGTTTGTTCTAATTCTTTATGTCATGCCACTTTCGATATCCCAGTTTCAGTTAATTTCCTTTTAGAAACTCAGCTCTCCAAGTTTTTGTTCCCTCTTCTGTGGCCAGGTATTGAACTCACAACTCTTGCACAACTCAAATCACTCTTCAATTACTCAACCAACGCTTTTATCTACTGGGTTATGGAGGACATCACTGTGTAAATTTTTTTGTTATTATTGTTTTTCTCTAACTCTGTATTACTAGTTCCTATATTATATTCATGTCTATGCTTGAGTGGCTTAGGATATTTTTGTGGCTTAGCTAATGTGTGCCATGCCAAAATATTGTAATATGAGCTCTGGTAAAAAGTGTTCCTGAGACATTAGCTTTATAAGTCTCAAAAAATCACTCATCTCAATGATACTCACAACAGAGCAAACAAAACCTTGCAGAGTTGAGTTACTAAAGAAACTAGGATATCAAAAAAAAATTAATGGCATGTGAAATTAGAACAATTGGACTAAATAATAGGTTTAGTTTGAATTATCAATAGCTGAAATGCTGTGAATATGACAATAAATATGAGGACAACAGTCCAAATGAGGTAAACAGTTATAATACCTCATCTCACAAATATAACCAACAAAAAAAAAAAAAGATGACAATGAATCCTTTACATGGGCACAATAAAAATTAGACAATTTGTGAGTTGTCCAGACAAAGCCACCAGTATTGATTGCAGGTGTTTTTGCACATGGTCACATAATCAGTTTAACTAAAAGCCTTTAGGCTTAAAAAAGAAAATATAAAAATATTCTTAAAAAAGAATATAATAATGCAAATTGTGATAAAAATATGATTCTGCATAAATGACAAAAATTTTAAAAAAGATTAATGATTATGAGTATATGAATTTTTCTTTCCATCTAAATATTTTGATAATGTAGTTGTTTTATTTAAAATTTAGAATATATATTTAAATCTACTCAGTTACAGAAAAGTGTAAAAGCTTTTCTCCCGTCACTTCCTGTTTTGCTCAAATAGCAGTTGAAATAATTTTGTTCTTTTTTTTAAGTGACATAAATCTGTTATTTTGTGAATATCATATCTGAAACACGATAGTTGAAAATCTTCCATTTTCTTTTCTAGTTAAATTTATTTAAAAATTGGGAAGATGTTTAAAATTCATGAAAATGTTTTTGAGTTGGATAAATAAGAAAAATTTCATAGAATATGTATTTCTTACAGAATGCAATCATTAAAATATTTAATTTATATAATTGAAGGAGAAATCTTTTAATAAAGATATTTGCATAGAGCAACAAAATATTAAAGACCAACTTCTTTAAAGATCCATTATTTTTAATATCTTTTTAATTAATTTCTTAAAATGCAGCAATTAAATAATCAAATAATTCAGAAGTTATTATTCAGTGAATTTTAACAAAGTCTGCCACAGACTTTACTAGTGATCAGTTATTTTGCCAAAGTCATTACTGAAAAGAAAAATTAAAACTAGCAAAAGAAGAACTAAATTGGTACCTACCTTGTGGATGAGACAGACCATTTTTTGACAGTTGTTCTTTACATGGTACTTTATACCATAGGATTAAAACAAGCTCATATTTTCTTTTCTTTTTTTTCTACAGTACCCACTTTTATGAAAAATAGAATAATTTTTAAATTACAAATCTACAATTATGGAGTGTTTACATGATGCATGTTTGCTCCAGGTGATTATTTAAGATACTGAGTCACATACTTCATTTTTAAAAATAGTTACTTTGCTGTGTTTTCAAGTGTCTCACAAGTTTTACACTGTGAAAATGCTAAAGTACCTGCTTTGTATATAGTGTGTCTACATATGTCCTTACTGAAAATACTAGTGCACACATTTGATGAAAACTTTTCCATTGTATGTGCCTGTACTTGTACAAAAATGTTGATTCTTACATTTCACAAGAATATGGCTGCCCTCTTGTGTATTCACATGTTGTTCTCCTTGGATACTTTAAAATAAGTTTCTTTCCAGTAAACAGGGTGTTATAGAAACACTTCCTACATAATGGTAAATTAGCAGCAGACATTTGTGGGAGGTATTTCTGCCACACCTGTATAATATTTTAATTGATCATGCTGGAAAAGATGATCTAGAGATTTTACAAAATTTTACAAATGTAAACTTGATGGGAACTCTGATCTACACATTGAAATATTAGGTTTTCTCTTCAGTGTGTGTTTGCATGTGTATTTTTAAATTTGAACTCTGAGAAAAAGCTGATCCACACACTTCACATGCAAAAGGTTTCTCTCCAGTGTGTGTCTGCATGTGTCTCTTCAAGTTAGAACTTTGTGAAAATGCTGATTTGCATACATCACAAGTGTAAGGTTTTTCCCCAGTGTGGGTTCGCATGTGTGTTTTTAAAGCTGAAGATAATGAAAATGCTGATCCACACTCTTCACATGCATAGGGTTTCTCTCCCGTGTGTGTCCGGATATGTGCTTTCAAAAGTGAACTGTTTGAAAATCCTGATTCACATAGGTCACAAGTATATGGCTTCTCGCCTGTGTGTGTTCGCATGTGTGTTTTAAAATAGGAATTCTGTGAAAATGCTGAACCACACACTTCACACATATAAGGTTTTTCACCAGTGTGTGTTCGCATATGTGTTTTTAAAATTGAACTATTTGAAAATCCTGATCCACACACTTCACAAGAAAAAGGTTTCTCTCCAGTGTGTGTTCGCATGTGTTTTTTAAAATCAGATTTTCTTGAAAATGCTGATCCACAAACTTCACAAGAAAAAGGTTTCTCTCCAGTGTGTGTTAACACATGCGCTTTCAAAATTGAACTATTTGAAAAGGCTGTACCACACACTTCACATATGTAAGGTTTTTCTCCAGTGTGTGTTCGCATGTGTGCTTTTAAAGCTGAACTCCCCGACAATGCTGATCCACATACTTCACATATATAGGGTTTCTCTCCAGTGTGTGTTCGCATGTGTGCTTTTAAAGCTGAACTCCCTGAAAATGCTGATTTGCACACTTCACATGTGTAAAGTTTCACTCCAGTATGTGTTCGCATGTGTGTTTTTAATGCTAAATTCCCTGAAAACTCTGATCCACACACTTCACAAGTGTAGAGTTTTACTCTATGTGTCTGCATGTGTTTTTTCAGGATGGAACTGTTTGAAAATCCTGATCCACACACTTCCCGATCATAGAGTTTCTCTCCAGTGTGTTTCTTCAAATTTGAAGTCATTGGAAATACTGATCCAGAAAGGACACAAAAAAATAGTTTTCACATGTGTGATTTCAAGAGTGCATCTAAATCATAATTCAAAGTAAATGCTAATCTACACACTAGAAGATGTTTTTTCTAGGTGTTTGCATTTGTATCTTTAAATTTGACAGAAAAGTTTAATCCACACATCTCATTGGAATAGCATTTAATTTCAGGAAAATGCAGAATCACAAAACATGAGCTTAGTCAATGTGTTTGCCTAAATATCTTTAACAAACTCTCCTATACATAATATTTTGTGTATGGTAATGAAATTGATTCTTCTCCTCCACCAAAATTGACACCTATGAATGAAAAAAACAAAACATTATTAAAAAAAAAAAAAAAAATTCATAATCACAATTTCTATAAACTATGGCTAATTTCATATTCCATGTTCAGTCATAAACAGAATTTATATACAACTGATCTTCAAAATGAAATAAAAGCGAGCATAATTTAAATACTGGTATTTTAAATTTACAAAAATTTTACCACAAAAGATGAAAACATCTATAAAAAATAAATATCATAAACACTGATTTATTCAAACTACTCGTGTTCTCATCATATAGTTACAATATTTTAATCATTGCATGCTCAAACCTTCTTCCAGCACATTCCATCATTGATAATGTTCAGGGAATTGATTACAAAAACTAAAAAAATTTCATGACCTAGTTTGTAAAAATGTTAATCTAGGCTGTTAATTGAACACGAAGCCCTGAGTCGGCAGTTAAATCAATATGCTCTGCTTCAGAGAAAGGAACTGAAATAACAATCACAAGACAACTTAATGAACAAAAATTAATAAAAGATATCTTCAAATCTAGATAATGAAATAAAAACAATATGGATTCAATCAGTCAGTTAAGTGCCATACATTATACACGCTTGGGCGATCATGTCTCGAAAGAGACATGACTGGCTGGGAAGAATATTTTCCTGCAGTAGGTTTCCATTACTTTCTGTGATAGACTGGTTGCTAACCAAGGCTATAGAACCCAATCTGTTCTGCTATTTAACCCATAGCTGGAAGGAGAAGTGACGAATACTTTTTCCAAGGGTATTTGTGTATATGTGAATGCAACAAATTAAACTGGAATTTGAACTCAGCTCTATGATTTCTCATTCTGAGCCAATATCCACAGCACCACAATGATTGAATAGAACTTATTTGAAAATTCCAGACACCTGAGGAATGTTCAGAGTAATGTGGTACCATGGAAAAAGAAAAGGTAGTTATATTATAGGTCTCAAATGTTTCTGTTTTGCAGACCACCAAATTTTTTCTTTGATGTTCGGTCTTCTAAGCATTGTGAAGGATGTCATGAAATGAGCCCTAGTCAGCATGTTGATAACAGAAAGATATTCTGTTGGTAGGATTGGTAAGATTACATTTATATATATATATATATATATATATATATCCATGACTGGTGGGAGATTGGAAAGCGATACTGGCAGAAAGTCCATGTGATCAGATGCCTAACTCACTTTCCACATACAAGTTTTTTCTCTACATTTAATATTCATCCATTGTTTCATTACATGTGACACATATTTGACCAATGAAATCATACTCAATCAACATACAGTCTCTTGGATTTTTAAATCATTCGTATTTTTAAAAAATCTCTGAAGAAGCTTGTTAAAGTAAAACATATTAAAGACATTTTTTCTAACCTGTTCTTCATTGAGAGAGAGACAATAGCGAGGCAGCATCAGTTCAGTTTCTTTACTACCAGTAATTAAACTTTATTACCAGTTATGAATGCCCTTGCTGTGTTTGCTCTTTAACAGTGCCTTATTATTTTTTTGCAATAATAATGCTGTCAAGTAGTGAAGAATATATATATATATATATATATATATATATATATATAGATAAATAGATAGATAGATATCGATATGCTTCATTAAAAAGAACTGACAATAAATAAAAAAACATTTATTAACTCATTACTTGCAAGAAACCTTAAGAAAGATTTTGGTTGTAAATACAAAAATACTATTTAAATCAATATCAAAGGCATCTCGCTATAAGAGAGGCACTATATATCAAATAATTTTCTCCTACCATCAACCATACACTATTTAACAGTGGAAATGGAGTTTTGAAAGTTTTTAAAAAAATAAACAGACACTCACATGATGCCTGCATCATGTGACAGCTTTTAAGAACTCTCCTTTTCAAAAAACAACACTAAAATGAAAAATTACATTACAGTCAAACAGAAGAACATAACATCATCCTTGAAACTTGCCTATGAAGAGGCTGAAAATGCTTGGAAAGTCAAAAGTTATGGAACATTTTTACATTCTTTATCTCCAGCAAAAACGAAACTTGTAAGAATACTGAAAAAAATTAAATCAAAAATGAATAAAATCTTCCTTGTCTGTCGTTTTTAATGAAACATGTTTAAATGGAAGATTGCTGCCCAAATATACATTTATATATATATATCCTATTATAATAAAGGCAGTTGTGTACATATTATATATATATATATATATTTATATTTCCTTCTTGTTAGGTTCAGGGTTTGAGATTACTTTGTTTTGTTTTTTTTGTTATGTTTTAATGTAAGATACTTGATAGTAGGCACATCAATATATATGTTGCTGTCATTTTAGATAGCATATTGATACAAACCTTTTGACAGTACAGGCCTACTTATCAACAGTATAAATCATAAACAGATTACATTTAGAACCAGCAGCTATTTCCTCTGCTTACAGAAGGAAGAAATGGTATCAATAATCATCAGGTGATAACTGGTTAATCTTTTTTTCTTTTTTTTTTTTCAATCTAAAACTTTATGGTGAGGAGTAATTTTTTCTTATCTTTATTTTTCTTCCTCTCTGTTCTACATTTTTATATATTTATACACAGTGTGGCATAAATCATAATCATTTAATGTCCATTTCCATGATGCTATGGGTATGATGAGGTTTTCTTAATGGTCCTTTTTCAGGCCGCCTGATTTTGTGTAAGGCCTCCTAGCTGTAATCTAAACTTCTTTCAATCATATTTGATAAGCTGGGCCCATGTTTTACATGGTCTACCTATCATATGTAATTAAACCATCATGAAATATTGGAATTAATTTTACAGCTGTATGCTCTTACTAACACCAATGAGTTTAGAAAACTCAGTATTTTTATCAAGACACCATCTCTAGGAAGATTACCTACTAAGGTTAGAGAAGTCAGCTTACCCTATTCTACACAGAGAAGGTGTAGATGTTTTTATTCCAGAGTTTGCCTTCTCTTAGACAAGTTGCTATCCAAAGCTAAAGACTCTTACCCAGACTAAGTAGTTTGACATCATACTTAGGACATAAATGATGTTACAAAATTTTGGATTAATTCTACTTTTTGATCATTAATTTTTGCTCATGACATTGTTGTTTATGGTTTGATACTCACCTAACAACATATACTATTTGTTTTTTCAAAGTACTTCAGGATTTACAGACAAGAAAAGAAAGTATATAATTGAGCAACATTAAAACTGATTGACTCCACCTGAGATTCTTAAAGCTGGAGAACAACTTCAAATCATTAGAATCTTTAGGAAAATGGCAATTGATTGATACAAGACTTCCTCCACAAAAGACTTTCAATCTGACCTATGAATCAACTGCAGTTCATTTTAATTTTTTTTTTTTTTTTACAAAATAATGCATTTCATTAAATCTTTAAAAATGCACATTTTAAAAATATCTGCAGGGTGTAGTGTAAATACTGTAAGAAAAGAAAAAGACCACTGCTGAAAAATGTATTATATCAACATACAATTTTAACAGACAATGCTAAATTACTATGGGTATGGTGAAGTAAGAGGGAGCAGCTCAGATTGAGAAATCAGAGAGCCAAGTTCAAATTCCAGTTGGATTCGTATTATTCACTTATGTGCTGATACCCTTGAGAAAGGTATGAATCTATCTCTTTTCCCCCAATCTGTGGGTAAAATAGCAGGACACACTAGGTTCTATAGTCTTCAGTAGCAACCAATCTACAAGAAGGAAAACTCTTAATTAAAACTAGCATAGACAGGATTGGGCTCTGTCAGGTTGTTGTGCCCAAAGAAACATCACTTCTACCGTGGTTGCAGTACATGTGATGCCCCTATGACTTTAATGAGTCATGGGATATCTGGATTTGGATTAATGAGTTATGGGATATCTGGATTTGGATTAAATTGCAAAATAACACCAGAAAATCTGATTCAGTATGGTTCCCTTTAACCTTCACCATACACCAGTCTTTTGGGGAAAGTCACTGATAGTGGTACACACAATTTCCATGGGTATTATGTCCTATACTTTCTTCAATTTTGCCTTCAGAGCTTCAATATTGTGGGACAGCATAGAACAGAACTTACTCTGAAAAACTGCCCACAAACAGTAGTCAAGAGTATTGATATCTGGTGATGAGAGAGGCCATTCATCCTTGGTGTTACACAAGCAGTATGGCTCATCACTCCATCTTGTTGAAGTATCCACTGTTCATAACCATGAGTGGCATTGCATCATAGCTTAAGTGAGCCTTCCAAGATGTCCCCTTTGTATACTTCCTTGTTGATCTTTAACCCTTGAGGCATGAAAAGTCCAGTGTTGATTAACATAAGTGGCATTGCACCATGGCTTAAGGGAACATTTTAAGATGCCCTTTATGTACACTTCCTTGTTGATCTTTAATCCATGATATGTCCAATGTTCATCCCCATAACTGACATTGCACCATGACTGGACATGTCCACTATGTACACGTCTTTGTTGACCTTTACTCTTTGAAGCATGAAAACAGAGGGAGACATTCCTCGTTCTGAAATGTTACAATAAAGGAGAAGCCTTCATTCACTATGGGTTTCTCAGATGAAGTCATCTGTAAAGCAGATCACATATTTAAAAAGTAGGTAAACATGCTTTACTAACACAGTTTATTTTTACCTTGGAATTATCTTTGAAAATTTCACAAATGTTTCCAATACAACTCTCAATAAATGTTATATATGCTCATTTCACCAACGTTCACCTTGTCCAACAAATGATGAACACAGATTACATATATATATATATATATAAACTTTTTTTTATTGTGTCAGTAGCAGTTGTGTGGAGGAGGATGTAGCCAGACAGAATCACACACATACGAGGGATTTATCGGAAGTCGTTAACCAGCAGGAGCCCTCTTCTCTTCTCTGCATTCTCTCAGTGTTCTGATTTCAGCCAGAAAACCCTAAACTTATATAACCTGAAATTTCCTCGCAATTTTTACCTTTTTGGGTTTTCACTTAATTGTGTCATCTATGGCCATGTCAATCATCTGTCAATCATCTTCACCAGCTTGAAAAGCCGACTGCCTTTGATGTTAATCATATTTATGTCAGCTGCTGGTTTGTGTTTTCTTTCTTTGATGTTAATCATATTTATGTCAGGCAACAGAAATATATTACATAAACATTAATAATATTTTTTTGAAATGAACAAACAAAAAAATATAGTCTCAAATTAATCCCTGGCTTCTTAAAGAGTTATCAGTACTTCATTTTTATTTGCATACGTCAAGTTTGAAACTGAGTTTATGTCATTGATAACTGCGTACTGCTTTTCATTAAAGTTAACAATAATGTAAGCTCAGTTTCAAACTTGCCATTTGTGAATAAAAACAAATCACTCATCTGTTTTCAATTAAGAAATCAGCAAGCCAAATTCAAATTCTTGTCAAGATCAATATATTAACCATTGTACAAATATCAGGATGTGCATTGTGGTGCAGTGGATATCGGCTCAGAACGAGAAATCGGAGAGTCGAGTTCGAATTCCAGTTGAATTCATTGCATTCACTTACGCACAAATACCCTTCGGAAAGGTATTAATCTGTCACTTTCCTACAGTTATGGGTTAAATAGCAGGACAGATTGGGTTTTATAGCCTTGGCTGGCAACCAATCTACCGCAGAAAGCAATGGCAACCTACTGCGGGATAATCTTCTACCCAGTCAGTCATGTCTCTTTCGAGACATGATCACCCAAGCCTGTTTCACGTATGGCACTTAACTGACAAATATCCTTGGGAAAGATATGAATCCATCTGTTCTCTTTCTCAGTTATGAGTTTAATAGTAGGGTAGACTAGACACTCTAGCCATGGTTTGCAAGCAGTATAGGAGAACAACTTTGAATTCAAACTCATATATGTACCTGATGGGGCAAATAATTGAACTGTCACTAAGGTCTTCTCAGCATAGTTGCAGTTTAAACCACAAATTGGCTCTGTGAGTTTTGGAGAAATACAAACTGGTATGAATAGATGAGCATGCTTGGATAACTAGCAGCTATGTTAGAGGTTAGAAATCCCACTGATTTGCAGTTTGCCTTCAAGTCGAAACACATTTGATGGTGAGGAATTGTCTGTTTGACACTGTCAGCGTATTTCTGAAATGATTTTAAGAAAATCCAATATTTTTCTATTTTGAATTTTTGATGAAGAGTTAATGGTGATTTTCTAAGCGCAGCTGAGATATGGTACAAGGCTATGGGACACTCAGCGAGGACTGAACTCACTACTCAGTCGTAATTGTAGTGAAACAAGCTCGCTAACCATTACTACACCATGAAGGTCTAATGAATGAATGCTAACCAACAAAAACTATTTTAAAATATTCTTTGATATTTTCTACGAGAAAAAAAAAACAAAAACAATATTGTAATTTAAATTTATAGCCAACGAAAGTTTTTTTTTTTTTTTTTTGCAGGTTTAACAAAATTAAAAAGTTAGAAAAAATATTTTACTTATTTTCTCTTCAACTTTAAAAAACAAAAAAAATTAAGACAAAATTTCGACAACAGAATAAGTCACTAAAAAAAGTTTATTGTTCGGACGTTTAAAAAAAAATAAAACTCATATTCAAGCTCAACGCAGCATTTATAAATGATTTTTGATAAAATTTAAATGAGAGTTTGTTTTTCTTCTTAAAAACACATTTCTGCTAATTTCTATTTTTTTAACGTCAGAAAACTTAAAAAATACAGTCATCGGTGCAAATACATGAAGCACCCAGGTTTGTTAAATTTTAATAATTGTTGTATTTTACGTAAGTATGCAAAAATGCGATTGTATTGAAATTGAATTGTATCCAAACTCCAAGTTCTTAAGAAAAAAAAAAATGTAATTTACATTTCCTAAGAATTTTGCTACAGGAATTATTTTTTAGCGCTTGTTTTCAGCGAAAAACACATTAATTTGGAAATTCTTGCAAAAATAAAATAATTGTCGGATTTTAATAAAACTTTCAGGATTTATTCATAAATGAACGAATAAATCTATTTATGAAATTATGTTTATAAAATCTTTGTAAATATTTGTTAGTGTCACTCACCCTAATTTGATTTCGTGAAATTTCTAGAGATAAAAAAAAGTATTTCTTTTACTGTCTGTACAGTGTTTTTTGTTGGATTTTTTTTTTTTTTTTGGAATAAACTTAATAAAATTAAATTTTATATGAGAGTGAAATGAAAATTCAACATAAGAACAAGAAAGAAAAAAATGACGAAATACTGAATTACTAAAAAAACAAATAAATTAACAGAATGTATGTATTTATTTGTATTACTTACTATTTTTATTCTCTCTCGCCATCTTGTATTCTTAATTACGACAATGTAAGATTAAAATAATGGAAGAAAGTATAAGACACCGGATCAAATTTTCTTTCAAAATTTAAAAAAAAAAAAAACACTGATTACGTTTACGATCTTATGCAAAAATATCTTCTGAAGAGCGGTTGACAAGGGAGATAATTAAACAATTACACCAAACAAGGCAAAAAGCCACCAAGACGCAAGGTCAGGGGGTTTACTGAGTGTTAGAAAATATTAAAAAAAAAAAAACTATTAAGAAAAGAGAAAATAAAAGAACAAGAATTAAAAAGAGAGATGTTGCTTTTTATTTTTTACATAGCTTTAAAATTTTGACTTTAATGAAGAATATGATACAATTTTATATAAGTAATTTTTTTCATCATTCACCCTAAGCAAGGCAATAAAGTTAGACAAAAATACACAAGGGATCACTGAGTGTGAGAAGTTATGAGCAAAAGAAAATATTATTGAGAAAAAACAAAAAGACAGAAGACAACAATTTACATTGCATTTAAGTTTTCAAAGATCAAAGTTGACTAGGAAGCAAAAAGCCGGAAGAAAGTTCCATAAGTGAGAAGTACAAGAGAAAAAACTGTTAGCATAAAACATAGAAGTACATTTAGCCATTTCAACTGTAAAATGTCGAGACCTTGCCACCGATCTAGGACTGCACTAAAATTCATAAAGTCTAAGTATCATAGTGAAAAGTTCATCAGAACACTTACCATGAAAGTATTTATAGAAAAGCCAGTGGGAAGCTACATTATCTCAGTAGGACAAAGTGCCATACGTGATACACGCTTGGGTGATCATGTCTCGAAAGAGACATGACTGACTGGCAGAAGATTATCCTGCAGTAGGTTGCCATTGCTTTCTGCGGTAGACAGGTTGCCAGCCAAGGCTATAGAACCCAATCTGTCCTGTTATAACTGAACGGAAGAGACGGATTAATACCTTTCCCAAGGGTATTTGCGCGTAAGTGAATGCAATGAATTCAACTGGAATTCGAAATCGGCTCCCCGATTTCACGTTCCGAGTTGATATCCACCGCACCACAATGCACATCCGTAGGACAGTGACTAAGATTCCAGCTTTGGCTAGAATTCGAGTTTCTGCACTAGTGACTTTTATGCTGTAGTCAGTTATGCTCGTGAATGGCCTTACTGAGTCCACTAACAATGAAAGAAATTCTGAAAAGAGTATTGAAGTATTACATAATGTCATTCCTCACATATTGGCAGTGAATACTGGACAATCTCCTCAGGATGAAGAAAAGACTTGAAGCAACAGAAATGTGATTCTACAGAAGGATGCTGACAATACCATGCACTGAATATATGAGCAACAATGAAGTTCTAGAGACAATAGCAAAAAATATGACTTATACATAAAAAAACTGAGCCCACTGACATTGAAAGAAATTCTGTTGAACAAGCATGATAGAAATGATCTCATATGTAATAATAAATGTAAAATTTTATTTAATGAGAGAAATTGGCATATTATTTGTTGATTTAAAATATGTGTTGAAAATCCACATAAAGTCTCATGTTTGCTTTTTGAGTTCATTTTTAAAAGTCAGTCAAATAATGCAAAATGAATTTGTGTAAGAGAAGACATATCTCTGTTTCACTGTGTGTGATAGTAGTCAGCAAAGAGTTATATGGTATAGAAAGAGTTGTGATAATAATAAATGAGTAATGGTCAAGTTTTATTAACTATACCATCATTTTTATTTTTGTTGTTGACTCTATAAGGTTACACTTTTTCTTATATGTGAATGTTCATCATTATATATCTATTGTGGTGTTCAAGTTATAAAGAGTTTTTCTCTCATGTATATGTATAGTCATGTAAATATAGTATATTTGTTCTTCCATGTGGATGTCAGGTGGAATGTATTATCAGGTAGCTGTTTGTACTATGTTCTGTTATGTTCAGGATGGTAATCATGAGTGTGTAGATGGTGCTTGTGAATTAATTCCTTGGTTTTCTGCATATTCTTTTTGTGAATATTATTTAAAGTACATCTTCATTTGGCTGGTGGATGTGTTGATTGAATCACCAATGGTTATTGTGAACTCCACATACACGTGTGTGAACTGGGATCAACTGAAGAGATGAAAAAAGAGTATGCATGAGTTCACTGTTCTTTTTATATTTACTTAATGCCTACATATTTCTGCTTTGATTTTAGCAGGAGTGTTCGTCATTTGTTGACTTTCACATGGTATCAGTTGACTACATAGGCTATTTCTGGGTTATAATTTAGGTTACCAGAAATATGGAAGAATTGAAAGAAAGAAAAAGATGTATGTGTCGAAAGAAAATGACAGAGTTTCTCTGTCACTTTATTAGTATAGAGGAAAGGGTATATTTCAGTATGCTTTACTATTACCTATCTAATGACCACAGTTATTTTCTTAGTGAGAAAGTCTTGTCCATTCTTACACCAATCTTATACAAATTCATGCAGTAACCCTCTACCTTGAGAGACTCTTGAATTGGGTGAACATCAGTAAAAAAAAAAAAGATAATATGGTGACATAATTAAGCTGAAAATTCCAACAAAAGAGACTAAGATATTTTTGTATTCTCTTGAATTTATTCAAACAACAGTAACATTTAGCGATTAGACCCGTTATCATGTGTTAAGAGTTCATTTTGGATTAAAGAATAATCTGATGACATGAAAATATTTTTTCTTATGTTGTGAAACCAGTCTTCCTAAGATTTATAGAAAAGGAATTATATATATATTTTAAACAGATTATCTTTTATCATGTTAATATTCAGATAGATGGGAGGGGGTTGTATTATACATAAGTACATATTTTTCTGAATTTTTTTATTTAGCTTAAAAAACTTATTTGAAACAGTAAAATTTTGCAAATACACTCAGCACAATTTATAATGAAACACAGAATAGGGAGGTGTTGATACCAATTGTTTCAAAAGGTATTCAATATCAACAAAATTTGTTTTTTAGGAATCAGTATATTTAAATATCTTATGTCTCAAAGACAGCAAATTCACCAAAATTGATTATAAAATTAATAATGAGAATGCACAAGATCTGTCATGTTCTTATAAAATTAAATGTTGCAGCAAAGC
Organism: Ascarosepion bandense; assembly: GCA_037127315.1. NCBI lineage: Eukaryota > Metazoa > Mollusca > Cephalopoda > Sepiida > Sepiidae > Ascarosepion > Ascarosepion bandense. The sequence continues at coordinate 4,235,593 of JBBBDQ010000328.1, read as the reverse complement.
ACCTTTCTCTGAAAAAAAATGTTTTAAAACAGAAATTAGGGGAAAAAACATGCAATTCTGATTGCCAGTTTTGTTTTATCAGTTAAACGCAGATCTCCTTGGAGAATTTAAATCTAGATTTTTTTCAAACAGTTACTGTTTTCCTGAAAATCTGATCGAAATAGTAAACTAAAAACTGCAATAAAACTATTAAACTATTTAATTAGTTAAGCTTTTAATTGCTTTTATAAATAATATATATTCTGGACATTATCATCTGAGGAAAAAAAATTTTTATGAATAATGAATTATTGGCACTTTTTTTAATTATAATAATTTATTAATCTTCCCAGTAAGACTTTCCATAGAGGAGGAGATGATTAAGAACTATGTGTACACCTTCCCATGCAGCTGTAGTAAGAAATAAAAAGGAGGAACTGATTGCCCATTTAAGATAAAACTGCAAGAACACCATAAAGCCACAATATGAGTGGGAAATAAAAATAATCAGGTGTAGCTGACCACATATGGAGAGAAAAAAAGAAATCACTGCCCCTATGGGATGAAGTTAAAATAACAGACAGAGATCATCACTGGAAAATATGAAAACTGGAAGAATCAGTGCATATGCTAGGCAACAAAAATCTCCTAAGTTGGCCAAGCATAGAATACAATATGGGAACCAGTAATACAGAGTGCTAGAGAAATACAATAAGAACAACAAAATTGTAAAATGAGCTCTGGCAAAAAAAGTATTACTAAAACATTAGGATAGTAAGTCCTAAAAATTCATACATTGATTTTTGCAAGGTCATATAGCTCAGTGGATAAAAGTGTTGGTCGAATCCAGTGACTTGATCTAAAGAGTTGTAAGTCCAATGCCTGGCTACAGCAGAAGTGAACAAAAATTTTGGGAGTTGATTTAAAGGGAGATAACGGATGCTAGGACATTTAGAAGGAGTATGGATTTTAAAACTAGAACAATCTACCCTAGTGGTCAAAATAAAGGGCTCAGTTCAAAATCCCAATCACCTGAAGAAAACCAGAATATACAACATCCGAAATGTTGTCAATATGGTCATGAAGATGAAGTCAACAGTTTGGACAATGTAAATATTGTGAACAATTACAGATCAATTATACTTTAAATCAGCTAATATTCTGCAAATAAAGTTTCAGAAAGGGATATTTTATTTTTGAAAGATTTTTTAATAAAGAAAATTACATTGTGATAAAAGTGGTGCTAATCAGCAAAAAAACAAAAATAAAATAATTAATAAACTCTAATAAATACAATTTCTGTTTAAAATACACTACAGAGTATTGTGCTTTCTGGAAATAGTAAATTTACTTCTTTTAGCTTTCAATTAAAACTAAAATAAACGCTTTAATAAAGCTTTGTAAATTTTTAAAATTTCTTAAGTTTTTTTTTATGATCATTTCACCCCAAGCAAGACAGAAATGTCACTGATGCACAAGGGGTTTAAATAAGAGAGTAAATAAAAGGAAAAACAAATTACAGGGGGTGTTGTAGAATGGGTAAAAGAAAGATGAAAACACTGGTGTGAAGAAAGCTGCATGAGAGTAGAGCAGAAAGGGAGAACAAGATACAGGGAATGTCAGGGAAAGGATGGGAGTCAAGGAAATAAGAGATGGCAATTGATGTTGCATTTAAACTCTTGGAGATTAAAGCTGAAACGGACACAAATGTGTGAAAGTTAGTTCCACAGGCAGAAAGTGTGAGAAAAGAAGCTGACAGAATAGAAGCTGTGGTTAAAAGAATTGCAAATTAGTGGAGGTACCTAATTTTATCCCAGGCAAAAATAAAAGTCAACATCATTGTAAAATGAGCTCTAGTAAAAAAAAGTATTACTAAAACATTAGGATAATAAGTTCTAAAAATTCATACACTGATTTCCATCAGTGTATGGAGGGTAGGATCAGCTCTGCTGACAGAAGTTATACTGGTTTCTTTTAGATGATTAAAAGAGAGCAGTTTCATTTTTGGGGCATTAAAATTAACAACATTTTTCAAATTAACAACATTAGCAACAGCTTCAATTAGTCAGTTAATAGGATGCATGAGGTTAATGAGTGTTAAAGAGTATTTGTAAACTATTATTAAGGAGATAGGAGAATAAAAGATTAAGAACACAGAAGATAATTATTGACATTTGCATTTAAATTTTTAAACATAAAAATTGAATGGGAAGCAAGGAACTGAAAGAGAGTTCCATCAGCAAGAAATGCCATAGAAGAAAATTTAGCATAGAAGTTACAGTCACATCTAGCCATTTCAACTGCAAAATGATAAAACCTTACACCAATTTGGATGGTACTTAAATTCAAAAAGTTTAGGTACCATAGTGAAAAGTTCATCAGAGCAATTACCATGAAAGTATTTGAAGAAAAGATGCAGGGAAACTACGTTATAACAGTGGGAAAAAGACTGAAACCAAGATGCAAGGTCAGAACCATAATGTTGCAGATTCTTCTTTGGATTTTATCACAAACCTCTAAATATATAGCAGGAGCATCAACCCAGATGTGGTAGCAATATTCAAAGCAAGGACGAATAGTAGACTTATAAAAATGTAAGATAGATTATGGCAAGAGAAAAACTGTGTAGCACGACATAGGGAACCAACTTTTACAGCCTCAGATTTAGCAACAGATTCAATATACTCTTTCCACTTCATGTCATCTGAAAATGTTAGTCAGTAAAGGCACAATAAGTTGCTCTCCTGGAGGGTAGCATCAGCTATGATGACATAAGTTATACTGGTTTCTCTTAGATGATTAAAAGAGAGCAGTTTCATTTTTGGGGCATTAAAATTAAAATTTTTCAAATTAACAACATTAGCAACAGCTTCAGTTAGTCAGTTAAGTGCTGTATGATACATGCTTAGGCAATCATGTCTTGAAAGAAATATGACTAGGTATAAATTTCCTGCAATAGGTTGCCATTACTTTCTGCAGTAAACTGATTGCCAACCAAGGATGTAGAAACCAATCTGTCCTGCTATTTAACCCATAGCTGGAGGGAGAATAGACAGAGTAATACTGTTGTGGATCTTTGTCGCCAATTTGTTATGGAGTTATGGTGAAACTTTGCTGTCAAGTTGTAGTGATGGGTTTGTACCAGACGTAAGACATGGAACAAGAAGGTAGGTTCAAAACAGTGCATTAGTATTACAAGAAACAAGATATTCAAAAGAAGTATTAATAATAAGTAATATAGAAATAAGTCCGAAGGTATTATTATGCTGCTTGACAAGTAGCTGTTGTTAACTGAATCTTGATGTGCTGTGTAATTTTGTTTTTGTAATCTGTATATGGGCGTTTGATGCAGGTTATTTTCATTTTCATTTTCATTGCCTCTTTTGCCAGTGTGTTGGCTTAATGATTTCCCTTGATGCCTTTATAGCTAGAAATCCAAGTCAATATTATTGTTTTGTGCTTTATTAAGTGATGATAGGTTTCTATGATTTCTTAAATATAGGGATAATTTGTGGACTTTTAACTGCTGTTAAACTAGATAGGGAATCTGAGAATATTATAAACTTCTTATTTTTTTAATTTTCTATCATTTTAAGTGCCAGTAAAGCCAGTAAAGTCTAAGTAAAGGGATGGCTGTTGGTTTATTTCTATAGAAATTGATATATTGAGGTTCATGTTTTTTGGTATGCAAAGTTATTTGGGTTGGATTGTAGTTTTAGTGCATATCGGGGAAATAATTTTTCCCATCTGAGAAATATAATAGGTTTGTTGGCTTCTATATAGAGATTATCCATGGGTGAGGTTCAAAAGGTTCCGAGACTTAATCTCAGCTCTTGATTTTGTATGGTTTGTAGTTCTTTTAAGATAGGATTTATATGTGGCCCTGTAAATAATGCATCCATAGTCTAATTTTGTTCTGATGAGTGACCTATATATTCTGAGCATTAATTTTTGGTCAGCACTCCAATTCAATTTTGATATTACTTTTAGAAACTTCAAAGCCTTTTGGCATTTTTGTTAAAGATAATCAATGGAGATGATGTAGGGGGAAGTCCTGTTGGCCTCATTCCTCCAAGGCTATATGACTGGGTATCCTCAAGTGTAAAGAGAGTTCCACGAACCTGTTATACCTGGGATCGTCCACCCAAGTATGGGCTTTCCTCAAAAGTTTAAACAGCCATGTCAGATTCCTTTGTTCTCAGTATGATTGATATGGTAAATGTGAGCAAGTTTTTTTCTGACTTAGGGCTTGATGTGATCAGCCAGTTGATTGGACCATGCCTCTTCAACACCCTATCTAGCTCAAGTAGGGGCCAAAGGGATGTGTTAGAATTTAGGAGTATATGTATAGCCCAACTCATAAAACCCTCCACTACCAAGATCTTGTCCTCAAGTATTATGAGTTACTACTTACATCAAACCCCCTGCAGAGATGTAGTCTGTATATTCTGAAGCCCTATGAATACAGCAAATAAGAGTGAAAAAGTTATCAGAGTGATGCTTGAAAAAAATTACTATAAGACAGTTTTAAAGAATGATAGAAGAGTTCAGGAAAAATAAGTATCTTGTACTCTATAACCCGAGAAAGGCATACCAATTATTTAAATAAAAAAATTCAAGCAGAATTAGTTTTTCCAAATTTAGTGAGCTCTAACTAAAATAATGTATCCTAGGTGGTATTGAAACACACTGTGTTTATGTTTGTACAAAACATCAAAATATGAATCTGATGGTAAACTGACTCAAGATGAACAAATATCATCTAATAGATTATTACCAATGCATAGCCACTGTTACATGCAATGAAGTGGCATCTAACCGCTACTCGAGTGACTTCCCAGCTTGTAGCAGTTTGATGGAGAGTTTTGTTTTATATTTATGTTATGATGAAACACACCTATTCCTCAGATAATGGACTCTCCCTCCTATACTAATAAGAATTTTTTTTTTTTTTTTTTTTTTAAATCATATCACCCTGAGCAAGGTGGTAACGCCACTGATGTACAGGGGGCTACGTAAAAGTGAAAAGATTGGAAAAGAGAAAGCCGGAAACCACATCCTAAACAGGGAACAAGGGATGAGCCTCTTCACCTGTTCAAAAGACGTGGGTGGAGTGTGAACTGGGATCGCCCCGTTCACACTGACGAAAAAAAAAATTTTAATAAAATTTTTGAATGTGTTAAAAAGGATAATAAATAATTTAAAAATAATTAAAAAGACACGGACTCACTCGGACAGATATATATTCCTTTGCCATTCTGAAGATTAGGTTTTGATCTCGAAATATTAATGTATAATAAATAGGTAATACCAAAAAATTTCTTTACCCTCGTTTATTTTACTAAATGCATTGTGACAGCCTTCAAGACCTAACCATATAATTAAAAAATACTTTGATCATTCCTCTAAATAAACATTTTGATGATAAAACCTTTTTTTAATTTTTTCATCATGTTAAAGTAGTTTGTTAGTAAGTTGGTACCTACTTTTGACTTTTTATTTCTATTTACTTTTTCAATAAACCTGTTTCAGAAATTAATTAAATCATAAAATAAAGTGTTACTGTTAGTGTTATGAAATTGCTACCCATCTTCGCTTTTATGTAGGCTGGATGGAAATCAATCTTTTTTGATTCTTTGGTATAAAATTTATTAACATACTGACGGCTAACAAGTTTTTATAATGTCATTCACTACAAGTCATGCTAGGCAATTTTTATTACCTTTTTTTTCTGAAGGTGCCAACAATGAATTTATTCGCAGTGATACTTTGGGAAAAATAAACGACTTCAGTTGAAGCTCAACTCTTAAAAGTTTTATGATAAAATTTAAAATTCATAAAAAATATTTTATTACCTCAGTTGGGGTTTGAAATCAAATTTCGTAATTGATCTCTGGCAGTCAATGTGAATAAAAATTAACTTTTCTATGCAATTTTTAGAAAATGACTTTTTATTATTATTATTCTTACAAGTGTCAACATCGCAAAAAGTGTCTGTAAGATTAAGAATGCTTATTTTTTAATATATATTTTAAATCCAAAAAAGGAAGTGTATATAGGTAAAATCCCCAAAACCAGATCCTATTAATATTAATTTTATCAATATTATAAAAGATCCAGGTGTAAGGCTCAATGTAAATAGTATCATCTATTTATAGAGCCATATATGTATATTATATCAATAAATTTCAAACTTTACATTACATTGAATAGAAAATTCTTGCTTCATCATCATCGATCAAAAACAAAAATTTAATAATTCAAATATGGCACAAAAATTAACATGCTTAAAGAAGCCCAAAAACATATCCATATAGAGGAAGTTTAAAAAAGAAAAAAATGAGGAGAGGGGATTAAGAAAAAAAATTATTTAAAATTTGTTGTCCAGACATAAAAAAGGAAGGGCAGAGTCAGAGATTCATAACTTGATATTAGAAGATTCTTAGATTACATCAGTATTAAAGAATCAAAAATAAAAAATTAAACTTTTCACAGGAATAAGAAGTGGTGGGGGGAGTAAAAGGAATGGTGAGGAAAAAGAAAAAAATGGGTTGATGGGGTTAATGAAGAAATAAAATATGAAAAATATTCAGTAGCCAAGAGAACAGGGCTTCAGATGGTGAAAGGAGAATTTTTTCGCTGAAATAGCTATTCAACAGAATGTAAATTTCGGAATTTATTGTTATAATATATATATATATATATATATATATATATATATATATATATATTAGTTACGTGTTAGGTGTAACAAAAGGAAAAAAAATGATTGACCAAAACTCAGTGATAAGTCAAATAAATTTTTAATTTACAAAACACACAAAATAAAATATTTACAAATATACAATTTTTGTTGCATTCAAAACAAGAAACAGAGTTTACTACTGGCAAGTGTTACGAGGAGAGAAAGGGAAGGTAAGGTGTCAAGTATCTTTACCTAGTTAAGTTGGCATAGAAGTTAAGTTTGGCAATCCTCAAATAAGTATATAAAGAATAATTTTAAGTATGGTCAATGAAAGAGTCAAAAATATGTATTTACTCTTTTTGTTCCATGAGGTTCTCTCTCAGGTTTTAGTTGGTCGGCAACTTTTTATAGATTCTTTCGACTGGATATAAATCCTTGAATCACAACCGGAGTTGATAACATCAGCAAACCATGGTAACAACTGACTACTCACTGCCCAAAACCTATTTTTATAGGGGCTAACACCTAATTTGCATATTTCTAGAACTCTTGATTTTACTGGAATATTCTGGCATCTTCCAAACATTCTATTTCTAATTTCCTTATTTTTACGACTACTTCCTAAATTAAAACTGTTTGTAATAACAAGTAGGACTCAATAGAATCCATTACTATAACTTTTTATACATTATTAATATTATGTTTGTATAAATGCATCCTCATAACAATATATATATATATACATATCCTATGTCTATTGCATGACTCAGAGTTTCATGCATTATGCAATCAGGTGCATAATTCAAACTGACAGTTTAATAGATTTGAACTCAAATTCACTCAATGTTCATGGGAATTAAATCTTATAAAGTTATTGCTTTTTTAATAACAACATTAAAAATTTAAATATTCTAAGGTTACATGTAGATTAAAATTAAAATAAAAAATATTAAAAATAATAAAATGCAGGGTAAAAGAAATCAAAGGGGTGTAAATTATGAAACGTAAAAATTTAAATATTCAAATATTACATGTAGATAAAAGATTAAAATTTTAAATAAAATAATGATTGAAATAAAAATTTAGAATTAAAATTAAAAATTAAACAATGTAGAAAGCAAAAATAAAAGGGGTTTAATTCATAATTAAGTAATATTGTGGGGAATGAGGGAAAGAAAAGGACAAACATATAGAGGAATCTATATCAATCTGGCTCTAAGAATTTAAGTATTTTTTCTATGACAGCATGTGGTCGTTAAATCACTTTTTTTTATTAAGCAAATTAGGATTATTGATATGTTTTAAGATGACAAGTTTTTCTAAAAGGCATAGATTGCATTTATCTCCTTTTCCATTGTAAGGTTTGGATTTAGCTACAATATTCCAGGTAATAACTGGGTTCTTACTGTTTTTTAATTTCCAATAATGAATAGATAAAACAGTACTTTTGCTGTATTTACCGTTATTTAAAGACAACATGCGTTTGTTAAATCTGATCTTCTTAGAAGTGCTTCTAAAGTAAAATTTAATATCATTATCATCCGAATGAATTTGAGCTCTATAAACAATACTTCCAGACATACATTGGCTATTCAATGGGCAGGTTTTAATTTTTTCGGCAGCTGCAATTATTTTTAGAAGAGTTATTTTTGCTATTAGTTGTTTGACAGATGTTGTTTATGTGAGCCAAATATTTATTATCATAGTATTATGTTGTGAAATGTATTTCTCTATGTTTTCACGCAACTATAACTTTAACATAGTTTTTGTTGAAGATTTTTTTTAGTGTGGGTGAATGGTAGAAATGTTTGTGAATTAAGTTAAGGAAGAGATTACCAATGTTAGTGTGGATATTACGACTGAAGAGTGGGTTAAACCAAATAATGTTACATTTATGTGATTTCTGCTTATTTCTGCCTACTTTGTTTTTAACAAAGTTTTTTAAGCTAGTGTTCAGTATACTTTTTCCTAAATCATTAATGTATTTAATTTTAGAATTGTCAAAAATTTCCTGATTGCTAGAGTTTGTACTTAAACGAAATTGAATAGATTTGTGTAGGTTGATGGTGATTCTCTGGGGGTGATTTAATTCCCTGTTGATGTGTGTATGGTTATTTGCGGCCTTAGTGTACAGTTTGTACAGACCATTGCTTAAGTCAAAGGCAATATCTAAGAAATTTACGACTATAGTGTTAGTGGTAATATTCAGATCATGGTCTTTGAAAAGATTCTTTCTGAGTTTATCCGTTTTTTTGTGGATTAGTTTTGTGAAGGATTATCAATCCATAGTCTCAGTAAAATCCAGTGTTATATAAATCAAAGATGTGCCTTAGATTCCAGAGCAAAAAGAGCCCTACCAATTTGCAGGCTTCTGCAGAATCATACTCTCCTATGGAGATGCAGGAATCAGGGTTGTTTTTTCTAGTTCATAGGCATTCATCATAAAATAAAATAGATTTCTGGGCCTGTTTGATATGTTAATATCTTGGTTGCTGATGGGGCAGTAAATTTTGGCCAAATTTAAGGCTGCAGTTAAAAGTTTTTCAGATATAAATAGGTAGAAGTCACAAATATCAAACTGGAAGAAAGTGCAATCCATTTTATTTTTGTGAGCCAATCAGTTGCCTTGGCTGTGTTCTTCCATTGGTTCATGCCCAAAGCATTCTTAGTGAATGCAGCTCTTTCAAGAATAAATGTGCTAATTCTATCAATGTAGTTTTTTGAAGGGTTTAATAATCTGCATTGTGGGTTTTATATGAAATTGTGATCTTTGATTGGGATGAATGCTTCTTGCTTATGTAAAATTGGTACCCTATCATCTATTTTTAGTTCCTTTGTTATTTTCTTGGCTTTCCTATTTATGTTGGTTTCCCAGTTGCTAGGCACCTTTTTATACTTTTTGTTGATTTTATGGAGTATGGCTGGCTCTGTGGTAAGACTCCACATTAATAAAATAATTACCAGACTGATAGATTCCTCTATACTTGAATATCTAAATTTTTACATTTCATGATTTATGCCCCTTTGATTTCTTCACCATTGTTTCTCTCTCCATGAACATGAGAGGAGGGAAATATATATATATAGCATAATGATAATAATAATCCACGTATACTGTCTTAATATGTATAGGAAAAACTACAAAAAAGTTATAAGTTAAAAATGTATTTTTTGACAGTATTTATCTATTTCTATTATTATATATATATATAATAATAGAAATAAATAAATACTGTCAAAAAAATACATTTTTAACTTATAACTTTTTAGTAGTTTTTCCTATATATATATATATTTTTTTTTAAACATATCACCCCAAGGAAGGCAATAACGCCACGGATGCACAGGGGGGCTACGTAAGAGTAAAAAGATTGGTAAAGAGAAAACCAGGAACCACATCCTAACCAGGGAACAAGAGATGAGCCTTTTCACCTGTTCAATAGACGTGGGTGTGAACCGGGCGATAATTTAGTCTATCTACTCCAATTGAAAAAAAAAAGAAAAAAGGTTGGAAAAGAGAAAGTCGGGAACCACATCCTAACCAGGGAACAAGGAATTCATCTATAGTTTAAATATGCTTGTCACATGCATTACTTTCACAGACATTTATACATTATATATATATATACACACACACACATATATATATATATATATATATATATATATATATATATATATATATATATATATTTATTGTAATTTTGTTATTATAATGGTTTATCACTGCACAAAAATTTTCAAGTTTCAGAACAATATTGTTCTTCAGGTTATATTTTAAAACCAAATGTTGAAAATAAGTTATTTTAGAAAATATAAGATGAATTCATGGTTATTCAGAAAATTAAGGAGGGGTGGTTGGGCAAAGTTAAACAATATGATAGTGAGTGTATCAGTATTAATCAAAAGTTAGAATTAAATTGAACTAGGCAGTTGAACATTTAGGTCACATAACATGACACTTATTTTTTTATTTTGTCTAGGGAATATACATGTATGCGAATTTTGGTTATGAATGAAGAGATAAATGTTATTGTTGTGGCCTGAAAAAGTGTCAAAATTTTGGTCAACTCTCATGTTCAATGTTTGATTATACACACACACACACACATATATATATATATATATATATGTGTGTGTGTGTGTGTGTGTGTATATATATAATCAAACATTGAACATATATATACCCATTGAACATATATATACCCACACACACACAACAGGCCTTATTATAATAGAGAGGATAGTGTCAAGAGAAAATCCATCATTTTGTCACACAATTATTTTGCAAGTAGGAATGTTTAACTTTACCAAATTTTCTGTCAAAAATATCACTTTGATAATGTAAAAACAAGTACAGTAGAAATTTCTTTCAATGTTCATGATGATAGGAAAAGTTATTTCATTCTACTACTAAAATGAACTGTAATAACCATTGTAAAATATTTAGGTAGAATTACTCATTAATGTTTGATTTAAACAAAGTAAAAATACATCCAATATTTCTATGTAATTAATATTGTGATATGATAAATTCATGCAACAAACTTTTTCACAAGTGCATATGAAACAGGATGGGTGCATGACCGAATGGTTAGATACCTAGGTTCAAATCTCACTATGATTTGTCAGGAAGTTTTCTTGATATTATCACTCTGGAGAAGGCAATCCCAGTGTGTGGAAACTATAGAAGGTGCCTGAAAACCATACCATGGTCTGGCCTAAGCCTTTTGAGTGAAATTGGGTAGACAGGATCCGTTGATGATTATGCTAACACAAAGTCACAAATCATTATGTTTAAGGGTTTGAGCATACTGGCTTTGTGTAGACTTTTGTTCATGCTAGATAATGTGCTCTTTCCCAGAAGCTGTAACTAAAGTCTGCTCAGCATATTTGCAGTATAAACCACAGGTGGGCTCTGTGGGTGTTGAACAAATGCGAACATGCCTGAGCATGCATCTGTAATGGGAATTAGCTAGCCAGCCTAGCAGACAGGCATTTTTGGATACAAGTGGCCAGCCATTACGCAGCAAGGAAATAAAAAAAAACTTGAAGTTGAATTGTAGAATTAAAACCCTGTAACATTTAAGAAATTTCATTTGGAAAAAAATTCTAGCACTTTACATCTTCAGTTCTTTTAAATTCAAGCGTTGTGGTGCATTGGATATTGGCTCTGAATGAGAAATCGGGTAGCCGAGTTTGAATTCCAGCTGAATTCATTGCATTCACTTACACGCAGATACCCTTGGGAAAGGTATTAATCCACCTATTCCTTCCAGTTATCAGTTAAATAATAGGACAGATTGGATTCTATAGCCTTGGTTGGCAACCAGTCTACCGCAGAAAGCAATGGCAACCTACTGTGGGATAATCTTCTGCCCAGTCAGTCATGTCTCTGTCGAGACATGATCGCCCAAGCGTGTATCAGTATGGCACTCAACTGACTGACTGACTATTTTAAAAATAAATGTAAGGATTATGACCATCCATATTGTTAAACTATTTTCATAGAATCAGAAAAAAACATTTGTGAAACTCAAAAATGCAAATGATAACTTCAGTGTTTTATAAACACATGGATAACTTATTTTGCAATTTTGTGATTTCATTCATCATTTTACAATTTGGAATGGAACCCTCTACCAAATGTTTATTGCCCTTTACTGGGCTTTGACTTATTGAAATGTCAATTAATATTTTAATTGATATGCAGAAACATCAATTAATATTTTAAAAACAGATGTGTTGCCATTGCCAGATGTTGTGTTTGGAGTTATGTTGGACTTTTTCACATTTTAGATGGTTTCCTACTTTTCATATAAAGTCAGAGATTTGAGCTTTCCTTTTAGTAGAACAAGTAGTGAGTCTGAAAAGATTAATTTGCTTTATTAATCCTTTGTGTTATTTAAATCCAAAACACATTTCAGATTGTAAGAATAATATAAGTAATTTTTTTTTGACAAGTGAATATTGTAGTTGTTGAGAGGCATGGTAGAGTAATGGATAGCAGCTTGGTTTGAGGAATTGGAGAACCAAGTTTAAATTCCAGTAGAGTTCATTATATTCACTTACATACTAATACCCTTGGGAAAAGTATGAATCCATCTCTTCTCCCCCTACCCAGTTGTAGGTATATAGCAGAACAGACTAGGTTCTATAAGCTTGGGTGGCAACTGGTCTGAGAAGAAAAACCTTGAATTCAAAAACAAGTCACCCAGAGAATAAAGGGAATTGCATAGGGTCACTGCCCTTACCTGTTAAAAAATGACATGTTACATAAGCATCAGTAACAACAAACCAACCCAAAACAGAGTGCAGTGACGAGGAGTTGTCAGTCACTTATGCGTCACTGGGAACAATGAGTTAAGGGAATATTATATTAATTTTTTTGAGAATAACAATGTTTTTTTTTTCAGATAAAAGCTTTACTATTTAAACCATAACAGGAGGAAATTGATTGATACCTTTCCCAAGGGTATTTGTGCATATGTGAATGTAACTAATATAATTAGAATTTTAAATCAGTTCTCTGATTTCTCATTCTGAGTCATTGTCCGTTCAGTCAGTTAAGTGCTATACGTGAAACACGCTTGGGCGATCATGTCTCGAAAGAGACATGATTGACTAGGCAGAAGATCATCCTGCAGTAGGTTGCCATTGCTTTCTGCAGTAGACTGGTTGCCAGCCAAGGCTATAGAACTCAATCTGTTCTGTTATTTAACCCATAACTGGAAGGAAGAGACGGATTAATACCTTTCCCAAGAGTATTTGCGCGTAAGAGAATGCAATGAATTCAGCTGGAATTCGAACTCGGCTCCCCAATTTCTCGTTCTGAGCTGATATCTACTGCACCACAACACACATCCATGGACATTGTCCATTATGTCACGCATACATCTGGTGATTCTCAAAACATTCATTCAAAATTATTTTTGATTTTTCAGAAGAAAGGAAATAATAAGAAACAACTTTAATACAATTAAAAACCATTTATTGGGTCATTTGAAATAGTCATACTAAAATGTTGACTTATTTCTCAGTAAAATTGTGATTTAATTTTCAGCATCTTCAAACTTGAAATGAAAACTACTGATATATTGATTGCATGTTAACTTCACTCTAACACACAAAAAAGAAATTCTTGTAGTTGTACATTTTTATATCACATCATCTAATAAGTAATGTCTGTTTTTAGATATTAGAAAAACAATTATCAAAAGCTTCAGGCTTAACTACAATTTACTCATTAAAACTTCATCATTATCAATAACTCTGGTTTCAAATCTCTACCGCCTTGTATAGAAAAGGCCAAGGAAGTATATCTAGAAAGTGTTTTCTACAAATATTTTTATAGCAACTACTCTGACAAGGTTTGTTCCCTGTCCATGTGAATTTGGCATCAAGGTCTTAATCTTTTACCACTGAAATACTTAAATGCAACTGCCACTTCCACTTAAACAGTTTCTTTTCTCACACTTCCTGCCTGTGGAATGCCTATTCATTTACTTGCTTCGCTGATAGCTAAAATCTCCAAAAGTTTAAATGCAATGTCAATTGCCATATTCTATCTTCTTGAAATTCCATTTATCTTTTATCCTTTCCTCAATATCCCTTGTACCCAGTTTGTTCTCTCACTGCAACTCCCTGTACACTAGTGGCAGTCCCACCTTGCTTGGGGTGAAATGATTAAAAATAAATCCAGAGTAGAGATTTGAAAGTGTTTAGCTGTCAACACCAACAACCTTCTAACAACTTCTGCAGTGAAGCTGGATCTAAATGTAATTCGCTGTATTCCTTTGGATTTTATCAGTACAGCTTTGAGTAGAGGGATGTGTTCTGGGCAGCACACGACCTCCATATATCATCACCTATGCTTACTGTCTGGAGTGGTCAGTCCAGTATAATCACCAAAGAATTAAACTTTGAATTAAGACAGTGATACTTTTATTTTGCAAGATAAATGCTGGAACTCTGTAAAATGCAGAACCATATGTTTAATTTCTTTCCATTATGTGGTCACATGATATTTTAAAGCTGATTTACTGAACATAGTGATTCATATAAGTGAGACAAATACCGTTTGCTTCCAGTATTTATTTGTATGTATACTTTCAATTGTGAACTCAATGATTATTGATTCATATATATCATTACAGTTTTTTATCTGTGTTCACATTTCAAAACATTGATCACCACACCTTGGAAGATTACAGTTTTTCTCCTCTATGTCTTTTCATGTGAATTTTTAAATTGTAACTCTGGGAAAATGCAGATTTACATATTTCACAAATGAAGGGTTTCTCACCAGTGTGTGTACGCATGTGTGTTTTCAAAGCTGAACTCATTGAAAATGCTGATCCACATAATTCGCAAGCAAATGGTTTTTCTCCAGTGTGTCTTCGCATGTGGCTTTTTAAACCAGAACTCTGTGAAAATGCTGATCTGCACATTTTACAAGCAAAAGGTCTCTCTCCAGTGTGAGTTCGCATGTGTATTTTTAAAGCTGAACTCTCAGACAATGTTAATCCACAAACTTCACAAGTATAGGGTTTTTCTCCACTGTGTGTTCGCAAGTGGCTTTTTAAATTAGAACTCTGCGAGAACGCTGACCCACACATTTCACATGCATACCGTTTTTCTCCAGTGTGTATTCGAATGTGCTTTATTAAGTTAGATCTTTTTGAAAATGCTAAATAACAAGCTTCACAAGAAAAGGGCTTCTCTCCAGTATGTGTTCGCATGTGTATTTTTACATCAGATCTTCTTGAGAATGCTGATCCACACACTTCACAAGCGTATGGTTTCTCTCCAGTGTGTGTTCGCATGTGGGTTTTTAATGCTGAACTCACTGATAATTCTAATCCACAGATCTCACAACGATAGGGTTTCTCTCCAGTATGCGTTCGCATGTGGCTTTTTAAACTGGAAGCCTGTGAAAATGCTGATTCACATATTTCACACGTGTGGGGTTTCTCTCCAGTGTGTATTCGCACATGACTTTTTAAAGCAGAACTCTGTGAAAATGCTGATCCACATGCTTCACAAGCATATGGTTTATCTTCAGTGTGAGTTTGCATGTTACTTTGGAAAGCTGAAGATAATGAAAACACTGATTTACACACTTCAGAAGCATTTAGTTTCTCTATAGTTTTTTTTTTCAAGTAAGAATGCTTTCAATAGTGAAATGCTGATCCAATTTCACAGGTTTTTCTAAAGTGTTTGCACATGTATTTTTAGACTGGATGTACTTACAAATGTTAATCCAATAACTTCATGAGTACTGGGTTTCACGTCATTAAGTATTTTTAAGCTTTTAAATATGAACTCTCTGAAAATATTGATCTGCATACTTTAGAAATGTAGAACTTCTCTCCAATGTTTATTTGCATATGCTTTTAAAAGCAAAATTTTTGAATATTCAGATCCACTCATTTCACTTGTATAGAATTTCTCCAGTATATGTTTGCAGGAGGAATTTTATACCTACAAACAATGAAAACACTGACCAACTCACTTCACAGTGCAGTGTTTCTCTCTAGTCTGCGTGCATATGTTTTAAAATGTGAAGTGATTGAAGATACAGATGCATATGCAAATGTATTTTTTTCTAGTATACATTTATATGTGTATCGTAAAATAAGAACTATGTGAAAATGCTCATGCACACATCAGAAGTGTAGGAAATTTTCTTGTTAGCATGTTCAAATGTGGATTTTCAAAAATGAAACTAAGGTAAATTTTGTTCCACACACTTCCTAAGAGAAAGATATCTGTATACCTATAACTCTCCAGTGTACATTTGTAGGGGAGTTTTCATTGAAAATTCAGATTCAGGCATGTCATAGATGCAATCATTTCTTTTTGCTGCATTTGAAGGTGCATTTTCCCATTGAGAATAAGCAGATATTTGCCCATCACATGCACTAGGTTTCTTCTGTCAAGTTCTGGAAATGCTTCCAAATTGGAGGTGACCAGACATGCTGATCCACGCACTCTGCAAGAAAATCTTTCCTCTGTATTCACAATTATATTTTTAAAGTTGACAGAAAATTATCCACATGCCTCATTAGAATAGTATTTTTATACAATGTGTGGATGAATATATTTTTAAATGTCAACCCAAGGAAAAAGCAGAGTTAATTTATGTGGGAAAATACAGAAAAAATACCATTTTTTTTAAAAGAAAAAGTTCTTTGAATAATCAAATGAATAAATTTCCACTCCAATATAATTGACATCTGTGAATGAAAAAGAAATATTATTAAAAGAGAAAGACACTGCATTCACATGCA
This sequence comes from Ascarosepion bandense, assembly GCA_037127315.1. NCBI lineage: Eukaryota > Metazoa > Mollusca > Cephalopoda > Sepiida > Sepiidae > Ascarosepion > Ascarosepion bandense. The sequence goes on along the minus strand of JBBBDQ010000328.1, from coordinate 4,218,637 downwards.
TTACTTACAATTATAAATTCATAACAATACAGTTTGTTTCAATAAACTTGAGCAGATGTCATATTCCATGTTCAGTCATGAACAAAATTTATATACAACTGGTATTCAAGCAGAATTAAATATTTACTTAAAGCATGGCAATAAAGATGTAAGAAGTTATGAATGTGAATTAATATGAGGAAAAGAAAAAGATTAAGAAGAAAAAACAAAAAAGAATTTGATACTACAGACACCCACATAGAAAGGGAAGAGGAAGTTTTATCTTGATCTCAAGTGTTTCTGCTTGATAGACAAGCAGATGGTTCCTTTTTGAAGTTCAGCTATTTAAAAGAATAAAAGAAAACAGTTATAATGTGATACTTGGACACCCACACAGAAAGGGAGAAAGTGGTTTATCTTGATCTCAACTGTTTCTGTTTGATAGATCAGTGGATGGTTCCTGTTGATGTTTAGTCTTCTAAGCAGCATCCACTTTAACTGGCAAAGAATGGAAAGGGATTTCAGTGATGGCCTATAGTAAATGTCATACTTGGGGGTTGTAGAGAGTTTGGGTTTGCTCTTAGTGGGAGACAGGTCAACCACATGGTTTTGAAGTATCTATTTCATATTACTAAGGGTAGATGAGGGAGTTTTTGACAATCAAGTGACTATATTAACAGCCACTTGGAATGAGGAAGAGTTCTGGTGTTCCTTTGGCAGGAAACAAATGTGCTCATGTCACAGTTCCGAAGCAGATGTCATATTCCATGTTTATATTGTTACATGTGTCAAGTGTATTTAAACTATAAACTAATTTTTTAAAGTGTAAATTCATCTATTGTTTAAATATGCTTGTCACATGCATTACTTTCACAGACATTTATATACACTTACATTTAAAATGAACATCTATTGCTTTTATGACATTATAATTACACACATAAACAGGCATAGATTTACAGTTAAAAATAATCATCTATTACTTTATTACATGTGACCCATATCTGATCAATGAAATCAAACCACAATCAACATTCTCTGTGTTTTTAATTAAAAAAAAATTAAATCATTGTTGTATTAATAAATCTTTGAAAAAGCTTAATAAATTGAAACATATTAGATTAAAGACACTTTAATAACCTGTTCTTTATTTTTTCTGCTCATCTTTTCAGATTTCAAACCATATCTTCAACTCATATGTATATACGTGTATTTACAAAATTTTTATGAAATCCATCACAAAATGATTAACTCCAATATATTTTTAATTCATTTGTTTATACATTATTTTTAATGGATACTCATATTTGAGTAGATCCATTAAAAATAATGTATAACAAATAAATTAAAAATCATACATATATATATATATATATATATATGAGAGAGGGGGGGGTAAAAAAGGGAATAGATTTTTTCTATTTATTGATAGATTTTCATGACTTTTTATAATCATTTCTCCCCAAGCAAGGCAGTACTCCCACTGGTAAAGAGAAACAAGTTATAGGGGTTGTAAGAAAATGAGTAAGAGAAGGATGAGAACACTGGTGTGAAGAAAGCTGCATGAGAGTAGGGTGGAAAGGAAGAACAACATGATACAGGTGTTGTCAGAAAAAGGATGCAAGTGAAAAAGATAAGAGATTGCAATTGACATTGCATATAAATTCTTGGAAATTGTAGCTGTCAGAGAAGCAAGTATGTGAAAGGGAATTCCACAGGTGGGAAGTGTGAGAAAAGAAGCTGTTGAGTAGAAGTTGCAGTTACATTGATTGATTTCACTGTAAAAGGGTGGGACCTAGTTGCTAGTCTAGCAGCTCGGGTAAATTCATGCATAGGAGGCACAAGGAAACTAAGCTCATCAAAGCAGAAGCCATAAAGGTATTTGTAGAAGAAACAGAGGGAAGGCACATTACCTCAGTGAGTAAATTCAAACATTATTTTTAGTGAATACCTGTATTTGAGTAGATCCATGAAAATTAATGTATAAACAAAATTTATATAAGTAAAAAGAAAGGGGATGGATTTTTTATTTATTAACTTGACAGGTTTTTATTACTTAAATGTTATTTTAGTGAGTACTCATATTTGTTTATTTATTAAACAGTATATTTTCATCTCGCAGTCTGAACATTCAAGAAATTTCATTATAGCTTATCAGATCTAATGACAGTTTCCCTTAAGGGAATGCAGGTTCAAATCCTGTCAGAGAGTGCATATTTTTTCCCTAATATGATCCTTGAAAATTCAAACTGGTAGATGAAAATAAATATATTATTTCATAAAAAAAATGAAGCCTCTAATCAAACATGAGTATCAACTAAAAATACTACTTAATATATTTTTCTTTTTCATAATCATTTTACCCCAAGCAAGGTAGTACAGACACTGTTGTGTATGGGGTTACAGTTAGAGAAAAAACAAGGTACAAGGGATGTAAAAAAAAAAGGTAAGAGATGGATTGGAATCAAATAGACAGAAGATGGCAATTGATGTTCCATTTAAACTTTTGAAGGTTGTAGCTTTCAGGGAAGCAAGCAAATGGAAAGAAGTTCCACAAACAGGAAGTGCAAAAAAGAAATTGTTGGAGTAGAAGAGGCGATTACATTTAACTATTTTGATGGTAAAAGGGTGGGACCTAGATGCCAATCTTGTAGCACACGTAAATACATGTGGTCAAAGAACCAGGAAAAAAGCTTGTCAGAGCAGTTGCCATGAAAATACTTCTAGAATATATATATATAAATAATGGTTACTAATGGAAGTATATTCGACAGATATTTAGTTTAAAAAGTGCTCAATAGAAAAGAGTATACATATTTGGTAATTATTATTATTATTATAATAACATACTGCAAATTGATAGCTATAAAATTTCAGTGTTAAAAGATTGCCTGATGATGGCGTTTTAACACCAAAACTTTATAGCTATCAAGTTGCAGTATGCTATAAGTATTATAATAATAATTACTATATATATATATAACAGACATTGAATGTTTATGCTCATTCATGAGCCATTCTAAACATCATATTTTGGCTTTAATTTCACCTGAAATTCAAATACCAAAATATGATGCTTAGAACCGCACATGATCAAACATAATAAACATTCATTGTCTGTTATATTTTACAATATATGTTTAGAAAATTATCTGCTGACTCGATACTATATATATATATATATGAACAGTAATTTTTTGTGGGTGCCCAAGAAGGTTGTTGTTGTAATGTCTTTGTTTAAAATAGCCAAGAATTAGAAAGGCCATAGAGAGAATATTGGAGGAACAGAAGACGAGGTAAGGAAAACAAAGAAGAGGTTTACTCCATACATAAAACAGAAGAACTTGAGTAAATCAACTACTCCTCCATTCCTAAACTAATGTGGTTACTTGCCACTTTTATAATTAAAGAGCCCTAGTTTACAATTGTTGCTATTCCTGTTTTTGTTTAATTTTCTTAAACAGTGAAATTACTAACGACCAGCCTAGGTTACAAAATCCTACTAAAGAAGTGCCACCTGACAGGATTTGAACCTCTATCCTCCTTTTCATTAGAGCAGGGGCAGGAAACCTTTCCAGAATAAGGGCCAGATGAGACTTTTGGAAGCAGATTGCAGGCCAGAGTGACAAATAAACTACCTCCAAAAGTGAATACTGTATTATAGAAGGTGTATATTTTATATGTATACATATATATTATAACAAAAATTTAGTGCATGTGCTTAAATCAAAAAAAGGTAATCTGAAAGAAGTCAACTTAATGTCATGAGAATGAAAATGTAATTGTTTCAATAAAAACTAAAAATCTTTTTTAAGTAGTCTCCACACACACACACTTTATATATTTCAAACTTTCTTTTCTCTACCAGTTCACTGACATGAAAAATCAAAATGAAAGAACTGATGCCAAAGTCTTGACCTTCTCACATAAATGTGCAAAACTTTAGAATCAAGTATTCGGTGCTCACTAAAACTAAAAGGGAGTTTCACGGGCCAGATTGCCTTGTTAATATTGAGCAGGATGGTAGGCCAGACATTAGGCCATCATGGACCGAAGGTTGCCAACCCTTGCATTAGAAAAACTACTTTTATGGTCAAAATGTGCCACCACCAGTTTGGCCATGGAAGGCCATCTTCATAAATCAATGTTGGAGTTAATTATTTAAGGAATGCAAATCTCCTGTTGAGACTTCTATGCGTTTTAGTATCAATTTTGTATCAGAAACATAAACAACAGTAATTTTTAGGCTGGTTGTTATTAATTTCACTATTTCAGAAAATAAAAATGTGGAATAGTGTTATATATTCTCTGACCACAGTGTGTAATTTCACCCAGAAGTGTATTTATATTGAACAAATATTGTTTAATGATGGAATGCAGGCTGGCAGGTGTGTGTGTGGGGGGATGATTGAATGAATATTGTTTTGAAAAGTCAAGAATGCAAACACTAAGTGACAAACAAAATTGCTATTCTCAAAAATCAGGAAATATAAAAACAAAAGTTTATTTACATTAGAATAAATATTATTTAGGAAAAAACAAGACCAGCTCTGCATTGAAGGAATGTGGTTGTGTTTTGGTAAGCAGATGTATTCAGGTCAGAAATATAAACCATGGAAAAGCACTGCCCAAAAGTAATAAGGAGCCGAACATAATAAATAATGTGGCAAAAAGCATGACACAATCAAGCAAATTTTAGCTATGTAAGAGAGAGAGATTAGAGACAAAGCAGAGAAGAGAGAGAGTCAGCCAAGAAGGCAGACAGAATGGCCAGAAGACCATCCAGCTCATCAACTGCTCTCAAATGCATGTGTGATCTCTCCAATCACTCCTCTACTCAATATCACGTCACTAAAGAATAAAAATATAATTATATATTTGTATATATCAGTAGTTGTCATTTCCAAGTGGGGATGATAAGCATTTTGGTTTGCAGTTTATATGTACAGGAAGGATATACAACAATAGTAACTCAAACACATGAAAAATAATGCTCCTAATGATAATGTCAAATTAAAAAAATCCATTCAAAATTTTGTTGTTGACCAATGAAATTACAAGCTATCATGTGTAAATAAACATTATCTTCATTATATTTTAAGCAAAAATTATTACTTTTATAAAATCCAGTTCACCACTAAATTTACTAAGTGACTTTAAAATATATCTCTGGGACAAATATTAGATTTTAAAGAGATGTTTTAAATTCGTTTTCATTTTTCGTCTCTAATGATGAAATGATGAGTAATGAATGAACATGCCAATGTTTTAAAAATATCTGAAACTTTATTTACATATGGAAATTAATTTTTCTTTTAATATAGATCAGCTTCTGCTTTCAAATAAGACTTAAATTTAACTTTAAAAACAATTAAAATTATTGAATTTTTTTTTTAAAGAAAACAATGGCAGTACCTAGTGTACAAAAAATACTATTACTATCAGGGAGATTTGAGTGCAAGATTAATAAATATCTTAAGTTACTTTCGGTTTTACATTACAGATTAGATGAGTTTTCAGATACATAAACGTATACAATAACAGAAAATCAGGCAAGAATTTCCAAATCAATTTCCCCACAAAAAGACAATATACAAATTTATGGTCCTGTTTTTCTGTCATAAAAACAAATCTTGACCAAAATTTTCAAGGTTCAAAAAAAAAAAAAAAAAATCTGATCTTTCATGTTAATCATAGTAAACATTTTGCAGATAAAAATTTGTTTTTATGTTTAGTGCATTTTTTATCAGGCATACTCTTTTTTAGCAACCTTTTGAAAGTACCTTCAGAAAATAAATAAAAATTGTTTTGATTATATAAGAAATAAATCCACATGCATACCATATTAAAATATGCTGAAAATTTATGTTCTACCTAATAGATTACAAGCACACCAAAAAAAGATTCTATAATACAACACAGACTATTTTAAAAGTATCTATTGGCTAGAAATTGACATCACAATGTGAAATATTTGCCCAATCTGAGAAAACTAAAATCGTATTTTCTTAACCCTACTCTCAGAAAAAATAAAATCATGGATTTCAGCTTTCAGAAAGCAGAGATATAACTGTCTCCATTCTATGGCTACATAGTTTTTTCATTCCTTCACAGCTCATACTGAAAGAAATGTGTTGGTGACTTCAAACGAACCATCTTCAACAACAAAAATGGTTAGTGAATCTTCACTAACAATAAGAGTATTTTCTCAACAATAGATTTTAACTTTAATCAACACCAAATATTTAAAATCTTATTTAACAAACATGTAGCAAATACAGAATAAATAAAAATGACTCTTCTTCACTACTTTCAAATTCAGATTAAAATAGATTTTTCAGTGTAAAATCTATTTTTTACCAATAGAAAAGAGATTGACTCCAGGCTGAAGAAAAGACCAAGGTTAAATTAATTTTCTAACCAACGAAAGGAAGCAATTTGCAAAACTGAGAGAAAAGTTAACAAGTCTATGTTAAAATTGTCTTTGACTATAAAAACAGAAAGAAAGTCGAAGCAGTCAGTGAGATGAGAACAGAAATTAGAGATGAGACCGAAAAAAAAAAAAAATCATTTGTTGACCCCGACATGTAAAGTCCCATCACACATTCGTTCTCCTTCACCTCTTCTTTTCCATCCTCAACATTCTTGCAGTCAACAAAGAAGATGACAAAAACAAGTTACTTCAACTGACTCCTAAAAAAATTAACGTCCGATAAGTACAATTTCCTTTATTGCTTCACCTTCCTTTTCACTTTCTTGCCAGCCATAAAAAAAGGAAGGAAACACAAACTTTATTAAACACATTCACTACTTACAATTAGAATTCTGGACACTTAACTTCTTTACTACTATTTCTCATTGAACATTTAACTCTTACAAATTGATTAACTCCATACATTTTCTCTTTTAGTATTTTAACTTCTACAAATTGATGTTATTCTGTCTTTTTAATAAAATTCTACTTTAACATACAAAACGAAATATTTTATTCTTCCACATTCCAACATCCAAACTTCTACCTTCTTTATCAGAAGTTGTGGGGAGTATCGGGTGTTTGTGAATTGGCCTTGCACTAGACATGGCTGACCGTCCCTACTACATAATTAAAACAAAAAGTAGTCTTAACAAACGAAGTGAATGTCTGCTAAAAGGGTGCAACAGGACCTCTTCATATTAACTTCAGAAAATACAAAGAATTATCATCATCATCTCTCCCATATAGTTTTTAATTTTTTTTTTCATTAAGGGAGTCCTCCACCAGGTTATACGACCTCAAACAAAAAACACCTTTCGCAGAATATTTTCAAATTTTAAAATATCAAAAAATAAAAAAAACTATCTATATAATTTTCGTATTAGCACTGAATTACCTCTCTTAATACCATCACAATCCTTCAACTAGCGTCATAGTCCAGTCTTCCTTTGCAATTGAAAATTGTAAATAGCAGAAATTAAATTATATGAAAAATAATTTTTTTTTCATATAGGTATCTTCACGCAATTGTTGAATAAAACAGCATGAATGATGTTAAAAAAGGGCTTAAAAAACTTAACAAAAAAGTTTCATCATCAAAATGCTTGTTATTATTAACAAGAAAGATCAAATTTTGTTGTCATTATTTTTTTTTATTGTTCAATTCTTTAACACGTTCGAAATTTGTTTTTTTTTTCCCCGAAAGCGATTCACGCCATGTTTATGCAATGTTACTAGTAAGCAAAAACGTAATATTACAAAGTAACAAAAGTTGTTCTTTTAGCGTTGAAACTAAAGACATTCTGAAAATTCTTGCAAAAAAAAAAAAGAAAAAAAAAATCAACTAATTGTTTGATTTTAATGAAACTTTCAGGACTTATTCACAAATGAATACAATTATGCAATTATTAGGAAGTCTTCGTAAAAATATTTTTTTAACGTTACCACCCACCACTCCAATTAATTGCCTAAAAAAAACTTCTAGAAATACAATAATTAAATACATACCAATACTTTTTTATTAGTTAAAAATGCAGGACTCATTAGGGAATGTTAATCATTTATTTATTTTTTTTTTACGAGACCTTTCTGAAAATCTGATAAAATAAAAAAAAAATGTATTCAAAATTACTACGACATTAATTTAGAATCTAAACTTTTAACTGATTTTATTATAAATATTTTTATAAATAATATAAATTTAGGATATCATATTCTGAAGAAGAAAAAAATGAAATTCAATTAAAAATAATTATTAGCATTTTGGCTCAACAAAGTTTATTCTTTTGAACATGAAAAAGAAAATATCGTCGTCCTCAAGATTTTTCCGATATTTTCTTAAGAAATGCAAGGAACATTTTCGTATAAAATGAAAATATATTTCTACAGATTTTATTTATTTTTTTTTTTATAATGGTGTAAAATTTCAAGTTTAATTAATTTTTCTTACGTGATGGGGAAATATTTCTGACAAAAAAACAAAAACAAAAGCGTTTAAGTCTAAAAAACGCTTTTATTTTTTTTTACTTACCGTTTCTGTTTCTTACCACACCTGACTTGTCTTTCTGAATGCAATGTCAAATTAAGTCAAACTCAAAAGAGTCATTATAAAAATTGAAATAAAATCTTGGTTAATTCTTAAAATCCTACTGTTTACGCTCGAAGACAAACGATAGGAGCGTAAAATCAAGGGAGATAATTAATGAAATACCAGAAAATTTTACGTGTAAAATTAAGATCAATGCAATTCTTTTCAAGTTTTAGCCCGGTACAGCTTTCTGTTTTTATTATAAGTTTAATTTTTTTCTATAATAAAGTGCTTACACAGACAACTCTTCATTTCTCTCTCACACACACATTTTTAAATTTAAAAATTAAAATTTAAAAGAAAGAATTTGTGGGGTTTCATACATTGACACCCACACACACAAACACGCATGGTCACTCGGTGTCCACGTGATGACTGGTTCTCGTCAAAAACGATGCTAATAAAAACGGAAAACATCACGTGGTACACTAGTTAGGATTTCGTCCCGGGACAAGAGCAAACATGTCTTCCTAACTCACACAAACACACGCGCACTAATTGCGTGTAGCAATTAGTGGCGCTAAAATTTCTTTAATTTTTCTTCTCCTACATTAACACTATGCACATTAACTTTCATTCAAACAGGACTTTACATAAAATAACTTCCTACACATAAATTCACAATTTTTCCAACCTTCGTCAGTAGAAATCCACAGACTGCCTAAGGCTACTACATTCGCATGTAAGTCTCTCTCTCTCTCTCTCTACTCAACGCACACACAGACACAGAACTTTGTCTTCTGTCTGACTTTCTTCATCAAGGATTTGAACTTTGAACTCTTTACGATAATCTTAACAATTGTTACAAACCTTTCTTTCAGCTAGAGTAAAAACTTCATACATCTTATTTTGTTTCTACGAACAGACGAAGGGGAATGACTCTTTCCTTTTCACTTTCTTATGCATGCTTTCTCAACCCCATGTAACCTTTGTCAATACATTGTTTTTCTGGTTACTTTCGCCTTTTTGTTCTTTCTTAAATCCTGCTTTAAGATATGACCAAGGTTGCGTCGAGTCGACTCATAAATCTAAATTAGTAAGTGGACCCTTCGTCCACTACAAATTCATGTAGCTAATCGAATTATCTGTTTATTTTGGATTGGAATGGATGGTATCATTGGTATTACATGTCATGTAGCACAACGGCCAAAGAGGAAATGGGAAAAGAAGACTGATCATTCACCTAGCTAATCCAATCCACAACCAATTCATTCTTACAATTGAAATTGACACAATCGCCACTAGAATTTAATTTAACCATCACCATTCAATCCAACATATACGACAATAATCACATATTTACAGGGATACCTCCATTATCTGTTTTGTTTTAGTTTTACATAAGAAGTAAACGTTTCGTAATGGCAGAAGTTGAAAACTTTCAATAGAAATGAATTTCACACACATGGAGAAATTTTACAATTACATGGACCTTTGTACCCGATAAAAAAAAAAAAAAAAAAAAAGGTAATGGCAAAAGGTAGGTTGGTTGTTTTGTTTTTTATAGCAGATCAACCTCAGCCAGTCATTTATTGCCAACTAAATTTTTATTTATTCATTGCTGGTAATATCTTTTCTTTCAACAATTTATTGTTGTTTTTATATAAGTTTTGTGTCTAGTAATACTTTTTTCGAGTACCAAGATTCATTGAGATTTGTTTTTAAGGGCAGGGTCCCCAAGTCCTACTCTGTTATTTAACCCATAGCTGGAGGGAAGGGACGGATTAATACATTTCCCAAGGGTACCAGTGCTTAAGTGAATGCAGGGTATTCAACTGGAATTTGAACTCAGCTCAACAATTTCTCTTTCCAAGCCAATATCCACTGCACCACAATGCACATCCGTCACTATACACTTACAGCACCTGGTATTCCCAAGCGGTCATCCATCTAAGTACTGACCAGGCTCAACATTGTTTAACTTTGGTGATCGAGCAAGAACCGGTGTATTCAACGTGATATAGCCATAAGCCCAATGGCAAAAGGACAGTTGTTCCCAAGACATTGCTTTTGTTTTAACTAGTGAATCACGTGTATTTCCACACAGCTACATTCACTTATTGTACATATACACACGCAACAATCACGTGATAATCTTGCTTTCTCACTTTTTCCCGGGATGTATAAATGCAGACACGTGCTATACCCAGCAGTTGGCAGCAGTTCCAGATTGAACATCAAGCAAAGTAGTGACAGTCACAGCTGCCCACGGTAGCGCCATGTTATCACGGAGTCATATTCTTCAATATCAAGTAATTCTCTCAAACACTCACACTAATTGCAAGACACAATTAGATGTCTTTTATTTCTTTAAATAACATGTACAAATTATTACAGTTGGCATCTAAATTTCTTATGCACACATCAAACTATACGAGCATGTAAAAAAAAATCCATCAGAGAAATTAATACAAATTAACCTTGCATCAGAATCCCCCACAAACTAACTTCACACTTCAGCAATGTTAGTTGTTTTAAAAAGCAATATTTAGAATTAATAAAACCTAAAAACATGAGGAAAGGGAATTTTTTTTTTTCTGAGAATGCCCAACAAATATAGGAAATATTTATTTATTAGATTGTTTATGAAAATTTTTATTCATTAATTTATAAACATATAGTAAATGTCATTTACTAAGTTACTAAAATATGTGAACCAACTGTTAGTAAATCCTTATTATCTACAACTTTATAAAGTTTGAATCAATTAATAATTATTTGATGTCTTGCCAACCATTCCAATAAACAATGGTGTTTATTATTTTTGTTGTAATCAATTCACTGGTTACTTGGCAGAAGCTCATAGTACAGGGTTCTTTTCCAATCCCACCAGATACAGAGCATGGATTTCTTAGGATGAAGACCTGCTTCTCGAATGGCTAAAGTTGACTAATGTTGCTTACATGAGGATGTCTTTCATTGAACATTGTTATAAATAATCCATTCTCATATTACAATTTGATTAAAAAAGGGTGCAATTTTATTGTTTATGCACCAAATTAGATAGAAATGCAATCCAAAAGATGCTTTTTTTTTTACTCAGATCATGTAGTACCTAAACATTGTAGTAATTTAAGCACCCAAGGTTCACTAAGTGCTCATGGATGGTGGATTTTGATACATTTAGTATTTCTGCCAATTCTAGCTTTTGTTTGATACAGGTTATTTTTAATCAATGGCTTGAATTGTTTGTCATCTGTAGTTAGATTGATGCCTGAGCATTCTTCATCAGTAAGGCTACAATTACCAACTCTAAGCTTAGTGAACCACTTCAGTACAGGTGAGTCAGCTAAAGCATTTTGACTGTACACGGCAAATATCTCTAGTTGCTTGTGAGGTATTTTTGCCTTTGCAGTAATAAAAAACACAGCAAGTGTCTGAAATACACCTTATAATTTTCCATTTTCATAGATACAAAATTGCTACAAATTAAGCAATTTTGTTCTCAAGAGACAGTCTGAAGTACGTTCTAATCGGAAATGTAAGTAAATGAAATTATCTCTTGTTAAAATTTGACATGTTTTAACATGTTAAAACATAGAGGGAAAAAAAAAAAAAAAAAAAAAAAAAAAAAATCGACATGAACTTTTTGGACAACCCACTATTTTTAATTATTTTAATAATTTTTTTTTTTTTATTTAGCTTTTTTTGAGGAATTCTTCTCATTCAACCATATGCTTATGAAGATTATCCTGTTCATCAATTTTGCACTCTTTGACCCTTTAAAAGATCTAAATATCACTAGTTTTATTAAGACACTGCAGTTAATGCATATTGAAAAACATTTTGACACCCCCTACCTACTAAGACAGACTATATCAGGAACTTAAAAGAATAAAATATTGAAGACAATTATTCTATGATGTTTACCTTATACAATTTGCTTTGATTATAATATTTATTCAAGTTTATAGTGCTTTTCCTCAAATATAAAATTAACAATTCATTAAGAGCACAATAAAGGACTAATATTCAGTGTGAAACTGAAACATAAAACAAATTATTGTAAATAAAAAATTTCTATGTGAAAAGTAAAATGAATATAGGTGTTGCCAAAAATATTCATTTGAGCTAGATAGAGAAAAGTGGAAACTTACTGAAGTAGCAGAAGTTAGAATGATTTTCTAAGCATATCCTGGGTGTGGTACAAGACAGAAAATGTGTCAAAAAGTATAAAAGTCTTTGGCAGAGGGAGTAAAGTGTCAGAAAAACTCAAAGTACTCAGATGGTCCTTTAAAGATATCATGTAGTTAACTTACATTGGGCTATTCGAAAATTGGATGGTAAAAAATAAGCAAAGTGCTCATTAGAGAATAGGAAGAAGTTGTAAAGTGATTGGCATTTGTGGGAAACTTTCAGAAATTGGTACTACATTGTAAAATTATAATTGAAGAGAGGGAACTGATTTTGTATTATTAAAAAAAGATAACAAAAACTTGTCTTCAAAGACACATTGCCAAGTGGATAAAAGAAAGAATTGTGAGTTCAATACCTGGCTACCGCCATGAACAGAAACTTGGGTTGAGTTAAAGGGAGATAACTAAGACATCTAGAAATGGCAATAATTCATGGAATGAGAATATATGCCAGTGATTGAATGGATTCAGTTCAAAATTCCAATCACCTAAAGAAGGCTACAGCATACAATGGATGAAATATCATGAATATGACATGATGAGAACAACGGTCCAAACAATGTAAAATATACAAAAAATAAACTTGAGTATTTATTTATAATTCTGAGACGAGGTAGTAATTAATTTATACTATTTACATTGTTCTGGCTATTGTCCTCATCTTTACTGCCATGTTAGGCTGTAGTACATGCCAGCCTTCTTCAGAAACATCATAAATATGGTAGTAAAGATGAGAACAAAAGTTTGAAGAAAGTAAATAGTGTAAAAATCACACAGAACTTTCTCTGGCTATATATTTGTTTCAGTCAAACACATTCAATATTATCCAGTTTTGAAGTCTTTCTATGTTACCCCTGAATCCTCTGAGGTTACTATGTTCCGATCTCAGAACATAGTAATCTCTTAATTTGCTGCTAAGGTTATTTGCTCAGCTGTCTTGAACCTCACCTTGACTAACTTGAAGAATTGCTACAAAATATAATAACTAAACTAACTGCTGATTTCTGTTTTAACTTTTAAACTACTTTTCTAAATTGTCTCAGGTTCCAAATACCATGCATTTGATTGGTTAGAAAATAATTTTCAAAAGAAGTTCTCTTAATTCTTATTTTTCCAGAACATTCATTTTTATTACCTTGTAGCAGAAATTGCATTGCCAAAAATCAGGCTCAGAACCAAGGCTTAATAAAATGTTCCCATCTGAATATCTAATTGGTTAGAAGTGTTTTTATGTATGTGTGTGTATATATATATATATATATTGGAAAGGATGGAAACAAAAAAGAAATTAATACTGACCATCAGGAAAAGACAGCTGCAGTTCCTGGGACATGTGAGGAGGAAAGAAGGCTTGAAGAATCTGATACTTAGATCAGATACAGGGAAAGAGAGACAGAGGAAAGCAGCAGATAACATATTTGAAAGGCCTGAGCAGGTGGATGGCTGAGCAGGGTTTGAGTGAAGTAACAGGAGAAAACGTGCTAAGAGTCACCAGGGATGACATGGAAGGTCATGCTCACCTTTGTCCTGAAAGGACATGGCCTATAGAAGACCACAAAAGAGCTGAGTATCTTCCCCCTCATCTGCCATATAAGTTTTCATATATTAGCCTTATCTTAAAAGAAAGTGTAAGTTGATAAAATCTACCAGCCGTGAGAAACAGTATCTAAAATTTCTGGATTCATGCACCCACCAATTGCATCAATGAAAAATACACAACTATTTCAGCCACAAAGCAAGAAGTAATTAAGTTCTTTTGCTTGTTTTAAATTTTTCTTTTTAAAAGATGACATATCATGATGAATATCGGATAAACACTGAAATTTAAGACAGATTTAATTCATTGCATAACTTATGAAACATTATTTTACTCACTCAGCTGCTTGTTTCTGTTATTTTGCTTATACTTACTTTAAAAGCAAAAAGAATTGGTGAGCACCAAAATTTAAGCCAGACTTTTTCAAATTAATTGTCTAATGACCATAATAATAAATATTCAGTTATGAAATGGTTTCCTGAAAACATTAACTTTACAGACATTTGTCCTAGTGGATAAAAGCATTAAATAAATCCAGTGACTTGACCCAAAGAATTGTGAGCTTAATACCTAGCAAATTGACTTCTAAATTTCACTCAAACAATATTTTGTTGTCAATTTTCAAAGTTTTTTAGATGATGAAAAGTCAGTTATTTACATTGTTCAGAATACTGTATTGACATATTCATGACATTTTACACTCTGATCTTCTTTAAGTGACTGAAACTTCGAACCAAACTTTATTTTGTTCACAGGTGTATATTATTCTCGTTCTGTGAGTCATGCTACTTCCAGATGTCTTAGGAATCTCCACTTAACTCCCTAAATTTTTGTTCCCTATTGCTGTAGCCAGTTACTAAGCTCACAACTCTTTGGGTCAAGTCACTGGATTCATTTAATGCTTTTATCCACTGGGTCAAATGCCCGTAAAGTTAATGACATGACTGAGCTGCACACTGCCTGAAGACAAATAAGCAAGCGAGATGATAATCAGTACCTGGCATCAGGTAAGTAAAATTTATTAAATATATAACAAACAATGTAAACAGGGAGATCATTCATTAAAAAAAGAGAGAGAGAGAAAAAGTGCTTGCGCTCCTGTTGAATGAGCATAAAACACTTCAAGTTTATATAAAAATTCAAATTTTGACAAACGTGTAAATGTGCCTGAAATAAGATGGTCAAATAAGAGTCCACCCTGCTCCCTCATAGCAAAATTTTTTTTAACTAGCTTTACTCTTTGGCATAACTTATAAAATAAAACCTAAACTTATGAAAGTAAATTTGTCCTTGAGGACAATATAGGTTGAATTTCTGGGACTTATAAACCTAATGTCTATCAATTTTTACCAGAGTTCAAAAAGCGATCTTTAATGCTAATGATTTTTCTCTAGCACTCCATATTACTGGTTCCCATATTGTATTCATCTCTATGCTTGGGTAGCTTAGGAGATTTTTGTAGCCTAGCATGTGTTAATTTCTCAAGATTACGTAGCTTTCAATAGCATTCCCTATCATTTCAACTTTATTCCATAAGAAAGCCAGAGTGTACAATAGTTGAAACCTTGTGAACATGGCAATAAAGAAGAGGACAATAGTTCAAACAATGTAAACACTATTTCATTTCAGAAGTATAGACAAACACCTTAAAAGTCTATAGAAAATAAAAATTGGACAGATTTAAAAAGCCAACCTATGATAAATGAAACTGATGATAGAAAAAGAGTTTTGGTAACCCAGCTAATTTAACAGACAAACTATAATCTGCTCAGTCCAAGCCAGTGCATCTTGGGTCAACATAACTTTTAGCAACAAAAATAATCATGCAATTCAGATTTCAGACGAACTATTTCCTCATTTATGGAGCTCTAACTCCTCCCTCCTGCCAATTTGATTCTAGTCATAAATCACTGCTTCCCATCCACTCACTTCAGACTGAAATGTTTGGGTCAAGGCTGATGGGATAGTGTCAACACTAAGAGCTTCAAGCTGGCCTGATCAATTAAAGCATCATTCTTCCATTACATATTTGTTTAATCAGCAAAACTATTCTACTAAAGTGTAAGTTTTCACACAGTAGCATCAAGTTGGTCCTGGGCATCGCCAAATCTCTACACATCAGTTTTTACCAAAGCTTTTAAATGAAAATCTAGATTGGCAGTTAATCATTTATTTAATATTTTTCTCATTCTTCTATAATTGTTTTGATCTGAAGGAAATAAGATATCTAATAAAAGAATATAGTTAGTCTAACAGATGAATGAATATTTATTTTGGTTGGAGTGGGGCTGATAAATATTTCCTTTAATCTGTTACTAAAAATGCTTTTCTTAATGAGATAGAAAAAGGGAGATGTCTTAATTCAGGTTGCAAAACAGTCGTTCCTAATAACAAGTTAATTGCTAAGTGAGTTGTACCTGACCAGTACTTCCAACATTTTATTTATTTATTTTTTTAAATCACCCCCCCCCCCATGCAAGGCAACAGAACCAGTAACAACAGGGGGGGTTACTGAGCAGGAAATAATGTAGGAAAAAGATTATTATGGAGTGAAAACAAAAGAACAGAATTTAAGAAGGCAGAAGATGATGCTTGACATTGCATTCAAATTTCTAGAGGTCAAACTTGACTGGAAATCAGGAAGAGGGTTCCATAAGCAAGAAATGCACAATAGAAAAAAACTGTTTGCAAAGAGCTTACAATTCAACCAGCTATTTCAACAGTAAAATAAAATCTCACTGCTAACCTAATACTGCATTTAAATTCAGAGTATAGAGGAAAATTCATCAGAAAATTTAATGTGAAAGTATTTATACAAAAGGCATCTGGAGGCTCCATTAAAGCAATTAGAAAGTGATGAAATCCAAGATGACAAGTCATTTTAAAAGCATAGAAAGACATTCTGGATAACAATTAGGCTGCATTTTTAGAAATGTGCACCTTCCATGGTGGTACTGTCCCCACTCACTTTTAGTTTTTTTTTCCACAGATCATGTTACTTAGTTCACAAGATTCACAATCATTCAAACCAAGTGTCAACAAATCGTGTCTTTTCAGGTTTAAATTTTTCAATTTCTGAACTTTCACTTCAATGACATCATCCAATTTCATGCCATTGAATAATTAAACTAATCAATATCATAATGTTGTACATATCTGTGTTAGCTTTTATTAGCAATATTAATAAGCAACAAAGTTCACAATTCTGTTATATATATATAATCGCTCAAAGATTTTAGGTGAATCTGCAATAAGAAAATAAGAAGTTCAAGAAATAATTCTTTGCAATATTCAATTTATTGTCAATTTACAATTGAAGTTAAATTTGTAGTAGACACGTTTTAAACTGTTTTATAAAATGTTCAGATCTAGTCACAAACATCTCACATTAGTTATTATTTTAAGAAAGTTTTTCTCAGAGTAGCTGTTGGCAGTGAAACAGTATTAAAATAAGGCATTTAAGCTTGATTTTATTCAAGAACCACAACCATGTTGATCATAATTTCTAGTCTTTTTTTTTCTAAACTAGAAGGCTAAATTATAGAATACAATGCGCAAGAATATGGTCGCTCATTGGAATGATTGGTTTTAAAATAATCACATTCTACTAAAAATATTGCTTTGCTTTAATGTGTCCAGAAGTGTACTTTTTTTTTGCTTTATTAAAAGTCTTCATTGATACGTAACAAACGTAAAGTTTTGTACCAGGATTTATTTGAAAGTGTTTTGTAAATTTGGTCTCATAGAGAGACATATTTTCTCTCCATATAGGTTCATACTTTGTTAGGTGTGTGCTCAAAGACACAATTGTTGACAGTGAAAATAAAAAACTACACATTTTGGAAGATTAAGATTTCACTTCATTATGTTTTAGCATGTGTTTGTTTAAATTGGAAATCTGTGAAAAAGCTGCTTCACACACTTGACAAATATATGGTTTTTCACCAGTGTGTCTTCGTATATGTATTTTTAAAACTGAACCCACTGAAAATGCTGCTCCACATACTTCACAAGTGTAGGGTTTCTCTCCAGTGTGTTTTCGCATGTGTGTTTTTAAACTGGAATTCTGAGAAAATTTAGATCCACATACTTCACAAGCATAAGGTTTCTCCCCAGTATGTTTTCTTATGTGGCTTTTTAAAGCTGCAGGCAATGGAAATGCTGCTCCACACAGTTCACATACATAGGGTTTCTCTCCAGTGTGTGTTCGCATGTGTATTTTCAAACTGGAACTCTGTGTATATGACCATCCACACACATCACAAATATAAGGTTTCTCACCAATGTGTGTACGCATGTGTGTTTTAAAGTAAGAACTCTGAGAAAATGATGATCCACACAACTCACAACTGTAGGGTTTCTCTCCAGTGTGTGTTCGCTTGTGTATTTTCAAAATTGAACTGGTGGAAAATTTTGATCCACATGTTTCACAAGAGAAAGGTTTCTCTCCAGTGTGTGTTCGTATGTGGCTTCTTAACGCGGAAGGCAATGTAAATGCTGATCCACACACTTCACAACTGTAGGGTTTCTCTCCAGTGTGTGTTCGCATGTGCAATTTCAAACTGGAACCCCTTGAAAATGCTGCACCGCACACAACACAATCATAAGGTTTCTCACCATAGTGTGATCGCATGTGTATTTTAAAGTAAGAAGGTTGGGAAAATGCTGATCCACAAACTTCACAATGGTATGGTTTCTCTCCAGTGTGTGTTCGCATGTGTATTTTCAAATTTGACTTGTTTGAAAATCTTGATTCACACATTTCACATGGGAAACGTTTTTCTCTAGGGTGTGTTCGCTTGCCAGACTTCTTATTTGACGTCATGGTAAATGTTGAACTGTACACTTGATTAAAAAGCTGATCTCTACCCTTCACAAATACGGAATTTTCATGTCCACGAGAGTGCTTTAAAATCTGAACTCACTGAAAATGTTCATCTGTGCACAAGCATTTTTTCCAGTATATTCATCACATGTCTTTCTAATAATAACTGAAAATAATAGATACAACTTTACAAAATAGTCACAGCTTTAGAAATACTTTATCCAATATTAACATATGGTCATCGCATAAATTCATTTCTTCTCCACCATAATTGATATCTGTGAATGAAAGAGTAATATTTGTAAAGAAAACATCATTTTTATGTATTATTTACAATTAAATTCATAAAAATAGTGTGTTTCAATAAATTCTAATGTATCACATATCACTTATTCATAAACAGTATTTTTATAAAACTGTTCTTGCAAAAATTAAATTATTACATTTTCAACAGTTTATTTATCAAAAGACAGAAAAGAATGAGAAAAACTGCTATATACTGATTTATTCAAACGAGTGTACCCGCTGTACTTTTTATGGTAAAATAAATTGGCTGCTACATTCTGAAGATTACAGAATACATGAAAAACAAAAAAAAAAAATTGAAATATGAAAAATGCAGTCCAGGCAGTGCATGGCCTCTGTATACCATTGCTTAGCCCTACTATTTGAGGTATCTCCAGTCTCATGGATTGAGTTTGACCAAACAGGAGCCTACATTTATCTTGCAAGACAAACAAATGTCAGTGTGATGACAGATCTAATGTTGTTCTATGGAGCGGGGATGATA
Organism: Ascarosepion bandense; assembly: GCA_037127315.1. Taxonomy (NCBI): domain Eukaryota; kingdom Metazoa; phylum Mollusca; class Cephalopoda; order Sepiida; family Sepiidae; genus Ascarosepion; species Ascarosepion bandense. Next base: position 4,198,809 of record JBBBDQ010000328.1, on the reverse strand, counting down.
TCTGTAAAACATAATTGAGGAATCTATAGTTTTGAAACACTCAGTAATATTTAAGATTTAGGAAAATATTCTCCATAATTTAATGTTTTATCGAATTTTAGATACTTTGCCTTTAAATTTATTATAGTGATCAATTATTTTCTGATAATGTTGTGTATGCTATGATTGCCTACCTACAAAAAAAAAAATCTAAATTCTTTTAAAATTAATTTTGGCATTTGACGATTTATACTAAACTTTTCCATTTATAAGTAAAGAGTTCCTAATAATATCATTAGAAATTGAAATTAATACAGAATTTTAAAAGATTGATTATTAACTTGAAAAAAAATTTTTAAAAGACAATTGTGTCCGTAACATCTTATTTATAAAAGTAATTAAAAGCATTTCTAATTAAATCAAATGTTAGTTTTGTTGCATTTTTCATTTTACAGTTTAGAGCAGATTTTCAGTAAGTAGGAGGTAACTCCACTAATTTGCTGATAAACAGCACAGCATGAAGAAAAAAAAGGTCCCAAACTTAAGTTTTCCTGTCAGTGTTTAAATTATCAATAGGAAAAATCAAAGCATTATTCAATTATTTTTTAATCTTTTCAAACGCTTTTGAAATTTTAGTAAAATATCTTGTTTTTGTATTCATCATTGGGTGACCAAATTTTTACCAGAGTAAAAATAATGGATAATGTAATCGTAAAACACCTTTGTTTCCAGTGAAAAACACATCAGCTTGTAAATTTTTGCCAAAGTCAAATAATTGTTGGATTTTAATGAAACTTTTAAAGCTAATTCATACAAATTAATTAAATTATTTCTGAAAAATTCGGTAAAAATATTTTTATTTTTACATCTGTTACAACGGCACGTAATTTAATGAAATTTTCTCAAAATTAAATAGTGAAATTTTGTTTTATTAGTTACATGCAGTAAATGTAAATAAACTTTATTTTTGAAGCAGTAGCCTTTTTTCTAAAAATCTGCTCTGAATAGTAAAATAAAAAAATGCAATAAAGCGATAACATTATTTAATTATGTAAGCTTTTAATTGATTTTATAAATAACAAATAATATATATTAAGGAAATTAGTCTGATGAAAAGATTTTTCAATGAATAATAAATTTTTGCAAGAATTGTTTTCATTTTATCTTTTTTAATTATAATTTATAAAGTTTCAAAATTATTTTTAAAATTCTTCAAAGCCTTGTTGCGGTTAGGTTATTAACCTTGGAACACTAACCATCAATTAAAGTTACACCACTACTAACCATGGGTATATCATACCCAGTTTTGAAAATATTGAAAAAATATTAAATATAAATCTTTATTTGAAATATTTTACATGCAGACACTTCAAAATTTGTACTTTGATTTAACATTAATAGGAACTGAAAAACATTTAGGTAAAAAAATCAGGTATTGAAAATTTAATTGTAATTAAAATGGCGTCATCTGCACTGGGTACTACATGCCCATGGTTAGTGTTCTCAGGTTAAGTACATAATATAATAAATACTATATTTGCCAATTAAAAACTGAAAAGCTTATTGCATGCATCAACATATTTAAAATAATTTTTTTTTTGCTTGTGTTGAACTGTTCATTTTTGTTAATTATGAGATGACAGAAATGATATTTTGATTAAAAGGTTAATGTGTTTCAAGGGTTTTTCCCTTACAGAAAGAAAAGTAACCCTCATATAAACCTTTTCGGCTGTTTCCAATTCTTTCATTTTACTCCAGTGTTTTATTAGTACGTTCTATAATCCAACAGGCTTTGCAAATCATCCCATTAAAATTTAAAGTAGTTTTTTTTATTCCTAGTTCCCTTATTTTTTCAAATTGTGAATGTAGGTACCTTCACTAATTCATGATATTTAAGGTGAACAACAAAAATTCAAAGATTTTCACAATAAAACTATTTTTTTTATTAAATTTTAAAAAAATATGTTCATTTTTTATCTGTTTGCAAATTATTTAAATGTTCATTTAAAAAGGGAATTGTTATTTTAAAATTAATTTAAGAAAATTTTATATTATTTTCAAATAAAATTTAATTTTTGCAGAAACCATCTTCAAACATAAGGCTTATAAAGCTAAAGTAAGTAAAATTCAATAAAATATTAAATAATTGCTGAAAATGTTGTTTTTAAATTACTAGGTAGTTTTAAAAACCAAAAAGAAAATGTTCACTTAGCTTTCATTAATTTGTCAATTCTGGTCAACCATACTTAGCTTGCCAACACATTTAGCTGTTAGTAAAACAAGATCAAAACATCAGAAAAACAAGATCACCGTGATTAAGAAATACTTGTATTCTAAATTTCATGCTATAAGTAATATTTCAAAGCAGATAAATCTAACTTTAAGTTTTCTTAAAATAATGTACCACAGATGTAAATTTTATTTTTGCAATATTTTTAAAATCAAGAATTAACTTTTGTCTACAAACCATGTCAATATGTGAAAGCCATTTTTAATGAAAACACCCAAAAAGGTGAGATTCCAATCAATATAATTTATGTTTGAAATTCACCAGAACATTTCACTTCACTGAAGTAATAAATTTAATCATTTAGCTTTCAATTAAAGCTTTGTCATTTTAAAACTTAAATATTGAAAATTAGTGGATGTACCTAGTAAATAGTATAGATACAGCCACTCATTTTCAATACAAATTTTTAACTGAATTTGTAAAAATAAAAAAGTTTTCTTGAAGCTTTCATTGAACACTAAATTATTAAATTTACTACCCGAATAGAAATTATAATGATTGAAATCTAAACTTTTCTAAAAATTTCCAAAATTAATTTTTCGTATCTATTTTGAGAGCTTAACAAGTTTGTAAACAAAAGTTATTGGTTTTAAAAATCTAGCTAAAATAAAATATACATGTGTAACACATTTTTTTAATTAGCAAATTTAAAGTTAAATTAATCTGATTTACTTGTTTATAACATGAAATGTAGAATAAAAGCATTTCTTAAATCATGAATGTGCCAAGTGATTGATGACAGCCAAATGTGGTGACAAGCTAAGTATGTTGGACCAGAATTGATGTATTTGTCAAAATCTTTTTCCTGTAAGGGAAAGAAACAATGAAACACATGCTTTTTTTAGTGTAACACAGAAAAATCAGGCTTGAAAAAAAACTTCCTACAAAAAAAATAAATAAATAAATAAATAAATAAAAATAAAATAAAAGTTATTTCAAAAATCTTTATTAAACTTTTCGATTACTAAATATAGTCTTCATTTCCTAACTTACTAACCTAACCACTTTGAATAATTTTTAAAATATTCTTGAAACTTTATAAATTATTATAATTAAAAGAAATAAAATGAAAACACTTCTTGTGAAAATTAATTGAAAAATTTGTTTTCATCAGACTAATAGATATTATTTATAAAAGCAATTGAAAGCTTATCTAATTAAATAATGTCATAGTTTATTGCACTTTTTATTTTACTATACAGAACGTATTTTTTGAAAAACAGCCAACTGTATTTGTCTATGTTTCTGAGATGAGGTAATATTTACACTATATTATTCAGACTATTGTCCTCATCTTTATTGCCATTTGTATGGCATTTCGGTTGTTGTACACTCCAGCCTTCTTCAGGAATTTTGAACCGGACCCTTTATTAAAATCACTGGGTTATATCATTCACATTCTTTGTGTGAAGCCTTTTTTGAAAATCATTCGTGTCAAAATTGCAATATGAGCTCTGGTAAAAAACAAAACAAATACTAGAGAAAACCATTACCATAAAACAAACTGCAATATGAACTCTGATAAAAAATGGTTATTGAACATTAGGTTCATAAGTCCCAGAAATTCAGTTGTTCTTGTCTTTAAGGACACATGGCCTAGTGGATATAGACTTTGGTGAGTTCCAGTAACTTGACCCAAAGAGTTGTGAATTCAATCCTAGGCTACGGCAGCGGTGAACAAGTAACTTTGGGAGAGTCTGGTTAGAGGGAAATAACTCATGACTATCAAAAAAGCTTCATGCAAGGAATGAAAATGATACCCCCACCGCCCCGTGATTGTAAAAAAAGGTTTGGTTCAAAATTCATAGCATCTGAAGAAGGCCGGATCATGCAACGGCCGAAACGTTGTACAAATAAGAGGACAATAGTCCAAATAATGTAAATAGTGTAAACAGCCAATTGTTTGCAAAAAAAGATTGTTTTAGATTCCCTGTCCTATGTTTAACTAATAAGACAAATTTTCAAAATTAAATTTTGAAATTTCATGAAGTTATGTGGAGGGTAGGGATAACAGATGTAAAAAAAAAAAAAGAAAAAAAAAAAACAAAAGATACCAACATTTTCTAAAAATAATTTAAAAAATAACTTAATTAATAAGCCCTGAAAGTTTCATTAAAATCTGACAATTATTTGATTTTTGCAAGAATTTCCAAATTACTGTTTTTCTTCGGGGGGGGGGGGGGAATCTATATTACATTATCCATAATAAACTCTGGTAAAAAAAAAAAAAAAAAAAAAAAAGAGATTTAGAAAAAGATTAATTTTTTTTTTTTTTAATTGTAAAATATTTTGTTAATCTTTCCTCATAATAATAAATATTTTGACAGAAAAAGTTTTGTTTTTATTAAGTTAAGGGCCTTTTTTTCTTCATGCTATACTGTTTTTTCATCGAATTTAGGGACCGAAAATAGTGTGAAACTTAATTTCTCAAAATAAAAAGTGTGTGCATTGAGTGGGGGGTTGAAAATATTTTAACAAGATTTTCAAAAAAAAATCTATTCATTTGTGAATAAACTCTGAAAATTTAATTAAAATGCAACATTTAATTTTTGCAAGAATTTCTGAAACAAAAAACTAAAGCTAAAAACAAAAACTTACACAACATACGATTTATTAATATTTCTTTGGCCAACTCGCTGACGTAAGAAAAACTGGAGTTTTATAAACAATTTTGAACGTGCTAGAAAGGGTTAAAAAATTTAAATAAATAATCCAATAAATACTCCTATCTTTTCTTTTAAAGTAATTAAAACCTTGTTTTTACCAAGTTTGTTTTACCATTTTTTTATGCTCTCTTTTCACTGACCTATTTGACGGTACTTATTGGACACAAAGGTTGTTTTGTTTTTTTTCCAGGCGTTTCGCCGACATCTATTAAAAATATATATATATTTTCAAGTTTTCAATGGAAGACACCTGACCGTGAGATAAATGCCTAAGAAATTATGTTTCCAATACGATATCGCTCAACAGTTTAATTGAAATAGTACAGAAAACTTCGTGTCACGAGTTAAAATCTTGTTCTGGATGTATTTTCAAGTCCATAGCGAGGCTAAAAAAAAAAAAGTATGGAGGCAATTAGAGTCGAGTAATAAAAGCGAGACAGAAAACTATATTTGCTTACGTAGCTTCAGTATGTCAATGTTATACTCACATTGAATTATTTTCAAATGCATCGTTGACGGGTACATCGCTTGCGTTACCAATTTTTTTTTTTAAATTTTCAAATTTTTCAAAACTCGTAGCAATGTTTGCAATTTTTTTATTATTTCCTAACACACGATGTTAAACTAGGTTATCCAGCATTAACTTAATTCTTTGTGTAAGGCGTAAAATTATTTTCAATTTAACTGGCTAAAATAAAAATAAAAAACTATATAGAATTATTATGATGTTGAACAACCGAACATTGTATTTAAATTTATTATTTCTCTCATAAAGGAAAAATTATGAAATGTGAATTTTAAAAATTAAAGAAATATTTAAATTAATTTAAATACGCAAAAAAAAAAAAAAAAATAAACGGTTTAATTCATTTTCAGTTAAATGACAGTTTTAAATAATTTTTCTTCACTTAAAAATTGAAACTTATATGACTTTAAAATTCTTAGTTAATAAATGATTAATTTATTTAAAATTTAAATTTAATAAGAGAAAACCCATAAATAATAAATTCTTCTTTTTGAATCATTGTTCGATTAAATTTTTAAAATCAAAAAATAATTTAACGTGAAAAAGTGAAATATCTATTTTTTCTTTTACTACAATTTTCGTTTTCAAAACATTTTAGCTGAAGTTTTGAGAAAATGTACACTTCAGAAAAAAAAAGTAAAAAAAGCACATAGGTGGGGGAGTTTAAAACAAAAATTAAAATGTTTTTTTAAATAGTAGGATAATATTACTTTAAAATTAATAATTTACTTATTTAGTCACGTTCTTAGCGAAAGAGTTTTAAAAATGTTTGTGTTGCACTGAGTGTTGCTTAATCGTTTGGCATGAAAAGAAAGTTAACAAAAATAAATATTTGTCGTTTTATTTATTTTCTACGCTTTTCTTTAATTTCTAATTATTTGTAATCAAATAAAAAAAACAGTTAAATTTCATTTTTTTTTTACCCGATTTGTTAGAAGTTATTTTTAATGTCATTTCTGTTTTTATGAACCTAAAAACAGAAACGACATTTTTTGAGAATTCACAAAAAAAAGTAGGCGGATCCTTGATCTGCTCTAATTGAATGTCAATCATCACTAAAAAATGAGCCTCAGTAAAACTCTATACTGGGTATCACAAACTTGTAGCCTTGTGCCAAACTAAACTTAGAAAATTTAAAAATAACAACTCAACAAAACTCCTTAGGAATTCTCAAACTTTTTTATGAGGAACGCAGAAAAAGGGGGAAAATAACAAAATAATTAATTATAAACGGTTTACATACCTTTTTCCTGTCTCTCATCATCTGATAAGAATTACTTAAAACAATGCAATAAAGGGAAAAAAAAGGATAACTTTAGATAAATAGAAAGTTTTTTTTTTTAGGTTATGTTTTTAAAACAAGCTAGAGACGCAATGCAAGATATTTTGTAAAGAGCGGATGTCAAGGGAGATAATTCAAACATTGAAAGACCTAAGATATTTACTTGACTTACAATTTAATTTATAGCTGATTTATTAAGCACCGCATAGATGTGGCACAAGGCAGAAAGTATGGAGTATCCAGTGAGGATCGAACTCACTATTCAGCTGTAATTGATGTAGCAAGACAAGCCTGCAAACCATTACACTTACCTGGCACATTTTTGTGTTGGATAGGAACCAAAAATCATCTCTCAGTTGCATTTCTGTTCTCAAAGACAGAGTGCGGTTCAGTTGTAGCTCTGTATAAGGACAGAGAGGCATCTGAGAAAAAAATTATTATTGAGTAGATGCCTGGTCTCTTGCGGGGACAGAGAGGCATCTGAGAAAAAAATTATTATTGAGTAGATGCCTGGTCTCTTGCGGGGACTGGGGAGATTTGTTCCTTCGCCTTTCCATACACGTTCGGGCTACCCACATTAAAAAAGACCTTGTGTCACATCTCACTCCAGTGGGGTACTAGGGTAAATATTCATTACACCAAGCTGAGGTGCCAAATTTTATTTTCTAAGCGCCACTTATATGTGGCACAAGGTTAAAAATATTGGGGACGTCAAGATGTCCAAAATGAACTCATAATTTCTTATTCCTTTTATTTAGTAAGAATTATTGTGGCAGTGAATGCTGGAAAATCTCTTCATATAAGAAGAAACTTGAGACATCAGAAATATGGTTCTAGAAGGATACTGATAATATCATGAGCAACAAGAAGTTTTAGGGGAAAATGGAAACTTAGAATCAGAAAGAGACAGTTAAGACATACAGCGAAAAAAGAGGGCTTGAAGATTTTGATATATTTTAGGAAAGAGAGACAGGACAACGCAGTGGGTGGCTACTTAGCATGCTTGTGTAAACAGTTGGCAGAACAGGGGTTAAGAGATAAAGCAAAAATACAACTTAGTACAGGAAATTGTGGAGATTCATAATTGCCTATAAAAGAAGAATATTTTAAAGGGAACCATTTAAAAATACAGAACTGATGCATCAAATATTATACTCTTTTTCTTTGATATATGACTCAATGCTTAAGAATTATTTACATTTTTTACATTGTTTGGACTGTTGTCCTCATCTTTGTTGCCATATTCACAATGTTTCGGTCACTGTATGTGCCGACCTTCTTCAGGTGATTGAAATTTTGAACTGAACCCTTTATTTCATTCACTGGGGTAGATTTTTCTTGTTCCACGAGTTATGCCACTTCCTGATGTCTAAGCTATCTTCATTTAACTCAACTCTCTAAGTTTTCTTTTTTTGTTCACCACTGCTGTAGACAGGTATTGAACTCACAACTTTTTTGGTCAAGTCACTGGATCCAAACGATTCTTTTACTGGGACATATATCCTTAAGGACATCAGTGAATAAATTTTTGGGTCCTATGAACCAAATGTCTCAGTAACCATTTTTTATCAGAGCTCATATTACAACCTTGTTTTCATTTGGTTTTCTCTAGCACTCTGTATTATGTTTATTAGTTACATAAAGTTGTCTTTCATTTCTAGTCATCTAAAGATTTTTAGTTAACATGTAGAAGATAAGAAATTAATTAAATCAACTCTCTTCTTCACTTTTACAAAAATTCACAATGATGTGTGAAATCCTGGTTTTCCCAAATAGAAAAAGGATTGACCATGTGCATAATGAAACAGTGAAAAAGTCGAAAAAGTGAAAGATTCTAAACCAAATTGCGCAAGTAGGTGTTAAAATGATTTTTGACCAATAGGAGCAACTTGTAAGACTTGGAAGGACTTGGCAATCCAGTGCAAAATTGAAAAAGACTATATAAATGACCTCAGGGACAGTCAAGAGTCAGAGAGATGGGAGCAGCGAAAGAGACACACATCTGAAATGCAACTTCAAACTTCAAGCAACCTGGACATTGTCTTCTTTCTCTTTATCACTTTCAACAATTAATACTAGAACATTTTGTATGAACTCTTGATACCTTAACTTTCTCAGTGAACATTAATTTCTACGAATTCTTGTTATTCCTCCTTTAATAAATTTCTATTTTAACATTAAAAATGTATATTTTATTATTCCACTCTTCTACATTAATCCACACATTCCAACCTGCTGACAACCAACCTTCTGATGATTATAACTCTGCATAAATCTTGTAAGCTGTAGGGAGTTCAGTTAAGTCTGACACAAGGCCAAATCAAAGAAAAATTAACCAGTCCCTATGCTTCAAACAAAGAACAAAATAAGAAGTATTCAGTTAGAGAACAAAGAAGCGCATATCCAAAAAAAGCACATGTTCAAAAATGGCTGCACAAAAATACATTTTTGCCCTTTTCCCTCCTTCCCAACAATCTACAAATAGCTCTACTGTGACATAGCAAAGAAAGTTGCCATGAATGTAGAGATTCTTGATAAAATTTAAAGAAGATTGCAATGTTACCAGTACAGACTTGGCATCTAAGTTATAGTCACTCTCTCCACTGCCCTAACCTACCTTCCCTGAACCTTTTCTATAAATATTTACATGGTAACTGTTCTGATAAGTTTTCCTCTTTAGTACCTTGACTTAGATCTGGTCTAAAGGTCTCGTGTCTCCCCATAATAGATACAATATATCGAAATACAAATTAGAAACATGTCATAATAGATCATTCGATCTTTTTTTCTAAATAAATAAATACTGCTTCTTATCACAGACTAAATTGAATAATGCTTCCAGTAAATTACTGTTTATGAGAGTCCTGTTCAGGGGTCCAAACCAGGGAAAGAAGCCACAAAGTAATGGAGTCTTGCCTGCAAAGCATAGAAACCACAGTTTAAAGACTAAATGGATCAAAATAAATATTTATTTCTTAAACACTTTAATGGTAACAATTGTAGATAATAAGTAAATACATAAATATTGATTTTGAGACAGTTTAAAATTTTTTTTCACGTTTCTAGGACCCTGGTGGCTTACAGCTACACTACTGGCCATAGTTATCAGGCCATCCCAGTGTTTTAAAAATGATGTATTTCATACTATTTTTTAGTATTAATTGCCAAGTGAATAATTGTAAATGAAAATAGAATGGTTCTTTTGTTAATACTGCACAATAACATGTGCATCAAATGAATTTATAAATATTTAATAATGACCTATATTGCAATTTCATCAATGAAAGAATGAAGAAAATTTAAAGTGATTCAGACGAGTTTATCTTTGCTTCCTTGCCTTGTAAAATTGTAAAAAGTAATAATAACAAATGAACCATTCTATTTTCATTTACAATTATCCACTAAAAATAGTATAAAATATCTTTAAAAAAAACTAGGGTTGCCTAATAATAATGGCTGATAGTGTATATAATGTTGAAACACTGATTCTTGTACAATCAAAGTTAAGCAACATCAAACCATATTGGTACCTAGATGGATGACCACTTGGAAACACCAAGTTCAATCACCTTAGATGTGCAGGTGGTGTAATGGATAATTGTTTTGAATTGTAAATCAGAGAGCAGAGTTCCAATTCCAGTCAGAATCATTACACTCACTTATGCACAAATACTCTTGACAAAGGTTAGTATTTACCACTTCTCTCCTCTGCTATGGATTAATTAGTAGGACTTGTATCAATAAACCATTATTATCTAAAGAAAAACAAAAGAATTTCAATTGGTTTCAATCAATTTCACTAAGGGACTTCATCAGATCTAAAAATGGAAAATGACACCAATGCTTTTGAAATTTCTTTAAAAAGATGTATATTTATTTGCTGAGTATCAGTCAGTTAAATGTTATATGTGATACATGCTTTAGGCAATCATGTCTTGAAAAGAGACATGAATGACTGGGCAGAAGATTATCCCGCAGTAGGCTGCCATTGCTTTCTGCAATAGACAGTTTGCCAGCCAAGGCTATAGAACCCAACCTGTCCTGTTATTTAATCCATAACTGAAGGGAAGGGACAATTTAATACCTTTCACAAGGGTATTTGTACATAAGTGAATGCAAGGAATTCAACTGGAATTTGAACTCGGCACCCCAATCTCTTGTTCCAAGTCAATATTCACTGCACCACAACGCACAAACTGTCTGAATTTGAACGTCTGGACTAATGTCAAGCAAGGCAGGACCACCAGTGTGTAGGGGGTTACAGTGAGAGAAAAGACTGGGTACAGAGGACATTGAGGAAACAATAAAAGATGAATGAAATTCAAGAAGATAGAAGATGGCTATTGATGTTGCTTTTAGATTTTGGGGGATTGTAGCTATCAAAGAAGCAAGAAAACAGAAGTGAGTTCTTATAGGCGGGAAGTGTGATAAAAGAAACTGTTCAAGTAGAAGGGTTGGTTACATTTCACAATTTGTCTTATTCTTATTTAGCATTGCTCTGATATAGTTCACTTTGATTCAAAGTCTGCACCACCCAGCCCAGAGATTGAACTAACAATGACTGTGTAACCAAATTCATGAACCAATATTTTAATCTACTAATTGATTTATTTAGGTTTTACAGCTTATCAACTCTTTCTGGGTTATTTAAAGTTATATTTTGGATTGTAAGAATAATTAATTTTTTGGGAAAGAATATTTTATTAAGATTTTTTTAGTCATAACAATGATTTTTCCAGATACATAGATCTCAGAGACAATGAACCACCTATATGGCTTCTCTAAAGTAAATTTGCTTCTCTAAAGTAATGGGTGAGGTCCGGAAGGCTCCAAGATTTAATTTCAGTCTTTGATTTTGTATGGTTTTTTTAAGATAGAATTTATCTGTGGCACTATAAATGATGCATTCATAGTCTAATTTTGATCTGATGTGTAACCTATACATTCTGAGCATTACCCCTAATTACCACAATTGTTAACCCCCTAATTCAGGTTTGATATTAATTTTAGAAACTTCAAAGTCTTTTGAAATTTTTGTTTAACGTAATCAATATGTGCCTTGAAGTTAAGTTTGCTAACTAGTATGATTCCTAGATATTTTTTGTTGGACTACGAGAATTAAATGTCCATTTAATTCTAATTCCAGATCAAGATGTTAGGCTCGTTTTTGCAGAAATTTATACAAACAGTTTTTGTTTTGGAGAAATGGAATCCATTTTCATTTGTCCATTTTTCTATCTTATTTAAATATATTTGTACATATCTTTCAAGGGAAGGCATGTTTGGTGATGAGTATGATATTGGGAGATCATCTGCATATAGAGATTTTTCAATTCCTGCATCAATGGTTTTGATAATATTACTTATTTTGAGAATAAATAATTTTACCGATAAAATACTGCCTTGAGGTACTCCTGTTTCATTCTAGTTGTGTTTTCATTTCATATTTTGAATGTTCAGTTTGATTGGAAGTTTTGGATGAGTATACCAATTCTTCCTTTTATTGCCATCTTGATCATGTCTTTTAGGATACCATACTTCTTTGTGGTATCATAGGCTTTAAAATAAAAAAGGGAAATAAAAAATTCAAAAAAGAAATAAAAAATGACAGTTAAGATTTGAGAAATTTAATGTCACAAAAAATTCGGAAGCAAATAGTGTATAATTTTAGATTTTACTTTTAGATAGAGTTGTAAGTGAAAAAATGGAAAATTTGGCTTCGTCTAGATTTTCAAAGGGAAGGGGTTAAAGGAATAAGAGGTGTTAAATTGAGAATTGGGTTAAACAAAATCGAAAGGGAATGGAGGTGAGAGGTAATAAAGATAAAGAAAATGAAAGAAGAAAAAAGAAAAAAGAAAAAAATTTCATATATTAGAGACGCTCAATATGTGTCAAACAAAACTAACATTATAAATGGGTTAAAAAAGACCTTTTAGAAAAAGCATATTTAGGGGAAAAAGTAGATATAAGATTTAAATAAAGTTAATTAAGGATACCTCTAGGTATAGATTAACTAAATAAAATAAAATAAAATAAAAATAAAAATAAAACTTAAAGATTAAAGAAAATTATAATTAAAAAATTTAAAAAAATTTTTTTTTATAAAAATTTATGATGTGAAAAAGATATATATACTAGCAGAGGAAATCATGGGTTAAATTAGTAAAGGAATTTATATTTTATAAAGGTAGACAATCAAAGGAGACTGGAAGAGGAAGGTAGAGGGGTTAAAATACTATTTAAAATTAAATTAATTTAGCAAAAACCATTCAATTTATATTTAATATCCTAAAAACTATAAAGTTAAGGGAAATGATTAATTTCCCCAACACTATATTTTTAGGCAACACAAATGAATTACGAAACTTCCTTTTTAAAACAACAAAGAATGGTTTATTCGCTTAGTAGGCGTACAAGAGTGATAGTGTGTAAGTGTCCATTTGGTTCGCTGGTCGGTAGGCTGGTACTTGGTTTGTAGGAAGAGTGTGCGAAGCTAGCGGCAGCGTCTTCTTCAGCGAAAGTGTTCCAAGGAAAATCAGTGGCAGCGATGTGAGAGAGGCGTCTGTTTCTCCCGCTGGCTCATGGCTCTCTGCCTTTTGTCCGTTCTACCAAAATGGACTAGGAAAATAGTTCTAGAGAGGAAGAAGGAATTAATGCGCTCTGCCAGTTGATTGGTTAGTAAGTGACCGAATCTCCCGTCGGGGGCACTGATTCGCGAAAGGAAATAGATCTGTGGCTGCTACAAAACTAAAAATTAGAATTTAAAATTGAAATGTTCACAAAACTCACTTTATGATGGCACTTACTAATGAATTCTTTTATAAAATTCAGGAGTAGGTGCTGGTAAGGGTACTTTAATATTAAAATTTTTTCTAGCAGACACAGACAGCACCTATCATGTATGGGCTGAACCTATAAGTTTCCAGCTAATCACATGATGACCTCAATCAAAGCCATCACAAATCAAGGATTCTAACTCTACAAGTTGATCACTAGTTCCTTGGTTTTTCCAGAATTCACTTTGGGAACTAGATAAGAGATTGTTTATCTCTAGATATTACATTAGTTGTGCATTTACCATTCTCTCTACTGTCTTACAAATGCAACTTGGTAGTGAAATGGGTTGGCAGTTTGTTGGATTGGATGGCCTTTGCCAGGTTTAGTAATTTGAATGATGACAGACTCAAGCCACAATTTTGGATATTTGTTTGAACATCATATATCACTGAAGATCTGAAGAAGTATTAAAAGAGATTTTATTGGCAGGTGTTTTAAAAATTGGTAATGAATTTCATCTGGACCAGTTGCTGAGTTTTTACTTTTATTTATGGAGTCTTTTAGTTCTGTCATAGTAAAGAGGATATTGTATTCTTCTTTATTGTTTGAAATGAATGTAACTTTTTCTTGCTCCATAATGTTTTTATATTTTTTAAGTTCAGGAGTTTAGTGATTTGTTGAGGAATTTCTTTGAAATCCTGTTACTATTAGGTTAGCTATTTCTTTTTTTTCCAGTGCATTTATTTCTAGCTGTTTTGATTAAGTGGCCTGTTGCAACTTGTGATGTTTTTACATTAATTTTCCTTACTATTTCCCATTCTCTATTTATTAGGGTTTTGTTGTTTATTCTGGAGACATAGTTTTGCCAAGATTTCTTTTGGATTTTTTTATTATACAGTGTGCTTTTTTGCTCAAGCATGTTTGTAGTTTTGTAGGTTGATTGTAGTTGTGTATGAATAAAGCCTTTTTTCCTAGTTTTAACTGCTTCTCTGCATTCTGCTGTAAACCAAGGTTTTGATTCAGTTTGTGGTTTAAAAGAAGACTTGGGTATTGTTTGTCTTTCTATTTGTGTTAGTATGTTTGTAAAGAAAACTATTGGTTTTGGTTCATTGAAAAATTTCCATGTTGATTTGGAATGAACAAAGTTCATTAAATTTAGCCAATTAGCCTTGTGTAGTTGCTTTTTTTTAATTAATTTCTCCTGGCATAGCCTCATTTATATTTAGGAAAATAAGTGCATGATCACTACCACATTGGTCATCATGAAATTTCTATTGAAATCCATAAAAATTGATTTGGTTAGGTTGATAGCTGATGTTGATTCAGTACCTAGGTGTAAGTATGTGTGCATTTGAATATTAAGGATACATAGATCAGATAATTCTAGTAGAGATTTTATAATTACTAGTTTCATTGGGGTTCCTACATCCCCACATTTTACTGTGCACATTAAAATCTCCCATTAGTAGAAAAGGAGTAGGAAAGGTCTTACGTATAGTTTGAAGATACTTCTGATCTAGAAAAACCATTTTTATGACTCCAGATTTAAAGATTAATTAAAGATTAAAACATTTACTTCAAATTCTCCTACCCTAATTTTTGAAGAAACTGTAATTGTTTTTTATTTTAACAGTGATCCCTCACCACAAAAATTTGCAATATTAATTTTAAAAATGAAAATTCGTTATTCAAGCTCTCTTTTTAACTTCAATTCAAAAGTTAAAAAAAACCCAGAAAAATTTAAAAATACATAGACTCACTAGGTAAAATACTTTTGGTTTATTTAAAACCAGATATTGACTGAAAAATGCAACTTTCTTTGATGCTTTTTCAGTAAAATCGATGATGTCTGCTATTTTTTTGAGAAATCATAAACAAGTTACCTGTTTAGAAATCTTGCAAAATAATAATAATAATAATAATAATAATAATACTGTTTCCAAAAATTATTTGAAGAAAATGTAAAGTTTACTTAATCTAACTGGAAACAAACATTCTTACTTTTCTTAGCAGAAAAAAATGTAGTTAAAAATAAAAGAAATAAGTGACTTGTTTTTCAGGTGTTAAATGACAGTTTTTCATCGATGTATTGACAGCTTACATCAGAAGTTATTGGACGGAAGAACAGAAGTGACATAATTTTTTTTTCGAATTTTAAAGTGAACTATCATTTTGAACTACCCAATAATTTTAAAAACTTAAATACTTTCAGCAATCTAACATTTGTTTTTTTTTTCAGGTACGAATGAAAATACTTTCTGGAAAAATTTAAAATACTTTCTCAAAATTTAAAATTTTGTAACTGAGATAAAATTACATAAGAGAAGTACCTATATTTTTTACAGAGATATCTTATGAAATTTTATTGTTTTATTTTCATTTGTTATTAACTCTTATATTATCGCATTTATGATATTTTTTATGAATGGGATAATATAAAAATTAATTATAAATAAAAATAATACCATAAAAATTTCATAAGTTAGGCTCCTAACAATTTATGAAATGTTGTATATATTTTTTGTGCTAATCTTATATCTAATTTTCCTTATTTTTAATATTAATTGTGATAATGTGGCAGTTTCAAAAATGTGAAATTGTTGTATTATGTAATGATTTACACTTTATTCCATAATCATCGTCTACTAACAACAGAAGTGTACAAAAGAACATAAAAACTGCTATGCAAATGATCTTAGACTTTCGTGAAAATTCAGTGGCCCTGAAAAAGGTCGTTATTTGGTTTATTTTTCAGTATTTAATTTGCCCATAGCAGGGACTCTAACAGGTGCTACCACTCTGAGTCATGGTAGACCTAAAAACAACAGCAATAATGAGATAGTTCCACACTGCTTAAAACATCCAACTTAATGCTCAGGGTCCTTGCTGCCAGATGTAATTTATTATCATGCACAGGACTGGTTGTTGGGACTTGGTGTGATAATCTCATTTGAAAGCTTCCTGGATGAAAATTTTTTAACAAAATGAAGTTGCCCAGTGCTTCTGGTTTCGTGCCAAATACTTGTGTCACCTAAATTTGGCAGTATCTCATTATTGCCAGATAATGAACTTGTCTTCCAATCAGCCGACCAAAGGTGAGAAAACCTATATTTTTTATATCTTTTGTGAATAAATAAATATTTAATCGTTTGAGTTTTTTTTTTTTTGTACATGTTCTTTTGAGAAAAGTCTATTTTAAAAAAGTCAAGCAGTTTGTGAAAAAAATTAATACATATGTAAATCTTTTGGACTTAGCATTAAAAGTTACTAAAATGATTTGCGACTTATTATGAATTCATAATTTATGGAAAAATATGTTTTCATATTTACTGCACAATGAAAGATTTTAATCTGAAGCCCTTTTGAAAATCTGGATGAAAGCTTCTGTGATTTTTGAAAACAGCATTATTATTATTATTATTATTATTATTTACAAGATTTCTAAACAGGTAACTTTTACACTTGTTTATGATTTCTAAAAAAAATAGGGGACATTGTAGCGGCCTAACTACTTTTTTTTATTTGTTATGTAATAATGTTAGCTTCTCAATTCAATGTGTACCAAAAAGTGAACAAACAAGACGTGAGTAGACAAAATTTTAATTATAACAATAATCGGTTAAAGGGAGAGAACTTATTTATACCCTTTTAATAATTAACTGGAGATGTATGAAACACTTTTTTTGTATGTGTTTAAGAAAATAATTTAAACAGTTCAAAGATGATGAGCTGGTAAAATAGTTTGTAATTTGTTCCAGTTTCAAGTGATGAGTTGGAAAATAGTCTGTCTGTCCAAATAATTGAAATAGTACAAGATGATGAGTTGGAAGAATAGACTGTATGTCCAAATAATTGAAATAGTTCAAAATCATGAGTTGGAAGAATAAACAGCAAGCAAGGTGTGTGTGAAAGAATGTTAAAAAATACTTGCGTTTAAGTCGATAAGTTGAAGTAATATAATTATTTACCAGGAGAAAAATATTGGATGCAAAAGGTTGTTATTGCACAGTTTGAATATTTAATTTAGTTTCTCAGGCAGGTAAAAAAAAATATGAATCCGGCTTATTTTCTTTTTGACAAGTAGGCGAAAATATATATGCCTTAAAAGATAAGTGAGCTGGAAACAACAACAGGTCTGGTAGCTTCAAAATCTTCTTTCCAACTGGAGCTTCAAGAGCGGGAAGATTCCCGCTTTTTCGAAAGAGAGGCAAAATGCTGCTGCTGATGCAGAACGAACCAATGAAAAGTTTGGTTACAAAAAGAAGATGGTTTGATTTATTTTTTAATTTTCCTTCTCGAACTTTCTATAAAATATAGGTGATACGAGGGTATCGTAGAGAGCTCGACAACATCATCGATTTTACTGAAAAAGCATAAAAGAAAGTTGCATTTTTTAGTCAATATCCGGTTTTAAATAAACCAAAAGTATAATCTAACATGCTCGAAATTTTGGCAGAAAATCTTGTTTTGATTTGTGAGTGGGTAACCAAAAACGTTATGAGAGGTTACAAATACAATGGAAAACTGAAGTGAAGACGTAACTCACTTTTTTTTCCGGCGAAAAACACATTAATTTGGAAATTCTTACAAAAATCAAATGATTGCTGCATTAAGCTTGCAGTACTCATTTACAAATGAATTATTTTTTAAATTATTATTTTGTAAAAATCTTGGTAAAAATATACGTTTTTTTTTACATCTGTTTTCACCCAACCTCCATGTAAATCCATGAAATTTTCATAAATTATACTTTGTTGCAGAAAATAGTTTTATTAGTTAAACACAGGACTCATTGGGGAACATAAATCATCTTTCTTTTTTTAAATTTGGCCTCTGTTTCCGAAAATCTGCTCTGAATAGTAAATAAAAAATGCAATAAAAATATGATTTGACAAACTTTTAATGGCTTTAAAGGACATTACAGTTTGAAGAAGAATTTTTTTTCGATTCATAATGAAATTTTAAAAGAATTGTTTTCATTTTTTTATTATAATAATTTAAAAAGTTTCAAAAATACTTTTAAAATAGTTCAAAAACGATTTTTTGTGGTAGGTCATTAAGTTAATAATTGAAGATTATTGCCTTATTGAAAATCGAAAAGTTTAATACAAATAATTTGGCCATCATATTTTTAAAATAATTAAAAAAAAATTTGTGTATGTGTAAAAATGTTCATTTTTATTACGTACGATGTTCCGTAGTGGACATATTGATTTTAGAAGTTAACGTTTCATGGATTGTTCCCCTTACATGAAAAAAAAAAAAAAGAAAAACTCACTTTCATTTCATTCCAGTGTTTTATTAGGATGTTTATAAATTCAACAGCCTTTGCAAATCATCCCTTGAAAATTTAAGCATTTTTTTTTCAATTACTCGTTTCCTCGATTTTTTAATTAATTATGACTGTAGGTGCATTAACTAATTCATGACAATGTTAAATAAATAATGTATAGCATGAAAAAATTTTCATAAGTGAACTTAAAAATTTTCATGATTAATCTTTGGGTAGGTACCTCCACAAATTGTGAATTTCACAATACCTTTTTTTTTTTTATACAAAATTAAGGATTAAAATATAAAACTTGCTTTAAGTTTTGAAAGGATGATTTGCAAAGCCCATTGTAGGGTATAGGAAACACTGAAGGAAGTGAGATGAGAAAGAATTGTACCCTGCTGAAAATGTTTATTAAAGTAGAATTTTTTAATGGTCAGTTAAGAATATAAAAAATAGATATTAAAAATAAAAATTAATATATGCCATAACATTTCATAAATACCTCCAAAAAATCGCAAAATGAACAGCATAATGAATGAAAAAGGCCCCAAACTAAATAAAAAGAAAATTTTATTGACAAAATGTTTATTAAGAGGATAAATCAAAGTATTTTTTTAATTATTCTTTAAATTTTTTTAATCCTTTCTAACAGAATTCAAAATTTTGGCAGAAAATCTTGTTTTTATTTCATCTGTGAGTGACATAATTTTTACAAGGGTTTATAATGGTAAATGTTCTTATGCAAAGCATTTTTTATTTGCCAGTGAAATGAAATGCTTGCAAAAATCAAATAATAGTTGGAATTTGACGAAAATTTCCAGGACTTATTCATAATTGATTAAAATCATTTTTTAAATAATTATTTTTACAAAATCTTGGTAAAATTTTTTTTTTTTACATATGTTACACTCCCCACACCAATTAATTTTTGGAAATATCTAGAAATTCATTGTCATTTCTCCATAAACTAATATTAATTAAATTCAGGAGTCATTGGGAAATGCTAATCAACTGCCTTTTTTCTTCAAAATTAGCCCATTTTTAGAAAACCTACTCTGAATTTTGAAAACAAAAATGCAATAAAACTATGCCATTTTTTATTAAGATTTTTAATTTTTAAACTTTTTTTAAACTTTTGATTGCTTTTATAAATAATATAAATTAAGGATATCATAGTCTGAAAAAAATTTTTTTTCAATGAATAATGAATTTTCACAAGAATTGTTTTCATTTTTATTATTTTTTTATTATAATAATTTATAAAGTTTCAAAAAGTTTTTAAATTTCTTCCTTCATCATTAACACTAGGTTGTTAAATTAATGCACGAAGACTATATTTACTAATCAAAAAATTGAAAAGCTTAATACAAATAATTTAGCCAATGGATTTTTTAAATAAAACATTTTAATTGTGTGCATATGATGACCTGTATTTTCTTTTTAGGGGTGGCTGAACAGAATATATATCATTAAAAAGTTACGTGTTTCAAAGGTTGCGCACCATACATGGAAAAAATAAAACTATATAAACATTTTTGGCAGAGTGTAATTCTTTCATCTCGCTTCAGTGTTTCCTCTGCCCTGTGTTTCAACATTCAACGGGCTTTGCAAATCATACCTTCAAAATTTAAAGCATGTTTTACATTTTAATTCCTAATTTTCCAATTTTGTTAAAAAAAGAAGTAATTGTGAAATTCACAATTATTGGAGGTACCTGAAAAGAATATGAAAGATAGATTAGATTGAGTTACCTCTGCCATTATATAATTTCATTGTTACTTAACTGTAAACGTTTTTTAAAAGAAGGTTTTATTATTTTTATTTTTCATAAAATATCTTCAAACATAAGGCTATAAAGCTAAACTAACTAAAATTCTATAAAATATTATATAATTGCTGAAAATATTGTGTTAAATTTTAATTTTAACATATAGTTACAAATTAAAAACACCAGGCATATGATTAAGATTATATCAAATTCATCTTTCATACATAGCATTTTTTTGATAGCTACTGTCTGTCATGTCAATTATCGCCTCTGATAAGACAATGACAACCCCAATAAAAAATTACAAAAATATTTCATCAAAATCTGACTAAATCAACCTTCCCACTATAACTGAACATTAAATAAATAGCTTAAAACCCCACCTTTTTGGCATTAAATAACCCACAGAGGTTGATATGCTGTTAAACAAAACTTAAAACTCACTCTTTCCTATTGATGAACTTCTTACACTTCTTCTGCATCCAGTCAAAATATGATACGTTCTTTTTTGGCATATTGGTGATCCATACTGATTTAGTGACTGAAGGCAATTCCAACTGTGTACACTGTGGTTGGGGTGACTTTGCAATTGTAGCTAAGGCCATACCACAGTACACACAAACAGTTAAAAACAAAGATGACACAAGAAAACTGAACACCAACCTCAGTCCAATTTGCTGTATCAATGATCCGGACAGAGCTGGGAGCCACAATAAGAAAAAGAAATCTTTGTAAAATTAACAATAAAAAGTTTATATACTACATTCTATTCGGTATTGTATTTAGTCAGGGTTTATCACACTTGCATGCAGACAACTATTATTCCAGCCCATAGCTTCTATAGGACATAACACTTTATCTAAGTTGGTTGCTCTGGCACCAGGCTAAAATCAGAGACTCTTCTAAAGTAGACAGTCATGTGACAACATGTCTACTGTGTTAGCTTGCTCCATACCAGTTCAACTCTACTGTACTCAATGGTACTGCACTCAACTGTCTGAAAACTCTCCAAACCTTACTTATACGGGGCCTCACATCCAGTTGTGGTGATTGTGATGCACTTTGGGTACACTTAGCAATTTCAAATAACTAATAAAGGATCTTCCTTTTGGTCACCTGATCAACCTTGTTTTCTTCTCTCCTGTGTGAGTGCCTACTACTATTGTTCAAGTGGTATGGAACATTTCTCCAACTTTCCCAAAATCCACCACAGTCTTTTTTCCATTGGTTGTCTGATCAACCCAGTCTCCTCTCCTCTGTGGGTGTCTCTTACCATTACTCAAGGTGTGTAATTCAGCCCAACAGTCAAATTTTAATTTATTTCCCATCGAATCTTTGGTGTGTGGTCATTTTGTGTCTGTATTTTATTATTTCAATCGTCATAAGAAATTATCTCACTTCAGTTGAAAAGAAAACCATTTGTTTTTTTTAATCATCAGCATTGCAAAATTCTGCAAATAACAAAGAAAACTTTATTTCTGGGAATTTTGTCCCTCTTTTTTCACCAGAGGATGGCTGTCCCTAAATGTCATAACATACTTCATGTCTGGGGAAATTATGTTCCTTAGACAGTTGTCGTTTTATCAATGGATGTGAAATTTTACAATAATGGAGTAACTCACTTTTTGCAATAATGACCACTAGAACTTTTTGACAAGAATTCAAGAGTTATACAAAAAGTTATCTATTTTTTCTTGGGTGGTTTCTAAGACTATCCATTGTCTAGCTTCTAGTGGATGAAGAAGGAAGAAAAAGTTCTTATCCATTCTCTTCTCCCTTTTTCATCACTAGAAATAGTGTTACATCTCTCTCTTTAATGATTTTTGTCATTTACATGTATATGACACAATAAACTAAAATAATCTATAAACAAAATTATTTGTCATGCATCATTCGTTTTTATCATGTAACTTTTTAAATGTCTTTCTTGTTTATATCATGCAACATTTTACATATAAGAGGTTTGCAGCACCCTTTAAAGTTCTTTTTTCTTTTCATATAATGTGTGTGTGTGGCATTTGCAGCAACATTGATGATTTCTTTCTTTTTTTTCATGCAACATGTTTGTGTATTTATGGGGTTCACAGCACCCCTTACAGTTTGCATGTTTGTTTTATGACTTTGTTCTCTGTGGTTACCATTATTCTCTTCACAATTAGTGGTTTTGGTGTTTCCTCAATAGATATTGGCTTTACTTCTTCTGTTGATGAATCCAATTTAGTTTCTTCATCACCTTGGTTCAATGTAGCATAATACAAATTACCATGAGAAACCCATTTCGAGCCATTGCATACTCACCAAAATGTCCTTAAGTGAACTTTGTCTTTTAAATCTCCATATTGCTACTATTGCAGCAATAATTACCAACATAACTATCAATGTCAACCAGCTTATTAAGATCGCTTTATTATTTTTCCATAACATTTTTTCTTTTCCAAAAACATTTAATGTTTCCTCTAACTGATTTAGACTAATTCTTTCTTTCAGATTTCAGTAATTTTGCTATCTTTTAATTGAGAAACTTCAGGAAATCTTCCCACTACTGGTTCCCACAATTCTGTGCAATTTTCTAAACTTTTGTTTATTATCCCCACAACCGAATCTTTCTCTTCAAATTTCTATTCAGTATTGCAATATGGAGGTAGGGAGATGGACTTTCCAAATGCTGAACACCCCATAGGCAGTTTTATCAAGAACAATGGAGGCTCTACACTCAGTGTTCCCTTGGGCTCTCCTCCATATACCCTGGACAGATCAATAGGCCTTTGTATGGTTAGTGCTCATACTCCATCAGACATACTGATAGCTTGTGGCAACACTGTTTGTTATTACCTTCAATTAAGGTTTCTTAATTCCTTCTCTATCACCTTTGAATAGCTCAAGAGCACATAATCTGTAATTAACCATCACATTAGGAGATAAAGCAAAAAAAGCCAAATTTACTAAATGTTAAAAAAGACAGGAAGTTGTAAAGAATCATGATTTAATTAAGTGGCTATAAATTTCAAATTTTGAATCCAGAAAAACCAACAATGGCGGTCAAAAGTTAAAAAAAAAACTGTTAAAATAAACTGAATTGACAATTTCATGGGAAATCACGAGAAAGAGGATAACAATTTTTATTAGACAATAACCAAATTCATCATTTTATTGCAAAATATAAGAATTTTTAACACCTATCAAAACTAAATTCTGATGCTAAACACAACAATCCAGTTTGAAGCAATAGAAAAGGAAAAGAGAACACGTGCTTATTGTTTCGATGAGTTCAAAATAAGTGAAAATAACAAAACCAGATTCAATCACTGTGTAAAATTTTAAAGGAAAAACATTTATTTCCACAAATAAAGACAAAAAAAGTACATGAATTGCCCCAAATTTTTTCTTTTGTCCACCTATTAAGGCAGAATAACAAATTTCTGATGTTTAAAAAAATGATTTTCATCATAAAAAGATGAGTTTCCAAAAAGACACAAGGATTCAATGACAAAGACAAAACTCTTCAAGAAAAAAGAAAACCAAAGGTATAGAACAAAAGAAATGTTATTTTTTCAGAAAAAAAGAAAACAGTTATTTTTAGTTGCCCAAGAGTGTATCTGGGACATATAGTAAATTTTAGAAAAGATCCTTAATTATCACTGTTCATACTTAGGACAATTTCTTAAAATTCTTTTCATTCATTGTTTTCCAAATGCAGGAGAAATTTCTTCTACAAACTCCAAGGCTGCTCATTTGTCTCTTCCTTGATGTCAATTTGTCTTGTCCCCTTGCTGATAAAATGTTTTCTCATTTCATCCATTTACCTGAGTTCTGTTTATTCTGTAAAAAGAGGCTCCCAAAAAACTCCACCCAAGTTTTCACAAGGACATTTGCAACAAAATACAAAATATAATTAACTTGAAATAGATGCTTAACAATTTTGGCAGCTTTTAATCACTGAGCTAAAAAAAAAATATACACTTGTAACAATTTTTTCGACAATTCGTGTGGCCTTCATAAAAATACACTTCTCTCAAAAGAACGTGTACAAAAACATTATCTAAATGACTAAACTTTTATTAAAAAACAAACATTCACAAAGTAGTAAAAATAATTTTTTTTTATAATACTTCATCTTTACTAGATTTCAGTACACCAACACCTAAAAATCACCACAAAATTTCTTTTAACATGGATAATTTGCAACTGTTGATATGGATGTAAGCAGTAATTTTTGTGTTACAAACTATGAATTTGAATAGTTTCCTTTTGTACATATGATGGCCCATGATATTAAAATGAAAAAATAAACAATATGTAAACAGTATTTTTTGTACTTTTTTGTTGTTGATCAATTTTATCTAAATGGAACAAACATTAGTTTTAAAAAGATAATTATGGTATCACATTTGTTGATTATAAAGTATTTAAGAAAAACTCAAATGCATTTACTATTTTTTGGTCTCAAGAAATAAAATCTGTTTAAAAATCTTTTGATATTTATAGCAATAAAATTTTTTCCTTTGTAAAAATTTAGGAAGCAAACTCATTTCTTATACACAAGTAATTTATGCATTACATGTAAAAATGCATGCACAAAAAATTATATTCTTAAGATTATATTAAACCTGGAAAAGTAAAAAACAAGAAGAAAAGTCAATTTCTTACTTAAAATATTACAGCTAAAAATAAAATTTGAATGCAATATTTTACGTAGGAAATTTCTTATTTTTTACTTCACTAGAATATCTTGTCCTGTTCTATTCCAGGTTTAATATAATCTTAAGAATATTACTTTTCATGCATGCATTTTTCCATGTAATCAATGATTTTTCAGGCATTGCTATTAATTTAATATAAATTAAATGCTTAAAACCACATTAAAAATATCAAAGAAAGAATTTATATGCAACTGATTAACAAAAGAATAAAAAATTGATTATTTATAATTAATTCTGATAAAATGATAAGTGATAAGCAAAGTTTTATTGACAAAAAATGATATCATCAGAATTTAAATGTTGAAAACCGCATACAAAAATATTAAACAGAAAACGTTATAAATAAGATCTATTATTACAAGCATTAGTCACTCACTCACTCACTCACTTATGTACTTAGTCTCCCTTTTTAGATTTCACATATTTTGAATGTAACTTTTTTCTATTGAACCAAAATTCAAAATTCTTTTTTCAAAATGTACCTAAGGAGGTGCCCTATCTAACTCTGTAAACTGTTTGAAATTTAGTTGAGAACAAAATTAGTGGTGAAGCTTGAAAGCTGACTTGATTCAATGTTGGACTTAAGAATATTTTCAACCACTGCCATAATTGAATGATATATGAATAAAAACTAAAGGAAAACTTACCTTTGAGGTACTTTATTAATTCCAGATCATTGCTAGTTGTAAATCAAACAACATAGGAAAAGGGGCTTATCAACCCCAACATGACCCTAGAGAAAGTACTATAAATCACCAGAACATTGTTGAACCTAGGATGTCATTAGCTGCAAACACATACATTATATATATGCACATATAGAAGAAAAAGATAAAATAATATATATATATATATATATATATATATAAAGATAAGATAAAATTACACACATCTATCCTACTTTTGAATCTGAAGAAATAGAGATATAGTGTATAACACAGTTAAATGGCAGCAACAAGTCCTGGACTATATTAAGGATTAGTAGAGAGAAAAGGGACACTCAATGTCCAGGAAGCTCCTTGGATCCACAGACACAAATCACTAATCAAATCCATCTGCATTCATTACAACAACTAAAGGAATAAAGACTACACCTGTAGAACTGTCATAGATTTCATTCATTACTGCACATGGGATCTACAAGATTTGCTTCATTCTATCCCATGAAATCAGCAAATATCTGACAAATCTTCATAATTACATTATTCAATCAGTAACATACTACAATTACCACAGGTCTTCATTAAAACTTCCAGTAGTTTTACTTTGTAACCAAAAAAGGTCTTTTAAAAATAATTTACCCATTTTTATACAATATTTTTCTGTTACCAATAAAGTACACATATTTCCTGATGCAGTAATTACTACTGTTTTTTATTCTTACTATCAATGTAGATTTGTTTTCTTTATAGAATAGGTTACTCTGAATTTTAAAGTGGCAAATCTATGAAAAGGACAAGACACACACTGCACAAAATATACTTTCACTACAGTGTTTCCTTATTTGCATTTTTAGTTTTGTTTACTGTAATGTTCACACAAAATTTACAAGTAAATGTTTGCTCTCCAGAATGATTTTAAATATGAATTCTTGGAAAGGTTAAATTCTACATTTGAAAAAGATTGAACCCTATGCAGAATTTAGTGATGCCATATATTTTAAAATTCAAATCCTTCAAGAATTGCAGTTGACATTCTTAACAAAAATGTTATTTTTTTCAGTGTGGAAATCAAACTGAATACTTTATGACTGACAAAATTTGGACAATTTTTCTCTCCAGCATGAATGATCAAGTGCTTTAGAAAAGTTGAATTATGTTAAAATGTTGATCCACATATTTTACAGTTTCTCTCTAGTGTGAATTTGAATGTGTTTTATTAAATAAGATTTATCTGAAAATGCTGATTTGCATATTTCACAAGAATATGGTTTCTCTCCAGTGTGAGTTCGAATGTGTTTTTTTAACATGGAATTATGTGAGAATGCTGATCCGCATATCTCACAAGAATATGGTTTCTCTCCAGTGTGAGTACGAATGTGTATTTTTAAACAGGAATTGTCTGAGAAGGTTAATCTACATATTTCACAAGTATATGGTTTCTCTCCAGTGTGAGTTCGAATGTGTTTTTTTAAACTTGAATTCTCTGAGAATGCTAATCCACATATTTCACAAGAATATGGTTTCTCTCCAGTGTGAATTCGGATATGTTTTCTCAAATTGTAATTCCTTGAAAATGCTGATCCGCATATTTCACAAGAAAATGGTTTCTCACCAGTGTGAGTTCGAATGTGTATTTTTAAACTGGAATTCTCTGAGCATGTTAATCCACATATTTTACAAGAATATGGTTTCTCTCCAGTGTGAGTTCGAATGTGTTTTTTTAACATGGAATTATGTGAGAATGATGATCCACATATTTCACAAGAATATGGTTTCTCTCCACTGTGAGTTCGAATGTGGGTTTTTAAATTGGAATTCTCTGAGAACGTTAAACCACATATTTCACAAGAATATGGTTTCTCTCCGGTGTGAGTTCGAATATGTTTTTTTAAACTTGAATGTTCTGAGAATGCTAATCCACACATTTCACAGGAATATGGTTTCTCTCCAGTGTGAATTCGAATGTGCTTTTTCAAATTGTAATTCCGTGAAAATTTTGATCCACATATTTCGCAAGAATATGATTTCTCTCCCGTGTGAGTTTGAATGTGGTTTTTCAAATTGTAATTCCTTGAAAATGTTGATCCACATATTTCACAAGAATATGGTTTCTCTCCACTGTGAGTTTGAATGTGTTTTTTAAAACTAGAATTCTCTGAAAATCTTAATCCACATGTTTCACAGGAAAATGGTTTCTCTCCAGTATGAGTTTGAATGTGGTTTTTCAAATCATAATTTTTTGAAAATGTTGACCCACATATTTCACAAAAATAGGGTTTGTCTACAGTGTGCATACACATGTGCTTTGCTAAATCTGAATTTAGTGTAAATGCTAATCCACACACTTCACAAGAATAAGGTTTATCTTCTGTATGTATTTGCATGTGTTTTTTTAAATTTGATAACTGCAAAAATGCTGAATCACATACCTTACAATTATATGGTTTTTCACCAGTGTGTCTTCGCATATGGATTTTTAAAGTTGAAATTTCTGAAAATGCAGATCCACACAAACCACAACAATGGGGTTTTTCATTTGTTTGTCGTTTCATGATTGTTTTTTCCATGTAAACTTTGTGGAAATGCTGACATACTTTATTTTAGTTGTTTTCCTTGATTTATTTATAGTCAGCCTAAATGATGAAGAGTTTGTGACACTCAGACCTGGAAATAAAGAAAGGTATCATTAAAGAGGCAGATTTGTGCATTATTTCCAACAGAACACTGAAAAACTTTATTTGATTTTTTTTGCTTGATTCTCATAGTCAGCCTAAATGATGAGGAGTTTATGGCAATCAGGCATAATTAAAGAAAGGTATCATTAAAGGGACAGATTTGTACATTATTTCCAAAAGAATATTCTGACACTTTGTTTCAAGCAAGTTTGCCATATCAGATATTTCTTAGATCAATCAAATTATATCTAAATTTTAATACATTTTACTTTCCATGGACATAAAACAGTATTAATGAAAAAAGAAGAAAACTGCTTACAGTTTAATATTTAACTAACAACTGTTAATTCATTTAAGATCTAAAAGCAAATGAAATAAAATTCACTTTTCATCTAATGTTAACCAAAATCTGATCCATTGAAAGTCTATCAAGTTTTTGTTGTTCTGTGAATTAAGATAAAATTTAGATCAGCTTTTTTTTCAATGCATAAAAAGAGGAAAGGTTTATATTTTACTGAAAGAAAATGTTTAGAGCATCAAAAAATCTAAAAACCTCTACTAAAGAAATGAATTTTAAAAAATAGTAATGCAATCAACAAAATACTATAAGATTTAGATGTACTGTAAAGAGGATTTAGTAAAAAGCTATAAGTTCTTGGTAATCATCAACAATGGACAAAAGAAAGAATCTGGTGAAATGTATCACATAATAAAAAAATATAATTTATAAAAACATGAGAATAATCAATAATCAAAATTAATTTCTGCAGTTCATAAGTTTTTGAATGCTAATGAAGATCAAAGTTTATTTTTGACTTTTTAGCAAGAGTGCATATATTTCTAAATTCCAAGAATAGAGATGCTAATCATTTAAGCCCTAATCCAAATTTGATCTTGTTAGGTGAGACAACTCTTCCCTAATGATTCATTGACTCTTCTCACAAAAAAGGGGTAAGAACAAAAACATGGCTGCTGGCCAATACACCACATGTAGACAGTAATTTGTTATCCCACCTAATCCTACTGTATCCTGTTGGTGAGAATTAAAAAAAAACAAATATTGTGTTTCAAAATATATTTAAATGTGTTTGCTATATTTTTTTGTTCCTAATATTTGGAGTTACAACAAATTTTTGTCGATACAGATGAGATAAACCAAAACTTACAAAAATGACATTATCACCAGACATACTGAAAGAGATAGTAAATCAACAAGAACAGTTTCAAATGTCACAATAGCAGTTTTTGACTATGATAACTCAACAGTTCAATCAACAATTCAATCAACAACTGGAGATTTTAAAAAGAAGGAAGAAATTTGAACACAAATTCTGTGGATAACATCACTAACAACATAAGGAAATTCCATTACAACAATGAAAGCGGAAAATCTTTGCTTTGTGGAACAAAAGATGGATAGATATTTTCTAAAATGAATTTCCACAAAAAGACGATCATCAGAAAACCCATTTACTAATTCAGAAACTGGAAATCCAGGAACACAAGGATTACACAAATTACATCCAATCGAAGCAACCAGAAGATTTTAAATTTACAGGAACAGTAAAACTGCTGAAAGAAATCTTTGGAAAAAAACAGTCATTGTTTAATACCAGGTTTAATTGTCACAAATTAGGAAAAAACTGATGAAGACAATTCTGTAACATTTGCTGGTATCGTAAATTGGGAATGTGAAAAATTTAAACTAAATTCCTTCAAAGAGGAGCAGTTTAAATGTTTGATTTGTATTGCTGGACTGATATCTTAATTACAGTGGTATTCAGATCAAACTACTTTCCAAATTGGAACACAATAAAGACATCACAATTCAAGTTAACAATCTTTTAAGCATTAAAAGAGACACCATGTTAGTGTAAAAATGAAACACACCATCATTAACAGGAAACATCCAAGCAATGAAAGAAAAGAAGCCTTCATCAACTTGTTTGTTTTGTGGTTTCTGGCATTACACATGTTTTTGCCAATTTAAGAAACATAAGTGCAATGTTTGCCACCAAATCTAAACTTATTTATAAATGGAACTTTGTCTCTGTGTGTGTGTCTGGGTGTGTCCGTTACCTATAGACTCCAAAACGGCTGAACCAATTTTCTTGAAAATTTACACAGTTGTACTATAAGCGTCAGCGAGTGTTCTTAGCTAGGTTTTGTGTTGAGATACCCCCGATAAATATCGAAAATCAAAAAATCAGATTATAGTCAGAGTGGTCCGATTTTAATCAAATTTGATACACTCATAGACAAAGACATAAGAAATGATATTCAGAAATTTCAAGTGTTGCAGTTCTTACAATAGTACAGAAAATTGATAGTATATATATATATATATATATATATATATAAAAGGCAAGATGTTTGTGTATGTGTCTGTTTATCTGCCTGTATGTCTGTATTTTTTTCAGCCCTTTTATTTTAGTTTTTGCTTCGGGTTTGGCTCTAAGTAGGTATAATTGTAGTTCTTAGTCTCAGCCATGATACCATTTACTCAGATAACTTATTTAGCCTTCAAAATTCAGTTTACGACAAAAAAACTTATTTGATATTGATACTAGAAAATCAAAATTTGACTTACATCCATTCATTTTTCTTTCAATCTATGGTTTCACTTTAACTGAAAACAATTATTGCTTTTTAGTCTTTCGTGCCAACATGCAAAGAGTCAGAACTCCAGGACCATGGATTAGTTTTAAAGCTTTCATTACACCCGAGCAACGCTGGGCTATACTGCTAGTTGGACATAAAGAAAATTTTCATAACGCAAACTTTAAAAAAATGCTGGAAGTCCAATCCACAAAAAATTCATTAAAAAATGAAAAAGAAAGCCAACGCAAACAAAGTCGGTGTTCACAACATTCAAAGTGGACTATAAAAGCAACAAAAAATATATTGTTTATGTGAAAAATAAACCAGTTTGTTTCCAGTGTGACACAGCATCAGATATTATGTTAACATCCCAATCAACTTGTAAATTACCTGGAGAGCCATGTTTGTCTGCAACAGATCACATAGTGAGAAGTGCCTCTAGAGACCAAATTCATTTAACTAGTGAGTTAATTTGTAATGTTACATTTTAAGCTACCACATCTTCGGGAGTATGTTATCTTGCTGAAAATTCTGAATTGAATTTAACTGGTCTTGGCTGGATTGAACAGCTTAATCTTTTTGAAATTCCTCTCCAGTCTGTGTTCAACACATTTAGTCTTACATCTGTTTTGAACATTGAAAACATTTTACGGACGAACTTAAAAATAAGTTCAGTCACGTTTTTTAAAAAGTTTCATTAAAATCCAACAATTATTTGATCTTTACAAAAATTTTAAAATTAATGTGTTTTTCTCAAGAAAAAAATGAGTTTCATAATATTACATTATCCATAGTAAATTCTGGTAAAAGGTATGGTCACCCACTGAAAAAAATAAACTTTCAGGGGTTATTAAAAAATAAATGAAATTACTGTTGAAATTATTACTTTTAGAAAATCATGTTAAAAATATTTTTTCACATCTGTTACACCTCTGCCTATATGTAATTTCATGAAATTACAAGAAAATAAATACGGTTTTGAAAATTTGTTGTATTGGTTAAATGTGGAACTCCTTGGGGAATAGAAATCATCTAATCTTTTTTTTTTTTTTAAACAGTCAGCCTTTTTCTGAATATCTGCTTCAAATATTAAAATAAAATATTCAATAAAAATAAAACATTAATCAATTAGGTTAACTTTTAATTGCTTTAAAAATACATATATATATATATATATATATATATATATATATATATATATATATATATATATATACTGTAATGGTTGTTACAATGTTTTTAAATTCATAATATCACTACACAAAAAATTTCTCATGTTTCAAAGCCAGCCCATTATGTTTTGGCTTCATCTTCAGGTGATTTTTTTAGAAATGAGAATTATCTAATTGAAAAGACCGTTTTTTAGAAATGAGGATTATCTAGTTGAAAAGACCGTTTTTTTAGAAATGAGGATTATCTAGTTGAAAAGACCGTTTTTTTAGAAATGAGGATTATCTAGTTGAAAAGACCGTTTTTTAGAAATGAGGATTATCTAGTTGAAAAGACCGTTTTTTTTAGAAATGAGGATTATCTAGTTGAAAAGACCGTTTTTTTAGAAATGAGGATTATCTAATTGAAAAGACCGTTTTTTTAGAAATGAGAATTATCTAATTGAAAAGACCGTTTTTTTAGAAATGAGGATTATCTAGTTGAAAAGACCGTTTTTTTAGAAATGAGGATTATCTAGTTGAAAAGACCGTTTTTTTTAGAAATGAGGATTATCTAGTTGAAAAGACCGTTTTTTTTAGAAATGAGGATTATCTAGTTGAAAAGACCGTTTTTTTTAGAAATGAGGATTATCTAGTTGAAAAGACCGTTTTTTTTAGAAATGAGGATTATCTAGTTGAAAGGACCGTTTATGAGAATTCTCATTTCTAAAAAAAATCACCTGATGATGAAGCCAAAACATAATGGGCTGGCTTCGAAATATGAGAAATTTTTTGTGCAGTGATACTATGAATTTATTTTAAAAACATTGTAACAACCATTACACTACACTACAGTATAACGCTCTACATTTGTATCGAGCACTCTTTATAAAAGTAAATGCATGAACAAAAAGGTAAATAAACCTACGAGTTCAACAACTTAGTTACAATATATATATATATATTCCATTTCACAATGTAAATTTTAGGAAATATGATTTTTAAGTAAAACTAATTTTGCTAATCATACCTGTAAAAGCTTATTACAATCTGCAGCAGAACAATATGTTAAAAAAGGAATTTGAAATTGTTTTTGATGCATATAAGCATAAATATTTTATATACAGATATTCATGCATGACAATAACATTATTATCAATAAATAACATGTTTTAAAAGTTGTTTAATATTTCATAATTGAGATAATATATGATATTTTAAAATTATAAAATCAATTAAAACTTTATCTACATTAAATTAAATTAAATAGCGTAGGTTTCATTTTTATAATTTCACGATTCAGAGCAGATTTTCGAAAAAATGGTCCCATAATTAACAAAAAACGTTACATGATTTACATTACCTAATAAGTCCTGCATTTAAAAAATTGGTAAAATGTATAAATTTCTAAAAGTTTTCATGCAATTGAAGCGGGAGTTAACAGATGTAAAAAAAAATATGTATATTTTTACCAAGATTGTCTAAAAATAATAATTGCATAAATAATTTAATTCGTTTGTGAATAAGTCCTGAAAGTTTCATAAAAATCAGACAATTAGTTGATTTTTGCAAGAATTTTCAAATTAATGTCTTTCGACGCCAAAAAACGACTTGCGTAATTATGTTTTAATTGTCACATGACGTAAAACAGCGTGAATCGCTAACGGAAAACAGAAAAAGAAATTTCGAACGTGTTAGAAAGGATACAACATTTTTTTTTAAATAATGACAACAAAATTTGATTTTTCCTCTTAATATTATTAGCATAAGCATTTTTGATGATAAAACTTTTTTTTTATTAAATGTGAGCCCTTATCATGCTATGATGCATTTGAGAAATTGAGAGTAATGGTACCTATTTTCTACATTTTTTTTTTTGCTAAAAAAATAAGAAATGTTTGTTTAAAAATAGAATAAGTAAACTTTAAATTTTCTAATTTTCCTCAAATAACTTTTGAAATAAATATATTTTATTTTTGCAAACGGAGAATGTAACTTTTGTTTACAAATTTCTCTAAAATGCCAGACATACAGTACTGAAAAAACAAAAATACAATTTTATTCCAATCAATATAAATTTGGTTTACACCGAAGCACTTTACTTGCTGAGTATAAATTTAAAATTTATATTATTTTACCTTTGAATTAAAGATAAGAAGAAAGCTTCAACAAATATTTTTCATTTTTTAAAATTTCATAACATTTTGTTTTTGTATTGCAAACTGCGGACATACAATTTTAGGGAGTTAACGGCTCCCCACCAAATCCCTCTTAAGTTTTCTAATAAAATTACCAATGTTGTAGTATGATAATTCATTTGTTCATGAATAAGTACTGAATAGTTCATTTTAAATTAAATAATTCCCTGATTTATTAAATTAATTATGATATTTTAAAAAATAAACCGATGGGTAGCGTAATTTTGGCCTTAATTTGGAAAGAAAAACGCACCGGTTTAGGCGATAAAACTTTACGGAGATTTATTAAAAGTTTTCAGTCTTATAATTTAATTGTCTATTTTACGATGACTCGCAGCCCATTGGTCAAGCAAGATTAAAATGGGTCAATATTTTACTTACGTCGTTCTGTCTTGGTTAGTCCGACCCGAAAATAGTAAACTTTCATCTTCCGAAGAGCGAAATTCAAGGGATATAATTCTCGAATATAAAAAATCGAAATGTCTTTTAATTCATAAGTGGGTTGGTTTTCTTGTTTTAACCGTAAACCAACCATGGATTAAAATTAAAAACATAAGCAACGACTAAATTTTAGAGAAAATGAAAACAAAAAGACAATAATACGTAGTATCAGAAACTTAAAATTTCTAGGGTAGACAATAAGGACATTTGGAAATTTTGTCACTTCCAGAACGATACTGAAAGCAAGAGAAACAGAAGAAAGCACTGCATATTGATCCCAATCCAGGAGGGAATTAATTAATATAGAATAAAAAATACATGTGTGGGAAAAGGCCAGAAGTAGGGATGTGAAAAAGCTGGTGATCACTGACCCAACTTTAACTTAACTAGTCACATTCACTGAATCAAGCATGAATTAAACACCACCAACAATATTTATGACCAACGTAGTCAAAGCACAGAATTGCGTTCAAAATATTTAAATTTTGACATTAAGTAAATCATCGAGGTTGATGTGTTGCGAAACACATTCAACCAATCAATGTAACTAATGCCCCATATTTACAAGCATGTGGGGAGGGAAATCAAAAGTATAAATTATTTTTATTAACAAAATAATAATAAAAAATATTACCCCATGACTTGGTGACCTCTTATACAATGAATATGTTCGTATGCAATACCCCCACATGGAAAAATGCTAGAGAAAAGCAAGTTAACTGGTCAAAGAAACTAGTGGTGGCATATAGAAAAATAAATAAATAAATGAAAATAAGAACAAAAGCATTAACTGGTCACACCATTTTCAGAAAACTATGCCTTTTATCACCTAAAGAGGGGTTGGTAGATGAAAAGAAAACAAAAAATATTTGGGGCTAAATGATTATACACTAGCTATGTTTAAACCAATAAAAAAAAAAAAAAAAAAAAGCAGCAGCAGCAGCAGCAAAAAAAAAAAAAAAAAAAAATTTAAAAAAAACTTGTGCACTAGCCTCAATAGTTAGCGTGAGCATATTTTCCCTGGAAATACAAGTACTTCAACCTGAATGCTCGAGATGGGTTACATCTGCACATATGAACATTAATAGGTAGGTCCCAATCCTCATAAATATAGACAACTATAATTCCAAATTATATATTTTTACAGGATGTAACCCTTTATCTAAGTTGGTTGATCTTATTGTGGAAATGAAGAAAAAACTAAAAGATAGAAGTAATGATGTTTTCAAGTACAGCAAGAGAAGTGGTGGTACCCTTATCACTATAGAAACAAATCCTTAAAGAATTTCACTTGGGACATCCTGGTATATTCAGAATGAAAAGCTTAAAGAGAAGTTATGTGTACTGGCGTAGCATGGAAAGAGATATTGAAAGTTTTGTAAAGTCTTGCAAAAGCAGTGCTTTGGCAGCTAAAGCACCACCAATAAAGATCAACACATGGCTGGAAACTTTGATGATCCACTTAATGGGTCATATTATTTGATCATAGTAAAGAATTTTTCCAAGACACCAGACGTATTGAGATGTAAGAAACCAACCAAGGGAATAGTAATTGAGTTTCTACAAGAACTGTTTGCCAGGTTCTGAGTACGAGTTTTGACTGTTTCAGATAATGGCATCCAATTTAAATCAAAAGAATTTAAGAAATTTTGTAAAATTTTGTGATAGTGCACATAACAATTGCCCCTTAACACCCTAGAAGCAATGGCCAGGCAGAGTGTTTTGTGGCTACCTACAAAAGGGCCCTTAAAACTTCCATCAGTGGGTTTTCTGATGCAGTATTGCAATAATTTCTACAAGTTGCTTACACCAAATAAAAATGTGCCTGCAGCCATGACTCCACCAGAAATTGGGCTTACATGGAAAATAAGATCAGTTTTTGACAAGCTGATATCAAATAAAACAGTTTTTTTTTTGTTTGTTTTTTAATCGTATCACCCCGAGCAAGGTGGTAACGCCACTGATGTGCAGAAGGCTACGTTATAGTGAAAAATTGGAAAAGATAAGGCCGGAAACCATATCCTAAACAGGGAACAAGGATGAGCCTCTTAACCTGTTCAATAGATGCGGGTGGAGTGTGAACCGGGAGATAGATAGATCTATCTACTCCAAATTGAAAAAAAGAAAAAAACTGAGTGATAAGATTGGAAAAGAGAAAGCTGGAAACCACATCCTAAACAGGGAACAAGGGATGAGCCTCTTCACCTGTTCAATAGACGTGGGTGGAGTGTGAACTGGGCGATAGATCTATCTACTCCAACATATGGTACAAAAAGACTGGAAATAAATTTTGACAAGGGGGTGAAAAGATCTTTTTATCAAACGTATGAGATTGGGAAAAGGTATAAGGAAGCCGGAACTAACACCAAAAGAATCAGTAGGATGAAATATTTAGTCAAAGGACTGGAAATAGTGCATAAAAGACACTGGAATCAAATAAAAAGTAGGCATACAGCTGAAGATAACAATACTCAAGGCAATGTTGATATGGAAGTACTTTTTGACACATCTGATATGCCCATTCCTCGAAAAGCTGAGACAAGAATTTGAAAAAGACAAAGTAAGAGGAAAAAAAGAGATACCGAGATAATCAATATCAACCTGAAAAGGAAAAGTTGTTGACGCTGTGCAGAGTAAATATACTGGAGTAGATAGACTAAACTATCGCCCGGTTCACACTCCACCCACATCTATTGAACAGGTGAAGAGGCTCATCCCTTGTTTCCTGTTTAGGATGCGGTTTCTGGTTTTCTTTTTTCCAATCTTTTCACTCTTTTCCTTTTTTATTTTTTTCAATTGGAGTAGATAGACTAAACTATCGCCCGGTTCACCCCCCCCCCCCACGTCTATTGAACAGGTGAAGAGGCTCATTCCTTGTTCCCTGTTTAGGATGTGGTTTCTGGCTTTCACTTTTCCATTCTTTTTACCCTTACGTAGCCCCCTGCACATCAGTGGCATTATTGCCTTGCTTGGGGTGATATGATTAAAAAAAAAAAAATATGTTATATACATAACTATGAACATTAGTGGATATGTTCCAATCTTCATAAATGTGTTGAGCACTATTGTGAGATAGAGTTATATTGATATCTAGCTGTTCATGACTAGCAGTGGTTATCTACTTCATGAAGCTGCTGAGTATTGTATTTTGCTGATGTTATAAAGTTTCCTATTTCATTTTCCAATCTTTGTTTTGATTATTTCTCATTCATTAACCTTTTTAGGTTACAACAAAATGTCACTCGAGGCCAGCACTACTACCGTGCAGTAGTCATACTACGGGGCATCTATTTTTCAGCAGTCCTCTGAAAAAAGCCTCTCCCTCTCGACTCTGCTCGTCACCTTCAGCTGGTGCTTGAATAATGCAACTATGTGATGAGAAGAGAGAGACAATACCAGATGAACTTCTTTCATACTCGTTGTTCATATCACCATTCTCATCACGATGACAAGCACGGAAACACAGCCTGCTTTCTCCTGTCTACCAACAAGCTCACATCGCTACAAACAGAACTGGCAATGAGGGCAATGATCAGTTCTGCTATAAAAAAGTTTGTTAAATCAGTGCGTTCCGAATCATCAACCAGGTGAGTGATTTCTCATCATTAGTGAGGCATCTCAATCCAGGCATCCAAGACAAGATGGAGTGAAATTCTCCCCTCAAGACCTTGATCACATTGTACTGAGCAGCCTCATCCTGACTAACTCCCAATATAATCCATCTCTCAACAATTGCTGGATCTCAGAGAGGTCAGCATGTATCTGAGAAAGAACCTTTAGCACATGGTGAGTGCTCCTTGTATCACAAGGAGCACTTACTGAGAGGCAAAAGGTGGCCTCCAACCAGCCTTGATTTTCTTTTTTAGTTTCCTTTTGATACAATGAGGTGGTTTCTTATTGGACACTCCCACTGGTCAAGCTATACTCTTTTTATTTACCTAATTATTATGAATAACTAGCAGTACAGCCCGGTGTTGCTCGGGTGTAATGAAAGCTTTAAAACTAATCCATGGTCCTGGAGCTCAGACTCTTTGAACGTTGGCATGAAAGACTAAAAAGCAATAATTGTTTGCAGTCAAAGTGAAACCATAGACTGAAAGAAAAATGAATGGATGCAAGTCAAATTTTGATTTCCTGGTATCGATATCAAATAAGTTTTTTTTGTCATAAGCTGAATTTTGAAGGCTAAATAAGTCCTCTGAGTAAATGGTATCATGGCTGAGACTAAGAACTACAATTATACCTACTTAGAGCCAAACCCGAAGCAAAAACTAAAATAAAAGGGCTGAAAAAAATACAGACATACAGGCAGATAAACAGACACATACACAAACATCTTGCCTTTTATATATACATATATATATACTATCAATTTTCTGTACTATTGTAAGAACTGCAACACTTGAAATTTCTGAATATCATTTCTTATGTCTTTGTCTATGAGTGTATCAAATTTGATTAAAATCGAACCATTCCTTCTATAACCCGATTTTTTCGATTATCAATTTTCAATATTTATCGGGGGTACCTCGACACAAAACCTAGC
The DNA here is from genome assembly GCA_037127315.1 of Ascarosepion bandense. NCBI lineage: Eukaryota > Metazoa > Mollusca > Cephalopoda > Sepiida > Sepiidae > Ascarosepion > Ascarosepion bandense. The sequence goes on along the minus strand of JBBBDQ010000328.1, from coordinate 4,159,275 downwards.
TAAGAAAACTCGCAGACGCTTAAAGTACAACTGTGTAAATTTTCAAGAAAATTGGTTCAGCCATTTCGGAGTCTGTAGGTAACAGACACACACACACACACACACACACAGAGACAAAGTTCCATTTATAAATAAGTTTAGATTGTTGTTCTCGACATGCTCCCATGGCTCTTTTGTTATGATCAAACTTAATATTCCCAACTTCCCCAGTTTTTCTTTTGTACCCATTTTATCTTGACTTGATTATCTTTTGATATTTTCCCAGGTCCGTAATTTATTTCATCTCTCCTGTGACTTTAGTGAGCAAGCTTCTTGTTTTCACTTATGAACAGAATACAGTAACCATTCTTATTTGACTATATTGGTGTCCAAGATGACATTCCAGTCACTCTTAAAGAATAAACACCCTGAATCCACCAGGAATGGCTTTATCTGACGGAAAACAAAACAGACTCTATTTAGTCATTAAATACATCAGCCACAATGATTCGAAACGAATTACTGTTCACAGTAACATCAGCCATGATCAAGCAGCCCCTGCATCGACATGCACAATGACCACCAGCAAGGACACCCACGGACGTTTGGTCTTCATATACTTTTATAGACAACAAACTCATTAGGCAGCATACGTGCATTAACTTCGCAAAGTGTCTCTTAGATCGCAGCCACATCTACATCAAAAGACAAGATTTCATGCTGCAAATGAGCAGCCTACTCCGATCAACCAGCTTGATATCCATTTCTTATGTAAAACTTTTTGGATGGAAGTTTTGGGGGATAGATCAAGACTCTGATGGATTTAGAAGGCTATTGAAGCCTATGTCAGAATTAATTCATCCATCTACAATTCCGCTGACGTCTGTCAGGAATTTTATCTTGAAAGTCCTGTATAATGAGGGATGGAGTAACACCAGAACATAGCATAGAAAGTTTCTTCAGTTCAGGTGACTCAACTTTGGCCATCTTTAGCTCAGGAAAAGATTTCTTTGCTGCAGCTAGGAAATACTTTCAGCTTGTCACCAGAGTTCCTTACAAGTTTAATCACAGTAGGCGCTTTTGGGAAATTTCTAGGGTCGAGATGAATTTAAACAATGGTCTTGAGAGAGCCTTCTGCTGGGTGGAAATTTTCTGACAGATGGCATACATTTTTTGAAAGTTCTTTTTTGGATGAGGAAGATGGCAGAGCACCAACTCCTTACCTTATTTTTTTTGCAGACATCTTTCTTTCTAAATGGTGCTCCAGGAAAGTTCTTTTTGGATGAGGAAGATGGCAGAGCACCAACCCCTTACCTTATTTTTTGCAGACATCTTCTTTTCTGACTGGTGCTCCCAGAGAAAATTGAGACATGGTTTCTTCCATGGCCTGTTCTGTCTGCCTAGTCCAGGCCATTTCTCTTTTTTGCATTCTTCTCCTGTTCTTTTCTTTCTTCTACATCCTCCAATTTTAAAGAGGAGGATCGAGGTGGGGGAATATTCTCCGATTGTAGTTCCTTCTTGTTGCCCTTTCATCTGCAACTGCTGCTGCTGGTATTAAAAAGTTGCAGTTTCTGCTGATGCTTCTCTTGCCATTGAAGCTACTGCTCCTGCTTCTGATACTCCTTCTGTTGTTGCTGCTTCTGTGTTTTCATCTGTGTGACATCCTGCTGTGGCAGGAAAAGTGGGGTAGTTGCATAAGATCCCCTCCTCACCACCTGCTTCTATTCACTGAGGCCACTGTAGGCCTTGCTAGTTTTGTCATTCCTCACCACTTTTTTAGATGTATGCGGTTGTGGAGCAGTGTTCCAATCCTGGTACTTTTTTTGAAGTGTAATGCGACACTTCATGACTGGCAGTATAATCTTCATCCCTCATTGATGACAAAAATTTTGGGGCTTCTGCATGTCTATGATATACAGAAAACGTTTCCTGTATAAAGTGACCTGGAGATTAAAATCTCAAATAGCAACCCATGCTTTAATACCTGAACAATGTCCTGACCTGACCACAGATCAGGCAAAAAGCCCCCACATGCTCCTCACTCGTAACTATTGGCACCTCATGTACCATGAGTTTTGTCTGGTGACCTTCCATATATTCTGTTTGTAAACAGACTGCCTTGGTAATTATGATATTTCCTGACAGTTCCTTTGCCTCTTTTTCTGTTACCAGCACGATGTCCCATATGACATTTGATATTTTTGCCAGAATCTGAGTTACAATTTTCAAGCATTTCAATGTTGCTTCCATATCACCATGCTGATATATATATATATATATATATATATTTTTTTTTTTTATCATATCACCCCGAGCAAGGCGGTAACGCCACTGATGTGCAGGGGGCTACGTAAGAGTGAAAAGATTGGAAAAGAGAAAGCCGGAAACCACATTCTAAACAGGGAACAAGAGATGAGCCTCTACACCTGTTCAATAGATGTTGGTGGAGTGTGAACCAGGCAATAGTTTAGTCTATCTACTCCAATTGATCAATTTATGGGTTTTCATGCCCGTTGTCAACAAGCAGATGATTCTTGTTGTGACTGAATTAAGAGCTTAAGCCACTCAGTTCCTTTCATCAAGTTCCTGTACTTCTTCTGCATTCAGTCAAAATAAGATACAACCTTTTTTGGCATATTGGAAGTCCATACTGATTTCATCAGTAAAGGTGACTCCAACTGTATACTCTGTGGCTGGGGTGACCCAGTCATTATGGTTGGAGCCACACCACAGCATACACAAAAAATTTGAAAACAAAGATGACACAAGAAAACCATTGTGAAAATCAGGGTAAAAAAACAAATATCAACAAAATTGGACATTTAAAATTTTCCAACAAAATTGAAAAAAAAAATGCACTATCCAATGACTGTAAAACACTTTTTTATATAATACTTTCACCCCAAACATGGCAAGACTAAATAAACTGCCAAACAGAATTTACAAAGTTTGCAATAAACAATAACAAGAAAAAGAAAAAAACTGGACAATAAAAAAGTTTTATATAGAACAAGGAAATAATATACGTAAAGCCAATTAACATAAAGCAACAGCAATATGGCAAAAAGTTCACAAACTAAGAATTGGGGTCAACAAACAAGAGCAAATTTGGATAAACATACTTAGTGTTGTAACTTCAAGATAAAGACAGATCAAGACCGAATTAGATAAAACTGAGTACTGGCCTATTTTATTGACTAGAAGTTTAAATGTAATGAGAAAGAGAAAAAACAAGATACATGTGATGTCGAAAAAAAGATAAGCAATGGATTGGATTCAAGGAGATAAAAGATGCATTTGTCATTACCTTTAAACTTCTAATAATTGTAGCTATCAGAGTACAAGTAAATGGAAAGAAGTTTCACAAACTTATCCCTCTACAATTTACAGGCTGAAGTACACATGCATGCTGGTATTTCTTCTTATTTTCGTACTCAGTTTTATCTAATTCGGTCTTGATCTGTCTTTATCTTGAAGTTACAGCACTAAGTACGTTTATCCAAATTTGCTCTTGTTTGTTGACCCCAATTCTTAGTTTGTGAACTTTTTGCCATATTGCTGTTGCTCTATGTTAATTGGCTTTACGTATATTATTTCCTTGTTTTATATAAAACATTTTTATTATCCAGTTTTTTCTTTTTCTTGTTATTGTTTATTGCAAACTTTGTAAATTCTGTTTGGCAGTTTATTTACATTTAAGTTTGCCATTTATTTACATTTAACTATGGTTACTCACTCTACAGTGCATAACCTACTTAACAAGGTTGTATAAATGACTGGTAAAACAAAGATTAGGGGATAAAGCAAAAAGGCCAAATTTTATAAGATTTACAATAGACAGATTTGTGGATTAGCAAAATCCAGCAATAGCTGTTACAAGTAAAAAATAAAAATCTATTAAAAATATAAACAAACTGAATTGTAATATCAACACAATTTCATAGGAAATAAGATAAATTTTTAATTAGACAATGATGAAAAACTAGTTTGTAGTAACAGAAAAAGGAAAAGAGAACATGTGCTTCTTTTCTCCATGAGGTCAAAATAGATACAAATAACAAAACCAGATTCAATCATTGTGTAAAATTTTAAAGGAAGAATATTTATTTCCACAAATAAAGACAAAAAAAGTACAATACATGGATTGTCCAAATTTTTTCTTTTGTCCAGGCAGAATAACAAATTTCTGATGTTTAAAACAAAGATTTCCATCATAAAAAGGATGAATTTCCAAAAAGATACAAGGATTCAATGACAAAGACAAAACTCTTCAAGAAAAAAGAAAAACAAAGTTGCAGTACAAAAGAAAACATTTTTAAGGAAAAAAAAAAACAGTTATTTTTAGTTGCCCATGTGTGTATCTGGGACTTATAATAAATTTTAGAAAAGATCCTTAATTCTCACTGTTCATGTTTAGGACAACTTTTTAGAATTCTTTTCATTCATTGTTTTCCAAATGCAGAAGAAATTTCATCTATGAACTCCAAGGCTCTCAGGTAACTGTTGCCTGCTCATTTGTCTCTTCCTTGATGTCAGTTAATCTTGACCTCTTGCTGATAAAATGTTTTCTCACTTCATTCACTTACCTGAGTTCTGTTTATTTAGAAAAGAGGCTCCCAAAAAACTCCATCCAAGTTTTCCAAAGAGCATTTGCAACAAAATACAAAAAACAATTAACTTGAAATAGATGCTTAACAATTTTGGCAGCTTTTAATCACTGAGCTAAAAAAAAAAATATACACTTGTAACAATTTTTTCCAAACTTCCTGTGACCTTTATAAAAATACATTTCTCTCAAAAGAACATGTACTAAAAACATTATCATTATTATTTTGATGTTTAAAGAAATAAAATTTTCCCTATGTAAAAATTGAGGAAGCAAACTCTCATTGCTTATACACAAGCAATTTGTGTAAATATGAATAAAGACAAAAGGAAAACTTTTCTTTGTTCTCTGAAGTACTTTATTAATCCCAGACCATAGCTGGTTGTAAATTAAACAAAATATGGGAAAAGGGGCTTGTCAACCCCAACATAACCCTATAGAAAGTACTACAAATCACCAGAACATTGCCGCTAGTCTCAACAAATATATATATTATATATATGCACATTTAGAAGAAAATGATAAATTAACAAATATTGTTTTATGTTGATGGAGTGACTCAGAGGTTTATGCAATCATTAGGTGCATTTTTCAAACTGGCTGTTTAATAAATTTGAATTTAAGTTGAGTCCCTGTTCATGGGAATTAATTCATATAAAGTTAAGTTACTGCTTATTATAATAATGTAGAACAATATATATTTATTAATATATATATAAAATAGCTCTGTTCCCACTACATTGAGCACTGTTTTATTAACACCTGAATAATAATACTATACAAATTGGAAAACTCATCTATATATTTATTAATTCCCATTTATATATATACATGAAAGGAAGCGGCTTGAAGGTAAAATTCTAAAAGGATCCTATTAATATTAATCATTAAAACTGATCCAGCCAGAGGGTTCAGTATAATTAAAATTATTTATTTACAGGAGAGCCTGTCTGGTTGCAGAAAAAGTGGGACATACTTTGGTCTGAGCACAAATCCAGTAAAACTGATGGATGAAACAAAAATTACAGTCCGATATCTCTCAGAGGCACAGGATCATTGATGGAGAAGACTAAAAAAGGATCCAGTATGATCTGGAAAAATCCTTTACACAATAATTTGATGCAGTCATGGTCTGACAAGTACAGAAATTAAATAGATTAAAAAATTAGGTGACATGAGGCCCATCACCTCCTTGTGAAAGCAATTGTCAACATCAGTTGAGTGCCTTTGAAGAATCAGTGTTGAATAAGGGTCTCAATGACCATTAGGCAGATACAATACTTAGACATCATTGCCTAAATCAATGAAATAGCCATAAATATCAGGCCACTGATAGGAAAGTCATCATCATATATCCGAAACTTCACTCATTCATGGAACTTATTAAAGATGTTCCAATTCAATGCAACCAGAAAATGAGCCTGGATGTGGTGAGTCTGTTCACAACAGTGGAGGCCCTATTGGTAGCCAGGGACAGACTGGCTTTGGACTCATCCCCAAGAGAACATACCAGTATTCCACTAGATAACCTGATGGAGATGCTGACTTTCTGCATATAAACAACACACTTCTGAATGGGATCAGACATATATTGACAGGATGAAGGCTTAGCAATGGGCTCACAATTATCACCATCATTAGCTAACATATAAATGGAATACTTTGAAGAGATGGCATTAGAATCTAACTCTATGGGTGAGATATGCTGATAACACCTTCATACTCTGGCCACACCAGAAAGAGGTCCATGTGAACTCAATAAAATCATTGATACAATTTGCATTGGAAAAAGAAAATGATGGCAAACTAGAATTTCTGGATGTACTAATATCTCAAACAGGGGGTTCTAAACATCTGTTTTCCACAAGCCAACATTCACCGAACAATACCTCAATTTCAACTACCATCATCTGTAAAATGTAAAGAAAAGAATCATCTGCTGCTTACATCAAGCAAAAGACATAAGCTGCAACCCAGCAACATATGAACAGGAATGGTCAGTATAAGCAGTACCCTACAATGTAACAACTACCCAGGTTACATGGCAACAGCTCCAATGAATGTGGATGGGAGAGTGCATGAGGATAACTCTTAGGGGTTATCGAAGTAAATACAAAGGATCTGTTGTCCGTATAATACCTGGACAACCTTCAAAAGTACCTACACTTCACAGGTACCCCTCCTGGGTAAGATTTCCAACAGAGGAGAATATGACTAAGAACTGTGTGTATGCTATTCCATGTAGCTGTGGAAAGAAATATAAAGGAGAAATGGGCAGCTCCTTTAACGTGAGGCTGCAAGAACACTGCAAGGTCATAACACAAGAGGAGATAGAAAAATCAAGCGTAGCTGACCATATGTGGATGGAGAAAGAGGATCACCACTAGAATCTAGGTACACTTAAGGAATCAGTGCATATGCTAGGTCACAAAAGTTTTCTAAGGTTGTCAAGCATAAAAATGAATACAATATGGAAACCAGAAATACAGAGCTAGAGAAAATCAGCAACAAAGATTCCTATATGAGCTCTAGCAAAACAAGACACGAGAAAATCATTAGCATCAAAAATTGCAATGAGCTCTAGAATAGAATGAGAATGATATACCACACAGATTGAAATAAAGAGTTCAGTTCGATGGAGTTTACAACAACCGAAATGTCAGAAACATGGTGACAAAGATGAGGACAATGATTTGAATAATGTGAATAGTGTAAATGCTGAATATTTTAAATTTCTAGCCCATAACTCTGCAAAAATTATCTGTGTTGTTTACATGAGTACGTTATGTCTGGACCAACAAAATTTGGACAATTTTTCTTTCGAACATGAATGATCAAGTGTTTTATTAATGTTGAAATCTGTGAAAATGTTGTTCCACCTATTTCACAGTTTCTCTCACATATGAATCTGAATGTGCTTTATCAAATAAGATTTATCTGAAAATGCTGATTTGCATATTTTACAAGAATATGGTTTCTCTCCAGTGTGAATTCGGATGTGTTTTTTTAAAATGGAATTATGTGAGAATGCTGATCCACATATCTCACAAGAATATGGTTTCTCTCCAGTATGAGAACGAATATGGTTTTTTAAATTGGAATTCTCTGAGAATGTCAAACCACATATTTCACAAGAATATGGTTTCTCTCCAGTGTGAGTTCGAATGTGTTTTTTTAAACTTGAATTCTCTGAGAATGTTAATCCACATATTTCACAACAATATGGTTTCTCTCCAGTGTGAATTCGAATGTGCTTTGTCAAATTGTAATTGCTTGAAAATGCTGATCTGCATATTTCACAAGAATATGGTTTCTCTCCAGTGTGAGTTCGAATGTGTTTTTTTAAACTTGAATTCTCTGAGAATGCTAATCCACATATTTCACAACAATACGGTTTCTCTCCAGTGTGAATTCGAATGTGCTTTTTCAAATTGTAATTCTTTGAAAATGCTGATCCGCATATTTCACAAGAATATGGTTTCTCGCCAGTGTGAGTTCGAATGTGCATTTTCAAAATGGAATTCTCTGAGCATGTTAATCCACATATTTTACAAGAATACGGTTTCTCTCCAGTGTGACTTCGAATGTGTTTTTTTAAACTGGAATTCTCTGAGAATTTTAATCCACATATTTCACAAGAATACGGTTTCTCTCCAGTGTGAGTTCGAATGTGGGTTTTCAAATTGTAATTCTTTGAAAATGTTGACCCACATATTTCACAAAAATAGGGTTTGTCTACAGTGTGCATACACATGTGCTTTGTTAAATCTGAATTTAGTGTAAATGCTAATCCACACATTTCACAAGAATAAGGTTTCTCTTCTGTGTGTATTAGCATGTGATTTTTTAAATTTGATAACTGCGAAAATGCTGAGTCACATACCTTACAATTATATGGTTTTTCAACAGTGTGTCTTCGCATATCAATTTTTAAAGTTGAAATCCATGAAAATGCTGATCCGTACACACCATAACAATGAATTTTTTTGTTTTTTGTTACATGATTGTTTATTTCATGTAAACTTTGTGGAAATGCTAATTAACATACTTTATTTCATTCCTTGATTTTTATAGTCAGCCTAAATGATGAGCAGTTTATGACAATCAGACCTGTAAATAGAAAAAGGTATCATTAAAGAGGCAGATTTGTACATTATTTCCAGCAGAACATTTTAATATTTTGCAATCAAGGAAATATTATAAGATTATATGTACTGTAAAAAGGATTTTGCAAAAGAAAATAAGTGCTGGCAATCATCAACAATATATCTACTTTGACAAATGAAAAAATCTAGTGAATTGCATCTCATAATAAAAAAATAATTTATGAAAATATGAAGATAATTAATAACCAGAATAATTAATTTTTCCTGCAGTTCAGAAGTTTTTGATTGTAAATGAAGATCAAAGTTTATTTTTGACTTTTTGGTGAGTGAGCATACATTTCTAAATTCCAAGTATAAAGAATCCATTAAGGCCAATCCACATTTCAACTAAAGAAAAAATTATTTTTAATGAATTTATCAGAAAATAAGAATGCCAACTATAGTAAATTTAAAGAATTTTTTTTAAATTTGATAAAACATTAGATTACAGAAAAAACTTTACTGAATTCTTAATATTATTGAGTAATTAGAAATTATATGAAATAATGCTCCCATCATATGCTTTATGTTGAAAATCTAAACATTACATCTGTCATTACATCAACACAGTTACTGTTGAGTTAAGAAAATGAATTTCTGGGATATTTTAAACTTACAGTAAATAATATTTGTTTCAAATCAGATTAATTATACTTTCAATCATCAAATAATGTTTTGTAAATAAACTTTCTGAAAATTATATTCTATTTCTGGAAGAGTTTTTCATAAAGAGAATTAAATTACAATGAAAGACAACTAAAAAAAAGAAGTAATCAGTTATTTTTTAAGAAAATGAATTAAAAAAAGCAGCTTCAAGTCTATAGGTTTATTTTAGTTTTAATTAAAAGCTAAATTGTTACATGTACTGTTTCCAGTAAGCAAAATACTCTGGTGTATTTCAAACAGAAATTATATTGATTGGAATCTAAAACTTTTCAATTTCTTTTTAATCTTTTAATTTTTCAGCCATTTCTAAGCAATCAACACACATTTCAGTTTTAAAAATCTTGCAAAAATAAAAGAGACATATGTGAGACATTATTTTTGGAAAATTAGCAAATTCAACATAAATCTGATTTACCCAAGTTTTACTTATTTATAGCATGAAATTTAGAATAAAAATATTTCTTAATCATAATGTTGAACTTTTTGACCTGTACACTATATACCAAATGTGTTGACAGGTTGTCAGATTAGAGATAAGACAAATGTATGGCAGTCACAAGTGACACAGTTGTATGAATTTTTTCAGGTAAGGGGAGGAAACTTCAAATAACATGACCTTTTAATTTGCATATGAAAATTACCATACGAAAAAAATTTCAATACACAAAAAAATAAAAATTACTTAAAAATAGCAAGGAAGAACAATTTGTATTAAACTTTTTTATTCTTAATTACTAAATATAACCTTCACTTGATTAGTTTTTAAACTAATCCAAACAAATCTTTGAAGCATTTTAAAAATATTTGCAAACATTATAAATTATAATTAAAAACTAAAAATGAAGACAATTATTTTAAAATTTCATTAGTATTGAAAAGAATTTTTTCTTCAGACTATAATGTTCTTAACTTTTATTATTTATTCAGGCAATTAAAAGCTTATCAAATTAAATAATGTCATAGTTATATTGCATTTTGTATTTTATTATTGGGAACAGATTTTCGGAAAAATAGGCAAAATTTTTCAAAAAAATAATAGATGATTTGCATTCCCCAATGAGTCCCGCATTTAACTAATAAAACCCTTCATCGCAACAAAATTTAATTTCTTAAAATTTCATGAATTTGTTGGATTAGCCTATAAAGCCATCCACCCCTTTTCTCGTATAAATATTTCTTTGGAACAGTCCAACAATATTAACTAACCAATCATGGTTTGTTAATTTGTTTCTCAGTATTTCATTGTTTTGGTGAAATTATAAGAACGATTGGGTCAGTGATAGAGGCTAGTTAAGTTAACGATAGAACAGATGATGACCAGCCCCCACCCAATCCCCATTTTAGGCCTTGTGCCAAATTTATACATTTGTATAATAAATAATTTCTCAGTATTTCATTGGTCAACATATATTTGGCGCAAAAAATTAAACAGGCCGTTTTAAGCCACTTTTTGATTCCCAGAAAGTATATAAGGAGGAAACTTTATTCAGAAATCAGTGAACACCCAACTTACAACAGAATCCACGCTAGTCGTTTCTATGAACATTTTTACTAGCCCAATCTACTTTTCACGCTTACTAAACACCAAATTTTTGTCAAGCACATCACCAGAATTCTAGTTCACTCATTCCAAACAACCAAATACTAAGAACTTTATCTTACGAGAACTCTACATATTTTCTAAAGACAATTTGAATTTACTTACTTCAACAGTTATAGTTTAAATTCTTGTTTACACAAATTTACACACACTTAACTCTTTCTTGTTTGACACAAAGGTAAGCTTAATTTGAATATCTCACTATTTATACGAATCTATTCAAGAAAAGTGAAATTTAAACAAACTTATTACAAAAAGTTAAGAGGAAAAAATGTTCATTTAAAAACAAATCTAAGGTACGTAACTCATTGTTCTTTCAACAATATTCTTTCATTCAACATTTTGTTAACACCAAATATTAATTTACGTACACATCAACTAAACTTTGTCAGAGAGACTTTTTTTTCCTGAACTGAACTTTCAATACACATTCTTTCGACACTCTTGGTTTACATATTTTCTGTGTATATTCATCAACCAACATTTATTATTCTATATAAAATTATTATTTGTTAACTTTTTATTCCAACACTGTTTGTTCTTTATGGTTATTTTTAAACTTCTTGCTCGTATTTAATTTTGTTTAAGGATTTAGGTATAGCCACGCAGCCTTTTCACACATTCAAAGCCTTCTGATATATATATTAATTCCAATCCATTATTTAACCCCCTTTCCTTAACAAATTTACGTGGAATTGGGGGGGTAACATATGTAAAAAAAATTTTTTTTTTTTTTTTACAAAGATTTTTTTAAAATAATAATAATTTAAAAAATGATTTCATTCATTTGTGAATAAGTCTTGAAAGTTTCATTAAATTCAGATAATTATTTGATTTTTTGCAAGAATTTTGAAATTAATGTTTTTGATACCGGAAAAAGAGTTGTGTATTACGTTTTCCATTGTAAACTCTTGTAACCATTTGGTTACCCGCTAACTCAAGTCAAAACTATTTTATCAAAATTTCGAACGTTTAATGATTATGCTGTTTTTGTAGCGAATTAGTGGAAGTACATATGAATTTTATTATTTTTCCAGAAAGAATCGTCAAACGCAAGGTTAAGGCTAAATCTAAATACAACAAAATATTATTGCTGAAAAAATATACGTTAATTTGTAAACGTGTTGATAGACAGGAGAAAGCAAAGCATTCTGGACGTCTGTGCTTGCTACTGTGATTTGAAATATAAGACAATGAGTATGAAAGAAGTTTACGTGGCATTGGTTCTCTTCTCATCATTGCATTCTTCAAGCACCAGCTGAAGGTCAAGAGCAGGGTTAAAAAAAAAAACTTCACATAAAATTCATAAAATTTGTCACTTCTGTTCATCCGTGCGATGACTTCTGACCTCAACTGTCAAACGAGTTACCGTGATTAAAAAATGCTTTATTTTCCACTATATATTGCTAATAAAAAGTAAGTAATGTCTGTTTCAAATTAGAGGGAGTAAACTCTAATTTTTAAAATTTTCTTTCTGTAATTTTTGTTTACAATTTTTTTCTAAAATGGCGGACATCATCGATTTTACATTACTATAACAAAAATATTTTATTTTTATTTCAATCAATATATATTCGGCTTTAAATACACCGAAGTATTTTACTTAAAAGATAAAAAGAAAGCTTCGAGAAAGATTTTTAAATTTCATTACATAGCGAACTGTGTATATACGATATATCAAGATAGATGCTTAAGTTAAGCAAATCTCTCTCAAATTGTTTCTAAAATGACTAAAAAAAAATTGGATAATTCACATTCACAATCACATATTTTGTAATTTTTTTTAAGATAAGTAGCGAAGGTTTTGCTTTCAGTTGGAAAGAAAAACGCACTGGTTTAGGCGGTACCAAAATTACATGGACATTTATGAAAGTGTCCAATCTTATAATTTAATTGCCTATTTTGCGACGACTCGTAGCCCATTTGTCAAGCAATATGGGTTAATGCTTTACTTACGTTGTTTTGGTATCGTTCGTCTGACAAGCAAATAGTTAACTTCCATCTTCTGAAGAGCGAATTTCAAGGGAAGTAATTCACGATTACGAAATTTTAATTAATAAGTTGTTTTTCTTGTTTTAACTGTAAACCGAAAAATAAAAACCTGAGCAACGACGAAATTTTAGAGAAAATTAAAACGAAAGGGACAATAATACGAAGCATCAGAAAGGGAAACTTGAAATTTTTAGGACACACAACAAGAAAATTTGGAAATCTTGACACTTACAGAACGATATTGAATTGATTGAAGGCAAGAGAGACAGAAAAGCAGTGCATGTTGGTTCCAATCCAATGGAGAATGAATAAATATTCAATAAAAACAAAAAAGAATACATGTGTGGCAAAAGGCCAAAAATGGGGAGGGTTGGTCATCAATGGCCTAACTTTAACTTAACTAGTCACATTCACTGACCCAGGGATTAACCCACCACCATAATACCTCATTTATGATGTAGCAGCCACAGATCTATTTCCTTTCGCGAATCAGTGCCCCCGACGGGAGATTCGGTCACTCACTAACCAATCAACTGGCAGAGCGCATTAATTCCTTCTTCCTCTCTAGAACTATTTTCCTAGTCCATTTTGGTAGAATGGACAAAAGGCAGAGAGCCATGAGCCAGCGGGAGAAACAGACGTCTCTCTCACATCGCTGCCACTGATTCCCCTTGGAACACTTTCGCTGAAGAATACGCTGCCGCTAGCTTCGCACACTCTTCCTACAAACCAAGTACCAGCCTACTGACCAGCGAACCAAATGGACACTTATACGCTATCCCTCTTGTATGCCTACTAAGAGAATAAACCATTCTTTGTTGTTGTTTTAAAAAGGAAGTTTCGTAATTCATTTGTGTTGCCTAAAAATATAGTGTTGGAGAAATTAATCATTTCCCTTAACCCTATAATACAAAATATCACATCCATACCATGAACAAGAAAATGTGTTTTTCATGAGATCCTAAAACTAATGTCATCATGGGTATGACGATGAATTATATCTGGCAGTAATAACTCTGATCAGGAGATTGGCAGTACAGAGGAGCATGGTACCACCTTTTAATTGTTGTTTGTAGGTCTCCCCTGATCTGGGGTGGTAGCACCTGTTAGGGTCCCAGATATGGGCAAGTACTACAAAACAAAACACTGTAAGTGTATAAAATACATTTTCATAGTAAGAGCACCAGCAATAATTTTTTTTATATAAAAAAATTAGCAACAATACGTATTTATAGTAGCATTATCAACAATAGATTTTATAAGAAAATGATATATTTTATCTGTAGTTGAAGGCACACAATTGCATTCCAAATATTTAAATTTTTGTATTAAATAACTTCAAGAGAATATGTCACTATAAAAATTACCCAGTCAACGTAAACTAATGCCCAATATTTTCAAGCAGGTGGTAAGGGAGATCAAAAGTTAAAACTATTTTTATTTACAGAATAATAAAACCCAACCCCATGAGTAAGTGAAATATTATACAATAAAAATGTTAGTATGGGACACTCCTCGTGGCAAAAAAGCAAGTTTGATTGAAAAAAGTTAAGTAGGAACATATAGAAGAAAGAGAGGAAAAATAAGAAGAAAAAAAAAACATGAAATGACCCCACCATTCCAGAGAACTATGCTTTCTGTCACCTAAAGAGGGGCTGGTAGGTGAAATGAAAACACAAAATATTTGGGGCTAAATGACCATTCACTAGTTATGTTTAAACCAAAAATCAAAAGACGGGAAAAAAAAACTTGTACACTAGACTAAATAGTTACCACAAACATGTTTTTCCAGGAAGGACAAGTATTTCAACCACTGATGTCACTTGAGGCCAGCACCATTGCAGTGCACTAGTCATGCAACAGTCTCAGAAGCCTCGCCGCCTTAACTCTGTTCTTGCCCTTCAGTTGGTGCTTGAAGAATGCGATCATGTGATGAGAAGAGAGAACCAAGGCCATGTAATCTTTTCATACTCGTTGTCCATATCCTAATTCTCGTCAAGGTAGCAAGCACAGAAGCATGGCATGCTTTCTCCTGTCTAGTAGCTATGAAAGAATTTTGTCAACTCAGAGTGTTTTATGAATCATCAACCAGGTGAATGATGCTTGGTTTATTTCAACCTTGGTGTCTAAGGTCATGTGAAGTGAAATTCTTCTCTCCTCAGATTGAGACCTCAATCAGATCTTCAAGAGCAGCACCCTCCCATGACTAACACCCAATATAATGTATCTTTCAACAATGGCTGAATCTTAGAGAGGTCAGCCTGTATCCAAAAAAGAACTTTTAACATGATGGCATTTGCGATACAAAGAGCACTTTTCTGAAAACAAAAGTGGGCCTCCCACCAGCCTTGATTTTTCTTTTTAGTTTCTTTTTGACACAACAGAGTGGTTTCCTGTCAAACACTTCCTCTGGTCAAGACAGACTCTTTTTGTTTACCTAATTATTAAAAAGCAGTATAGCCCAGCATTGCTTAGGTGTAATGAAAGCTTTAAAACTAATCCATGGTTCTGGAGTTCACTCATTGGATGTTGGCACAAAAGACTAAAAAGCAATAGTTGTTTCCAGTTAAAGCGAAACTGTAGACTGAAAGAAAAATGTAAGTCAAATTTTGATTTCCTAGTATCAATATCAAATTTTCTGCACTATTTTAAGAACTGCAACCTTGAAACTTCTGAATATCATTTCTTATGTCTTTGTCTATGATTGTATCAAATTTGATTAAAATCGGACCACTCCTTCTGTAACCCAATTTTTTTTCGATATTTATCGGGGGTACCTCGACACAAAACCTAGCTAAGAACACTTGCAGACACTTATAGTACAACTGTGTAAATTTTCAAGAAAATTTTCAAGAAATCAGTTCAGCTGTTTCAGAGTCTATAGGTAACACACACACACACACACACACACACACACACAAAGTTCCATTTATAAATAAGTTTAGATTTAGATAACTGCTGTTCCCAGCCTGCTCCCATGTCTCTTTTGTTATGATCAAACTCAATATTCTCAAACTTTCCAGTTTGATTTTGTTCTCATTTTATCTTGACTTTGATATTTCCCAGCTTCACAATTTATTTTGTAACTCCTATGCCTTTAATAAGTGAGCTTCTTGATTCCACTTATGGACACAATATAGCAGCTACTCTTATTTGTCTATTTTAGCATCCAAGATGACATTCCAGTCTCTCATGAAGAATAGACGCGATGGATACACCAGGAATGACTCTATCTGACGAAAAAGGAAACATGTTCCGTCTACTTGCTAAGCACACATGCCACAATAATCAGAAACAAACTACTGTTCACAGTAATATCACTCACAATCAAGTGCCCCCCCCCCCAATCAACATGCACAACAACCACTCTCACTAGATGATATGCTTAACCAGCAAGGAAACAACCCTAGCCAACTGATTCCCTTATTCTGTATAGACAAAAAAAATGTTGGGCAGCACACATGCATTAACTTTGCAAAAGTGTGCCTCCTGGATCACAGCCACATCTACATCAAAAGACAAGAGGTCATGGAACAGATGAACAGCACTATTCTCATCCCTCAAAACCTTCACATACAAGCAAGCCAGCTTGATATATATTTCTCATGTACAACTTTTAAACACAGACTATATGGAAGTCTTTGGGGATCAGGACTCCAGTCGATTGACTTAGACTACCAGAGTTTACGTTGAATGTAATCCATCTGTCTATGACAATTCTGCTAATCTCTGTAAAGAATGTTATCTCGAGAGCCCTATATAATGAGGGTGGAATAACAGTGGAACATAGCATAGAAAGTTTTCTCTAGCTCAGTTGACTCAACGCGGGCTACCTTTAGCTCAGTGAAAGATTTCTTTGTGTCAGGAAATACTTTTAGAGTTCCTAATGAGGGTAATCACAAGTATTTTTGAGAAATTCTTAGGGTTGAGAGAGCCTTCCTCTTGGAGCAAATGTCCCTCTTGAGAGCAGACCTGACAGATGTCATTCCTTTTGGGAAAGTTCTTTGTTGGATGAAGAAGACAGCTGAACTCCAGCTCTTTACCTTCCCTTATTTTCTTTGCAGACATCCTCCTTTCTTGCTGGTGATCCAGAAGTGGATTAAGACATGGTTCTTTCCACAGCACATTGTCTTGCTTCATCCAAATCATTTCTATTTTTTGTATTCTTCTTCATCCTCCTTCCCGGCCCTGTTGGTGGGGAATCAGAATACGCCAACTGCCCTTCTGCAGAGGGTAAAAATCCCTCAATGGGGCCACCTGTTGGCCGTGGGTGGTGACCCGTGATGCCCTGGGATGGGATCCTGGTGGTTGAGGGCCTTGGAGGTCAGGTTAAGTACCTCCACTTCCCAACACACCACTTTGGCCCTTACCGGGGCTAGATGGGCGGTCGGAGGGGCCCCGATCCAACCAATCGGCTGGTCAGGTCAAGCCCTAATGTCTACTACAGGAAATAAACAACATCAAACTTACCAATCTTCCCCAACTAAACTAACCAGAATGAAAACTACGGAAGAATACCTAGAAACTGTAGACATTAGAAGGCGCTGGCTGAGGGTCAATCATCTCATTGAGGTTCAGGCCCAGACATGGCTGCAGACACTCCACCCATGTACTCTGTCTTGGAGCAGAGCATTGGATGAAGTGGCAAGTGCTCTGGACCTCTCACCGAGGTGAGTATACCGCCTGTGTAGTCCATGGTCCATCAGGGTGATTGGGTTTCCCCCCTGGCAGACCCCAATTGCGGGCTCCGAACTGGTGGGTGGGGGAGCACAGGCGATGAACTTATACCAAAATGAATATTATGGCTTTCCTTAACCCCTCCAAGAGACCCCATATGGAATCAGACAGTGACTCTGAGCTGTGCCAAACTGGCTTCACTAAATTCATTGTCCTTGAATCCACTGAAGATACTCACTTATCAAAGCTATCTCCCTTTGTGATAGAAAAGATAATATCTTCCAGGATAACCGCCAAGATGGTCAAGAAAACAAAAAATGGAACACTGCTAGTAGAAGTTGACCAAAAGAAACAAGCAGTTTCTCTGCTCAAAATGACTTCATTTCACAACCTAAAAATAAAAGCATACTCCCATCAAACACTAAACACATCTAAAGGAGTAGCTAAGAGCCGGGAACTCTCCCTCTGCACTCCAGATGAAATCAAAACAGGACTAAAATGTCAAGGAGTCATAGATTACAAAAGAATCACCATAAAAAAGAAGGCAACATTATTAACACAAACACATATCTTGACCTTTAACTCCCACAAGCCCCCAAAAGTGATTAAGGTCAGCTACAATTTAATTAAAGTTGAGACCTACATCCCAAACCCGCTCAGGTGTTTCAAATGCCATATGTTTGGACACCATGAAGAGCAGTGTACAAGGAAACCTGTATGCAAGAAATGTGGAATGAGGGATTTGGATCACCTAGAAGATCAATACAATCGAACCATCAAATGTGCAAATTGTGAAGGTGACCATCCGGCATACTCGAGAAACTGTTGTATATGGAAAAAAGAAAAAGAAATACTCAAGGTAAAATCTAATAGAAATATACCCTTTTGGGAAGCAAGGAAAATCGTCGAAGTATACTCAAATAAGGTTTCATACTCCAACATTGCCCAAAGAACTCCTCCAACTACTGAAACAAAAGATAAATACAAGGATCTCCTTGAAAAACTCATAAAATTAGAACCCAACAATTGGCCCAAATTCATCAATGAATTAAAAATTACCCTTGGTAAATCGGAATCCTCCTTTGCCAATGAAAACCTGAAACCAATTCTTAACAAAAACCAAAATGAAAATCAAAAACCCACACACAAGGACAAAAACCTCTTACCTAAATCAAATAAGCCAAACAACGAAAAACCCTCTTTAACCAATAAGAAAACAGAAATTATCCCTAAGACAAACTCTCCAAAAAACTGAACCAAAATTAACCCCTCATTCAGACAAACCAAAAAAATCCCCAGAAAAAAAGAACCAGCAAACAAGACATAGACCAACGTCAAAATCAAGAACCCAAACCAGCTTGAGCCCAAGATGAAACAGATTCGAAAATTTAGAAGCAATGGATATTGAGGAAAAAAATCCTCAAACACGCCAAAATCCCAAACAAAAACCCTATCAAAACTGAAACCCACATATGATGAATAAAATTATTCAGTGGAATATTCGAGGTGTAAAAGCAAATTTCAATGAACTTCTAATAATTCTCAAAAAACATTTCCCCAGCAGTTGTTTGTTTGCAGGAAACATTCCTTAAAGAAAACCATATACCTAATGTAAAACATTATACCTCATACAACCATATAAACAAAAATCCTAACAAAGTCTCTGGAGGTGCATCCATAATCATAAGCAATAAGATACCACAAAATCAAATCAAATTAAAAACCAATTTACAAGCAGTGGTGGTGTCAGCAACCCTACACAAAACAATCACTATATGCTCCATATATATTCCCCCCTGTTACAATATCACAGAACTAGACAGCATAATCCAACAACTCCCAAGACCATTTATTCTAATGGGAGACTTCAACTGTCACAATGAAATTTGGGGAAGCTCTGAAACCAACCCCAAAGGCCAAATCATTGAAAATGTAATCAATCAAAACAGCCTATGTCTATATAATAACAAATCAAACACATATCTTCACCCAGCATCATGCTCATACTCCCCTAGTGACCTAACTATAAGCAACACCACTCTCTTCCTGGTCTACAACTGGAGGGTCCTAGGGGATACCTGTGGAAGTGATCACTTCCCTATCATTCTGGAAAACTCGAATCCTCAACTCAGGAAGAAAAAAACCATGCTGGAATATTCAAAAAGCTAACTGGGAAAAATTCCCAAAACTATGCTATTTAAAACTAATTCCAGAATCCAATACCAGCAATGAAGATCACCTCCTCTACTTCACCAAAACTCTTTTATCTATAGCTAAAGAATGCATGCCTAAATCTTCCACTTCAATGAAATTCAACAAGCCATAGTTTAATGACCAATGCAAAGAGGCAATAAGAGCGCGGTGTGCAGCCTTAAGAAAATTCAACTCCTCCCCTACCAAAGAAAACCTATACTTTTTCAAAAATTGTAGAGCCAAAGCCAGACAAATTATCAAAGAATCAAAAAAGAAACAACTTGGAAAAATTATCTCAAAACTGAACACCAACACCAAAACCAAAACAATATGAGACATGATCAGAAGGATATCAGGAAAATGTGATAGTACCCCAATAAAACACCTCACCTTGAACAACGTAAAGCTTACAAACAAAAAAGACATCACGAACCATATAGCAGAAACTTTTTCACAAAACTCATCCCCACAAAATCTCAATAGAACATTCCAAAACATTAAACAATGCAAAGAAAAAAAAACATCAACTTTCAATCAGAAAATACCAAAAGTTATAACCTACCTTTCTCAATTTCAGAACTCCAAACTGCACTAGCCAGAGCCTATAACACAACTCCTGGTCCAGACGAAATTCATTATGAATTTCTAAAGCAGCTACCTAAAAACTTTTATTTATTTACTAAATATATACAACTATGGACCACTGGTAACATTCCCACACTCTGGAAACAGGCCACCATTATTCCCATTCCAAAACCCATGAAAAACATATCAAATCCCCCAAACCAACAAAATACCACAACATACCAAACCAATTTCCGACCTATTGCTCTAACCAGCTGTCTTAGCAAAATACTGGAACGAATGATCAACAACAGACTGACATGGTATTTGGAAACTAAAAACTTAATAACCAACCTCCAAACAGGTTTAGGAAGGGAAGAGGGACAATCAACCACCTTGTCCGACTTGAAACCTTTATACATGAAGCCTTCATCTAAAAAGAACACCTCACAGCGGTCTTCTTCGACCTTGAAAAGGCCTATGACACCACATGGAGATACGGAATAATGAGAGATTTGAAAGCAATTGGCCTAAAAGGAAGAATGCCTTTATAATAGGCAACTTTCTAAAAGACAGAAATTTTAAAATACTCTTGGACGATACCTTATCAGACTCAAAAGAACAAAACATGGGGGTTCCACAAGAATGCGTACTTTCTGTTACCCTATTCAACATAAAAATCAACATTGTAAAATGTCTAAACCCTGGTATAGACGGTTCACTATACGTGGACGATTTTCTGATCTGTTACAGATCTAAACACATTTGCACAATAGAGCGCCAACTATGCCTAAATAAAATAAGCAAGTGGACCATGGAAAAGAGAAAACTAAATGCCTACACTTCTGCCAAATCCACAAAATGCATAACGACCCTGTCTTAAAACTCAATGATACTGAAACCCCAGCCGTCAAACAACATAAATTTCTTGGCGTTATTTTTTACCATAAACTATCTTTTATCCCACATATCAAATACTTGAGAGCCAAATGCAATCAAGCCATTCAACTTCTAAGAGTAGTAGATTACACCAAATGGGGTGCTGATAAAAAAAACACTTGCTAAATTATACCAAACCTTAATCTGTTCCAAACTTGATTACGCATGCTTCATATATGGATCAGCTAGAAAATCATACCTTAAAAAACTGAAGACCATCCATCATCAAGGTCTGAGACTTGTCAGGTGCTTTCATCACTTCCCCGGTGGAAAGCCTATATACTGAGGCAAATGAACCTCTGCTAAAACTAAGAAGACAAAAACTTAGAATGCAATACTGCATAAAACTAGCCTCTAATCCATCAAATCCTGCCCACAAAATAGTTTTTCAACCACAACTTAAACCCCTCTTCCCTCAAAAAGAAAAAATCATTAAACCTTTCAGCCTCAACATGGAGGAACTAATTACTGAAACACAAATAGACATAAATCACATACACAAGGTCATCATTCCAGAAACACCCCTATGGTTGCTGGAACAACCTACAATTCTGATGGACCTAACTAGATACTCTAAAGCAAAAACAAATCCAGCCACCTTTCAAGAAGAAACTCTCTCTATTATAGATGACTTCCCTGATTACGTCCGCATATATACTGATGGATCTAAAAAGGAAGACAGAGTAGGATGCGCTGCCATCCTCAATAACATGGAATTACTAGAATGAATTCCAAATAAAGCCTTGATTTATAGTGCTGAAATTCTAGCCATCAACTTAGCCCTTGACATTATCTCAACAAATCAACTCAAGAAGTTTATCATCTTCTCAGATTCTAAATCTACTCTTACTTCTCTAAGAAACAAAGAATCAACCAACCCACTTATCATCAAACTTCTATATAGATTTAACCAGCTCTCCAAAAACAAAATCATTAAACTCTGCTGGATACCAAGTCATATTGGCATCCATGGCAATGAGAGGGCTGATTCAGCAGCCAAAAAATCATTACATCAAAATGTATCTGATGTCAAGATCCCCTACTCCAACTTCAAACCAACAATCCACAAATTTATCAGAACTAAATGGCAAGAAACATGGAATAACAGCCCAAACAATAAGCTCCAAAATATCCAACCTACCATCGGTGAATGGTATCCATGCTACCACAAGATAAGAAAGGAGGAAGTTACACTAACTAGACTAAGAATAGGACATACCCAGATTACCCATTCATACCTACTGAAAAACAAAGAACCCCCGATATGCACTGCATGCCAAGAACCCTTCACAGCGAAACACTTTTTGATTAGCTGCTATGACTTCAAGTTCATTCGATCAAAATATTACAGATCAAACAATTTAAAAGATCTATTTAACAACGCCAACCCAAGCAAAATATTCCAATTTCTAAAAGAAATTAGACTATATACGAAAATCTAAATCCCTTCCATACAAAAAAAACCACTAACTATTCACCACTGCTCATTACCCTCTTTAAATAATTTTTTTTTCCTTAAAAGAAAGGTCAAAAACAACCAACTTTGAAAGCTTGAAAAGAAACAATTCTGAAAGCAAAAACACCTTTTGGCTTTAAATGACCTTTTGGAGGTTGATAGGCCGTTAAACACAATCAATCAATCAATCATGCTCCTTCCACCTTTTTAAAGAGGAAGACCGAGGTGGAGGAATAACTGCTATCTCAAGAGAAATCCAACTGTAGTTTCTCCTGTTACTTCTTTATCTGCAACTGCTTACATTGACACTGCTGCAGTTCCTGCTGATGCTTCTCTTGCTGCTGAAGCTGCAGTTCCTGCTTTTGCTCCTTCTGTTGTGGCTGTGAACTCTTTAATCTGCTGGTAGTCATGTTAGATTCCCTCCTAAAAACTTACTGAATCAATTGCAGGCCTTGATGGTTTTGTTCTCCCTCAGCACTTTTTACATATATGTGGTTGTGGTTTCATGTTCCAGTTGTGGTACATTTTTGTGAAGTGTCATGTGGTACTTTATATCCAATAGTGGGGCCTTTTTCCCTCATCAAAGAAAAAATCTTGGGGCAACTGCATGTCAGCAATATACTGAAAACTTTTCCTGTCTAAAGTCACCTGGAGACCAAAATCTCAAATGGCTGCCCCTGCCTTAATACCCAAACAATGTCCTGAACTAACGACAGTTCAGGTAAAAACTCCTCATATTCTCATAGGTTGTGATGATTGGCACTCCAGATATTGTAATTTTGTATGTGTAACCCTGATATAAGAGAATTTTCAGGACTGGATAAAGGTTCTCTTATATCCGGGTTTGGTCTATTTTATATACATTACCACAGGCTCTAATTTGTGACCAGAGAAAATCACTCTTATATCCGGATTTGGTCTATTTTATATACAGTGTGGTGGTACAATGGATATCGGCTCGGAAAAAGAAACCGGGGAGCCGAGTTCGAATTCCAGCTGAATCCATTGTATTCACTTATAAATACCCTTGCGCAAATACCCTTGGGAAAGGTATTAATCTGTCTCTTCCATCCAGTTATGGGTTAAATAGCAGGACAGATTGGGTTCTATAGAAAGCAATGGCAACCTACTGCGGGATAATCTTCTGCCCAGTCAGTCATGTCTCTTTAGAGACATGATTGCCCAAGCGTGTATCACGTATGGCACTTAACTGACTGCACCCTGATATAAGAGAGTTGCCGCGACTGGATAAAAGATTTCTCTTATATCCGGTTTTCGCTTATATCCGTGTTTGGTCTATTTTATGTACATTACTATAGACTAATTTGGGACCAGACAAAATTTCTCTTATATATGGGTTCTCTTATACCCGGGTTATACTGTATTCTGTTTGTAAACAAAGTGCCTTAGTAATCAGGTTATTTCCTAACAATTCCTTATTTATTTGTATCTAACCATGGTCACTCACTCTACAGTGCATAACCTCTTTAACAAGTTTTTGTAAATGATTCGTAAAACAGGGATTCAGAGATAAAGCGAAAAGGCCAAATTTACTAAGGTTTAACATAGACAGGAAGTTGTGAAGATCCATAACTTATTTAAATGGCTAAAATTTCAAATTGTGAATTTGGAAAAACCAGCAATGGCCGTTACAAGTAAAAAATAAAAATCTATTAAAAATATAAACAAATTGAATTGTAGCATCAATAAAATTTCATGAAAAATAAGATAAATTTTTAATCAGACAAAAAACTATTTTTGTAGCCAGAGAAACGGAAAAGAAAACACATGAGGTCAAAGTAGGTACAAATAACAAAACAAGATTCAATCACTGTGTAAAATTTTAAAGGAAAAACATTTATTTCCACAAATAAAGACAAAAAGTACAATACAAAATTTGTTCAAACTGTTTCTGTGAACCTATTAAGGCATGAAAATAAATTTCTGATGTTTAAAAAAATATTTTCATCAAAAGAATTAGTTTCAGAAGAGAGGCACAGATTCAATGACAAAGAGAAAACAATTCAAGAAAAAGAAAGTTGCAACCACTTTTCAGTAAAAAAGAAAACACCTATTTTTATTTGCCCACATGTATCTCTGGGACATATAATAAATATTAGAAAAGACCCTTAATTCACACTGTTTATGCCTGGGACAATTCTTTTCATTCATTTTTTCTAAAAGCAGGAAAAATTTCATTTGCGAAATCCAAGGCTCTCAAGTAACTGTTACCTGTTTGTCTCTTCCTTGATGTCAGTTTGCTTTGTCTCCTTGCTGTTAAAATATTTTCTCACTTCATCCACTGACCTGAGTTCTACTCATTTAGAAAAAATAGGCTCACAGAAGACCCCATCTAAGTTTTCAGGACACTGACCACAATATACGAAAAGACAACTTGAAATAGATCCTTTACAATTTTGGCAGATTTGAACTGCACAGCTAAAAAATATTTTTTCTTATATAATCATATTGCCCCAAGCAAGGTATTTTACTGCCACTGTTTTGGAGGGGGTTACATAGGAGGAAAGTTATGAGAAAGAGTGACAGATTATAGGGGGTGTCAGGAAGTAGATAAGAGAAGGATGAGAATACTGATGAGAGTGGAGTGGACAGAGAAAGGAGCATGAGAGAGAGAGAATGCAGGTTAGTGAGATAGGAGATGACTATTGACTTACATTTAAATTCTTGGAGATTGTAGTAATATTTTTTTCACAATTTGTGAAACTTTCATAAAAAATACACTTCTCTCAAAAGAACAAGTATAAAAACTTCATCTAAATGGTTAAAAAATACACTTCTCTCAAAAGAACAAGTATAAAAACTTCATCTAAATGGTTAAAAAATACACTTCTCTCAAAAGAACAAGTATAAAAACTTCATCTAAATGGTTAAAAAATACACTTCTCTCAAAAGAACAAGTATAAAAACTTCATCTAAATGGTTAAAAAATACACTTCTCTCAAAAGAACAAGTATAAAAACTTCATCTAAATGGTTAAAAAATACACTTCTCTCAAAAGAACAAGTATAAAAACTTCATCTAAATGGTTAAAACTTTATTAAAAAATAAAGAAATAAACAATATGTAAACAGTATTTTTTGTACTTTTTTGTTGTTGATCAATTTTATTTAAATGGAACAAACATTAGTTGTTTTTTTTTTAAAGATAATTATGGTATCACATTTGTTGATTATAAAGAATTTAAGAAAAACTCAAATGCATTTACTAACTTTTGGTCTCGGGAAATAAAATACATTTAAAAAAATTTTGATATTTAAAGAAATAAAATTTTCCATTTGTAGAAATTTAGGAAGCAAACTCATTGCTTATACATAAGTGATTTATGCATTACGTGGAAAAATGCATTCACAAAAAATTATATTAAGATCATATTAGGATGTGGTTTCCGGCTTTCTCTTTTCCAATCTTCTTACTTTGTTTTTTTTTTTTTTTTCAATTGGAACAGATAGATCTATCGCCCGGTTCACACTCCACCCACATCTATTGAACAGGTTAAGAGGCTCATCCCTTGTTCCCTGTTTATATTAAGATCATATTAGGATGTGGTTTCCGGCTTTCTCTTTTCCAATCTTCTTACTTTGTTTTTTTTTTTTTTCAATTGGAACAGATAGATCTATCGCCCGGTTCACACTCCACCCACATCTATTGAACAGGTTAAGAGGCTCATCCCTTGTTCCCTGTTTATATTAAGATCATATTAGGATGTGGTTTCCGGCTTTCTCTTTTCCAATCTTCTTACTTTGTTTTTTTTTTTTTCAATTGGAACAGATAGATCTATCGCCCGGTTCACACTCCACCCACATCTATTGAACAGGTTAAGAGGCTCATCCCTTGTTCCCTGTTTATATTAAGATCATATTAGGATGTGGTTTCCGGCTTTCTCTTTTCCAATCTTCTTACTTTGTTTTTTTTTTTTCCAGTTGGAGCAGATAGATCTATCTATCACCTGGTTCACACTCCACCCATGTCTATTGAACAGGTTAAGAGGCTCATCCCTTGTTCCCTGTTTAGGATGTGGTTTTTGGCTTTCTCTTTTCACTATTACGTAGCCCCCTGCACATCAGTGGCATTACCGCCTTGCTTGGGGTGATACGATTAAAAAAAAACCTGGAAAAGTAAAGGACAAGAAAAAAGTAAATTTCTTTCTTAAAATATTGCAACTAAAAATAAAATTTGAATGCAATATTTTAAAATAACTTGTTCTGTTCTTTTCCAGGTTGAATATAATCTTAAGAATATTACTTTTCATACGTGCATTTTCCTATGTAATCCATGATTCTTCCAGGCATTGCTATTAATTGAATATAAATTTAATACTAAAAACCAAAAGAAAAAACTGTATATGCAATTGATTAAAAAAAACAATAAAAAAAATGATTTATAATTAATTCTGATAAAATGATAAGTGATAAGCAAAGTTTGATTGGCAAAATTGATGAAAGATATCATCAAAATTTAAATGTTGAAAACGGCATGCAAAAATATTAAACAGAAAAAGTTATAAAAATAAGATTTATTATTAGAAGCATTAGTCACTGACTCATTTATGTACTTCTGTAGTTAGTCTCCCTTTTCAGTCTTCACATATTTTGATGTAATTTTTTTTCAACTGAACCAAAATTCAAAATGTTTTTAAAAATGTAGCTAAGGAGTTGTCCTATCTAACTCTGT
The DNA here is from genome assembly GCA_037127315.1 of Ascarosepion bandense. Lineage (NCBI taxonomy): Eukaryota > Metazoa > Mollusca > Cephalopoda > Sepiida > Sepiidae > Ascarosepion > Ascarosepion bandense. The sequence continues at coordinate 4,131,766 of JBBBDQ010000328.1, read as the reverse complement.
AAACTGTTTGAAATTTGATTGAGAACAGAATTAGTGAAAAAGCTTGAAAGCTGACTAGATTTACTCAATGTCAGATTTAAGAATATATTCAACCACTGCTGTGATTGAATGATATATGAATAAAGACAAAAGGAAAACTTATCTTTGTTCTCTGAGGTACTATATTAATGGCAGATCATTGCTAGTTGGAAATCAAACAACATATGGGGAAAAGGGCTTATCAACCCAAACATGACCCTATAGAAATTCCTACAAATCACCAGAATATTACAGCTAATGACATCCTAGATTAAACAAATATATACATTATATATACACATATATAAAAGAAAAAGATAAATTAAAATATATATATTATATTAAATGGCAGCAACAAGTCCTGGACTATATTAAGGATTAGTAGAGAGAAAAGGGACACTCAATGTCCAGGAAGCTCCTTGGATCCACAGACACAAATCACTAATCAAATCCATCTGCATTCATTCCAACAACTAAAGGAATAAAGACTACACCTGTAGAACTGTCATAAATTTAATTCATTACTGCACATGGGATCTACAAGATTTGCTTCATTCTATACTATAAAATCAGCAAATATTTGAAAAATGTTCACAATAATTATCTTATTCAAACATCAGTAATATGCTACAATTAACACAGACCTTTATTAAAATTTTCAGTAGTTTCCCTTCATAATCAAAAATCACTTTTAAAGATAATTTACCCATTTTATACAATATTTTTCTGTTAACAATAAAGTAGACATATTTCCTGATAAGGCAATTATTACTGTGTATTTTACTCTTACTTTCAATGTTGATTTGTTTTTTCTATAGAATGTGTTACTCTGAACTGTAAAGTGGTAAATCCATAAAAAGGACATGACACACTGCACAAAAGATACTTTCACTATAGTGTTTCCTCATTTGCATTTTTAATTTTGTTTGCCATAACGTTTGCATCAATTTTACAAGTAAATGTTTGCTCTCCAGAATGATTCTAAATTTTAATTCTTGGAAATGTTAAATTATATATTTAAAAAACATTGGATCATATGCAGGAGTTAATGTTTTCATGTATTTTTAAATTTAAATACTAACAAGAATTTTTTTTCAGTGTGTAAATCAAATTCTGAATACTTTAAAAATTCTAGCTCATAAGTGTAAAAATGATCTGTGGTAAGTGCTTACATGAGTATGTTTATGTCTGGACTGACAAAATTTGGATGTTTTTTTTTTCTCCAACATGAATGATCAAGTGCTTTATTAAAGTAAAATTTTGTGAAAATGTTATTCACAGATTTCACAGTTTTTCTCTAGTGTGAATTTGAATGTGCTTTATTAAATTAGATTTATTTGAAAATGCCGATTTGCATATTTTACAAGAATATGGTTTCTCTCCAGTGTGAGTCAGAATGTGTTTTTTTAACATGGAATTATATGAGAATGCTGATCCACATATTTCACAAGAATATGGTTTCTCTCCAGTGTGAGTTCGAATGTGTATTTTTAAACAGGAATTGTCTGAGAATGTTAAACTACAGATTTCACAAGAATATGGTTTCTCTCCAGTATGAGTTCGAATATGTTTTTTTAAACTTGAGCTCTCTGAGAATGCTAATCCACATATTTCACAAGAATATGGTTTCTCTCCAGTGTGAATTCGAATATGTTTCTTCAAATTGTAATTTCTTGAAAATGCTGATCCGCAGATTTCACAAGAAAATGGTTTCTCTCCAGTGTGAGTTCGAATGTGTATTTTTAAATTGGAATTCTCTGAGCATGTTAATCCACACATTTTACAAGAATATGGTTTCTCTCCAGTGTGAGTTTGAATGTGTTTTTTTAAAATGGACTTATGTGAGAATGCTGATCTGCATATTTCACAAGAATATGGTTTCTCTCCACTGTGTGTTCGAATGTGGGTTTTTAAATTGGAATTCTCTGAGAATGTTAAACCACATATTTCACAAGAATATGGCTTCTCTCCAGTGTGTGTTCGAATGTGTTTTTTCAAATTGTAATTTCTTGAAAATTTTAATCCACATATCTCACAAGAATATGGTTTTTCTCCAGTATGAGTTTGAATGTGGTTTTTCAAATTGTAATTCCTTGAAAATGTTGATCCACATATGCCACAAGAGTATGGTTCGGCTACAGTGTGCATACACATGTGCTTTGTTAAATCTGAATTTAGTGTAAATGCTAATCCACACACTTCACAAGAATAAGGATTCTCTTCTGTGTGTATTTGCATGTGTCTTTTTAAATTTGATAACTGTGAAAATGCTGAGTTACATACTTCACAATTAAATGGTTTCTCACCAGTGTGTTTTCGCATATGGATTTTTAAAGTTGAAATCCATGAAAATACAGATCCACACACACCACAGCGATGAGGTTTTTCTCTTGTTTGTCGTTTCATGATTGTTCTTTCACGTAAAATTTGTGGAAATGCTAATTGACATACTTGATTTTATTTATTGTCATATTTAAATGATGAGGAATTTCTGACAATCAGACCTGTAAATAAAGAAAGGTATCATTAAAGAGGCAGATTAGTACATTATTTCCAGCAGAACAATCTAACACTTTGTTCCAATCAAGTCTGCCACATCAAATATTTCTTTCTCAGGCATAAATAAAATTGATAGATCAAAATTATATCTAAACTTTTGTACATTTTTCTTTTGATAGACACATAACATTATTCATGAAAAAAGGAGAAAAACAGCTTATAATTTAATAATAAATCAACAACTGCTAATTCATTTACAATATAAAAACAAATGAAATAAAATATGAAGCCTAGACAATTTATATTATACTTTCCAATTTTTGATTAGTAAATATAGTCTTCACTTAGTATCAAAATTAGCAAATGCCAGCAAATATTTGAAGTATTTTTAAAACTATAAATTATTATAATTAAAAATAAATGAAAACAATTTTTAAAATTTCATTATTAATCAAAAAAAATTTCTTCAGACTATAATGTCCTCAATATATATTATTTACTGAAGCAAATAAAAGCTTATTGAATAATGTTATAGTTTTACAGCATTTTTTATTTTACTACTGGGAGCAGATTTTTGGAAATAAAGGCCAAATGTTTGAAAAAATAATAGATTATTTACAATACATTTCCAATGAGTTTTGCGTTTAACTAAAAAAACCAATTTTCGGAACAAAATTCAATTTCTAATAAATTTCATGAATTTACATGGAGTGAGGGTAAGAGATGTAAAATATTTTTATCAAATTTTTTAAAAAAATAATAATTTCAAAAATAATTTAATTCATTTGTAAGTCCTAGAAGTTTCATTAAAATTTGACAATTATTTGATTTTTGCAAGAATTTCCAAATTGATGTGTTTTTACTGGAAAAAAACAAACTGTGTTACGTAATTGTAAAAAAACTCTCATAATTTGGCTACCAGCTAACGAAAATCAAAACAAGATTTTTACCAAAACTTCAAACGTGTTAAGATTAATTTTGTGTTAAAATGATCGTTCCTCTTAATAATTAAGTAATAACATAAATATTTTGATGGAAAAAATTTTTTTTTTTATTAAGTTTGAGGCTTTTTTTTTTCTTCATACTATGCTTTTTTTTTCGTTTTGGATTTTTTTCAGCCATTCAATTTAAAATTTAGTTATCGAAAATGAGTGGAGGTACCTAAAACTGGTAAACATTATTACTGGGTAATTAAATTCTATTTAAAATTCGTAAAATTTATGTCACTTTCAGTCTCTGCTGGCCTCAGCTATCAAAGAAGTCACCGTGATTAAAAAAAAAAATGTTTTATTTTCTAATGTTTTTTTCTGCTAAAAAGTACGTTTCAGAGATTAAGTAAACTTTAAATTTTCTAATTTTCCTTAAATAACTTTTGAAATTAAATACATTTTATTTTTGCAAGATTTTTAAACGGAGAATTTAACTTTCGTTTACAAATTTCTCTAAAATGGCGGACATCATCGATTTTACTGAAAAAAAGAAAAAATACTATTTTATTCCAATCAATATAAATCCGGCTTTAAATACACCGAAGTGTTTTACTTCCTAGGTATACTAAATTTATTCCTTTACCTTTCAATTAAATATAAACAAGAAAGCTCCGAGAAATATTTTTCAGTTTTAAATTTCATGACATTGGTGGGTACTATTCGCGAACCGAACTGTTACGATGTTCTACTCTCAACACCAAAATATCTATAAAGTTTTTTATAATAAAATAACCTGTTCATGAATGAATGAACTGTATACTGAATAAGTACTAAATAGTTAATTTTAGATAATTCCCTGATTTTTGGTATTTTTTAAAAGCGATAGGCAGAGTGGCTTTCTTTTTTACTATCATTTGTAAAGAAAAAACACCGGCTCAGACGGTACCTAAATTGTATGGAGATTTATTAGTTTCCAATCTGATTTCATTGCTAATTTTGCAACGAGTTGGCTGCCCATTAGTCAAGCAATATTAAAATGGGTCAATGTTTACTTACGTCGTTCTATCTTCGTTCGTCTAACAAGCAAATACTTTATCTTTTGAAGAGTGAAGTTCAAGGGAGATAATTCACGAGTATAACATTTCAAAATACCATTAGTTTTAAAAAGTTTAAGTTGTTTTTCTTGTTTTAATCATAAACAAACCATAGATTAAAATTAAAATGGTTCGCAACTTTTAGAGAAAATGAAAACAAAAAAGAAAATAACATGTAGCGTCAGAAATGGAAAATTGAAAAGGCCAAAAGCGGGGATGGGAAAAGAAAGCTAGTCAGTCTCCATTGGACTAACTTGACTAGTCACATTCACTGACCCCAGGGGTGGTAGCCCCTGTTAGGGTTTCAGATATTGGCAAGTTATACTTCCTCCCAATCAAAACAAAACGGTCCTGGGCATGACGGTAAACTGCATCCAGCAGCAAGTTCCTCTGATTGAGAGGTTGTGAGGAGCATAGAACCACCTCTTAATTGCTGTTGTTCCCAGGTCCACCCTGACCCAGAGTTGTAGCACCTGTTAGGGTTCCAGCTGTAGGCAAATAGTTAGCCCCTAAACTGGGGTCAAAAGACTATGAAAATATAAAAATACACTTATATAGAAATGTATACATAAAAATAGACTTTTATAGAAAAATATACATTTTTGAAGAAAAAATTACCATAACACATTTTTAAAGGAAAAAAAATTTATTCTCAGCAAAACATTTTTGAATACAAAACTAGAAGACATTTTCAGTTTTCTAAAATAAAAGAAGATAAAAAACAAAAAATTTTCATTAAAATCTGACTAAATCAACCTTCTCACTAAACCTTAAAACCCAACCTTTTCGGCATTAAATAACCCACAGATGTTGATATGCCGTTAAAAACTCAAATAAACAAAATCAAAACAAAACACTATGAATGTATAAAAATACATTTTTATAGTAAAAACACCAGCAGCAATTTTTATATAAATAAATTACCAGCAAAACATATTTATAGTAGAATTATCAACAATAGATTTTATAAGAAAATGATATTTTATCTGTAGTCGAAGGCATACAATTACATTCAAAGTATTAAGATTTTGGCATTAAATAATTCATAGAGGGTGATATGTCACTAAACAAAATCAACTAATCAATGTAAATTAATGCCTCATTTACAAACTTGTATGGAGGGAGATCAAATTTTATTCACAAAATAATAATAAACAATAACCCCATGACTAAGTGAAATATTATACAATGAAAATGTTAGTATGGAATACTTCCCATGGCAAAATATGACAGAATAGCTAGTTAACTTGTCGAAAAAAAAAAAAAATCAAGTAGGAGCATATTAAAGAAAATAGAGAAAAATAAGAAAAAAACATGAAATGACCCAACCATTCCATAGAACTATGCCTTCTGTCTCCTAAAGAGGGGCTGGTAGGTGAAATGAAAACACAAAATATTTGGGGCTAAATGACCATTCACTAGTTATGGATAAAATATAACAGCCACTTTTATTTGTCTATGCTGACATCCAAGATGACCTTCCAGTCCCTCATGAAGAATAGACATGAGGATCCGCTAGGAATGGCCCCAACGAAAACGAAACAGGCTCTGTCTAGTATCAAGCACATATGCCAGAATGATCAGAAATGAACTAATGTTCACAGTAAAATCAGCCACAATCAAGCAGCCCTCTGCATCAATATGCATAATGACCACCCTCACTACAGGATACGCTTAACCAGCAAGAAAACAGCCCTGGTCAATTGATCACCATATGCTGTATAGACAACAATAACATTAGGCAGCACACATGAATCAACTATGCAAAGTGTCTTCTGAATTGCAGCCATGTCTACACTGAAAGACAGAAGTTCATAGAGCAAATGAGCAGCATTACTCTCATCCCTGAAGAGTTTTGCATTTAAGCAAGCCAGCTTGATATACATTTCTTATATACAATTTTTAAACACAGACTCAATGGTAATCTTTAGAGGCTGTCAAGATTCCAACTGATTTATCTAGGCTACCAGAGCCTATGTCAGATGTAATCCATCCTTCTACAACAATTTCACTAATGTCTGTCAGCAATATTATCTTGAAAGCCCTAAGAGATGGAGTAACACCGGAACATAGAATAACAAGTTTTTTTCAGCTCAGATGACTCAACCTGGGCCATCTTTAGTTCAGGGAAAGGTTTCTTTGTGGCAGCTAGAAAATACTTTTAGAGTTTCTAATGTAGGCATTTTTGGGAAATTCCTAGGATTGAGACAAATTTAAACAATGGCCTCAAAAGAGAGTTTCTCTAGAAAGAAATGTTTTTTAAGAGCCTGCCTGTCAACCCAATAGAAGGAATCCCTTTTTGGGAGATTTTTTTTTGGATGAGGGAGATGGCAGAGCTCCTTACTTTATCATCTTTGCAGATATCCTCATTTCTGGCTAGTGGTCCAGAAGTGGATTAAGACAGGGCTTCTTGCAAGGTTCGTTCCGTCCTGCTGTGTCAAGTGGATTACACTTTTTTAGCATTCTTCTCCTGATCGTCTTCATCCTACCTCCCCCTTTATAAAGACAAGAACAGAAGTTGGGAAATATATGCCACCTCCATAAGAAAATCTGATTGTACTTTCTCCTGATACTTCTTCATCTGCAACTGCTGCTGCTGATGTTAAAACTGCTGCAGTTCTTGCTGTTGATGCTGCTGCTCCTGCTTCTCCTACCTCTTCTGTTGTGGCTGTGGTCTCTTTTTGGTCTGCTAGGGATAGGGACAAATTGTAGCCATCTTAGATCCCCTCCTCAACACTCACTTCTTTACGGAAGCCATTGCAGGCCTTCATGGTCTTGTTCTCCCTCACCACTTCTTCAGATGTATGCAGTTGTGGTGCCGAGTTCTAATCATGGTATATTTTGGCTAAGTGTCATGACCAGCATTAAGGTCTTTTTCCCTCATCGATGACAAAAATCTTGGAGCCTCTGCATGTCAATGACATACAGAAAACTTTTCCTGTCTAAAGTCACATAGAGACTAAAATATCAAGTGGCTCTCCTGCCTTAATACCCGAACAACATCCCAACCTGACCATAGTACAGGCAAAAAGCTCCCACATGCGCCTCAGTTGTAATGATTGGCAATCCATGTACTGCAATTTTTGTCTGGCGGAAACCCATATATTTTGTTTGTAAATAGACTGCATTGGTAATCACGGTAATTCTTGCCAGTTCCTTCGCTTCTTTTTCCATTACCAGCAGAATGTCCCATATGACATTTGATATTTTCGCCAGAATCTTAGGCACAATTTTCAAGTGTTTCAGTGCCACTTCTATATTTCCCTGTTGACAATCAATTTACAGGTTTTTAGTAGTGTCGTCAGCAAGGAGATGGTTCTTGTTGTGATTGAATTAAGAACTTGGGAGATGGTTAGGCACTCAGTTCATTGATGAAATTCCTGCACTCTGTCTGCATTTAGTCAAAATAAGATACAAACTTTGTTGGCACATTGGAGGTCTATATTGATTGCATCAGTAAAGGCAAGTCCAGCTGCATACTCCAGTCATTATTGTTGGAGCCACACCACATCATAAACAAAATGTTAAAAACAAAGATGAAACAAGAAAGCAATTGTGAAAATCTGGGTAAAAGAAAGACAAATCTTGGCAAAGATTGAACATTTAAAATTTTCCATCATAACTTTTAAGAAAATGGACTCTTCCCATCTTGTGTAAGAATGACACAATCCAATTAGAAATGGCTGCAAAACACTTTTTTTAATGATTATTTCACCCCAAGCAAGGTGAGGCCACTTAGGGATGTCAAAGAAAAGATAAGAGATGAATGGGATTCAAGGAGATAGAAGATGACAACTGATGCTACATTCAAACTTTTGGAGATTGTAGCTAACAGGGAAGCATGTAAATGGAAAGATGCTTCAAAACACATCCTTCGAAAATGTACAGGCAGAAGTAGATAGGCATGCTGAATTTCTTTCTCCTCAATAAAACAGGCCAATACTTGCTTTCAGCTGAATGAATCCCAGTCTGTCTTCGTCTTGAATTCAGAAGACGATGTTTAATCAAAATTGTTCATGTGTCAACCCCAGATTTTAGTTTGTGAATTTTTTGCCATATTGCTGTTGCTTTAAGTAAATTGGCTTTACATACATTGTTTGCTTGTTTTATATACAGCTTTTTTATTGACAGATTCTTATATTTTCATGTTATTTTATTGTAAACTTTGTAAATTCTGTTTATTTGGTAGTTCTGCCATTTATTTACATTTAACTGTGACACTCACTCTACAATGCATAACCTCCTTAACAAGGTTTTGCAAATGGTTAGCAAAACAGGGATTAGGGAATAAAGCAAAAAGGCTAAATTTACTGAGTGTTACGAAGAACAGGAAATTGTAATGAGCCATGACTTGATTAAGTAGCTAATTTTTTAAATTTTGAAACAGTGAAAACTAACAATGGTTGTTACAAGTAAAAAAACATTTATTAAAAATATAAACAATTGAAACATCAAAACAATTTAATGAGAAATAGGATAAAAATTTTAATAAAAAAAACTAATCTTTTTATGTAAAAAACCTACTCAGAAATGGAGAAGGGAACACATGCTTCTCTTTGACTTCAGGTCAAAACAGAAGCAAATAATAAAACAAGACTGAACCTCTGGGTAAAATTTAATGGAAAAATATTTATTAGACAAGTAAAGACAAAAAGGTACAAATACAAAGCATGCACAAAAATTTCTTTTTGTGTGATAAGGCAGGAGGAGAAATTTCTGGTTTAAAAGGATTAACATAAAAAAATGGCAAAAAGATTTAATGACAAAAATATACATTCACTATAGTGTGTGTCCTTGTTTGCATTTTTAGCTTAGTTTGCCATGATGATCACACATTACAAGTAAATGTTTGTCCTCCAGAATGATTTTAAATACAAATTCTTGGAAATGTTAAATTCTACGTTTGAAAAAGAGAGTATCATATGTAGAATATAATGATGCCATATATTTTAAAATCTATATCCTATAGTTAGCAAGAATGTTTCATTTTGGTGTGTAAATTAAATTTTGAAAATTTTAGCCCACAAGCCTGTAAAAATTCTCTGTGGTGATTTGTACACTTATGTCCAAACTGACAAAATTTGGACAATTTTTCTTTGCAGTATGAATATTCATGTGCATTTTTAGATTTGAACTCTGTGAAAATGTTGATCCACATATTTCACAAGAATATGGTTCCTCTCCAGTGTGAGTTCGAAGGTGTCTTTTTAGATTAGAATTACATGAATACGCTATTTCACATATTTCACAAAAATATGGTTTATTGCCAGTGTGAACTTGTGCTTTGTTAAACTAGAGCTATTTGAGAATGCTGATTCACATATTTTACAAGAACATGGTTTCTTTCCAGTGTGAATTCGATTGTGCTTTTACATATTAGAACTACCTGAAAATGCTGATCCACATATTTTACAAGAATATGGTTTCTCTTCAGTGTGAGCTTTAATGTGTCTTTTTTAAAGTGGAATTATCTGAAAATGCAGAACAATATATTTTTCAAGGCTATGGTTTTCCTCTAGCGTGAATTCGTATGTGGTGTATTTTTAAAGCTGCATTATCTGAAAATGCTGATCCACATTTTTCACAAGAATAAGGTTTCTCTCCAGTGTGAGTTCGAAGGTGTCTTTTTAAAGTAGAAACAATTGAGAATGTTAATCCACATATTTCACAAGAATATGGTTTCTCCCCAGTGTGAGTTCGAATGTGTATTTTTAAGTTGGAATTCTCTGAGCATGTCAATCCACACATTTTACAAGAATATGGTTTCTCTCCAGTATGAGTTCGAATATGTTTTTTTAAACTTGAGCTCTCTGAGAATGATAATCCACATATTTCACAAGAATACGGTTTTTCTCCAGTGTGAATTCGAATATGTTTTTTCAAATTGTAATTCCTTGAAAATGCTGATCCGCAGATTTCACAAGAATATGGTTTCTCTCCAGTGTGAGTTTGAATGTGTATTTTTAAATTGGAATTCTCTGAGCATGTTAATCCACACATTTTACAAGTATATGGTTTCTCTCCAGTGTGAGTTCGAATGTGTTTTTTTAAAGTGGAATTATCTGAAAATGCTGATCCACATATTTCACAAGAATATGGTTTCTCTCCAGTGTGAGTTCGAATGTGTTTTTTTAAACTGGCATTCTGTGAAAATGCTAATCCACATATTTCACAGGAATACGGTTTTTCTCCAGTGTGAATTCGAATGTGCTTTTTCAAATTAAAGCTATGTGAAAATGCTGAGTCGCATATTTTACAAGAATATGGTTTCTCTCCAGTGTGAGTTCGAATGTGTATTTTTAAATTGGAATTCTCTGTGCATGTTAATCCACACATTTTACAAGAATATGGTTTCTCTCCAGTGTGAGTTAGAATGTGTGTTTTTAAAGTGGAATTATCTGAAAATGCTGATCCACATATTTCACAAGAATATGGTTTCTCTCCAGTGTGAGTTCGAATGTGTCTTTTTAAACTGGCATTCTGTGAAAATGCTAATCCACATATTTCACAAGAATACGGTTTTTCTCCAGTCTGAATTCGAATGTGCTTTTTCAAATTAAAGCTATGTGAAAATGCTGATTTGTATATTTTACAAGAATATGGTTTCTCTCCAATGTGAGTTTTCATGTGGCTTTTTGACTTGTAAATGTCTATGAATGCAAAACCACATATTTCACAAGAATGTGGTTTCTCTCCTGTGTGAATTTGGATGTGTCTTTTTAAGAGATATTTTCCAGTGAATGCTGATCCACATATTTCACAAGAATATGGTTTATCTCCAGTGTGTGTCTGTATGTGTTTTTTTAAGCCAGACTTCATTGCAAAAAACATCTACAGAATTCACAAAAATAAGATTTTTCTCCTGTGTGCATTTGCACTTTATTAAATCTGAATTTAGTGTAAATGCTAATCCACACAGTTCACAAGAATAGGTTTTCTCTCCTGTGTATATTAGCATGTGTTTTTGAAATTTGTTAACTGTGGAAATGCTGATTCACATACTTCACATGTACATGGTTTCTCAGAGGTGTATGTTCACATGTTGATTTTAAAGCTGAAATCCATGAAAATGCAGATCCACATACATCACAAAAATTAACATTTTTTCATTTGTCATTTCAAGATTGTTTTTTTCATGTAAAATTTGTGGAAATGCTAATTGACACACTTTATTTTTCTCTTAATTCTTAGTCAGCCTAAATGATGAGAAGTTTATGACAATCAGACCTGTAAATAGAGAAAGGTATCATTAAAGAGTCAGATTTGTGCATTATTTCCAACAGAACATTCTAAAACATTGTTTTAATCAAGTTTGTCACATCTGATATTTCTTGGTCAGCCATAAATAAAATTTATAGATCAACCCATCAAATCATATCCACATTTTTATACATTCTACTTTTCATATATATGTATACAACATTATTCACAAGAAAAGAGAAAAACTGCTTAAAATTTAATATTTAATCAACAATTGTTCACTCATTTAACATTTAAAACCAAACATAATAAAAAAATAACTTTTCATCGTATGTTAACCAAAACCTGATGCATTAAAAATCTATCACGTTTTTGTTGCCCTATGAATTAAGATAAATTTCAGGTCAGCTTTTGTAAATGCATAAAGAGGAAAGTTTTTTGTTTTTTTTTACTGAGGGAAAATCTTTAGAGCATCAAAAGCATCTCAAAATTTCTGTTAAAAAATGAATTAAAGAAATAGTGATATAATCGACTAAATGTAATAATATTTAGATGTACTTTAAAAAGTATTTAGTAAAAGAAAATAAGGGTTTGTAATCATCAACATGTTCAACTCCAGCAGAATAAGAATTTATCCTCGTGGGAGGTCAGTCAGTTAAGTGCCATACGTGATACACGCTTGGGTGATCATGTCTCAAAAGAGTCATGACTGACTGGGTAGAAAATTATCCCACAGTAGGTTGCCATTGCTTTCTGCAGTAGACTGGTTGCCGACCAAGGCTATAGAACCCAATCTGTCCTGTTATTTAACCCATAACTGGAAGGTATAGATGGATTAATACCTTTCCAAGGATGTGCGTTGTGGTGCATTGGATATCGGCTCGGAACGAGAAATCGGAGCCGAATTCGAATTCCAGCCAAATTCATTGCATTCACTTACGCGCAAATACCCTTGATCGCCCAAGCATGTATCACGTATGGCACTTAACTGACTGAATCATCAACAATGGACAAATGAAAGAATCTGGTAAAATGCATCCATAATAAAAGAAATATCATTTCTGAAAATATGAGGATAATTGACAATCAAAATACTTGCAGTTCATATGTTTTTGAATGTAAATGAAGATCGAAGTTTATTTTTTGCGAGTATAAAAACTCTTATTTGCACCATGTAAAAACTCTTATTTGCACCATGTAAAAACAGATGGAAACACAATTTGATAATAGGGTAAAAAAGAGTCAAAAGTATGCGTCACTAAATTTACTGTCAATACGGATCCATTAGAGGTACACGCTTGAAACTTTGCAACTTTACTAATTTTTGGATGAGGAATTAAAAAAATAATTGTCTTCTCTGTAATTTCAAAACTCTTTGTCATAGACACAATTTACCTTGGTTGAAATTATGAAGTTTTGACCTGATTTTCCAACCAGGGCACTTGAGCCACTTCTGCTGCTACTTAAAGAAAGAATCACGACAAGAAAATTATTTGATATCAGAGAGACAGGTGAGAAAGAAAGTGGAGACTACACATCACTGATGTCCATTTCACATGAATATATTATTAGTCCTTAATGACAACCAATGACTGAAGACTTTTCTGCTGTTGAAGCTAAATACTTAAAATTACATCTTTTATATTGAATTCCACTGTAATATTTTTAATGTGAAAAATGTACTTTTCCAATTTATTTTGTTCATGTTGGAAACCTTGTTTGTATGGAATTCAACTTCATACTTTTGTGTGAAAAAAAAAATTTTAGAAATTTATTTAGTGCCTGATATTTTATTATGAACATTTTTTTTGTTTATTAAATCTACAAACTTTTAATGTGATTACTTGCCTTGAAATAATCTGCTAACATTTACATGTGTAAAAATTGTAAATAAATTCCTTATTTTGTGTTGTTGAATTATACACACGTGTTTCCTCGTCATTATATACAACCTCCACCTCTTTCTTTAAGGAAATTCTGTTATTAAGTAAAACTATTTTTACTTATCATAAATCTAAAAGCTTATTACAATCTACAAATGGCCAATATTTGAAATCAAAATTTTAATTAAGTTTGTAGATGTGTATAAACACATCTCCTTTTACACTATTTACATTATTCAGACTACTGTCCTCATCATTGCCGACCGTCTTCTAGGAATTTCAAACCGAAGCTATTATTATCATACCTTTGTGCAAAACCTCTTTGATAGTCATCTCCCTCTAACCCGACTGTAAGTTGCTTGTTCACCACTGCTGTAGCCTGGAATTGAACACAACTCCTTGGGTCAAATCACTGGAACTAATCAGTGTCTATATCCACTGGGCCATGTTCTTAAGGACAAGAACAACTGACTTTCTGGAACTTATATACAGGAAACATTTTTTACCAGAGCTCATATTGCAACTTTTGACACTAATGATTTTCTCTGGCACTCCATATTACTGGTTCACATATTTTATTCATCTCTATGCTTGGTTGGCTTAGGAGATTTTTGTAGCCTAGCTTATGCGCTGATTCATTAAGTTAACATAGAATCCAGTGACGTTTTCTCTCTATTATTTCAACTTCATCCCATGGGGGCGACAGTCATGCAATATTAAAGAGGGCAATGTTTCTTACATAGTTCTTTCTTGGTTCTTCTGTTAACTTTCCATCTTCAGAAGAGCGGAGTTCAAGGGAGATAATTCCCAAACATAAAAATCAAAATGCCTTTAATTTATGAATTGTTTTGCAGCTTTAACCACAAACCGACCATCAATTAAAATTAAAGGCAAGGGGAAGAGAAGAAAGCAGTGCATGTTGGTTCCTATCTAATGAGTAATGAATCAATATTGTACATTAAAAAAATACATTTGTGGCAAAAGGCCAAAAAAAGATGATAGGAAAAGCTGGTCATCACTGGCCTAACTTGAACTTAACTAGTTACATTCACTGACCCAAGCAAACATTATAATAAATCCCACCAATATTAAAATCAATATAAATTCTGATTTTAAATATGGATCATTTGTAGATTGTAATAAACGTTCAGGTCGAAATTCTTAGCATCTGAAGAAGGTCGAAGTATACAACAACCAAAATGTCATACAAGTGGCAACAAAGATGAGGACAATCGTCCGAATATTGTAAAATAGCACAGATATTACCTCATCTCAGAAATATAGAAGTACCTTCTTTCTCTATATAATTGTTCATACATGAATTATCATTAGTCACATGCTTAAGAGTTGTTTAAAATTTTATGACTGAGATAATATAAAAATTAAATATCATAAAATTTTATAAGAGATATACCTAAAAATTATAGGCACCTCTCTCATGTATAAAATGTGGTTCTATTAATTTTTATATTATTTTAGTTTTAAAATTTGAAATATAATAGTTTTATTATTATTTTCAAATTTTATTATTTTTCCAGAAAGCATCTTCACACATAAAGCTAGGTACCTCCAATAAATCACTGCTCATTTTTGATACCTCAATTTAAATTTAATTTTTAAAAATAAAAAAGTTTTCTTGAAGCTTTAATTTTAGCTTTAATTGAAAGCCAAGAGATTAAATTTACTAATTACAGTAAGCAAAATACCCTGGTTCAAACTGAACTTATATTGATCGGAATCAAAAATTTAACTGCTGAAAAAATTTTTTTTAACTTTACCGCCATTATTGACTAATCAACACATTATGTAAAACAGTAGCTAAATTTCTGTTTTAAAAATCTTGCAAAAAAAAATATATACCTCCTTGACATGTTATTTAAGTCGATTTTTATAATTGAAACTTACCTTTATCTGATTTCAAACAAGTATTAAGTGCTTACTGTTGGGAAATTTACAAAATAAATCACTCTTTAATGATGGTAGCCCTCTTGTCAGCAGTTATCTAAGGTGACAAATGATGTGTTGACAAGTAGCAGGTGCGAATGATGTTTGGATGGCAACTGAAAGTGACAAAAAATTCATGTAGCTTAAAACGTAACATTTGGAAATTTAAAATTTTTTTTGTTGTTTTTTGACTAAATAGTAAAATTAAAAATTTAACATAATATTTTCAGAAAGTATATAATATTTTATAGAATTTTAGTTTAGATTTATAGCCAGACTATGCTTTCTGAATAAATAAAAATTTAAATTTCTTTTAAAATAATTTAATAAGAAAGAATTAAATTAAAATAACCGAACTAAGTTATATTATGTTATTTATTAATATTTTTCTGAAATATGAAATATTTTTATGTTTAAATATTACATATTTTTCTGAAATTATTTATTAATATGCTTTCTGAAAAATTCAAAAATTTAAATTTCTTTTAGAATAATTTGAATTTAATAAAAAAAAATGAAATTAGAATTAGAATCAAAGTGTGGTTTGTGTCGTTTTCAATGTAAGGGGAATTCATCCAAACATTTGTTAACTTCTAAAAACAAAATGACCTCTATGGAAACTTGTTATGACCCCTATGGAACGCAGTACTTAATAAAAATTACCATATTTACACACAATTTTATTTTTTTTAATTATTTTAAAAATAAAATTGGTGAACGATTTTTATTAAACTTTTCAATTTTCGATAGGCAATATAATAATCAATTCTTAAGTAAAAAAGAAATTCAACAACGTTTCTATAAAAGGTTCTTAAAATATTTGTAACACTTTTATGAATTATTATAATAAAAAATTAAAAAATAGAAACAATTATTTCAAAATTTTATTAGTAAATGAAAAAAATTTTTTTTCAGACTATAATGTCCTCAATAATTATTATTTATTCCAGCAATTAAAAGTTTATCAAATTAAATTATATCAGAGTTTTATTGCATTTTTATC
Organism: Ascarosepion bandense; assembly: GCA_037127315.1. NCBI lineage: Eukaryota > Metazoa > Mollusca > Cephalopoda > Sepiida > Sepiidae > Ascarosepion > Ascarosepion bandense. Next base: position 4,115,196 of record JBBBDQ010000328.1, on the reverse strand, counting down.
TTACTCTTCGGAGCAGATTTTCGGTCAGGTTGTCCACTTTAAAATAAAAAAACATAGATGATTTATATGCCCCAATGTGCCCTGCATTTAACTAATAAAACATTTTTTTACAGCTAATTAAAATTTATTAAAACTTCATGGATTTACGTAGAGGGGGGTAACAGAGTTAAAAAAAATATTTTCACCAAGATATTTAAAAAAATAATTTCAAAAATAATTTCATTCATTTGTGAATGAGTACTGAAAGTTTCATTCAAATCTGACTATTATTTGATTTTTGCGAGAATTTCCAAATTAATGTGTTTGTCATCGGGGAAAAAAGTGGGTTGTGTCATCATTACGTTACCCGTTGTAAAACAGTCGTAAACTTTTTTTAGCCACTAACTCAAATAAAAACAACATTTTCTATCAAAATTTCGAAAATGTTAGCAGGGATTAAAAATTTTTAAAAAATAATTAAAAATTGCTTTGATCTTTCCTCTTAATAATAATATAAATATTTTGATGGAAAAGTTTGTTTTATTAAGTTTATGAACTTTTTAACTGCAGAATGACGGACTGCGTAAGAAAACGAAATTTCGCCTGTTTACATCCGCCTGTTTTCTTCCGGTTAGGGAATTAATGCGCTTGTTTTTTCCGGTACACAATTTCCGCAGAAAGTTGCGTGTTTTTTTGGAAAAAATCGCATTACTTCCCTAACCGGAAGTAAACAGGCGAAATTTCTTAGCCTACGCAGTCCGCCATTCTGCAGTCTATTACATGACTGAGAGTTACGGGAGAGAAAAATTGCGAGATATAGTTCGTTTTTTTAATGGACATTCAAAGCAAAAAAGGACAGTTTCTTCACTATCACTTGATTTGAGTTCGGCATATACATTTGCACAGAGATAATGCTATTTTGGATAAGTTTGAAGGGGAAAAGCGACGAGAATCAAAACGAAAATTAACCGAAATTTTCACTGTTCGCGATACCAATTGTATATTTGTAACTTGATGTAGCGAAATACAGATCTAACTACTCCCACAAAATCCTTAAAAAGATTTCTAATAAAATATCCTATTCGATATACAATTCATGCATGAATAAGTGTTGAAAATTTCGTTTAAATTGGGTAATTACTTGACTTTTAGTAAAATCTTTTTAGCGGTGTGTAGCATATTTCCTTTAATTTTAGGGATAAAAAACGTACCTGTTTAGTCGGTACCTCAATTGTATGGAGAGATTTATTAAAATTGCCAATCGATGTCAATTTTGTGACGAGTCAGCGGACTACTTGTTATGAATATTAAAGAGGGCAACATTTTACTTACGTAGTTCTTTCTTGGTTCGTCTGTTTACTTTCTATCGTTAGAAAAGCGAAGTTCAAGGGAGATAATTCCTAAACAAAAAAATTAAAATGCCTTTCTGGTTTTTTATTTGTTTTAACCACAAATCGACCATAAATTAAAATTAAAAACACGAGCAACGACAAAATTTTAGCGAAAATGAAATAAAATGAAAAAAAATACGTAACACCAGAAAGGGAAACTTGAAATTTCTAGGATATGCGAAAACGAAATTTTGAAATTTACAGAACGATGAAGGCAAGAGAAAGCAGTGCAGGTTGGTTCCAATCCAATCCAATGATGAATGAATGAATATTGTACAGTGTAACCCGTATATAAGAGAGTTGTCGGGACAGGATAAAAGTTCTCTTATATCTGGGTTTGGTCTATTTTATATACATTACCACAAGCTCTAATTTGGGGCCAGATTAAATCTCTCTTATATCCGTGTTATACTGTATATAAAAAATAATGTGTGGCAAAAGGTCTAAAACTGATGATGGAGAAAGCTGGTCTTCACTGGCCTAACTTTAACTTAACTAGTCACATTCACTGACTCAAGCAAACATTAATAAATCCCACCACCATACAAAATAACACATCACAATCACATCCCTACCACGATCATCAAAATAACGTGTACTCCACAAATTCCAAAACTAATGCCACCCTGGATATGACGATAAACCACATCTGGCATCAATGCCTCTGATCAGGGGATCGAAGTTTTAAAGGTCCATGGTACCACTTTTTAATTGTTGTTCATAGGTCCACCCTGATCTGGGGTGGTAGCCCCTGTTAGGGTCCCAGATATGGGCAAGTAAAACACCCTCTTAACCAAAACAAAACACTATGAATGCATAAAAATACATTTTTATATAAAAAAGAATAGTAATACGTTATTTAAAAATTACCAACAATACATATTTATTGAACAATTAACAATAACAGATTTTATAGGAAAATGATCGACAGTATTCGAAGGCATACAATTGCATTCAAAATGTTTAGATTTCAGCCTTAAAAAACCCCACAGAAGCGTTGATATGCCACTAAACAAAATCAACCAAACAACGTAAACCAATGTCCCATATTTCCAAGCATGCGGGGAGGAAGATCAAGAATATAAATGATTTTTAATCACAAAATAATAATAAAAATAACCCTCGACTTTCTTTCTTTGTTTTATAGTGAATCTTTTTCACACTGAATTGTTAACTTTTCTCTCAGTTTTGCAAATCGCTTCCTTTCATTGGTTAGAAAATAAAACTTGAACAGCTGATCGTGAAATCAGACTTCATCTTTTTCTTTCAGTATGGGGTCACTTCTTTTCCTATTTGTCAAAATCAGGATTTCACACAGAATAGTAAATTTTGTAAAAAGTGAAGAGAGGAAAGTTACATTTAATTCCGTATCAACCACAACACAATGAAAATTTTAGTATAGGACACTCCCCATGGCAAAATGCAGCTTAACTGATCGAAAAAAAAGTAAAGTGGGAGCATGTAAAAAAAAAAAAAACAAGTAAAGGAAAAGTCATAAGAAAAACAGATGTGTGTTGTGGCACAGTGGATATTGGCTCGGAATGAGAAATCGGGGAGCTGAGTTCAAATTCCAGTTGAATCTATTGCATTCACTTATGCACAAATACCCTTGGGAAAGGTATTAATCCATCTATTTCTTCCAGTTATGGGTTAAATAACAGGACAGATTGGGTTCTATAGCCTTGGTCAGCAACCAGTCTTCCGCAGAAAGCAATGGCAACCTACTGTGGGATAATCTTCTACCCAGTCAGTCAAGTCTCTTTCCAGACATGATTGCCCAAGCGTTTATCACATATGGCACTTAACTGACTGAATAAGAAAAACTGGAAATGATTCCCCGACTCCTGAGAACTATGACTTCTGTCAACTAAAGAGGGGCTGATAGGTGAAATGAAAATGGAAAATAATTGAGGATAAAAAAAAGAAGGGATAATTATTATTCATTTCATAGGTATGGTTAAACCAATTTAAAATGAAAGGCATAAAAAAAACGAAATTGAACACTAGGTAAGGTGAGCATGGTTTTACCTGGAAGAACAAGTACTTCAACCAGAAAGCTCGAGATGCTACCCGAGGTCAGCATCATTAATGCGCACAGGTTGTGCTAAACACAGTCATAGTCATCCACCTTTCAGCAAATTCATCAAAAGAAAGCCTCTCTCTCTCAACCCTGATCTTGAAATTCAGCTAGTGAGAGGGGGAGGGAGAGAAAGAGAGAGAAAATGCCTTGTAAACTTCTTTATGCTCGTTGTCTATATAACCATTTTCATCAGGGCTAGCAAGATAAGAAACAGAAAGTGCTTCCTCTTGTCCACCAACAAACTCACATTTCTACAAACAGAACTGACATCGAAGACAAGGAATTGTCCATGTATCATGCGAACTATGTAACCTTCAAGAAGCAGTGAGGGTAATGCATGGTGAATAGACACCTCCGTTTCGCCACAACGAATGCTTCCTGGTGAAGTGAACATTTCCACTATGAAAGAACTTTGTCAACCCAGAATGAGTACTGAATCATCAGCCAGGTGAGTGATGCCATGTCATTAGTGAGGCACTTCAATCTGGGCACCCAAGGCCATATGTAGCAAAATCACCACCCTTCTTGACTAACGCTTGATACAATGCATCTCTCAAAAACAGCTAGCTGGATCTCAGAGATGTTAGCCTGTATCCGAGAAAGAACCTTCAGCGCATAACGGCATTCACAATACAAGGAGCACTTGCCTCGGGATAAAATGTGGGCCTCACCCTTAGCCAACTGTATGCCCCCCCCCACCAATGGAAACACTGTTTGGACTTCCTCCTCCTAAAAGATGCCATTCCCATCATCCTTTGTACAAATCCAGTGCTATGTTCAATATTCCTACACCACTTCTTGATGAGATGGAAATAGCAGAGGTAGTAAACCTCGTGCTACCCCATAGGAGCTTTGCTGCTCCAGAAGAGACAAAACAAATTTTTTGTCTAAAGGGTAGATGTATGTAATACACACCTTGGCCCTGCCCTTCAAGGAAATCTTCAAGTTAAAAGCACGGACAGGTTTTTGGCATGGTCAGCATACCTGGTCAAGGTTGTGACACCATGTAACGTGATCCTGCCAAGGACTGGGTTCACTCTCTCAACCTTCACAGGAAAAGCTCAAGTGCAAGCACATAATGCAAGGGCAAGAGGGGCATATCTGGTGAATGGATCTGGACCAGCAGAACAGGTTTGCTCTTATTAACCCTTTCACTTCCACCATAGCACCAGGGCTCGCCTATAAAAGGTGGGGCCAAGAGTGAATGATTGGGTTGAATCCTGCTGCAGACAAGGCATGCTGGTCCAACCTGTTAAAGGCCTTGGACTGATCCAAATTGATTAGCAAGGATTCTTCGTTGACTTTCTTAATGATCGTGTGAATCAAATAAAAATATACTGGATTGTGCAGTTCAGCACTAGTCTATTCAGGGGATAAAAAATGATCAAAACCAACCTGCAGATTGTTCTTGACCAAATCTTTAACTTTGTCTAAGCATTGTTAAAGGCCTTACTTATAGTCCTCTTCATACTTGTCCTTAAATAGAAGCTTCTCCAGACCCATGGTTTTCACCAGATGTGTAGTTCAAGAGAATTTCCAGCAAGGAGACACACACAGGTGACAGCCACAAGTATACTTTGTAGGGCAAAACATCAATGATTCCTGGCCATTCAGTGCTTCCTAGATTTTCTACTCTGTTATGTGACCTACACAACGAGCCGTTTCGGTCACCTCGAGGCGAGGAAAGTCAGTCAAATAGATATCAAACTGTGCCACATTCAAACCGGGCTTCCTCGTAAAAAGTTTCTGAAAGAAAACATTTTTTTAAACCTAGTTTTAACTAGAGATAAGCCCAATCATGAAGAGTGGGGAAGATCTTTGTTTTACCTTCCTTTCTGACTGGCAAAGCAGGGAGCAAATTGGGACTTTGCTTGTTCCATTACTCATTCCGGGCTGTAAACGCGTATTTCCAGGATCACGATCACATGAGGTAACAAAGAAAGTGGGAAGCTTTACTCCGATCTCTCAAGCCATTCACATTCAAGAAATCTAGTTTGATATCCATTTCATATGCACAACTTTTAAATGCAGACTGATCAGAAATCAGGACTCTGACGGCTTATCTGAGAATACCAGAGCCTCTGTTGGACGTAATCCGTCCATTTACGATAATTCTGACGCCATCTGTTAGAAATGTTAACTTTAGAGCTCCATATTTTGAGTGATGGAGTAACACTGGGTCTCTCTAAGAACAGAACTCAACTTGAACCATCCTAAGTTGAGGGAAAAAATTTTTTTGCAAAAGCTAGGAAATCCCATACTTCTAGTTTGCACCAAAGTTCCTAATGAGGCTAATCAACCTAGATGTTTCTGGGAAGTCCCTTGGGTCAAAGCAAACTTAAACTTAAACAATGACATCAAGAAAACCTTCCCCTCGGAGAATAGGTTCTTTTCAAGAGCCTGATTTTCAACACGACAGACGGCATCCATCTTGAGGAAAAAGTACTTTATTAAGTGAGAGAGATAGCAAACCCCCAGTGGGTGATATGGAGAGTCTCCTAATGTTGTTTGCCAGTTTGACAAAAAGAGAAAACAATTCGAGGGCAGAAAAAACAAAGGAGCAACAGAAAAAACAGAAACACCTATTTTAGTTATCCTACATGCATAGCAGGACAGATTGGGTTCTATAGCCTTGGTCGGCAACCAGTCTACTGCAGAAAGCAATAGCATCCTACTGCGGGATAATCTTCTGCCCAGTCAGTCATGTCTCGAAAGAGACATGATCACCCAAGCGTGTATCATGTATGGCACTTAACTGACTGACTAACGTGCGTCTCTGGAACATATAGTAACTTTTAAAAAGTTCCTTTTTAATTCACACAGTTCGTGCTTGGGACAATTTCTAAAAATTCTTTTCATTCACAGATGTTCAATGGAAGGGGAAATTTCACTTGTTAAATTAAAGGCTCTCTAGTAACTTTTGTCTTCTCGCTTGTCTCTTCCTTGTTGTCAATTTGCTTTGTCCCTTGCTATCAAAATGTCTTTCCACTTCGTCCACTAATCTGAGTTCTATTTATTTGAAAAAAAAACAAAACAAAAACATGCCCACCAAAGATAACATCTAAGTTTACATTAGGTCTGACACCATGGTTCACATGGCCACAAAATATGAAAAAAAATTTTCTATTAACTTGAAATAGCTCCATAATTTTGGCAGCTTTTAGCTGCTGAGCCAAAAAACATACATGTGTGAGTTTTTTGTTTTTTTTTTCAGAAACCGTGTGGCCTTTATAAAAATATACTTCTCTTAAAAGATCGTATACTAAAAAAACAATCTAGACAAGCAGACATTTTATTCAAAATGAACAGTTTTAAAGTAGTAAAAAATAAAATGTTTATAATAGTGGATTCTGTGTGGATGGGGTGATGCAGTCGTTATTGTTGGAGCCGCACCACAGCATACACAAAATGTTAAAACAAAGATGACTCAAGAAAACCATTTTGAAAATCAGGGTAAAAGAAAGACAAATGTCAGCAAAAATTAAACATTTAAAATTTTTTGTCATAATTTTTAAGAAAATGGACTCTTCCCATCTTGTTTAAGAATGACTCAATCCAATAAGAAATGACAGCAAAATACTTTTATTTAATGATTATTTCAACCTAAGCAAGGCAAGGCCACTACACGTGGGTGGGGGGTACAGTGAGAAAATAAACAAGTTACAGGGGATGTCAAAGAAAAGATAAGAGATGAATGGGATTCAAGGAGATAGATGACAATTGATGTTACATTTAAACTTTTGGAGATTGTAGCTAACAGGGAAGCAAGCAAACGAAAAAATATTTCACAAACTAATCCCTCTAAAATTTACAGGCATTAGTACATATGAATGCGGAATTTCTTCCTAGTCAATAAAATAGGCCAGTACTTAGTTTCAGCTGATTCAGTCCCATTCTGTCTTTATCTTGAATTCAGAACACTGTTTGTTTAAACAAAATTGCTCTCGTGTGTCAACCCTAGATTTTAGTTTGTGAACTTTTTGCAATATTGCTCTTGCTTTATGTTAATTGGCATTACATATATTATTTCCTTGTTTAGTATAAAACCTTTTCATTGACATGTTATTGTTTATTGCAAATTTTGTAAATTGTTTGTTGGGCAGTTCTGCCATTTATTTACATTTAACTGTGACCCCTCACTCTACAATGCGCAACCTCCTTAATAAGGTTTTGCAAATGGTTAGCAAAACAGGGATTAGGGCATAAAGCAAAAAGGCTAGATTTACTAAGAGTTATGAAGGACAGGAAGTCGTAATGAGCCATGACTTGATTAAATGGCTAAATTTTTTAATTTTGAAACAGTGAAAACTAACAATGACTGTTACAATTAAAAAAAAAATCTATTAAAAATATAAACAATCCAAATTGTAACATCAACACAATTTAATGAGAAATTGGATAAAAATTTAAATGGACAAAAACCAAATTAATCTTTTTTGTGTAAAAAATGTAGTTAGAAATGGAGAAGAGAACACATGCTTGTTCAAGTAAAGGCTTTCTGGTAAATTTCGCCTTCCTGCTTGTCTCTTCCTTGACGTCAATTTGTCTTGTCCCTTTGCTGTCAAAATGTCTTCCCACTTCGTCCACTGATATGAGTTCTACTTATTTGGAAAAAAAAAAATATGCTCACAAAAGACCCCATCCAAGTTTTTATTAGGGCTGACACCATGGTTCTCAGTGGCCACAAAATATGAATAAACAATTTTCTATTAACTTGAAATAGCTCCAAAATTTTTGTGGCTTTTAACCACTGAGCAAAATAAAATACCATGTGGCCTTTATAAAAATATACTTCTCTTAAAAGATTGTGTACTAAAAAAGCAATCTAGACAAGTAGATATTCCAATAAAAATGGCTACAAAACAGTTTTTGTTTATGATTATTTCACTCCAAGCAAGGTAAGGCCACTATGCAGGAGGGGTTATAGTGAGAGAAAAACAAGGTACAGGAGATGTCAAAGAAAATATAAGAGATGAATGGGATTCAAGAAGATAGATGACAATTTATGTTACAGTAAAACTTTTGGAGATTGTAGCTAACAGGGAAGCAAGCAAATGAAAAAATGTTTCACAAACTAATCCCTCTAAAATTTACAGGCAGAAGTACATATGAATGCGGAATTTCTTCCTAGTCAATAAAATAGGCTAGTACTTAGTTTCAGCTGATTCAGTCCCATTCTGTTTTTATCTTGAATTCAGAACGCTATGTTTGTTTAAAGACTTTTGTTTGTGAAATTTTTACAATATTGCTCTTGCTTCATGTTAATTGGCTCTACACATAGTTTCCTTTATATATAACTCTTTTTACTGACATGTTATTTTTCATGTTATTTTATTGAAAACTTTGTAAATTCTATTTGTTGGGTAGTTCTGCCATTTATTTATATTTAACTGTGGCCACTCATTCTACAATGCATAACTTCCTTAACAAGGTTTTGCAAATGGTTGGCAAAACAGGGATTAGGGGATAAAGCAAAAATGCCAAATTTATTAAGGGATACGAAGAACCGAAAGTTGTAAAGAGCCATGTCTTGATTAAATGGCTAAAAATTTTAATTTTGAAACAGCAAAAACTAACAATGGGTGTTACAAGTAAAAAAATAAAAATCTATTAAAAATATACGCAATCCAAATTGTAACATCAAGACAATTTAATGGAAAATAGGATAAAAATTTTAATTAGACAAAAACCAAATTAATCATTTTTTGTGTAAAAAACCCAATTCGAAATGGAACAGAAAACACATGCTTCTCTTCAACTTGAGGTCAAAACAGGAGCAAACAATAAAACAAGACTGAACCACTGCGTAAAATTTAATGGAAAAAATGTTTATTAGACAAGACCAAAAAGTACAAATACAAAATTTGCACAAAAATTTTTTTTTGTGTGCTGATAACGCAGAATAAATTTCTGATACTTTAAAAGGATTACCCTCAAAAAATGGAAACAAGGCTTCAATGACAAAAACAGAAAACCATTCAAGAAGGCAGTAGTAAAAGAAAAAACAACTAAAAGACCTATTTTTACTTGCCCCACTAGCATCTTTGAGACTTATAGTAAGTTGTCAAAAATCCCTTTTAAATTTACACATTCATAAAATTCTTTTCATTCTTTGTAGTACAACCAGAGACATTTTACCTGTGAAATTCAAGGCTCTCTGCAGCAGACTGGTAACTGGTGCCTTCTGACTTGTACTCTTCCATAATGTCAATTTACTTTGTCCTCTCTTTTTCCTTCATTGGTATCTCACACCAACTATTCAAGGAGCATGGACAACTTCTCTGCCTTCCCTAGTTTTCCACCTCTGCTCATTACTTCAGTCCTCATTCAACTGATTAATATGATAAATTCACTTGCGGACATTAGTGAAATTTTTATTATTTTTAATTTCTCCTTTGCAAGGAAAATTCTGTTTCCTATTTAGAGATTTGCCAGATGATTTGATTTTTTGTCAGGGTCATTAATTTCTGAATTCACAAAAATATCCTTATTTCTAACCCTGTTTATAGTACAGTGACATCTGTTCTCTGCTTGGCTGGTCATTAATACTATTGGTCTCACTAGTACCGGGAATCCACAGACACAGATTGCTTATCAAATCAATCTGCATTCCTTCTCACAACTAAAGAAACAAATACTACAACTGTGATAGATTTCTTTCATTACTGTGTATTGAATCTACAAGATTTGTTTCATTATATGCCATGAAATCAGTAAATATCTATGACAAATTTTCATGATAATTACGCTATTAATTCAAACATAAAAAACATGCTTAAATCTTCATAACAAATTACTGTAGTTTTGCTTCATAACCAAGTTTTTTCAAAGATAATTTACCTTGTATTTTTATACTATATTTTTCTGTTAACATTAAAGTACAAACATTACCTGATACAGCAATTAATACATTTACAGTCTTTTTTCAATGCAGATTTGTTTTCCCTAAATTTTGAAATTGAAACTCTATGAAAAGGATAATACACACAAAATTATAGATTCACTATAGTGTGTGTCCTTGTTTGCATTTTTAGCTTAGTTTGCCATGATGATCACACATGTTACAAATAAATGTTTGTCCTCCAGAATAATTTTAAATATGAATTCATGGAAATGTTAAATTCTATGTTTGAAAAAGAGAGTATCATACGTAGAATTCAATAATGCCATATTTTAAAATTTATATCCTATAGTTAGCAAGAATAATTCATTTTGGTATGTAAATTAAACTCTAAATCTTTTGAAAATTTTAGCCTACAAGCCTGTAAAAATTCTCTGTGGTGATTAATTACATGTGAACACTTATGTCCGGACTGACAAAACTTGGACAATTTTTCTTCACAGTATGAATGTTCATGTGCTTTTTTAGATTTGAACTCTGTGAAAATGTTGATCCACATATTTCACAAGAATATGGTTCCTCTCCAGTATGAGTTCGAAGGTGTCTTTTTAAATTAGAATTACGTGAGAATGCTAATCCACATATTTCACAAGAATATGGTTTCTCTCCAGTGTGAATTCGAATGTGCTTTGTTAAACTAGAACTATTTGAGAATGCTGATCCACATATTTTACAAGAAAATGGTTTCTCTCCAGTGTGAATTCGATTGTGCTTTTTCAAATCAGAACTACCTGAAAATGCTGATCCGCATATTTTACAAGAATATGATTTTCTTCTAGTGTGAATTCGTATGTAGTGTATTTTTAAAGTGGAATTATCTGAAAATGCTGATTCACATATTTCACAAGAATATGGCTTCTCTCCAGTGTGAGTCCGAATGTGTATTTTTAAACTGGAATTCTGAGAAAATGCTAATCCACATATTTCACAAGAATATGGTTTTTCTCCTGTGTGAGTTTGAAGGTGTCTTTTTAAATTAGAATCATCTGAGAAGGCTAATCTACATATTTCACAAGAGTATGGTTTCTCTCCAGTGTGAGTTCGAATGTGTATTTTTAAACTGGAATTCTGAGAAAATGCTAATCCACATATTTCACAAGAATATGGTTTTTCTCCAGTGTGAATTCGAATGTGCATTTTCAAATAAAAGTTATCTGAAAATGTTGATTTGCATATTTTACAAGAAAATGGTTTTTCTCCAGTGTGAGTTTGAATGTGTCTTTTTAACTTGTAATTCTCTGTGAATGCCAATCCACATATTTCGCAAGAATGTGGTTTCTTTCCAGTGTGAATTCCAATGTGTCTTTTTAAGTGATATTTCTCTGTGAATGCTGATCTGCATATTTCACAAGTATATGGTTTATCCTCAGTGTGTGTCTGCATGTGTCTTTTTGAGCCAGACTTTATTGCAAAAGCATATTCACAGAATTCACAAAATAATTTTATTCTCCTGTGTGCATATGTGCTTTATTAAATCTGAATTTAGTGTAAATGCTAATCCACACACTTCACAAGAATAGGCTTTCTCTCCTGTGCGAATTAGCATGTGCTTTTTAAATTTGTGAACTGTGGAAATGCTGATTCACATACTTCACACATACATGGTTTCTCGCAGGTGTATGTTCACATGTAGATTTTTAAAGCTGAAATGCAGATCCACATACATCACAAAAATTAACATTTTCACATTTGTCATTTCAGGATTGTTTTTTTCATGCAAATTTTGTGGAAATGCTAATTGACACGCTTTATGTTTTTCCTTAATTCTTAGTCAGCTTAAATGGTAAGAATTTTATGACAGTCAGACCTGTAAATAGAGAAAGGTATCATTAAAGAGGCAGATTTGTGCATTATTTGCAACAGAACATTCTAAAACATTGTTTCAATTAAGTTTGCCATCTCTGATATATCTTGGTCAGTGAGAAATAAAATTTATAGATGAAGAAATCAAATTATATCTACATTTTTATAAATTTTACTTTTCGTATATATATATATATATATATATATATACAACATTACTGATTAAAAAGGAGAGAAACTGCTTACTATTTAATATTTAATCAACAACTGTTAAATCATTTAACCTCTAAAACCAAATAAAATAAAACTTTTCAGTTTATGTTAACCACAATTTGATCCATTAAAAATGTATAAAATTTGTTTTGTTCTGTAAATTAAGATAAAATTCTTGTCAGCTTTCTTTAATGCACAAATAGGAAATGTTTTTATTTTACTGAAGGAAAAAGTTTAGAGCATCAAATAGGACATTAAATTACAGAAAAACTTTCCTGAATTCTTACAGAGTACTTAAAACTTATATAAAAATGGCGCTCACAACATTTGTTTCATTTATGTCGAAAAATCTAATCATTAGATCTGTCATCACATCAACACGGCTACTGTTGAGTTAAAAAGATGAATTTCTGTGATATTTTAAAATCAAAGTAAATAATATTTCTTTCCAATCAGATCATTTAAACTTTTAAATCACCTAATATCAAAAAAAGTGAAAATTTCAGTTAAAAAATGCATTAAAAAAATAGTAGTGCAAGCAACAAAATATGATAAGATTTAGTTGCAATGTGAAAAGGATGTTGCAAAAGAAAGTGTTGGTGATCATTAACAGTATATTCACTTGTATGGATGAAAGAATCTGGTAAAATGTATTCCATAATAAAGAGAAGTGTTATTTATAAAAATATGTGAATAATCAAAATACTTAATTTCTCAACAGGCAGTACCTCCTATAAATTATATGAACATTTATTAATTATTGAATATTCCAATAAGCACCACCACCTGAAACATGATATCTAGAGTTTCAAATTAATCTTTTAAAATGAAAAATCTTTCTTGAAGCTTTATTTTAGTTTTAATTTCAAGCTAATAATAGGTATCCCAAACAAAAGTTTTATTTTCATTATATCTAAAAGTTTTTCACATAGACATATAGATGTTTGCAAAACATAAAGAATGGTACCATATTTATTTTAGTAGCTCAATTAGATACCAAGTTATGACTATTCTAATTTCATTGGAAATTAGAAAATTTGCTGTCTTATGTGCTATTGGTCTATAAGCCAAATTTAACAGTGTATAACTGAAAATGCAGGCTTCACACAAGTGAAAAATCCTTACAAATGTAATGTCATCAGGTGGTAAATGAAAATTAATACTAATGGAAGGAATAACTATTACATCAAAACAGTCTAAAAAAAAAGCAAAATCCCATTATCCCATCAGAAAAAATGTAAAAATGACATGAAAGAGCAACTCTGACTGTTCATATAAGTTTCATTTCAATAGCTAACACATTGAATCTTCTTAATATGATTCATTGCTCATTGGAAGATAAAGCTAAACTTTTCTCTTAATAGTACATCAATAAAAAAACTCTTATTTGGACTATGTAAAAACAGACGGAAACACAATTTGATAATGGAGCAAAAAAGAGTCAAAAGTATATGTCACTAATCTTAGTGTCAAAAAGCATCCATTAGAGGTAAACACTTGAAACTTTGCAACTTGACTAATTTTTGAATGATGAATTAAAAAAAACTATTTGTCTTCTCTCTAATTTCAAAACTTTGTGTCATAAACACATTTTAACTTGGGTGATATTATAAACTTTTGATGTGATTTTCCCACCAGGGCGCTTGAGCTGCTATTGAAAGAAAGAATCATGACAAGAAAGTTAATATCAGAGAGAAAGAAAGTGGAGACTACACATCATGATGTCCATTTCACATGAATATATTATTAGTCTTCAATGACAACCAATGACTGCGAAGACTCTTCTAGTGTTGAAGCTAAGTACTTAAAAATACATGTTTTACATTGAATTCCAAAGTTGCTTGTTCATCACTGCTGTTGCCTGGGATTGAACTCACAACTCTTTGGGTCAAGTCACTGGAACTAATCAGTCTCTATATTCACTGGGCCATGTGTCCTAAAGAACAAGAACAACTGAATTTCTAAAACTTATATTCAGTAACCAATTTTAACACAGTTCATATTGCAAATTTTTGATGTTAATGGTTTTCTCTAGTATTTTTACCAGAGTTCATATTGCAATTTTTGACACTAATGAGTTTCTCTGGCACTCCATATTACTAGTTCCCAAATTGTATTCATCTCTATGCTTAGTTGGCTTAGAAGATTTTTGTAGGTTAAGATATGCTCTGATTCCTTAAGTTTACATAGTATCCAGTGACATTCTCTCTCTATTCTTTCAACTTCATCCCATGGGGGCGAGAATCATGCATATCAAAGAGGGCAACGTTTCTTATATAGTTCTTTCTTGGTTCTTCTGTCAACTTTCCATCTTCAAAAGAGAGAAGTTCAAGGGAGAAAATTCCCAAACATAAAAAAAAATTTTAATTTTTGAATTGTTTTGATGGTTTTAACCACAAACTGACCATAAATTAAAATTGAAGGAAAGAGGAACAGAAGAAAGTAGTATATGTTGGTTCCTATCCAATGAGAAATTAATGAATATTGTACATAAAAAAAAAATACATTTGTGGCAAAAGGCCAAAAACTGATGATGGCGAAAGCTGGTCATCACTGGCCTAACTTTAACTTAACTAATTATATTCACTGACCCAAGAAAACATTATAATAAATCCCACCAATATTCAAATCAATATAAATTCTGATTTTAAATATGGGTCATTTATAGATTGTAATAAAGATTTGGTTCAAAATTCCTAGCACCTGACAAAAGTCGGAGCGTACAACAGTGGAAACATCATACAAGTCGCAACAAAGATGAGGATAATCATCCGAATAATGTAAACAGTGTAAATACTACCTCATCTCAGATATATAGACAAATACCATCTTTTTCTATACAATTCTTCATACATGACATTATCATTAGTCACAGGTTTTATAGGAATGTCACTAATATTTCCCGTACCTAACTTTTAAACTGATTTTTCAAAACGAAAAATTTTTCTTGAAACTTTTTAAATTTTAATTAAAAGCTAAATGATTAAATTTACTATTCCCAGTAAACAAAATACTTTGGTTTATTTTAGACAGAAATGATACTGATTGGTATATATATGTTTGAGATTTTCTTTCAATTTTTAAATTTTGCTGCCATTTGTGAGTGATCGACACATTTGTAAACAAAAGTTAATTCTCGGTTTTAAAAATCTTGCAAAAAAATATATACTTCTGTGACATATTAATTCTGGAAAAATAGCAAATTGAAATTAAAATTAATTTGAAATGAATATTACTTGTTTACATCATAGATTTAAGAAAAAAGGTATTTATTAGTCACGGAGATAAGATATTTTTATGAAGTGCTAATTGATGAGTTGACAGCCTGTCAGTCATCAGGCTGTCAACTTGTTATGGTTCATCCAAATTGATATAATTTGATGACTGTGAATAAAACTATATTTTTAAGAAGAACAAACCTTAAAACACATGACATTTGAATGATATCTACCTAGTAATTTAAATGTACTAATATTTTCAGCAATCTAATATTTTATTGAATTTTAGTTGCATTAGCTTACATTTGAATATAGTTTCTGAAAAAATGAATTTTCTTTTAAAATAGTGTAAACTTTTCTTAAATTAATTTAAATATTTAATAGCTTTAAATTAAAAAAATACTGAGGTAACTTAGTAATTCCTGAAAAGTTATGGTGTTTTATTTATTATTAATTCATGAAAATTTGTGAAATTTTATATTTTTTAATATTTCATTTTTCATTAATACGAATTATTCGCATGATTGTTATGATTAGTTAAAGTTATTAAATTTTTATATTATTTTTCATTTTATTAATACTTACACAAATGTTTACACTTTATTTCTTTTTTTATTTTATTTCATTGTAAACCAATACCATAAACATAAGAAAATACTGTGGTTTTCATGTAAGGGAAATAATCCACAACACTTGTTAACTTCTTAAATCAATATATCCCTTACAAAACAGCTTACTTAATAAAAATGAATAATTTTTACACACACAAAAAATTTTTTAATTATTTTAAAAATATCAAAGCAAAACAATTTTTATTGAACTTTTCAATTTTTGATAGGCAATATAATCATCAATTTTTAACTAAAAAAAATCTAACAGGTACAAATCTTTAAAGATTTAAAAAATATTTCAAGAAAAAAATGGAAACAATTCTTGTAAAATTTTATTAGTGATCGGAAATTTGTTTTCTGTTAATGTTCTTAATTTTTATTATTTATTCAAGCAATTAAAAGATTATCGAAATAAATAATATCAGAGTTTTATAGTTTTTTTTTTATTTTACTATTTGGAGAAGATATTTGGATACAGAGGCAAAATTTAAAAAAAAAAAACAAAAAAAAAAGAGATTTATATTTCTCAATGTGTCCTGTGCTTAATTAATAAAATTATTGACAAGTACAAATTAAAATTCATTAAAATTTCATAAATTTACGTGGCGTGGGGGTAACAGAGGTTAAAATATTTTTTTTTAAGATTTAAAAAAATAATTGAATTCATTTGTGAAGGAGTACTGAAAGTTTCATTAAAATCCGACAATTTGAGTTTTGCAAAAATTTCCAAATTAATGTGTTTGTCACCGGGGAAAAAAAGTGGGTGATGTCATTATTAAGTTTTCCATTGTAAAACAATCGTAAATGTTTTGATTACCCGAACTCAAATCAAAACAAGATTTTCTGCCAAAATTTCGAAAAGGTTAGAAATGAATCAAAATTTTTTAAAAATTACATTGACCTTTCCTCTTAATAATAATGAACATTTTGATGGAAAAAGTTTGTTTTTATTAAGTTTTGGACCTTTTTTATTCATACTATGCTCCTTTTTAGCAATTTCAGGGAGGTACATACTACTACTTTGAAGAGTTGTTTAAAATTTTATTTAAAATAATATGAAAATTAATAAAATTTTATGATATTTTATTAAGAGTTGAACATAAAAATTATATTAGAATCTCTCTCATGCATTAAATTTTATGTTAATTTTTATATTATTCAATTTTAAAATTTGAAATTTATTTTATTGTTATATTATTTAAAAATTTATTATTTTTCCAGAAAGCATCTTCAAACATAAGGCTATAAAGCTAAAGCAACTAAAAAATCAATAAAATGTTTGATTGCTTAAAATATTTGTTAATTTGTAAACATTTACTGAATAGTTAAATAAATTCACTTAAAATTCGTAAAGTTTGTCACGTCTGACTTCAGCTGTCAAACAAGTCACTGTGGTTAAGAAATGCTTTATTTTCTATGTTTTTTTCTGCCAAAAGAGCAAGTAATGTTTGCTTCATATTAGAATAAAGTAAGCTTTAAATTTTCTAATTTTCCTAAAAGAACCTTTGAAATACAATTTTTGCAAGATTTTTAAGTAGAGAATTTAACTTTTGTTTACAAATTGCTCTAAAATGGAGGACATAATCGATTTTAAAACAAAAAATACAATTTTATTCAAATCAATATAAATTCGGTTTTAAATCTACCGAAGTATTTTACTTGATAAGTATAGTAAGTTTATTCCTTTACCTTCGAAGCTGAAAAGAAAGCTTCAAGAACGACATTTGATTTTTTTAAAATTCATTTTAAACATTGGGTATCGCAAACTGTAAATATTTAACTTGATGTAGCGAAATGCAGGGTTAACTGCTCTCCCCAAAATCTTTACAAAGCTTTATAATAAAATCTTACAATTCATGCATAAGCGTGGAAAATTTCGTTTAAATTGGATAATTGCTTGATTTTTTTTAGTATTCTTTTTTTTTAGCGGTGATTAGCGTGATATTTCCTTTAATTTTAGGGAAAAACGCACCGGTTTAGTGGGTACCTCAATTGTATGGAGAGATTTATTAAAATTGCCAATGGATATCAATTTTGTGACGAGTCAGCGGCCTACTTGTCACACAATATTAAAAAGGGCAAAATTTTACTTACGTAGTTTTTTCTTGGTTTGTCTGTTACTTTTCCAACTTTAGAAGAGCGACATTCAAGGGAGGTAATTCCAAAAAAATTAAAATGTCTTATTTGTTTTTTAAAAAAAAATCGACCATAAATTAAAATTAAAAACATGAGCAACGACGAAATGTTAGCGAAAATGAAAACAAAAACGACAATTATACGTAGCACCAGAAAGGGAAACTTGAAATTTCTAGGACACGCAATAACTTTGAAAATTTTGACATTAGAACGATATTGAAGGCAAGACAAGAGACACGGAAAAATTCAGTGCATGTTGGTTCCAGTCTAAGAAGGAATAAATAAATAAATATTGTATAACAGAAAATCAATCTGTGGGAAAAGGCCAAAAACTGATGATGGAGATAGATGCAACTGTAGGGAGATGGTTAATGTTTGTTGATTCAGCCTCGTGTCATACATAACCGAACTCCCTACTGCTTACAGATTATTCAGAATCAATTATCAGAAGGTTATTTTCGTTATCATCAGAAAGGTTCTCGTCAGAAGGCAGTCAGCAGGGTGGCTGTAGACTGGAAATTAGATTTGTGGATGGGAATGTGAGAATTAGTGTAGAAGAATAAAATACACATTTTGCATTTTGAAATAAAAATTTCTGAAAAGAAAAGAATAACAAGAATTGTAGCAGTCAATGTTCAGTGAGTTAAGGGTATCAAGTGTTGTAGAAATGTTCGTAGTAGTAATTTAATACAAAGAGTTTATGCGTACGTATGTATATATGTATGAGCGTTTGTTTGGTAGGAATGTTTTTGAATGGAGAAGAAGACGTAAAAGGAATCAGCACACAAGAAAGAGGGAGAAAGAGGACGATGTGCGACGCGACATTATGTCCGGATTGACTTGAAGTTTCTTCCGTTACATTTTAGTTCTCTCTCTCTCTCTCTCTGACTGACATTGATCGAAGTCATTTATATATTCATTTACATTATTCGCACTCGATCGCTAAGTCTTTTTGCAAATCACTTTGATTGGGCAGAAATCAATTTAACATCTACTCATGATATCGGGTTTCACCTTTTTTTTTTTTTTAAACACGAGATCAATTCTTTTTCTATGTGACAAAACCAGGATTTCGCACTTTGTGAATTTTTGTAAAAGTGAAGAAAATTGCTTTTAATTCTTAATTTTCTACCTACCACAGGGAAAGCTGGTCATCACTGGCCTAACTTTAACTTGTCACATTCACTGACCTAAGCAAACATTATAACAAATCGCACCACCATAAAACCTCATTCATACAAAATAACACTTCCACACCGCAATTATTAAAATAACATGTTTTCTCCACGAGTTCCTAAACTAATGTCATCTTGGGTATGACAATAAACAACATCTGGTAACAATGCCTCTCATCAAACGATCGGAGATTTAAAGGAGCATGGTACTACTTTTTAATTGTTATTCATAGGTCCACCCTGATCCAGGGTGTTAGCATTAACTAGAGATGAGCCCTATCAGGAAGGGTAGGGAAGCTCTTTCCCTTACCTTTTTTGCATGTATCTTCCTTTCTGACAGGTGAAACAGGGGGCAGATTGGGATTTGCTTGTTCCATTACCCATGCCGTGCTGTCAATGAGTATTTCCAGGATTGTGGTCATATCTATATCGAAGTATAAGAGGTCACGAAGAAAGTGGGAAGCCTTACTCCATTCCCTAAAGCCATTTGCATTCAAGAAATCAAGTTAGATATCCATTTCATGTGCACAACTTTTAAACACAGACTAAAAGCCATCATAAATGTTCAGGAATCACGACTCCAATGGCTTCTCCGAGGCTACCAGAACCTATGTTGGACATAATCCTTCTGTTTATGATAATTCTGCCAACTTCCGTTGGAAATGTTAACTTTAGAGCTTTATATAGCAAGTGATCGTGTAACATTGGGTCCCTCCAAGAACGGGATTCAACCTGAGCCATCCTAAGTTGAGAGAGTAACTTTTTGCGACAGCTAGGAAATCCCATACTTCTAGCTTGCACCAGTGTTCCTGATGACGGTAATCACCCTAGGCGATTCTGGGTAGTCTCTTGTGTCGAAGCAAACTTAAACAATGGCACCAAGAAACCTTCCCCAATAAAGAAAAGGTCCTTCTCGAAAGCCTGACTGTCAACTTGACAGATGGCATCACTCTTGAGGAAAAAGTACTTTATTTGGTGAGAGAGATAGCAAACCCCTAGTGGGTGATATGGAGTGTCTCCTTACATTCTTTGCCGGTTTGACAAAACGAGAAAATAATTCGAGGACAGAAAAAAAAAAAAAAAAGGAGCAACCACTTTCCAGAAAAACAAAACCACCTATTCTTTTTATCCTACGTGAATCTCTGGGACACATATTACTTTTTAAAAGTTCCTTTTAAATGCACACTGTTCGTGCTTGAGACAATTTCTAAAAATTCTTTTCATTCGTAGATGTTAAATGAAAGAGGAAATTTCACTTGTTAAAGTAAAGGCTCTCTGGTAACTTTTTTGCCTTCTCGCTTGTCTCTTCCTTGATGTCAATTTGCTTTGTCATCTTGCTGTCAAAATGTCTTCCCACTTCGTCCACTGATCTGAGTTCTATTTATTCGAAACAAAACAAAACAAAAAAAAACATGTACACAAAATACTCCATCCAAGTTTTCATTAGGGCTGACACCATGGTTCTCATTGGCCACAAAATATGAAACAACAATTTTCTATTAACTTGAAATAGCCTTACAATTTTGGCAGTTTTTTAATGATTATTTCACCCCAAGCAAGGCATGGCTGTGGGAGCGTCGTACTGCAAGGTTAATTTGAAATTATTTTTGTGTTGAATTCACCTACCACAAGGCCACTTCCAAAAGGTACTTTCTACCCAAATCCTTACAACCCACCATTATTTTTATAAGCATTGAAATTCCATGATTAAACAAGTAATTTGAATGTGAAATGAAGTTGACAAAACATTAATTTGTAATGATACAGTGTATTAACAAATATTTAACAAGAATACATAATGTGCATAGATGTTGAATAATATGTGAAATTGGTTGTTTGTAATGGTCTCCCATTGTCTGTGTGAAAATTATTGTTACAGTTTTTAGCATAAGTTTGAATGTTCATTATTGTTGAAGGATTCACAAAGTGTTAAGGAAATTATTTATATAAATGCTGCCGAGAGGAATTGTTCAGGTATGAAAGTTCAGGCATAATGTTCTTAGTGTTAGTTGTACAAAAGAGATAATTTGCATAGCAGTGTGAGTTGGGCGTTTAGTCTTTTAGAGTTTCTCGACATGTTGTGCACCTGTTAAGGTCTGCTACAACTGTAATATTTTGAGCACATGTTAGTTAAAGAAATAAATGGCATCTAATTGCATTCTGCAATTAGTGCGGGTGTGTAAGAGTGAATTAATTAAGATTGAGGAACGCGACCCCCCGATAGCATGGCACTATCGCGGGCAGCTGAAAAAGACAACTGCCTTGCTTGGTATTTGAACTGGAATTGTTGTGTATAACACGTGTGTCTCCACTTTTTTATACATCCTGGGAAAACACGGGAAAGCATAAGAACATCACGTGATGCTCGCGTGTTTGTCTATATACATGTGTGAGTGCGGATGTGGATGAACTGTGTGGAAATACACGTGATTCCACAAGGCCACTATGCAGGGAGGTTACAGCGAGAGAAAAAAAACAAGGTACAGATGATAATTGACGTTACATTTAAACTTTTGGAGATTGTAGCTAACAGGGAAGCAAGCAAACGAAAAAATGTTTTCACAAACTAATCCCTCTAAAATTTACAGGCAGAAGTACATATGAATGCGAAATTTCTTCCTAGTCAATAAAATAGGCCAGTACTTAGTTTCAGCTGATTCAGTCCCATTCTGTCTTTATCTTGAATTCAGAACAGTTTGTTTAAATTAAATTGTCAATATCAGATTTTTGTTTGTGAACTTTTTACCATATTGCTCTTGCTTCATGTTAATTGGTTTACACATTTTCCTCGTTTTATATATAACTCTTTTTACTGACATGCTATTTTTTCATGTTATTTTATTGAAAACTTTGAAAATTCTGTTGCTTTATGTTAATTGGCATTACATATATTATTTCTTTGTTTTATATAAAACCTTTTCATTGACAGGTTATTGTTTATTGCAAATTTTGTAAATTGTTTGTTGGGCAGTTCTGCCATTTATTTACATTTAACTGTGACCCCTCACTCTACAATGCGTAACCTCCTTAATAAGGTTTTGTAAATGGTTAGCAAAACAGGGATTAGGGCATAAAGCAAAAAGGCTAAATTTACTAAGAGTTATGAAGGACAGGAAGTCGTAATGAGCCATGACTTGATTAAATGGCTAAATTTTTTTAATTTTGAAACAGTGAAAACTAACAATGACTGTTACAAGTAAAAAAAAAAATCTATTAAAACTATAAACAATCTAAATTGTAACATCAACACAATTTAATGAGAAATAGGATAAAAATTTAAATGGACAAAAACCAAATTAATCTTTTTTGTCTAAAAAACGTAGTTAAAAATGGAGAAGAGAACACATGCTTCTCTTTGACTTATGGTCAAAACAGGAGTAAATATTAAAACAAGACTGAACCACTGCGTAAAATTTAATAGAAAAATATTTATTAGACAAGTAAAGACAAAAAAGGTACAAATAAAAAATTTGCACAAAATTTTGTTTTGTGTGCTGATTAAGGCAAAACAAATTTCTCATGTTTTAGAAGGATTACTATCAAAAAATGGAAAAAGGCTTCAATGACAAAAACAGAAAATAATTCAAGAAGGCAGCAGTAAAAAAAAGGTATAACCACCTTTCAGAAAAAAAAACTGAAAGACCTACTTTTATTTGCCCCACTTGCATCTTTGAGACTTATAGTAAGTTTTATACTTGGAAAAATTTCATAGAATTCTTTTCATTCTTTGTTGTACAACCACAGAAGAAATTTCACCTGTGAAATTCAAGGCTCACTGCAGCTAACTGGTAACTGGTTGTAGCTGCCGTCATTGTGAGCGATAGAGTGAATGTGTTGCCATGACAAAAAGAGGCTGATAGGTGCCGCTTTTCCTGGCAAACCTTGTTTTTAATTTTTTTTTTTTATGTAAATTTTATGCTCCTTCCTTACGATTTGGCTATTACACAAATTAAATCATTTGTATGTAGTAAATTGTCGCAATGCATCATGTGGTCTTTAGCCCAGGATTAGTGAGAGTCAAAGAACAAAGAAAAAAGTAACATGATAGATGACAGACACTGTGCGACTGTTAAGAGTTTTAAAACCTACAACTGGTCTATCAAACAAACACGGAAATTATTTAAGTTACTTTAAGTATTGTTAAATATGTAAATAATAGATTTATATTGATTTCTTTCACGTTTCTTCATATTTTATTTAAAATCTATTATTTTCCCCAAAGCTGCTGCAACTGTCTTTGTCGTCTGTTTTATGTAGTTTTCACAGTGTTACGAAACTTCTAAATAAAGTCATGAAAACATCAGTATGAAGCATGAAGTATTTTATTGACCAGTGTAGTTACACTGGTGCCTTCTGATTTGTCTTTTCCTTGAGGTTATTTTATTTTGTTCTCTCTTCTTCCTTCATTGGTATCTCACAACAACTATTCAAGGGGCATGAGCAACTTCACTGCCTTCCCTATTTTTCCAACTCTGCCCATTACTTCAGTCTACCTTCGCCTGATTAATATGGTAAACTCACTGACGGTCATTAATTAAATTTTTATTATTTCAAATTTCTCCTATGCAAAGGAAATACCGGTTCCAACTTAGAGATTTGCCAAATGACTCTTGATTTCTTGTCAGGGTCATTAATATTTTACTTTTACAAAAATTCTTGGAAATGTTAAATTCTATGTTTGAAAAAGATAGTATCATATGTAGAATATAATAATGCCACAAATTTTAAAATTTATATCCTATATTTAGCAAGAATGTTTCATTTCGGTGTGTAAATTAAACTCTGAAAATTTTAGCTCACAAGCCTGTAAAACTTTTCTGTGGTGATGTCAGGACTGACAAAGTTGGACAATTTTTCTTTGCAGTATGAATGTTCATGTGCTTTTTTAGATTTGAACTATTTGAAAATGCCAATCCACATATTTTACAAGAATATGGTTTTCCTCTAGTGTGAATTCGGATGTGGTGTATTTTTAAAGCGGAATTATCTGAAAATGCTGATCCACATTTTTCACAAGAATATGGTTTCTCTCCAGTGTGAGTTCGAAGGTGTCTTTTTAAATTAGAATCACGTGAGAATGCTAATCCACACATTTCACAAGAATATGGTTTTTCTCCAGTGTGAATTCGAATGTGTTTTGTTAAACTAGAACTAATTGAGAATGCTGATCCACATATTTTACAAGAATATGGTTTTTCTCTCGTGTGAATTCGTATGTGGTGTATTTTTAAAGCGTAATTATCTGAAAATGCTGATCCACATATTTCACAAGAATATGGTTTCTCTCCAGTGTGAGTTCGAAGGTGTCTTTTTAAATTAGAAGCACGTGAGAATGCTAACCCACATATTTCACAAGAATATGGTTTCTCTCCAGTGTGAATTCGATTGTGCTTTGTTAAACTAGAGCTATCTGAGAATGCTGATCCACATATTTTACAAGAAAATGGTTTCTCTCCAGTATGAATTCGATTGTGCTTTTTCAAATCAGAACTACTTGAAAATGCTGATCCGCATATTTTACAAGAATATGGTTTTCTTTTAGTGTGAATTCGTTTGTGGTGTATTTTTAAAGTGGAATTATCTGAAAATGCTGATCCACATATTTCACAAGAATATGGTTTCTCTCCAGTGTGAGTTCGAATGTGTATTTTTAAACTGGAATTCTGCGAAAATGCCAATCCACATATTTCACAAGAATATGGTTTTTCTCCTGTGTGAGTTTGAAGGTGTTTTTTTAAATTAGAATCATCTGAGAAGGCTAATCTACATATTTCACAAGAATATGGTTTCTCTCCAGTGTGAGTTCGAATGTGTATTTTTAAACTGGAATTCTGAGAAAATGCTAATCCACATATTTCACAGGAATACGGTTTTTCTCCGGTGTGAATTCGAATGTGCATTTTCAAATAAAAGTTATCTGAAAATGTTGATTTGCATAGTTTACAAGAATATGGTTTCTCTCCAGTGTGAGTTTGAATGTGTCTTTTTAACTTGTAATTGTCTATGAATGCCAATCCACATATTTCACATGAATGTGGTTTTTCTTCAGTGTGAGTGCTAATGTGTCTTCTTAAGAGATATTTTTCTGTAAATGCTGATTTGCATATTTCGCAAGAATATGGTTTATCTTCAGTGTGTGTCTGCATATCTCTTTTTTATTGCAAAAGCACACTCGAAGAATTCACAAAAATAAGGTTTCTATCCTGTGTGCATATATGCTTTATTAAATTTGAATTTAGTGTAAATGCTAATCCACACACTTCACAAAAATAAGCTTTCTCTCCTGTGCATATTAGCATGAGTTTTTGAAATTTGTTAATTGTAGAAATGCTGATTCACATACTTCACATGTACATGGTTTCTCGCAGGTGTATGTTCACATGTAGATTTTTAAAGCTGAAATCCATGAAAATGCAGATCTACATACATCACAAATTTCAGTATTGTTTTTTTCCATGTAAATTTTGTGGAAATGCTAATTGACACACTTTATTTTTTTCTTAATTCTTAGTCACCCTAAATGATGAGAAGTTTATGACAATCAGACCTGTAAATAGAGAAAGGTATCATTAAAGAGGCAGATTTGTGCATTATTTCCAACAAAACATTCTAAAACATTATTTCAATCAAGTTTGACATATCTGATATTTCTTGGTCAGCCATAAATAAAATTTATAGATCAACCAAGCACATTATATCTACATTTTTATACATTTTGCTTTTCACACACACACACACACACACACACACACACACATATATATATATATACAAAATTATTGATAAAAAAAAGGAGAAAAACTGCTTACAATTCAATATTTAATCAACAACTGTTAACTCATTTAACATCTAATACCAAAGAAAATAAAAGATAACTTTTCATCGTATGTTAACCAAAACCTAATGCATTAAAAATCCATTACATTTTTGTTGTTCTATGAATTAAGATAAATTTCAAGTTAGCTTTTTCTTTTAAATGCATAAAAAGGAAAGGTTTTTATTTTACTGAGGGGAAAATGTGTAGAGCATCAAAAAGATCTCAAAATTTTTCTAAAAAATGAATTAAAAAAAATAGTGATACAATCGACTAAAAGCCATAATGTTTAGATCTACTTCAAAAAGTATTTTAGTAAAAGAAAATAAGTGTTTGGAATCATCAACAATGGACAAATGAAAGAATCTGGTAAAATGCATCCATAATAAAAAAAACATCATATATGAAAATAAGCAACAATCAAAATACTTAATTTTCCCTGCAGTTCATGTTTTTGAATGTAAATGAAGATCAAAGTTTATTTTTTCACTTTTTAGTGAGTATATTTCCAAATATATTTAATTATTTAGCATATATTTCTAAATTCTAAAAATAGAGATGCTAATAATTAAAGCATAATACAAAAGTGTTTTAAACAAAAATTATTTTTGAATGACATCAGAAAATAAAAATGCCAACTATAGTAAATTTAAAAGCAAAATTTCTAAAATTACATAAGGCATTAAATTAAAGAAAAAACTTTCCTGAATTCTTACAGGGTACTTAAAACTTATATTAAAATGGTGCCATCATTTGCTTCATTTATGTTGAAAATCTAATCATTAGGTCTGTCATCACATTAACAGCTACTGTTGAGTTAAGGAAATGAATTTCTGTAATATTCTAAACTTAAAGCAAATAATATTTGTTTCAAATCAGATCATTTATGCTTTTAAATCACCTAATATCAAAAAAAGTGAAAGTTTCAGTTAAAAAATGCATTACAAAAAAGTAGTAGTGCATTCTACAAAATGCCATAAGATTTAGATGTAATGTGAAAAGGATGTTTTAAAAGAAATTGTTGGCAATCATCAACAGTGTATTCACTTGTATGGATCAAAAGAATCTGATAAAATGTATTCCATAATAAAAAGAAGTATGACAGAGAGAATTTGACAAACACACACACATTTATGTTTTTATTAAAAAATTGGAGTAAATTTGAATTGTGAAATTAAACCAGCGTATTTTTTTACTATGGTGAAATCTGATTTAAGGCAGAAGTTGTACCCATTGAATCTGGGTCATCAGAAGACAATGGAAATGAATAATTTTTATAGATTAAAAATAGAAATAGAGCTGACTAAGCTAGAAAGAACTTTGCAATTAACATGATTTTGGCTGAAGCACACAGAACACTGATAATTGCATATATGGCCAAAAGTCTGTTATGACCCACAAAGTTTTCTATATCAATGCATAGTTACCCTGAAAAAGTAAGTCAGACCACAACTGTGAAAGCGTACGGTTGAGTAAGATCAGGTCTCTCTGATGGAGTAGGGTTGCTGACAACTCTGACCAAACAACCTCCTAACTGAAGATGTCTTTGTATGAAAAATGAAAGTAAAATATATTTTATATTTTACTTACATTTGGGTCTGGTACTGTTGTTTCATACAGAGGCTTTTATTACAGATTGTATTTGTTGTTGCTGACAGTGACGATGAAAGGACAAGGAAAAAGAAGAAGGTTATGAAATGTTTATGTGAAACTGATTTTTGTGAAGAAGTCAGATGGAGTAGTTCCCGACAAAGTGATTTATAAGTTGAAAAGTTTAATCGTCACTCCAAATTTGTTGCGGATTTGTTGAAATTTAATATTCACTCAAGAACTTTGAGACGTATTGCTGCCATAGCGGACACAGTGAGAAACTGTCAAGTAGATGAATTTTAATGTTCATCACCAGCCCAACAACCGTGGAATCGCATCATCCGTCATTTGTACCAGCACCTTTGAGCATACACCATAGTCCCAACATTGTATTTGAGAATTGTTTCTGTCAAAAGTCTGGAGAAAATTTTTGAAAAGAGAAGAGAGAATTGGCTCAGGCAAGCATTGGGAGGAGGAATGCCACTATAACTTTAAGACCTGCACAGAAATTTTTATCCCTCCAGCACAAGAGTTATAAATCTTTCTGAGATGATTTAACAACGAGTTACTCAAACATGCTTTCTCTCTGTCTGGAATCCAGTGTTTGAGTTTTTATGTTAAATAATTTTTTTTTCTGTAACCCTTTTTCTTTTTTACTATTCATTTCTTTTATATAAAAGATGTTAACAATGCAACAGTTGAATAGTTGTTTGTCCGGCTTTATGCAAGTATTATTACTACCGCCACCTCTTTAAGGAAATTCTCTTATTAAATAAAACTACTTTTGCTAATCATAAATCTAAAAGCTTATTACAATCTACAAATGACCAATATTTAAAATCGAGATTTTAATTATTTAAGTATCTGGATGTGTATAAACATATCTCCTTTTACAGTATTTACATTATTTGGACAACTGTCCTCATCTTCTCCGGCCTTCGTCTAGGAATTTCAAACCAAAGCCTTTATTAACATCACTGGGGTATATCATTCGCATTCCTTTGCGTGAAACCTCTTTGGTAGTCATGAGTTATCTCCCTCTAGACCAACTCTAAGTTGCTTGTTCACAACTGCTGTAGCCTAGGATTGAACTCACAACTCTTTGGGTCAAGTTACTGGAACTAATCAGTGTTTTTGTTCACTGGGCCATGTGTTTTTAAGGACAAAAACAACTAAATTTCTGAAACTTATATACAGTAAGCGTTTCTTTCCAGAGTTCTTATTGCAGATTTTTGATGTTAATGGTTTTTTTCAAGTATTTTTACTAGAGCTCATATTGCAATTTATGACTTTAATGATTTTCTCTGGTACTCCATATTACTGGTTCCCATAGTGTATTCATTTCTATGCTTGGTTAGCTTAGAAGATTTTTGTAGGTTAGCATATGTGCTGATTCATTAAGTTTACATAGTATCCAGTGACGTTCTCTCTCTATTATTTCAGCTTCATCTCATGGGGGTGACAGTCATGCATATTAAAGAGGGCAACGTTTCTTACATAGTTCTTTCTTGGTTCTTCTGTTAACTTTCCATCTTCAGATGAGTGAAGTTCAAGGGAGATAATTCCCAAACATAAAAACAATCAAAATGCCTGAATTTATGAATTGTTTTGTTGGGCTTAACCTCAAACTGACCATCAATTAAAATGAAGGCAAGAGGAAGAGAAAAAAAGCAGTGCATGTTGGTTCCTATCCAATGAGGAATTAATAATTATTGTACATTAAAAAAATACATTTGTGGCAACAGGCCAAAAGTGATGATCAGGAATGCTGGTCATCACTGGCCTAACTTTAACTTGAGTAGTTGCATTCACTGACATTATAACAAATTATTATTGACAAACATTATAATAAATCCCACCAATATTCAAATCAATATAAATTCTGATTTTAAATATGGGTCATTTGTGATTGTAATAAAGGTTCGGTTTGAAATTCCTAACATCTGAAGAAGGTCAGAGCATACAACGCTCGAAATATCATACAAGTGGCAACAAATATGAGGACAGTTTTCCGAATAATGTAAATAGTATAAATACTACCTCATCTTAGAAATATAGACAAGTACCTTCTTTATAACATAAATGAAATTTTATGTTATATCAATTTTTATATTATTTTAGTTTTAAAAATTGAAATTTATTCTATTGTTATATTATTTCAAATTTTATTATTTTTCCAGAAAGTAACTTCAAACATAATGCTATAAAGCTAAAGCAACTAAAAAATGAATACAATATTTGTTAATTTGTAAACATTAGTGGATAGTTAAATATAAGTACCTCCAATTATTTCCGATATCTAAATTAAAATTGAAACTTTAAAAATAAATGTTTTCTTTAAGCTTTAAAATTAGCTTTAATTGAAAGCCAAGAGATTAAATTGAGTAATTCCAGTAAACAAAATACACTGGTGTATTTTAAACTGAAATTATACTGATATCACAGGAGAGCCAATTCCAACACTGAATGAAAAGTCTGTGAGAAGCTTTGGCAAGAACTTCGATAGTAATCTGAAGGATACAGCGGTGATCCAACAAACGATAATAAATATAAGAGTGAATGAACAAGATCGATAAATAGGGGCTGCCAGGGCATTTTAAAACGTGGCTATTCCAACATGCTTACACTGAATGTTACAGCAATTACTTCTGTATGAGTTTCCAATGACCACCGTAGAGATGCGAGAAATAACAATTAGCAGTTGGCTGAGAAGATGGCTAGATGTGCTGAAATGTTTAAGCAGCACAGCACTCTACAGTAGGAACAATACACTCCAGCTGCCATTTAGAAGATGGCTAGATGTGCTGAAATGTTTAAGCAGCGCAGCACTCTACAGTAGGAACAATACACTCCAGCTACCATTTAGAAGTCTCATTGACAATTACAAAGTATTAAGGATAAGAGAACAACTGCAATATAGAGAATCCAGAGACCCTAAAGTGGAAACAGCAGGTATCCAAAGAAGATCTGGCAGGAAATGAAGTGTAGAGGAAGAATTGCGTGTAGCAGAGGAGAGAGTCAGATACATGAAGATACTAAGCACAATCGCTAGAGGCAGAGCAGGACTGGGTTATTTCCCCAGCCCTCAGATCAGCAAGGATAAGGGTAAAGAGAGGCGTCAAGATGGTAGGCCTGAGCCAGCAAGGAGCCTGGACAAGATGGGAAGGTGTTGAGAGAAAGGTCAGGTGGTTGGACTGCTGGTGAGCAGATTTCAGCAAAATAAAGTTCCTGATTCAATCAGTGTACAACGTATTGCCCAGCCCATCTAATTTATATATATGGGGCAAGACAGAAACCCCCAGTTGTCAGCTATGCGAAAAATGGGCCACACTGCAGCACATCCTTAGCAGGTGCCCCAGAACCTTGGGGGATGGTTGTTATCGTTGACGTCATGACCAAGTCCTTAAGACAATAGAAATTGAAGTCAGAGAAGCATTGAGGAAGAGTAAACGCCAAACAAGAGGAAAACGAACCTTGATTTCTTTTGTTAAAGAGGGGAACGAAATGGAATAAAAAATAGAAACCCAGGTTTCAGCTACTATCGGCTGCATTAGATTGGCAGTTGTTAGTGGACCTAAGAACTCAGTTAAAGTTCCCCAGACACATAGCGGAAACAACACTTAAACCAGACCTGGTGCTATATTTCGACAGGACAAGTATTTGTATTATTTGGGAGCTCTCTGTGCTATGGGAAGAGCATCTAGCATTGGCAAATGAGAGGAAAAGATCTAAATACCATGAGCTGGTCAAGCAATGTTGACAGGGATCATGGAAAATTAAGTATGACCCAATAAAAGTGGGATGCAGAGGCTTCGCTGAACAATCATTAGCGAAATCCTTTGTGAAGATAGGAATAGTGGGAGCAGCGAAAGCGAAAGCAATTAGAAACATTACCAACAAAGTTCTAGCTGCTTCCGAGTGGATCTGGTTTAAAAGATCTGAGACATGGAGAAGGAAACCAATGAAGGAAATCGATCTATAGAATTACTACAGAGTATTTTTACTAGCTGTCAAGCATAAATGATATAATTCCAAACAAAAAAAGGTGGAAGAGATGTTCACAGATAGTAACAATGCAATCCGATCAGTGGTCAGCTGTAGTTTTAAAAATCATAATGTAGGCGTGAGTAGGTATGGGTGAGAGTCTGTGTGGAGGAGTGATAGTGGGAGTATGAATTTGTGTGGAAGATTTTCAGGTAGTAAGGAATTTTAAATGTATACTGGAAATCTTAATTACGAGTAAAAACATTAAGAGCAGGAAGGGAAATTAGCAAAAATAGTAACATTTAATCCCCCACCTCCACCAAAAGAAAAATAGTTATTTCGGCAGAAATCTATATAGTTAGAGGATTTTAAAGAATAGCAAAAGGTGACTGGTATAAGTAATTTAGTTTTAATTTTCAGAAATGGGATTAGCTAATCAATGACAAATATATATAGTTTTGATAAATTTTCAGGAAGGGTATAACTAATTATAGACCAGTTGAATAGTAAAATTTCGTTTAGAAATCTATGTTAATAAATAAAGATAAGAAAGTATAATTAGTATTAGCAATTCAACGTGTAGGGGTAAGAAGAAAGAAAAAGTGGACGAATATACCAGAAAGAGTAACCATGATTAAAGATCCAAAAAACAGGTGCAACTCAAATTTGTTATTAAATAAGGAAGGGCAAGCAAATGAAATCTTCCCATTGGTTAGAATTAACAATAAAAAGTATGAATTCTGCTGAAAAAAAAAAAAAATTAAATCCAGACAAGTAGCACAAAAGTAAGGAGCCAGCTTGATACTTCTGGACCGAAAGTTGGGGTTATTGCTGAAGCCAATATGATGTTTAAAAACCCAAAATCGGCAATAAAGGCAGGACATCACTGAAAAGCTCCTTTAAGCACAAAAAATGTATTTATGAATGGAATCAAGATTTATCCGATTAAAAAAAAAGTTCAATTTTACTGCCATGTTTGATTGACCGACACATTTGATAAACAGGAGCCAAATTTCTGTTTTAAGACACATTGAGTCAATTTTATAAACTGAAACTTACCTTAATCTGATTTTAAAAAAGTAGTACTTGCTTACTGCTTAAAATTCATGATAAAAGTGTTTGCTAAGTACAGTAGTCCTCTTATCAGTGTCATTGAAGGTGATGAATGATTTAATGACAGGTTCCAGCTGTCAAAAATGCTGAGTTTGACTGCCAAACATGCCAAAATTATATGTAGCTAAAATGGTAAAATTTTCAAATTTTAATTTCTTTTTGTTGGATATAAAGCTAAACTAAAATTTTTTTTGGATATAAAGCTAAACTAAAATTCTATAAAATATAATATAATTGCTGAAAATTTTATGTTAAATTTTTAATTTACTATGTAGTTAAACTACATAGTAAATTAAAAATTTAACATAAAATTTTCAGCAATTATATTATATTTTATAGAATTTTAGTTTAGCTTTATATCCAGACATCTGAATATGCTTTCTCAATAAATAAAAATTAAAAAATGTAAATTTCTTTTAATATAGTTTTACAATAAGAAAGAATGAAATTAAAATGACCAAACTAAGTTATATCATGTTATTTATTAATATTTTTATTATGTATTTTTCATATTATTAATAAGTTATCATTAAGTTTATACATGGTAAAAATATCTAATTTTTATAGTACTGCAAATGTTATAAGCATACATATATATATATATATATATATATATATGCTAACTAAATCTAAAAGTGAGCCAGAAGTCGACTGCAGTTTCACTCGCCGGATTGTCAGGACTGGGCTTTCGTACTTTGGTATTGAGCTCTTTCTTGTTAAGGTTTTCGTCCCCAGGGTTTTTTTTCTTTCGAACACGACTTATGCTGTGTTTGTTTCTTTTTTTTATTCCCCTCTACCCATTTGGTAGTACCTTTTGGGTTTGACGACTAACTTTACTGATTTGTTAGCAATAGGTTTTTCTGATTTCAGTCGTGATTAGTGCTACTGTTTCGTTGGTACGTTTTACAATATATATATATATATTTGATTACAGTATTACATCATTATGTATTCATCCAATACCTTGTGTTCAGAAAACATGACTCGCAAAACTGGCTGTTGAATTTTAGAAACATCTTAAACACACTTGAGTCAGAATGAAAATGTGGCTTTCCATGTAAGAAAAATAATCCAAAACGTTTGTTAACTTCTAAAATCAATATGACTCCAATGGAACATCATAAAAAAGGTTTTTTTCATCATTTTAAAAATATGGGTGCAGAAAGATCTTTATTAAACTTTTCAATTTTCCATAGGCAATATAATCATCAATTCTTAACTAAAAAAATCTAAGTGTAACAGTTCTTTAAAGATTTTTAAAATATTTTAAAAACTTTATAAATTATTATAATAATAATAAAAAAATGCACACAATTCTTTAAAAATTTTATCAGTTATCAAAAAAATTTTTTTTAGATTATAATGTCCTTAATGTTTATTATTTATTCAAGCAATTAAAAGCTTATCAAATTAAATTATATCAGAGTTTTATACCTTTTTTCTTTTACTCTTGGGAGCAGATTTTTTCAGGTACTGTTGTAAAAATTTAAATAAAAAAAATAGATGAGGTACCTTAACCCATTTTTTATACCTAAATTTAAATTTAAATTTTAAAAATAAGTTATCTTCAAGCTTCAAAATTAGCTTTAATTGAAAGCCAAGACATTAAATTTTAATTCCAGAAAGAAAAATACACTGGTGTATTTTAAACTGAAATTGTATTGATTTTAATCTTATTTTTTTCTGAATTGGAAAAAGAAAATTAAAATTTCCCACCATTTTTGATTGAACAACACATCATGTACACAGTACGTAAACAGTTGCCAAATTAATGTTTTAAAAATCTTGCAAAAATGAAATATACCTAGCTGACAATTCATTTAAGTCAATCTTTAAAATTCAAACTTACCTTTATCTGATTTCAGTCAAGTAATAATTGCTTACTGTCAGAAATTTACAATAAAAAAACTTTTAAAATCCAGTAGCCCTTTTTTATCTCCATAACTGAGGTGATAAAGATATGACAGCTAGAATTCGTCAAAAATGCTAAAAGGGGGTGCGACCATACGAGCCAAAATTTCAATTATGTTAAAACAAAAAATGTTCAGAATTTAATTTCTTTTTTTTGGTTTTTAACTAAATAGCAAAATTAAAAATTTAACTTAATATTTTCAGCAATTATATATTTTATAGAATTTTAGTTTAGATTTATAGCCAAACATTTAAATATGCTTTCTGAATAAAAAAAATTTTAAAATTTAAATTTCTTTTAAAATAATTTTAATTTAATAAGAAAGAATGAAATTGAAATAACCGAAGTTACATTAATATTATGTCATTTATTAATAAGTTGTCATTAAGTTTAAGTAAAAACTTTGGTAAAAATATCTAATTTAATTTTATGGCAAAAATGTTATGACCCCTGTGGAACATTGTACTTAATCAAATGAAACATCATACTTAATCAAAATGAACATATTTACACACAAATTTTTTAAATTAATTTAAAATATTTCTGCAAAATGATTTTTATTAAACTTTTCAGTTTTAGATAGGTAATATAATCATCAGTTCTTAACTAAAAAGTCTACTTGCAATCAATTCTTTGGAGATTTATACAATATTTTAAAAATTTTCTATATTATTAAATTATTTAAAAATAGAAAAATCTAAAAAATGAAAACAATTCTTTTAAAATTTTATCGTAAATAAAAAAAAATTTTTCTTCAGAATATAATGACCTCAATAGTTATTATTTATTCCAGCAATTAGAAGCTTATTAAATTAAATTATATCAGAGTTTTATTGCATTTTTTATTTTACTCTTCAAAGAAGGTTATCAGATAATGATTGCAAACTTAAAATAAAAAAAATACATGCTTTATATTCCCCAATGAGTCCTGCGTTGAAATAAGAAAACAAAAGTTAGCCATCAGTGTAAAATTTAAGATTTCATGGATTTACGTGGAGGTGTGGGGAGGAACAGAGGTAAAAAAAATTTTGATCAAAATTTTTAAAAAATAATAATTTCAAAAATAATTAAATTTATTTGTGAATGAGTACTGAAAGTATCATGAAAATTCAACAATTATTTGATTTTTGCGAGAATTTCCAAATTAATGTGTTTGTCACGGAAAAACAGTGGGTGATTGTATGTAAAATCATAACGTTTTCCATTGTAAACAGTCGTAACGTTTTTTGTGTTTAACCTAACGCAAATCACGATCAAAATTTTTGCCAAGAAATTTTCTGCAAAAATTTTGAACATGTTAGAAGGCATTAAAAAATAATTGCTTTGATCTTTCCTCTTAATAATATTATACACATTCTAATGGAAAAAATTTTTGACCTTTTTATTCATATGCTGTTTTTTTAGCGATTTAATGGAGATTTTTTTTTTTTTTTTTTTTTAATCATCTCACCCCAAGCAAGGCATTCCACTGCCACTATTGCGCATGGGGCTACATAGGGGAAGGTAAAGAGAAGGAGTGGATAGACATAGGGAATGTCAGGAGAAAGGTGATAGATGAGTAAGGATAGCGAGGATGAGTGTCGGGCAGATGGGAAGAGTGTTTGATAGAATGGGAGCAAGTTAGTGTGTTAGGAGGTGTCTATTGACCTTACATTTAAACTCCTGGAGATTGTAGCCGTCGGGGAAGCAATCGTTTGGAAGAGAATTCCACAGTCGGGAAGTGCGAGGAAAGAAACTGTTGGAGTAGAAGTTACGGCTGCATTTTATCGATTTCACTGTAAAAGGGTGGGATCTAGTTGCTAATCTAGTATCTCGTGCAAATTCGTATTTAGGGGGCACCAGTGATCTAAGTTCATCGGAGCAGAAGCCGTGAAAGTATTTATAGAAGAGACACAGGGAAGCCACGTCTCGCCGGTGGGAGAGAGACTGCAGGTGGTCTGCCAAGTCGGTATCTATCACATTACAGACCCTCCTCTGAACCTTATCGAGAAGCCCGAGGAGAACAGCAGGGGCACCCGACCAGATATGGCAGCAGTATTCAATGCACGGGCGGATGGTAGATTTGTAAATGTGCAGGATAGATTTAGACGGAAAAAACTTCCGGGCCCTACACAGAGAACCGACTTTCATAGCAGCGGATTTAGCAATGGATTCGATATAGTCATTCCATTTGAGGTCCGCTGAAAGTGTGAGACCAAGGAGGCGTAGTGTTTTACTCTCTGGGAGACAAGCCTGGTCCATGCTAATGGGAGGTAGGTGAGATTGTCGATGATGGTTAATTGACAGTAGCTTCGTTTTAGAAGCATTAAAATTTACTAGCCATTTCTTACCCCAGTCCAATATGGATTGGAGGTCTTTTTCAATCTCGGCTGCAAGTTTAGCTTTGACGCCTACACCAGATTTTTGTTGGAGGCGAGAGTAAACTGTGGTGTCATCGGCGTACATACCTATTTGGGTTCTTATGGAATCAGGGAGATCATTAATATATATCAGGAAGAGTGTAGGACCTAAGATGGAGCCTTGGGGGACACCTGCGTTTGTATGGTAGTTCTGAGAGGCATGTCCGTTTAATACCACTTTCATTGTGTGGTTAGAGAGGAATGACTGGATTAGTTCAAACAAATGTCCAGTTATACCATAGCTCCGCAGTTTACATAGAAGACCAGCATGCCAAACTCTGTCGAACGCCTTAGATATATCCAATGCAACGGTTCGAGCTTCGCCATTCCTGTCGAGTGCCTGGTATATGTACTCGGTGATGGTCGTTAGCATATCAGCAGTAGACCTGGTGAAGCGGAAACCATATTGCTTGTCCGAGAGGAGCCTGTGTGCTGTGAGATGCTGAACCACCTCGGCGTTGATAATGGCTTCGAACACTTTGCCAAAGATCGGAAGAAGGCTGATAGGGCGGTAATTTGCAGGGTCAGAGGGTTCTCCAGTGTTTTTAAATATAGGAACTATAGAGGAAGACTTCCAACAGGCAGGAAAGCAGGAAGCAGATAGGCAGAGGTTGTAGAGCTTAGAAAGGATAGAGGAGAGTTCAGGGGCACATTTCTTTAAGACTATGGTTGGGATTCCGTCACCACCGCTCGCTTTGTGAGGGTCAAGTTTTAAGATTATCTTAGAGACAAGCGAAGGTGTAATGTGGAAATCATTCAGTTGTGCCTCGGTTCTAGGTGAGAAGTCGGGTGTAAAAACTCCAGACGAGTCCAGACTCGAATTGTTCGAGAATCTGCGGGCAAAACATTCAGCCTTATCTGCTGGGGAGGTGAGAACCTCAAATTTGTTGATTAGCGGGGGTATTGTGGACTTGCTCTTGTTAAGTACTCTTTTACAGAGTCGCCAGTAGTCTTTAGAGCCGAATTTAGAGCATGCTATGCGTTGCTTCATTCTGGCAGCAAACAACATCTTAGCTTCGTTAAGTACCCTTTTACACTTATTACGAGCTGAAGTGAAAAGGCGCCTGTTTTGTTCCGACGCATAGTTACGATAAAGTCGGAAGAAATGATTCCGGTGGGCAATGGCAGCCGAACAAGCGGGTGAGAACCATGGAGACGAATGAGATTTAAGCTGGAATTTCCTAGCAGGGATGAAGGCATCAATGCCAGCCTTAACCCAGGAGGAGACCTCGGATGCACATTCTTCGATGGGAAGACTAAAGACGTTATTCCAAGGGATGTCACAGAGGAAGTCTCGGAACGAATCCCAGTCTGCTCTTTGATAGCAGTATGATATTCTACTTGTCTGTGTTTCATGGGTCGGGCGGGAGTGGAGTGAAATATTGACGGACACTACAGTGTGGTCAGAGTTTCCAAGTGGGCAGAGTTGTCTGGTAGTGCAAGAGTCTGGGATGGAAGTGAAGCAGAGGTCTAGAAGTGAGTTCCTTCCGTTAGGGTTGTCGCAGAAACGCGTGGGGAAGTCCACTACTTGCGTAAGGGATTGGGTGATTGAAAAGTTCATGGTGTGGACACCAGCAGGGTCAGTGACAGCGTTCTTCAGCCACTTGGTGTGGTGGGCGTTAAAGTCACCAAACACGAATACATGGGCAGAGGGATGGGTAGAAATGGCTTTGTCAATATTGTCAGAAATGATGTCAAGTAACGAACAGTCAGGGGAGGAAGGAGAGCGGTACAGAAAGAAGAGATAGCTAATCGAGCTGAGAAGTGAGAGGCGGAAGCACATGAAAGAATGATCTGGGGATTCAAAAGATGACACCCTAGCTAAGGGAAGGTGTTCGCTGACATAGACACCAAGCCCATGCATATGAACATTGGAGTCCTTCCTGAAGAGGGGAAGGTAGCCAGGAACGCAGAACTCAGATGAGGAGATAGAAGGGTTAAGATTAGTTTCACATAGGGCTAATATATCAGGTGATGGTAATATGGAGGTGAGTTATTATGGAGGAAAGAATCTACGCTGGGGAAGTTGGTGCGGATGCCGCGTATGTTAGTGAAAGAGATGCAGACAGGTTACATAGTTTTAAAAAAAGTTCACTAAAAATTCGTAAAATTAATGTCACTTCTGACTTCAGCTGTCAAATGAGTCACCTTGGTTAAGAAATGCTTTATTCTCTGTTTTCTTTTCTGCCAAAAAAGCAAGTAATGTTTGTTTCAAATTAGAAAGTAAGCGTTAAATTTTCCAATTTTCCTAAAATAACCTTTGAAATACAATTTTTGCAAGATTTTTAAGTAGAGAATTTAACTTTTGTTTACAAATTGCTCTAAAATGGAGGACATAATCGATTTTAAAACAAAAAATACAATTTTATTCAAATCAATATAAATTCGGTTTTAAATCCACCGAAGTATTTTACTTGATGAGTATAGTAAGTTTATTCCTTTACCTTCGAAGCTGAAAAGAAAGCTTCAAGAACGACATTTGATTTTTTTAAATTCATTTTAAACATTGGGTATCGCAAACTGTAAGTGTAAATATTTAACTTGATGTAGCGAAATACAGGGTTAACTGTTCTCCCCAAAATCTTTATAATAAAATCTTATTCAATATACAATTCATGCATAAATAAGCGTGGAAAATTTCGTTTAAATTGGATAATTGCTTGATTTTTTTTTTGTATTTTTTTTTTTTAGCGGTGATTAGCGTGATATTTCCTTTAATTTTAGGGAAAGACGCACCGGTTTAGTGGGTACCTCAAATTGTATGGAGAGATTTATTAAAATTGCCAATGGATATCAATTTTGTGACGAGTCAGCGGCCTACTTGTCACACAATATTAAAAAGGGCAACATTTTACTTACGTAGTTTTTTTCTCGGTTTGTCTGTTACTTTTCCAACTTTAGAAGAGCGACATTCAAGGGAGGTAATTCCAAAAAAAATGTTTTGTTTGTTTTAAAAACAAATCGACAATAAATTAAAATTAAAAACATGAGCAACGACGAAATGTTAGCGAAAATGAAAACAAAAATGACAATTATACGTAGCACCAGAAAGGGAAACTTGAAATTTCTAGGACACGCAATAACTTTGGAAATTTTGATATTTTAAGGCAAGACAGGAGACACAGAAGAAAGCAGTGCATGTTGGTTCCAATCCAGGGAGGAATAAATGAATAACAGGAAAATCAATATGTGGGAAAAGGCCAAAAACTGATGATGGAGATGCAACTGTAGGGAGATGGTTAATGTTTGTTGATTCAGCCTCGTGCCATACATAACCGAACCCCCTACTGCTTACAAATTCAGAATTTTATCAGAAGGTTATTCTTGTTACCATTAGAAGGTTCTCGTCAGAAGGCAGTCAGCAGGTTGGCTGTAGACTGGAAATTAGATTTGTGGATGGGGATGTGTGAATTAGAGTAGAAGAATAAAATGCACATTTTGCATGTTTAAATAAAAATTTCTGAAAAGAAAAGAATAACAAGAATTGTAGCAGTCAATGTTCAGTGAGTTAAGGGTATCAAGAGTTGTAGAAATATTCGTAGTAGTAATTTAATACAAAGAGTTTATGCGTACGTATGTATATATGTATGAGCGTTTGTTTGGTAGGAATGTTTTTGAATGGTGAAGTAAAAGGAATCAGCACACAAGAAAGAGGGAGAAAGAGGACGATGTGCGACGCGACATTATGTCCGGATTGACTTGAAGTTTCTTCCGTTACATTCTCTCTCTCTCTCTCTCTCTCTCTCTCTCACGTTGATCGAAGTCATTTATATATTCATTTACATTATTCGCACTCGATCGCTAAGTCTTTTTGTAAATCAATTTGATTGGGCAGAAATCAATTTAACGTCTATTCGGGAAATCCGGTTTCGCCTTTTTTTTTAAAAAAAAAGCACGAGTTCAATCCTTTTTCTATGTGGCAAAACCAGAATTTCACACGTCATTGTGAATTTTTGTAAAAGTGAAGAAGAAAGTTGCTTTTAATTCTTAATTTTCTACCTACCACAGGGAAAGCTGGTCATCACTGGCCTAACTTTAACTTGTCACATTCACTGACCCAAGCAAACATTATAACAAATCGCACCACCATAAAAACTCATTCATACAAAATAACACCTCCATACCACAATCATTAAAATAACATGTTTTCTCCACGAGTTCCTAAACTAATGTCATCTTGGGTATGACAATAAACAACATCTGGTAACAATGCCTCTTATCAAACGATCGGAGATTTAAAGGAGCATGGTACCACTTTTTAATTGTTGTTCATAGGTCCACCCTGATCCGAGGTGGTAGCTTTAACTAGAGATGAGCCTTATCAAGAAGGGTAGGGAAGCTCTTTCCCTTACCTTTTTTGCATGTATCTTCCTTTCTGACAGGTGAAACAGGGGGTAGATTGGGATTTGCTTGTTTCATTACCCGTTCCGGGCTGTCAATGCGTGTTTCCAGGATCGTGGTCACATCTACATCGAAGTCTAAAAGGTCACGAAGAAAGTGGGAAGCTTTACTCCGTTCCCTAAAGCCATTTGCGTTCAAGAAATCAAGTTAGATATCCATTTCACATGCACAACTTTTAAACACAGACTGATCATAAATGTTCAGGAGTCAGGACTGCAATGGCTTCTCCGAGGCTACCAGAACCTATGTTGGACATAATCCGTCTGTTTATGATAATTCTGCCAAATTCCGTTGGAAATGTTAACTTTAGAGCTTTATATAGCAAGTGATCGTGTAACATTGGGTCCCTCCAAGAACGGGATTCAACCTGAGCCATCCTAAGTTGAGAGAGTAACTTTTTGCGACAGCTAGGAAATCCCATACTTCTAGCTTGCACCAGTGTTCCTGATGATGGTAATCACCCTAGGCGCTTCTGGGTAGTCCCTTGTGTCGAAGCAATCTTAAACAATGGCACCAAGAAACCTTCCCCAATGAAGAAAAGGTCCTTCTCGAAAGCCTGCCTGTTAACTTGACAGATGACAATGACATCCCTCTTGAGGAAAAAGTACTTTATTTGGTGAGAGAGATAGCAAACCCCTAGTGGGTGATATGGAGTGTCTCCTTACATTCTTTGCCGGTTTGACAAAACGAGAAAATAATTCGAGGACAGAAAAAAAAAAAAAGGAGCAACCACTTTCCAGAAAAACAAAACCACCTATTCTTTTTATCCTACGTGAATCTCTGGGACACATATTACTTTTTAAAAGTTCCTTTTAAATTCACACTGTTTGTGCTTGAGACAATTTCTAAAAATTCTTTTCATTCATAGATGTTAAATGGAAGAGGAAATTTCACTTGTTGACGTAAAGGCTCTCTGGTAACTTTTGCCTTCTCGCTTGTCTCTTCCTTGATGTCAATTTGCTTTGTCACCTTGCTGTCAAAATGTCTTCCCACTTCGTCCACTGATCTGAGTTCTATTTATTCGAAAAAAAAAAAAAACATGCTCAAAAAATACTCCATCCAAGTTTTCATAAGGGCTGACACGATGGTTCTCATTGGCCACAAAATATGAAACAACAATTTTCTATTAACTTGAAATAGCCTTACAATTTTGGCGGCTTTTAACCGTTGAACCTAAAAAGATACAGTTTTTTTTTCCAGAAAGCGTGTGGCCTTTATAAAAATATACTTCTCTTAAAAGATTATGTACTAATTAATAAAAAATCTAGACAAGTAGACATTCCAGTATGAAATGGCTTTAAAACAGTTTTTTAATGATTATTTCACTCCAAGCAAGGCATGGCTGTGGGAGCGTCGTACTGCAAGGTTAATTTGAAATTATTTTTGTGTTGAATTCACCTACCACAAGGCCACTTCCAAAAGGTACTTTCTACCTAAATCCTTACAACCCACCATTATTTTTACATGCATTGAAATTCCATGATTAAACAAGTAATTAGAAGGTGAAATGAAGTTGACAAGACATTCATTTGTAATGATACAGTGTATTAACAAAATATTTAACAAGAATACATAATGTGCATAGATGTTGAATAATATGTGAAATTGGTTGTTTGTAATGGTCTCCCATTGTCTGTGTGAAAATTATTGTTACAGTTTTTAGCATAAGTTTGAATATTCATTATTGTTGAAGGATTCACGCAGTGTTAAGAAAATTATGTATATAAATGCTGCCGAAAGGAATTGTTCCGGTATGAAAGTTCAGGCATAATGTTCTTAGTGTTAGTTGTACAAAAGAGATAATTTGCATAGCAGTGTGAGTTGGGCGTTTAGTCCTTTAGAGATTCTTGACATGTTGTGCACCTGTTAAGTGTCTGCTACAACTGTAATATTTTGAGCACATGTTAGTTAAAGACATAAATGGCATCTAATTGCGTTCTGCAATTAATGCGGGTGTGTAAGAGCGAATTAATTGAGATTGAGGAACGCGATACCCCCCGATAGCATGGTGCTATCGCGGGCAGCTGAAACTGCCAACTGCCTTGCTTGATATTCAACCTGGAATTGCTGTGTATAACACGTGTGTCTCCGCTTTTTTTTATACATCCTGGGAAAACACGGGAAAGCATAAGAACATCACGTGATGCTCGCGTGTTTGTCTATATACATGTGTGAGTGCGGATGTGGATGAACTGTGTGGAAATACACGTGATTCCACAAGGCCACTACGCAGGGGGGTTAGAGCGAGAGAAAAAACAAGGTACAGATGACAATTGACGTTACATTTAAACTTTTGGAGATTGTAGCTAACAGGGAAGCAAGCAAACGGAAAGGAATTTCACAAATTCATTTCTCTAAAATTTACTGGCAGAAATACATATGCATGCTGAATTTCTTCCTGGTCAATAAAATAGACCATACTTGATTTCAGCTGATTCAGTCCTAGTCTGTCTTTATCTTGAATTCAGAACACTATGTTTGTTAAAACAATTTTTTTCTTTTGTACTATCCCCATGTTTTAGTTTGTTAATCTGTTTGCTATATTGCAGTTGCTTTATGTTAATAGACTTTACATATATTGTTTCTTTGTTTTATATATAACATTTTTATTGACACTGTAGAGGACGATGTATCTATACTAATTTATTTCTACGAGTCGGTTCGGCGTAACTTGGATCATTAAAAATAACACAGGAAATAAAGAAACACGAAAAAGGCGAAACTAACCAGAACAACAATATATTAACAAAGGTTACATAGAGTTGAAAGCATGCAAATCAGATAAGGAAAGAAAAGGCCTTTCCCTTTGTCTGGAGAAAAACGTAAATGTTAAAGTTCAGTATGAATGAAGTTAATGTACA
Source organism: Ascarosepion bandense (assembly GCA_037127315.1). NCBI lineage: Eukaryota > Metazoa > Mollusca > Cephalopoda > Sepiida > Sepiidae > Ascarosepion > Ascarosepion bandense. The sequence goes on along the minus strand of JBBBDQ010000328.1, from coordinate 4,070,615 downwards.
TACTGTTAATGTCTGTTTCTAATTGGAGTTTTTTAGTGTTGTGTGTGCATGCTGGTGAGAAATAAAAATTTGCGCCACTAATTGCTACCCGCAATTAGTGCGCGTGTGTATGTGTGAGTTAGGTAATAAACATGTCTGCTCTTGCCCAGGACGAAATCCCAACTGGTCTAACACGTGACGCTCCCGACTTTTATTGGCATGCCGGAGCGCGAGAAACTAGGGTTATCACGTGAACGCTGAATGACCATGTGTGTGGGTGTGAATGTATCAAACCCTACAACACGTTCTCTTTTTTCCTGTTATTTTTTTTTATTTTAAACTTTGTAAATTCTATTTGTTGTGTAGTTCTGTCATTTATATTTAACTCAGTCTACACTGCATACACCAAATCATTGGATTCGAATGTGTTTTCGCAGTGCCCCTAGCATGCCGATTTGAGGTGGACACACACACACACACACACACTCTCTCTCTCTCTCTCTCTCTCTCTATATATATATATATATATATATATATATATATATATATGATATATATATATATATATATATATCATCTACAAGTTAGCCTATCCACGTGCGCGAATAAAAAAAAAAAAAAGATCCTTAATCTTCCGACTACGTTTTGTATTATTTATTGATGTTTAATGACATTAGCAACTTTTGATGCCGGACGAAAAACCGAAGTATCAAACCCACTATATATCCCAAACAGATACGGCATTGTGGAATTCATATGTTCACACTTTCACTCTTATGCATTAAAAACAACATGCATGTGTTTTCATCTGCGAGATACGCTATGTTAGCAGGCAGTGATTGGTTAATCCTGACTGGTCATCCAGTGTTCACGTGTTCAATCCTATTTTCCCGCGTGTCCATTTAAGCAGGGTACACACGTGTTGCAAGCCAGTGGGACCCCAGCCATCAAGGTGGCTGGAAACATGGCGTAATTTTCACTCACACCAGCACTCAAATGCAGGTAGCAATTCATGGCGCGAATTTATTTATAATGCACACATGCATGTGCACACACATTTCCTAATACAAATTCAAATGGGAACTCAACGGCGCAAGAACTGTATTTACATTTATTCTCCTTTTCAGAAGTTTATTTCAATCAATCTTCTATTGAACATTTTTGACTTCTCCTAACAGTCTAAGGGAGAAAACTTCTTTTACTTCCAATTGTATTATTTGCTAATACATGTTTATTCTGCTTAGTTTGACGTCATCGTTGTTTCTTGTTTCCTGTTTCTTGTCTGATCGACCGTGCGTCGTGTGGATCCTAAATATAAATTAAATATTGTAAAGGACCCGATATCCTAGCATCCTACGTGTAAGCTGCTTATCCCAAAGGCATATGGCACCGTGTACTCATAAGCTGCTTCCCCCAACGAGATACGGCACCATGTGTAAAGCTTATGAGAAAGACGGATTTAGAAGTAAACAACCTTCTCTTTTGTTTGCTGTCCACGAACTGAAAAATGGCTTGAATCACTATATGGATTGACGTCACGAAACAGCTGCCATGTGTTCCACTTCTGGACTTACCTTCACCGAGGGGAAATAAGCGCCTTCTGTATCCCACCATAATGACTTTCATTTGTATTAAAATAATTTTATGTGGTTGGTCATCATTTGGCATCAGATACATTTTTGTGTAACTCATTTATTATTTTGTGTGTTAACAATAAATTTATCATTTGTTCTTCAATTTGACTTATGTCGTTTGTCTTTGCTGTGTGCCCATAAATTCAATGAAATTGAACTATTTTTTTTCGTGGGAGTTTTTTTTTTACCAGATAAACATTTATCGTTAAAAGAAGTACAAACGGAAAAATAAAATTGATTGTCTTTCTTCTGCATTTGTGAATTGAAAATGTCATTTTTGAAAGAATTGAGTTAGCTAACTATTGTTGAATATTATAACAAATTCATTGATATTAATTTTGTTGAAAAAAATTTGTTATTACCTCCCTTGATTTTCGTTCTTTAATGTATTCTTGCATTGTTTGTCAGTAGTTCTTATTTTCTTTTAAACAAATTTTAAGACAGCAAAATTATATTTTACACTTGTATTCCGATGTAGCATCACCTTAAATAACAGAAAGAAAAATAAGATAAAGACAAAAATGTAAGTACACACTTTCATATGATTTATTTCTTTGTTTACGAACGTTTCGACATTTTCTCCCCAACAAAAAAGATGTCTTTAAGTTAAACGATCTCATCGGAATTTTCCGGGGTTGACATTTTTGCTAAACTAAAAATACATTTTTAATTGGTGTGTAAAAGAACAAAAAAGTTTTTTTTTTCAAATTTTAAGCAATTTAAAAAAAAAGACAGCGGGGAAAGAAATATCCGATAATGTTATTTCTGACGTCCAGTCTCTCTCTCTAGTCAATGCTTTAAAAAGGAAGCACCTTTTTAAGCACCAAATAAGCCACATTGTATTTTTCTACTTCTCTATTAAAATCACCGAAAAACAGCATTGTGAAGAAAAAAAGGTCTCAAATAATAAAATCAAAGTTTGTTTTTTTTCCGTCAAAAATAATTATAATTAAGAGACAAGATTAAGTATTTTTTTTTTAATTATTCTTTTTTTAACCTTTTTAACACGTTCGAAACTTTAGTAAAAAAAAAATTTTTTTTTTTTCGTCAACGGGTGACAAAATTTTTACCAAACTCTGCTATGGAAAATGATATTACTAAATTCAGTTTTCTTTTTTTTCTGGTGAAAAACGCATTAATTTGGAGATTCTTGCAATAATCAAATTTCAAATGATTGTCGGATTTTAATGAAACTTTCAGGACTATTCACAAACGAATGAAATTATTATAGAAAATCTTTGTAATCTTTTTCTTACATCTGTTGCTCAGTCTCCACTTCATTTCATGAAATTTCAAGAAATTAAATTTTCTTTAGAAGACTTGTTTATTAGTTACGCAGGACTTATCAGTTTTTTTTTTAAACAGTTAAATCTTTTTTCGGAAATTCTTTTTCGAATAGTAACAGGTCCACTAATTTTCGATACCTAAGTTTTAAATTTAATTTTTAGAAATAAAAAGTTTTCTTGAAATTTAATTTAGGTACCGCCACTCATTTTTTTTTATACCTAAATATAAAGGTTTTTCCCCCTTCAAATTTATCCAAAATAGCATTATTTCTGTGCAAATGTCTATGCTGAACTCAAATCAACAATTAGTTATTGAAGAAACCTACCTTTTTTTTATCTGAAAGTCCATAAAAAAAAAAAAAAAACGAACTATATTTCGCACTTTTTCTCTCCCGTAACTCTCACGAAGTCATGTAATTAACTGCAGAATGACGTTCTGCATAGGCAACAAATTTCTGTCGATTTACTTCCTTTACGGAAACTTCCGCCTATTTACTTCCTGTAATGAAAGTAATACGCATAGAAATACAATAGTGTATTACTTTCATTACAGTAAGTAAATAGCCGGAAGTTTCAGTAAAGGAAGAAAATCGACCGAAATTTGTTGTCCTACGCAGAAAGTCATTCAGCAGTTAATTACATGTCTGCATTAGAGTTACGAGAGACAAAATGTAGTTCAATTTTTTTTTATGGACGTTCAGATCAAAAAGGTAGGTTTCTTCAATAACTAATTGTTGATTTGAGTTCAGCATATACATTTGCACAGAAATAATGCTATTTTGGATAAATTTGAAGGGGGGAAAAGCCTTCGGGACCTAAAACGAAAATTTACCAATTTAAATTTAAATTTTAAAAATAGATAAGCTATGTTCAAGCTTTAAAATTAGCTTCAATTGATTAATTTTATTTTTGTAAGATTTTTAAAAATTTTGTTTACAAATGTATCAATTTCTCAAAAATGGCCCAAAACTTGAAAATTTGAAAAAAAACTCTCAAACTCTTAGATTGCAATCGATTTAATTTCTGTTTGAAGTAGACCACTAGAGTATTTTGTGGTTTATAGATTGTCTTTTGCCTTGATTTCTCAAGGCCAAGGGGAATCAGTCCAACAATTTGTCATCCACCTCAGAGGTGTAGCACAGGTTTGTGACTTTACATGTCCCATTTGCAATCATGACCTATCAGATATCTATATTAAAGACTATCTGGCATTGCAGGTGCCACCCAATACCAAGAAAACAGTGCTAGATGCTGTTGATGGCTACCATTCTATTCTATTAGATGAGGAAGCTCAACAGCTCACAACTTTTATAACAGAATGAGGAACGTTTATGTACCTTAGGATGCCTAAAGGCTATTTACCATCTGATGGTGCATATACCCGCAGATACAATGAGGTTATAAAAGACATTACCAGAAAAGTAAAATTGATTGATGATACTTTGCTCTACGGCACAAACATCAAAGAGGCATTCTATCAGACCTTTTATTTTCTAATATGTGCACAAAATGGTATTGTACTCAACAAAGACAGATTTCAATTTTGTAAAGACACTTCAGTTTGGGGGACTGCAAATAACATCATTGGAAATATCACCTTTTGAATTGATGCTTAATGCCATCCTAAATTTCCCTGTTCCAAAAACCATCACTGATGCAAGATCTTGGTTTGGCCTGGTATACTCATATTCATTAAGTCCCTTTTTTACTAGGTTCCTTTTGGGACTTGTAGTAAAAATGAATTTAAGTAAAAAGGAATTTAAAATTTGAATTTAAAATTTGAATTTAGTAAAAAGGAATTTAAAATTTGCCTGGAACAATACCCATGAGAAAGCCCTTCAGGAATCAAAGCAAGTTATTGTTAAGCTAGTAATACAAGGTGTCTCAACATTTGACATCAACAGAGTGACCTGCTTAGCCCCTGACTGGAGTAAAGATGATATGGGATTTTTACTTCTTCAGAAGCACTGCTCTTGTGCAATTGAAAAGAGCCTAGTCTGTTGTTCTGAAGGCTGGCACCTTGTGTTTGCTGGAAGCAGATTTTGTACTGATGCTGAACAAAGATATGCACCCATAGAAGGCAAAGCAGCAGCTATCACTTGAACGCTCGAGGAGTGCCGTATGTTTGTACTGGGTTGCCTAAACGTTATAGTAGTGACCGACCATGAGCCACTCAAAGGACTTCTTGGTGATTGAGATTCACAACCCATACCTATTCCAGCTCAAAGAAAAACCTTAAAATATCTTTTTACCATGCAACACTGCCTTGGTAAATGGTATAGGACCACTGATGCTATTTCTCGCAATCCTGTTGCTACATTACAGAGCCTGCTTCATATATTCTCAATAGAACCCTCCATTATGGATATCAATGATTTGGATGAGACTTGTGCGGCAATGAAATCAACAGCCCTCATATGCATATCTCAATTAGATAATAGCCCTGCCATAACCCCCCTTAACCCCATTCACTATGCTGGTCAGAGAGACTCACAATACACCTTATTAGGTAAGACTATAAACAAGGATTTTCCAAACAGTCGTCAAGCATTGGCGCCTACAATCTGAGAATACTGGGCGAGAAGTTCGTAATCGCATCAGCAGTGACAATGGCCTAATACTACTGGACGGAAGAGTAGTTATGCCAACATCCCAATACAAAAGCATATTAAAGTGCTTACATTTGGCTCATCAAGGGGTAGTGGGCATGAAAACACGTGCTAATGAGTTGGCCTACTGGCCTGGAATAAATGCTTCAATTCGCAGTTACAGGGATAATTGCATTACGTGTTCAAGGAACGCCCAAAGTTTACCACATGAACCAATCCACATGACACCTTCCCCAAAATGGCTTTTTCAAAAAATAGCGATGGACTTTTCTATGTTGGATCCTTCACATATGTTGCCTTTGCGGCCAGGCTCACCGGATGGCTCATTCTGTACTGCATTAAGCCAGGGCAGGTAGATGCCTCCAGGTTGACATCCATGTGCAGTGAAATATTCCAAACATATGGTGCACTTGAGGAACTTAGTACCGATGGTGGGCTGCCATTCTCAGTTTACTCATTTTAACAGTTCCTTAAACAAAGGATTTTATCTGTGGCCTATCCCCAGTCTAACGAGTGAGCAGAGTTAGCAGTCAAGACTGAAAAAAAGCTCATAAAGGACTGCACAGGATACCAAAGTTCCTTGGACAATGATATGGCAGCACAAGCAATTTTGCAATATAGAAAAAAACATCTATCCAAGGCATTGGTTTATCACCAGCACAACTCTTGCTTCATAGATGTTTTCAGGATTTTATTCCATCACACCCACACTTATATAAACCACATTATGAGTGAATAGCTGCAGCCCAAAGACATGAAAAGACATTATCCAAACAAAATGCAGGCCTCATCAAGAAGTATAATCATACTGCCCGTACCCTATTCCCACTTTGAGAGGGTGACACAGTTTCATTCAAAACCCAAATAGTCATCGATGGGAGTAGTAGAGACCCATCCCAACCATCAATATAGGATTAGAGTTGCAGGATCAAGTAGAATAACCCTGTTGAATTGTAGATTCCTGAGCAAACTTGAAGCACCTGGAATCAAAACCCCTATCCCAAATGTCCCTTGTGTCCCTTGGACTGACAGTCACAGATGTATGTAGGCCACATCAATCTGACGAGAAATCTGAAAATGGTGGCATCACTTTGCGAAATGGCCTGGCATCTCAGGGCCCTACTCAATCACTGCCATCAAGAACCAGGATCTGCAGGGTGCTATTCCGACTACTCCCAGGCAATAAGGAACTGATTACTCTCCAGTAGCCACTACGCTCCCACAATGTGGATGGGAGGGAGATGTAGAAATCAAATAACTTGCCTTCTAACATGGCTGCCTTCTTCTTGTTTTCTTGAAGTAATCTACTTCATTCATAGGAGATTATCTAATTCAGCAGGTTAGTTAGTCCACTATACTGTAATGGACCTGCCCAACACATTTGCATGAGTGGATTCTATTCACTTATATATATATCTCCATTAGATCATTCAATAGGTTTTCCTTTCATTTGGAGAGATTACACCAATCTACTTGTGTGTCAAATCACTTGTTATTAACCAATATCCAGCAGACTATTGTCCTCATCTTGCTTGCCATTTGTGCAACAATAACTCATGGCTACCAAAAGAGGCTTTGCACAAGGAATGAGAATGCTATACTCATTGATCATAATAAAGAGTTCAGTTTGAAATTTCTAGCACCTGAAGAAGGCCATAGAGTACAACAGCTGAAACATCATACAAATAGCAACCAAGATGAGAACAATAGTTTGAATAATGTAAATAGTAATGTTTTTTTTATATTTGAAAGTTTTTAATAATGAGAAATACAAGAAGGGCACTATGAATTTTTACAAGAATTATTTTCATTTTTTTAAAATTTTGCACTTTACTTTGATCCCATTAGGTGATATTGTTATTAAATAAAAACTATATTTACTAATGAAAAAGCTCAGTAAAAATCCTCAAACAACAATATTATTAAATGAATTTTGCATTATTTTTGCATGTGTATAAACATGCTGATTTTTCTAGAAATGGTGGCCTATACACAACATTATAAGAAAATAAGAGCAATAGAAAATAGTTAAATAAACGTCAACCTATCAACATGTTAAATAAGCAACTACTATTGTGTTAAAAATACATCTATGCAATGTTTGTTTCAAATCTGATTAATTAAAGTTGGAACCATGGTCCTGAGTATGATGGTAAACTGCATCCGGCAGCAAGGTCTCTGATTGGGAGGTTGTGAGGAGCATAGAACCACCTCTTAATTGCTGTTGTACCGAGGTCCACTCTGATCTGGAATGATAACACCTGTTAGGGTCCCAGCTATGGACAAATAGTTAATCCCCAAACTGGGCTCAAAACACTTATGAAAGCATAAAAATAGACTTTTATAGAAAAATATACATTTTTGAAAGAAAAATATTGCCAACAGTATATTTTTGAAGGAAAAAAATATTATTGCCATAATACATTTTTGGAGGAAAAAAAATTATTGCCATAATACATTTTTGAAGAAAAAAAGAATTATTGCCATAATACATGTTTGAAAGAAAAATTTATTACCATTAATACATTTTTGAATACAAAACTAGAAGACATCTTAAGTTTTATAAAATAAAAACAATATTTAAATTTTCTTCAATATCTGGCTAAATCAACCTTCTCATTATAACCATATATTAAAAAAGATACCTTAAACCCCCACCTTTTTAGCATTAAATAACCCACAGAGGTGTTGATATGCCTTTAAACAAAACTCACTCAGAATCTAATAAAATTCCTCAAATAAATTTTCAGAGATATATATTTGTTATAATGGAACATCCTATCACCCCGACAATTGATTCGCCAAAGACATTAAGAATTATTGAAGTAAAGAAGTACGAGGCAATTCGACTTCTGCTCCCATTCAATCTGGACTTACCCTTTTATGAACTCTCTGATACTTGTACTTTACTGTACAACAAACTCTGTTATTTGTTTACCCCTTACATGTTGTGTACATCTTTCCACTTGGGATTTACCTTGTTATTTATATCGTTCCCATGATATAACAATATTTCATATTTTTAAAATTTTATTAATAAAAGAATTACATTGTGATGAAAGATGGCTAAAAAAAGAATTTGCTGATATCAGCAAAATGAAAACTCCTTCCAGTCAATTTAAATTAGTTTTAAAATAAAGCAAAATATTTTGCTTATTGAAAATATTAAATTTAATCTATTAGCTTCAAATTAAAACTAAAGTAAAAGCTTCAAGAAAGATTTTTCATTTTTAAAAAGTAAAATAAAGTTGGATTTAAAGTGTAAATCAGGTATCAGTCTTTTGTCTTAATTGTTACAAAGTTACATTGAGTGTGTTACTTTTTATCCCACTGGTGAGGCAAAAAGTATTACATTTTACAATATTCATATTAAGTCCTTAAACTGAAAGGAAATCCAGAGAAGCTCCTCTGCATAATTTTCATGTAAAACTTAAATAACTGTGACTGTCTTTAAATGTATCATTGGAATAGTAATTTGAAAAAAAAGTGTTACTTTGTACCCCACTTTATCCTAATACTCAGAGTGTCACATGGATGGTTTCTCCTATGATACTGCTTTTATTTTAAGTAACTTCACTTCTTGGCAATGTTTATTAATTGAAAAAAAAAATGATGATTAGAATTGTAATAAAAGTTAAACATAGGATGAAAATAAATTTATACATTTTTTTTGTTCTTCAAAATTGACAACTTGAATAAAACAAATAATACAATAAAGGACTGGCATTTAATAAACTTATGAATTAACTGTATTCTAAATTATTTCTTTATAATATGGGAAATAATAAATAGTGCATTGTAGTTGATTCACATATTTTAATCTTTTTATATATAAAATTATTCTTGTAAACAATCTAATAAATAAATTGTATTGAATATTCTTGTCAGTACACAACAATTTTATGAGATAGTAAATTCATAGATTTCAGGATTAATATATTAATATTATATGCATTATAAAGAGGGTAATTATATTATGGTAGTGGGAAAGTGAACGAATCGTACTAGAGAGAAGATTCTTTTTAAGTGAAAATATAAAAGTACAAATTGTGTTGAGATCCACTAAAGATGCTTTCACAAAGTTCAAATAGAAGTAATCTTATTTAAGCAAATTTTATACTAATTAATAGGTAAAAGTAAACAAGCAAAAATCCTACACTTGTTAATTGCATGTGCATCTGCATTTTTACAAAATGCATTTCCAGCTAAGCTGCAATCAAGTCATGCTTCGGGTCACCATTTATGACAAGTTCAAATTGTAAAATAAACATGCAAACACATCAAACTTAGGTAATTTTTACTGGCATTCAGTTTCCAAAGAACCTACATGTAAAGACACACCAAAGAAAAAAATTTGCTTATGTGAAGTGTGTGAATCAGCATTTTCAGTGACTTCACTTTAAAAAGTACATGTAAAATACCAAAGAGAAAACTTTTTTGTATCCCCTAGACTTTAGGAGTTTTTAATCTAATGTCTTCTTTCATAATCACTTTCCAACAAAATTACTCTATATGACAGGCACCTGATGAAGAGCAGAGTGTTGAATGGTCAAAATGATAACATTAAATGTGTTGCTCTGCAATTATTATTGCAAATAATAAGGATGCTCTTTTCTTAAATAATTTTTCTTTTTCATTCACAGGTTTCAACTATAATGGACAAGTAACAAATCCCTTTGGTGGACATATTTAAATATTATGTATCAAAAAACATTTTTAATGTTATACAGGCAAATTCAATAGCTAAAATCATAAATTCTTTTAGACTTAGCAATTAAAAACATTAATCTATACATAATAGATAGTTTTTTCTATCATTGAGTGTGAATCATCATTTTTACAGGATCTTAAAAATACAAATGAAACATGAACCAGAAAAAAGATATTCTTGTGAAGTTGGGTCAGCCTATTTAGTGAGTTTCAGATTGGAAGAAGCCAAAGTTTTAGCAAGGTTATTGATTCGTATTTTTACAGAGAACAAATTGAAAAGATAACATGCAACTACACATTAAATTAAATCAAAATCTACTGTTTCACAAAGTTCATATGTGAGTAAATAAAAGTTTTATGTTTACAAATTCAATACTGTCCTCACATTTAAAAGTAAAGACAGAAATCTTACCTTGTTCAAGTATCTGAATGTGCGTTTTCACAGACCTACATATAAAAAAGCATTTTCCAAATATATATTTGAGAGAAGCTGCAATCAAGTCATACATCTGGATCAGCATTTATAACAGGTTCAAATTTGAAGTGTTTGTGTGTAAACATATCTAAGAAAAAAATTGGACACTATTTTAGTGTGTTCTGAATTTTAATGAATATCCATTTTCAAAAGAATCTACTTTTAAAGATACACTAGAAGAGAAAATCTGCAATCAACATATTCTGTGAGATCACTTTATAAAGCATATATAAATACTGGAGAAAAACATTTTCCTTGAGAAATATGTAAATTAGCATTTATATACACTTTTAGTGCAAAAACTCACACATTAGAAACCATACTAGTGTATAGATCAGCATTTTCACAGAAGTTAATTTACATACAAACATGCAAAAACAGACTGAGTCAAAGCCCAACACATGTGATATGGGTGCATCAGATTTTCCTGAGAGTTCAGATTTAAAATCACATAAAAAAACACGCACAGGAGAGAAAACCTTCACTTGTGAAATATGTGAATCAGTATTTTTACATAAATATTCTTTGAAAATGCATGTACGGGCCCACACAGGAGAGAGACCTTATGCTTGTGAAGTTTGTGAATCAACATTTTCAAGGAAATTTGATTTAAAAATGCATGTACGAACGCACACTGGAGAGAAACCTTACACTTGTGAAGTTTGTGGATCAGCATTTTCAAAGAGATTTCATTTAAAAATCCACATGCAAACACACACTGGAAAGAAACCTTTTGCATGTGAACTGTGTGGATCAACATTTTCACAGAATTCCCATTTAAAAATACACATGCAAAGACACACAGGAGAGAAAGCCTACACTTGTGAACTATGTGGATATGCATTTTTGCAGTATTCTTATTTAGAAATGCACATGCGAACACACACGGGTGAGAAACCTTTTAGCTGTGAAGTATGTGGAGCTGCTTTTTCACAGAATTCCAATTTAAAAGTACACATGCGAATACACACTGGTGAGAAACCCTACACTTGTGAAATTTGTGAAACAGCATTTTCAGTGAAATCACATTTAAAAAGGCATATGAAGATACACACTAGAAAGTAATTCATACTTGTGAAGTATGTTGATCATTATTTCCAGTGATCACAACTTTAAAATCTCACACACAAATGCAACAAATGATTTTCTTGTAAAGAATGTTCAACACCATTTTCAAATTTACAAATGCATGTGCAAAAAATGCTTCTGAGGAACCCTATATTTGTGAAGCATGTAGGTTAGCATTTTCACTGATTTCTGATTTAAAAATGCACTTGAAAAGCCACAATAGATTCTTTCTCTTGTAAAGTATGTGGCTTATGATTTACAAAGGAATCTATTCTTTAAAAAAAACAAAACATGAGAACACATTTTGGAGAGAAACCTTACACTTTCAAGTGTGTGAAACAGCATTTTCAGTGAGTTCACATTTTAAAAAGACACTTGGAATATATAATCAATAAAAATACTATACTTGTATGAGAAACAGCATTTTCAATTTGTTTGGCTTTAAAAGTGAACACTTAAGAAAACCTGGACAGTTTTTAATGATGTGGAGAAGTGTTTTTCACAAAGTTCTATGTATATGAATGCAAACAGGGATGAAAACTTTTGTTTCTTACATGTATAAATCTGAATTTAAGTTGAGTTTATTTTTGTAAATACATTTAAATGAAAACTGAAGAAAACTTTTATCTTAGAAAAAGGTAGAGGTGCACAACAATCAAAATGTTGTGATAACAACAAAGATGATGATATTAGTTCAAATAACTTTTGCATCCTCTAACACAGCAACCATGTCAGCATGAATGTTTTTTCTGCTGATATTTGATAACATCATGATGCCAAATTTTGTTCATTTTCAAGAGAAGTCGCTACTTGTTACTTTTGATTCATTTTCTACCACTTCTCAACCCTTTACAGGTTATTTAACGATCAACTATTTCTAATCCATGTATAAGCATTTAATAAACCTAATCTTCCAGCATATTCTATATATGAGTATTTAACAAATATCAATCCAGCATATGTATGCATCTTAAGATGCATGCAAAATGCTGGATTGAATACATAAATATCAAATGTTAAAATGTGCGTATGTTATATCAGCCCATCCCATGAGTAATGTTCAGTTAGAAAATAAAAAATTGAAAGAAATTCATGTTTAATATTCATGTTTCTACAATATATTCTATCCTGACTTGGCAGCCTGTATTCAGTTACTTTCTCACCAACGTGATGTGGCTTCCCTCTGTCTTTTCTGCAGGTATTTTTTATGACAACTGCTCTTATGAGCTGTTTTTCCTGGTACCCCAACCATGTGTATTTAGTCATGTTCCTAGACTGGCATCAAGGTCTCACCTTTTTACCATAGAAATAGTTAAACGTAACCCTCTCTTCTACTTTGAAAGTTTCTTTTCTCGCAATTTCTGTTTGTGGAACTCACTTCTATTCACTTGCTTCCCTGATAATCTCCAAAGTTTAAAAGCAACATCAATTGCCATCTTTTATCTGATTCCCATCCATCTCTTATCTTTATTTGACATCCCCTGTGCCTTCTTTTCTCTCACTGTAACCCCCTGTGCACCAGTGACATTGCTGCCTTGTTTGGGGTGAAATGGTTTTAAACAATTCAAATTTATTCTTTAACCTAAATTTGTTCCTGTTGAATAACTTTTGCAGCAATTAACTAACTCCATTATAATTTTGTTAAAATCTTTTATGCAAACAAAAATAATATAGATGCAGTATTTTCTTCTTTTTCATGTATTTTAATTTAAGAAACCATTCATTACAAATGGTTCTGTAATTTCCTGTACAAGATGGAGCACAATTTTAAAAAAATAAACCATTCATCAGTCTACCCTGGGGTTTTAATACCATGGTTCATATTATTACAATAGCATCATAAGTGAACCGTAGCTGTTTGCTACTACAAATAAACTAGAATCTTTTTTAGAATATGGAAGATTAAACCCACAGAATGTATTTTCATGTACTTAAAAAAAAAAAAAATCCATTTCAGATGGTTCAGTAAATTTCTGTCAAGACGTAATTCAATAGAGCAAAATCTAAAAAATAAAAATTTTGTAGAATTTTTGTTTCTTCAGAACTTTTCAATTTTTTTTTCAGATTATATTTTGTTGCATGCTGGTGTGCACTACCTTCATCTACCTGACCCTTCTAGAACAGTACTTTGTGACCTTAGTTATCTTATCAACATTTAATTATTTTTACCTATATTTACATAGGTTTTTTTTTTTACTTATATTTTTTTCTGCTTATATTTATTTAGTTCATTTTTCTACCTATATTTACATAGATTTCAAATTAAATTAAACACAACTATTGTTAAAACATGAAAAATCTTTACGGATTTTGATGTTATTTTATCCATTAATTTGTTTTGCTCATCCTAAGCCTCAATAAAAGCACTATTAAATTCACTATTTTTTTATCCATAATATTTAATGTGTTAAAATTATTTAACTTTTTAACAAGAAAAATTTCAAGTTGGTGTTAAAAATCCCATGAAACATTGTTAATATATTTAACATAAAATAGTCTTATATTATGACATATCTCTATATTGCATATGCTCCATTATGGTAAATAACTAGGTTACAATAATTTTTTTTATTTTATCTGAATAGTGGATATTGGCTCGGAACGAGAAACTGGGGAGCCGAGTTCGAATTCCAGTGGAATCCATTGTATTCACTTACGTGCAAATACCCTTGGGAAAGGTATTAATCCGTCTATTCCTTCCAGCTATGGGTTAAATAACAGGACAGATTGGGTTCTATAGCCTTGGTTGGCAACCAGTCTACCGCAGAAAGCAGTGGCAACCTACTGTGGGATAATTTTCTGCCCTGTCAGTCATGTCTCTTTCGAGACATGATCACCCAAGCGTGTATCACGTATGGTACTTAACTGACTGACTGAATACTACCATAGTAAAATTTAGATTTAGTCAAGTCAGGGGCCACCATATCATAGATTGAGGGAGGAGCATGTGACTAATACCATAATGGAATATCACACCTTTGAAACTGCTCAAAATGGGACACTTCTTATCCTTCAGACTTCAGAATATCGTTTCTTATGTCTTTGTCTATGAGTGTATCAAATTTGATTAAAATTGGACCACTCTTTCTATAACCCTATTTTATCAATTTTCGATTTTATTGTTTATAAATCGGTAAATGATTTTTTATTATTAAACTTAAATATATGTTTTCCTTTTGCAAATAAAAATTTTGAAATTTCATCAAATGATTTTTAAACGGAATGTTCAACACCATTTTCAGATTTAACATGCAAAAAATACTACTGAGGAAACCTGTGAAGCGTGTAGGTTAGCATTTTCACTGATTTCTGATTTTAAAATGCACTTGAAAAGCCACACTAGATTCTTTCTCTTATAAAGTATGTGGCTTATGATTTACAAAAGGCCATATTCTTTTGGAGTTTTTGAGTTGATTTATTTTCTACCACTTATCAACCCTTTACTGATTATTTAGCCTCAAGTATTTCTATTCTATGTATGGGGTCATTCATGTCGTACGTATGCGCAAATTTTAAATATTTTAATCCCTGTCTCCCCTTTGTTCATATGCATACTTTTTAATGGACCCCCTCCCTCATACATATGTGCTTTTTGTGGTCACCCCACCTCTGTTTGAGAAAAAAGGTTATATTTTGGCTTTTGACTTGAGAAGCACCTGCTTTTGACCATAACAGTTTGTCAAATTCTTGTGCTTTAGAATACTTTTCAACTTTGCTTTAACGAGAAAAAGTGCATCAGCTAGGCTTTCAAAAAAGTGCATCAGCTAGGCTTTCAAAAAAGTGCATCAGCTAGGCTTTCAAAAAAGTGCATCAGCTAGGCTTTCAAAAAGTGTTGTACTGAACATGTTTATTCATTTAAAATAATTGTCAGCTTTATTTAACCAACACTTATGAAATAAACCATCAAAAATACTGACATGAAACGAATTGCACTGCTTCATTCCATTGTCTTTTGAAAAGTTAATACCCTTTATTGGTGTCCCTGTGAATAGTCTGTCTATTTCACAATAAAATTTCCTTTCAAATTCTATGATGCCTTTTTTTCTGGAATTCACATTTTGATTCAAACATTTTTTGCCAGACATACTTTGGTTCATTTCAAAACAAGAATTTTAAACTGCATCAACAACTGAATAAATTTACTAAGCTTGAAACAAAGACATTCTTTTCTTTTGCAAGTGAAATTTTTTTCACTTTATAAACTTTTAAAAATCAGTATAATTTTTTTTTTTCAAGAATACATAACTGACATCATACCTCCTACTCCTCTTACACAAACATACGCTTTTTGGTGACCACCCTCCCAGTACATGCATATGTGAACAACTCCATGAATATTTAATAAAGCTCTTCCTTCTTTGTTTTCTCTGTCTTGTGTTACTTTGATACTCTAACCACCTGCCTAATTCTTGGTTAGTTTGAACATTGCAACAAATTTCTGTTTATGTTCCCAGGCACAAGTTAACATTTAAAGTCATTAAAAATTATGGTTGACCACTATGGATGCCAACTGCTTGGATGTGTGGATGACTTAATGAATAATGGCTCAGAATTGTTATACCATCAGCCAGGTTTCAATTCTTGTTCAGTTTGTTATATTAATTTACATGCAAATACATTTGGGAAAAGTACAAATTCACCTCTTCTATCCCCAGTTATTAGTAAGACTTGTATCACAAACCCATTATTATCTGAAAAGAAAAAATTACATAGATGTCTAACTTCACAAGCAGATGACACAAGTTTCATATTTCCAATCTGAATATGTTAAAATGACTGCAGCATCAGAGAATGGACAAAATTCATTGATTTAAATTTGAGTTTATTTTCAACCATGTTTTATGCATTTCCGGGGGTCTACTTGGAAAGTGCTGCTCTACTTTTGATTCCCTCATGAGCTAATAAAGTGGTTGTGACAGATTTGTGATTGGTTGGTCAAAATATGGTTTTGCAATTCTGAATATACATCTATTTTTAAATATGGTAAGATTTTGGTCTCCTTATTTGTTTATGTATGTTAAAATTTATTTTTCTATTACTACAGAATAAATTGACAAACCATGAGGCTATTATTCTGTGGGACAATCTTAAATCTAGAACATGATGTGTTAAACCTAATATTCTTTTATCACTTCTTCTGAATATTCTGGATGGTCTACATTTTCTTTCTTTTTTTCTTGTATCCTCTTTAATGGAGATCTTGATCTAGATTCATCTTCCTCTTCTAGGTCTGTTAACTCAATTCTACTTTCCTCCATGTTCTGTTCTGTTTTGGTTTCCCCATCCTGTCTCCTCTTGTTCCTTGTTTTGCATTTCTACATATTCAGGCTCGAACCTGATTTTAAATTGATCAGCATCAATATTGGTTGCCCCTTTTTTTCCTAGTACAGCTGTGTTCTGTACTTTTTGTAAGACAAATCTTGTTCTTTCTGGCTTTGCCACCTTTTTTTTTTTGTACCAGACTTTATTCTCTGCAGCGAATGACATGGTTATTGGGACTCTAATTTGCCTGGTTTTTGCTTTCTAGCTGCATCAAGAACCGTTCAATAGCTTAACAGTGAATTAGGGAGATATGCCTCTATAATGTCATTAAAAGGTGAAAATTATTTTAGTCCCATCTTTACTGTTTGGACGATCATTTCTGTTATGCCATTCAATTGTGGGTGATATGGTGGCGTTTTATATAGTATATATCTTTTTTACATCTGTTATGCTTGATTGCATTTTCTATGGTTTTCCTTTTCTTTTATTTTTACTACTGCTTACTAGACTTGTACTGCAGAACAAGAATAATCTACTTCTGTAGATTATATGTATTCAGTTTGAAATTCCCTGAATTTTACCCAGATTGACAAGATACCTGAAAAGAGCAAGAAAGCATAATATCTAAAGTGTTGTAATAATAACAACAAACATGACGACAATAATCTGAATTTGAATAATGGAATTCAAAATTATACTTTCAGTCAGCAAGAATCCCTCCCCGCACAAAAAAGACGATAAATATCCATGTTTTCTTATATGTCATGAATGTAAGCTTGTGTATGCAGAAGATGAATGCAAAAAGCTGGAACAAAAACAAATATAAAACATTAAATGTGATTGGATATGTTTCAGCCCATCCCATAAGCAACGTTCAGTAATAAGAGAAAAAAATTGTTAGAAATTCATGTTAAATTAAAATTTATTCTTTAACTTAAATTCAGTTATGTTTGATAACTCTTTCAGCAATTCACCAGATTCATTATAATTTTGTTAAAATCTTTGATACAGGCAAAAATAATCTAGTGCAATATCTTCTACCTTTTCATGTGTTTTAATTTAAGAAACCGTCAATTTCAGATGGTTATGTAAATTTCTGCCAAGAGGTAATTCGATGAGTAAAATCTGAAAGAGAAAAATTTTGTGAAATTTTTTTTCCAGCAGAGATTTTCATTCTTTTTCAGATTATATTTTTGTTGCATGGGACCAGAGCAGGTGTGTACTACCTCCAACCCACTGACCTTCACTGGGGCAGTGCTTTGTGACTCTCACTATCTTATCAATGTTTGCTTTTTTATCTACCTACATTAAACTAGGCACAACTGGCTGTTATTAAAGGATTCAAAATATTTTGTGGATTTTGACATCATTGTATTCATGAATTTTGTTTTGCACATTGTAAGTTACAATAAAAGCACTATAAAATTCACTTTTTTTTTATCCAATCATATTGAATGTGTTAAAACGATTAAATTTTTAACAAAAAATCTCAAGTTGATGTCATAAAACATGTTTGATTTATTTAAGATCGGTTGATCTTATATTATAAGATAGGGTGATCTTATATTGTGATGTGCCACTAATTTGTATATAGATACATTTTATTTTCAATTTTTCTTATTGACTTGTTCACTTATATTGCATATGATCCATTATTGTACAAAATTAGGTTACATTAAAATTTGTACTTTTATGCAAATACTAGCATATTAAAATGTAGATGTTGTACAGTCAGTGGGACCACTGTATCCTACATTGGGGAAGGGGCACAAGATTATTGCACCAGTCCTGCATAAGATTGTTATCATAATTGAATGTGACACCTTTGAAACTGCTCAAACAGGGACACTTTTCCTTCAAACTTCTGACACTAGGTGTCTGCTGTAATCGTCACTGAATATGGGAGTTTCACATACATATTCTAACATTTAAACAAAACAGTGACCTGACCCAAAGAGTTGTGAGTTCAATACCAGGCTACAGCAGTGGTGAACAAATAACTTAGAGAGTTTAGTTAAAAGGAGGTAACTATATGACTACCAGAAGTGGCTTCACACTTGAACTGAGAATGATATACCCCAGTGATTATAATAAAGGGTTCAGTTTGAAAATTCTAGCACCTGAAGAAGGCTGGAGCATACAACAGCTGAAACGTTGTAAACATGGCATTAAAGATAGGACAATTGTTCAAACAATGTAAATAGTGTGAATGCAACAAGTTCAACTGGAATTCGAACTCTGGGAACTGCCTATACTCAGACCAGATGACAGTGAGAATCAAATTAAATAATAATTGGTTTAGAAAAGGTAATGGCATAAAAAATCTAGCTCAACCGCATTCTTTTCTAGTCTTCACCAAAGAAAGAAAACAAATAAAATGCAACAGGCATCATTTACTCAAAACAAAGGAACAAACAAATATTACTATTGACTATGACAACATATTATCAGAAACCCAAAACACAACAGCCAGAATCAACCCATCCAAACACCATTCTCAGCAACAACACAAAACATGAACACTGCATGAAGTAGAAAAACAATAAAATTTCCATTAACATACAGAAAATTAAAAAAACAAAATCAGAAGAGGAACATGTTATATATATCATTAGAACATTCACTGCTGTACTGCTTTATGTTGTAGCAGATAAGAAATGAATTAAAATCAACCTTCTTCGTCACTTTTATAAAAATTCTCAATGACGTGTGAAATCCTGGTTTTCCCAAATAGAAAAAAGATTAACCATGTGCTTAAAGAAAAAAATCGAAACAAGATTTTGCAAGTCAGTGTTAAAATGATTTTCTAACCAATGGAAGCGACTTGCAAGTCTTGAGGGCTTTGCAAGTCAGTGCAAAAAATCTGAATACTATAAAAGGCCCCGCTCAGTGTCAATCACAGAGTCAGATGGGAGCCGCGAGACAAAACAACTAAAATATAAATTCAACTGTAAATCCACCCAGAGATAAGGTCAGGTCGCACCTTGTTCTCTCTCTCCTTATTTCTTTCAACAATTACTACGACGAACATTTTCTACATTTCTTGATACCCATAACTTTATCATTGAACACAAATTCTACCCTTAACTTAATAATGTTTCTAATTGCACATTAAATTCTACAACTTATGTTAATCTTTCCTTTTAATAAATTTCTATTTTAAAATGAAAAATGTATATTTTATTCTTACACTATTCCACACATTCCATCTCGTTGAGCCCAGTCAGTACTTAGATGGGTGACTGCTTGGGAATACCAGGCGCTGTAAGCGTTTATTGACGGATGTGTGTTGTGGTGCAGTGGATATCCACTTGGAAAGAGAAATCGGTGAGCCGAGTTCGAATTCCAGTTGAATACCCTGCATTCACTTAAGCACTGGTAACCTTGGGAAAGGTATTAATTCATCCCTTCCCTCCAGTTATGGGTTAAATAACAAGGTTAGGACTTGGGGACCCTGCCCTTAAAAAAAAAATCCTAATGAATCTTGATACTCAAAAAGAAAGAAGTATTACTAGACACAAAACTTATATAAAAAAACAATAAATTGTTGAAAGAAAAAGGTATTACCAGCAATAAATTAATAAAATTTAGTTGGCATTAAATGATCTGCCGAGGTTGATATGCCATTAAAAACAAAACCAACCAACCAACATTCCATCTTGCCGACAACCAACCTTCTGATGATAATTCTGCATAAAACTTGTAAGCTGTAAGAAGTTCAGTTATATCTGCCACAAAGCCAAATCAAAGAAACGTTAACCATCTCCCTACACTACAATGTTACAACTGCTGGTGATGATTTATGCCTAGGGGTCAAGAGGGAATAAAAACATTTAATATTAACACACGTGTTTGTCCTATCTTCTTGCTTCAGCTTACTCAATTATTTTCCTACTTAATCAACATGACATAAATATTCCAAATACTTTCGAATATGGTTGATCGATTTCAAAGAATGTAGAAAACCAAGAGGTAGCTTTACAGTTTCTTGTGTTAACAACCTGAAGTTTTCAGATGAATGTAAGTTCATATCTTATGACAGTTGAAATGAATTTAATAATGACACAAAAATAGAAAAGAATTAGTTTATTGAAATATACATTATTATACATGTATCCTTGGAAGTGAATCTTCTCTTTTTATTTATAACTTAGTATGACTTTCATGATGGGATTTTGGGAGAGCCATTGAAATTGCTGATGCATACTCGACAGGACACAGACAAAGTAATAATAAACAAACAAGTGTCCTTTGATTAGAAATTTAACTTTTAGTATCTGAAAATCAAACAGCTACTGGTGTTTAATTTTAAGCTGTTTAAAGAGTTTGTTTTTCACTGGTGCAATTTTTTTTCCTATTTTTTTCACGTGTGCCATTATTATCATTCACTAGTTGAAACAGATTTAAGTGTTAAGGTACAAAAATGAAATTATATTCAAGTAACATTTTTCTTGCCTATAGTTTAAAACACAAACGTGCTTAGACTGTAATCAGTTTTATTAGTAGCTGTTGATGCTTTTTGGATTAATTTTTTCATTCCAGGTAAAAAAGAGTAGATAGTTTCACCTATCTCCTTCCATGTCTATTGAACAGGAGTAGAGGTTCATCCCTTGTTCCCTGTTCAGGATATGTTTTACTGGCTCTTTCTTTCTTTTACCAAGGCCACAACGATTTAATTGTCTTAACTTTTTGGTGATATGACTAGCCAGTGTCTGTGAGTTTACCGGGTTGGCAATTTGCTTCTGATTGGTTGTTAGGAGTTCGAATTCTTTGGTAGCATTTAGAAAGGCTGCTATGATGAACAATAATATTGGACTATTTGTAGTGCCATGTCGTACATGTATAGATGTCCCAACATGTATTTCCAGTGGGCAACCCTGAGGTCACACAATGCTCTGGCTCATTTGTATTACCACTGCGACAGACAGTGACAAATACTGTAGTCTTTTCTTTCTCTCCTCAAATAAATCTCATGGAAAACACAACAAAAAGAAATACACCTGGACTTTTTTTTCTTTCCAGTTAAAAATAAGTGTGGTTCAGTCACTGAAGGTGTGGCAGACTTACTAATCACATCTGCCGTTGTTTGATGAAATGTCTTTAAGATGTTCTTAAATGTTCTTAAAAATATTCTTGTCAACACTTGTTGAATGAGTATGTCATTGATGAAAGTGTGAAAATATGTGTGTGTGTGTGTGTGTGAGAGAGAGATTTCACGTGCCACCACCTGCTACTTGCAGTTGGGGTCACTGAAGATGAATGTGGGTGTGAGTGAGGACTATGATGTGTGTCCCCACAACTGCCCTGGCAGTTCGGGCCTCACTGAAGATGAATACATGGGTGCCTTGCTTAAATAGGTCCCTAGCAGCTCCAGAGTGCTGCACATGAAAATATAATCTTGCACATGCCAATCAGCAAGCATGCTTTTGAGCCAATGGTTGTTCAGTATTGAAAGTGGGGTTAACCAATGACCACTTGGCATTGAATGCGTAGGTCGTATATATGCGTATGTGTGTGTGAAGGAGGGTTGCACAAAGGAATGTAATGGGACACAGCTTAATATTCCACTTGTTTTAAATTTACGGTTAAGGTGAATAACAATAAACACACGGACAAATATTGACTGAAGAAAATTCCAGATTTTGGTGACAACAAAACAATATTTATATTCATAACACATACAAAATATGAAGTTGAAAATATATGCTGAGAGAGTGATTAGAGAAAGTAATTGCGGCTTTAAAATTAATTGTTCATGAATTAATGTAAGAATAAGTTCTCTCTTATGTTCAATAAAAAAGCATGCAGACAAAAAAGGTTGCTTGAAAGTGAGTTCAAAGGTGTCTATAGAAAATGTTGAATGATTGTTTCTTTGAGAAATTCATATTAATGTATGAGTAAGTATGTTGCAATTTTAGTATGTGTGTTTAAAGTTACTTAACTTGGCAAATTCAACAAGTCTTAGTTGCATGGATTTCAGTGATGCACAGTTGACGTTCAAATTCTCATGATATCGAAAGAGTAAATAAGAGGTGATATTAAAGTAAATGAATATGAGAGTTGAAAGGTAACTTTCTCACATGTGTTCAGGTTTGCGCAAAGTGGGCGATTGTGCTTATGTCTATACATGGCGATTTGCATGGATGTCTGCTTCCTGCCAAAGTGATATTTACTCTTCTCCCCAACTTGAGAGATGTGACACAAAGTCTTTTTTCAATGTGGGGAACCTCCTGAGTGCGTACGCCCAGGTACTGGTCAAAACATGACTGGTCTTAAACGGTCTTATTTTGGTCATTTTGAACTCAAGGCCGGAGCCAAAGTGAAATTTCTCGCTGTGTTTTCTCATTTTATGTAAGTCAGGTGGACCAAACGAAATTTTTAAAATTTATCTAAACGCATTCTATCACATGTGCTCACGTGGCTTCGGTTTTAACCAATCAGCAAAGATTTACGCGAGCTTCCAATTTTACATTTTTCAATTCAGCATCTGTGCTAAACAAATGAGTTATCGTTCTGAAGTAAGTTTTGCGCTAAGTTTTCCATCTGGACTCATGATGAGTGTGATATATAAATTGTCGTATCTGTTTTTTTAAATTAAACTTTGCATGGTGGATGCTACAGGAATATCAAATCGACTGCGTCTGTAAATTAATTTAACCTCCAAATGTAAAAAAAAAGTCAAAAACGGAGAAAAAATATAGAATTGATCGAAGGTGTCACCTTTGAAAGAATTACTAAGTATTATTGAATTTAAATATTTTGACAAGTCCATTGAACAAAATTTTGTTAAAGTGAAAAAATATGAATATGAAAAAGAAAATTTGATTATCTCCCTTGATTTTTTATTTGTTTTTTTTAAAGAAAATTTCTTTTTACATCGATTGTTAGTAAGAACTACTAAACAATATTCTTCTTTTCTTCGAAACTAATTTTTAGATGCCAAAATTCAATTTAATTAAAGTTTTATACATTATTCCAATTTTACATCACGTTAAATAAGAGGAAGACAAATGTAAGTAAACACTTAGTCTTAGTTTCATTGTTACTTTTGTTTTTGTTTTTTTACGAACGTTTCGACATTTTCTCCAAAAAGATGTCTTTAAACTATTTCATCGGAATTTTCCGAGGTTGATATCTTTACCAAGAATACATTTTTAACTCGTGTAGAATAAAAAGAAAATGTTTATTTTTATTAAATTTTATACGATTTCAAAAAAAAGAGCAACTGCAAAAAAAAAGAAATACCCGTCAATGTATTTTTTTTTTTTTGTCTGACGTCCAGTTAAGGAAAAAAAATGAGATGTTCTGTCAGTGATTTAGAAAAGACAAGCACCAGATACACCGTTAGTTTTTAAATAATGTACAAAAATCAGTTAAATATATAACATTTTGCTATGTTTTTTTTTACATTAAATCTGTGAATTAATTTTAAGAAAATACTTGAAAATAGAAATGAAATATCTTCCTTTGTAATACAAAAATAAAATAAATTTTGAAATTTCATCAAATGATTAAAGGTTTTTTTTTTGTAATTATTAAAATGAGAAAATGACCCATTTGTTAAAACTTTATATCTTAAAGTGTAAATTTAGAAAGTTGCAAAATGAAAAAAAATATTGCCTTTTTGTGTAAAAATTTTAGTCTAAAATTTACTCAAAAGACAATAGATTTTAGTTGAACAAATTTTTATTTTTTATTTTTGTTAAAATTAAGTAAACTCTGTCTACCTACTAAAAAGTATAGCATACCACTATTAAAACCTGCTCCAAACTTGATAAAAAACAAAGTTTTATCTTCAAAATCTTTGTTTAAGATGAAAGGTACCTTCACTCATTTTCGATAACTAGCTTTTAAATTGAATTTTTAAAAATAAAAAAAATGTTCTTGAAACTTTTATTTTAGTTTTAATTGGAAGCAAAATGATTAAATTTTCTATTGACAGTAAGCAAAATACTCTGCTGGTGTATTTTAAACAAAAATCATATTGATTGGAATAAAAAAAAGATTAAAATTTTTTTGGGCGATCGACTCATTTGTAAACAAAAGCTACTTCTGGATTTTTAAAATATTGCTAAAATAAATTACCTCTGTGACAGGATGGTTTTGGAAAATTAGCAAATTTGATGTTAATCTGATTTACACAAGTATTACTTATAGCATAAAATTTAGGATTAAACTATTTCTTAACCACGGGGTGTTGATCTTTCTGATAATTGTCCCATTTGATTTGACATGTGACAACTTATAGAGGTGGGAGGTAACAGATGCATGATAAGCTAAGTGTCTTATGTTGATTAAAAAAACTGACAACAATTCTATTAAAATTTCATCATTAATCGAATAAATTTTTTTTTCAGACTATAATGTCCTTAATTTATATTTTTTACTAAAGGAATTAAAAGCTTGTCTAATTAGATAATGTCATAGTTTTATTTCATTTTTTATTTCACTATATTTTCAGAAAAAGGCACCAAATGGTTGAAAAAATAATAGATGATTTACATTCCCCAATGAGTCCTGCGTTTTAACTAATAAAACCAATTTTGCCTACAAAATTTAATTTCTTGAAATTTCATGAATTTATGTATAGGTGAGAGGTAACAGATGTGAAAAAAAATTTACCAAGATTTTTAAAAAATAATAATTTCAAAAATAATTTCATTCATTTGTAAATAAGGCTTGAAATTTTCATTAAAACCCCAAAATTATTTAATTTTGCAAGAACTCCCAAATTAATGACCTTTTTGGTCAAACATTATCCTTTTGTGAGCAGCTTTTGGAGTGATTTAACAGACCAATCCTTGCATAACACTATCTTCTGCACATGTGACAAATGAAGCTGGAATGTGGAATGGAGTTCAGAGATTATTCTCTCTTTTTTCTTCATTGTCTTATCTCCAACAGTTGGTTTCACCTTTTATTGTCTTTTGTGACTTGTCTTTGAACAGCATTGTGCCAACCATTGTGATCATCTGCTAGCTGTTCTCAACTACCAGAAATGATGCGCCTTGTTGGCTGGGGCTTCAAAATATGCCAACTGCATCCCAAAAATGAGGCGTTTTGAGTATGATGATAAACTACATCCGGGTCCTGGGTTTGATAATAAACTGCAGCTGGCAGCAAGGCCTCTAATTGGGAAGTTTTGAGGAGCATGGAACCATGTCTTAATTGCTGTTGTTTCCGGGTTTACCCTGACCCATGGTTCTAGCATCTGTTAGGGTCCAAGTTATGAGCAAATAGTTTATCCCTAAACTGCAGTCAAAACGTTATAAAAGTATAAAAATAGATTTTTATATTGAAAATTCCAGCAATACTTTTTTGAAGAAAAAAATATTACCAGCAATCAGTCAGTCAGTTAAGTGCCATACGTGATACACGCTTGGGCGATCATGTCTCGAAAGAGACATGACTGACTGGGCAGTCATGTTGGCTGGGGCTTCAAAATATGCCAACTGCATCCCAAAAATGAGGTATTTTGAGTATGATGATAAACAAATTTACAGGTGGTGGTAATGTTGTACCGGCAAGTGGTTCCAAAATGGAGGATTGATTTATTATAAGGTTGTATGAAAAACTGAGCCACCCCTAAAATTCTTGATATATTGAAATTTTTCCAAGTTTGTTTTTGTCATTCAGAAAATTTAGGGTGTAATTGATAAGATTGCACTGAAAAAAGTAAAAAAAAAAATGAAAAACAACAAATTTAAAGGTGGTGGTACTCTCCTTCAGGTCTGCCTTTGTTTTTTGTTTGGTTTGGTTTGTTTTATGATATATCAACCTCAATGGGTTATTAAATGTCAACAAGATTTTTTACAATAGATTCATATGAATGGAAAATGTATTTGTAAGAAATTGGTTTGTAGATCAGGTTTCATTGAGGTATTTTTGTAAAGAGGGTTTTATCGAGAGTCTAATGTATTACTGGTATATATTTTTTTCTTCAAAAATATGTCGCTGTTAATATTTTTTTTTTCTTCAAAAATATATTGTTAGTAAAATTTTCCTCTCCAAAAAAGTCTTGCTGGAATTTTCACTATAAAATCTATCCTTATACTTTCATAGTGTTTTGACCCTAGTTTGGGGGTTAACTTTTTGACCATAACTCGGACCCTACTGGTGCTACTCCCCTAAGTTAGGATGGATCTGGGAACAACAGCACTTAAGAGGTGGTTCCAGGCTCCTCAAAACTTCCCAATTAGAGGCCTTGCTGCCAGATGAAGTCTATTATCAAACCCAGGACCTTGATCTAGTTTATCTTCATAAAAGTTTTTGTATGCTAATAGTAATCCCAAATTCTTTACAGGTATATTTTAACTGACTCCTCAGCTTTTGGTGATCATTGTTATATACTCCTTCTGAGTACATATATCACTTCAATGAAGAATAGGTCAGACCTGAAATTGAGAATCTTCTCGGTTTTGTTCATTAAGGAAATGTTGACCAGGACATGTAAAAAATTATGATTTTTTAATTCTCCTCTCTTTGGTGACATGTGTGATGGAGTTGGTGTTCTGATGGCAGTTTGGCACACGCAAAATTCACAACTTGACTGCTATTCAACTAGCAAAGCTTGAACTGGTCCCTGTGTCAATAGGCGTCACTTATAATGCTGTCTCCACTGACACCTGCAGTCTTCGATGCACTATGTAACATGCTGGGTGTCGACCATATATGACCTTGGTAGTCATAATAAAAAATCATCAGATGCACCTGCTTGTTGCTCAGCATAAATACACTTCACATCAAGACTCCATGCTGCCCAAAAATATCGTCGAGTGAATATTTAACAAGCATCGTAGAAACTGCATCATCAGCAAACAGCATTTCTCTGAGTATTGTACCCACCTTGGTCTTTGTCATCAGGCAGGCTATGTTGAATAATTTATCACTGCTTTTTGTGTGTAAGTATACACCTTCAGCTTGTTCCAATGCAAAGCTCAATAACATGGGAAAGAAGATAGTAAATAAAGTTGGTGCTATAATATACCCTAGTTTTATGCCAACCTGAATAGGGAAGGTTATTGTGCAAGAAAATGATGATGCTTAGCAATAGGAGAAGGGGAGCAATTTTCATTACTAACTAAACATACCTTTTCTGCTGAGTTGAACACCTTTGAGAGATCTATCAAATTGCAAATTTGATAAATATAACTCTAGGTAAGCAAAATAAATAAAAATAAGATGAAGGATGATTTGGTTATTTGGACAAAAACAAAAATTCTAATACATAAAACCCCAGTAACTGTGGAAAAAACTGAAAGAAATAATAATAAAAAATACATATATAACTTCAAATAAATATAATCCTAATATCCAGTAGCATCCAAAATTAGGGAACAAAAATGAAAAATTCAGTATCTCCAAAACTAACCATTGAAATTGTGTGAAATTTTCACTGAAAGTAGATATACACCTCCCTAACAATGTCATTAGCTTTCACATTACAGAAAACACTAGAAAGGAATTTATCACATATTTACTGTTTTTCATGTGGCTAAAATTAGGAAACAATGAACAGAAAGTTAAGATTAAAGTTCGATCATCCACTCTTTTGATAAGCACCTGTAAAAACATCCACTCTTTTGATAAGCACCTGTAAAAACAATCTGATGGTTGTTTCATATTACTACGGCAGTTTCTGTTTTGTGTTTCAACAAAAGAACCTAGTTTCTTCTACTAAATTCAAAATTGTGAGACTTAGAAAGGATAATAATACTATACAACAAATTGCTGACAAGGTAAACCATTCGAAAAGTGTTGTTAGCAGAATTTTGAAGTTATATAATGACACTGGTAGCACGACCAATAAAAAGAAACTTGGCCAACCTCGTAAAACAAATGTAAGGCAGGACAGGATAATACACTGTCTTGCATTGAAAGACTGTTTTTCAAACTGCAGGAAACATTTCTGAAAGCATTAAATACAACATCAAAGTTTCAAGACGATTACACAAAATTGGTCTATTTGCACACTGTCCTAGGAAAAAGCCATTCATCAGCAACAAAAACAAAATAGTAAGGTTAACATTCATGAAAAGCATGTACTCTGGTCAGAAGTTGATTGGTTCAAAGGTTTTCAGTGATGATTCAAAGTTCAATTTCTTTTGAAGTAATGGCAAGCAATATGCATGAAGACCAACTGGTAAAGCAAAGAATAAGAATTGTACCAAGAAAACAGTGAAGTCTGGAAGAGACAGTGTAATGGTCTTTGGAATGATTTCTGCATTTGGAACTTCACCATGTACATTTAAATACGAGAGTAATTGCTGGAGTATATAAAAGTTTGTTAGAATGACACATTCCTGTGGTATTGACACTCTCATATTTATGTAGGATAATGCTATGTGTTATAAGGTGAAGCTCATGATGAATTATTTCGAGGAGCAAGGAATTGTGATTCTTGACTGGCCTGCTCAGAGTTCTGACATGAACCCCATTGGAAAGTTATAGAAAACATTAGGGAAAAAGATAATGGCACAAAATCCATCAAATGTTGAAGATTTGTGGTTGAAACTATGTGAAGAATTGACTGAAATTATGGTTACTGGTTATCAAAATTTGGTCAAATCTTGTGTGCAGCAGTCATCAAAAATAAAGTTCTTGGCACAAAATATTAAATTGCAAGTTTGTCTTTCCTTTTGTTCTGATTTATTTAAAATTTAAAGTTGTTCCTTAATTTTATAAAAACATGAAAAACAGTAAATATGATATAAATTCCTTTCTAATGTTTTCTGCAACTTGAAAGCTAGCAATATTGTTGGTGAGGTGTGTGTCTACTAACATTAAAAATTTCACGCAATTTCAATTGTTAGTTTTGGAGATACTGAACTTTTCTTTTTTGTTCCCTAATTTTGGATGCTACTGTATATAATAAATGAAATTAAATAAAAATTGCAAATTATATTAAACTATTATATTTTTAAGCAATATTAACATTTAATTGAACTTTGTTGTGGAGTAAGTAAGACAGCCCAGTAATACAAATGGATTATGCAAAATGTCTCAAAGAAGTTCAATGACAGTGTTCTGATAGAATACTGTTAGTCTGTAAGGCATAATATTATAACCATTAGTAAAGAGTTATAACAGTGGCAACCAGGAATCGAAACTTATACATAGTAGGAAAAATATCATAACAATGACAATGAGAAATTAGAACCATGTTAGTGTAATATTTTTTACTTTGCTGAGAAGAAAAAAAACAGAATTCTTAAATAATGAACAATTATTAGCCCAAGTGATACAAATACAACACCAGCAGTTGTTGGAACTCTAGAAACAACAAAAGTTAATTGAAATAATAAAAAAAAACAGAAAATTCTTTAATTTCTTTCATTCCTGTCACAGTGGCAAATGCCATAGCTGAATTCCCATACAAGTCAGATAATGGAATTACCTTTCCTGCTTGGTTTTTAGAAGATATGAGCAAATTTACAGAGAAGAATGCAGTAACCGGCAAGATGAGAAAAACAAAACTTTTGTTAAAAAAGTTAACACGAGTTAACATGAAAGTTAGTCAAGACATAATAAAACATACTAGTGAGTTATAACAAACTTGTTGCATGGTCAAAATGTTGCAATATTCCTCTGAAATTATTATTGCAAATAAATAATAAGGCTGCTCTTTCTTTAATAATCTTCTTTTTATTCACAGATTTCAACTACACTGAAGAAGGAAAGAATTCATTTGGTGAACATTTTTAATGACATACAGGCAAACTCAATGGCTCATGGATTCCCCAAGACTTAGCAATTAAAAACATTAATCTACATATTATAAACAAAGTCTGGTAATCATCATTTTCTATGAATTTTCAGAATAGAAATAAAGTGCAAACCAGTGAAAAGATATTCTTTTAAAGCATTGAAGTCAGTGTGTTTTAATGATTTCTGATTAGTGAAAGCCATATTTTTGTGAATTTGATAGATCAGCATTTTTGCAGAGTACAAATTTGAAAACATAGAATACAATTGCAGTTGATAGAATCAACAGCTTCTGTTCATCTTTGAGTAAAAGTAACTATTGCAAATTTTATATTAATTCACAGGTTAAAGCAAACAGAAAACATACACTTGTCAAATGTGTGGATCTGCATTTTCACAGATGTACAATTTAGCCATGCATTTTCTAATATATGCTTGAAAGAAAACTGCAGTCTTGTCTAATTTCAGGATCACCAGTTTGAACACGTGTTTTTAAAAAAATATACAGACAAGCCCAATGTGTGGAAAGTTTTGCATTTTCCTAAACTTAACGAATATGTTAATTTATACATCATAGATAAAGTCTTTTCTGGTTTGAGTTGTTGATCTATAAATTTTCTATGAATTTTAAGAATACAAATTAATAATAAATGAAAGAAAAAATATTACTGCAAAGTGAAAATTTCAAAAGATAAAATATAGTCTTGAGAAACTCTAAAGATAGTTTCACAAAGTTCAAATAAAACAAATTTTATACTAATCCACAGGTTGAAGTAAACTGACAAAAATCCTCCATTTGTCAAATGCATGTGAAAATGCATTTCCAAATATATACTTCAACAAAGCTGCAATCGAGCCATACTTCAGGTTGCCATTGATGACAAGTTCAAATTTAAAAGCAAGCACAAAAAATGTCAAAGCGAAAAACTCACAACATTTTAATAAACATCCAATTTCCAAAGAACCTAAACTAAAGAGAAAATCTGCATATGTAAAGAGCGAACTGACATTTTCATGAAAATCACTTAAAAGCATGTGAAATACTAGAGAGAAACATTTTTCTTGGAAAATATGTAAATCAGCATATATATACACTTTCAGTGTAAACACACACACACATATACACAGAGGTAAAAAACCTGACACTAGTGAAGTGTATAGATTGGCATTTTCACAGTTTAGTTTAAAATGGATATGCAAATACAGACTGAACTGCAACCATCCGTTTTTTATGTGTGCGCATCAAAATTTTCAGAGAATTCAAATTTAAAAACATACCTAAAAAAACATGCAGGTCTGAAGCCCTACACTTGTGAAGTTTGTGGGTTAGCATTTCCATACAGATCTTATTTAAAATTACATGTACGATCACACACTGGAGAAAAACCCTATCCATGTGAAATATGTGACTCGTCATTTTCATGCAAATATGCTTTAAAATTGCATATGCCAGTGCATACTGGAATAAAAGCATACAGTTGTAAAATTTGTGGATCAGCATTTTCACGGCGATCATATTTAAGAAGACATAGGAGAATACACACAGGAGAAAAGCCCTATATTTGTGAAATTTGTGGATCAGCCTTTTCATGGCAGTCTTATTTAAAATTACACATACGGATACACACTGGAGAAAAACCTTACATTTGTGAAGTGTGTGGATTAGCATTTTCAGTCAATCTAACTTTAAAAAGTCATATGAGAACACACACTGGAGAGAAACCTTTTGCTTGCAAAATGTGTGATTCTACATTTTCACGACTTTCACATTTAAATGCACATCTGCAACAACACACCGAGGAAAAAGGCTACATTTGTGAAATATGTGGATGTTCATTTTCACAGACTTGCAATTTAAATTTACATATGCGAACACATACAGGAGAGAAACCTTTTACTTGTGAAGTTTGTGGATTAGCATTTTCACAGAATTCTAATTTAAAAAGTCACTTGCGAACTCACACTGGAGAGAAACCTTATCTTTGTGAAATTTGTGGAAGAGCCTTTTCACTGAATTCACATTTAAAAAGGCACATGAAAATACACACTAAAGAGAAATCTTATGCTTGCAATGTTTGCGAATTAACATTTTTGACAAGACACAGTTTAAAGGTACACATGCAAACACACACTAAAAAGAAATCCTAGACTTTTAAAGCATGTGGATCATCATTTTCACAATGTTAATGTTTTAAAAAATATGTATGCATGTGACAGAAATGTTTATCTTGTGAAAGATATGGAACAGTTTTTTCATCGTAGATTTAAAAACATACACCAACATAAATATGTGAGAAAGCCTACACTTTGAAATATTCCTACAGTCCTGATTTAAAAACAAACCCACAAATTGATAATGAAAAATCTCAGTATCTGTCTATAATTCTGAGATAACGTAGTATTTATACTATTTGCATTATTCAGACTATTGTCTTCATCTTTGTTACCATTTGTATGATGTTTTGGCAGTTGTACGCTTCGGCCTTCTTCAGTTGGTAGGAATTTCGAGTGGAATACTTTATCACAATTACTGGGGTATATCATTCTCATTCCTTGTGTAAAGCCACTTTTTGTATTCATGAGTTATCTCCCTCTAACTATCTAAGTTACTTGTTAACCACTTCTGGGGTCATGTGCGTTATTTAAAATAAAAAAATCTAAATTTTTGGCATGTATTTCTGTGAATAAACTTTACATTTTTCACATAATTAACAGATCTATGCCTTCATTAAAAAATAGAAAAATAAAGAAAATTACCAAATTAAGCAGGAATATTTTCACGTAATATTTTGTTTTTATCTTAAATTTGATATGGAAAATTTCTTAGTTGACCAAGGTTAGCAGCCAAGCAGGAAAATGGAAAGCCAAGAGTTATCAGTGATATTTTTATAAACAATCAAGGAATTTTAGTTTTATGTCAGGAAAAGCAATGATTTTTCTAATGTAACTTGAAATGCCTCAAATGATGTGTATTATATGCTTTTTTTTTTCAGATTGCAAATTGTTTGAAAATAAATGCTGAATGTTATTTATGATATATAATCACTTTTTTAAAGGAAAATCAGGGAATTACCATTTGTTTTATTTTCTTTTGTCATGGAAATGAAGGAATTTTATAATGCAATTAACATATATGTTTTTTTGGGTTTTTTTAGATTGAAATTAATTTAGATATGAAATTTACAAAAAACCGGTCTACATTTCATTTCAAAATTGATGTTATTTGTTATTTATATTGTATATATTCATTTGCTAGAAATTGAGATAAACTACTTTTTTGCTGAAACACACCTATACATATACTGTCTATCTGTTAAGCAGTGAACTAAAGTCAGAGAATATCAGTGAAATTTTTCTAGGAATTATTAAGTAATTTTATCTAATGATTAAGCTGGAGGTATGGTGAAGGAATGGATGGCAGCTTTGGTCTAAGGAATCAGAGAACCAAGTTCACATAGATGCAAATAGTCTTGGAAAAGTATGAATCGATCTCTTTCCCTCCATCTATAAGTAAATAGCAGGACAAACTGGGTTCTAAAGCCTTGTTTGGCAATTAGTATAAGAGAACAACAATACTAAATTCAAACCCTCCAACTATGGGTTAAATAGCCTCAACAGCCTATAACTGACCAAGCCTGATGAGTATGGCTACATCCCTGAAGACATCTTTAATCAAGAAGAACTTTCTCCAGCTGGAGTGAGAAAGCCCTGGATCTGAATTCAGTATATTTTTGGTAGTCCTGGGAAAATTAGAACAATTCCATTTTCATTTAAAATTATCCACTTGGCAATAAATACTAAAAATAGTATGAAATACATCATTTATTTTAAAAAACTGGGGTGGCCTATTAATTAAGGCCGGTAGTGTATATGTGTATATATGTATATATATTTATAAGCATGCGGAGTAGATATAAAAGGATCCAAAGGAGTATCCTGTACATAAAAAGTGGTAGGATAATTCTCTAAGAGAGCTCTAAATATATATGTATATAAATACATATAGAGCAAATATAAGAAAAAATTAAGGCAGACATGTTATTTCATGGTAAGTCGGAAATATAGGCCTATTTCAGGCAAACCATCATCAGCTTCCATCTTTATTGTACAGAAGATTTTATTCGTATAAAATCTTCTGTACAATAAAAACAGAAGCTGATGATGATTCACCTGAAATAGGCCTATATTTCCGATTAACCATGAAATAATGTGTCTGCCTTAATTTTTTCTTATATATATAATAATCCTCTCAATTTTGTTGTCATTTTTTAGTGGCAGGTGTACACTTGTATTAAAATAAAACAATGGCTGATGGCAACATAAAGTATTTATATGTGCATCAGACCAAAGCCAGAAACCACATGCTAAACAGGGAACAAGGGATAAGCCTCTTCACCTGTTCAATAGATGTAGGTGGAGTGTGAACCGGGCGATAGTTTAGTCTATCTACTCCAATTGAGAAAAAAAAAAAAAGAGTGAAAAGATTGGAAAAGAGGAAGCCGGAAACCACATCCTAAACAGGGAACAAGGGATGTCTCTTCACCTGTTCAATAGACATGGGTGGAGTGTGAACCGGGCGATAGTTTAGTCTATCTACTCCAATAGTCTATCTACTCCATTGCTATTCAAAACCAAAATACACCCAGGTTGAAAAACTCAGAATCTAACCAACAACTGGCTGGAAAGAATGTCAGGTAAAATTTCATTTTAACTCTCGTTGCTATTCCCCATCAAATTTATCCAAAGTAGCATTATATCAGTGCACAAGTATGTGCTGAATTCAAATCAAATGCAATTTATTGAAAAAACTTGCCTTTTTTTATCTAAATATCCATTTTAAAAACGAACTATACCTTGCCCTTCTCGCCTGTAACTCTCATGAAGTCATGTAATTGACTGCAGAATAGCGGACTGTGCAAGGGAATGAAATTGGGGGCCTGTTTACATCCGGTTAGGGAAGTCATGCGCTTTTTTCCAAAAAACATGCAACCTTCTGCTGAATTTGTGTGCCGAAAACAACAAGCACATTAATTCCCTAACCGGAAGTAAACAGGCGGATGTAAACAGGCCCCCAATTTCGTTCCCTTGCGCAGTCCGTCATTCTGCAGTTACATGACTTCATGAGAGTTACGGGAGAAAAAGCACGAGATATAGTTCGTTTTTTTTATGGACATTTCAATAAAAAAAAGTTAGTTTCTTCACTAATTGACACTTGATTTCAGTTCAGCATATACATTTGCTCAGAAAAAAAAAACAGACGATGTATTTACTGCAATGCTCCACAGCCTCACCCAGATCAATTTGTCCAGCAAGTGGATAAGTACATAATAGGTGTGGGAAAATTGAATGATTTGCTCAGGCATGTTTGTCTAGTTCCAAGGTAAGACAAGTTCAATTTTCGCTTTCATCTGACTTCTTTCAATCTGATAAAGAATCTGTTCCCAGTCAGTGTTTCCTGAAACTGAGAAGCAATACAAAATCCAAGAAGTTGGTTCTAAACATCATGTGATATATCATAAAGTGAAACAATGTAAGTCATAAAATGTAAGCAGTATCAACACCATTTATTTTTAATTTATTGTAACAGTTTGAGATGTTAATGTCTTCTGAAGAATGGTTGACTCATAAATTCTCTTCTAAGCCTACTCTTGACTTATCTGAGTATCTTTGCCTGGCTTTCTACTTAAAACTGAGGCTCTACTGAGTGACATGCATATAACTCTGTAGTTTCTGCAATCATCACTAAACTGGATTCCTGCAAAACATGGGCCTGATGTCATCCCTGCAATTGTCTTTAAGAAGTGTTCTGATCAGGCTTCTGTTCTCTCTAAGCTCTACACCATGGTGAGAAAGTGACTGAAGGCAGGCTGCCAAGTCAGGATCGATTATATTGCAGATCCTCCTTTGGATCTGAATGTTCTTGACAAAATCCAAGGCAAGCTCTGCAAAACAATCAATCCTGAGTTGACAGCCCACCTTCAGTCACTTTCTCACTGATATGTTGTGGCTTCCCTCAGCCTTTTCTACAAGTATTTTCATGGCAACTGCTCTGACATATATTTTTCCCTGGTTCTCCAACTACATTTATTTACGTGTACTACTAGATTAGCATCAAGGTTTCACCCTTTTACCATCAAAACAGTTAAATGTAACCATCTCTTCTACTCTAACAGTTCCTTTTCTCACACTTCTGTTTGCTTGCTTCCCTGATAACTACAATCTTCAAAAGTTTAAATGCAATGTCAACTGTGATCTTCTATCTCTTTTATTCCCATCCAACTCTTGGGGGTGAAATGATTCCTCTTCTGTAGCTATAGTCTTTAAGAACTCAGGTGAACATTCTGATCCTTTCAACTATCCACCTATTAGCTTTCTACCACTTTTTGCAATGTCCTAGAAGCGTTAA
Source organism: Ascarosepion bandense (assembly GCA_037127315.1). Taxonomy (NCBI): domain Eukaryota; kingdom Metazoa; phylum Mollusca; class Cephalopoda; order Sepiida; family Sepiidae; genus Ascarosepion; species Ascarosepion bandense. The sequence goes on along the minus strand of JBBBDQ010000328.1, from coordinate 4,033,482 downwards.
TCAACTCGGAATTTTAGTTAAGCAATATGGCTTTTGCTTCTCTACATCAACTGCTGATGTTGTAAAGATTATTTCTGAAAGTGTCTATCAAGCGTTAGATTAGAATGGTGAAGCTTTGGCTTTGTATATCTCAGAAGCATTTGACAATCTTTTTCACAAGTTGAAAGGTTATTGTATTTCTAGAGAAAGTTTTGAACTGATTCAGTCTTTCTTATCAAATTGCAAAATTAAAATTGTTCTGAAGTCACTTTTAGATCTTATTGCGTTAATGCACATATCCAACAAGTCTCTATACTTGGACATAGAATGTTTCTAGATTTTATCAACTTGGTATCTATGCTGATGATACAACTATTTACTTCTATCTCGATACTAAGTCAGTTTGATAAGGTTAAATTGTCAGCTGGTCTCGACAATAACTTCCAGTCTTCTGCTAAATGGCTCAGTAATTTTAATGCCTCAAAAACGAAACTGCTTTCTATCACTCATCTGTTGTCAGATTTTAATGTAACTTTCAGCACTTATTCATAAATTTTAGAAATGTTTCTTTTTTTTAGAAAATATTGTTGTTTTTTTGTTTTTTTTTCATTTTATGAAATTTGAGACATTGAGTTTTTTTCGGCACTTCATGTTCATATGAGCCATAAATAAAAGTCCTTTGAGAATTCAAATCAATTTTTTTTGTAACTCAAGTAGATCCCCAATTACAGAAAATCTATTCTGAATCATAAAGCAACACATTATCTAATTAAAAAAGCTAATTACTTTAAATGAATTAATATCTTTTTACATTAATTTAAATAGCTAATCTTCCTATACTTTTGTTTTTTTAAAGATTTTTAATAAAGAGAATTACGTTGTGTAATTTGAAAATATGGACGTTTGTAATTTTTTTCCTTTTTTTTTAAAAAGATGCCTGCTTTAAGTTCAGTTTAATACTTGCTTTTAGTTTAGCACGAACGCGACCAGATTGTAACTCATTCTATAATACTGATTGTGGGTAGCTGTATGTGATTTTTCCTTTCTTTCCATTTAAAAATAAGTTTGGTTTGGCTTGGGTAAGTCACTGAAGAAGAAGATAGACCACGTTAAAAACTCTAACACTCTGACCTTATATATTATCAAAGACGAAGAAAAAATATAGAATGATCTCAACTCAATTATGCATTTGTAAACTGGAAGTGTCACTTTTGAGAAATATGGAATATAACAATTCCATTGAGCGGATATTTAATTTTAATTAAATTGGAAAAAGAAATCCTGTTTGGGGAGGAGTCGATTATCTCCCTTGATATCCACTCTTTTTTTTTTTTTTAATCGATAGTTTTTTGTTTTTTAAAAAAAAATAAGATTTTAACATTAACACGAATTATTTTTGTTCATTTTTAAACTTTATACTTTTCCCTGTATTCCAATTTTACACCACCTTAAATAGGACAAAGAAAGAAATGTAAGTACAATCTTTCACATAATTTGTTGATTTACAAACGGGTCAACATTTTCTCATTAACGGTATTTTCCGGGGTTGACAGTGTACTGCGAAAAATATTCGAGTAAAAAGAAAATTAAAAAAATAATTTTATCAAATTTTATATTATTTAAAATAAAGGGCCTGAAAAGAAATATCCGTTTAAAAGTTTAATATAATTTCTAAGGTCCATTCTAAAAATAAACAAAAACCGAGAATTTGAGTTTTTTTGTCAGTACTTAAAAAAAATTCAACACCTGATTGAATTTATTTTATTTTATTTATCTTATTTCATTTTATCTCTCATATCTTCGAATATTAGTTTTATTTCTTGATATTTTGTTTTTGAGAAAAAAAATATATCTTCAGAGGTTTTTGTTTTAATGTTCGAGCACATTCTGGGATTTTGCTGTATGAAAATGTAAAAATTAGCAACATCCTAAATTCTTCTATTTCTATAATGTGTCGTGTCACTTCACTATATTAAATTTGTTTTTGTTTTAATGTTCGAGCACATTCTGGGATTTTGCTGTATGAAAATGTAAAAATTAGCAACATCCTAAATTCTTCTATTTCTATAATGTGTCGTGTCACTTCACTATATTAAATTTGTTTTTGTTTTAATGTTCGAGCACATTCTGGATTTTGCTGTATGAAAATGTAAAAATTAGCAACATCCTAAATTCTTCTATTTCTATAATGTGTCGTGTCACTTCACTATATTAAATTTGTTTTTGTTTTAATGTTCGAGCACATTCTGGGATTTTGCTGTATGAAAATGTAAAAATTAGCAACATCCTAAATTCTTCTATTTCTATAATGTGTCGTGTCACTTCACTATATTAAATTTGTTTTTGTTTTAATGTTCGAGCACATTCTGGGATTTTGCTGTATGAAAATGTAAAAATTAGCAACATCCTAAATTCTTCTATTTCTATAATGTGTCGTGTCACTTTACTATATTAAATTTGTTTTTGTTTTAATGTTCGAGCACATTCTGGGATTTTGCTGTATGAAAATGTAAAAATTAGCAACATCCTAAATTCTTCTATTTCTATAATGTGTCGTGTCACTTCACGATATAGGCAATCATGGTTTTCTATATTTCCTTATCCCTTGTAGCTCTTAACACCCTTTCTCTTTATACCTCTCCCAAACTCTGCACTGCTATCCATTTTTCAAGTCCATCAAGTATGTCATACATTGCTTTCCCATGTCTCTCTTTCCCTCTATCTGTCTTGTCTCAGATTCTCCAAGCCCTCCTTCCTCATTACATGTCCCAGAAACTTCAGTTGTCTTTTCTTGATGTTAATTATAAGTTTCCTTTTCATTTCCATCATCCAGGTGCTGTAAGCGTTTAGTGATGGATGTGTGTTGTGGTGCAGTGGATATCAGCTCAGAAAGAGAAATCGGTAAGCCGAGTCCAAATTCCAGTTGAATACCCTGCATTCACTTAAGCACTGGTACCCTTGGGAAAGGTATTAATCTGTCCCTTCCCTCCAGTTATGGGTTAAATAACAGGGTAGGACTTGGGGACCCTATCCTTAAAAAGAAAAACAAAATCCCAATGAATCTTGATACTCGAAAAGAAAAAAGTATTCCTAGATACAAAACTTATATAAAAACAACAATAAATTGTTGAAAAAAAAAAGGTATTACCAGCAATAAATAAATAAAATTTAGTTGGTAATAAATGACCCGCCGAGGTTGATATGCCATAAAACAAAAAGAACCAACCAACCAACCATTTCCATCATCTTCCAAACCTTGTCATTGCTCATGTTTGGTCCATGGTATCCTAAGCATACTTCTGTAGAACCATATTTCGGCCACTTCAAGTCTTTCTTTCATTTTTGATGAGATCATCCAGTATTCACTGCTGTATTGAAGGACAAATATCATGTAATAATCCTGTACTCTTTTCTTTGTTTCCAATGAAATTTTCCTGTCTCTTAATACTCTGCTTAGCTTTTGGAATGCATCCTTGGCCATGCCAGTACACCTTAAGATCTCAGTGTTGCCTTTTCCGTCAAATTAGCCATAAGTGTTAAACAAATATCAACACTCTCTTGCTAAAAAGTAATCTGGATAAGAGTTTCCCAAACAAGAAAAAAGTTGTTAGCATAGAACTTATGATTACATTTAAAGCCAGAAAATATTTTTAAATTTTAAGACTTGTTTGAAGATAATTATGATTTTTACTACCACAATTTCCAGTAATTAACTCATACCTGGAGGAAGAAGAGGTTGATAAATACCTTTCAAAAGGGAATATAATGAACCTGACTGAAATTGGAACTCAACTCTCTGATTCACAATTCTGGGCTGTTATGCATTATATCACATCTACATCCAACCATGCAGCATCTTTTATTTCCAAGCAGTTACCTTTCTAGGTACTGACCAGGCTTAACCAGTGATTGTACAAAAATTGGTGTTTCAATGTGATATGGCCATAAGTCGAATGAAAGCTATAAAAGACATTTTCAGCTCATGTTCAACAAAATTCATTAAAAAAAATACTCTGAAATGTTCATATTGGATCTTTTCAAAGTGTTTGGGTGTCAATCTGAGGACATTACAAAGGATTCGCAAAGAGTTGGATGAGTCTAATGGTGAGTACGAGGGTATGACAGCTCAGAAAACTCACTATGATTAGATAAAGGTGGTGTAATGGTTAGCAAGCTTGTCTCACTAGAATCATTACAACTGAGTAGTGAGTTCAATCCTCACTGGGTGTCCCATACTTTTGGACTTGTGCTACATCTAAGCTATGCTTAGAAAATCACCACTCAGATTAGCAAAAAAAAACCACCCGAATTTGTTAGTGAGATTCAAACCATGATTGACAATGATTCCTCTCAGTTAATCAAGTCCATAGCCAAGGACACAAAATGTCTGAGTTTCTTATCAGGCAGAATGTAAATATATGGTATTTCTCATAGAGGATGAGAAAGGGACAATTTTTATCACAAGCCATAAAGGGGATACCATGCTATGAAGCTTTTGAACAAACTCATCTCAAGCATCCCCCTCCAACCAAACTTGCTTGGAAAAAAAATTTCTACAAGGATAAGATGGGAAACACACAGAAGAACTGTTGGCTTGCTGTGTCACTAAAAGATGTGCTGAGAATGATGAAAACCAAACATCCAGTCAACATCACGTTGTTTGAAGTGATCACTGGTGATGGCAATGTTAAGCTGCCTTTCATCTTCCCACAGAGACTCATTGAAAACAATGTGACTAAAATGTGCTGGTGCCCTACTATGCATGAACCACATAGATCTTCATATTAGCAGGAGTACATCCTCTAGCAGGTCTGGAAGTGTGTTCAAAATAAAGTCTCTGTAGACAGCTCCTGTTAGACATGCTGGGACCTTCCAGATAGTCACCTACAATTACAACCCACACACTAATCGTAAACTGATGCTGGTGTCTAGCTTATTTTGTACCCTTGGGATTCCAATCTGCCCACTAATGTTGGTTGTATAAATTTGTTGTTCCATCTCTTCCAAATGTTGCTTCATCTGTAAACAAGACTCAAGAGAAAAACAACAGATTGGCAGTTTGGATAATAAACTAGTGGCAAAAGTTATCCTGTGGTGAATGATCAGAGGGTGGAAGGCCCTGCATACATTTCACATGATACAGATACAGGAGTTGCTGTTGAAGTACCTTCCATGTGGTACTATGAGGTGTATGACATGTTTTAGCCAATGTATATGTGTTGACATCTGGATAATCTCTAACAGCCTATAGAATGTGTTCTTTGGGATCAGGTACATAAATGATTCTTGGTCTTCCTCAATCCATAGTTTGTAGTGCTATGGATCTTGTCTCAGCAATGCAATGATAAACAGCAGCAAAGGTGAGATAACTCCGCTGCCTTTGGTCTGGAAACAAAATCTGATACAACTGTAAAGCCTGTTGTCCATTACCATTTGCATGGTCATATGTAAAAATGATATCTGCCTGCTCATGATATGAATATCCTGCCATTGACAAATAAAACACTTTTTTTTTCTTTTTTTTAATCATATCACCCCAAGCAAGGCGGTAACGCCACTGATGTGCAGGGGGCTATGTAAGAGTGAAAAGATTGATAAAGAGAAAGCCGGAAACCACATCCTAAACAGGGAACAAGGGATGAGCCTCTTCACCTGTTCAATAGACGTGGAAGGAGTGTGAACTGGGCGATAGTTTAGTCTATCTGCTCCAATTGACTTATCAGTTAACTCACTACTACACATGTTAAATCTTGAAGAGAGACTAGCCACAAATATCAAGTGTAACCTAGTCTGCATGACAACACAGCACCATCTACCATAAACTGTTTATAGGGACTTTTGTCCTTATTTTTATGTGAGTAACCTACCTCTAAAGTTTGTAAAAGTATTTTTCATACATCCTTTGCATGTGTATGTCTGTATAGATAGATAGATGGGTACATGGCTAAGTGGTTAGAATGGTTGTTTTCCAAGCATATGGCCTGGGTTCGAATCCCACCATGCTTGACTTGCCAGAAAGGTAATTTCTTGATCTTATTGGTCTGAGGTGGAGGAGGTAATCTCAGCATGCAACAGCTTAGGAAAATACCTGAATACCATACTATTAGTTGATCTAGGCCCTCTGAGTAAAATTGGGTAAACTGAACTATTGGGGAGGGGCAGTGATGGTTTTGCTAACATGAAATCACAAGTCATTGTGACTGAGGAATTCTGTATACTAATCTTGATTAGACTGCTGATCATGCTAGATTATGTGCTCTCTCCGAGAAATGGTAGCTAAGGTCTGCTCAGTATAGGTGAAGTATCTCAGGTGGACTTCGTGGGTGTTGAATAAACACAAATATACCTAAGAAAAATTAAAATTAATGAAATGTATACATTGTAAAGCTTCTTCCTTTCCTGTCAACTTTGATCTTCAAAAATTTTAAATGCAACGTCAATGGTTATCTTGGGTTCTCAATTCTTGTTTTTCTCTTCTCTTCTCTTCATAATATTTTCTTTTCTCACATTCTCACACACTCAGCTTACCACTTGCATCTTAGTAGCTTTATTACCTTACATATGTTGAAGTAATTAAAAAGGATTTTCTGATGCTTATCATTTTTTATTTTATGGTAAAAAAGGTATAAAAAGTGTTTTTTCATAATTTCTGAAATAATAACTTGTTTATATATATCGAGTTATTATAACAAATTTCCTTGTCTTCTTTGCAATAATCAGATTGTTTTGACTGTTATTCTTCTCTCAAGCTTTCTTCAGGTGCTGGAATTTTTTAATCTAACACTTTATTTAATCCACTAGGATAGTGCATCCTCTTTTCACAATTATTAATTTCTTCTAGTGATGCCATTTTTATTTGATGCATTGAACAAGAGTATATTAATTTCAGTTCCCAACTCAGATTGAACTTATGATTACATTTAACAATGCTTCTATCTTCTACGATAGAATTTAAGAATTTTGAATCTAATGCCTTCTTTCTTAATCATTTTCCAAAAAATGATACTATATGATAGCCAGCTGATAAAGACCAGTGTTGCATGTTCAAGCATGAAAAAATGATAAAATTAAACATGCTTATCTGAAATTATTATTGCAAATAAATAATAGGGATGTGCTTTTCATTGGGTAATATGATGTCTTTTAATTGTATTAATTTCAGTTCCAACTCAGATATGGAACTTATGATGACATTTAACCATGCTTCTAAGTCTCATAGAATTTAGGATTTTTTAATGTAATGTCTTCTTTCATAATCACTTTTCATTGATTACTCTATATGACAGACTCCTGTTGAATGATCAAAATGGTGTCAAAATGTGTTGCTCTGTAATTATTATTGCAAATAATAGGGATGCTTTTTAATAATCTTTCTTTTTCATCCACAGATTTCAACTTTAATGGACAAGGAAAGAATCCATTAGGTGGACATATTTAAATATTATGTATTAAAACAAAATGTTATACAGGAAAACCAATGGCTAAAAGTCATAGGACAAAATTAATCTATACATAATAGACAAATTCTATCCTGGTAAGGGATGTCAGTCATCATTTTCTATGAATTTTAAAAGTACAAATGAAAGGTACACCAGAGAAAAGATATACTTGTAAAAGGAAAACTTAAATAGATGACATGCAAATAGTGTTGAGAACCTCTCAAGGTAGTTTCACAACGTTCCAATAAAAGTAATCATCTTGAAAATGTTATACTAATTCACAGGTAAAGGTAAAGACTCAGAAATCCTACACTTGTCAATTGCATATGGATCTGCATTTTCACAGACAAACAGTTTTAAAATGACTTTGCAAATAGATAGTTAAGTGAAGCCACACTCAAATTATGCTTCAGTTTACCATTTATAACAAATCCTAATTCTAAAGCATTTATGCAAACTTGTCAAATTTGTTGATCATCATTTTAACTTATATATAAAGGTATACTAGAGAGAAAATCTGCATATGGTAAATATGAGATCACTTTTAAAAGCACATGTGAAGGACTAGAGACATTTTCCTTGTAAATATGTAAATCAGCATTTCTATGCACTTTCAGTTTAAACTGACACACACAGGTGAAAAACCTTACACTAGTGAAGTGTAGAGATTAGCATTTTCACAATTTAATTTAAAAATGGATATGCAAATACAGACTGAACTGCAACCCTCCATTTTTGATGTGTGTGCATCAAAATTTTCAGAGAATTCAAATCTAAAAACATACTTAAAAAAGCACGTAGGTCTTAAGCCCTACACTTGTGAAGTTTGTGGGTTAGCATTTCCATACAAATCTTATTTAAAATTACACGTACGGTCACACACTGGAGAGAAACCCTATCCCTGTGAATTATGTGACTCATCATTTTCATGCAAATATGCTTTAAAATTACATATGCCGGTACATACTGGAATAAAAGCATACAGTTGTGAAATATGTGGGTCAGCGTTTTCTCGGCGATCATATTTAAAAAGACACAAGCGAATACACACAGGAGAGAAGCCGTACATTTGTGAAATTTGTGGATCAGCCTTTTCATGGCAGTCTTATTTAAAATTACACAAACGAATACACACTGGAGAAAAACCTTACACTTGTGAAGTGTGTGGATTAGCATTTTCAGTCAATGTAACTTTGAAAAGACACATGAGAACGCACACTGGAGAGAAACCTTTTGCTTGTAAAATGTGTGAATCTGCATTTTCACGACTTTCACATTTAAATGCACATTTGCAACTACACACTGAGGAAAAAGGCTACATTTGTGAAATATGTGGATGTTCATTTTCACAGACTTGCAATTTAAATTTACACATGCGAACACACACTGGTGAGAAACCTTTTACATGTGAAATTTGTGGATTAGCTTTTTCACAGAATTCTAATTTAAAAAGTCACATGCGAACACACACTGGAGAGAAACCCTACCTTTGTGAAGTTTGTGGAAGAGCCTTCTCATTGAATTCACATTTAAGACGGCACATGAAAATACACACTAATGAGAAATTTTTTGCTTGTGATATTTGCGAATCAAAATTTTCAACAAGATACAGTTTAAAAATACACATGCAAACACATGTTAAAAAGGAATCTTAGACTTGTGAAGAATATGAATCATCATTCCCACAAAGTTCATCTTTAAATAATCATATACATATACACACACATACACACCCAGTAGAAATGTTTATCTTGTAAAAGATATGGAACACCTTTTCATCATGATCATATTTAGAAACATTTGCATGTGTGTAGGTATATATGTACAACAAAAAAGCCTTCGTGATATGAATGCATGTATGTATGCATGATGATACATCAATTGACTTCTATATATATACATGTATGTACAATTATGAGAAAAAAGGTTATAATACATGCACCCAATAATACATCCACCCAAGCATATGCTTGGGTGGATGTGTATGTAGGTTTTTATAAAGTAACATGAGAAATCTGAATTTTCTAATGCAACTTGATATGGCTCAGATGACATGATTATTACGTTTCTTATTAGACTGAAAATAAATGCTGAATATTATTTATGATGTATAGTCACTTTTTTAAAGAACAGTCAGGATACATTTTAGATTGAAATTTATTTAAATATATAATTTTCAAAAAATGCTGTTTTGCATTTCATTTGAAAATTAATGCTGCTTGTTTTCTATATGATATATATTTTCTAGGAATCAAAATAAATTGTTTTTGCTTTAACACAGCTATATTCTGTCTATTAAACAATGTCTCAAAGTCAGGGAACATCACTGGATTTTTTAAAAATTATTACGGAATTAAACTACTGTGATTAAACTGGAAGCCTGGGAAAGTAATGGATAGCAACTCAGTTTGAAGAATTTGTGAGTGATGTTCAAATTCCAATCAAGTTTATTATATTTACTTACATGCAAAGGTATGGATCCAGTTTTTCTCCTTCCTCTATGGGGAAATAGCAGGATGAATTAGGTTCTAGAGCTTTGGATGGCAACCAGGCTTGGAGGAGGACAAAACTGAATTAAAAACTCACAACAATGTGTTAAATAGCATCACCAAGCCATAGCTGGTCAAGCATGGTGAGGACAGCTATGCCCCTGAAGACATCAAAATAAGGTTCTTCCAATAGGATTGAGAAGGCCCTGGATTTGGATCCTGGGAATATTAGGCTGGGAACCCTGTTTTACTGTCAAGATTATTTTATCAATTTCAATGATATAATATTTTGATGGTCTGTATATTCTCACAAGTATTTAATTAAATCTCATAATTGTTATAAGACTTTAACATTTGCATATGCAATTTCACAGTTGAAAAAATTGAAGAATCATAAAACAGGTAAACAATAAAAATTTCTCTACAGATATGTTATTGGTTTACAATAACAGGAAATGCATCTTGGGTGTGGAGTAATAGCCATGGTTAAGTGCAAATGGCAGAATTCACAACAAAAGGATTTGACAAAGTTTTCAAAAAATAAGAAAAAAAAAATAGCAAAATAATACTAAGCAAACAAATATATAAGTCAGAACTAACCAAAGCAATAAGGCAATATTTCACAAAGTAAGAATTGTGTTACACACAAAAAGGATACAGTCAATTGGGTATTATATTCTGACTTCAAGAGAAAAGAGAACAAAAATATGGGAGATTAGACCATCCATTTTTATTAATAAGAAAAAAAATCACAGGATTTCTTTCCAAAATTAAGGAGATGTTCTTAGCAATCATTCTCATTAGATTTCCACACAGAATCAAACTTGTCAGATGGTCTTTGGGCAGAGAGGAACCCAGACGAGCTTCTGCCGAATGACAGTCTTGTCTGGGGAAAAAAGTAGGCTAGACCTGATCATGCTTAGGCAGGGTCTATGAGGAATTTCTGCCTGAGCATATGTGTTCAGAAATACATTGTTAAAACTGGCCTTGTGCCACATCCTGCTTCATTGGGAAGGAATTAGATAAATATCCATGAGATTGAAACTAACACCAGTAATGTAAGTTAATACTCATATCGTACCAGTACATCATTGAGGACTAGGTTGGTTTCATATATAAAAGGTGCAAGGCACATGTGGTCAGTCATCAAGAAGAGAAATAACAGTTCTACGTAGATTGCTAGAAAAGGGTGGATGGATGGACACTCATGAGCAGATATGAAATGCACAAATAGATAAAATGCCAAACTGGAATAATAAACAAAATTTTCTCACCTGTAAAGACTGATAATCTAACACAGATTACAGAGTATGGCAGAATACCCCCCACATAATGGTAAGGCATTAGTGGTCTCTTTGCCTACCTAATATCTTAACCATTATGTGGGAGGTATTTCTACTGCATACTGTATCATCATATACTTTGATATATTCAAGGTTATCCTATAGACAATAAGCCTAATTGATTAAAGCACTAATTTGTTGACATAGTAATTGTGATTTCAATCCCTAGACTAGGTAGTGTGTACTTGAACTCAATAAGAATAACTGATTATTACTAGAATAAGAAGTCACAAGATATCCTTGGCCATGAAGAGCAGAACAAGAACGACCTACACCTGTAGATTAAATAAGGGGTTCAAGTCAGGTCAGACTTAGGCCTGCTACTAGTAACATGTAACCTAGTACAACCTGCCATATGGACTAGTAGTTGGTATCTAAACCAGCCCTCCCCACCACTAACTTTTCTGCTCTGCTAGTGAGAAAGGTGACATTTCACACCTAAGAGTAGAAAATAAGACCTGTCAAAAATGGCCAAGCTTCATATAGGAGCCAATAGTAAGTATAAGGCTAAGATAGAGTCTCCAGCCTTGAATGGCAACCTTCCTAGAGATGGTATCTCAATAAACATACTCAGTGTATTTGGACGAGTGAGTTGGGCATCAGGAGTATCATCTGACCCTGTAAATGTTCCTTCAAATCATTATGACAAATCCTTTGTCAGGCAGGACCCACCTTGTTTCATGTGAGATTAACACCAGTCCTGTTTCAGCAAAAGAACACAGTATGTAGTTCAAAATTCCCTGAAATTTACTCTGATCAACAAGTACCTGATGAAAGCTAGTGGGAAAAGCTGAAATGTTATAATAACAAAGATGAGGAAACAATTGTCCTCATGTAAATAATAACTCCTTATCCCAGAAATCAAGGTCCAAACATCAGTTTACGGCTGTCAGGTATTAACACTGGAGAAAGAAGATGCTAGTGTGAAACATGCTAAATAAGGCCTAGAGTAAAGTACATTTTATTAACATTATAGGTCTTGTTGCTTGACCAACTGATGGCATATAAGCTTGTTGATCATCTATATTCTTAATTTTCATTACTATAAATGGGATCATCCTGGCTATAGTGTTTCATTTAGTAACATAGCCAAGGATCTTGACCAGGAATACAAGGTATGATGGGTAAATTGTTGCCACATCATATTTTTAATTTTGTGCATGTGCATTGTTTGGTTTTGATTTTGTTGATTGCACAGTATAGATGGGTCAGTTAGGCACCATCTGTGAGAAAAAGAGTACCATGATGCAATTCACTTTGCCAATTATTTAGAAACAGCATACTGTACCACTTGGCATATTTTCCAGAAGCTCCAAAGGCCTACATCAAGTGCCTTGAGGAATTAATGCTATCTTAGTCAAGAAGGTGGCTGCTGAAATGTATACCATGCCACACAAGTAGGAGAACCCAGTCATGGCCTTTAGTCAATTTCTGTGACCACATCACTCTTTACCTCTGACCACCCAATTCTCCAGACTGCACACTCTTGATTATGTGTGAGGCAAAGTTGAGTGAAAGACCAACAAAATTCTAACACTAAAGATGAACTGAAGACAAGGATTATGGAAGCATTCACCAACTTAAACAAAGAGACTGTCCAGAAGAGATCCAAGAGATTCCAAAATTGTCTGGAAGCCATGGTTGAGGCCAATAGCAATTTTTATTAAATAAATGTACTCTAGTATTTCAAGATATTTTTGTGTAATTTTTGTAAATATATCGTTCAAAATGAGGTCAACAATTCATCCATCACGCCATGTAATTAACAGCTTTATACCTTAATTTAAAAACTGTAAAAATAAAAATTAAGCAAAAATAAATTTCACATAATTTTTTTTTTTTTTGTATTCTATGACAAAAATTTCTTGTTAGTTGCCCAAGGTTCACAGCCAGCCTGGAAAACAGGGAAATCAGAGTTGTTGGTATGGAACATAGTTAAATAATTTTAGTTTAATGTTAGAAAAATCATTGATTTCCTTTAACTTGATGTGTCTCAAATGATACGATTATTGTATATTTCTTTTTATACTGAAAGTTATTTATGATACATAGTCATTTAAAAAAAATCAGGTAATATTTTATGTTTTTTGTCAGAGAAATGAAGGAATTTTATAATGCAATTTTTTATGCATTGAATTATATATTTATTATTTTAGTTTTTTTTTTATTGAAATTTATTTAAATATGAAATTTTCAAGAATGCTGCTCTATATTTCATTTGAAAATTAATGCTTTTATTTATACGGTATATATATTTATATGGTATATATATATTTGTTTGCTAGGAATCCAAACAAAGTGTTTTTTGCTATATCACAGCTATATGCATGCTATTGTCTTTTGTCCCAAAATTAGGGAATATCAGTGGAATTTTTCTAGGAATTATTAAAGTATTTTATCCAATGATTAAGCTGGAGTGCAGTAGTGTAAAGGATAGAGGCTTGATTTGAGGAATCAGTGAGCCAAGTTCGAATGTTTTATTCCCTCATATGAAAATGCTGGTGGGAAAGGTATGAATTCAGCTCTTCTTCCCCCAGATTGGTTCATATAGCCTTGGTTGGCAACCAGTCTAGAAGGACAACTCTGAATTTAAAAGCTATAGGTTCAGTAAACTCACCACAACTGGACAAGTGTGGTGAGTACAGCTATACCCCCCCCCTGCAAATATGGCCAATAAGTACAGCTTGATTTTTTTTTTTTTTTTAGAAAAACAATATATTGCATGTGTTGTGAAAGCTAGAAGTTGATGTAATAAGCACTGATCCTAAAAATGAAATTCATAGTTTTTACTAATTTTTGAGTATATAATTTAAAATATTATCTGAAAAAAAATGTACAGAAAAACCTAATTTCCAAAGGTTTTTGTTTACAAAGTAACTTCAAAATTTCACTATTTCAAGAATAAATCCAAATAAAGTTGATATTTTTGTTAGATACATTGAATACAAAATATATTTAATTTACTATTCTAATTATAAATCACTGAGAAAAATTACGATTTGATAAGTGAAAACTAAAAAATTGTAAAAAAATTACAAAAAATGCTAATCAATGAATAAGATCTTACACCATTTACTAGCCCATAATTAATAAAAACAAAAAAAATAGATGAAAGTGTATATAACTCTATAATACTGCTGGGCACAAATTATAAGACAAAATGTTTTAAATTTACATTGTTTATTAAAAATCACACTAAAACTACTGCACTGTATAACAATATAATATAGGTACATTGTTTAGTATAATTTCCCTTTAAAGTAAATCAAGATCTTATTTGATAGCACAATGATTTAGTAATAATGTGCTTGTGTCTTGTTTCTTGTATATATACAATTTCTGATGCTTCAGTAGTTAATTTAACTGCTCTATTCACACCTTGCACAGGTAAATTATTATAACCTCTTGCAGTTCATTATTTCAAAAACCTTCTGCAAGCAAACTCCATTTTGTGAGAAATGAATCAAATTTTTGACCAGTATGTCGCCTCAGATTTGATGAATGTAATTTTTTTAATCTCTTCTTTGGTGGCTCACTACTTTTGAAACAAAAAAAATATTTTATTGGGCAATTTGCTCATACTTGTTTGTATTTTTGTGATGTAATTTCAATGGAAATTTAAAATTAGTTTTGTAAATTGACATAGCTATTTAAGTATGAATAAATGTTTGCTTATCTAATGGACAATTTTTTTATAGCCTTTTCCCTCACCTCCAATTCATCTGACTTCAACATTGAGAAAAAATATTTTCTAGAAGCAAGGTGAAAGCATTGTGCTGTAAATTTTTTAATGACCTTCAGTATTTCAGTTGACTGTTGCTTGGCTCACTGAATAAGATTTTCTATCTTTTCAGATAATATTTTTGTTGGATGGGACTATCCATTATTTTGATGAAATATCACACAATTTAAAAGTGATCAAACAGGGGCATCTTTACCTTCAAACTATTGACGATATCTGCTATAATCATCACTGTATGTGGGAGCCTTACACTTTATTACTCTTTAAAATTGTCAATGAAACCTGATGTGCAAATTAATTTCTTACTAAGAATACATATTTTATTCATATGAATGTATCTTAAAAATCTTGTTGGCATTAAATAACCTATTTAGGTTGATATGCTGTAAACCAAATCAAACCTGACCCAGGGTGGTAGCACCTGTTAGGGTCCCAGCTATGGGTAAATAGTTAATCCCTAAACCGGTCAATACCCTATTAAGGCATAGAAACAGATTTTTATAGTACTAATACCAGCAATACCTTTTTGAAAAAAAAATTACCCACAATACATTTAAAAAAAAAAGTTACCAGTAATATATCTTGACAAACCTCTTTTACAAAAATACATTATAGAAATCAGATCTACAAATTGATTTTTATAAAGAATACATGTTTTATTCACACAAATCTATTGTAAAAGTGTTATTAGCATTAAATAATCCACTGAGGTGTTGATATGCCGTAAAATAAACCAAACCTGTTTTTTCACTTGTATAAAAAAAAAGGGTTTACTACTACTCTCACATAATTTCTCTTCTCACCCACCCCTAATCTAAATGGGCCTGTTTGATTGGCTAAGACGATTTTCCTTGACCAATCAGTGGACACCCAATTTTGGCATGCTCAATGCAAAAATCCTATCTTCCTTTTTTTTCAAAAGTTTTAGCAAGGAACAACAGATAGGAAATTTCCTCTCCTTATTTGAGGCTACTTTGAACATTCTAAGAGCCGTCTGATTTATTTGGACGTTAAAGAACATTTCATAGTTGAACTTCTAAAGCTGAAAACACAACTAGTTTTGCAAGGACTTTTCTTCTCTGTTATTCCCTTAACAATTAATACTTGTTTCTTTATCTCTGTCTTGTGTCTTTTGTATTCCTTTTTTTCAGCAATTCCAACTAAATTCACCTTACTTGTGCTATTTTTACATGAATTTGAGTTCATGTTATAATAGTTGAAAGAGACTATTCAGTATCATGGGTTGAAAGTGATTTTAACACTTGCGTATAGTTTAGCATGAGTGCACTGAGAGTGTAAATAAATTCTATTGATACTGGGCAGCCATTAATGTTTCCAGAATTTTTTTTCCTTTCCTGTTAAAAACAAAGATGTGTTAGTGGATGTAAATCAAATCGACCATGTCTGTAAATCTTAACCTTCTGACCTCACATATTGTGAAAAACGAAAAAAAAAATACAGAATTCTCTCAATTCTACATTTGCAAAGTAAAAGTGTCTATTTTGCACATTTATAGATCTACCATTCATCCAAGCATTGAATATTGTTGCCATATCTGGTCAGGTGCTCCTGCTATTCATTTCAAGGTTCTCAAAAAAAATTCAAAGCAGGATCTGCAATGTAATTGGTCTTGACTTGGCATCTCGACTTATTACTTTCTCACTGGTGTGACGTGGATTCCCACTGTCTTTTCTACAAATAATTTCATGGCAACTGTTCTGATGAGCTTTTTTCCCTGGTGCCCCATCCACATGATGCAATGGATATTGGCTCGGATGAGAAATCTGAGTTCAAATTCCAGTTGAATTCATTGCATTCACTTACGTGCAAATACCCTTGGGAAAGGTATTAATCCATCTCTTTTCCCCTCTAGCTATGGACGGAATAGCAGGCCAGATTGAGTTCTATAACCTGAAAAATTTTCTGCCTAGTCAGTCATGGACCGAAAGCGACATGATCACCCAAGTGTGTGTCACATATGGCATTTAACTGACTAGATTAGCATCTAGATCCCACCCTTTTACCATTGAAAAAGTTAAATATAACTACCACTTCAACCCCAAAATTTGTTATTTCTTACTTCCCACCTGTGGAACTCCCTTCCATTTACTTGTTCCCTGACAGCTACAATCTTCAAAAATTTAAATGCAACATCAACTGCTATCTTCTATCTTCTTGAATCCCATTCATCTTTTATCCTTTCATCAGTACTGCCTGTAGCCAGTCTTTTATCCCACTGTAACCCCCCTGCAGTCCCACCTTGCTTGGGATGAAATGATTAAAAAAAAAAAAAAAGTTGTTACTATTTAGTATTATATTATGGAATATAATAAGTCCATTTTTTGGATATTAATTTTAATTGAAATGAAAAAAAAAAAAAAAATGATCGATTGTCTCCCTTCATTTTCGCTCTTGAATCTTTTTTGTATTGATTGTTTTTCTTTTAAAACAAAGTTTATCAAGGAAAATTTTTATCTATTGAAAGTTTTATGCTCCCCACCCACCTGTATTCCAATGCTACATCACCTTCAGGAAGATAAAAAGAGAAAGTAAAAATGTAAGTAGACACTTTTTTTTAGTTTAGGTTTACATAATTTCTTTGTTTATGAACGTTTCACTTTCAACATAAGGTGTCTTGACTGTCTTGTTTTAACAAGAAAGCAATTTTCCGAGGTTTAACTAGCGTAAAAAAAGTTTATTTTTATCAAATTTTATTTATACAAGAAGAACTGAAAAAGAAATATCCGATAGTAAAGTAATTTCTGATGTTTACTTTACAAAAAAAAATGTTTTATCAGTGCTTAAGAAAAATATTAAGCAAGCAGCAAATTCGAAAACCTCATTTTTAAAAATATCTATACAGAAATTCAGTTAATTTTAAACGTTTTTAAAAACTTTTCTTTAAAAGTCGTTGATTGAATTTTATTATTAAAAAAAAAACTATAATAAAAAGAAAAAGAAATATTTTCCTTTTTTTTATTAAATTATCCAGTTTTTGTGAATAAGTTTTTAAAAACTCTGAAAAACAAGTGTCAAAAACTCAAAAGATGTTTTTCAGTACCCATTTATTGAAATTATGTCTCTAAAATAGCAAAATTTGAACATTTCCAAAGAGAAAGATCTATTCTAAAAATATTGCTTTCCTTTATTTGTGCAAATTGTAAATTTTATTTTTGTAAGCAAACTATTCAGTTCAAGGGTGAAATGATTGTTAATGTTCGTACCCCCCCCCCCCGGGCCAAAATCAACTAAAATTGCTTTTCTGATCATTTAAAATGTTATTTTTATTACTAACGGGAATGAGTTTCCTTTAAATTTAATAAATAAATGAATATTGAATAGTTACTTTAAAAAGTGATCGTTTAAACGACGTTTATTATCAAGAAAGGTAAATTTGATTTTAATTTCAATAATGTCCCTTAACCTCATTGTCCGAAAATTATATAAAACGCTGTTTTTTATTTTTTTAACGTATAGACTAAACTATCGCCCGGTTCACACTCCACCCACATCTATTGAACAGGTGAAGAGGCTCATCCCTTGTTTCCTGTTTAGGATGCGGTTTCCGGTTTTCTCTTTTCCAATCTCTTCACTCTTATGTAGCCCCCTGCACATCAGTGGCGTTACCGCCTTGCTCGGGGTGATACGATTAAAAAAAACAAAAAAAAAAACTACCACATACTCAAAAAACGGCGACCTCCAATTAATCGCTAAAAATACAGCATGAAACAACAGAGTATGAATAAAAAAGTTCATAAACTTAATATAGGTGCCTACAAAAAATCACTGCTCATTTTCGATACCTCAATTTAAATTTAATTTTTAAAGATAAAAATGTTTTCTTGAAGCTTTAATTGAAAGCCAAGAGATCAAATTTACTAATTACAGTAAGCAAAATACCCTGGTTTAGTTCAAACCAAAATTATATTGCTCGGAATCACAAATTTAACTGCTGAAAAAAATTTTTTTTAATTTTACCACCATTATTGAGTAATCAACACATTGTGTAAACAGTAGCTAAATTTCTGTTTTAAAAATCTTGCACAAAAAAAATATACTTCCTTGACACGTTATTTAAGTTGATTTTTATCAATTACACTCTAAACTTCCCAAATAACAAAAAAGTTTTGAAAAATTTCAATATTTAAACAATTTTGTGGGGAGGGGCTTAGTTTTTCATACAATGTTATAGTAAATTGGTCCTCCATTTTGGAAACACTTGCCAGTATGACATTACCATCACCTGTAAATTTGTTGATTATCATTGTTTTTTACTTTTTCAGTGCAATCTTATTGATTAAACCCTAAACATTCCGATTAACAAAAAAAAAATTTGTAAAAATTTCAACATTTAAAAAATTTGGTGGGGGCTCAGTTTTTCATACAACCTTATAGTAAATTGATCCTGTGCATTTAACTTTTTTGCTTGCGCATATTCAACAACTGAATCCTTTGCAAAATTTTTGAATAAAGTCATTCTTGGAGTTTCCCAGGAAGATGTCACCGTAAGAAATGAAGAAAACTTGAAAAAGACAAAAACAGGAGCAATAACTCATCCAAAAAAAACCAAAACAAAACGACCCCAATGCGAGTGGTTCCAAAATGGAGGATCGATTTACTATAACATTGTATGAGAAAGTGAGCCCTGTCCAAAATTGTTTAAATATTGAAATTTTTACAAATTTTATTTGATAATCAGAAACTTTATGTAATAATCGCTGAAAAACGTCAAAAACAATGAAAAACAACAATTTTAAAGGTGGTGGTAGTCTCTTTCAGGTCCGCCAAAATTTTGAATGTGTTAGAAGGGATTAAAAATTTTAAAAAGTAACTAAAAATACTTTGATCTTTTCTTTTAATAATAATATAAACATTTTGATGGAAAAAGTTTGTTTTTATTAAGTTTAGGGCCTTTTTTTATTCATACTTTGCTGTTTTTTAGCAATTTTGTGGGTGTACGTAGTTTTATTAGTTAAACACAGGACTCATTGAAGAATGTAAATCATCTTTTTTTTTTTTAAATGATTTAGCCCCTCTTTCTGAAAATCTGCTCCCAATAGTAAAATAAAAAATGCACTTAAACTATGACATTATTTAATTATGTAAGCTTTTAACTGCTTTAATAAATAATATAAATTAAGGATGTTATAATATGAAAAAAAAAATTTGTTTTCAATTAATAATAAAATTTTAAAAATTATTTTCATTTTTTTTAAATAATAATAATTTATAAATATTCAAAAACTTGTAGATGTTATGTTAAGTTAATAAGTGAAGGCTATATTTACTAATCAAAAATTAAAATGTTTGTATTAAACTTTTTAATTTTTTATTAAATCATAAAGCCATATTTTTTTAATAATTTTTAACTTTTTTTGTATATTTGAAGTTTTTTTTTGTATGGTAATATCTATGTGTACATTAAAAGGTCATGTGTTTCACAGTTTCTTCCCCTTGCAGGAAAAAAAAATTGGACCATTTTTATCAATTCCAGTCGCCATACACTTATCTTATTTTGCATCTCTTGAGCTGTCATCACATGTTAAATATGGGGAAAAGGTCAGAAAGTTCAACACTGTTTAAAAATAGTTTTATTTTAATTTCTAAATATGAATAAGTA
Organism: Ascarosepion bandense; assembly: GCA_037127315.1. Lineage (NCBI taxonomy): Eukaryota > Metazoa > Mollusca > Cephalopoda > Sepiida > Sepiidae > Ascarosepion > Ascarosepion bandense. Next base: position 4,012,870 of record JBBBDQ010000328.1, on the reverse strand, counting down.
ATACTTGTGTAAATCAGGTTAATTTAACATTATTTTAGAAAAATTAGCAAATTTAATGTGTCACAGATGTATAGTTTTTTGTTTTGTTTTGTTTTAAGATTTTTAAAACCAAGAATTAACTTTTGTTTACAAATGTATCAATTGTTCAAAAATGGCCAAAAAAGCTGAAATTTTTGTTTTTAAAATCTCAAAAAACAATGTTTTCTTAACAAAATGTTTGTTTAATAAAAGGATCAAAGTATTTTTAATCTTTTCTAACATCTTCAAAGTTTTTGTTTTTTGTGGGGGTTGTCAGTGGGATGAAAAACACATTAATTTGGAAATTAAACTTTCAGGACTTACTAAAAATTGAATTAAATTATTTTTGAAATCATTATTTTAAAAAATCTTTGTTTTAAATGTCTGAGTTCCGGTCACCATACTTAGCTAATCAACATATCTGGCTGTCATCACTCACTTAACAGGTCAGAAAGCTATGACCTCTGGTATTAAGAAATACTTTTATTCTCAATTTCATGCTATAATCAAGTATCACTTATGTAAATCAGATTAATTTAACTTTAAATTTTCTAATTTTCAAAAAATAACTTGCCACAGATGTGTTTTGTTTTTGCAGGATTTTTAAATCCGAGAATTAACTTTTGTTTACTAACTTGTCAAAATGAATGAAAAAATAACTTTTGAAAAATTACAAAATGTTATAATTGCAATCAATATAACTTCTATTTGAAATATATATATAAATATATATATACATATATTGCTTACTGAAAATAATAAATTCAATAATTTAGCTTTCAGTTAAAGCTAAAATTAAAACTTCAAGAAATTTTTTTAATTTTGAGACTTTAATTTAAAACTTAGGTATTGAAAAGGAGTGGAGGTACCTACTACTAAATTAGTAAATTTAAGGACTGGAATTTCTAAAAGTAATCCTTAGTAAGAAGAGAATGAAAATAATGAGGTCAAAAAACATGATTGAAATACTGTAATTTTACATCTGCACAAAAAAGCACAGGAAAAAGTAAAAATAAAACCTGGAGAGAGATCCCCAGTGCAGTAAACAAAAATTTTACTTATGTTTAAAACAAAATTTTTTTAATGTAAATCTTCTTTAATACAACCAATAGTTTCAGAACAGAAGTTTTTATTCTATACACTTTTATTAAACTTAGCATAATGGAATAAATAGTAGAACAGATTGAGTTCTATAGTCTTGGCTGGCAACCAGACTACTGCAGAAAGTAATGGCAACCTACTGTGGGAAAATCTTCTGCCCAGTTAGTCATATCTCTTTCAAAACATGATTGTCTGAGCTTGTATCATGTAATGGCACTTGATTGACTGATAATGAATACATTTGAAGACATTAAAGTGTTACCTAGACAAAAATATAACATAAACATAATTTGTATTAAATTAATTTGAAAAATACTTATCTGAGAGTAAATTTTATAAAACTTGCAGTAAAATATTATTTTATACAAATGAAATACTTTTGTCGTAATTCTGAAAATTTTCTTGGTGGTGGTGAGAACAAATTATGCATGAGAAAATAAGTCAAAGATTTATTTTCAAAATAATTAAAACTTACCTTTAATTACTGAAATAAGTATTAATTATTCTTGTATAAAGGAATCTGTAAATAAATGCAGAAAAGAGACACTGGGGAAAAAAAAAGGTAAACAACCATGCAAATGGATTGGAAAACAGCTTTCAAAATACAAAAACTTTCAGAACCAGAGATATGAAAACAGCTGCTAAAAAGAAAATAAATTTCTTTTAAAAAGGGTTTGCACTCAAAAATAACATTGAACTTTATGTTTATAGAATCTGCAAACCTCTATTTATTTGATAAGCTGTTATAATGAACAGCAACAGGATGAATTTTAAAATTGCACTGAAATATTACAAGTATTTGTTTTTATTTTATATATTAAGGTTAGATTTTTTATTTTATGTCCAGTCTAAATGAAAATGTTTTATTAAATTATGCAAGCATGAATTCTCAATTATTTTTTAGAGTTTTATTGAATTATTTTTATAAGATGCAGACCACATTTTCTATTTTGATGTTGCGTAATTTTTTTCACAGAAATATCTTCAGGCTTTTCCATTGCCTAAAAGTAATCACAATTAGATGCCCCTTCCATTAAAAAAAGTACGTATACAATATCAAAAACAGGTGTGAAACATCAAAAAAAAAAAATTCCCCATTGATGTTTAATAAAAAAAGTCTATTCAGGAAAAATTAATTCATAAATAAATCAGTACTGAAAATTTTGTTTAAATCAGATAATTTTCTGATTTTTAGCTAATTTTTAAAATCAGGAGTAATGAATTTTTTTTTTTTTTTTGTCATTTCTGAAAAAGAATTAACACCTATTTTGATCATACCTACTGTTTATATACCCTGAATTGCTGGCAGACTAAATATTCACATTTATTAGATTGTTTGTTCTTTTTAGATAAATGTATTTTTCTTATTTAGTTTGATCTTCCATATATTTGAATATTACCATCATTCTTGCTATTTCATTTTTGACAAAAATATTTAAAAATTAATAGGTTTTAATCACTTTTGCTAACCTCTCTAGCCAACAATACATCCTACTGACATCACGTTTCCTTTCAATAACACCCTACCAGCAACCCTATCATAATAATAATAATAATAATGATAATAATAATGACTTTTGATTGGCTCATAGACTCTATATATTTTATATTTTCTCCTATTAATGTTACACAACATTGTGGGTAACTTTGATAACATTAATTTATAATCTCCGAAGGTACCATCGAGTAACTTTATGGTTTAAATTTAAGCTTTTCAAATAAAACACACTGTGATAGGTTTTCAGCATGTTCACTAATTTTTTTTTGTCAACAATACACCCTATAGTCATCATTGCTTTTTTTTTGTTTCTGTAACACCCTGTTTGCAACTGTATTGTACATAATATTAATTGCTTTTGATTGGATCATAGACTAAAACCAAACAGTGTCTTTGATTTTCCTTTCAGTCAAAATGGAATAGTTCATTATTTAATGTAATAGCTTACTAACAGGAAAAAGTAGAATTTTGATATAGAATTATAATAGGGCAAGAGTTGTCGGAAACATTTTTTTTTTTTTGTTTTACTATTGTTCACCCAACACAAGGCTCGGGTTTACTGTTTGTATTAGTATAAGAACCAGTGAATTCCTTGGGACTATGCAGGAAAGATAACAGCTAACTATAGACTTTAAGAGGTCAAGATTTAATTAGTAATTACCTTTCAGAGTTCAGTTGGACATGTTAGAAGTATAGTGTGGAAGTAAACTTTAGAAGGAGCCAGGAAACCAGGGATAAACCTCTACTCCTGCTAAAAAAACTGGGAAGAAGTGTGAACTAGACAAAAGGCAAATCTATCTACTCCTATTAATATATACTGTGTAATTAATTCATAATTTGAAATATGTTTGACATTTTCTTTGCCACTACCTGTTCTTCATTCACAGACATCAATTGCTCTGAAAATAAAAACAGTTCATCCAATTGCATTACCAAAGGAGTGGTTCCTTACATCTTGTCAGACTAACATTTTCTTCTAACATGAAGTGGAAAAATTATTAGCAAATCAACTGCTAGGTTTGCTGCTTAATTTTTCTCATCAGAATCTATCTTATTTATTTTCAAGTCTTGCAATTGTCCATGCGATGAATATTGCTGCTACATCTGGTCTGGTGTTCGTGTATATTTAGAGATTCTTGATAAAATCCAAAGAAGAATCTGTAATGTTATTGATCCTTGCCTTCAGTAACTTTCTCACTATCATAACAGTTTTCCTGTGCTTTTTCTATAAATATTTTCATGGTAATTGTTCTGATGAACTTTTCACTATGATACCTAGACTATATGAATTTAAACAGTGCTAGATTGGTAGCAAGGTCTCGTCATTTTTATAGTTGAAATGACTAGATGTATTCATAAGTTATATGCTAACAGTTTCTTTTTTTTGCATTTCACACTTGTGGAACTCTCATCAGGCTCCTTGCTTTCCAGTCTGCTTTCATTTAAAGAAAAAATGACATGCAATGTTAATTGTTCTCTTATTCTTCTGTCTTCTTAATAATGTTTTCTTTTTCTCATGTTCTCTCATGCTCAGTAACCCCTTGTCTTAATGACTTTATTGCCTAGCTTGAGGGAGAATTGATTTAAAAATATTTCCTTATTTTCATCATTTTATGTCTTAAAGTAAAAAATGGTGTCACAGTTGTTTTATTGATCAAATATCAGTGTGTAAATGGGTTTTCTTATAATTTCTGAAATAAATTATATGTATATATTGATTTATTCTAACCAATGTTTTCATCTTGCATGCAACAATCACAATATTTTGGCTGTTATTATCCCAGACATTCTTCAGGTGATTGATATTTTAAATCAGGCTCTGTATTTATTCCACTAGAGTAGTGCATTCTCTTTTCACTAAGTACGCTCCTCTAATTAATTTTAGTTTCAACTCAGCAATTGAACTTATTACATTTAACAATGTTTTTGTCTTGTGAATCATTGTCTCATAGTTTTTAGGAGTTTTGAATCTGCTTTCATTCCTAATCAATTTAAAAAAAGAACTCTATATGGTAGGCACCTGATGAAGGCCAGAGTGTTGAATGCTCAAAATGTTATAACACTAAATGTGTTACTATGAATTTATTAAGGATGCTCTTTTCTTTAATAAGCTTTCTTTTTTATTCACAGATTTCAACTATAATGGACAAGGAAATAATTCATTAGGTGGACATATTTTTAAAAAAAATATTTTTTAATGTTATACAGGAAACACAATGGGTAAATTTCATGGATTTTCCTAGACTTAGTATTTAAAAACATTAATCTATATATAATTGAAGTCTCTTCTGGTTAGGGATGGTGATCATCATTTTCTATTAATTTTAAAAATACAAACAAAATGCACACCAGAGAAGACTGCAGAAAATCATAAGACCAGCATTTTCAGAGTACAAAGTATAACTTTTAAAAGGTAAAATGCACTCATACTCAATAAAATGGAAAGCTGCTGTTTCACCAATTCACATATGAGTAACTAAAAGTAATCTTATTTCTTAAAATTTTATATTAATTTCCAGATAAAAATCAACAGAAGTCCTACACTTTTGAAATGTATGTGTATCTGCATTTTCACAGAAATACAATTTAAAAATGTATTTTCAAATATAAATGAAGCCACTTCAAAAGCACCTAGAGAATGTTTTTTCTTGGGAAATATGTAAATCAGCATTTATATACACTTTCAATGCAAAAACAAGTATAGAAACCCTACACTGATGAAGTGCATAGATCATCTTTTTCACAATTCAATTTAGAAATGGATATACAAATACAGACTGAATTGCAGCCCTCTATTTTTGATGTGTGCGCATCAAAATTTTCAGAGAATTCAACTTTAAAAACATACTTAAAAAAACATGCAGGTTTGAAGCCCTACATTTGTGAAGTTTGTGGGTCAGCATTTCCATATAGATCTTATTTAAAAATACATGTGCGAAAACACACTGGAGAGAAACCCTATCCTTGTGAATTATGTAACTCATCATTTTCAAGCAAATATGCTTTAAAATTACATATGCCAGTGCATACTGGAATAAAAGCATACCCTTGTGAAATATGTGGGTCAGCATTTTCACGGCAATCGTATTTAAGAAGACACAGGCGAATACACACAGGAGAGAAACCCTACATTTGTGAAATTTGTGGATCAACCTTTTCATGGCAGTCTTATTTAAAGCTGCACACACGAACACACACTGGAGAAAAACCTTACACTTGTGAAGTGTGTGGATCAGCATTTACAGATAATTTAACTTTGAAAAGACACATGAGAACGCATACTGGAGAAAAACCTTTTGCTTGTAAAATGTGTGAATCTGCATTTTCACAACTTTCACATTTAAAATCCCATCTACAACTGCACACTGATGAAAAAGCATATACGTGTGAAATATGTGGATATTCATTTTCACAAACTTCCAGTTTAAAATTACACATGCGAACACACACTGGAGAGAAACCTTATAACTGTGAAGTGTGTGGATTAGCATTTTCACAGAATTCTAATTTACAAATACACATGCGAACACACACTGGAGAAAAACCTTATCTTTGTGAAATTTGTGGAAAAGCCTTTTCAATGAATTCACATTTAAAACGGCACATGAAAATACACAATGAAGAGAAATCTTTTGCTTGTGATGTTTGTGAATTAACATTTTCAACAAGATACAGTTTAAAAATACACATGCAAACACATGCTAAAAAGGAATCCCACACTTGTGAAGAGTGTGGATCATCATTCCCACAAAGTTCATCTTTAAAAAAACATATGCATACACACACACCTGGTAGAAATGTTTATCTTGTGAAAGATGTTGAACAGCTTTTTCATTGTGATCAAATTTAAAAACATAAACATACGCATGTCAAAAAACCTTCACTTGTAAAGTATTCTAATTTAAAAATACACCCACACCAAAACTTGGAAAAATGTCTCTTGTGGAGTATATGATTTAGTATTTTCAAGGTGATCTAGTATTAAAAACACATAAGCTCAAATACCAGAGAGAAACCTTACACTTGCAATGCATGTGGAACAACATTTTCATTGAGTTCATATTTTATAAGACATTCTGGAACATTTACTGAATAAAAACCCTATATTTGTAATGTAAGTGGAGCAGCATTTTCAATGTTGTTTGGATTTGAAAATACACACTTAAGAAAACTCATACATTTTCTGAAGGGTGTTGAACAGCATTTTTACAGTTATAATTTGTAAATATATACAAATATAAACATGTATGAAAACTTACACTTATGACATGTTAATCTGAATTTCTATTGATTTTATATTTGCAAACACACATTAGAAAATATTTTGATATCTTTTTTTAATGTCTTCAGATGTGAATTTGTGCATAGGGATATAAACAGATTGAAAACTTTACAGTTGTGACGTAAATTCCTATAATAATTTATGGTCTCCCATTGATACCAAATGTTTAGCAAAAATTTTCAAAGTTCTGCAAAGGGTCAAAAAAATATAATTTAATAATAAAAAAAATCATCCAATCTAACAATACCAAAAATTTTGATTACCAAACTTTGTTTATATTAAGTTTGTCGCATTTTTCATCATGTATGCCCATTTTTTACCAAATACCTTATATGTACCATAGAAATGGAAATTTTGATCAAATCCTTTTGCTCCATTAGCAATGCATCCTTGTAGGGAAATAGAGGAATATTCTTTTAATTAAAAGAAAATGAGTGAACATTTTACTTCTTTTTGTATTACAATCATCTCATTTGATTTGATAATACAATATTAAAGAGAAAAATATAAAATTTAAATGAAATAAAATAATTTTTGAGTTAAAAGTTTTAGAAAGAATGACCCATTTGTTATGGATATCATAAAAAATTATTCTCAAGAGAGAATTAACAGAAACGCTGCTGGAACTGAAAGTTATACACTATATAATTCATTATTGATCAGCAAAAATCATGTACACAAGGACATCTTCAAATTTCATAATAGTAATTTATTTCTCATATTCTTTAGTAATGAACAGTTTCCTAATGAACAAATTATAAATGTATACTTTTTTCTCCTATAAAATAATGGTTAGCAATTTACTTGATAACCTCATCTCCAAAATGCCTCTTTTGTAATGGAGATATGTGTATTTCCCATCAGTGTCAGTGGTTTTTATAAAGAAAATTGCAACTTACCTCATTAGTCAGTGTTGGGTGCTGTTAACTTAGAGGTGGTGGAGGAAACACAAGCATCAATGTCTCCAAGAATGTTTTTAAAACAAACTATGCAGCACATTTCAATCAAATATATTGCCTTATATAAAAACAATTTTACTTGTCAAAAAATATAAGAACAGATAGCTAAATAAAAAACAGCAGAAATATTGATTCCGGCTAATTCATTTAAATAATGCACTGACTATATTTTGCATCACATGGCAATAATTTTAACTAAGTAAAATGATGCACTAAAATAAATTAAAATAAAGTTCTTGGAATATCCATTAAAACTATATATATATATATATATATATATATATATATAGTGTATTTGGGCAGCAATCTCACTTTTATGCAGGTTTCATTAAAAATGACAGGCAAGGTATTATGGTTAAGTTTTTTGTAATCTTATGACTTTTTTTGAGTACATAAGTTATTTAAGAACTTTTCAAATGTGTTGTTTATCTGCACTTTTGACTATAGTTTCAGCCATTATCAAGGGTGGAATTTATTTTATGTGTTACAAAATGTGTGTAGTGTTATGTATGTTTGTAGAGTATTGTGTACAAATTTACATGTTCTTTGGAGAACTATGTTCTTGATTGACCCAATTTTGTAAATAATTAAATCAGACACATGACTATGAAAGGGATGCAAAGACTCATGTTGCATCTCTCAAATCAGAGCTCAATTCAATTTCATTTAAACATGTATGGAAACCTACCAAAATTTATCTCTAACATACTAGTTGACAATACAAATATCATAGCATCGTCCACATGCAAAAAAAGGCTAAAAATAATGGAAGCATTATTAATAAAAAAGAAAAACACAACAGCCAACAATATCAATTACAAAGACAACAACATGCTTACTCTGTTCAAAATATAAAATATACATTTCTCTACAAATATACATAACATTATATGCATTCTGTTACACGTGAAATAAAATTCATCCTCGATAATGGCTAAAAGAATAGTTGAAAGTGCTCTGTTAAACAAAACATTGACAATTTTTATGTCTGGAAAAAAAGTCATAAGATCATGTAAAAATTACATAAAAAACTTAACCATAATACCTTGTCTTATTTTTAATGAAACCAACATACACACACACACACACACACACACATATATATATATATACACACAACAGTCTTTTATTATAATAGAGAGGATATATATACATATATTCTTTTCTACTTGACATAATTATTGCAAAAAATAAAATCAGGCACTGTTATAGAGCAAAGACGTGGCATGAACTTTCATAACTGGTAGTAAAGAGAATGAACTGAACCAACATCACCTCGCTATTTTCTTTCTCTCCATGAGTGTGACAGGGGGTAAATTTTATATATATATATATATATATATATATATATATATATATATACAACAGTCTTTATTATAAAAGCGAGGATTATTTCTAATTATTTACTCTTTTTTTACAGTGAAAAAGAATTTTTGCAAGGAGATAAATGAGTATATCATGATAATTATAAATGGTGCAAAAACAATAAAAAAAGGGCAATTTTACACCTGTGTAAAAATTGGAGATAATTTTACTTTTATTAAATGATATAATAAATAATACAGTATACAAAAGTTACAACACAAGCTCTTTTTTTTTTCTTTTTTTTTTGCGGGGGGTTTAATCATTTCACCCTAATCAATTCAGTAATGCTATTAAAACATGGGGTGGTATACAGAGAATAAAAGGGAAAGAGAAGACTGAGAATAGGGAGAATTGAGGAAAAGGACATTGTAATTGATGTTGCATTTAAATTTTTGGAGACTAGTTATGAGGGAAGCAAGGAAACAGAAGGGTGTTCCACAGGCAGGAAGTGCAAGAAAATAGACTGTCAGAGTAGAAGTTGCATTTAGCTATTTCAACAATAAAGAGTGAGACCAAGGTACCAATCTAATAGGAAACCTGAATTCATATATTCGGGGGCATCAGGGATAAAAAGTTTATCAGCAGTTGCCAAAAAATATTTGTAGAAAAGACAGAAGGAAACCACATTGCTGTGGAAAGGGACTGAAGCTTGCACAAAACATTTGTGGGTATTTGTCTTTACTTAGGAGATGAGGTAGTACTTACAGTATTCGGACTATTGCCTCATCTTTGTTTGCCAATTTTATGAAGTTTTGGCCATAATATGCTCCAGAATTGTATGCTAGGAATTTCAAATGAATCCTCTATTACAATCACTGGGGTATATCATTCTTATCTTCTAAGATTTGGAAAGCAGGTGATGTGGCTTTTCAGTCTTGCTACAGTTTTACATTCACTTCTGCAGATGTTGCATCTTTTACAGTAGTTGTTACATATATGCTGTATAATGTGCAATGAATGACTTTTCTTTCTGGGTCATGTCTTTGATTTTTGAAGCCAGCTTTTGATTCAAAACATGGGTAAACATGAATGTAGATTTTGTCTGGATTATTTCCAGTTTAAAATGGCCACTCCTTCATTTGATAAAGCTTTTCTTGAAGAATCGTCTTCAATTCAGACACAGAAGATGATTTGCAGGGATTTTACTCAGGTAGATATTGAAGATAAAGTGGTCAGAGTTGATGGTGAGGACAGTGATGATAATGTTAGCAAGAACAATGTACTAAGTGAATACTATTATCTGTGGTTGGGGCACCTCAACGTGGTGTAATCATTAGCAAGCTTGTCTTGCTAGAAGTTATTACAACTGAGTACAATCCTCACTGGGTACCCCATACCTTCGGCCTTGTGCCACATCTAAAGGGCACTTAGTAAAATCAACTATCATCTGTGATTGAATGATTTTAAGGAAAGTACTGAACCAGGATGTTCATTGTGGTGCAGTGGTCATCAGCTCAGAATGAGAAATTCCAGTTGAACTCTGTGCATTCACTTACACCCAAATACAATTAGGAAGGGTATTAATTCATCTCTTCCCTCCCACTATGGCTTAAATAATAGGACAGATTTGGTTCTATAGCCTTGGTTGGCAACCAGTCTACTACAAATTAATGGCAATCTATTTTGTGAAAATGTTTTGCCCAGTCAGCCATGTCTCTTTTGAGACATGATCACCCAAGTGTGTATCACTATAGCACTTAACTGACTAACTGAACCAAGGATGTATTTGTTTCATTTCTGAGGGGCAACTCTTTTGTTTCTGCATGAATAACAAAAAATAATTTTGTCAATGAGACAAATACATATGTTAAGTAAAGGAAAAAAGACAGGCAAATGCTACCATCAGCACATGGCAGGACATCACTTTTGATGAAATGGAGGCACTTGTAGCGATTTTGCTTCTGACTGTGCTTACTAAATGCTCATCATTTGATTTGTACTGGTCCACTGATGATTTTATTGAGATGGTAATTTTCAGACACACAGTTTAATGGACTACAAGGTAGGCTTCACCCCAGAACTCCATAGACAGTGATAAAAGTATGTCATTTTTTTTATGTCAAAACATGCATGTACAACATAATGCATTGCATCAAAATATAACTGATCCATTCATTTATTAGTATACAAAAAAAAAATCAAGTCTGTACACACAATAAAAAGAAAGTTATAGCTATTTTAAAACAGCAAGTGCTCATGTTTTTTGCTCCTTCCAAAAAATGAAGTGGCAGGTAAAAAAATTCTAGAGAAATTGCAATGTGCTAAATTCTGAGTATGAAATAAAAACAGGATCAATAACTTTTCAGCACCTTCTTAATTTTTCTGAATTAGACTTTTTTTCATCTAATTTTTAATACATTTATCATAACAGTCATATCTTAATATTCTAGAACCATCAAGAATACTTTCAGAAATTTTTTTTTTCAGAAAATAAAACCTGCTGCAATAGTATTTTCACTATTGCTCAGAGTAACGAAAAAGAAAGAAAAAATGCAAACCATATTCAATTACAAAGAAAAAATATTTATTTCTAACTAGCTAAATAAGGGTGCTTGCAAAAATTCATCCCTTTTTGCTGAGAATAGGATAACCAATTCTATGACTAACAGAATTGCCCCCCACCTGCTGTGTCAATGATAACAAAAAATAAGTGGGGGAGGATCCTTACACTTTTAGTTTTTACAAGGTTCAAAAGTTATCTTTTTTCTTTCCTCTCTTGTCTAAACAAAGCTTTCTTCTTGGTGACCAACTCCCTTCTCTTATTTTTCTCCTGTCTGCCTGGAAATTACGTCTTTCTTTTATGACTGTAGAAAGTGAAAATTTACTAAATACGCATAAAACACTTTGAAAATGTATGTTTGTTCCTCCTTTTTCTTCTCAAATAACCTTAGCTCCAAACTTCATTTATGGACTTTCAAATTTTCTTCTCTCAAGCTTCTTTGATAGGACTTCTTTTCAAACTTTCTCTGAAGGGGAAACTTGCCTTCAGCAACTTTATTACCCATGCATCTTTTACTTATGGGCAAACATGGCCTGCTTTTTCAGCAGGGAGAGAGAAACAAACCTCTTGTTTCTAAGTGGCCTCACTTCCAACTGCTTCTAAAGTCTTGTCACAGTTCTCTCTTCCTCTTCAAAGGGGGTGATTTACCTTTGAACTGTCCAACCACAGTCCATTAAAAAAAATCCACAAGTTCTTAGGGTGAGTAACACAGTGAGTGTCTATTGTTCTCCCTTCACCTTAAAAATTTTCAAAATACAGCATGAATTGGAAACAAAGTAAAAAAAAAAAAATAAAAAAAATTGGGACTTGGAAAAATCTTTGTTATTCATTCTGAACTCTAAAATGTTTATTTTAAATATTTATATGAACTTAATTTCTTTAAATTTTAACAATGGATCTTTTCTATAATAAAGACATTATTTGAAAGCTAAAAGTTATAATGATAATAATCATGGGTATCATATAATATGTTTTTTCATTTATGCCATTTTCATGTGAACAACTAAGATTTCAAGGCTTTTTAAATTGAATTGACATCTTCAGCACTGATTAAACTTAACAGATCAATAGATATTAATATATTAGTCTATATTCCTGAGATTAAGTAGTATTTACACTACTTACATTGCTTAAACTGTTGTCTTCATTTCTTTCATTTTTTTTTTTTTTAATCATTTCAACCCAAGCAAGACAGAACTGCTACTGGTGCACAAGGGGTTACAGAAGAGGTGAAATGAGAAAGAGGAACAAGTTACAGGAGAGTCAGAGAATGAGTAAGAACAGAATGAGAATACAGATGTGAAGAGGGCTACATAAGTGGAGTGTAAAGGAAGAACATGATACAAGGGTTGTCATGGAAAGGATGTGAGTCAAGAAGATTAGAGATGGCAATTGACTTTGCATTTAAATTCTTGGAGATTTTAGTTTTTAGGGAAGCAAGTATACGGAAAACAATTCCACAGGCGGGAAGTGTGAGCAAAGAAGCTGATAGAGTAGAAAGGGTAGGACCTAGTTGCTAGTCTTGTAGCTTGAGTAAATTCATGCAGAGGGAACACCAGGGAGCTAAGCTGTGAAAGTATTTGTACAAAAGACAAAGGGAAGCCACATTAGTGAAAGTGACTGGAGTTGAGCCACCAGGTCGGGATCAGTTACATTACAGATCCTTCATTAGATTTTGTCAAGAAGCCTGAAATGAATAGCAGGGGTACCTGACCAGATGTGACAGCAGTATGCATTGAAAAAATGACTTCTAGAATACATGATGGGCATGGGCAGGGCTGACAGTTTTCTCCAAGATCATTAGACTTTTAGGGACATGTTCTGACATTCTCCGGGTAAAAAAACAATTTTTGCATGTGCGTATTTTGTTTAAATAGACTTCAGCCTGGAATGGACATGATTAATTATCTCAAAAACAGCTATGGCATAAAGCAGTCATTGGAAACCTGTGGCACGCCAAGCAAATGTCACAATTGTTGAACTAAGGAAGTCTCTGAAAGACAAAATTTTAGAAAAGTCTGTTGCTATTCTCAACTGTTGGAGATCACTCTCAACTTAATCTGCTTTTTTTTTTTTTGCTTTGTTCAGCTTATTCCTGTAAATCCACAACAAAGTTGCCTAATACCTGAACATTTAGAAAATTGTGTAAAACTCAAAGTATATTGCTGCTATTGAGCAATGTAAGATCAATAGACACCTCCTAACACACTAACTTGCACCCATTCTCGTCAACACTCTCACTATGTACATCCTAACTCGTCTATCACCGTCCTCCTGACATTTCCTATACCCAATCACTCTATATAACCCCTTGTGCTATAGTGGCAGTGAAATGCCTTGCTTGGGATGATATGATTTAAAAAAAAAAAAAATTGGCTAAGACCATGCAAGGGCAAATCTCATTAATAATAACTTTAGAAACAAACTTTTAAAAACAGTTTATTTTTATTAATGTGGTCTACATATTGTACTATATAACATATATTGTAGAGCAGGTATATTGAACTTGTATAAAAATATGTATGCTGTTGGCACACTGAATGATTTTAAAACCCTAAGTTGGCACTTAGTTAGCAAAAAGTTGCCAACTCCTGCCATAAAGTGCTTTTCAATTGTGGCCTAGAGTTCTAAGTTGCTAATGCCTGCCGTTTTAAGAGTGAATTTTTTTTCTAAATACTTTGCTAATCATAAAATCATATTTGTAATGAAATAAGTCAGCATAACAATAGTTACTTCAATTTGAAACAAAATAAGTTACTTTCATGTTTATTTTGTTTTATGTCATATTTTTGTTTCAAAATTCATTGTTCTGATATGGATTTTGTTTTAAGGTGTATAATTAATTCAAAGATTAAAAAGCTTATGACATTTCATAAACTGTTAATAGAGTAGGATCAGATAGCTCTGCTGAATTATATATTAATTGCAATAAGACCATAGAAAAAACATACCAAGAAGATTAACTTTTTGAGTCAAATTAATTTGGTGCAAAATGTTCATCCTTAATATTTTGGGATCTTTTTTTCTAAGCTTTTAATTTCTACATTTTCCTTCAAATTTCTTAAACCAACTACCACAGAAAACTACTGCAAATTTAAACTGAAACTATAAATAATTGTTCCACTGGGAGTGACACAGTTTGAGGTCTCCAGTTCTGACTGACCATCAGTTGCACTATGATTTGGCCTGATGTATAGAACATCATCGTCCTTACTTTATTTAAAGTTTTTGTTTGAGAAAGACTAAACAGAGCGTAAATTTTCATCTTTACATTTTCTTTGTTTATTTCAATCATACAGAGAGACGATATGGCACCAACATCCACTCTTGATCTGCACTGCAAATATTCATCTTCCTTGATTATCTGATTTCCAATTTCTCTATGTCATCTTCTTGACTTGTACTCATCATGTGACTTTTAGTTTACATATATCCCTTTCATACAATCCAACATTGTTAAATTATATCACATCACAGTGGCTAGCCACATGTATCCAAATATACCTGTTGTAGACACCCACTCAGACATATTCATGTTTATTCAACACCCACAGAATCTACCTGTGGTTTATACTGCAGCTATGCTGAGCAAATCTTAGTTACAGTTTCTGGGAATGCTCTCATTGGCCCAGTCAACAGTCTGAACAAGGCTTAAACTCTCGGTCATGATGACTTTGTGCCAGCACAACCAACAACAGCTTCCAAATAGTTTGGTTTACTCAATTTCACCCACTTTCCGAAAGCTGTTGCACACTAGAATCTCCTTCCTATCAAGAAGTCCTCTTCCTGATTAATCGACCATGATGAGATTTGAACCTGGGTCACATGGTTGGAAAGCAAGTGTACTAACCACTCAGTCATATGCTCATAATCTCATCATACAATTAAACTGAATTAGTTTAACTAATGGGTGATAAATTTTATCTTTTGAAATATACATTTGCATCAATCTTTCTAGACTGCCTTATTAAATATGGAAAAGAGATAATTATTCATGAATCCCTTTGTAAGGATACAAAAGGAGATTATCTCCCTTTGGTTGATACAAGTCAGGTGACAGGCACTTAATGATGTCACTTCATAGTGATGAAAGTGGCCAGTCATTCAGTCTGCTGACAGAAGCTAAACAAACCAGTTGTTTTCTGCCAAGGCCTCTTGGCCCAGGCTGAGGCTAAATCTACTTCTCCAAACAGCTTATAAGCACATGGTACCATGACCTTTTGAGAATATCAAATTTGGTAATCTCTGGTTAGCAGTCCTTCATTTGGGAAAACCCAAAACTCGTCATTTCAGGGTTCATGGAATATGTCCTTGTTTGGAATATAGCAGATGAATCTGGCCTACTTGAATCTTGAGTTATGAAAATGGCTTCTCCAGAAACATAAAAGAATCTTCATATTATAATATGTAAGACCTTATCTTTTTATTCTCTTTTCACTCTGCTTGATTGTGTAGATATATTATTTTCTGCATGAGACAAATGTAAATATATATAGTTTTGTGTATGTCTTGCAAACAAAGCATGTTTGTTGGTTCTTTTCTTACTGCTATTCCAATTCTGCACATGAAATACGTTATTATATCAAAGGTACAATAATGCTCATAATGGAGGAAAATACAATTGGGAGAATAAATCATCTTTTTATGTTGCTTTGTTCTTAATTATGCTTCTTCTCTGATTTTGTCAAAGATAAAAAAAATTTCCATTTGCAATTTCTCTGTCACCATTTTCTGTAAAAATCAACTACTGATTTTATAAGAGCTGGAAAGATAGAAAACTCTCTTCCATGTTTGCAATAAAGTTGGTTGTCAAAGATAATTCTGAAATGTAAAATCATGCCAATACTAAAGTGAACTGTATTTCATTTCAAATATTTAAATAACTCAACAATAAATTCAACGTGCTTTATGTTTACATCATTCAGACTATTGTCCTCATCTTTGTTGCCATTTGTACAACATTTCGGCCATTGTATGCTTGGGCCTTCTTCAAGTGCTAGGAATTTTGAACAGAACCTTTTATTACAATCACTGAGGTATATCATTCTCATCCCTTGTATAGTAATGCCTCTTTTGGAAGTCATGACTTATCTCCCTCTAACCCTGTAAGTTACTTATTCACCACTGCTGTAGCCTGATATTCAACTCACATGAACTAATCAATGTCTATATCCACTGGGCCATGTGTCCTTAAGGACAAGAATGACTGAATTTTTTGGGACTTATAAACTTAATGCCCAGTAAACCTTTTTTGATGAGGACAATAGTCTGAATAATGAAAATACTGTAAATATTACCTCATCTCAGGAATATAGACAAGTGATTTATATTATTGATATAATCGATCTATTCAATAAGTTTTTGGCAGATGAAACTGCTACAGGAAAGTAAAAATTATTCCAATAAATTAATCTTTAATATATTAGATTTTTTTTCTTGAGAAACTATAATTAAGGAAGTTTTTTGCACCAATGTGACATTGCTTTCTTCAGTCTTTTCTACAATTATTTTAATGGCAACTTTTCTGACAGGTTTTTTATTTCCATTGTTCTGTTGTATATCAATAAACAACAAACACGTATATATATAAAAATATATCATAATATTTTTTATTAACGACGATGGACCGTGTCGCCTAGGAACAGAGAGTGAGAGAGCGCTCTTCCAAGGTTGACAGGGGTGACGGCGGGAGTGTAGCCTCTCTGCTTAGCTCGTCTAGCTTCTTCTTCGACTTCTGGTCTTGTCTGGCTCTCTGTCCAGACTGCCTGTCGAGCCTGACTGGGACTCTTCTGTCGATTTCTTGTTTTCGAGGTCTTTTTATATCTTCCAAAAAACTTGTTTCTTCCGGGTTTTTGCCTCGATCCGCGACGCCTACACGACGCCTACGTAAATTCTCAGAGACACCTGTCTGTTTGCTCTGAGCTATTTCCGCTCTGCCGGAAATAGGGTCAAAATGACATCCGCTGCTTTCCATGACCGAAAACACCCACGCTTCATCAGCCTTCTTGGGTGGGGCCAGATTATTATATTACAGTTCCCTGACCACATGTATTTATGTGTGATACAAGATTGGCATCTACGCCTCACCTTTTTACTGACAAAATACAGGAAACCAGGGGAAAAAAGGCCTGTCAGAAAAGTTGCCACATGTACTTTTGCATTTTTTAAACTACATTAAAAATGATAATGTATGGAAGCCTCATCATCATAGCATTTTTTGGATGCATTTTTAAATGTTAACTTTTAGGAAATGCACAGCTACACAATGTTTGTTTGCATAACTGTAAACAAGCTTCCCCATAGTATATTTACAGATGCCCATTAAATGAATTCATAGACCTCTACTGCACTGACATCTGTTAATGAAAGAGAAATATTAAATACTATAACTGTGCTTCAGTTACAAATACAAAATTTATAACAAATCAGTTTAACATCTGTCTATATTTCTGAGATTAGGTATTGTAACTATTCACCTTGTTCGGACTGTTGTTATCATCTTTATTGCCATATTCTCAATGTTTTGGTCATTGTATATTCCTGACTTCTCCAGGTGATTTGTTGGAATTTCAAATAGAAAATTCTAATGTATATCACCTGAAAAAGTCCACAGTGTACAAATCCAAAATGTTGGGAATATGGCAATAAAGATGAAGATGACAGTCCAAATTATGTAAATAGTGAAAATAGCTTAAATTTCAATAAACTTTAAATATTTGCACTTTTACACTTTGTTTTAAAAAATTTTATTTAACACAACTGAAAAAATGCAACATAAAATATTATCAGTCAGTTAAGTGCCATACATGATACACGCTTGGGCGATCATGTCTTGAAGGAGACATGATTGACTGGGCAGATTTTCCTGCAGTAGGTTGCCATTACTTTTTGTGATAGACTGACTGCCAACCAAGGCTACAAAACTCAATCTGTCCTGTTATTTAACCCATAGCTGGAGGGAATAGATGGCTTAATACCCTTCCAAAGGATATTTGTGTTTTGTGTATAAGTGAATGTAACAAATTCAACTGGAATTCTAACTTGGCTCTCTTTCTCAAACTGACCAGTTTAGAAAACATGAAACTCAGAATTTTTATCAAGATACCATCTCTAGGAAGATTACCCATCAGGATTAGAGAGTTCAGCCTACACTTTTCTACACTGAGTAGGTGTAGAGCTTTTTATTTAAGAGATTTTATTCTCTTAGACAAGTTGCTATTCAAAGCTAAAGGCTAATCAGTTTACATAAGACAGTTTTCATTTTTTTTCTGGGAGTGGGGTACTATTTGCCCATAGCTGGGACCCTGACAAGTGCTACCACTCTGGGTTAGGGTAAACCAAGGAAGAAACACAATTAAGAGGTGGTGCCATGCTTCTCAAAACCTTCAATCTCCCTATCAGAGGCCTTGCTGCTGGATGTAGCTTATTGTCATACCCAGGACTAAAAGCCTCAGTTTATAAGCAAAAATGAAATTATTTTCCAAACAAATAAAATTATGTACAACATTACATAGCAATCTCTCTTTTCCTGCCTCACAATCAAAATATATTTTCTACATATTATTATTTGATATTTACATTGTGCTTTTCTACTTTCGTCCTGCCATTTTAAAGGATTAAAAATGAGAAATTAAAAATAGTATATTAGAATGTTGTTTGGGGTTGATTGTTATTGTTGATTGTTATTGGTCAAATATGATTGTTGATTGCTATTGTTGATTGTTATTGGCCAAATATGATTGTTGATTGTTATTGTTGATTGTTATTGGCCAAATATGATTGTTGATTGTTATTGTTGATTGTTATTGGCCAAATATGATTGTTGATTGTTATTGTTGATTGTTATTGGCCAAATATAATTGTTGATTGTTATTGTTGATTGTTATTGGCCAAATATGATTGTTGATTGTTATTGGCCAAATATGATTGTTGATTGTTATTGTTGATTGTTATTGGCCAAATATGATTGTTGATTGTTATTGGTTGATTGTTATTGGCCAAATATGATTGTTGATTGTTATTGGCCAAATTATGATTGTTGATTGGTTATTGTTGATTGTTATTGGCCAAATATAATTGTTGATTGTTATTGGCCAAATATGATTGTTGATTGTTATTGTTGATTGTTATTGGCCAAATATGATTGTTGATTGTTATTGTTGATTGTTATTGGCCAAATATAATTGTTGATTGTTATTGTTGATTGTTATTGGCCAAATATGATTGTTGAAATTGTTATTGGCCAAATTATGATTGTTGATTGTTATTGGCCAAATATGATTGTTGATTGTTATTGGCCAAATATGATTGTTGATTGTTATTGTTGATTGTTATTGGCCAAATATGATTGTTGATTGTTATTGTTGATTGTTATTGGTCAAATATGATTGTTGATTGTTATTGTTATTGGCCAAATATGATTGTTGATTGTTATTGTTGATTGTTATTGGCCAAATATAATTGTTGATTGTTATTGTTGATTGTTATTGGCCAAATATGATTGTTGATTGTTATTGTTGATTGTTATTGTTGATTGTTGATTGTTATTGGCCAAATATGTGTCACATGTATTAAAACTATAGACAATTATTTTTAAATGTATACTGAAAATTTTTGTAAGTGTATGTATGTATGTATGTATGTATGTATAGGAATGCTTGTCTGTTTATATGTATGTGTGTAATAATACATAATAATGTATGTGTGCATAATGATGTTTAAAAAAATTGTCCATCGTTTTAATACACTTGATATGCATTTTATTACGCACACATATAAACATAAAAGCATTTCTATACATACATACACTTACAAAAATTTTCCACATATATACATTTAAAAGTAATCATTTATTGCTTTAATACATATGACATATTTAACTAATAAGAATCAACGGGATAAATTTTTTTCCCCAGGAAGTTCAAGTTATTTATAAATAAGCATCCATGTATGCTTATTTTAAAATGTTCGAGGTATCATTTTGTCAACTTAAAAATGGTAGTAAATTATGTATATTAGGAATTTTAGAATAACAATCTGAGAATTGTGAGAAAATACAACAGAAAAAGAAAAGAACATTCCAGTATACAGTCTCTTTGTAAAAATGTTTAATTTCTCATCTTTAATCCGATCTCTAAAGAAGCTTTAGTAAAAGTGAAACATGTTAGACTGACGCATGTTTTCTACCTTGTGCTTTATTTATTTTATCATTCTAGAATTTGGCTATTCTAAATCTCACTAATTTTTTATTGATATTCTAAATTTTAAATCTATATAATTAAATTTACATGATTTAAGTATGGACTATTGTACTCCTTTTTTTTTTTTTTTTTTTTTTTTTTACTATCAGTGTTTCAACCATTGAGTCTGCTAGCCTTCATTTTAATTAGGATAACTGACAGGGATACTATTGTCTTTAAGAAAAATGTTTTTTGATGAATAATGAATTTTTTTACAAGAACTGCTTTCATTTTTTTAAAAATTGTAATTATGAAGTTTTAAATCTTAAAATTCTGTATTAATTTGTAGCAGTTAGGTGATATTGTTATTATTTACAAAATTATGCTTACTAATTCATAAATGAAAACAATTACTACAATGCAACAGTCCCTAGTATTTTAAAAAGAATTGTGAGTGTATTAACATGCTTCTTTTGCAAATAAGGATGTCCATACACATTATCAGAAAATAACAGTGATAACTATAGATAGTAAATTTAAAAATTATTAGTAATTTTCTAACATTTCCTCAACAAGCATCTTCATAAGTAAGACTTTAAAGCCAAAGTACCTAAAATTCAATAAAATATCAGCATGCTTTGAATATTTTCTTAAATTTTAAATATTATTGGGTATTTAAATGTTTTTAAAAGGTTTTCATGCTATATTCGTCAAGTAACTCTTACAAATTCTCAAAGACAAGTTTACCAAGACATCATAAAAACATCCACCTTAGTGTAAGAAAATGCTTTTCTGTGATATTTTAAATTGAAAATGTTTCAGAAAAGTATATTTTATTTTTTAAAGATTTCTTTAATAAAGAAAATCATATTATGTTGACAAATTTGCCAATATGGCTGATTTTAACAATTTAAATTTAAAAAAATATACCACATCAATTTCAATTCAGTTTGAAATACAACAAATATTTTGCTTATCAGAAATATTAAGTTAATCTATTTGCTTGAAATTAAAAACAAAAATTAAAAAGTGTTAAGAAAAGTATTGCTTTTCTTTGGCTGGAGGTACCTTATATTTCAACAATTTTAGTTTTAGCAAATAAACCAGCATTTGTCTATATTTTTGAGATGTAGTATTTACAGTATTTATATTATTTGGACTATTGTTTTCATCTTTGCTGCCATTTGTACGATGTTTCGGCTGTTGTATGCTCCAACCTTCTTCAGGTGCGAGGAATTTTGAACCAAACCCTTTATTATCATTGAGGTATATCATACTCATTCCATGCATAAAGCCTTGATTGGCAATCATGAGTTATCTACCTCTAACCCTGCAAGTTACTTGTTCACCACTGTTGTAGCCTGGTATTGAACTCACAACTCTAAGAGTCAAGTCAAGTACTAACCAACATCTATCCTTAAGGATATACAAGGGTTTGGTTTGAAATTCTTAGCACCTGAAGAAAGCCAGAGCGTACAATGACCAAAACATCGTACAAATAGGCAACAAAGATGAGGACAATAGTCTGAATAATGTAAATACAATAAACCAGCAATATATGATAAACAAAAGTTGTTTAAGAAGAATAGATCTACAAAAAAAATAAACAACAAAAAATAGAAACAGAGCACTATGGTAAAAATATTTTCCATTTTAATTCAAATGTTGCCTCACCCCAACAAATTTACTAACAATCCAGTATTAAAAATATGCAGGATTACAAGGTTCACTTCAGAAAGCAGTCACTAACTAACAACCAAGCCTTCATTTTTTTTCTATTTTACCTAAACAATTGGATGTTGTCAGCTTATTAAATTTATATTCAAGCAGAAAGGTTCTGAGTATGACGGTAAACTGCATCCGGCAACTAGGCCTCTGATTGGGAGGTTGTGAGGAGCATAGAACCACTTCTTAATTGCTGTTGTTCCCAGGTCTACCTTGACCTGGAGTGGTAGCACCTGTTAAGGTCCCAGCTATGGGCAAATAGTTAAACCTTAAACTAGGGTCAAAACACTATGAAAATATAAAATAGACTTTTATATATTTTTGAAGGAAAAAAAATTATTACTAACAATACATTTTTGAATACAAAACTAAAATACATCTTCAGTTTTTTTAAATTAAAAAAAATAAAAAGAATCTTTCATCAAAATGTGATTAACTCAACCTTCTCGCTATAATCGAACATTAAAAAAATACCATAAACCCTACCTTTTTGGCATTAAATAACTCTCAGAGGTTGATATGCAGTTAAACAAAACTCAAACTAAGTAAATTTAAAACTCATAGAATTAATATTGCTTTTCCAAAGTGTGTCCAGTAAACTTGTCAAGCCCCCAAAAAGTGTTAAACAAAGACAAAGCAATTAATTTTGCAGTTTTCACACTTTCTAATTTTAAGATATAATTTTGGTTACAGCAGTGTAATTTAGGTAACTCTACTCATTTTCAATATCTAACTTTTAAATTGAATTTTTAGAAATAAAGTTTTTTTAAACCTTTAGTTTTATTTGAAAACTAAATGATTAAATTTAAAATTTCCAGTAAGCAAAATACTCTGATGCATTTTAAACAGAAATTATATTGACTGGAATTTAAAATTTTGAGATTTTAAAAACTTTTTTCAATTTTTCAACCATTTTTGAGCAATCGACACATTTATAAACTAAAGTTAATTATCATTTTTAAAAATCTTGCAAAAATAAAATATACATCTGTGACACAATATGTTTATAAAATTAGGAAATTTAATGTTATATTAATATGATTTACACAAGTATTACTTCTTTATAGCATGAAATTTAGAATAAAACTATTGTTTAAACACAGTGTTGATCTTTGACCTTTTCCCATAATTGACAAGTGATGACAGGCAGATGTGAGATAAGTGTATAGTAACTAGAATTGACAAAATTGTCCAGATTTTTTTCCGATAAAGGGAAGAAATTGTGAAACACATGACCTTTTAATATACTCACAGAAATTACCATACAGAAACACTTCAACTACACAAAAAAATTTAAAATTATTTGAAAAATACAATGACTCAATGATTTGTATTAAACTTTTCAATTTTCAATTACGAAATATAGTCTTCATTTAATAACTTAACGTCTACAACTATTTGAAATATTTTTAAAATATTTCTGGAACTTTATGAATTATTATAATGAAAAAAGATTAAAACAATTCTTTTAAAATTTCATTATTAATTGAAAAAATTTTTTTTATTCAAACTATAATGTCCTTAATTTATATTATTAATCAAAGTAATTAAAAGCTTATCTAATTAAATAATTCGATAGTTTTATTGCATTTTTTATTTTACTATTGGGAGCAGATTTTTGGAAAAAGGGGCCAAATAGTTGAAAAAAAAAAACATGGTTTACATTCCCTAATGAGCCCTGCGTTTAACTATTAAAACCAATTTTGTCTACAAAATTTAAATTTCTTGAACTTTCATGATTTTACATGGAGTGTGGGGAGTAACAAATGTAAAAAAAATATTTTTCCAAGATTTTTTAAAAATAACAATTTAAAAAATAATTTAATTCATTTTTTAATAAGTCCTGAAAGTTTTGTTAAAATTTGACAATTATTTGATTTTTGCAAGAATTTCCAAATTAATGTTTTTCACCAGAAAAAGCATGTTAGAAAGGATGAAAAATTTTTAAAAATAATTTAAAAATTCTTTGATCTTTTCTCTTAGTAATAATGTAAGTATTTTGATGGAAAATGTCTGTTTTTATTAAGTTGGGGACCTTTTTTCTTCATACTTATGCTGTTTTTCCAGTAATTTAGTGGAGGTACCTAGATTTCCTTAAAAATATTTTTAAATATATTAATTGATTTTAAATAAAAAAAAGCTTTTAGTTTTAAAAAGCAAACATAACCTTTTGGTATGTCTTTAATGAAACCTTATTCAAAACTCAAAAGGTCAGAGGTATTTTAATTTCTTATTTCAAATTCATTAAATTCAGCAAGTAGAATGTTTCTTTATAAGTAAAATATTTCTGCTAATTTTATTATTTTTAAATTTATTCATGAAAATTTATCAATGACTCTTTTTAATAATAAAAACTTCTAAAAACAGTTATTGATCCAACCAAAGAATATGGAAATGTATTTTTTAAAATAATCATGTTCCCTTGAATTTGTTTAAAAAGAAATATTAAAAACTTTCCAAATTTTTAAATAGGATATTTTTTTTTTTGCTAATTTTTAAATAAATAATACAAATAATAAATGCAAATTATCTATAATGAATGAATTCTCTCACTCTGAATAAAAATGAACAAAAGGTAAATTTATCTTCTTAAGCAAGCATTTTGTCCTCTGTGGGATGAAATGCATCAGCTGAGTTTTCTCTTTGTCTTTATAAATTAAACTTTACATATAATCTTCTTATCTGGAATTTTTACACAA
This sequence comes from Ascarosepion bandense, assembly GCA_037127315.1. Taxonomy (NCBI): domain Eukaryota; kingdom Metazoa; phylum Mollusca; class Cephalopoda; order Sepiida; family Sepiidae; genus Ascarosepion; species Ascarosepion bandense. Next base: position 3,987,544 of record JBBBDQ010000328.1, on the reverse strand, counting down.
CATTTTTTTATCTTTTTTTGCAAAGCTATGAGAAAACGAAACTTTTTAAGAATTATTGAAGTTTGAATGGAGGGACAATTGTAAATGTTAGATAGGACATTTGTCATGTGTCTTTTTTCTTTTAAATTGAATTCACTGCAAGTAAGGCAGTAAAGCCACTGACACACAAGGAGTAACTGGGTGTGAAAGAATTAGAAAACAAACATTAAGAAGGTGCAAGAACAATAGAAGAGTGATCAGGATGACGGTAGATAATGTTTGGCATTGAATTTAAATTTAAATTAAATTTAAATTTTTGAAGATCAAAAGGGTGAGAAGTGAGAAAAGAAAATGTTAGCACAGAACTTACGGTTACAACTAGCCAATTCAACTGTAAATTGATGAGACCTAACTGCAAATCTAGTATTGCACTTAAATTCATAAAGTCTAGGTACCAAAGTTTAAGAACACATCTGAAGAATTTGCATGAAAGTATTTAAGAAATGGCACAGAGAAGCCAATTTATGGCAGCAGGAAGTGACTGAAGTTGAGATGCCAATAATATTGCTGATTTTCCTTTGGATTTTACCAAGAATCTCTAAATATATAGCAGAAGCACATGTGGCAGCAATATTTGAAGCTTGCCTGACTAGAAGACTTATAGATATGTAAAATAAATTCTGGAGATACAAATTGTCCAGCATTACACAGTGAACTAAATTTTTCAAAATTGTCCTAGTAATGGATTCAATAGAGTCTTTCTACTTAATGTCAGCTGAGAATGGTTTTTTTTTTTTTGTTTTTTAATCATCTCACTCCAAGCAAGGCATTCCACTGCCACTATTGCGCATGGGGATACATAGGGGAAGGTAAAGAGAAGGAGTGGTTAGACATAGGGAATGTCAGGAGGAAGGTGACAGATGAGTAAGGATAGCGAGGATGAGAGTTAGGCAGATGGGAAGAGTGCTTGATAGAATGGGAGCAGGTTAGTGTGTTAGGAGGTGTCTATTGACCTTACATTTAAACTCCTAGAGATTGTAGCTATCAGGGAAGCAATTGTTTGGAAGAGAATTCCACAGTCGGGAAGTGCGAGGAAAGAAACTGTTGGAGTAGAAGTTACAGCTGCATTTTATTGGTTTCACTGTAAAAGGGTGGGATCTAGTTGCTAATCTAGTATCTCGTGCAAATTCGTAAAATTGTTAGCCTGAGAAGATGAAATGAGTCTCTCTCCTAGAAGTTAGCATTGGCACTGCTGATGGAACACAGAAAGGGGTCTCTCAGATGATTAATAGAGGGCATTAAAATTAACAAGCCATTCTTTGCTCCAGTTAACAACAGATTATAAGTCATTTTTTAGATCAGCTACCAATTTGACCTTATCAAACTGATTTGACTTGCTATAGAGACAAGAGTAAATGGTTGGGTCATCAGCAAAGATACTAAGTTGTGAGTGGATACCATTAGGGAGGTCATTAATGAAAATTAAGAACAAAATAGGACCAAAGAGAGATCTCTGGGGGATACCTGCATTAGTAAAAAAGGATTTAGAAAAGAAGGTATACCTGATAAAAGACAGTACCACTCACTGTCGACAGCTCAGGATTCACCCATTGGTTCGTAATGATTGTGACCAGAAGCATCTGTCTAGAATTGCCTTGAGTAACAGACAAGCAGTACTAGCTCAAAATCATATTCAATCCAGATGTATATCTGGCAAATCAGTCCTTCAGTTTCCACAGCATATAGAAACAGAAAAACTAGTGTGCCTCTGCTAACACATTGATACTGAACACAACAACTCTTTTGAACAGGAGTAGAGGCTTATCTCTTCTTTCCTGTTTAGGATTGGGTTTCTGGTTCCTTGTAAAGTCTACTTTATGCTTCTAATGCCTCCACTTAAAACTATGAAATGTTTATTTAATATTGAATTACTTTTCTTTCCTCAGTAAGATTATATAGATTTGTCTATTGCTGAGGTTACACCCCCCTTCATCTTTTGAACAGGAGTAGAGGCTTATCCCTTGTTTCCTATTTAAGATTAGGTTTCTGTTTTTTTCTAAAATCTGTTCATTCTCTTTCACTCACAGTTAGTGTCATTATCACCTTGCTTGAGGTGAATTGATAAAAGAAAATCACCATGTTTGCCCGTTTGATCACTTGTGGGATATGGTAGAGTGGTCTATTTGCATGCAAGATCCTGCATCTAAAACTAACAGGGAGCTGCGGACAGCTATAGAGACAGCTTGGATCAACATCCCCCAAGAGGCTTGCGGACCATTTGTGATAATGCTGCTGCACTTCAAAGAACCTACTTTTGACGCGTTAGTTTATACACATTCACACAGACAGTAGTATCTAATATTAAAGAACAGAAGACCTCAACATTTCTCTGGAAAAGACATGCTGAACATACCTCCCCTCACCAAAGAAAAACAATAGCAGAAATATTAAAGGCAAAATACAGTAAAAGAACTTGCATTAGTGAAGCCAGGTGATCACATGAGTACAATTAGATGACAAAATGTAAACACCAGCAAGTGTTACTAATAAATGTGACAATCCAAGATCATACATTGTCACGACTGCCTCATGATAGACAAATAGAAATAGATAGTTGAATTCCTCAGATATGAAGAACCACCTGTTGAGCAAAACCCTTCAAACATGCCAGACTCAGAATCTGGCAGAATTGTAATAACATGAGCTTGTGTTATAAATTTAATCAAGGCCAGAATAATACCAGTTCTAAGAACATGAGCATAGTCTAACCCTGTGATTGTTTACCTGTCATATCTCAGTGACAGACTATGTAAATATTTCATCCATCTGTAATGAACATTGTAATTCTCATATTTTGAAATACATAGAAACTGTGATGTATTAGTAAATACAGAGTTCTCTTGGAACTATTTATAGAGACCAATCACATTTCAATAAAGCTTAGTGTTGGTAGCTACTTGCAATAAGAGTTCTGCCATGGGTTGTTACAGATAAGAAAACAATGCATTGCCTCATCATTTACTTTTACATTACACACAATCATCTAGTAAGGCACAACATTAATATGATACACAACAACTGCTAAGATGTTAATATCAGATTAACTACTGCATGTAGAGGACATTCAGTAAAGTGTGCGTGTTACTCTTACACAATGGGATGGAAATATGGAGTTTGGTTAGTTAGATTTTCATGTTCCTAAAAACATTGATACTGCATGGCAAGGCACATTGTCTTGGTGAATAAAACACTACTGCTAATGTAGAAGACAGCTGACACAAAAAGGTGTCCCTGGTCTTATTCCTCATTGAGGAAGGTGATACATGACAAAGTAGCTACCCCACGAAAGCTAGGGCCCCGTGTGTTTTAGCAGAAGAATGCTAAAGGATCAACCTTTACCAATTTGTTGTTTTCTTACTGTGTATTTTAGTGTCAACACTTCCCTAGGATAAAGTATATATACCTCTTCTTGTTTGAAAGATGGTGAATCAAGTAACTTTTTTTTTAGTCAAGGTCAATTTCTGATGACCACATGTATACTTGTCAGTTGTTTTTATAACAAGTTGACCCAAGTAAAGATGCTTTCATCATAAAATATCACACATACTCTGGTCAGCAGTTATGCAGCTTGATATGAAACAAAGATCAACTGCATATTGTCACACATTTTTGTCTTTACCTTAATTGAAGCAATCTGCAATTTTTCTGTTGGAATGCATCCATTCACTTTTTACCCTGACAGTTTTTTGCTGCCCAACAAACAAAAGCTTAAAAATAAAATAAATAAAATATTCCAATTATCTAGATTACAAGAACATCTTTCATTTTAATTGTATAAACCAACTCAAACATTTAAGAAAAACATTGTTTTTCATCTAGAGTACTTTTTTTATTCATTATTTACAAAATAATTGTCTCTCATCAACGTCTGTTTTTATCATTTTAAACCTGTACTGTTAAACATATATGAGATATATTCAGCTGTTTGTGGCCTTATATTTTGCATCTCAAAACCTTTTTAACATAGCCATTTACAAATGTCAGAAGAATATGGTTTCTCCCTAGTATGTGTTTTTCAAAGTATATCTAAAAAAAGAAAAACAGTAGAAATGAAAAGCATTTCATGCTATCTTTCTTTGTCTTTTCAAGTGGGAAATCTGTGAACCTACAAATCAACAAAATTCATGAAAATTATTTACTTGTACATATCTTTGAGAAAGTTGATAACCGAAAATGCAGATCCAGGTGTTTGACAAGCATATTGTATATGCTTATGTATTTTAAAATGTGAACTGTTTGAAAATGACAACCTGCACACTATACAGTAAATCTCCTGTATGTGTTCTTGTGCAGATTTTTAAATTTGAACTTCTTGAAAATGCAGATCAATAAACCTCATTTCTCACTTGTGTGCAGCAGTGTATGATTTCTTTTTGAAAGTAAGCATGTGGAAAATGTACATTCACAGATTTTACAAACATTTTTTATCTCCTGTACATCTATAAATATGTAAATTTTAAGCTGGTTTTTTTTTTGAGAAAACACAGGACATACCTGTATATGGTTTTATTTCAAGCATGTTTGATTATGCATCTTCAAATATGTAATGTGTGAAAATTTAGATCCATCAATTTTGAAAGAATACATAGTTTCTCTCCAGTGCATATGTACAGTACTGTGCAAAAGTATTAGGACAAGAACTATTCTATGTTTTATGAGGCATATTGACAGAAAATAAACAATTTAATTAAAGTAATTTTATTTGATTTACTCAACAAATGCTTTAACAAGAAAAAATACTTGTTACAAAATAATTTTAATATTTAGTATAATAACCTTTTGCTTTGATCACAGACTTCATTCTGTCAGGTATTGACATCACAAGCTTCTTCAATGTATCTAATGGTATCTCCTTCCAAGCAGCTTGTATTTGTTCCCAAAGTGTCTTGCAAAGTAACATTAGATTTATCAATTTTTTTATCCAAAATATCCCATAGATGTTCAATAGGATTGAGATCAGGGCTTTGTGGGGGCCAATTAAAATTTAAAAGCCTTCCTTCCTCTTTCTTTTTGGTTAAATAATTCTTACAAAGGTTTGGCTTTTTACCCTGTATTTTGAATTTCAGTGAGGTTTTTAGGAAGATCACCCCTGTCCTAATATGTTTACACACTACTGGTAGTGTGCAAAAGTGTTAGGACAGGGGTGATTTTAAACTTTATTTTGATGCCACATAAAAGATAAAATAGTTCTTGTTCTAATACTTTTGCACAGTACTGTATATGTGATTTAAAATCCAAAAACTTCACATGTGTATTTTGGGTATCCAATGTGTTGTTAGCATGTGTTTTTTCAAAACTGATGTCTGTGAAAATGCAGATCAACATATCTAATGGGAATATGATTTCTCATCAGTGTGTATTTGTTTGTGTCGTCTTAAATGTGAACGGAGTGAAAATGGAGAGCCACAAATGTCACAGGTAAAGGTTTTTTTTCCAGTATGTACTAGAATGTGTCTTGTCAGAGCTGATGACTGTGCAAATGCTGAAGTACATATTTGACAAGAATATGGTTTTTCTCCAGTATGTGTTCGCCTGTGTATCTTTAAATGTGAACTGTGAGAAAATGCAGATCCACAAATATCACAGGTAAATGTCTTTTCGCCAGTATGTGTTAGAATGTGTGCTGTCAAAGATGATGTTTGTGAAAATGCTGAATTACATATTTGACAAGAGTATGGTTTCTCTCCAGTATGTGTTCGCTTGTGTATCTTTAAATGTGAACTATGTGCAAATGCAGATCCACAAATGTTGCAAAGAAATGGTTTCTCTCCAGTATGTGTCCGTTTGTGTATCTTCAAATATGAACTATGTGCAAATGCAGATCCACAAATATTACAAGGAAATGGTTTCTCTCCAGTATGTGTTCGCATATGAACTTTCAGATTTGAACTCCTTGAAAATGCAGATCCACAGATGTCACAAGGAAATGGTTTCTCTCCTGTATGTGTTTTCATGTGGGCTTTCAAATTTGAACTTCTCGTAAATGCAGATCTACATACTTCACAAGAAAATGGTTTCTCGTGTTTCTTATTTTCCATGTCTAACTTGAATCAAGTCTACAAATTTTTGAAGACTTATTTGGTTATGATACTTATCATTGTAAGTAATTTAAAAACCAAGTCATCTAAGAAATTAATGCTTCACAATATTTTAATATAAAATTTCATATATCCATTTATTAAATTCAGTTCCTTTCCATTGCACTGAGTGTCTGTGAATAAAAAAAAAGATTTTTTAAGAAGCAAATTTTTAATGATAGCTAAAAAATTTTATCAACTCAAACTCATATCCTTGCATCTCTAAAAGTTTAACTGCGAACAGAATTCCTATGAAGAAATATTTGAAAATGATTATTATCTGAAAATATTAACCATTGAGAAACACTATATTTTGAATGGTTCATTTAAAACTTATTCAATCTCGGCTTTTTATTCAATGTTTCTAAATTGACCACAATGGTTTTTTATTTATGAGAGAAAATGTTTCACTGAAAATGAATGAACTTGAACATGAATACTTTCAGTTCAGTCTTGACAAAGCTTGTTTATTAAATATCTTTTGCAAAATATTGAAAACCAGATAAAACGTAAAATTTATTATTAAAAAAAAACAACAAACTTAAATTTCTTATCTGATACTCCAAGATGAAGCATTATCATAATTATAGATTGATTTCTTTAGACAAGTATCCTCATCTTGGCTGTTATTCATAACAATATATAGACTGTTCTACTCCCCAGCATTTTTCAGATAAATTCTGGAAATTTGAAATCAAATCCTTTATTCATTTCACAAAGCTATTGGGTTGGAACAAAAATTTGCATTGTTTTTCAGTAGGTGACATTTTGAATATGTGCTTTTCATTTCACATGTTACTGAAATTTATGCCATGTATACTAGGATTGTTAGAGATCAAACTAAAAAACAAGAAGAAAGAAAGAAGAAAGTGAAAAGAGTCTACTAACTGGATAATTGTTGAAATTGCAGGAAGATGGACTGAAAAGAAAATTAAAAACAAAATGCATTGAAACATCATATTTTAAAATAATTTCAAGGAGAATCAAACCCAGAGTTAATCAGACAGAATTCAATAAGAATGAGCAAAACGAAGACTACCAACCCTCCCCACTTCCTGTTGATAAGAAGACCATTAACCATATCCTTGAGATGTCAAATAAAAGACAAATGTTCTCAACAAATAAAAAACAAAAATGACAATTATAATTTCTCTGAACAAAAAAAAAAAGAGCCAGGAAAAAAATCATCTGTTTTGAATCAGCCACCTAGAAGAGAAATACATCTGATGGAAATAGAAGCTAGTTTGGTGCATTCATTCTTTATAATTCATTCAGAGAAAAAATTTATATCCAAACAGTAATTCAGATTTCCTTGGATGCAAGTGATAAGGAAAATTCAATTACTAATTTGAAGTGATCATAGACAAACAGGTTGTGTGGTCTATTGATCATAAAAATGTATAAACAGAAAGAATAAACTTTTTTAAGGAGAGTAGAAATAATTTTATTCCCTTTTCTTTTCAATTCTTGATTGGTCTGGCCAATGGAAAAAGCACAGCATGAGACAAGCTAATAAAAAAAGGCTAATGGCTGAAAATTCTTTTTTGCTATGCCATTTTGAATACTTGATTTCTCATCTTTTCTACCCTCTTTCTTTTTTTTCCACTCTTTTTTAATATATTTTTATTTTGGACAAAAAGATTTCCAAAAATAAAAGGAAGTGTTTTTTTTGAAAAATATTTTTCAATAAAACGTTTATTACCATCATTATTAACTAACTGATGAGACATTGTTCTGTTAATGTCGAAACAAAATGTACAATTTTGTAATAGTTTGTACATGTTCTAAAGTAATAGTTTATATATATATATAAATAAATGCAAGTCAAAAGCAAACAAATTTAGAATAAATTTATAAACCAAAAACAAATATAAAGCAAAAAGTTTGCAAATTATTAAGTGTTCACATGAAAAACAATACAGTCAAGTGTTTATAACCTTTTGACTTTGAGGCAAAAAAAAGGACAATTCTGGGGATAAGAGCAAGACTTTTTCATTTTTTTTTTATTGGTTTTGAACAAATCCTATCATGCATCTCTAGGATTTATCTCTAAATTTGAAGAGACGTTTTTAGCAGTTTTCCTACTGCAATTTTAACCAACATGGAAATAAGCTAAAAATGTGGATTGTCCAGCAAGAAAATACTTAAAGAAGCTGATATTGTGAAAGTAAACAGAAAATATGTACACAAATATTGGCTAAAGACATGAAAGCCATTAAACTATCATCTCTAAGTAAATATCAAAGAGAAAGTGAAGAAGTAAATGAAAACTGAATTCTCAATGCAATTTTTAGTGATGAATGTAGAGCTACATTGGATGAACCTGATAACATAATAGGACATCACACTCCAAAAGCAAGTTATTATCTATATTTTCTTTTCAAATAAGGATTGATGTTTTTTTTTTAAATAAGGATAGATATAAGCTGAAACTGAGAGGATATATCTAAATCTAATCTAAACTTATTTATAAATGGAACTTTGTGTGTGTCCGTTTCCTATAGACTACAAAACAGCTGAACCGATTTTCTTGAAAATTTACACAGTTGTACTATAAGCGTTTGCGAGTGTTCTTAGCTAGGTTTGAGTTGAGGTACCCCCTGATAAATATCGAAAATTGAAAAAACCAGGTTATAGAAGGAGTGGTCCAATTTTAATCCAATTTGATACACTCATACACAAAGACATAAACAATATTCAGAAGTTTCAAGGTTGCAGTTCTTACAATAATGCAGAAAATCAATAATATATATATAAAAGGCAAGATGTTTCTGTGTGTGTTTATCTGCCTGTATGTCTGTATTTTTTTCAGCCCTTTTATTTTAGTTTTTGCTTCGGGTGTGACTCTAAGTAGGTATAATTGCAGTTCTTAGTCTCAGCCATGATACCATTTAATGAGAGGACTTATTTAGTTTACGATGAAAAAAAAACTTATTTGATATCGATACCAGGAAATCAAAATTTGACTTACATCTATTCATTTTTCTTTCAATTTACGGTTTTGCTTTAACTGGAAACAACTATTGCTTTTTAGTCTTTCATGCCAACGTCCAAAGAGTCTGAGCTCCAGGACCATGGATTAATTTTAAAGCTTTCATTACACCCGAGCAACGCTGAGCTATACTGCTAGTTATGTATATAAATATACCATAAAAACATTTACTAACATCAGTTGATTCATACCAATATTACTGGAAAATATTTATCTTGGAAAATCTGATATAGTGCACAATAAACAAAAGTAGTGACATACTATCAACCTCTTTCAAGGCTTTTAAAACACGTAAAAATAGTTCAAAACCTTATTAAAGGAATAAGAATGAATTATTTATACCTGTGATCATTTAGTCTTCAACTGAAGGTAGGAAACATTATAACAAACTATTTTTGACTGGACTGGACATAATTTATTTTCCTATAAAATATATTTGCATCCAACTGAAACTGCAACAAAATCTTCATAATTTGAACCATGTTAGGAAAATTAAGGACAAAGTGAAAAATAATTTTTGCATGGTGCGCTTCCTTTAGAACTTCATCCTAAAGTGATGTTTCTGTGGATGTAACTCTGTATATGTATGCAAAGGAGGGATGCTGACATTTTTAGAAATTCTGAATTCTGTATAAATTCATATATACAGGGGGTGGACAAAGTAATGGAAAAACCTTGTAGCATAATTTAGAAAATTTTATTAAATTACCAAAAGCTTGTCTATACTTTTTTTTGCTAAAGTTTTTGTTTTTTTTACAGATATTTACATAAGTTTATTAAAATCAACAGTCAGGACTATTAAAGAATATTATGAGATCAGCTTTATCCTATGGTTCAAGTAGTGTTTCTGGAGAGAAATGCCATCTTTCAGGATGATAATGCACCCATTCATACTGCTAAAGTTGTAATTGAATGGCATGAGAAACATTCTAGTGAAGTAAAATATCTTATCTGGCCACCACAGTCCTGAGATCTTAACATAATTGAACATTTATGGTTCATTTTAGAAAAACAAGTGAGGATACAATATCGTCCACCATCATCATTGAAAGAACTGAAAACCATTTTAACTGAATAATGGATAAAAATTCCTCTGGAAACAAATTCAAACTTTGTATGACCACACGTAGAATTCAAACTGTAATTACTGCCAAAAATGGTTCTACCCCATATTGAAATAAATTTGCTTGAAATTTCAAGATGTTTCCATTATCTTGTATATGTCTGAGTTTATAGTCTATCTAATTTCACTTAATTGCTTTTTGTTTTTATCATTTATTTTTTAAACTATAACACCTATCTTCCACTATGTATTACAATGCTTTCAACTGACTTCACAAAAGACTACTACTGATGTTATTGAACTGTTGACTATACACAATGACTCAAATGAACAGATGTTCCAGTAGTTGATACCAAATCATTCATTTGTCTTCATTCAGCTTTTCAACAGACACTAAAATTAATTACACATAATAAAACTGGGAAATGTGGATGTCTGTACCTGTGATAAAACAGTGTATCAAAAGACCGATTTTTTTTTCCTAGACACCGATAAACTTAACTACCTTCACTCCTTTAACAATGTTTATCCTTTTAAATAACAATGATTAGAATTTTACAGAAAGGAAACTACAAGACCTCCTACAGAAGGTAGCGGTGGAGAGTGCCAAAAAAGGACTACAAATAAACTTTAAGAAAACTGAATGCATGATCATCAGCAAAAGGTGCAACCCAAAATACCAAAAACAGGTGGAGGATACCAGAATCAAGCAAGTACAAAAATTTAAATACCTAGGAAGTGTTCTAACAGGAGAAGGAAAGTGTGACACAGAGATCCAAAAGTGAATTGGCATGGCAAAGGACGTGTTCCAGAAGCTGAGTAAAGTACTAACACACAGGAAAATTTCACTAGAAACAAAGAAAAGAGTGCTGGATTGCTATGTGATGTCAGTTCTTCAATACAGCAGTAAATGCTGGACAATATCATCGAAAATGAGGACAAAACTGGAAGCAGCGGAAATGTGTTTCTACAGAAGAATGCTGCGGATATCGTGGACTGAGCATGCAAGCAACGATGAGGTGTTGGAAAGAATGGCAACAAAAAGGAAATTAATACTGAACATCAGGAAGAGACAACTGAAGTTCCTGGGACACGCAATGAGGAAGGAGAGCTTGGAGAACCTGATACTGACTGGCCAGATAGAAGGAAGGAGAGACAGAGGAAAGCAGCAGAAAACATATTTGCAGGGCCTGATCAGGTGAATGACGGAACGGGGGTTGCCAGGAGTAACAGGAGCAAACATACTAAGAGCAACAAGGGATAGGGAGATGTGGAGAACCATGATCGCCTACGTCCTGAAGGGACAGGGCACATAGAAGAAGAAGAAGAATTTTAATAAAACCTAACATATGAAAGTGAATTTATACATTTCCTTTATTCTCTAGAATTGACAACAAAAATAATAAACACTATTATTAGAATGGCTGGCAAAACGTGGTGAGGACTCTGGCTTCTTGTTAGAGTGAAGACAGTTTGGGTTATATATATATGTGTGTGTGTGTGTTTGTTGTGGTGCAGTGGATTTTGGCTTGGAACGAGAAATTGGGAAGCTGAGTTCAAATTCCAGTTGAGTTCATTGCATGCACTTATACACAAATACCCTAAGAAAAGGTATTAATCTCCCTCCAGCTATGGGTTGAATAGCAGGACAGATTTGGTTTTATAGCCTTGGTTGGCAACCAGTATAATGAAGAAAGAAACAGCAACCTACTGCAGGAAAATCTTCTGCTGCGTTAGTCATGGATTGAAAGAGACATGATTGTAGCGTGTATCATGTATGCCACTTAACTGACTGTTATATATGCGTGTGTGTGTGTGTGTGTGTATATATATATATATATATAATGTCTCCACTAATAATAAAGATACATTTTTTTCTCACAATTTGGTACGACTGAGTTTCATACATGAGGCAATTGGTTTTCAGTCCATGCCTGATGATTGCTTTGTGCATCAGTGAGAAACAAAATGTATCTTATTATTAGTATAAATTTTAGCTCTGTTGTTATAAACCAAGCACCGTTTTATTATCACCAGCACTCACTGTGTCCTAATTTATATGAAGATATTTGTCTATACTTCTGAGATGAGGTAGTATTTACATTGTTAGGACTAGCATCAAAGCTTGAAATATGAACTCTGGTAAAAAATGCTATTATGTTTATAAATTCCAGAAATTCATACACTGATGTCGTCAAGGACACATAACCCAGTGGGTATAGACATTAGTTATTTCTAGTAACTTGACCCAAGTGAGTTCAATACCAGGCTACAACAGTGGTAAACAAATATCTTAGAGAGTTAAGTTAAAGGGAGATAACTACATGACTACTAGAAGTGACATCACAAATGGAATGAGAATGATATACCCCAGTGATCAAAATATGTGTTAAGCTTGAAATTTCTAGCACCTGAAGAAAGCTAGGGCGTACAACAGCCGAAATGTCGTAAACATGGCAATAAAGATGAGGAAAGTAGTCTGAAAAATATAAATAATGTATAAATGAGGATGTTTAGAAATATACTTGGCATATCATGGAAAAAACAGCAAAGAGTTCTATAGAAAATTATAAAGCATAACAGATTAGTAAGCTGTAATTCATTAGACACATTTGAAGGAGGATAGATTGATTCATTTTCTATGGCTTATCGACCCTTTGTAGATTATTTAAAGCTAGAAAATATTTTTCGATTGTAATAACTTTTTTGACTTAGATAATAATGGTTTAGTGATACAAGTCTTACTAATTAACCCATAGCTGGTGGGAGAAGAGCGAGATTCATATCTTTCCTAATAGCATTTACACATAAATGAATGTAACAAACCCAATGGAAATTGCAACACAGCTCTGTAGTTAACAATTCTGAGCCATTATGTTTTACACCACTTGCACATCTAAGGTTATAGCACTTGGTATTCCCAAGCAGTCATCTGTCTAGGTATTGATCAGGGTTGGTGATACTGAACCTCAATGATTGTATGGTAAACAGTCACTTTTCATCCAGACAAAGCAATGACAAGACAACTGAAATCATTCAGCAAATTCATATTAATACAGAGACTTGATTCAAATTCTATTGAAATGTTTTAGTTTTTCCTTAATGGAATGACTTATTTTTGAAACAGCTTATCTTGCTAAACAGATACTAAAAGAAGCACAAGTGCCAATCACGGGTTAAACCACTTAAAAATGAGAAGGGAATTTGATAAGTAACAACAAAATAGTGACCCAGTATTGTATTATGGGTTTAATATTATCATGAATCACTTATGCACGAATACCATTGGGAAAGATATCACTCCATCTTTTCTTCCGCAAGGTATGGGTTGAATAGCAAGACACACTGGTTGGCAATCAGTCTACCACAGAAAGAAACAGCAACCTATGGTGGGAAAATCTTCTGCCTAGTCAGTCATGTCTTAAAAGAGATATAATCACCCAAGCATGTATCACATATGGCACTTAACTGACTGACTGAAATATTAAGACAAGCTATTCTGTGTATGGATGTAGATCGTGGTGCAGTGGATATTGACTCAGAACGAGAAATTGGGGAGCCGAGTTCGAATTCCAGTTGAATTCATTGCATTCACTTATGCGCAAATACCCTTGGGAAAGGTATTAAACCGTCTCTTCTTTCCAGTTATGGGTTAAATATCAGGACAGATTGGGTTCTATAGCCTTGGCTGGCAACCAGTCTACTGCAGAAAGCAATGGCAACCTACTGCGGGATAATCTTCTGCTCAGTCAGTCATGTCTCTTTCGAGACATGATTGCCCAAGCGTGTATCACGTATGGCACTTAACTGACTCAGTGAGAAAAGTAATGTCAAAAGATATTGGCTCTGAACGAGAAGTTAGATAGCCAAGTTGGAGTTCCGGTTGAATTTGTTTCATTCAGGACAGACTGGGTTCTATAGCCTTGGTTGGTGAACAGTCTACCACAGAAAGTAATGGCAACCTACTGCAGGAAAATCTTCTGCCTAGTCAGTCTCAAAAGAGACATGATCGCCCAAGCCTGTATCATATATGGCAATTAACTATCATGATGAATGATGGACAGTTGGCCAAGAGATTTGAATATTTCCTTCACAACCATGATACCCAGGTTAGAATGTCATCATGGTCAATTTGTCATGGAGGTGATTTCTTTAAGTTATCATTCTGGGGAATTGATCCCAGTGTGCATGATCAATGCAGATTACTTGTAAAACGTACCACAGGTTGATGCAAGCCTTGTGAGTAAAATTGTATAGATGCAACCGTTTGATGGTTTATGTTGTATCCTGGAAAAGGGTACAATTTAACAAAGTGTAAATCCAAGTGGAAAGATTACCAAGCCAAGTGTAATAGAATAAATGGTTTATTTAGCATGAGAATTATTACAGATGACAATAGTGCTACTGTAGGGATAAGAAATTAAGTATTAAAAGCAACTTTCTTCTTCACTTTTTTTCACTGCTTTTTTTCCAATAGAAAAAAGTTCACAAGTAGATTTTAAATTGATATTCTGACCAATGGAAGCAATTTGCAAAACTAAAAAGGACTTAGCAATCAAGTGCAGAAAATCTAGATGACTATACATGACTTCGATCTGCTTCAGTCAGTCACATGGGAACAGCTAGACGAAACAACTAAAATGTAACGAGAGAAACTTCAACTATGACCCAGACATAGGTTGCACTTAGCACATTGTCCTCCTCCTTCTTTCTCATGTGCTGATTCATTTTACTTCTTCTTTTCCATCCAAAAACATTCCTACAAAACAAATGCTAATACATACGTATGTATGTATATACTCTTTCCAACAAATTACTACGACGAACATTTCTTCAACTCTTGATACCCTTAACTCATTACTTGTTTCTCATTGAACATTAACTGCTACCTACTCTTGTTATTCTTCCCTTTTAATAAATTTCTATTTTAACATGAAAAATATATATTTTTATTCTTCCACTCTTCCACACTAAATTCACATGTTCCAAACTGCTACCAACCTTCTGATAGTTCTGATGATGACAACAGATAAAAACTTTTAAGCTGTAGGGAGTTCGCTTATGTATGACACAAGGCTGAATCAAATAAATATTAACCTTCTCCCTATAGCCACATTCTAATCCATAAGCAAGACTCACTAGTGAAAATGCTCTTGCTCATTTATTCATGATAGACTTAGTCCACCATAGTGTTCATAGACAGTGCTGGGATATTCCATTATAACAGTTTATGATAGCACAAAAATCACTAGTCATCGTGATTGAGATTCCAAGGGTATTGGCCTTATTTAAACTTCTGATCATGTCAGATTATGCACTCTCTCTGAGAAACTGTGACTAAAGTTGACTCAGTATAGTTGCAGTATAAACACAATGTGCCTAAGCATGTGTTTGCAACAGGAGTTGGTAAGCAACCCTAGCAGACAGCAGGCAATTATTAATTATCATGATATTAATTGGTTAATACTCTTGCTGCTATAGACTTTCTTATACATCTTTACAAAACTTACACTGCCTGCTGTTTATCCAGTTTTGACTTTTTCTTTAAGCACATGGTCAATCTTTTTTTCTATTTGGGAAAACCCAGGATTTTACACATTGTGAATTTTTTCAAAAGTGAAGAAGAAGGTTGCTTTTAATACTTAATTTTCTATCCCTACAGTAATACTATTTTCATCTGTAATAATTTTAGTGCTGAATAAACCTTTTATTCTATTACACCCGGTTTGTTAATCTTTACACTTTGGATTTAATACCACTTTAAATGTTATTTTTAGTGGGTACTCATATTTGAGTAGATGCTCTAATTATTTATTAAACAATGTTTATTTTCTTCTACTGAATTGAATATTTGAGAAACCTTAGAAACAGAATTAGAGAAAAATTCATGCCCTATAGCAAGATTCAAACCTGCATCTCCCAGACAGAAGGAATATTTATTAGCTGCTTTAAACAACTCGTCCACAAAGAAGCTTTCCCGATCAAGCAATGCTGAATAGAGCCTTTATGTGAAATCCTTCCTATCAAAGATACTGTTTAATAAATAAACAGAGCATCTACTCAAATGAGTATCCACTAAAATAATGTTCAAAGTAATAAAATCTGTCAGATTTATAAATAAAAAATTCACTACTTTATTAGGAATTGCTTTGTATATGTTTGGATTCTAAACTGAGATATGAAAATTTTGAGAGTCTCTGACAAGGATTTTGCTTAAAAAGCACTGATGAGCTTTTGTGGACAAGTCAGTTAAAGCATGTCAGATCTAATAACAATTTCCTCTGCACAGGGGTTACACAGAATTCTGTCAGAGAGCTCAGGTCTTTCTTTAATAAGATTTCTTGAATATCCAGGCTGGTAAACAAAAATAAACATACTACTGTTTAATAAATATATGTAGTTTACTGAAATATGAGTATAGACTAAAAGTAACAATAAAATCTGTCAGATTAATAAATAAAAAATGTATTACTTTATTAGAAGTGTATATATGTGTATGTGTGTGTGTGTGTTATATTGAATAGGATATTGAAATCCTCACTGAGTTTAAAGTTACCAATTTGATAAATAGAAATATTGCATAAAAAGAGAGGAGAGATTTGATAATACATTTCACTAGTACATCAGATCCAAGATGGAAGATAGAAAAGATTGCATGTGTGTTCTTGTGTTTGTTTAAAATATATAATTAATGTAAAGAAACTTGTCACTTAGCTGAGTGGATTTGTTAGTGGTTAATTGCAATTAATCACCAACAAATCCTACACCACTTAAGAAACAGCAAACAACCAAACAAACAATACAACATTCACCAAGCAACTTCATATAAAGAGATTGGGAAGTAGCAGCAGAGAAAAACAAAATGACCCTGAAAAGTGAAGATATTACAATAATGCCCACATGAAGCTTCAAAGTCAGCATGATTGAAATGTGACAAGTTTCCCCACATAGATTTTATTAATGCTCTATCCTTACCTTGATATCGAGCACTTTATGACAAAACATCTGCTTGCCTAAAATACCTTTCCACCAGCCAACTACTGAAAAAAAAAAATATAAAAAACAACAAATTTGGCCCTAAACACCATTACAATATATATATATATATATATATATACACACACACACACACAAACACAGAGGGTGCGATGTGCAAGCTTCATCCTCTGAGAGAATTTATCAAAGCAAGTGTAAGGATTTCATTTTATGACACATTCTATATGCAAGAACAAAAATGCTATTGGTTTTTAAAGAATTTTGGTATAGAGATGTTTGTGAATATTCATCAAGTTGGCAGAAAAGTCACACAGTTCAGTGTCTAATTAACTAATTTACACATACAAACATTTTATATATAACACCTTCCACTCACTTTCATTTATTAGACATTTAACTGCATCATCCCATATCCATGAACTTGTCTGATTTATTTTTTAAAATAAATAAAATCCTTTCATTTGCCTTGATAAAGTCCTTAAGAGGATGAAACATGTTGGCTAAGATAAGGTTTTCTTTTATCATTCACATATATATACACACACACACTTTCAATACACTGAAATGTTGGTTATAAATTAACATATATTACTACTTCAAAATTAACACAAACACAGGCACATGGTAACATGCAATACAAAATATTTTGTGACATATTTTTTTTATATTGTCTACTGTAGTGTTTGTTTAACTTAACCTGTACTACAGAATATCAGATAGAAACCAAAATGTTGGAGCCCATGAGAAATCAGCATCTTAAACTTCATAAACTTTTATTTCCTGGAAATGACAATTTTCTTATTTTTCCCCAAAGCCAGCCAGGCAACAATGTTATAAGTATGCAGCAGTTAAAGAATTAAATGTCCCAATAAGGGTTAACCTATAAAATCAACCAATCTAAATTAGTCTGGTAAAATGTTACAGAATATGTAGGCTGTCCCAAAATGGCAAACTACTGGTCAGAATTTAACTGAGCATTTTGAACCCAATGGATATGTTTAAATTTTGCTTTTTTTAAATTTTAATATAAAGGCCAAAAAAGTATGTGAAGATTGAATGGCTGCCAAAATAGAAATGTCAAAATATATCATCACACCCAGATTCCTTAGTGAGACAAGGTGATTGATTGTTCATCAATTGACATCCATCATTGTTGTCACTCATGCTTCCTCCAAATAAAACAATATTACTACTGCTGCCCAACATGAAATAAAGTGAGTTAAAGCAAAATTGTCTGTCAATTTATTCAGCCTGTGAAACACAAAATAATCGAGAAAGGTTTTGAAGTAAAAGAGTAGGAAAATCGGTTGTAAACTGCCTCTAAAATTTTCAACAGCTTCTGATTTCCTCTCATAAAATTTTGAAGAAATTCTGGCTGGGAAATTGATGGTCCTAATATATTGAGGAGATAATCTCGTTTGGATAAATAAATATTCTATCTTCCAGTTTGTTGCATTGACTTATGCACAAATAGGGAGAAAGTATGAATCCATCTCTTCTCCTGCCATAAATAGTAGGATAATAAGTCTACTTTCTACAGGAAGTGATGGCAACTTCTCTTTCATGACATGATGGCACTTAACTAAGAAAATTAGTACTACTAAAATCTTTTGATGAATCTTAATTCTTAATTGAATGCTTGAATAAGTGACACAATTTACATTATTCGGACTATTGTCCTCATCTTTGTTGCCATTTGTACGATGTTTCAGCCATTGTACACTCTTCTTCAGGAGCTAGAAATTTCAAACCAAACCCTTTATTACAATCACTGGGGTATATCTATCATTGGTAGTCATGAGTTATCTCCCTCTAACCGGACTTTCTAAGTTACTTGTTCACCACTGCTGTAGCCAGGTATTGAACTAACAACTCTTTGGGTCAAGTCACTAGAACTAACCAACGTCTATATCCATTGGGCTATGTGTCCTTGGGACTTAAAAGCCTAATGTTTGGTAACCATTTTTTTGACCAGAGTTCATATTGCAATTTTTGATGTTAATAGTTTTCTCTAGTATTTTTTATCAAAATTGCAATTTCAACACTAATGATTTTCTCTGGCACTCCATATGACTGGTTCCCATATTGTATTCATCTCTATGCTTGGTTGGCTTAGAAGATTTTTGGAGCCTAGCATATGCGCTGATTCCTTAAGTTTCTGTAGTTTCCAGTGATGTTATCTATCTATTATTTCAACTTCATCTCATAGGATGTGGTGATCTACTTTCTCCCTCCATATGTGGTCAGCTACACCTGATTTTTTTTATCTCTCCTCATGTTGCAGTCTTGCGATGTTCTTGTAGTTTTACCTGTTTCTCTTTATATTTCTTTCCACAGCTACATGGAATGGCGTACCACCTTAGTCATGTCCTCATCTGTTCGGGGGCTTACTCAGGAGAGGTACCTATGAAGTGTAGAACCACTTCTGAAGATGTTGTATAGGCTACAGAACCTTTGTATTTTTCCTGATAACCCCTTCAATAGGATAGACCGAGGCAGTTTTTTGAGAGTTGTTATGTACCCTCCCTTCCATGTTTGTTGGAGTTGTTGCCATGTACCTTGGATAATTGTTACGTTGTAGGGTACTGTCTATACTGACCATTTCCTGTTTGTATGTGCGTGGGTCGCTGCTTATGACTTTTGCTTGATGTGGCAAGCAATAGACAATCCCTTTCTTTCCACTGTAAGGGTGGTGGGAGTTGAAGTTGAGATATTGTCCAGTGAATATTGGCTTGGGGGGTATATGGATGTCATGATCCCCACCTTTGTTAGAGTTATTATCACATCTAGGAATGTCAGTTTATTATCATTCTCTTTTTTCATAGTGAACTGTATGGATGATCTTATTGAGTTCACATGGTTGAGTAGTGTCTGGACCTCCTCCTGGTTTGGCCAGAGTATGAAGGTGTCATCAATCTATCTCAGCCATAGAGTTGACCTTAGAGCTGTGGATTCTAATGCCATCTCTTCAAAGTATTTTATGTATATGGTAGCAAGTGATGGTGATAATGGTTAGCCTATTGCTAAGCCTTCATCCTGCCAATATATGTCTGATCCCAATCCAAAGTGTGTTGTTTATGTGTAGAAAGTCAGCATCTCCAAGTTATCTAGTGGAATACTGGTATGTTCTCCTAGGGATGAGTCCGAGACCAGTCTGACCACATATGGAGGGAGAAAGTGGATCACTGCCCCCCGATGGGATGAAGTTGAAATGATAGATAGAAAACACCCCTGCAAACTACATAAACTTAAGTAATCAGTGCATATGCTAGGCTACAAAATCTCTTAAATCGACCAAGCATAAAGGTGAATACAGTATGGGTACCATTAATATGGAGTGCCAGAGAAAATCATTAGTGTCAAAATTACAATATGAGCTCTGGTAAAAAATACTAGAGAAACCATTAACATAAAAAAATACTAGAGAAAATCATTAACATCAAAAATTGCAATATGAACTCTGGTAAAAAATGGTTACCAAACATTAAGATTATAAATCGCATAAAATAGGTTGTTCTTGTCCTTAAGGACACATGGTCCAGTGGATATAGATGTTGGTTAGTTCCAAAGCGTTGTGAGTTCAATAACAGGCTACAGCAGTGGTGAACAAGTAACTTAAAAAGTCAGAATAACTCATGGCTACCAAAAGAGGCTTTGCAAGGAACGAGAATGGTATATCCCAGTGATCATAATAAAGGGTTCAGTTCAAAATTCCTAGCACCTGAGGCAAGCTGGAGCATACAACAGCAAAAAAGATGAGGACATACTCCGAATAATGTAAATACTACCTCATCTCAGAAACACAGGCTAATATTGAATAAATGAGTTCTACGACAATAAAATGTCCATAAAATTTCCCTATCACATTGTTAAAAAACAAAATACTAACAATTATAAGAATGCAAGTAATTATTTAAAGAAAGAAGGCAGTACAAATGAAAAGGTCCAAAATTGGCATGATTTTCCAGTTCATTGAAGCAGTCATTAAATGCCTGAGAATGTTATTGCCACCTCTGTTTTTCATTTCTTTCTTATTATGTATGATTTCTTTTTTTATCACTAAAACCAAACAGTGTCTTTGATATATCTTTTTCTCTTGTCTTTCTTTGCAATCAAAATGGAATGATTTATGATTTATCTAAGGTATTGGCAGGGCATAACACATGCGAACTTACTAACAGAGTTACAAGCAGAATTATAATGTGACTTTAAAAGATCATCAGAGACCTGAAAGGCCATAGTTAATAATGGTCACAGTACAGCAAAAAATACTTAAATGTTGATAATGTTTTTCAGCAATATACAAAAATGATGCAAGTTTTACAGTCTTCAGTTTAAGAAGCTACATCAGAAACAGTTAAATTATATTTTTATATTTGAAAACTTTTTTTTATTTATAAGTTCAGTTCTCGGACAACCAGAATAGTTACATAAATAGTTCTCTTTCAAAGAAGTCTTGCTTGGAAAACCCTGTTTTTTCTCTCTCTCTCTCTCTCACACACACACACAGGCTTCTGAAGAATCTTTAGCCTAATGATGAAGTTTGGTTGTATTTGGGGAAGTTTTGAGGGCTAAAAATTTTCTATTATTCCTTTATATATGTGTGCATACACACACACACACAAGTAAAATAGTGGCTAGTTGTACCAGCAGATGGTAGATAAAAAAATGTGCTCAATGCACACTCAAAACAAATGAACTGAATATGCAGAGCTAACAATATGTCAAAGAACAGAACTCACACCACTTACCTGCTACCTAGGTTTTGACCATGCTGGTCTCTTCAGGCAAGAAGAGACCAGTGTGGTCAAAACCTTAGTAGCAAGTAAGTGGTGTGTATATGATGTTCACACACACACACACACACACAATACAAATAGTTTGTCAATTAACCAAGTAATACTGCACTTTGAGTCTAGAGTTTTATAGACAGACCGTTTTGTAACTATTATGTCCACTTTTTAGAGGTATCAGCAACTGACTATATATATATATATATATATAACATGATAACCCCTGAAGAGTAGACAGACAGATCCGCCTTCAAAAACTTTTGTGTTGCAATGCTGAAGGTAACATCAATTAGCTAAGTGACAAACTTACTCACATTATATATATAGTCTTTTTTTAAAAACGGAGTAAGGGTATATCCCTCCCCTTCCCTGTTTAGGATTGGGTTTCTAGTTTCTTCTAAAGTCTTTTCTCTCTTTTTCACTCTCTGTAACCCCTTGTATGGGATGAATTGATTTCATTATATATATAAACCTGTAATAGTCATTTACTGCATCAAAGATTGGTTATTGTGTAAAGGTTCTTGGTTTTCTGGTTTTCGATAAACAACTGGATATGAAGGGACACTCAGTGGGTTTGCCCATCCAGTTGACCAGGTAGATGAGCTAGGATTTCGTTTCCAGTGATGATTGGGCTGGGAAGGTATCTGTAAGTTGGTTTCGCTTGATGACATAGAGGTAGGCGCGTGCTGCAGCTGTTCTTGGGATGATGTACTTTCTTGCAAACAGTTTAATATGGACATGGAGGCGTTGGACAGTAGTGGGGGCTGTGGCTGGCGTAGAGGCGTTACACTGTTTGGGCTTGTGACAATTGCTGTATGGGAAGAAAAAGAAGAATTTGCTGGTAGCTGATCTTGGTTGGACAACATCCCTGTGCTGGCAGAGATAGCCTTGAGTAGATCATGAGCTGGGGTGAGATAACAGCCTGGTTCATGCTTCTCCAGCTGAGGCATTCTTGGCACATATTCACTCTTGAAATCGTTCCTGCTACCTTGAGAACTGGATTGGAGGTGGGTATGCTCATTTTTGTTTTGGGTGTGAGAGTAACGGATGGCCTGGCTGTCAGAGTTGTGTATTCGCATGTGTTTTTTTAAGTGGTCTCTTCGAGAAAACGCCTTTGTGCAGACCTCGCACACAAATGGTCTCTCACCTGAATGTGTTCGCTGGTGCATTACTAACTTATCATTTCGGGTGAAGGATTTTAGACATACACCGCAAACAAACGGTTTCTCCCCTGTATGGATTCTTGCATGGTTTTTCAGTTTGTCCTTTCGCGCAAAGGTCATGGGGCAAAAGTCACAGACAAAGGGTTTTTCTCCAGTGTGAATCCGTTCGTGAACTCTCAGTTTGTCCCGTTCAGGAAAGGCCTTACTGCAAAACACACACGAGAAGTGTTTGCCAAGTTCAGGGGCCATCTCATGTTTCTTCAGATATACCTTAAGCTTGAACCGTTTGCGACACACATTGCACTTGTATGGTTTCTTTGCATTGTACAACTCACGGAAGCTGACATACGGAGTGAATGGCAATCTCATACTTATTGATGATGATGATGATGATGAGTTTGCACTTGAAGCGCTGGGGGAAATTTGATTCAAGTCACTCTCGCCCCCACTTCCACTACCACTCTCACCACTACTGATTTCACAGGTATTGTAGTTGGAAGAGTTGTCCTCTACTATGGAGGACGATGCGATAGTTTGGTTTGAGTACATACTGGGTACATTCAGGCACGTCAGTGTGGATGGTGGGTGGATTGGTGTCAGGGTGATGGTGGTGGGGGTGAGATGAAATCAAGGAGGCAAAATAGGCAAATGAAGGACAAATAATTCTAAGTGAATATATGGAAACACTGGGAAATTCTTTAGGCAAGAGAAATTTTCTTAATGACTTAAAAAAACAGCAGAAAAAAGTCTGCATGGGCTTGTGAAATTATTAACTTGAAATTGCAGAAATTCTTACCTGCCAGTATTGAGAAAGGTGTTTCAGTAATAGTGGATGTGCTAAGACTGGTTAATACAGGTGTATATCAATAAGGCAATGGTGACAATAGCAATATGAGATACCTTAGAGTAACAGTTTTCAGCACTGACTTAATTTCTTGGAAGACAGTGAAGGTGCCAATTTTGGTTACTGAATACAGAGTACTAGATTAATATATTACAAAGCTAAGTTATTCTCACAGTAAGAATGATTGCAAATTCAATATTAAATTTTAAGGTCTTCTTACTCAAGAACAGATATTTCTTATAATGATAAGTTTAATAAAATTGATGCTTGCTTTCTCTTTACACTGTGTTCATATGAGTTTTTAATTAAGTTCCTGTTGTGATGTTGATGATTTTAAAGCTAGTGTAAGTCTTTCAATGATGCTAACAATAGGGCTTGTGCAGTTCTTATAAATGTTCTTGTAGATTCTCTATAAATAAGAGTAAAATTCAACTCTTTAACAAGAGAGATGTGGGTTATGGTCTCCTTCCTTGCTCACTCATGAAAGGTTTTTTGAGTGGCCTCACACTGGAAAAACTTTTCAGAAAAGTAATGTTGGTATTTTTATTAAAAAGAACTAGATTTACCTGAAAGAAAATAGAAAGAAGCAAAAAATTAAAAGAAAAAAAATGATAATTGTTTAGCATTTATCATATTACAAATACTTAAATATTTTACTCTAGATACAAAATTTAATAATTGAAATAAGAATGGATATTTTAAAATTGAACAATAAGAAAGAATAAAAACTTGCAGTTTCTTAAAGAACATAACTGATTTTTTCATCTCTCATTGGAGCTCTATTAAAGGCTAAAAAGTGTATTACAAATCAGATAGGTAACACCAAAGACAGAGTGTGTGTGTGTGTATATATATATATATATATATATATATATATATATATATATATATATATATATACTATCTTTGGTGTTATCTATATATATATAAAATCATTCAATTTTAATGACATTCAGAACTAAAGGCCATTTTTGCTTAGAGTGAGTGACAGCTGGAAGGACTTAATATATGTAGTTCCTAAGACCACTCTTAGGTAGACATTCAAATAATGGTCATTTAACAAATGCTCAACTATCACCGACACAGATATATTGATGCACCTATATAAAGTATCCAAGTTTATTTTCTGAATATTGTCTGGCATATTTTAATTTATTTTTACTTCCAGCTTCTGACAATGGTGTGGGTTTCTTTTTAGATATTTTGTTGCAAAAGTTATATTTGATAATTTTGGCAAGATAGGAATGAAAATCAGTCAAGTGTTTTTTTTTTTTGTTTTTCAAATTCTTTCTTCTTTAATTTGACATGTCTATTTCTACTGCAAAAGAGCTTATTTGAAAATAATGACAACATAACAAGTTTGTAAAAATTATCCAATACAAATATATGCAAATTATGAAATTAGATTCCTTATATAAATTTCTGAGTGTAAGAAAGATAAGTTTACCTCAGGTATATATGCCAAATGAGAATAGTATACCAAGATTGAATCAGAAAAAGTGTTGAAATTTCTAAGACACAATGGAGGAAAAAAAGGCCTGGAGAATTTGACACTCATGGTTCATATTGAAAGACAGAGTAAAACAATAAAAACTTAACCAAACAAAATTGCATAAAAGGAGGGCAGAAAAGAGACTTGGAGGGATAGAAAAAGATCCACACATGTATATAGGGGGAAATGTACGAAACATTTTGTTCTTTAGGGCTTCATAAAACTAAATTTGTTATGCTGATGTGACTACACATACACATGAAAATGGAATGCTGGTAATATTAAATGTAAAAAAAAAGTATTTTTCATATAATCTAGCTGATTTCATTGAAATTCTTTTTTTCATTTTTTTTTACCCTCCCCTATCATTTTTGTTATTAGATATCCCACACTGATAGAAGATCTGCCACAAATGGTGAAACATTTTAAGAGCCACAGCACTAATTTAGTATGGATGATCTTGCAATCAAAGCACTCTCTAAACATTTTCACTAGAGTGAATAGTTTTCTTTTATGATCAGAGATATATTTTTAAGTAAAAATTGTGGTCTGTCTCATTACAGTGGACAACCAATGCATTCAATGTATTGTCTTATAAATTATTCCTTTTGTGCTCATATGATTTTTTATTTTGATTCCTTAAGGTTCTTTTATGTATTTTTTGTAACGATTATTACAGGCAATAGTGTAAATTTCTTCTTCAAGTTTTGGCTTATTGTATTGTTTAGTAGTTACATCAACATAAATTTGGGTTGATGAAGTTTTAAAGGATGAAATGCATCACATGAAAACTTTTTCCACTTTATCATACATTTTTTCCAATATTGTTCTTATATATATATATATATTTCTGTACTTACAACATTAATAGTATCATCAATTCACATAATAATAATATACTAAAGAAATTTTATAACAATAAAAAGACAGAAAGTACAACCCTCTGTAACTGTAGAGTAAAAAATAAATGCCCAGTTGGAGGCATATGTAAATCTGAAGAAGTGATATACCAAGCAACCATCTATCCTAGCGTCGGCAATAGCAGGAAAAAACATATATAGGAATTTCTGGTGGTCCATGGAAACAATGCCTATATAATCACACTCAATCATTTTCTAAACCCCACCTAAAACATCAAACCGCTCTCTCTAAATATTTCTGGAAATTGAAAGACAAAAATTTTTCCCTCAGATTGAATGGAAGATTATAAGGAAATCTCAAACCCCCAATAGCTTTTGAAGCAAATGCAATTTATGCTTAGACGAAAAGATGAAAATTATCAAATTCAGAGAATCTAGCCAATTATTAAATCAGAAAAGTGAAATAATTTTCAAATGCCGCCATAAAAATAAATTTAAACTGTCTAACACATAAAATCTTAGAATTACCTCGTTCCGACACACTTGCCAGCTCTCACATTTGTGTGGATCATACGTTGGAGGATTGTACAGACCAAATGAAGTGAGGATAAGGACCTACCAAGCAATGAATTAACACACCCATCTAAGTACACAATGACTTTATATTATTGGTGCATATAGTTTTAAAAGAAATGCCCTATCATAAACTATGAAAAAGAAAAAGTTCACTATAACTTCAACATAAATATTTCACGTATAGAATGGGGCACCCAAGTGTAAGGTGAGATATATCGCTCATATATATGGGTGCACCAAAATTTTGTGCATGCTTCTATAGAATTTTGTGCATATTTACATGTATTATTGTATGCATTATTGCGTGTATAAGGGAGCACCTAGGTATGTGTATTTTGCATATATAAGAATGAATCTAATTATGTATACGTTTTTCCATCATGTGAAAACACCTGACAATATGTAAGTTATGTTAAATTTAGATACAATCAATTATACATTCCTGAAACTGATTATACATCCATGTACTGATCACTCTACCCATAAATGTACAGGTTAGCAGCAACAATCCGAATGAGGTAGGCCAGTATATGTGGATATAAATGAGTAAGGTTTATTAAGTCGTATGAAAAGAAAATATACCAACTCATTTGGAAATTTAATGTACACAGACGTACACTGTCTTTATGCATAGAGATGAAAAAGTTGCACGTGTACTTATATAATTATAGTTATGTTTGTATATACATATGCATGTATGCAATATGAAAGCATTTATATGTAAATCCACTGGATATATGGAAGTATGTTGCTCAGGTGTGATGAAAGCTTTAAAACTAATCCATGGTCCTGGAGCTCAGACTCTTTAGATGTTGGCACGAAAGACTAAAAAGCAATAGTTGTTTCTAGTTAAAGCGAAACCGTAGACTGAAAGAAAAATGAATGCATGTAAGTCAAATTTTGATTTCCTGGTATCAATATTAAATAAGTTCTTTTCATTGTAAACTGAATTTCGAAGGCTAAATAAGTCCTCTGAGTAAATGGTATCATGGCTGAGACTAAGAACTGCAATTATACCTACTTAGAGCCAAACCCAAAGCAAAAACTAAAATGAAAGGGCTGAAAAAAATAGACATACAGGCAGATAAACAGACACACACATAAGCATGTTGCCTTTTATATATATATATTATCGATTTTCTGCACTATTGTAAGAACTGCAACCTTGAAACTTCTGAATATCATTTCTTATCTCTTTGTCTATAAGTGTATCAAATTTGATTAAAATCGGACCACTCCTATAACCCAATTTTTTTTTATTATCGATTTTCCTCGACACAAAACCTAGCTAAGAACACTCGCAGATGCTTTTAGTGCAACTGTGTAAATTTGCTTATTATGACCCCATATCTATATTATTTTTACAACAACCCAGCAGCACAATTCCTCTAATTACATGAAAACGTGGCAGACTATGTTTATTATCATGTTGGTAGTGACATTTTATTCACATATGACATCTCCACTTTGAGATGACGTCCTCTGGAGTCTATATTTCCCCACCTTCAGCTTGATATTTAAAAATTCTGTTGATGTTCTTTTTTTCTTACTGTAAAACCTTGGTTAAACAATTTCTAATGGCATGGGTACATCAAGTATGTCATACAATGTTTGCATAGGTACCTCTTTTTGGAGACTTTCTAAATCAGTGAATCTTCATTTTAACTGATTAAGATGTCACTTATGTTCCTGTCTTTGTCCCTGTACTATATGTTATTTTGCCAATCTGGTTTTATAATACTATCTTCCCGGAATTGTTTTCCACAATGATAAAATTTAAGAAACACCTTATCTCCAGGATTGAAGTATTTACTTATATTGTTATATCATGATGTTCTCACCTTTCATTCTGGTAGTAATTTATTAAAAACAAGCAATCTTCTTGGTGAACATCAACTCTGCAGGTAACATTCCAGACATGATGTTCAGGTTTGTTATTATTCTGAAAATACTCAGAAATTGTTGTTGCATCACTTCATCTGACTCCTCTCCACCTGACTTTTTTAGTGCCCTTTTAAACATATCAACAAACAGTTCGGCTTGTTTATTTGATCTTGGGTGATAAGGGGGCATTATGTGTTCTGTTGCTAATGATTCACAAAAAAATTAAAATTCACTAGCCATGAATTGTGACCTCTCATCTGAAACAATAGAGTCAGGTACACTGAACCTTGCAAACATCTTGTGTAAAAATTTATCGCTACCGTGGTAGTCGGTCTTTTACATTTTAATATTTCTAGCCCTTTAGTGTAACTATCGACTACCACTAGATAGTATGCTGTGTTTAACAATGCTGCATAGTCAATATGTATTCTGAACCATGGAATATTGATTTTCAGTCAAGGTTGAAATTTTATAGGTGGTGACTTTGCTACCAGAGCACAACCTCTGCATGATTTTACTAAATTTTCAATATTTTGACCCATTTTTAACCAATACATAAAACACCTCATTAAGGATTTCATCCTAGAAATTCTTGTATGTCCTACATGAAAATCTTTTAGCATACATTTTTGCAACAATACTGGCATCACAATACTTTCTGCATATATAAATACATTATTGCATCATGAAAATGCGTTATTTCCAGTAATATTCACTTTTCTATTTTTTCTTTAAATCTTATTTGATTTTTATTATAAAGTCGTCTCTTTTCAACTTGATTATTATTTCTTCTAATATTATGAGCAGTTCTATTACTGTATTGTATAATACATTATTAATTTCATTTTCAGGCTTTATCACAGCAATTACTGTGTCCTCAAGTGGTTCGTAGAATTTTGGTATTAGTCTGTCTGCATGACTCAATTTTTTTTTGGATGGTAGAAACTCCATTTAATAATTTATAGTTGAATAGGATAGTTCTCCAGTGCTGCAGTCTATTCACTGTCTGTGTGAGAACACCCTTTTTTGATTCATATATGGACAATAATGAACATAGGTCTTATAACAATATTTTTTTGGTGCGGAATGGTGATAATTAATTTTATTAATTAATTAATAACCATAACCGGAAAATCTTCTAATTGCTATTATAGATCATAAGAGCAATACTAAGAGAAATTTTCTTTATCCTCTGAATATGAGCAAAGGAAAATGGAGGTGATTAATTTTATTAAATAATTATTAACTGTAGCTGGAAAATCTTTATCTTTAAAAAGAAAGCAGGGATGAAAAATAACACATGGTATTTCTCTATTATTGTAAACCCAGAAAGAAGAAAGAAAGAAAAGAGAAACGGATTTGCTTAATGTCATAGAGTCGATTTCGGCCCACCATGAAAGCTAACGATTGTCATTCTAAACCTAAAAGAAAGATAGATTCAATTGTTGTTGTTTTTTTTTGTAGATCATTTTCAGCTAGAGAAAGAAGAAAAAGAAAGAAAAGACTTAAAATTTGTTTCAATGCCACCAGACAATAGGTTTCGATTCTGGCCCACCCCCCCAAAAAAGCAAGCAATGGCTATTCTAAACATAAAGGAAAGATAAATTTAATTGTTATTCTTTTTCGAGTATTGGAAAGGGAGATTTCATTTTGTATCCGATTGTGATTGTCTCACTAGCATGAATTGTGAAAATTTTGCTTTCTCACGAAACAATTTCGGGGATTTTTTTAAAAAAATCATTCTTCAAAAAAAAAAATTCCCAAAATTGTTTCATGAGAAAGAAAAATTTTAAGAGAGAAAACACTAGAATTCAATAAAAGTGGTAGAAATGTGATTGTTTTTTTCAAAAGATACTGCAAATAATATATGGAGATAAGAAATGGGGTTGTATTCCAATGCATCAACATATTAAAGTTCATTAATAAGAAAAATATGAAAACAAAGATCTATATCCTAGGGGAAAATGTCAATCTACATTTAAACAAATAAATTGAAAATATGTCAGAGTTAATCCAATTTGCAATGGATTTCATAAAACTTTATAAATAAATTGTTTTTGTTTACATTAGGATACAAAAATAGAGCAGATATGAATATTATAAAAAAACCAAGAAAATGCATGTTTAAAAGCATTATTTTGAGCTTTGTTTGACAGTAAGTCTTTCATGGTTGAGTGGTTAAGACATGTCAGATCAATTGATAGTTTTTCCTAGGGGACACAGGTTTGAATCCTGCTCAAGGACACATTTTCCTAACAAGATTTCTTGATTATTCAGGCTAGTAAATGTAAATAAATATATTGTTTAATTATAAAAAAACAGAACATCTACTCAAATATGAGTATCCATTAAAAATAATATTTAAAAAAATAAATTAATATATATGTGTGAATTAAATTAAGATACAAAATCATGAGAAAGTGTTTAAATTTTGGTCATGACTATAATATCTATGAACAAAGTGCATAAACAGCATGTATGTGGGTGTGTGTGTGTGTATATATATATATATATATATATCAGTCAGTATTTAAAGGGAGTACTGATTAGGAACACCTGATAGTATAAGTAATGGCAGACGTCATATCATCATATAAATTCGGGTATTAATGACACCATCATCAGATTATCTGAATTTTAAGTGTCACAGGCAGTCTCCAATTACCCTAAAGCATGTCTGATGCTGAGATTTCACATGCTATGAATGACTAAATCTTATGCATACCATCAGACATATAGTAGTGTATAATGCAACCTTTATATATATATATATATATATATATTGTAACACTGATAGGTTTTTAATGTAGCGAGTCCGTGGAAAATTCTCAACTAAGGTTTGTTAATAGTCTTTTGTGTTAAATTGCAGGGCTAAGATTATAAATTTTTTATCATCATCCCCTAAAAACAATTTTAATCATGCTAAATCATCTAAATTGACAAAACATTTTTTTAATTAAATTCAAAACAGTAGTTACACTTAATAAAAATTCAATTAAGAAACTATATAGTTTTTGAAAATTATGATAGAATAAAGTTTTCAATTGACAGAACATTTTTTTCCAATTGAGTCAATAAATTTGAAACAAAAGCAGTATTTAAAGCAATGGTCAGCAAACTTCAATAAGTTCAAGTGTATGAAAATTTCTGATCTGGTAAGGTGACACTGATGTCTATTTCATGCCAACCACACATTCAACTGCCAAGGAAATAAGGAAATAGTGAAAGAAAGGAAGGAAGGAATAAGCAAAAACAAAGTAAGAAGAAAGGAAGAAGCAAAAAAGGAAGAAAGGAGTAAACAAAAAAGAAAGAAGAAAGGAGTAAACAAAAAAGAAAGAAGGAAGAAAAGAGTAAGCAAAAAAAAGGAAAGAAGGAGTAAATGAAAGAAAGAAAAAGGAGTAAGCGAAAGAAAGGAGTAACTGAAAGAAAGAAAGAAAGAAAGAAAGAAAGAGTAAGCAAAACAAAGAAGGAAGGAGTAAGCAAACAAAGAAAGGAAGGAAGGAGTAAGAGAACAAAGAAAGGAAGAAAGAAGTAAGCGAAAAGAAAGAAGGAAGGAAGGAGTAAGTGAAAAGAAAGAAGGAAGGAAGTAGTAAGTGAAAGAAAGAAAGAACTAGTAAATAGTATCTGAAAGAATATGTGCAATGTATTACTTTTCCTGGGAAACAGATAGAAAGGTTACAAAATCCTTTAAGATTTTTTTATGACAGAAATGTAGAATACACACATATCAGTGTCTGTGTGTGTATATATATATATATATATATATATATATATATAACTTTATGTAAACCGTGTGAATACTTATGAGCATTTATAAATTTTTAAATTTGGAAAGTCCAGTAACATTTTTTTCTTCCATTTGCCTTGATAATGTTCCCCAGAGGACAAAATGCATTAGGTTTAAGCTTTCCTTGTTTTTTTATATTGTCCTCTTACAGATATACTCTGAAATATATATATATATATTTTTTTTCATATCACCCCGAGCAAGGCAGTAACGCCACTGATGCACAGGGGGCTACGTAAGAATGAAAAGATTAGAAAAGAGAAAGTCGGAAACCACATCCTAAACAGGGAACAAGGGATGAGACTCTACACCTGTTCAATAGATGTGGGTGGAGTGTGAACCGGGCGATAGTTTAATCTATCTATTCCAATTGAGCCTTGTCATTACTTATATTGAGGGGCAACATGGGGGCACTAGGTAGTGTAATCAAAGGTAGAGCTCATATCATTATATCATCAGGTTTCCACAAGCCTGTCTATGTCTTAACATTAGGTTACTTGAATTGTATGTGGCATCTGTAGTCTTAAATTATCTTGGCTGATTCTTATCATTGGATTATGCCTGTCTGATGTGTAGAGATCACATGGTTTTGTGAAAGCTATGAATGACTAATTCCAGTTGAATTCCTTGCATTCACTTATGCGCAAAACCCTTGGGAAAAGCATTAATCTGTATCTTCCCTCCAGTTATGGGTTAAATAACAGGACAGATTGGGTTATATAGCCTTTGTCAGCAAACCAGTCTACCACAGAAAGTATTGGCAACCTACTGTGGGATAATCTTCTGCCCAGTCAGTCATGTCTCTTTCAAAACATGATCACCCAAGCATGTATCGCATATGGCACTTAACTTATTGATCATCATGATCAATGGACAGGTGACCAAGAAGTTTGATCATTCACTTTCCAACCATGAAACCTAGGCTAGAATCTCACCAGGGTCAATAAGTCAGGTGTTCTTTTGATCTTATCAGTCTGAAATGACAATCCCAACATGCAAACATCATTGAAAAGTGCCTGAAAAACCATACTATATGTTGACTCAAGCCTTCTGAGTGAAATTACGTATTCAGAAATGTTTGAAAGTTATTGATAGTTATGCTAGTGTAAAGTCATCATGACTAAGGGTTTCAGCACACTAGCAATGTTCAAAAGTGGTGATACCATTACATTATACACCCTCTCATGTTACTAAAATCTAATCTGTATGGTTACAGTATAAATCACAGGTGGGCTTGTGGGTTTTGAATAATTAAAAATGTGCCTGAACAGGTATCTGCAACAAGGATTAACTAGCTGCTATAGCAGACAGATATGTTTGATAAGAAAAAGTTAAACTTCCCAAGATTGTATGACCATTTTGGCAAATGAAATTCATTTCATCGACAATCTTAAATATCATGGAAAATACAACTATTTGTTTGAGTGTATATGTGGCTAAAGACAACGAAAATATGCTGTTTTCTTTTATATATATATATATATATGGAGAGAGAGAGAGAGAAAATGAAATAAAAATGCTAGTTCATATCACATGAATGTAAGACCCTGACATTTGCAAATTATGTAACTTCACTTTCAAAATTTTATAACATTCACCATGTAACCAAAGAATACACTGATACACCCATTTTCAGCACATAAAAAATCTACCAGTCCATACAAGAATTATAAATAAAATGGCTTACATTTTATATATGATAAAAATGTAGTAATTAGAACACATCTTAAAATGCAGGTATGAAAACAAATTTTTACTATGTTACTTAAAAATAACTAAAAAACAAACAGAAAAATAAGTGAAATAAAACAATCCAAATCATTAAGTAGACAAATTAAGTAAATAAGAAACAAATTAAGAAACTATAAATACACACATAAATACCAGTAAATGCAATAACAACAATCAACAACAATAAAGTAATCAGTAATAAATAATGAGCCCAAAAACTTAACATTATATAATACCTACAAAACTGCCTTCATATCCATAATTATTTCAACTCAATAGACCCTAAAATAATTTAATGCATAACAGTTATTGCCAACCCAATAATCATTAAAATAACAAAATAGACCTACTCATAATGCACAATGGACCAGCATATATATTCAAGTCAAAACATAACACACATGGCCTGAAGATTACATTTAAGCATGAAAGAAATTGTTAGCAGATTGTTACAATACCATTTACTGGTATTTATGTGTGCTTGTTGACTTGATGATTTGGATTATTTTAGTTTTATTTTTTTTAGTTATTTTTAAGTAACATGGTAAAAATTTGTTTTTATTTTAAGCATGAAACAGACTGTTACCACTAGGGGTTGTCACACACAAATATATATCTTAGATGGAAAAATAAGCTCTGAGGAGTGAGAACATCATAATGGCACCTTCAGAAAACTTCAAAGATAACATGACTCTTTTCAGTTAAGTTACAAACTTGTCCACATTAATCTTATTTATTTCTATATTGGGCACTTTATGACAAAAAACCTACTTGCCACCAAGCAGCATCACAACACACTCTCTAAATCAATGGTGAACTGAACATCGATAATTGAATTGCAGTATGCTATAATAATAATGATATATATATATATATATATATGTAATTTAGAAAAATTTTAGATATACTACAATTTCATGGGTAATACATATTTCACCACCAATGATGACCTTGCGGCTTGTCAGACCCAAATGATACAACAGTTAATCTTCAAAATATCCCTCAAAAATATTATACACAGACGCTCACATGTCCATATTTAGAATAGATATTTGTAATGGTAATTTACGAAAATATTCCTTGCTCATTCAAAAAACCCCAAAGAGAGAATAAAGAAAAAAGTAGACAATTGATAAATGGAAAGAAGAGAAAAAAGGAAAGAAATAGAAAATAAAAGAAAATGAACAGTATATAGAGAAATGAATGTTAAAATCAAGTATCAACACAAAAACATGACATGGAAATTTAATCTTAAAATTTAGTTTCAAATATAATGGGATATATTTACGGTAAAAAATAAATTGTAAATCATAATTTTAATACAAATTAAAAAAATAACTACAATTAATATTATTTTAAAATTTCAGTTAAAATAATTAAAACTTATAAAAGAAAATAAAAGAAAAATTATAATTAAATATCGAAAAAAAGGAAAAGTTGAAAACATAAAAAAAGAGAGAGAAAAAAATAAATAAATAGAATGAGAGTGAATAGCATAGAGAGAAAAGAATTAAAATAATTTAAAATAAACATCTTAGATCGACACCAACATCTTTTACAATTATATGCATTCTTAGAAAAACATGACATGGAATTGAATATTAAATTTTACCTACAATGGGATATATTTATGGTAAAAGATTAATTATAAATCATGCTTCCTAATACAAATTACAATATAACCACTAGTAGTAATATATTATAAATATAATTAAAATAATAACACTTAATAAGAAGATAAATAAAATATTAAAATACAATCTTAAAAAACATCTTAAATAATAATAATAGATAATAATAATAGATAATAATAAAAAATAATAATAATATATATGTATATATTAAAAAAAAATTTTTTTTAAACACTAATAATAATAATAATGGTATTAAAAAAGAAAAAGGATCTTAAATAATATTAATAAAAATAGAATAATATTAATAGTAATAATAATAATAATAATAATAATAAACATAATAAAAATAAGAAATCATAATAAATACATATATAAAAAATGTTTAACACTAATAATAAAAATAATAATAATAATGTTATTATTAGAAAAATATATCTCCTAAATAATAGTAATAAATATTAAGAAAATAATAATAATAAAAAATAAAAATACAAAATATATATATAATAAAATATTAACACAAAAAATAATATTATTATTGAAAAAGAAAATAGACCCTCAATAATAGCAATAAAATAATAATTATAAATGTAAAAAACTACATACACATCCACATAAATACATACATATACACACACATACATGTATGCATAAAAAACATCTAAGCACAAGTGTATATATATATATATATATATATATATATATATATATATCCTATACATATATATAAAAAGCTGAAAGCCATATTGTGAGGAAACGCTGGTTCTTGTCCAATCACTAGTTAAGCAATACTGAGTTGGGTGACTACTTCAGAATACCCGATGTTGTAAGCTTGGATGTGTGGTCGGTATAATGAATAATAGCTTGAAATGGGAAATTAGAGAGCTGAGTTCAAATTCCAGTCAAGTTCATTGCATTCACTTACATGCAAATAACTTGGAAAAATATATCAATCCATCTCTCCTAACCCCAGGTCTGAGTAAATAGCAAAGCAGACTGGGCTTTATAACTTTGGTTGGCTACCAATCTAGAAGGAAAAACCTGAATTCAAACTAGCCTGGAGAGGACTGGCAAATGGTGGATGAGTTAATAGTCAACATGCATCTAAGAGAAGGAAAACTCCTATTCAAATCTGGTGATCATGGTATCATTTGACATGTTGCATACACCACACCACCACAGCCACTTTAAACAATTTACAAGTATTTCAGTAAAAACTTACATTTTTCTTAATTCTCATCCATCGTTCTTGTTATGTCGCCAAGTATAAATGAATAACTCAACAACAGAATCAGAATATAAGTTGTATTCCGTGGAAAAACGGTTAGTATGTACAGAAGTGATTAGTAATATTTGCAATAGAAAGATACAAGAGTCCAATCCGTCGTAAGACGTGTGTATACGTGATTACTTCCGGTATGCCACCGGAAGTGTGACTAACTCTTCCCTGACTCGCACTGACTCTTCAGTAACTCATTAGAGACTCTCAAGTGACTCTCTAAGACTCTCTTGTAGAGAATCCACCATTGCTATATATAGCAATGGGAACAGTCCATTTGTAGTCAAATAGGAGCAGCGCCCTAACAGTTCTCAACAAGAGAATCCCTCTATATATATCATTTGATAAAATTTGTTTATCATGTTGAGTTCTTCATGTCCTTTCTAGAGGAAATAGATTGTTGATTGGTTGAATTGATTTGTTTTTAACCCTTTGCAGTTAATTAAAGCTAGAAAATATGGTAAAAGTCCAGAGCCAGGGCCATAGTTCACAAATTTAAAATTTACGTATATCATTTAATGTTTTTAAAATATTTTTTAAATACGTTTTTTGATTTTTTTTTTTTAAATATATATATTCAGATTTACATTCCCATTCATGCAGATGCTTCTTGGTGTCTTTTTCTGTGATTGTTTGAGTATGAACTAAAGAGTCATGTCAGTCAACAAAATTATTTTAATGAATTTATAACTTTGTGATAGTACCCAGATACTTTTGATATAGTACCCAGATAATTTTGTCCATTATAAGCAGACTAATGATCGTAGAACCTTGTTCACTAGGTCTTTGGATGGTTGTTGATCGATCTACCAGGAACAAATTTTACAAAGTAATTAAATTCTTCAGAATTTCTTTAAATTCCTCTAAAGAGCCATAAGAGTATTAATGAAATTACTTTCATTTTTGTGCATGTGAATTGTGTCCCGTTTTATGGCACTGATTTTAGACTTTTAATGAAAATATTATCATATTGTAAGAATTGGGGGAAAGTGGGTGGTAATAATGGTTTACTGATACAAATCTTACTAATTAACCCATAGTTAGGAGAAAAAGAAGGGGTGGATTCATACCTTTGCACAGAAGGGAATATAACAAACCCAACAGAAATTGGAAAATTTTTAAGTTACAATTCTCTTTCCTTTTTTTGTGAACCCAGACGATGTCAATTTTTTCTTTTCTTGTTTATTTGATTTTATTTTATCTTTTTCTTTTTTCTTTTTTATTGTCTTTTTTAATTTCTTTGCAAATCTATTTAAAAAGGAAAATTAGACTGATTTTTCTCCAGTTTCTGAAAGGATTTTTCTGTTGCTGAGGTGATGTGTTATCCCCCGTGGGGATTTTCATATCGAAATGGTCATTCAACATCATTGAATTAATCCTTTTTTAATATATATATATATATATATATATATATATATATATTATCGATTTTCTGCACTATTGTAAGAACTTCAACCTTGAAACTTCTGAATTTCGTTTCTTATGTCTTTGTCTATGAGTGTATCAAATTTAATTGAAATCAGACCACTCCTTCCTTCTATAACGTAATTTTTTCCATTATCGATTTTCGATATTTATCGGGGGTACCTCGACACAAAACCTAGCTAAGAACACTTGCAGACGCTTTTAGTACAACTGTGTAAATTTTCAAGAAAATCGGTTCAGCCGTTTCGGAGTCTATAGGTAACGGACACACACAGACAAAGTTTCATAAGTTTAGATTTAGATAGATACTCTTGGGAAAGGTATGGATGAATCCATCTCTTTTTACTCCAGCTATATAGCAAATCAAATTGGGTTTCTATAACCTTGTTTGGCAACCAGAAAGTAATGGCAATCTACTGCAGAAAAATCTTTTTCACCCAGACAGTCATTGAGTCATACCATGTCTCTTTCGAGACATGATTGTCCAAGCGTGTATCACGTATATGGCAGTTGAGTTGACTGACTGAATTAGTGTTTGATATGCAGAAAACTCGTTTGAATCGTTACCCTAACAATTTTCCTGTCTTATAAATTTTAGTCAAGCCAAACTAACTTAGTAACTATAATACAAAATAAAATAAATAAATAAACAAAAAGATACCCCCCCCCCCCTCAAAAAACAAACCTTTGTTTTGCTTTGCACAATAACGTAAAATTCCAAATTGGATCCCCCACCTTTTTTTTTCTTTATCGACAAAGTACGATCACAAGAACATCAAGTACTTTTCAGTATACACACGGAAAGTTAGCTCTGATATTTCATCCCATGTACCTAATTTTTTTTTGTTAATATTGTTAAATTAAGTTAAAAGATGTAAAAAATAAAATAATAATAAAAATATGCAAAATTTTTTTAAAAAATCATTATAACAAAACACCTTTTCTCGTCAATATTTGCACTTTTTACTCCAAGTTTATCTCACATCATGCATATGAACATTTCATTGTACAGTACTCTCTACTTTTAATGAATTTCGGGATCAGGAAAAAAATCTTACTTAAAAATTAAAATTTAATAAATAAAATTTTTAAAAAAGAAAAGATTATCAATTCAACAGGCAATCAATTAATATTTTTTGTGTTTTGTTAACAGTAGCATTTTTTAAAAATCCAGACTTAAAGATTCAAAACATAAGAAAGAAAGAAAAACAGATCAAGACCGCTATATAGAATAAAAAAAAATAAACAAACTGATTTTTTTTTTGTTAAGTGACAAGAAGACGTATTTAAAAATTACTACATGAAAGGAAATGTCTTCAAAATCGAATGTTTTTTTTTCTGAAACTCAATAGGTATGTAGTCCAAAGAAAAAGATTTATGATGGTTAAAGCAGAAAAACGGCTAACTTGAATTTAAAATAGTGTTCTTCCTCCCTACAGACGTAAACATCAGTAATGTCCACTGCAGAAGCTATTTTTCTATTAATGTGGAACGGACGGAAAATGCGGGTGGGTAACTACTATATAAATAGGAGGTTGGGGAAGGTAGCCTCCGTGCTTGGGTTTTTTACAGTACAAGGAAGGGAATATTTTTTTTCTTACGACTAAACATTTTTCACTTAGTAAATATATCAGGTCCCGCGAGCCTAACTTGACTTCAAAATTAAATTCCGAGTTCATAAACGTCGACCCAAATAACATTTAAGTTTTTAAAATCTTAATCGAACGTAAGAATTAAAAAAAAAAGACCTGTTTCTGCTTTTTTCGTTTAATTAAATTATCACATGCACATACAAACAATAATGGTTAAAAAACAATCATTTACTAGAAACAATAATACTTTTAAATTTAAAATTAATAAAATTCGATTTAAATAAAAATAAATATTTAATTTCGCACGTTAGAGTCAATATTTTTTCATTTGTTATGGAAAAAAAGTATGAGAAAACATTCACCATCCTTTTAAATTTTAGTGTTTCTAATCAGGAGGGAAATGAGTTAAGTTAATTTAATTAAATTTAAAATTTACAATCGAACTTAAGAATTTCATGAGCGTCATTTCTTAAAGACTTTTTTTTTACGGAAGAAAATAAAACATACATTTATAAATTTTATATAAAATGGCCAAAATGTATATTTTCATTTTTAATAAAACAGAAATTATTTTTTCTTAGAAGGTAAAAAAAGATCGTCCCAAAAAATTGTTTTAAGTTAGTCAAGTTAATGTTTTTTTGTTTTTGTTTTTTTTGCAATATTTTTTAGACTAGAGCATCACAACTATTTTTAAAAAGCATTGATGAGACTGTTGAAAAAACTCTTGCACACATCATAATTAATAATTTATTAATTTACAACAGATTGTAACTTCCCATTTTTTTATCGACATAAAACAAAAACCTACTGAACAAAATAAATTTGTATTTTACAAACGAGGAACAGTTTTAAAAAAAGAGTACCTGATATTTTTGTTTTTGTTACCGGACTTTCATTAAGATTTCTCAGGCAGTCTACACAGATCTGTGCTGTTCATTCGAATTATAATGTTGAGAAGAATGGTAGAAAGTAGAGTTAAAAACAAACAACAAAAAAGTAAAAAAAACAACAAAAAAACACGTAAAAGCCAATCTAATTGATGTTTCGTCTGGTGACCGTTTTACCGGTGATGACCATAATTTCGTCCTTTCTCATTAAAGTTCAGAACCTGTGCTTTTTTTTTTTTTTGGTAAAACTATTTCTGTTTTTTTATTTCCGAAATATGCTCATTTGAGAGCAAAATTAATTTTCAATTAAACATTGATTCTTAAAACAACAATCTTGATCCAAATTGATCAAAACAGCACGTTTTTAGAAACATTATCATTCTTATTCACTATGAAAAAAAAATTATATTTTCCATTACATAAGAAGGTTAATGAGTTAGCTTTTCCGCGTTTATAAACAAACTTCGGAATTTCGCTAATTAAATAATTAAAAGAATTGCGAACCAAATAACAGAAAAAAAATATTTTAATGATTTATCTCCCTTCTTCATTGTTTCGAAGAATTTTTTTTATCAATCGCGTAACTAAAGTAACGTAGCTTATAAAAGAATAAAATATTTTATGAGTATTTTACTGCTTTAATTTTATCAAGTTTTGCATTTTAATTAGAACGATAATCAGACGAAAGGAGAAAGAGCAAAGTAAGTGTAAGCTTTAGTTTTTGTTCCCTTACTTTGCGTCTCAGGAATAACATTTTTTTTAAACAATAAAAAAAGTTTTAAAACTATTTTCCAATTCATGTATTTAAAAAAAAGTTAATAACGACGGGTATAAAGCATTTTATTAAAAGAAAAAGGACACTACTTAGATAGACCTGACCATTATCATAAAAAAAATAGAAAGAAGAAAACATTTTGTTTAAAACTTCCGTAGGCCACGACATTGGTCAGAATCAAAAACAAAAACTATTGATTCTTTATTGTTTAAGAATTAGGCTCTTGTTTTGTTTATAAAAGATGCAGTGTCAAATTGACTCATGACTTTATGGGATAAAAACTTGTTTTGCGTATGAAAAGTTTTTTTAGCACGGGGATAATAATAAAAACATTTCTTTTTTAAATAAAACAATATAAAAGGATATATTTTTTTAGTTAAATAACAAATTTTACAATACACAAATAATTAATAAAAGTATGCATTCGTTTGTTCTTCATTTAAGATAAATAAATAATTAAATGCTAAATTTTAAAAATGCAGATATTAGTTATGTTACCACACTTAAACTTGACACTCATATATAACAACAAAGTCCAATAACTCTGTAAAAGTCGGGTCAATTTCACACTACTGATATTATGAACAGTTCGACTATTCTCTAAAATGATTTTAAAAAGTCACTAATTTTTTTTTTATTCTGACAAGTGTTACTGCCTAAGGAAGGTCTAAAGAATGCTGAACTACAAAATATCATTAACTAATATTTTGTTTTTTAATATATAAAAAATTGATAATACTTAACATTTGGGCCTACAAAAAAAAAAAAAAAAAAAACATGTCAAAAAGACGTTGTTCCCTTAACATTGCTATTACTATATACACTTTTGACTCCCTA
Source organism: Ascarosepion bandense (assembly GCA_037127315.1). NCBI lineage: Eukaryota > Metazoa > Mollusca > Cephalopoda > Sepiida > Sepiidae > Ascarosepion > Ascarosepion bandense. The sequence continues at coordinate 3,944,818 of JBBBDQ010000328.1, read as the reverse complement.
AGCAATGCTTATTGTTTTTAAAAAGCAATAATTAGAATTTGAAGAAAACCCAAACATATGAAAATGAATTTATACATTTTCTTTATTCTTAAGAATTGATAAAGATATTAAACACTGTTTATTGGACTGAATAAAAAACTTGTTTCTATATGGATATTTATAAAATGGTAAATAATGAATATTACAGTGTAGCTGTTTTTTATATTTTAGTTATTTTGTAATTTTTAATAAATTTTTTTTCAAATTTATTTCTTGATAAAATGATAATTCTTTATAAAGGTTAAAAAATATAAACATACTTGTAAATAATAAGTAGTACTTGAGTCACATGATCTTGTAAATAAACATAGTCAAAGTAATCAAAAGTGTATGCAGTAATCATTTGAGGAAGTTGAGATTTTACTCACCAATGTTCTGGGAAGTCTTATCCCATACTATGCTGCCAACCATCTTTGAGCCAACCCTGACAAGACTCAAATCAGTGCCTTCCGCCTACAGAAGAAGGAAGCTAATGGCTAGCTCAAGATCATTTGGTATGGAAAATGGTTAGAGCACACTCCCAAGTTTATCTACCTTGATATCATTCTAGACTGGTCCCTTACACCCAAGGATTACATTCAGTCAGTTAAGTGCCATACGTGATACATGCTTGGGCGATCATGTCTCGAAAGAGACATGACTGACTGGGCAGAAGATTATTTCGCAGTAGTTTGCCATTGCTTTCTGCGGTAGACTGGTTGCCGACCAAGGCTATAGAACCCAATCTGTCCTGCTATTTAACCCATAACTGGAAGGAAGAGACGGATTAATACCTTTCCCAAGGGTATTTGCACGTAAGTGAATACAATGGATTGAACTGGAATTCGAACTCGGCTCACCGGTTTCTTGTTCTGAGCCTATATCCACTGTACCACAACGCACATCCAGGATTACATTACAAAGACCAAAGACGATCAAATCAAGAAGTGCCATCCTAAAGAAGTTTGCTGACACCAAATATCAGTACAATCCACACCCTTTGCTACTCAAACCCCCCATCACTCTAGTGGTGTCTGGCCTTTCTGGCTCTACCTGAAACACCTGGTCACTGTAGGGCCAAATGGAGATATGTCACTGATATTGATGCCAATGTGGGCAATCACAAATTATGGAGCATCTTCCAGTTTACCCCAATCTTGAAGATTCATGCACACTTATTGACCTTGAAACCATATCATACCAGGAAAGAACCTGTGTGCAACACTGGATGTGTGTTATATAGCAACTTGTTAAGAATAAGTCTGTACTTTTGACTCATTTTTTTTCTGCAGGCACACATGTTAACCATTGTTAGAACATTTCAGAATAGTTTTATAGTTATAAAGTCATTGTAAATACAGGTTTTATGGTGATTGGACAAAAAAGAAATAAAATGTACTTTTACATTTCTGAATTAAAATTATGCAAATAATATGAGTTTAATTTTTACATCTTATTTATTCACAGAATTCCTGTTCAAACTAATAAAGTTAAAGAACATATGAGAACATTATAAAATGGACATCTATTCATATATAAATCAGATTTGAATATTATAATCATTGAATATTTTTTCTTTTGAAAATTATCAAAGAGCATTTCAATAAGCAGATATTTTTTTTCAAGTGCATGTAAATAACATATGAGAATATATGAGAATAATATTTAGTATTAAATGAATTCAATTTATATGCAGGCCAGATCCAAACATTTTGATTTTAAAGTTTTATGAAGAAGAATTTTAAAGAGCAGATATTTCTGAATATATATGCAAATATGTTATGTATTTAATGCAAGTTTGTATTAAAAACATTTACAATTTCTGGTAAAGAAAAAAAGTTTCTGCATATCTGCTAAAATCGCACACCAAATGTTAAAAATCTTAACTGAAATTGACTGAAAAATTATGATGTCTGTAAATCTGTTTTGGTACTGAATTCAAATTTTAAAAACCACAAGTAAACACCATCTGCAAATAAATCAATTTCAATAAATCTATATCTCCAGTAAATTTATCTCTTAGGCTAAAGATAGAAACTGATGTTGAAAAGAAACCATATTCTTGTGACGTATATGGATACGCATTTTCAAGGAATTCTACTTTGAAAAGACATCTGTGAACACACAGGGGAAAAGCCCTCTTCATGTAAAGTGTGTGGAACTGCATTTACAGAAAGTTCAGGATTAAATATCCACATGCGCAATCATACTTGTGAAGTTAGTAAATCTGCATTTTCACATCACACACTTATGACTCCATGTATGTCTACACACTGGAGAGAAACCATATTCTTGTGGAATGTGTGGGACTTCATTTTCACAGTCTTCTAATTTTAAATGATACATGAAAATACACACTGGAGAGAAACCATATTCTTGTGAAGTGTGTGGATCTGCTTTTACATCAAAATCAAGTTTAAAAGAACACATGAGAATACACACAGGAGAAAAGCCATATTCTTGTGAAGTGTGTGGATATGCATGTTCAAATCATAGTTTAAAAGACACATGTGAACACATACTGGAGAGAAACCCTATTCTTATGACATTTGTGGATTTGCATTTGCACAAATATCAAGTTTAAATAAACATATGCTAACACACACAGTAGAAAATCCTATTCTTGTAACATGTGTAGATCACCATTTGCAAATATTTCACATTTAACAAGACACAAGAAACAACACGCTGAAGCAAAAACATGTTCTTAAGTTTTCTTTATATCTTCTGGCTTGAAAAAAAAAAACTGTTCTAGTCATGTGTATCAATCTTTATCTGTTTCTATTTTACTCAGAAAGGGAAATCCATAATGATCACTGCTTATGAATTTTCATTGCTTTGTGAAGTCACTTTGTAAAATCACACATTCGAGAAAAATAACCCCTTTGAACAATGCTGTGTCAGGCACTTATTCTTCTCAATGCAAATCACCAAATGCTTATTATATACCCTTATATATATATTTTTATGTCATGTGATCCCAGCAGCACAATACTTCTAATTATTTCAAGACGGGGTTGACTGTGTTTGCTCTCTGGTGATCTGTGTTCAAAACTGAGTATCAGCAACAACACTTCATTCCAACATGACAGTTTGCAATTTTTTTTTTCTCTGTGGCTTCTTATGGTTTAGATTGGGTACAGGTTTTATGACTTTGCATTATTTCCAAGTTACTTTGTTTTTCTTTGTGGATTTATATTTTGAATATTTTTCAAGATATTAAAAATATTTAATTAAGTTCTTTTAAATATTATTTTTGCTAATATGCTTTTATAGTAACTGAAACTGTACTTCATGAAATTAAATCTCATTATTTTTCTAAAAGATTTGGATCCTTTGGTGAGAATAAAATAGTTGTCACATTTTATTTTGAAAACTTTTAGATGTATAAAATTGCAAGGATGTCCTTGTCAAAATAAATGTCTATTACTATCTAAACTTAATCAGTTGTTTCAGCTTAATGTATACATGTGTTCACATACATTACAGGTTAAAAGTATTGGCCAACCTCTTGATTTTGAAGAATTATTTAAAAATTGAAGGTTTCATGCTGTAGCATCCCATGTAAATGAGCCTAGCACTATATAAGAAGTAAGTAGCTGACAAGCCAGGCAGCAATCCAATGTGTCACACTTGACAAGAAGAGCTACATCACAAATATTGCTACATGCGGAATTACGTCACTACTTTGGATATGCACAGAGTTATACAAGACTCAACAATGGTGTTGTTAATAGGGTCCTTGAGTTCATTGGACAATCCAGAGCACATTGAAGTGTGGATGTAAGCTTTTGTGACATGGGCAAGAATTGAGAAATTGAAGGACTTGAGAATGGAAGTGCAGGAGCAAGGAGAGACTGAGAGTTGCAGAAGTGAGATTGAGCAGAAATTGAGTGAAAGTGAAAAAACAGATGAATATGAGGAGAATGAGGAAAGACCAAGGTTGTCATTGAAGAGACAAGGAGAACAGAAGGACAATATTATACAAGAATAGGAGTGACAGGAAAAACAAGGGTGTACAAACACTCTGGTTTCAGGAGGGTATAGTATCCCATGCAAATGAGCCTGGCACATTATAAGTAGTCTGTAGATGACAGGGCAAGCCGTAGTCTAGTGTGTCATATTGACAAGGACAGCTACATTATGAATATTGCTACGTGCAAAATTACATTATGACTTTGGACACACGCAGAGTTATATGAGACTCAACACATGCTTATTTTAAAACTAATTTACTAGCTCACATTGAACCAGACGAACATTTTTTTTTACCACATATTCAATAATAATATATTATTTACATTGTTTGGATTTTTGTCTTCATCTTTATTGCCATATTTATAATGTTTCGGCTATTGTACACTCAAACATTCTTTCGATAATATATTGGAATTTTGAATTTGGGATTTTCAGTATCTCATCACAGCTGAGAGAATAAAATGATAGAGAATTGAGTTACTAAAAGAGAATTAACTGATACTTGTAATGTCCTGGCCAATAAAATGGAAATAACCTCTAGGTCACAGAGGTTACGGCCCCTGCGGATCCGGAGGGAAGATATAATAAGAAGGGACACAAAGCACGCGAGCGGGGTTTGTCTTCGCTCTCTCATTAATCCTCATCCATCCTGTGAATCCACTATGACAGTAGTCGATGTTTAGCAAGCATCAGTCGTCTCCAACACCAAACATTACAATACTGAGATATCCTAAAAGAGGCAGGGCACGTATAATTAGAACAATCTAATTAACTGAACACTTTCTGTGAAAATAGTACTAAAGTAGGAAGAAACTAGCAATGCTTCATCTGCGAAAAAAAAAGTTAGAGTGGAAAATAATTTGTCACTTACAAGGACACAGTCACTTTTGAATTTTTTCTAGATGCAGAAAAGAATTAAGTGTAGACAAGATTTATCAGTTTTAAAATGATCAGCTGTTCTTCTTTTTCAACTGGGATTCAGTTGTGAAGTATAAAAATCAATTTGCTTAACATTGTTATAGAGTGGCTGACACCCCTGCAGCTCTCTCAATGATGAAATGGCTCATGGTCTGAAATAGTCTACTTAAGTAAAAAATAGTAGTATTCCAGGTGTAACATTCAAGTGTCATTCATGTAATATTTGAACTGATTACTTCAGCAACTATTGCAATCTAAATCCCTCATCTGTGTTGTAAATTGTCTTGTCTGTTGTTGTAACTACTGTACTGTTCTGTGCATATCCATTTAGCACCAAATATTGTACTGAATAATACTGCAGCACACTTTCTCTGTGTATCATATCCACTTCAGTGATACAACACATATTTAATCTGATCCACAAAGTTATTCATTTAGTTGAATTTAATTCACCTTTTTATATAAATAATAATTTTGTTAGAGAAATAGGACAAGTAGACATCAAAACAGCCATTTACTTGATTTTCTTTTTACAGTAATTTTCTTACCACCTACTCTTCCTCCTACATTTTTCCCCTTACCTTTTCCCTCAACTTTTCTGCTTATTATTGATATATAGTTTTCTTGGCTGAAAGAATAAATGATTTAAGCTTATAAATGCTAGTCAGGTGATCCCAGATTAAAAAAGGATTATTATCATACATACAAATGTGTAACAGGAGAGTGACACTGGTTGAGTCATACTAGTGCCTGGAAAGTTGTTAGTAACTTGAGGTATTAGAGACTCAATAATCCTAAGTGGTGGAGTAGAAATAGTAGGGGGAGAAAAATATAAGAGAGTAGTTAGTTGGATTGGAGTCTGATAGAAAAAAATTGGAGTCTGATGGAAAAAAATCTGGTTTAACAATATTCATTTAAACTGAAGTGTAGGAAGCTGGTTAATGTTTCATTTGTTCGGCCTTGTGTCTTTCTTAACCAAACTCCCTAATTCCCAAGGGTATTTGTGCGTAAGTGAATGCAAGCAATTCAACTGGAATTTGAACTCGGCACCTCAATTTGTCATTCTGAGTCAATATCCACTGCACCACAAGGAAAGCTTCATAAATGTTTAATATTCACACCACCTGTGAAACAATACACATCAAGTTCATAGTCCAGCTCCTGCCAAACACACTGTAACATGTCTTGCATAACATTCTCCAGTGTCTCAATGATTCTCTGCTTAAATTCCTCCAGACTTGTTGAAAGAGTGTGGATATAGACCTGTATTTTAAAATCACAATTTGTCAAGTCAGGTGAATTTGGTGGTTATTTAAAAAGTACATTGTCATCAGCACTGGCATTCCTGATCCACCTTCCTGGTAGATTATCAACTGAAACATTAGCCAAATTAAATTTGATATACAGTTATATAACAGTATTGACAACACCAAGACGCACACAACATGCACTTAACACGACAACAAAGGTCTCACACACACGCAATCAGTAACAATAACCACACACACACTTCTTCCTCCCTTATAACAAACCATTAACCAGGCTAAAGCACACACACACACACACACAGATAAATAAGTTAGGTAGATTTAACTACAATACTACACATAACCTTTACACACAAAAAAATAGTTACAATAACCACGCTAACACATTTTATCCACCCCCCGGGCTGTAGTAGCAGAGGTGCCCATAACAAAGCATGTACCAGGACAGAACACACACACACACACACACACACACACACACACACACACACACACACATAAAAGTAGATTCAATTACAGCACACACAACGAGCAAACACCACCAAATAAATCAAACAGATAAGACAACAGCCATGTAACTGATATCCTTTGACCCGGTCAAAGTTACATCAACTCCTAGATCCTATGAACTGATTCCATCAGACCAATAAAAACCCCAACTTGAATACACACACACACATACACACTCACTCACACACACCATTAGACCGCATAAAAAAACTAGAACACACATAGATACACACTCGCACACACACACGTACATACATGCACACACGTACAGCAGCAGTGGATAAAGCCAGCCATACATAGATGGACAGCTAAAAGCACGGACAGTCTGAGGTTTTCTCTGCCATAGTGATGATGAGATTATAGTCTCGAAATATTAATAAACAGGTCATACAAACACCTCCCAACCTTCCTTTATTTCATTCAACGCATTGTGACAGCCTTCAAGACATAACACATACAACTATTTTACGCAATGCTTCAAGCAAATTACAAAACTTTAATATACAGTTATGTTAAAAATCCAAAACATTCATTGATTTTTAAAATGTATTTTGAAGTGATCAAAACATTTGTATTTTCACATATTTTAACATATCTATATCTATATACTCGTCCCAATATTTCAAATGTTCCTCAGCTCAGTGAGAATAAAAATATAATTTTTGATTTCATGGATTAAAATAAGAAGTGTCATCAACATCAAGGAATCAAAAAGGATTTATAAGAAATTTGGTTGCAAGGGAAAAAGAAAGGACCTTATTTTAATAAAAGATACATACTTAATCAAATGCTTTCTAAACTTAAAACACAATGCTTAGTAATATAGAAGACAATCAATATACTGTGAAAGATGAAACTGTTAGCATAGAACTTATGGTTGCATCTAGCCATTTAAACTAAAATGGTGAGACCTGGCTTCCAATCTAGTAGTGCACTTAAATTTATAATGTCTAGGTACACTCCTGATCAAAAATTTAAGACCACTTGAAAATCTTTAAAAAGAAATTTTTTTTTTACAGATAGATTTTAAACTCCTACCACTTAAGGTTACCAATACTACAATCTAAAAGGTTATGGAAACAAAAAGCTACATTCCAAACATTTTATTTAGAAATTTAGATTTTTATAAAATGAGGCGATTTACACATGATCAAAATTATAAGACCAGGGGTATAAATTGTTAGATCTATGGCAATTCCAATGTTTTTAGTTCAGTTAGAGATTAGCAATCACTGCGTAAAGGTGTTACCATGCCTAAAGCAAGCAAACTTACCAAAGTTGAGCATTCTCGAATTCTAGAATTCCATAAGCAAGGTTTGTCACAGCGGGCGATCTCAGCTAAGGTAAATCACAGTAAAACTGTGATTTGCAACTTTCTAAAGAACAGTGAGAATTATGGAAAAGCAAAATCCTCTGGCAGGCCCCAAAAAATTTCTCCTGCATTGAGTAAGAGAATAAGACGGGTTGTTATGAAAGAGCGGGGACTTTCTTCTAGTCAAATTAAGGCAGTCACAGATGCTGATTGCAGTCCCGTAACCATCAGACGACGCTTACGACAAAAAGGCATGGTAAATAAAAAGTGTAAACAAATTCCTCGGCTGCTTCCACATCACAAGGTGGACCACTTAAAGTTTGGTCATGTAAATATGTAAGATTGCTTCTAGAGAGAAAAATCTTCTATTATGACACAGTAAACCAACATTCCTAGCATCTGACCTAGCTATGGATTCAATATAATCATTCCACTTCATCTCAGCAGAAACTGTTAGTCTGAGAAGGCACAACAAACCACTCTCGTGTATGTTAGCATCAGCTGCCAATTTAACCTTATCAAACAGAGCAGACAGGAATAAACAGCTGTATCATTAGCATAGATACCATGTTAAACAATGTCATCAGAGAGGTGATTGATGAAAATTAGGAACAACATAGGTCCAAAGATAAAGCCTTAGTCAATACCTGCATTAATGCAGAAAGATCTAGAAGAGTGGCCATTTAAAGCCACTTTCATTAACTTGTGAAGACTGGTCTGCATTTAATGGGAATTTTCTTTATTGTTTGTACATATCTCTCAATGAGTCCATGGCCTTTAGGGTAATATGAGGATGATGTGACTGAATCTATAGGTTTGGGCTAGTTCACTAAATTCCCAATATGAATTGGGTACTGTTGTCACATATCAGTTTGTGATGAATTTGTTGAGTGAAAACAGAAACAAAGATCAAATGACAAAAAAATGGTTTCTGTCAGAGGATCAGCAAATCCTTTTGTTTAATAAATTAATCCTTTGAAAAAAAATATTAAACATTTTTCAACCAATGAGTCTTGTTCATGCTGACAATAAATATATGCTTCATATGTATTTCTACCAGCCTGATTATTTACAATACATTTTTGTTATGAAAATGTGTGTCATTCAGCAGGATTTGAACTTGCAACCCCTATCCACATAGGGGGAGCCACCAATTGATCTGGCATGTCTTAGACCTCTCAACCATGAATGACCAACAGTTATAAACGGTTGTTTATAACCAATTTTGTTAATCTTTGTTAATGCACAATGTATATTATCTATAAAAGCAATTAAAACACATTTCTAATTAACAAATGTCAGTGTAATTGCATTTTTTATTTTACCACTCGGAGCAGATTTTTGCAACTGATAGTTCTATTTGAAGAAGAAATTGATGAATTAAATTTTCTGAGTATTTGTTCTTAGAACAAATACACATAAGTGATGTAAAAAAGAATTTCTCAAAATTTCAAAGAATTAAATAGAGGGGAAACATATTAACACAAATGATTTTGCAAAAATTTTCTCAAAAAGAAATATTTAAAAAGTAATATAATTGATTTTTGAATTAATCCTGCATTTTTAATTAAAATCCAATAACTATCTGATTTTTGCAACATTTGAGACTTGGTCCACTGTCATTGATAACTATGTATTACTGATGTCTTTTTTCCAATTTTTTAATAAATTTTTGAATAAGTTTTTGTGGAAAACATTAATGCATTTTCCTTGTTAGCTTTAGTGTTATTATAGAGGATAAATAAAGTGAGATAACAAATATTTAAGTGAATGTTACCATTAAAAATTTTCCTCCAGATCCAAAAAGGTACATCAGCAGTACACAATTATCAATGATGTAAGCAGTGTTTCAAATTTGACATTAGTACATGCAAATAAAGTAATGGTATCATAAAAAAAAACAGGGTTTGATTTGAGATTGTATTTACATTATGAACAGAACCCCCACTTATAAAATTATAAAGAAGAATCAATATTTTTTAAGATTAAACAAATTATGTGCTTAGAGGAAGGTTTGTTGAATGTTAATCAATGAAAATTAGTCACTAAAAAAATTCCCTTATTGTTTGAGCAGACCAGTTTTCTCCAGTAAAATTTATTCAATTTTATCAGTTTTCAGTCTCTAAATTTAAATTCAAAATGTATTTTTTATGTTTAAACTAAGATTTCTTAAAATAAAATGTCTTTAGAAAACTTGTGTACTGGTATTTTCATATAGTGTTTTAAGACTTGCATTACTTTCTTTATAAAAAAGCAATGTAAAAAAGTTTATTAAAAGTTTATTTCTCTCTATTGTGTCTTCTTTTGTGCTTTTGCAAATGTGAACATTGTGCAAATACAGATCCACACATAACACGAGAATATGGCTTTTCTCCAGTATGTGTTCACATGTGGATTTCTTAATGATGACTTATATGAAAAAGAACTACATACATCACAAGGATATGGCTTTTCCCCAGTGTGTGTTCTCACATGCATTTTTAGAGTTTTACTTAGTGAAAATGCAGGTCCATATTCTTTACAAGAATATAGTTTCTCTCCAGTATTTGTTCTCATGTGGCTCTTTAATGTTGAGTTTAGTGAAAATGTAGCTCTACAAATTTCACAAGAGTAGGATTTTTCTCCAGTATGTGTTTTCATGGGTCCTTTTAAAGCTGAACTTGCTGCAAAAGCAGATCTACATACTTTACAAGAATTTGGCTTTTCCCCAGTATGTATTCTAATATGTTCTTTTAAATTTGAATTCACTGATAATCCAGCCTCACATATTTTACAAGAATATGGTCTCTCTCCAGTGTGAGTTCACAGGTGTGTTTTCAGATTGGCACTATTAGTAAAAGCAACTTCACACACCTCACATGTATATGGTTTATCACCTGTATGGGTTCGTGTGTGTGTGTGTGTTTTTAAAGCTGAACTTACTGAAAATGCAGTCCCACATACATTACATGAATATGTTTTCTCTCTAGTGTGTGTTTGTATGTGTTTTTTAATGTTGAGCCGTCAGAAAATGATGATTTACATATTTCACAAGAGTATGGTTTTTCTCCTGTGTGAGTTCGTATGTGTCTTTTTAAGTTTCCACTTTGTAGAAATGCTGATCCACAAACATTACAAGAGTATGGCGTCTCTCCAGTGTGTAATCACAGGTGTCTTTTTAAATTTCCACTTTGTAGAAAGGCTGAGCCACACACTTTGCAAGAGTGTGTTTTTTCTTTGGTATGAGTTTGCATGTGCATTTTTAAAATAAAATTAAAATTCAGATTAAAATATGACTTCTTTTATAAGTTTATATACGTTTTTAAATTATTAGGAACTCATCTGGTCATTTTTTTTTACAAGAATATTATCTTTCTTGAAGATGTTTTGCATGTTCATGCTGTAAAATAAAAACTCGCAGAAAATGCAGGTATTTTTCTTTCTTTTCAATCATGGGCTCCTGCTTTTTATTTTCTAATTATACAAAAAGTTTTTGCAACAATTTTACAAGGCTATTGTTTTTCTAGGATATGTTTCTGGAGTTTATGTCTTTTGCTGAAATTTACTTGTCTATGATGTTGGCCAGTCTGTGAATAAATAAAAAAAATATTAAATTAGTTCAGATTTAAGAAATCATGACAATATTGGCCCAGTTTATCTTCATTCATCTGCATATATGAGTAATGATGAAGTAACCATTGAAACAAAAATAACACTTAGACTTGACATTAGAAAGAGACAGGGGAAAATTTCAAGAGCACATAATGAGAAAAGGTAAAGAGAAGAGAGAATTGACCCCAAAGCCCACCTTTTATTAGGGCATTGATTTTTCTTCAGTCTTTTGAATAGAAGTAGAAATTTATCCTTGTTCCCTGTTTAGCAGGGTTGACTCAAATTAGTGGCAACTGAATAGTTGCCCAAGATGCCATCAAGACCAAGGATGCTATCATTATGCCATGTCATGTGTTTGGGATCTTTCAGAACTAAAGTTTATAAAAACATATCTGAGGTCATACATGACCCAAGACAGATTAAATTCTTTCACTATTTTATCAATAGAAAGTTATCATGTAAAGAAAATAGATGTACAAAGTGCTATGAAAAGATTTTGCATAATAATTGTCATTATCTCTCATAGATTTTCATTTTTAATGACATTAGTTGATATATTATCAGTGTCAGAAATTTCTAAATTTTCATCAGCATCAAAAAATTCAGAATTTTCATTGGTGTAAAGAATTCCAGAATTTTTATTATCAGTATCAGAATTTGAAAATTCACCCCCGCTTCAGAAATTTCACAATTTTTAATGAAGTCTCCAAACTTACACTTCTGCTATACTGAATCATCATTTCAGCAATTAGACCTCTGTTCAAAACAATATGTGAGATCATAAAATACTTTTAATGTACTTGAACAATAATCTCCTTCACAAAGAGTTTTATTTCCAAAATCTTCCACATTAAAATCTAAAATTGATATAAATATCAATTATTTGATCAGTGAAATATTTTATAGAATCTAGCCACTTAAGTATAGCTTTTTCTTATAGGATAAAGAAGTTTTTGGAGTTTGGTACATTTGTCCTTTGGCCTGTTTGGGGTAATGTCGATTCTAGACTTTTATCAAGAATGTTTTTCTTTCAATTTATAGTGATGTCTATTTCTAAAATATAGTTAAAATTTTAGTTATGAATTTCTCCAGTTTAGTTTAGAACAGGATATTTGTTACTTTTGTTTTAGCACTGAATTTTCATTTCAAATAATTTTTAAAAATTCAAATTTCTCATGTCTCTCTGTGGCTGGCTGATAACAGAGCCTTCTGGATGTTCTCTTGATGTCAATGCTTTCTTTGATGTTGACCTGCCTTCTTGCCTTGCTGTCAAATAATTTTCTCCTTGTATCTCCTGACCTGAGCCTGATTTATTAAAAAAATTTAGGCTCACTTCTACCCCACTATTCGGGATGCTATTAGAATTTGAGACTATGTCTCAATATATACAAAAAATAACTTCTATACACTGGAAATGGATCCTTCACAAATTTTGACCAGTTTTAACCCCAGAGCTAAAAAATATATACATTTGTAACAAATTTTGTGAAAACTATCTCAAAAGACTACCATGCATAAATAAAACATTATTTTCATTCAAAGTAATAGGTAAGCATTACTTTTTAAAAATCCAGTTAATTAACCCTTTGAAAGACATGTCTAGGACAAATATGGGATTTTTAAAGAAAATTTGTTTATATTTTGAATTCGCATATAATAGCGAGTCGATGAGTGACGGAAAAAGTACTAATAAATAATTAAATACTTTTTAAAATACCTAAAATGTTTTATTTCAGAAATTATTTTTTCTTTTCAGTTTTTATTTTAGGCAGAAGAGAAACTTAAGTTCATTTTTTTATTTAATTTAAATTATTTAGTATGCTGTTTGTTTTCGTTTTTTTAAGGAAAAAAAATAAAAGAATAATGAGATTGCACATTTTTTTGTATTTTGTTACGAAATACAAAAATACAAATACAAAATTTTTGTATTTTGTATTTTTGGAGGATTTACGAAACGGGGCTTAGATGTAGTACAAATAGATACGGTAAACAGTAAACACCTGTAGCGAACTTTTAATGTTTAGTAAGGGTTTTGAAGGCTGTGTGCGTGTTCTTAACCAAGTTCACAACTATTTTTATATTTAATCACAAGAAACGACAATCCAGACAAAATGTAGAAATGATAAACTCAAACAACTGGTTGAGCAAACAAATGTAACAAGAATAATTTTTATATAAACAAAGAAATATTTAAACAGTTCAAGAAATACAATTATTCACATATGAAAATAGACCTGTGATGTCGAAATGACGAGTAATATTAAGATGAGTTTTAACATGAAAGTCGAGAATGAAATAAACGTTTGTTTGATTGACGAAAGTTCGATTCGTTACAAAAATACAACCAAAGTGCGATGAGGCGAATGTTCGTAGATTTGCACGTAATGTAGGTTGTAGAAACAAAGTGAGATTTACGTACCTTGCCGAAAATATTTGAAGTTGACGAAATATCTTAATCTTTTATAGAATATTCAGTATTCATGTTGTTTGTTACGTAAAGGTAATCACTGCAGTATGAGTATGAATATAAGTTTGAATAAAACTTTTCACGGAGATTTTAAAAAAATCGGTGGTCGAGAAATAGTCAAAGAATATTTTTAAAGCAAGTAGATGTTTTGGAAGTTGAAAATCAGCTCGTTGAATTTTTGGCGCCAAAACTGTACACTGTACAGTTTTGTACAGTGTACAGCAACCATTAGCACTAATTGGCTAATTCACAGTATTGGAATGATCCAAATCCGACGACCTGTAACCAGGGGGAGGGATAGCTTAGTCTATCCTAACACACCCAATGAGGTTCAAAAATCATTGTTCAGTCATAATTGATACGAGACAAGCTTGCTAAGCATAATCTGAAGTGCTCCAAAAACCGTTGACATTAGGGAAAAAATTCATACATTTTTATACTTCGTTTAACAAGGCGATATCCTAACTTTTTTTGGAGTCATATTTTTGTTTAACCTTACTTAGTTACTTCTTACTGTTTTTTGGTTTTCAATGGAATCCAAGGACGATAAAAAAAGGAAGACACACCATGTCCATAGTTACTAGTATATTTCGAAGTTTTTAAAGTAGATGAAGAAAGCAAAATTAACATCTGTTTTCCCAGTACTGTCTGAATAATGTGGTTTACTCTGTTCTGATAAATACAAAGTTTCTATATTTTTGTTTGGTTCAATTTGTTGTTACTGCGAATGATAATTGTTGATAAATATTAAACAATTCTTGCAGAAGTTACGTACATTTATTGTTCTTTACCAGTTCAAATAAAATAATTGAAATTGAAATGTACGTAAAAAAGCATTCGTTGTCACTTTTTTTTTTACCTACCTTATTGTCTACGGAATCCTCTTCGAACCTTGAGGACTGGATTTAAGATGATGCAATATAGACGCATAGAGATAAAATATAATTCATTAAAAAATAATGTTTAAGATTAAAAAGTGTGCCATAAAAAGAAATCGAGAAACAAAAACCTTTCTATGCGAACATCAAATCATCTGAGAAAACAATGTTTTTTATTTATTTATTTATTTATTGTCTGGCGACAAAGAAATCTTAGCAGGGCATCATTTTAAAATTCACAAAAAAAAAAAAAGTTGAAAATTTTCGTGCTCTTATTTGAAATTTATTTGTTTCAAAATCAAGAGTAATTAAGGATCTTAATTTAAATTTTAAGGTCTCTACTGTGGTAAAAAACATCAGCGCTAAAACTAAATCTTTATTTTTACTAATTAGACTTCGAAAGACATTTCTAGGACAAGTGTAAGATTTTTATAGAAAGTTTTAAATTTGTTTACATATTGAATTCGCATACGATCGTTATTCCTGATGTCGCGATTTCCCGGAGAGACGTACTTGAGTTGAGGTCGACAAAAAAGATATGTGCAAGGCGTTTCGGCGGCATTTCGTGAGCTGGGAACCTAGTCTCTGTGGTGAAGAATTTTGCAGCTGATTTTCCTCGACTTTCGCCGACTGATGTTATTTACATCGACACAAATACAAAAATTCCTTTTTTTCTTCAAATTATACCAGAATTATCAAGAAATTATTCTTTTAAAAATATTCATTTTATTTATTCCCAATTTGAAATTAACAAGAATATATATTTTTTTGTTTAAATATGTTCGTTATCTTCTTACATAGGTACCACCAAACAAAAAGGACACTTTTTTCATTGGAATTTAAAAAAAAAAAATCACCAATATTTTAAAATGTTTGCCAAAAATCAGAGATCCGATTTAAACGAAAATTTCCGTACTTATTCATTAACGAATGACTTATTTAAGTGAAAATATTATATCGCAATATGTTTTCTTAAAATAAAAAATTCAGCGAACAAATTAAATATTTTAAATTTTAAGTGGGTACCACTGTGGTGAATACGGAATTAAAAATAACTCTTCTCTTCACTTTTTACAAATTTCGCAATCCAGTGTGAAATCTAATTTTGACAAATAAGAAAAAGATTGATCCCATACTGAAAAAAAAGACGAAACCAAATTTCACGATCCGATGTAAAATTAATTTTCTAACCAATGAAAGGAAGCAATTTGCAAAATTGAGAGAGAAGTTAACAATCCGCTGTGAAAAAAGTCTTTAGAAAGAAAGAAAGAAAGAAAGAAAGAAAGAAGTCGAATCAGTCAGATGAAAGCGAGATTAGACAACGCCAAGATGTGACAGAAGAAACTTCAAGCCGCTGACCCGGACATAACATCTCGACACACATTCTCCTTCTCGGACGCTAATTTCTTTTACTTCTTCTTTGATATCACCATTCTCGCCGTCAACAAAGAAGACGATAACCACAACAGCAATAAGATATTACGTACTACATTTTCTCTTTGAACATTCAACTTCTACAAATTGATGTTATTTTGTTCTGTTAATAACATTCTACTTTAACATACAAACGAAATACTTTTATTCTTCCAAACTTCAACCTTCTGATGATTATGATAAACTTTAGGTTACAACAAGGAGTTCGGCCATGTTTAACACAAGGCCGATTTAATAAAGACCAAAAGCATATTTTACTATGTATTTTATACTTTTTAGAACGTTCAAAATTTTGGCTAAAAATCTTTTTTTATTCTTGTATCACCGAGGGCACCACAGATTATTATAGGAAATAAAAATAACTTTCTTTTCTTCACGATTTCCAGACTAGCAATGTTATAGGATAAAAAATACTACTTAGCTATCATATGACAATTTACTAATCGCAGCTTGGCAACAATTTATTTATCGCTTTATTTTTTAATAGTTAAATTTTGTGCACTTTTTGTTGAAAATTGACTCCAACCAGCTTTCTTAATTTGTTTCTAAATCTGATCGGCTAATTCACTTCACAAAAATATTTCTGTACGAGAGGCAATTTTCTGATCCACAATGAAAGGTATTTAACTGAGAAAAAAAAACTGACGATTTCAGTTCGGTCTGGAAGCAGACGCCTGTGTACAATACGCTATGTAATGTAACAATAATCGCCTACTTCTCGTGCGGCGCTAACTTGAATGCTACTAACAGAATCCATTTCACCCAGTTTAATAATCTCAACAAGACAATGGGTCGGCGTCAGAGAGACAAGAGAGAAAGAAAGCAGAGACTACACTTCACCGATAACCATTTCACATTTACATTATTAACCTTTAACAATTGATGATGTCAAAACTCTTTCTAATGTTGAAGCTCAGTACCTAAAAATACATATTTTATATTGAATTCCATTGTAATATTTTTAATGTGAAAAATGAACTTTTCAATTTGTATAATAATTTTGGAAACCTTTATAAGAAATTCAACTTAATACTGTAGTAGTGTGAAAAAGAATTTTGGAAATATAGTGTCTAATATTTTATGAACATTTTCTGTTTATCAAATCTACAACTTTTAATGTGATTCCTCGTCTACTAACAATTACACCTGTGAAAATTTATAAATAAATTCCTTATTTTGTGTTGTTGAATTATACACACGTGTTTCCTCGTCATTACACAACCACACGCACCTATTCAACTGTACTACTTCGTCCATTCTTTAGCATATTTTATCCAACATTCACTTAGACTCAGAACTTGTAAATCCTTTCAAAAAATTGTTGTAATTAATATTTGTATTTATTTCTATATAAAAATTGTTATTGTTAATGAAGGGTTGTTGATTACTAAATATTGACCTTGTGCCTTACATACAAAAATACAAAAAATGTTGTTGAAATAACTGAACGAAGCCTACAAAAATACCTTCTGATAAGTCGAATTTTAGCAACCTCAATTCCACAACACATTGCAGACAACATCATCACGCATGCGCATAGACATCATTCATGTCGAAAAGTACGTTGATTCTTTTATCCCGCTACATAATATAGCATAAATGGCATATAAAAATAGGGAAAAAATGAAATGGTTTCAAAGTAATAACTTTTTTTCGTAGTAAATCATAGGAGCTTGTTACATCTTTGGTTGTTTATGGCTCGTACGGACGAAAAAAAATACACAAAAATCTTCGGTTTCTGGTCGACCATACAATCGAAAAGGGAAATGAAATATCTTTTATTTTCACTTTTCATCGGCGACATTTGTAACATAAGTTGGCTTTTCATCACCACTACGTGTTACTAAAAAATACCTACATACGTTTATTACTTACACTTAATGAGAACAAAGTTAATTTTAGATTTCAATAATTTGAACGAAGTAGTAAACAATATTTTGTCAGAACTCAAAAAACTAACTGATAAAGAAATCGTTGAAAAAGATCCATCGGATCTTTGTTTTCTGAATAATCCCTTTGTTTTTTTTCTTTTACTTTTTTTTAAAAATAAATCACTGACCCCGAATATTCTAAGAATAAATAATTTAATTTAAATTTGTTGGCGATCACTTAATAATTCGGTCGGTAAGTTTGCTATTTTTATTTTTATTTTTTCTTACTGTGTGTTTTTTTTTTAAGTGTTTCATTGCAAGTCCGAATCATTTTTCGCGCTTCTGGGGTAAACAAAAATAACCAAAAAATCCAAATAAAATAAAGGATAGGACATAAGGCAAAGATGGCACGCAATCTCACACTTATTTCTTATGTTTCCCAAATATTTAGAAACAATAAAATGAGCTTCGTTAATTGAAAGTCACATTACCAAATTTTTAGAACCATATTTTATTTACTTAACTTAACTTATAACTTATGACGTTTCCATTTAGAAAATTTCTAACCTAATTGCCTTATAAATGATTTTTTTAATGGTCACACAGTAACACGAATTTCTTTGAGATTTATATAGAAAAAAAATGTAAGTCAGCAAAATTGTACTTTATGTTGCTATGGATACGGTACCCCATCCACCCAAACGCGCGCACACACACACACACTCATGAAGACGCATGTCAGTCGCAAGCTGAACTTGCAGAATCATTATTATTTGTTGATCACACAATTTTTGAAATGTTTGAAAGTATTAGTTTATTTTTGCATTTAAAAGAAAATATGAAAAATCCTTGAAGCTTTAAAGTTTAGTTTTAATTCCAAGATAATTAAATTTATTTATTGTGTATCGGACGCTCGTGGCCTAGGGGTAGAATCGTCGATTGACGCCGATTCGGTCGAGTTTCAATCCTGTTATGATTGAATCCCGATCGCTTCCGGTTAGTGATGAGCTGTGATACTGTTTTAGGGTGTGCGTTGTGGTGCATTGGATATCGGCTCGAGCAGAGTTCGAATTCCAGCCGAATTCATTGCATTCACTCACGCGCAAATAGCCTTGGGAAAGGTATGAAAGGTTAAAAATAACAGGACAGGGTTATTGGCTGTCAATAAATCACTCAGCACGTCAGAAAAATTAAATAATGGGGACATAACAGAAAAATAAATTAAGGATTACATGAACATCTTTATATATATATATATATATATATATATATATATAATTACTCAGCCAATAATTTAAAAAATTAAAAATATATTTTGATATTTTATTGAAGTTTAGGTACATTGCCTTTATAAACCTTACTTGGGAAGACACTTGTTGATGAAATATTAGACAATTACTAATGCATAAATATACTATATGTACCTGTCTTATTTACTGATAATGTTATGTATGGATGACAATATTTACAAAAATTGACATGTCTATACAAACAGAAAAAATTTTTAATTCTTTTTAAAATACTGGGTGTTGTTGAACTGTTATCAGCTTTTCCATTTATGATTAATAAATACAGTTTTAATTTAATAACAGTGTCACTTGGTTACTAAAAATTAATACAGAATTTCAAAAGAAAAGGTCATAATTTATTCTAATTAAATTTTTTTAATTTTCTTAATTTCTTGTAAAAATTCATTGTTCACTGAATTTTTTTATTCTTCAAACATTAGTGTCCAGAATATATTTTATTCATAAAAGTAATTAAAAGCTTTTCTAATTAAAAACATTCTCTTTTTTGTTTCATTTTTTTATTGTACAATTGGGAGTAGATTTTCTTCAATTTGGGGTCTTGTTTGACCCCAAAAGTTTAATGATTCAAATTCTCAAGGACTTGTCTTTATAACAAATATAAACATTAGCTAATACAAAAAAAAAATCATTGAAATTTCATAAAATTAAATTAGTGAGATGTAACAGATATGAAAAAAAAAATTAAATATTTAAAAAAAAATTTTTGAAATTTCATAAAATTAAATTAGTGGGATGTAACAGATATGGAAAAAATTTTTCTCAAAAAGAAATATTTATAAAGAAATCCTTGAAATTTCATAAAATTAAATTAGTGGGATGTAACAGATATAAAAAAAAAATTCTAAAATAGAAATATTTAAAAAAATGAGTCTTGAAAGTTTATTTAAAATCTTTAATTAAATAATTAATTTCCAAATCAACGTCTTTTCACAGCAAAAATTGTTCTAAAAACCGGACAAGACATCAGAAAAATAAGATTTTTAATCCAAATTTCTAAAAAAGATAAAAAAATAGTAAATTTCATATAAAGTCCTTTAATTATAACAAAGATTTTAAAAATAATTGTTTTAATAATGTTTTGTATATTTTTTCATCATGTATCCTCTTTTTTGCCAAGTCTTTGGAGGTATCTACTAATATCCACATAATTCTGATCAAGAGTAGGACTTAACATTGTTAAAAAAAGTTATCTGTAAGATGTTAATTTTAGCTATCACTGATCTATTAAAAAAATAAATGCAACAAATTATACAGCACTTATTTTTATTAACCCATCACTTAGAACAATTACTTCACTACTTATTTAAACCTATGTAACCCTTGGCATTAGTTTTGTTGGTGATTGTCACAGCAACAATTTCATTTATGGATTACTTATCAGATGTTTTGTGCTCAGTAATGATATTGAAAATGTCAAAAAGTCCTGGATTTATATATTTTTAGAAGTAGTGATCATGGATTTTTTTGTACATGTACAGAAATTAAAAAACATTTTAATGAAATATTCATTTAAAGATCCATGTGAGCATTACATGACTTGTGTCATTACCTCTATCTGTATGTACACAAAATTTATTAAATTTTGTATAAAACTACCTTTAGGGTGTATGTATTAGTTGCTTTGTGAAATAGTAGTTTTTCTCATATTCTCTAACACTCAGTAACATATTGCATCCTATTTACTTTATTGCCTTGCTAAAAGAAGTTATTTCTGGAAAATTATTTTCAAAATAAATGAAAGAAATTTGTGTATAAAATTTAGATCCATATAAACTGATAGAACCATAAAGTAATCTATTTTTTTATGACTATATTATTTTAAATATAATTTCTTTTATTTTTGTTACAGATTTCCCAACTTAAAGGGTTGTATGAAATATATGTTGTATTTCAACATTTCAATTTCTTAATGGTACAGAAAATATGGAAAAGTACTTGGTAAAAAGGTATTGCCCTGAAACCAATGGATGTAAGTTATTTAATAGTCCAATTTTGAAAAAACGTTTGAAAACCCTTATTGTAGAAAAACCATATTCTTGTGAAGTGTGTGGATTTTGCTTTCCACAAAAGTCACACTTAAAGAAACATGAGCGAACACATACTGGAGAGAGACCATACAGTTGTGAAGTGTGTGGAACTTCATTTGCACTTAAATCACACTTGAGGCAGCATGAGCGAACACATACTGGAGAAAAACCATATTCCTGTGAAGTGTGTGGAGCTACTTTTTCAGTGAAATGTAATTTGACGCAGCATAAGCGGATACATACTGGAGAGAAGCCATATTCTTGCGAAGTGTGTGGTTCTTCCTTTTCGCAGAAAGAACATTTAAAGCAGCATAAGCGAACACATACTGGTGAGAAACCATATTCTTGTGAAGTGTGTGGCTCTTCATTTACACTTAAATCACACTTAAAACAACATGAGCGAATACATACTGGAGAGAAGCCTTTTTCATGTGAAATGTGTGGAGCTTCTTTTTCACAGAAATCAAATCTGAGGCTCCATATGCGAACACATACTGGAGAAAAACCATATTCTTGTGAAGTATGTGGTTCTTCCTTTTCACAGAAGACTAATTTGAAACTACATATGCAAATACATACTGGAGAGAAACCATATTCTTGTGAATTGTGTGGCTCTTCATTTGCAAGTAAGTCATATTTGAAGCAGCATGAGCGAACACACACTGGTGAAAAGCCATATTCATGTGAAGTATGCGGTGCCTCCTTTTCGCAGAAAGCATATTTGAGGCATCATAAGAGAACACATAATGGAGAAAAACCATATTCATGTGAAGTGTGTAGTTCTTCCTTTTCAGTCAGATGTAATTTGACACGGCATAAAAGAATACATACTGGAGAAAAACCATATTCTTGTGAAATGTGTGGCTCCTCCTTTTCATTTTTAAGCAGTTTAACACTGCATAAGCGAACACATACTGGGGAGAAACCATATTCTTGTGAAATCTGTGGCTCTTCCTTTTCACAGTTGGAACATTTGAAGCAGCATAACCGAACACATACTGGAGAGAAACCATATTCTTGTGAAGTGTGTGGAAATTGTTTTTCACAGAAGTCAAATTTGCGACAACATATGCAAACACATACTGGAGAGAAGCCATATTCATGTGATATTTGTGGCTCTGCATTTTCTTTGAAGCAACATATGAGGCAGCATAAGCAAACACATACTGGAGAGAAACCATATTGTTGTGAAGTGTGTAGTTCTTCCTTTTCACAAAAGGTTAATTTGATGAAACATAAGCAAACACATAATGAAGAGCAATTATATTTGTAAAGTTGGGAGTCTTTCCTTTCAGACCAGTCAAATTTGATGCAACACTTAAACAATCACACATTAGAGAACACTGATAACTTTTGCACATAGATTGCAAATCACAAATGGAGACGAAAACAGACTCCTTCCTTTTCATAGGTTAGTGTCAAACCATGAACAAGTATTAGCATTCCTTAAGCTTCACATGCTAGTGATAGGGAGAAGCCAATGGTAGTAGGCTGGTAGATTACAGTTGCTGAACACTTTCTGCATCAGATTGATCAGCACTGCTCCCTTCAGCAGATGGATGAATTTTCCAGTAGAACCAACAATTGGTTAGCAAGACTTAGTACAATTAGTATGCTACTGTGGGGCATTTGTCTAACACCTCCATTGTACTGCTTTATCTTTCCATAAGATCAGATGCCAGTTAAATCAGTGAGTGCTGTCATTAGTGCATGATGACAGTTTGTCACTGTAATCCAGTGCAGACAATGAGACAAAAGAAAATCCTTCTTGTGTTTTTGCCGAATAAGATGGACAGTCATTGATGATTATGATGAGAGATATTCCCTTTTTGTGAATCATTGCATGAAAAGATCTTTTCATGTTTGTGAATATCATTACTAAACATATCTGAACACATTTTTATAAGAGATCACATACGTGGAACACATTTTAAATCTTAGATGATAAAAATGATAGAGAGTACCAAATATATTCATTACATAACTGATATATAAGGATTCAACATATTATCTAAGATTTGAATATTACATACCTCAGATGGTCACCACCATGGCAATAACATGTACACGCTCACTCTCTCATTTCAAACACAGTGCGGCTTAGCATATCAACTGGAGTGGCTGCAATCGCTCTATAAATTGCTTTGTCTCAGTTCTGCTGCTATTGAACTCTTGTATATCAATTCTGTAATAATTATATTTGGTACACTATGTCATTTTTATAGTCCAAGGTACTTGTATTTAAAATGTGTCCCTTCATTATGGTACACCATGTATAAAGATTAAATATTTGAGTGAATATATTTAAAATATTCAAATAGCCTAATGTCAAAATGAATGTCAGTTTTGTGAAATGAAATTGTTTCATAATTCTTATTAGGTTGAGATACTGTGACAGAGCTGGCTGCTCATGTGGAATATAAGCCTCTTGCAGATGTGTAGTAATGATATGTCCATGAAGATGAAGTTTTGACAATGGCGTTGTGATTAGGTATGGCAATTGGGTTAATGATAACCATGCAACAGGGTCCCTGTCTCAGTTTTCACTGACCAGACAATCCCATGTTGTATTTCTTGTCCATGTTGGTGCACACAAATATTGCACATTCAGCAAACAGACCTTCATATCTGCAAACACCAAGAGTGCCATGAGGATGGTTTTTCGGTTGACACTGCTATTATTTTAACTACCTTCACTCCTCAGTAGTTTTTACTGTTTTAAAATGTAATGATTATAATTGTAACAAAATCGAAACATATAGTGAATTTATATATTTTTTTGTTCTTCAGAATATACAACAAAAATAATAAACACTATTATATTGTTTATTGGAATGGTTGGAAAAACAAGATGATTGCTAATTGATTCAAAATCTATAAAATGTTAAGGATTTCCTTGTTCTCATTTTAATTAGTAAATATTTATAAATATATGAAAAAATTGTTTTCATATTTATTTCTTTATGAATTGGTAAATAGTAAATATTGCATTGTGTTAGCTTCTAGAATGTTGTAAATATAAAATTATTCTTGTAAATATACAATCTAATAGTGTTTAATATTTTTGTTCTAAATTCTCAAGAACCAAAAAAATGTATAAATTCACTTTCATATATTTGTTTTATACCAGTTCTAATGATCACTTTTTAAAACAGCATATTTTGCCAAGGATGGAAGGTAGTTAAAATAATAGTTGTGTCAAGGAAAAAAAACACAGTTTTGATACTCTGTTTTTGGCAGGCACATTCAAAAAGAGAATTAATGATTAAATCAATGTAATAGAAATGAAAACAAATCCAGTTTTCAACACATTAGAAAATAACAATGTCTGTAACATATTGACTTTTGTGAATCCTCACTTTAAGAAGTTTTTCAAGCTTGTTAATGTCATTTCTAAGCATATCTAAATTCACTTTTCTACACAGAGTATTTAATAAAAGTTGATTTCTAATAAGCATTTTAATTTTTCTTGATAAATTTTGTATGATTCTTGGCTCCATTATAATTGATATTTCTATGATAAAACCGTGTTGGCTTATTTATTAAATGCAGCAATAAAATTTATATTAAAGGCTGTGTAATTAAGCCAAAGAAATAGTTCTTTGCAATAAACAATTTTGCCAAATATTTTTTGTTAATTTCTTTTCATTTTCTTTCTTTCTATTGACATTTTTTTTGTTTGTTTCATCTTAAGAAATACCAGTTTAAATGATCTAAAATGCTGATAAAAGGAAATACTGATGATCAGAATCACATTTATTGTTTTTAATGCCTGGTGGTAATGCTTATGCAATGTTTAGTGTAATAGTTATTATGATGATTATATAATGTAAAAGTGAATGCATTGGTTATATAATGTAATGGTTAGTGTAATGGTTTGTAATGTAATGGTTATTTTAATGATTAGTGTGATGGTTCTATAATGTAATAGTTAATATAATGCTTAGGGTGATGAGTATGTAATGTGATAAGTATGTAATGTTTAGTGTAATGATTATATAATGTAATGGTCAGTGTGATGGTTATTTAATGTAACAGTTAAAGCAATGATTATATAATGTTAATGTAATGATTATATAATGTAATGGTTAGTGTGATGGTTATTTAATGTAACAGTTAAAGCAATGATTATATAATGTTAATGTAATGATTATATAATGTAATGGTCAGTGTGATGGTTATTTAATGTAACAGTTAAAGCAATGATTATATAATGTTAATGTAATGATTATATAATGTAATGGTTAGTGTGATGGTTATTTAATGTAACAGTTAAAGCAATGATTATATAATGTTAATGTAATGATTATATAATGTAATGGTCAGTGTGATGGTTATTTAATGTAACAGTTAAAGCAATGATTATATAATGTTAATGTAATGATTATATAATGTAATGGTTAGTGTGATGGTTATTTAATGTAACAGTTAAAGCAATGATTATATAATGTTAATGTAATGATTATATAATGTAATGGTCAGTGTGATGGTTATTTAATGTAACAGTTAAAGCAATGATTATATAATGTTAATGTAATGATTATATAATGTAATGGTCAGTGTGATGGTTATTTAATGTAACAGTTAAAGCAATAATTATATAATGTTAATGTAATGATTATATAATGTAATGGTTAGTGTGATGGTTATTTAATGTAACAGTTAAAGCAATGATTATATAATGTTAATGTAATGATTATATAATGTAATGGTCAGTGTGATGGTTATTTAATGTAATAGTTAAAGCAATGATTATATAATGTTAATGTAATGATTATATAATGTAATGGTCAGTGTGATGGTTATTTAATGTAACAGTTAAAGCAATGATTATATAATGTTAATGTAATGATTATATAATGTAATGGTCAGTGTGATGGTTATTTAATGTAATAGTTAAAGCAATGATTATATAATGTAATGGTCAGTGTGATGGTTATTTAATGTAACAGTTAAAGCAATGATTATATAATGTTAATGTAATGATTATATAATGTAATGGTCAGTGTGATGGTTATTTAATGTAACAGTTAAAGCAATGATTATATAATGTTAATGTAATGATTATATAATGTAATGGTCAGTGTGATGGTTATTTAATGTAACAGTTAAAGCAATGATTATATAATGTTAATGTAATGATTATATAATATAACCTAGAGCTGGATGGTAAAGATTTCAGCCTGTTAGAAATCATGGTGGTGGTGATGGGAAGCTTGCCTGAGTTGAAGCTGGTTAGTGTGATGGTTCTGTAATGATTAATGTAATAGTTATTTAATGTAATAGTTAATGTAGTAATTATGTAATGGTTAGTGTGATGATTATGTAATGTAATGATTAGTGTGATAGTTATATTAGAACCTTGAATAAATTCTCACTTATTTTTCATAAAAATAAATGTTTTATTTACAAAAATCAGTAAGGAACATGTCACTGAAAATATTGTCCATTCCTAGCCACTACTTTTTCCCATCTTTCTGGCAGAATTTGAATTTCATATTGGAAAAGCGACATCTTTTGAGGCTAACCACAAGTCAACCAATTTTTTGGCATCTTCATAAGAATAAAAAGGCTGTTCAGCCAGACCATATGCCATCGACTGGAACAAGTAATAACTGGACGAGGTAATGTCTAGTGTATATGTTGAATAGGGTAGGACTTCTCATTTATGCATTTCCAAATAGTTTTTCACTTATTTTGCAACATGTGGTCTAGTATTGTCATGTTGCGAAATCATTTTGTTGTGTGTCTGCCATTTTTTGTTCAATGCTCAGCTCAAATGCATCAACTATAATCTGTGATGGTTTCAGTTTGAGTATCTCATAATAAATTATACCCAGCTGATCCCATCAAATGCACAGCAGAAGCTTTGAACCATGAACATTAGGCTTTGTCATTGATGTTGATGCATGGCTGGGCTTAACCTATGATCTTCTATGCTTAGAGTTATCATAGTGTATCCACTTTTCATTACTGGACATGATCAGTCAGTTAAGTGCCGTACGTGATACATGCTTGGGCGATCATGTCTCGAAAGAGACATGACTGACTGGGCAGAAGATTATCCCGCAGTAAGTTCCATTGCTTTCTGCGGTAGACTGGTTGCCGACCAAGGCTATAGAACCCAATCTGTCCTGCAATTTAACCCATAACTGGAAGGAAGAGACGGATTAATACCTTTCCTAAGGGTATTTGCGCGTAAGTGAATACAATGCAAAAAAAAAACTTCCCTTTCCTGCTATTAAAGCAGCTGTTCACCCGTAACAGTTGGCTTCAGCTTGTACAGCATCCGTCCTTGCTTTTAAATCATTCCTAATGATGCATTGTATTGGCAGGTTTGTTACCGAGGTTATGGTGGGTGTTGTGAGGGATGCTTAGTGTGATTAGGGAAGTTATGAATCCAATATAAGGGTCAAGCCTGAGAAGTTGGGAAAAGTCACAAATCTGATGGGTGTGTTAACGGCTTGAAGTTTGATCGAAGCAGGATGTCTCTCTTGGATTCTGATCAAATAGGAAATCAACAAAAATAGGCTCATGGTAGGAGACCTAGAGCTGGATGGTAAAGATTTCAGCCTGTTAGAAATCATGGTGGTGGTGATGGGAAGCTTGCCTGAGTTGAAACTGGCCTGTTGGCCACATTCTACATGTGAAGAGTTGGTGAGATTAGTGAAGCTTCAACGAGGTCATAGTGGTGACAAGACAGGCAATCATGGCATGCTAGTGTCAACAGATGGCCTGTCAGCCTGCTACTGTGTCAATCCTTGATCTTTATTTTAAGCAAATCTGGCAGCTCCCAGGGTCATCTGTTTTCAGCAAGAACATTCATGATTGGCTACTGCATTTTACAGTGGGGATTTTTGTGGAATATACATGAGCTCCTATGCAGAAAATGACTTGTTATTTAGTGTTTTGTTTTCTTGGCATTCACATCTGGTCAGCATGTAGTGTGAATCGGAAGATCTAATTGCAGCAGAGAACAACACTCTTTTGGTTCTTAGATGAACCATATTATTATTAGCTTAACATTCTAGCCCCACTGATTAAAAAGCATCACATAACGTATCTCTTTAAACCATACCTTTTTGTAAATTTCATTTTGTTGGGTTTTAAGAATATCAAACTATTTTTTATAAGTATTTTTAAACACTTTCCTTCAAGAGAAAGTGCAATAAATAAACCTTGTCTATTGCATTATCTTTTTTCTTATTTGCCTTTTAATTAATTTTTTATATAATTTTACATTTGTTTTTTATTATGTCAATTTTCATATGACCTTCATTCTTACACCTGTAGTTACCTGTTACTGTATTAAGTATATCATGTTCTGGTGTCCACAGTTACATCTTCTAATGTCCCTTCTGCTGCTTTTACGCTCTTGTGTTCCTATACGTGTGCTCCCATCATCCAGTATAATTGCTTATATTCCAATATCCTTGCTTGTATATGCCAATATCCTTTCCCGATTGTTTCATTGTTATTTTTCCTGTTTCTCTGTCCTGTGATCCAGATGTGTCTTTGCTGTGGTGTATGGATCGACAAATATGTCATTTTCAACTTGTCAAAAAACATTAGTAATGACTACAAAGCTTATAAATTTGTTTTGCAAAAAGAAAAATAATTTTTAATAGTGCTTTAAACTTATTCAATTTTAAATTGAGAGAAAAGATTTTCTGGACATTATGAATGGTTCTTCTGCACCTCCTCTCTTAATGGTGATTTGCTTATTGAATTTCCTTCTAAGCCCCTGTTATGGCTAATATTATTGGAATACTACATATGTGAAACCCCATTAAAAATTATAGAAAAATTCAATAGATTTAAGTACTATCACTAAAACTGACTTATTTTGGTGCACAAAGTCATCTCCAGATTTGAATTTCAACATTTGCATTTATTAACCAGTCATCAACATTATTTTGAACATGCTGAGAACTTTGAAATTTCAGACAACTACATTTGTTGTCTGCTAATGAAACTTGAAGGTTCAATCAAGATAATGATCAACAATATTTTACTCTCTAAAGATAATTATTTAAAAACTGGGAAAAATATATATTAACCAATAAAACTTCTGAGTTTAGTAAATCTAACTTTTAGATTCCTGGAGTTTATTTCTCTGTTAAAAATATGATTGCATAAATTCACAAAGTATTCAGTATTTTTTGACAAACCTATGACCTGTGTTGTACAAAGCTAATTACTCAAGCCTTTCATATAATAAATTACTCAACCTTCATATATTTATTGAGTAACTCATTATAAAATCTTTGTGATTTTAAGGTAAATTAAGCAACACAATAAATGAAGTTCTGTGAACAATATGTTAGTTATCACACAGCTTTGCCTGTTGATATGCTAACTACTAGAAAATTACATACATCTGTAAAAAAACGTAAATGTGTGGCACATTCCTTATGTAGACACATTATGTTTTTCTATCGTACACAATTTATTTTGTGGTTTTGTAAATAGTAAAAACAAAAATATTTTTGTGAGACTGTTTTGAATGTAATTCGTTTCTTTCAACTTGAAAGAAAACAAATACTCAGTAATAAAATGTATTTAAAATTTGTAGAGCTGTTTGTTTTGTTTCATATGCTTATCCCTTTTTCTATCTCCTAGTGTGCATGCATATATATATATATATATATATATATATATATTTTATTAAAATACTTTAATCCAAATGGAAAAGTAGGAAGGTAAATCCCAAAAACCTGATCCTAATTAATATTAAAATTTTAATATTAAAAAATCATACAGGAGAAGAGCTCAATGTAATTAAAATTACAGAGCTAATATAAAATAAAAAACCCATGTATAAGGTTAGTTTTGTTTGACACATATCAAGCATTTCTAATATGAAAATTTTTTCTTTTTTCCTTTCTTTTCTTTCCTTGTCTTTATTTTTCTTACCTCCCACTTCCCCTTTTTGTTTTATTTTGTTTAACCCTATTCTCAACTTAACACCACTCCTTACCCCCTTTCCTTTGTAAAGCTAGACGAAACCAAATTTTACATTTCTTCACTTATAACTATCTAAAAGTTAAAATCTTCCGAAAATTTTTTGTGATGTAAATTTCTCAAATCTTAACCGTCATTTTTATTTTATTTTTTATTTCTCCTTTTATTCTAATTTTTTCCATTTTAAAATATTACAGTTGCTGAGGAGATGTGAAATCTCTCTTAGGGGTTTCATGTTGAAATGTGCTTTCAACATTTATTTTATATATACACACACACACACATTATAAATAAATAAAAGTGAACACCACTCAATACTGCATGTGGTGTAGAGTGGTTGTAGTACTGGAAGTGATTGAAGTGGTCTCACTTTGAGGATGAAGAAATTGTCATTCTCCAAGCCTATGAATGCCTCCATCTTCTCATGATATTATTTGGCCAAGTGTCAACCAGACTGCCTTTTTCACCATTGTGTAAAAATTGGTCCAAACTCATTGACAGATAAACTACAATGACACTTAAGAGAACAGCCCACATTACAAAAGAAGTTTCACATTACAGCATCAAAATTGTTGAATTGAGCAAAACTAAACTGGCAAATGAAGGATTTGTAACTGAGCTTAAAGGTGGCTAGACTTTTATCTGGAAAGACAAAAATCACTATGAAGAAAGAATTTATTGAATAGGACTGACAAATAAATCATCACTATTGAAGCACAAAAGTTTTATTTATTGGTTAATATATATTTTTCCCAGTTTTTAAACGAAGGACTGATGAAGTTTTGTTTTCCACTGAATGATTCTTGGCATATCATGGTTATCAGTGCATAAGCCCTAACACTGACTAGCAGTTATGAAATGAAGGGAACATCCTACAAGGACCCGAACATTGTGAAAGTTGTATTCCCCAGTGATACACTTATGCTGTTGGGCAACTCCAACACAAGAGTTAGCACTGACTATACAAACTAGAAGAGTGTGCTGGAGCCACTTGGTACAGGCAACATGAACTTCAATGGCCTGCTGCTCTTACATCTCTGAACAGTGAATAACCTGAGAATCACCAATAACTTGTCTTGGCAGGCTGACAAATAAAAATCAACTTGGAGGATGCTTCCGCCGTCCAAGCAGTGGCACTTGGATGAGTGGCACAGACAGTATGCTAGAAATTTCAAGATTACCAGGGCCATCTGAAAAGCAAAATGCTAGAATGACCACCATCTTGTCAGGTCAGTTATCAAGCTCTACATTGGCCCCACCTATCAGAAGAAACTGTAGTTAACCTGGCCAACATTCAAACTGAAATATCTAAGTTACCTTGATTCATTATTTATATGGTTGATTTTGTTTAGCAGCATATCAACCCCTATTTAATACCAAAATCTAAATTTGAACATAATTTTATAGCTTCAGCTAGATTTAGTTTGAACGCAATTGTATTCCTACAACTACTTATAAAATGTATTACTGGTAATTTTTTTTTTTTTTACAAAAATGTCTTATTGGTAATTTTCTTTTCTGTATTTACTAGCCTTCCCACGCAAGGCCAGATGTGACACATGGTCATTTTATAGTGGGTATTCCCGGCCATATAGCCGGGCCAAAAAATCTCTGTCTATTTTTCCCCAGTCGTGATTCTACCCTTCGGCGGAACCACGACTGGGTTTGTGCTCTCTGCTCGGAAGCAGAGAGCGCCCTCTACCAGAAGGCAGAGAGCTGACAGTGTCATAGAGCGGTCAGGCGAATGCCTAAGACCTTAATTTTCTTTTCCTATGAAAAGGCATTGCTGAAATTTCTACTATAAAAATTTACTTTTATACTATCAGTGTTTTGACCCCAGTTTGGGCGTTAACTATTTGCCCATAGCTGGGACCCTAACAGGTGCTACCACTCCGGGTCAGGGTGGATCTGGGAACAACCACAGTCAAGAGGGGGTTCCATGCTCCCCAAACTCTCTAATTTTCTAAACAAGAAATTGGAGGCCCTGCTGCTTGATGTAGTTTATTGTAGTCATTATTGAACCAAACAAACCACCAATATATTTAATAATTTAATATAATTATTATTTTAACATCTTGAAAGTTAAAAAAATAATTTCACTATTAAAAATATTAGTTCACTTGTCATTTGTTTTATGTTACTTTATATCAAAATATTTTTTAGCTGACCCCTGAAAGAATGGTCACTCGATACTGCTAGAGTTTTGAAGGAAGCTGCATCTTTGGTAGAGGCTTGAACTTATTCTAAATTTTGTCAGTTTAGCTTAATTTTTGAAGAAATGCAAATATAAAACAACAATAATAGATGAACAAAAATAAATAAAAATAACTGCAATCGTAAATGCTGTCCTATTTTGCAGTGTATGATTTTTTCTGCAAAACAGAACAAAAATAAATATTCTTTTTATTGTTTTTTATCTGCGTGCTTTAAAAGTTGATCAAACACAGTCATTGAAATATACTTTCTCTTGAATGTGTCATTTGAGGTTTTATTTTACAAATCTCTGTAAAGCAGTGCCCACACAATAACTTAAAAGGAATCTTTAAAAAGTGAACTCTGTAAAAATACTTTATTTTAAAAATATAATTTGCATGTTTATCTTCATGGGTCTTAATTTAAATTTGATTCTTGTTAAAATTCCAATATGCACAAGGTTTCTACTTGTCATATAGTGTATATAAATTTAAAGGTTAATTCAGTAAAAATGCTGATTTATCTGTGAATCAGCATTTTTACTGAATTAAGCTACTTTCAGGTATGTGTTCGCACATGTCTTTTCAAATTTGAACTCTTTGAAAATCCTGACCCACACAGTTCACAAGTGTAGGGTTTCTCTCCAGTGTGTGTTCGCATGTGTTCCTTCAAATTTGAACTCTGTGAAAATGATGATTCGCACACGTTACAAGAAAATGGTTTCTCTCCAGTATGTTTTCTCATATGTCTTGTTAAACAGGAATTCAGTGAAAATGCTGATCCACACACTTCACAAGAGTAAGGCTTCTCTCCAGCATGTGTTCGTATGTGTGCTTTTAAATCAGAATTCAATGAAAATGCTGATCCACATAAGTGACAAGAAAATTTTTTCTCTCTAGTATGTATTCGCATATGTATTTTTAAATTAGAATTTAGTGAAAATGCTGATCCACATACATGACAAGGATATGGTTTCTCTCCAGTATGTGTTCTTACATGGGCTTTCAAATCTGAACTCCTTGAAAATGCTGAGCCACAGACGTTACAGGAAAATGGTTTCTCTCCAGTATGTGTTCGCACATGTATTTTGAGGCAGTAATCCTGTGAAAATGCTGATCCACACACTTGACAAGAATAGGGTTTCTCACCAGTGTGCTTTCGCATGTGAACTTTTAAACGCGAGTTACGTGTAAATGCAGACCTACAGATTTTACAAAAATATAGTTTCATTCTTTTGCTGGTTTGTCTGGGATTATTTAAGTATGGTCCAGGTACTTCATTAATGTAGGGCTGGTCTGACGTATGCATTTGCATATGAGCCTTAAATTCAGAATTCTTTGAAAATAATGATCCACATACTTTACAAGGAATGTGCTTCTCACCAGTGTGTATTCGCATATGTCTTTTGAGATTTGAATTCTTTGAGAATCCTGAGCCACACACTTCACAGATTACGGGTTTGTGTCCAGTCAGTTTCTGTCTGCGGGCTTTCATATCAGAACTCATTGTAAATTTGGTCCACAGATTTTGCAAGAAAACAGTTCCCACAGAGTACTTGTATTTTTAAACTGTAATTGAATATGCTTGACAAGTTTCTAAAGTGTTTCTTCATATGTACTTTTAAAATTGAATTTTTTTCACAAACTGATCTGTAAACATTTTAAATAAATGAAAAAATTGTTTTGTGCAAGTTTGCAAGTGATTATTTAGATATGCACAACTCTGCATGAATGTTGATCTAGAAACATCTACAACTTTAGTCTGTCTTAAAATTTAAATTCTGTAAAACTGCTTATTCACATAACTGCACGAATGAATGATTGCTCTTGTGTTTGCACCTGTGCTTTCAAATCTGAAACCCTGCAAATGCTGATCCAATCACTTGAATCTGTTTTCGACTTTAACATCTGTGAACAAAAGAGAACGATTATTAAAGAAAACTGAATAATCATGCATTATCTGCAATTAGAAGACTATAACTATATTGGCATGAACTAGGGCATATAATGTAATACACGTTCAGTCATGAATTGAATTTTAAAATCCAATGTTTAACTGATACAAGGAGTAATTTCTGGGATGATAAGTTATTTAAATATAGGCTATTGTCCTCATCCTTAATCTATGGATGGGAGGTGTAGATTGTTGCTATTTTTCTGCTGACCATGTCTAGGGATATCTAGTTCATTTTAGTATTACTCTGTTATTACTTATCTGTTTTCCCAAAACTCAAATACACACTGCCTGGCCCAGGGATTGAACTCACAACTATTTTCTCATAAAAAATAACAATAAAAAACAACTAGGTTATTCTTAGATATGATTGGCAAGACTAGAATACTCTAACCCCATAAATTAAATAAAGGGTTCAGTCTGAAGGTTACCCAGATCAACATGAATATGATGAAGGCTGGAAAGCACAACAACCAAAATTTTGTGATAATAACAGTAAAGATGAGGACAATAACCTGCATATCAACAATGTAGATAAAAGGAATAATTGTACAGATAATTACAAAAAGGTATATTTATTTATTTCTGAGTACTAAAATTTAATATACAAGATATCTGAGCTTAATGTCTTAGAATATTCTCTTTGCAAGGTTGAATTTTGGAGAGGCATAATCTTACTTTCTCTAAGGAAACTCACTCTGCACAATTTTTGTTCTTAATATTGTTTACTGCAGAGGAGTTTGATTTTTATATTATAACAATGATGTACTTGTATAATCAATTTGAAGTGGTTTTAAACTAGATATGTACACTTATTGTGCTTTGGACTTTTAAAAGTCTTCAAAACTAAAAATAATAATTCAAAATTATTCAAAAATAATTTAATGACCTTTAAAAAATCTTCATGGCATGCCTATGATCCTCTCATGGCACACTGATGAAAATCAGTGTCTTAACTAAACATGTTTAAAAGACTAAAACTTTGCAGATTAATAATTTAATAGAAATTTTAAATGCTGGGAAATTTTTATCTTTTTTGTTAAATTACTAGTTAAATTTCCAAACTTTAAAAACTGACAAGTTAATGCTGTCACCCTTACCTTGGCTAAAATAAATTACCAACAGATAATTACCACCAAAGAATAGCAATAACAAAGTTTTAAAATGCATTTTTGAAAATAGAAACTCTTTGAAGCTTATTAAATTTTAATAAGCAAAATTGTTTACTGTATTTCAAGCTTAATTTAAATTGATTGAAAGGAGTTTTCTTATCAATAAAAATGCTGAAATCCTTCATATTGACAAAACTGCCCACTTAACAATTCTCTTTGTTATAAAATCTTTCAAAAATAAAATATATTTTTCTGAAACTTTATTTGAGGAAAATTAGCAGATTTAAAGTTTAATTAATCTGATATAAAACAAATACTTTTACTTTAAAATATTGCAATAAAGCATTTTTTGACACAGGTTTTTATTGGGTGCTGACTATTCTCTGGATAGACTTGTTGGGGAATTTTTCCTCTGGGGGCATAACTGTAATAATTGCTTGACAAATATAATGTAAATGTCTTCTTTTACATCATTTTTTTCTTTAGCTACCCAATAATCTTAAAAACTGGAAAAAAATATTCTAAGCAATCAAATATTTTATTGAATTTTTGTTAGTTTGGATTTATAGAGTAACTTATGATAACATCAGTTAAGGAAATGTTAAAAAATTATCAATAAATTTTAACTTCACAATAATTACAGCTCTTATTTTCAGATAATGTTGCACTTGGACATCCGTATTTACAAAAATTGACACATTTACATACAACTTTTCTAATTAAATAATTTTTATAGTCTTTTTTATTTTAAGATTCAGAACAGATTTTCTGTAGGTACCTCCAATTTTTTGCTGAAAAAACAACATAGCATGATGAAAAAAGGCTCCAAATTTTAAAAAGTTTTGTCAAAATGTTTACATTATTATTAAGAAGAAAGACCAAAGTATACTTGAATTATTTTATTAGAATTTTTTAGTCCTTTCTAGCGCATTCAAAATTTTAGTTAAAATTAGTGCTTTTGCACTTTTACTGGCGATTTAGAAATGCAAAAATCAAATAATTGTCAGATTTTAATGAAACTAAGATTTATTCAGAAATGAATGAAATTATTTGAGATTTTTTTTTAAATTTTGGTAAAATATTTTTTTCTTTTTTTACATATGCTACCCACCATCTACTTAATTTCATGAAATTTTTAAAAATCAAATTTTCATAAAAAAATCTTTTATTAGTTAAAAGCAAGACTCCTTGGAAAATGTAAATCATTGATTTGTTTTTTTTTTAAATAATACTCATTTCTCACAAATCTGCTCCGAATCATAAAATAAAAAATGCAATTAAACTCTTGACATTATTTAATTAGAAAAGCTTTTAATTGCTTTTATAAATAAAATTTTATTAAGGACACTACTGTCTTAAGAAAAAAAAATGATGAATAGTGAATTTTTACAAGAATTTTCATGTTTTACAAATTTGAATAAAAAAATGTTTTAACATAAATCTTTTAAAATTCTTTATTACTTCATCCAGTTAGGTGATATTGTTTTTAAGTGAAAACTGCATTTAATAATCAAAAATTTAAAAGCTTAATACTAATCATTTTGCAACAAGATTTTAAAAATAAATTATTATCTTTTTTATGTATATAAAATATTATATAAAGTTTTCTTTTTTGAAAGTATGGTCAATCATACAACATTATCAGAAAATAAGTGATGACTATAGTTAATTTAAAGTCAACATTCCACAATTAGATTATGGAAAATATTTTCCAGTAATGTTAAGATTCAGTCAGTTAAATGCCATATGTGATACAGTACTTAAAAAGAAAATATATAAAAAATTTAATTTCCTTAAATTATGTTTTAACTGATAAAGTAGGTACCTCCACACAATTGCTGAAAAAACAGCATGTCATGATGTTAAAAGGGCTCAAACTTAATAAAAACAAAATTTTATCATCAAAATGTTTATGCTATTATTAAGAGGAAAAATCAAAGTTTGTTGTTATTATTTTAAAATATTTTTTAATCCTTTCTAACACATTCAAAACTTAAGTTAAAATTTATTTGTTTTCCATCAGTAACCCATGCTATGTTTACGTAATGTAGCTATTAAGAAAAACGTAATATTACACAAGTCATTTTTGGAAAGGCATGTTAATTTGAAAATTCTTGAAAAAATCAACTAATTGTCTGGTTTTAATAAAACTTTCAGGACTTATTCACAAATGAAAGAAATTATTTATGCAATTATTATTTTTATAAAATCTTGATAATTTTTTTTTTTTACATGTTACCCCCCACTCAAATTAATTGCATAAAACTTCTAGAAATACATTATCTATACCAATTTTTTTTATTAGATAAATGTAGAACTCATTGGGGAATGAAAATCATGTAAGTTTTTTTTAATTATGAGACCATTTTTCTGAAAATCTGCTCTAAATAGTAAAATCATAAATGCATTAAAACTATGCTAATTTTTAAGGTAGATAAGGTTTTAATTGATTTTATAAATTATATAATTTTAGGATATCATATTCTGAAGAAGAAAGAAAATTTTGATGAATAACAAATTTTTATAAGAATTGTTTTCATTTTTTCTTTGCTAATTAAAGTTTCAAACATCTTTTAAATTTCTTTCAGTTACTCAGTGTCTTTGGTTATTAATTCATTAAAAATGACTATTTACAAATAAAAAATTTAAAAGCTTAATACAAATCATTTAGAATTAAGATTTTTAAAATAATTTCTAAATTTTTTTATGTTAAACTGCACATTTTCTCTTACTAGGGAAACTTATAAGAGAATGATCATTAAAAGGTCACATGTTTCAAGGGTTGTTCTACTTACGAAATGTTAAACTGGGTTATGTCAACTTTTGGTCACCATACTTCCAGACTGATTGATAACAGGTGCTGTCATCGCCTACTCGAAAGGTCAATGAGTCAGACCTTTGTTATTAAGAAATACTTTTTATTCTAAATTTCATGCCATGAACAATATTTGTTTCAAATCAAATTAATTTAAATTTGCTAATTTTCCAAATTTGACAATTGCTCAAAAAAAAAAAAAGGCCGAAATATTAAAACTTTTTTAAAAAATCTCAAAACGTTAGGTTCCAATGAATAATTTCTGTTTGAAATACACCAGAGTATTTTGCTTAGTGGAAATAGTAAATTTAAAAGTTTCCATACATCCACCACCAGCTTTCCTTTCCAGTCCATACATGATTGGCGAGTGATAAGTCTTCTTGTCACAAAGTAGAAGTACATAGTCATAAGCAGAAATCCTGCTACTTTTTGTTTTAAAAATCCATTTCTCTATTATTTTAAACTTAAAGTAAATACTATTTTTTCAAATCAGATTAATTATGTTTTAAATCTGCTAATATTCCTCAAATCAAGTTTCAGAAAAGTATATTTTATTTTTGAATAAATTTTAAACTCGTAAATTAACTTTTAATTTGTATGTGTGTCAATCTAAAAATGTGTGAAAATGGCCAATTTCAATTAAAAATGATAAAAAATTTTGATTCCCATTACTATAATTTCTATTTGAAATAGACCACAGTATATTTTTTTGCTTACCAGAAATAGTAAATTTAAAAATAATATATACATTAATTTGTAAACAATAAACATTATTACTGGGTAGTTAAATGAAGATAATTTTCATTTTGTTTTTGCAAGTAAAACTAAAAAAAGAAAGCTTCAAGAATGCTTTTTTTTAAACCTTGGTTATCAAAATTAAGTGGATGCGACTAATTTTATAACTAAGGACACTGTCTGACAAAAAAAAAAATTGGTAATTTAAATTCTCCAAGGATTTGTCCTTCTTAACAAACATTAAGGGCTACAAAAAAAGGTAAATTTTTGTTGTAAGTCCTGATGCTTTTCCCCTTCAAATTTATCCAAAATAGCATCATCTCTGTGCAAATGTATATGCTGAACTCA
Source organism: Ascarosepion bandense (assembly GCA_037127315.1). Lineage (NCBI taxonomy): Eukaryota > Metazoa > Mollusca > Cephalopoda > Sepiida > Sepiidae > Ascarosepion > Ascarosepion bandense. The sequence goes on along the minus strand of JBBBDQ010000328.1, from coordinate 3,905,116 downwards.
AATCAACTGTTATTGAAGAAACTTACCTTTTTTTTATCTAAATGTCCATAAAAAAAACGAACTATAGCTTGCACTTTTTCTCTTCTGTAACTCTCACGAAGTCATGTAATTAACTGCAGAATGATGTACTGCATATGTGAACGAATTTTGGTCGATTTTTTTCATTTACTGATACTTCCGGCAATAAAAGTAATGCGCTATTGTATTTCTACGCTTATTACTTTCATTACAGGAAGTATATCGCCGGAAGATTCAGTAAAGGAAGAAAATCGACCAAAATTCAACAGAAAATTGCTGCCTACGTAGAACGTCATTCTGCAGTTAATTACATGACTTCGTGAGAGTTACGGGAGAGAAAAAGTGCGAGATATAGTTCGTTTTTTTATGGACTTTCAAAGCAAAAAAGGTAAGTTTCTTCAATAACTAATTGTTGATTTGAGTTCAGCATATACATTTGCACAGAAATAATGCTATTTTGGATAAATTTGAAGGGGAAAAAGCCGTCGGCACCTAAAACGAACATTTACCTCACAAAAACATTCTCGAAAATATTTTTTTTTTTACAAAGATTTTCTTTTCTTTTTTTTTAAAAAAAAAAAAAAAAAGACAAACATTTAAAACATATTTTCATCATTTGTTTGCAACTAAGTTCGGAAAGTTTCATTTAAAATCCGACAATTATCTAATTTTTCAAAGAATTTCAAAATCAGTGTTTTTGGTCAGCAAAAATTTCCCGAACAAATTTTTATTTAACGTTGACACAGGAGAAACAAGAAGATTTTTAATAAAAATTTTGGAAGTTCTAAAAAGGATTTAAAAAACAACAAAAAAGACATGCGTCTATATTAAAAAATTAACTTAACATTTTAACACTGATAAAGGATTAGGAAAGAAAAAAAAGAAACATTTTCAAAATTTAGGTAAATTATTTGTTTCAAAATTACGTACGGTCAATGTTTGCTACATACAATTAATTAAATAAATAACACGAACAGTATTTACCTTTATTTATTTATTATTTATTTTTTTTAATTTTTTTTTGTAATTCTTAAATTTTCAGATTTAGGGTATGATTCTCACCCCAGCAGAATAATTTTAGCTAAATTGTTAACATGGAATTTAATTCTTCTAGGAAACTTTTTGAAAACACTGACCAATAATGTTACATTCAAGAAAAACAATGATGACGGACATTTCATTTGCATATTTATTTATAAACAAAGAAATTATGTAATACTTACTTTTTTCTTTTACTGTTTTCTTTCGTTTGGTTTATCTCAGAGCGATACAATACCAGAGTAGAAGGTGAAAACTTCGATTTTAAAAAAATATCAATTACAATTTTCATTTAAAGATTTGCGATTGCGGACGATTCAATAATATCTACTAAAGAGCGAAACTCAAGGGAGATAATTAATGAAAAAGCTCAAATTTTAATTGTCAGCAAAATTAATTGCTTATTGCTTAGTTTGCATTACAAAAGCAAAATATAATCAATAAGTAAAAAATAAAAATGCTGTTATTTTACATTATATATTATTTGATTTTATTTGATGAGAAAAAGTTTATGGCTGAATATATAAGAATATATTTTAAAGTTAATTAAACTATTATTCTCTCTATTATAATAAAGATAGTTTTGTGTGTGTGTGTGTGTGTGTGTGTGTGTGTGTGTGTGTGTGTGTGTGTGTGCGTGCGTGCGTGCGTGCGTGTGTGCGTGCGTGCGTGCGTGTGAATATATATATATTTCCCTCCTGTCATGCTCATGGAGAGAGAGAGAGTGACAATAGCAATAGCAAAGCAGTTTCAGCTCAATTCATTCTCTTTACTACCAGTTATTAAACCTTTTGTTGTATGTTCGCTTTTATGCACCCGACCAGTCATTGCTTAGCAAATGAATGCCCAAAACATCCAATAAAAATGGCTACAATCAACACTACCATTTTTTTTCCACATGAAGTTCTGCCTGATACACATTTTATTCATTCATTTTCTTCAGTGTCACTTTTAAGGTCTGATGATGGATATGACCCCAGAAAAGAGTGTGAATTCTTCACATACCATGGCTCTCTATCTATCTACACTGACTGCAGACTAATTCCTTGGGTTACGCAGCTCTTTTTGAATTTTGAATTTGATTGTGCATCTACCATGTGGAGCCTTCTCCCAAATAATGTCCCCTTCTTTGTTACTCTTTGAAAGTTTTGTGGTTCAAGTGAGGGTGTAGCATCAATGTTTCGTACCCAAACATGGTAACTATATAGCCTATTGGCTGATGCTGTTGAAGATGAAAGGCTATCCTTAGGAGTGACGTTGTGCCAGTAAGCTGCCTCTGGCACTAAACGTTGCTTTCTGGCAGCAATGGTCTTGATGCTTCTATGATTGCATTCAAGAATTCCATTCCCGGCCAGTACCTGGGCACATCAGAATCTCAAATGCACCTCCCAGTTATTTAAAAAGTTCTTAAAGTTAAGTTCTTACATGCAAATGGGTTATGCTCATTGCTAATGGGTTATGCTCATTGCTAATGGGTTATGCTCATTGCTAACCTGCTCCAAGTTAGTTTTACAGTCAGTGTTCTTTTCTTCCAATGCACTGTCACTGAATCAATTTGACTGGCAGACTTCACATGCCTTCACAAGAGGTTTGACAATCTTTTTGGCTACTAATGGGTCAACATAACTTGCAAAGTATAAGGTTCTCTTCACTTACAGATGGCCTTTTTGGTGGCGGATATCAGTCATCTGCTTCTCATTTAATCTGCTCCTCACAGTGGCACAGTCTTCCGGCACTTGTTTCTCTCCTTGATTATGTAAATCCAACCAACTCCATAGCACTTGGGTAAAGCAGTCTGCATGGTTTAGACAGGATTTCACCAGTGTCACATCTATCGTCAATGCATATTCCTTCGCCAATACTAACAATCTCTAAACACTGCCATGCCAGCATCTCACTTGCCACCATTGTGTTCACCCAAGACTTCCTAGTCGGGGTGTCAGATATCCATTGATGAACATAATGCTGAATCTGTAACCAAATGTAACACTGACGCCTGCCACTAAAGGGCCAGATTTATGCCTTTTATTGCTGCATTGTGTGTTGTGGTACAGTAGATATCGGCTCAGAACAAGAAATCGGGGAGCCGAGTTCAAATTCCAGTTGAATTCGTTGCATTCACTTACGTGTAAATAGAAAAATTAAATTTTGGCATCAAATGACCCATAAGGAGTTGATTTGTCATTAAATAAATCAAATCATTTAATGAAACTTCAGAAAAAATATGCCAAGTATGTTGAATGGAAAGATGAATATGTACACTTTTTAGCATGAGATCATAACTGTCTTGGTTAGGCTGAGTACTTTTGAAAATCCCGTCATATGAAAAGTGATTCATTTGTTACAAGGTAAAAACAATTTCTTAGATTTGTCAAATGAGGCATTTTGTAAGTGCTAACATTGTAGTTTTTGAAATATTTATTCTATCCAATAACATGGCTTAGACAAGAAAAGCCACATTATATGGTTTTTTGATGTTATATGTGTGTTGTGGTGCAGTGGATATCCGCTCGGAACAACAAATTGGGGAGCCGAGTTCAAATTCCAGTTTAATACGTTGCGTTTACTTATGCGTAAATACCCTTGGGAAAGGTATTAATCTGTCTAATCCTTCCAGTTATGGGTTAAATAACAGGACATATTGGGTTCTATACCTTGGTTGGCAACCAGTCTACTGCAGAAAGTAATGGCAACCTACTGCGGGGTAATCTTCTGCCCAGTCAAGCATGTATCACGTATGGCACTTAACTAACTGCTGCATCAAGCTCAGCTAGATTGATGTGCTTGGCATCTTCAGTTGGATGCAACCAGCAAGCATCCTCCACGATGCTCCCATTCACTTCTATTGCCACTCCTGTGGCCACAGAACTTGCATCTACTCAAACCTGCATCTCACTGCCATCCATGCACTAGTCTCCTGTCATGGGATCCATCCCACATACTTTGGCCACTTTTTCTGCTAGCATACAACAGAGAGAGACATTTTAGACCTCACATCCCATGCATTTGTCACTTCACTCACGAGCCACTTCATGAATACAGTTGCCGCTCTGAGTCATCAACACACAAGGAAATAAACCATCAGTTTTCTGCACAAGGAAAAAATGCTCCAACAGGTGACAAACTGTGGCATGTTTAGAGTTCACTGCCACATTTCCATCAGAGAATACCGTTCTTCCTCCAAATCTGCAGGCCCATAATTTTGGCTTCATCCTCCAGTCACTCTGGATTCTCACAGACTGTAATCAGATAAGTGCTGGCACACATGTGTTGCAGAAATCAGTTTTTCATTGACAAAAATGTCGTCGATAAATGTTTAAATGACATTCTTAATCAACTGATCTTAATTCAAGACTGTGTCAATGATAGCTCTCATGATGAGAGGCGTCACATTCAATCCGAAACCAAATCGTGAAAGGCAAAATCGCTGACCTTTGAAGACAACAGTCTGAGATGGCCTTATCGATGTGGATTTACACCTGAGCAACACCATGCTATACTGCTAGTGAGGTCATAAGAGCCCGTTTGATCTGGTCCGAGTTTGCCTTTTGCTCCTTAGTTGCTGATACATGGCAAGAGCACTATCTTGCAGTCTTAACGGCAAGACACACTCAACTTTATTCATAGCACAGAGCTTGCAGACTAACTCAACATTTTTTATCCATTCTATGATTGGTATATCAATCGTGGCATTGCTGGACTCTGGGATCAGCCAGATATCAAAGGCCTTGTCTGCCATCATGCAGTATTAAAACAAAACAAATGTCGAAATAGCTTGTACCAAAGTTATAAGCACACTGAACAAAAAGCTAATGAATTCAACAAATCACAGTTTCTCAAACAGAGGTAAGCCACTCTCCTTACTGAAACCAAAAACACCTTTGAACGAGAGTACCGTGCTTTTATGCACCCAACCAGCCATTGCTTAGCCAATGAACGCCCAGAACCAGCCAATAAAAATGGCTACAATCAACACCGATATTTTCACCCACACTAAGTGCTGCCCGATTAACTTTCAGTCTGAATCTCATTAATTCACCATCTTCATATTCCATTGCAAAACATAGACATGACTCTAAAACTATGCATTCTTGACATTTGCTTAAAATCAGATTAATTAAACTTTAAATCAATTAATTTTCAACAAAGTTTTAGAAAAGTATATTTTATTTTTTAAAGATTTCTTGCCCATTTTGATTACCAAGGTAAGTTTCTGCTACATTTTCAGACAGAAATATTCTTGAAGCATAGAAGCCCTTAACTATAAACATGACAAAGCATGATCTTTGTTGACTTGTTGCACAAGTTCAAACTTGGGCACATGGCTTCCAAAATTCTGCCAATATCAACAGAGCATTATGAGAAGATGGATAGTACAAAGGTGGTTCCAGAAATTTTGTACTGGGGATGAAAGTTTTGAAGCTGGAGAAGGTAGAAGATAGTCATGCAGTCTTGACTATGAACTATTGCAAGCAGCTGTTGAACAAAACTTACTTCAAATTGACAATGAAATGTCTCAGACACTTGGTGTCAGTGCCAGAACAATGTCATGCTGTTTATAGGTGAAACAGCTCAATAAATGTGTTTCTCCTGATCTCAATGAAAATCAAAAACTTAAGGGTTTTGAAATGGGCTCAATGCCCTTTCTGCATAACACCAATGATCCTTTACTTGACTGAACAGTCACATGTGATGAAAAGTGGATCCTTTATGATAATCATAAACCAGGGGTCAGCAACCTTTTGGAGAAAGTGAGCTAAAAAGGGATGTGCATTGTGGTGCATTGGATATCGGCTCGGAACGAGAAATTGAGGAGCCGGGTTCGAATTCCAGCTGAATTCATTGCATTCACTTATGCGCAAATGCCCTTGGAAAAGGTATTAATCCGTCCATTCCTTCCAGTTATGGGTTAAATAGCAGGACAGATTAGGTTCTATAGCCTTGGTCAGCAACCAGTCTACTGCAGAAAGCAATGGCAAGCTACTGCGGGATAATCTTCTGCCCAGTCAGTCATGTCTCTTTTGAGACATGATCGCCCAAGCGTGTATCATGTATGGTACTTAACTGACTGACTGAGCTAAAAAGCTATACAGTGTCTCAGATGAGGACCATGATATCAAGTATACTATAATAAATTGTCTCAGTCTTAGACTGCTACATCCAGAGGGCTACCTTAGTCTAAAGTTTTGAAAAAAAAAAAAAATCAAGTTAATGTTATATTATTTAAACAAGGTTCCTTATTTTTCTGCAGGAATAACAGGAGAGCAACTAACATAATCAACAAATTTTTACTCCAGGCAAAATGCTGTTAAAATTGATTAATTATTTAATAGGATACTTGTTTCTCCTTATCATTCAATAACTTCTTCACATCAGGTGAAATATTTGTTGATGAAAGGAGCAAAACATCCTCTAGGTGGTCATCACCAAAGTTTGTTCTTAAACAACTTTTAATATATTTCATTTTCAAAAAAGGTTGCTCACAAGTATATGTACTTGCAAATAATTACACCATTATTTTCACATTATTTAATAGGATTTTATATTTTCTGCTTGAAAACATATTTCTTGTAGAAGTCAGCAGCTGATTCGGAATTAAATTTTATTTTAAAAATTTATTGCATTGTAAATCGATTAACTCCATCTGGTATTTTTCTACCACTTGCTCCGATAATTAGTGTCCAGGTTTTAAGTTGGTGGGTTGGACAAAAATCCTTCATAGGCTGGATGTGGCCTAGGTGCTGGGGGTTGCTGACCCCTGCTATAAAGAATCAGGCCAGTGGCTTGATCATGATGAGTTCCCTAAACATTTCCCAAAGCCAAAGTTTTATCAGCAAAAGATTACCGTGACTGTCTGGTGGTCTGCAATTGGTGTTATCCATACAGCTTTTTGGAAGTTAATCAGAGCATTATTGCAGAACTTTACTGCAATCAACTTGCTGAAATGCATGCATGTACATATCAATGAATTGTTATATGAAGTAACAAATACTATCATATTATTGTTCATACTATCATATTATTGCAGAACTTTACTGCAATCAACTTGCTGAAATGCATGCATGCCAGCAAAAAATGAGACCTGCATTTGTGAATTGACATGGTCCAATTCTGCTCCACAATAATGTGTGGCCATAGGTTGCAAGAATGACATTACAAAAACACAGAAACTTGGGATACATCCTCCATATTCTCTATATTATACATCCTCCATATTCTCCTGATCTTTCACTCACTGATTATCATTTTTTAAGCACTTAAGCATATTTTTAAATGGTAAAACTTTTAGGTCCAAACCAGGGGGGTGGGAAATCAGCTTTCAAAGATTTTGTTGCATCACAGCCAATAGCTTTTTATTAACGAAGAATAAATAATCAAGTCAATTGATGGCAGAAATGAATAGATACTCAAGGCTTGTATTTTGACTAATTTCAACATTTCTACAGTTAAGTTTTCAAGAATAAAATTGTTTCTGAAGTCAGCCACTATTTTTGTAATGTCGTTGTTATTTTAGACGACATCTCAATATAAATATTCTGCTGTCATTTTTATGGCACAGACCCACTAATTTATATTATGAATAATAAAACAGTTTATAAATTTCATGATTACAAATAATAGTGATCTACTAAGTGTAGCTAAGATTTGACACAAGACCAAAAATATGGAGAACTCAGTGTGGATCTAACTCAATACTCAATCATAATTGATCTAGCAAGACAAGCTTGCTAACCATTACACAACAACAAAGTGTCCAATAATTGCAAGTAATATGATTGGTTTTCTTTAATGGTATCATGTGTTTCTTTACACACACAAATACACAAACACTTGTGTATTTGGGCAGTTATCTTTCTTTTATAGAGGCTTCATTGAAGATGACTGACAAAGCACTCTGATGAAGCTGTAAAATAAAGTAAAGTAAACTATAAAAAATAATATACAGAGAGAGAGAGAGAGAGAGAGAGGGAAGAGAGAGAAAAAATTAAAAGAATTCAAATTAAAGTAAGGCATTTACATTTCGCTTTAAAACCCTTTTTTTTCTTCTTCTCATTTACCTTCTCTCTATCTACTTCTGTGGTGAGTAGATAGGTAGTAGTTAAATATATTGAAATATACTCTTTCCTCTTTATTAACAGATTTACAGAAAAACTCTGTTTCTTTTTTTCTGTCAATACACACATCTTTTCTCTCTTTCTAGTCTTCCACATTTCTGGTGAACCTAGATATAACCTGGACATAGGTTATTTGGTCAACTGACATCATGCCAAGTTCAACACTCCTGCTAAAACAAATCATAAACATGCAGGCTGTAAGTAAAGATGAAAAGAACAGTGAACACATGCATGGTGCAGTTCATATTGAGTTCAAATCAACCATCAAACATTCAACATTGAAACTACAAACACTTTTAACAAAACAAGCTGCTTGACAAACTTAAAATACTTAAAACTGTAAAAGTCCCCCCCACAAAATCCCTAATTTTATTTTTGTTTTGAAAAATATGTTTCAATTTTCTCTGTATCCTTACGTCTACAAAAATTGTGACCTTTGACATACGGAAAAACTAAACATACCTACTCTTATCGATTTTCAAACATGACACTTAAAAAAATGACAACAATTATGGAAATACATCTTGTGGTGCATTAGATATCGGCTTGGAACGAGAAATCGGGGAGCTGAGTTCGAATTCCAGCTGAAGTCATTGCATTCACTTATGCGCAAATACCCTTGGGAAAGGTATTAATCCATCTATTCTTTCCACTTATGGGTTAAATAACAGGACAGATTGGGTTCTATAGCCTTGGTCGGCAACCAGTCTACCGCAGAAAGCAATGGCAATCTACTGCGGGATAATCTTCTGCCCAGTCAGTCACTTCTCTTTCAAGATATAATCGCCCAATGGCAATCACGTATGGCACTTAACTGACTGACTGATCTCAACCCACAAAAAGAAAACAGTAACCAAAACAAAAACTATTATTTGAAAAAGAGACAAAAGATACCAATAAAAAGAGACAAAAGATACCAATAAAACTCATTCAAAGCAGATCCCGTCAAATGGAAGGGAAGTTATGTAACAGATAAGAAATTAATTAAAATCAACCTTCTTCTTCAGTTAGTCATTTGAGTGCCATACGTGATACACTTTTGGGTGATCATGTCTCAAAAGAGACATGACTGACTGGGCAGAAGATTATCCCACAGTAGGTTGCCATTGCTTTCTCCAGTGGACTGGTTGCCGACCAAGGCTATAGAACCCAATCTGTCCTGTTATTTAACCCATAACTGGAAAGAATAGATGGATTAATACCTTTCCCAAGGGTATTTGCGCGTAAGTGAATGCAATGAATTCGGCTGGAATTTGAACTCGCCTCCCGGATTTCTCCTTGTTCCGAGCCGATATCCACTGCACCACAACACACATTCTTCTTCACTTTTACAAAAATTCACAATGATGTGTGAAATCCTGGTTTTCCCAAATAGAAAAAGGATTGACTATCTGCTTAAAGAAAAAGTCAAAACCAGATTTCGCAAGTAGGTGTTAAAATGATTTTCGATGAATGGGAGCGACTTGCAAGACTAAAAGGACTTTTCGTGTAAGTGCGGAAAAAATCTAGATTACAATAAAAGGACTTCATCAACGTCAGTCAAGTCAGTCAGATGGGAGCAGTGAAAAAATGTAACTTCAAACTTCAAGCAACTGGGACATTGTCCTCTTTCTCTTTCTCCTTATCTATTTCAACAATTACTACTAAAACATTTTGTACGAACTCTACCCTTAAACTCTTATTAATGTTTCTAATTGAACATTAACTTCTACAACTTATGTTATTCCTCCTTTTAATAAATTTCTATTTTAACATTCAAAATGTGTTATTTTATTATTCCACTCTTCTACACTAATCCACACATTCCAACTGACAACCAATCTTCTGATGATAGTTCTGCATAAATCATGTAAGCTGTAGAGAGTTCAGTTATGTCTGACACAAGGCCGAATTAAAGAAACATTAACCAGCTTCCTATGCAACAATGGTAATAACTTTTTCTTCAAAAATGTATTGTTGGTAATATTTTTTCTTCAAAAAATGTATATATTTCTATAAAAGTGTATTTTTATGTATATATTTCTATAAAAGTGTATTTTTATACTTTCATTGTGTTTTCATCCCAGTTTGGGAGTTAACTATTTGCCCATAGCTGGGATGCTAACAGGTGCTACCACTCCGGGTCATGGTAGACCTGGGAACAACAGCAATTAAGAGGTGGTTCCATTCTCCTCACAATGTCCCAATTAGAGGCTTTGCTGCCGGATGCACTTTATCGTCAAGCTCAGGACCCATATAGTTTTAATGTGGTTCTTATTGTTTTTATGTTGTTCAGATTGGATAACTTTTGTTTTGGTTAGTGGATGTTATGGAGTTTGTAGATAGTATTTTATCTGTTTTTGTTTAGTTTATTGCTGTTAGTGTTAATGTTATCTTTTTTGTTTTAATCGTATATGTGCCTTTTAGGCTTTAGCATTCTCAATAAGGATGGAGGTTTTTGAAAATGTTTTCTAATTTCTATGTATATTTCTTGTCTTCTTTAGGTAAGTATTGGGGGCTGTAAATTCTTCGTGCTCTTAAATAGAATCTTAAAATTTATATTATTAGGAATGATCAACATCAGCCAGATATCAGTTTACTGGTTGACCCCTTAAAAAAAGTTACGAAATGATTTTGGGATTATAGAACGTTTGGTAATCATTGAAATAAAGTTTCATTAATTATCTCCCTTGATTTCCTCTCTTTTACAAGACATTTTTGCATCGTTTGCATTTAAGATCATTAGGAAGTTTGTTTATCTTTTTTTCTGGTTTTGTATTGTTCTAAGGAAAACAAATCAGATGATAAGAAATGGAAAAAGGTAAGTACATTTTTATGTAATTTCTTTTTTTATAAATAAATTACGAATGTGATATTCGTTCGATGTTTTTAAAATGTTTCTTCATTGTTGATTTTTCCAAATTTTGTTGACAGTCACGAAGCATATTTTTAAGCTTTCAGAAATTTCAGAAAAATTATTTTCGTCCAATAATTATCTGTGTTGTAATACGTTCTCTCCGCATAAATACACCCACATTTAAAAATAAAATTTACAAAAATTATTTTTAGATTTTAAAAGGTTTTCTTTAAATTTAAAAAAAAAATATGCAAATTATTTCTGCTTCCTTCATTGTAAAATAAATATTTAAATGTGTTTAAGTATCAAAAAAGAAAAACAGCATGTGTTAAGTTTAAGTTAACACTTGCTGTTTTTCTTTTTTGATGAAAATTTAATCAAGTAGGAAAATGTAAATAAGACTGTGAAATAAACATATTGCTTTGTTTATCAACTTTTTAATGCTATTTATAAAAATAAAGAATATTAAACAAGGAAAATGTTCACGTAAAATCACTTTTATTTTTTTAAAGAATTTTAGTGTTATTCTCTTTTTTACTCTCAGAGAGAGAGAGAGAGAGAGAGTCTCAGTTGTTAAGAAGAATGTTTTAGTCTAGAAAGAGATTCACCAATTGTAATGTTTCATTTAATTTATTTTAATTCTTAATTATATTTCTTAACTAAGTTATAACTTAATGAGGTCCAATTATTCAATAACTAGATGTCCACCTTGGACAGTTATCGACGATCGTCCTTATGATTGTTTATGTTTCTTTCCAACACCGTGTTGGATTTAGTAAAACAAAACAAAAAAAAACAAGGCGGAGCTATACGACATTCCGAACACCTTTAGAAAAAATTTGAAAAAAAATAATTATTTAAGAAGATCTGTAGGGGGTGCTCAGTTTCTCATACAACCTTTTAGTAAATCGATCCTCCATTTTGGAAACACTCGTGTTGGGATAGGTTTCGTGTCGCTGAGACTGTAGAGAAGCTTAAAATTTGAAGATCGACAAAGGCATTTTATAAGGCAAGTTTGTAATTAAAAAGTGATATGTGGGATACTGGTTTTACTATTTTCTTATTTCTCTCTAGTTTGAATGCTTTTTGATGTGTAAAAATTTAGATGTCTCTAAATTTTTAAATTGATGAAATTATAACATTGGTAAAGGTCTTTAATTTTCTCTTAATATTTAAGAAACTAGTTTAATGATGATGTAGAAAATAATTTAATGATAATGTAGAGAATAGTTTAATGATAATGTAAAATGATGAACAGACTTAGTGCTAAACAAGAATCATTTTTCATAGACAAATAAAAAAATAATTCTTTTTTTAATACTTTTCTAAATATAAAATAAAATATATTGTTATGTTTAATTTATTTTTTGTTAGATTATAAAGACCTTAGCATGGTTAAACTTGGTTTGCTGGTTAAATGTCAAAGTTTTTTTTATAATCAGTTTCCTTCAAGCAAGGCGGACTGCCACTGGTGCACAGTGGGTTACAGTGAGAGAAAAAGCAAGGTACACGAGATCTTGAAGAAAGATCAGAGATAGATGGGATTCAAGTAGATTGAAGATGGCAATTAATGTTGCATTTAGACTTTTGGAGGTTGTAGCTATCAGGAAAGCAAGCAAATGATAGGAAGCTCCACAAACGCAACGTGTGAGAAGAAGAGGCAGTTACATTTAACTATTAATGATAATTTTTTGATAAATTTATAGTGTCTTTAGTCTAGAGAGAGAGAGAGAGTGAGTCTCAGTTGTTATTAAGAATGTTTTAGAAAGAGATTCACCAATTGTAATGTTTCATTTTATTTATTTAAATTCTTAATTATATTTCTTAACTAAGTTATAACTTAAGGAGGTCCAATTATTCAATAACTAGATGTCCACCTTGGACAGTAAAAAGGTGGGACCTAGTTGCAAATCTTGTAGAATGTGTAAATATATGTAGTTGGGAAATCAGGGGAAAAAGCTTGTTAGAGCACTTGCCATGAAAATACTTGTAGAAAAGACAGAAGGAAGCCACATCACATCAGTGAGAAAGTAACTGAACGCAGGCTGCCAAGTCAAGATCAGTTTTACTGCCGATCTTCCTTTGGATTTTGTTAAGTGTAAACCGTTTTTTAAATGCAACTAGATTTTAATTAAAAGTAAAAAATGAAAGGTGAAACATTTAGTTCTTTTTTTTTTTCTAGATTCAATGTTTTTTGATAATCTTGAAAAGTTTGATTTTGTTAAACTGATAAAATTATAGCATTTACATGTTTTTCATTTCTGGTGAATATTTAAGAAAATAGTTTAATGACAATGTCAAATGATGGACAAACTTAGCAGCTCTAAACAAAACTTGGTTATATATATTAAAAGTTAAATAAATTTTTTTGGAAAATATATATATTTTTAAGTGACTTCATTTTGTGAATTAAGAAATATTGACCCACCAAATAAAAAGTAGATATGTACATTTTCAGCATGTATTTTCGATAGCTTTTCTGGCAGTTTTTTAAACAGTAACACACAAATATATAAAAAATTTTTATTAGTTTTTTCCAGAGTTCTTACATTTTTGTTTAGTGGGAGTGAGGAATACAAAACCTGTCCATATCATTCATTGTCCCAAGTGTTTTTGGCCACTTTAGCTATTTTCAAGGGGTTTTGTTTTGGTGTTGTTAGTTTCTTGTCATGTTTTGATTGTATGAAATGTATTATTTATATGGTTTTGGATTCTAGTAGGAGCATTAATTCTGAGCCTTTGCTTTGTGCACTGTCCTGATAAGTGACATGTAAATATTTGAGAAATCTTATTAAAGAAAAAATATGTGCTCTCTGGCAGTACTTAAACTTGCATACCCCTAGGCAGAAGAATATGACATATTTTAGATCAACTTGGCTACAAAGTGTGTCATCAATCAAGTAAACTTGAATAGTACTTTACACACACACATAATCTGTTTTTTTAATTCCACCTTTTTTGTTTACTTTCTCCTTAATAACGTTTGTTTTTCTCATATTCTCTTATACTTAGTGGCTTTATTTTCTCGCTTAAAAAATGGTCATATATATATATATATATATATATATATATATATAAGGAACAACTATATAATACAACAATCATCAAATGGAAAAAAAATCACAAACCAATCCCATAAAAGAATACAAAAACAAGCAAGACATACATACATGAATACAAGCACTTAATCATGACCTAAAAAAATTTAAGTGTACATATATATTGACATGGCAAAAAATGTTGACCCAACAAAGTAAAAAGAGGTCAGCCCAAAATGATAAAAGAGGTCAAATCAATATAAAACAATTAAGTAGGTATATACTTAAGTATGCTTAAGAGTTCAACACAAAAGCAATTAAACACCAACAAATACTACACCACTTATGAAACAACATTCATCAAGCAAAAAGAATCATTCACACACAAAGATATCAAAATTGGGAAACAAAATCAGTAAAGCAAATGATTCTGAAGAGTGAAGACATTACAATAATTCCTTTGTTAAACTTCAAAATCCGCATGACTGAAATAACACTGCTCAGCTAAATTACAAACTTCTTTACATTAATTAACATTTTATCCTTATCTTGTTTTTGAGTACTTTATGAAAAAAAATCTGCTTGCCAAAAATGCCTTTCTACCAGCAAACTACTGAAAAAGCAACAATTTTCATGCTAAGCATCATTGCTAATAAACACATTTATAAATTATATATAATCAACATTTTATTTAAGTTCCCGATAAAAATTTAATACCTAACAAATTCTCATGTTTCATTCCTTTTTTAATGAATAATGTTTTTTAAGAAAAGGCTTTTGTACAGTTGGTTAACTGTCTGGGTGTAAACAGAGTTTCTCATGTACATATTTTGCTTCTATAAAACTTATGTAAAAGTGTTTCAGTTATACTCCACTAAATTATATTTGAAGAAAAATGTTTTTGTATTCATGAATGAACATTGACTATAAGATTTGCTCATTTCAATTCTGACTCTAATGAAACATGTAATGCATTAGTCTCCTATTTTCTTTAATAATATCTCTTTATTTACAGGTATCAATTTCAATGTTGAACAAATGATTTCACCTGATGGTTCTCATGGAGAGAAAGCATACTTTTAAAGTGTCTAGGTATGTTTTTTAAAATGGAACTCCTATTTTAATACTTACCTGCAAGAACAAAAATGTTTTTAGCATTCAAACAGATGTTATTTTTAAAAATGCTAACTTGTGAAAGCAAACTTAGGAGAAGCCTTATTTGGGTCAAGTGTGGATTAGCATTTTCAAAGAGTGAAAATTTGAAAATACTTGTGTAAACACCTACTAAAAAAAAAAAAATTGTGTCTAAATTGTGTGGCTCACATTTACAATGAGCTCAGATTTGAAAGCACACATCCAGAAAGATGTTGGAGAGAAACCATACTCCTGTCCAATATGTGGATCAACATTTTCAAAAAATTACAATGTCAAAATACATATGAGAATACATACAGGAGATAAACCTTTCATTTGTGAAGTGTGTGGATCTGCATTTTCACAGTGTTCAACACTGAAAAGACACATGCGAACACACACGGAAGAGAAACCATATTCTTGTGAAGTATGTGGGTCTGCATTTTCGCAGATTTCAAGTTTGAAAAGACACATGCGAACTCATCCTGAACAGCAGCAACACAGTTGTAATGTGTGTGGATCAACATTCTTACAGAGTTCAGATTTAAGTCAGCATATGCAGACACACATGGGAGAGAATCCATATTCTTGTCATGTTTGTGGATCAACATTTTCAGGAAGTAACAGTTTGAAAAGGCATATGAAAGTGCACACTGAAAAGAAGTTATTTTCTTGTCAATTGTGTGGTTCAACATTTTCAAAGAGACCAGATTTAAAATCACACATGCAATCACACATTACAGACAATTCAGAAAAACACATGCAATTATACACTGGAGAGAACAATACTTCTGAAGTATCTAAATCTTCATTTACATGGAGTTCACATATAAATAGTCACAAGCAAACACACAAAAAAGAGAAATCATTTTTTTGCAAAGTCTGTGAATCAGCATTTACACGCAATTCACATTTAAAAGTACATATGCGGAAACACACAGGAGAGAAACCTTACTCTTGTCAAGTGTGTGGATCAGCATTTTCACAGACTTACAGTTTAAAAATACATGTGCGGACACACACTGGAGAAAAGCCATTCTCCTGTAAAATGTGCAACTCAGCATTTTCAAGAAGTTCACATTTGAAAGCCCACATGCGGATACACACTGGAGAGAAACCATATTCTTGTCAAGTGTGTGGATCAGCATTTTTGCAACGTTCACATTTAAGTAACCATGTGCGAACACATACTGGGGGAAAAACATATTATTGTAAAGTATGTGGATCAGCCTTTTCCCAAAGGTCTAGTTTAAAAACACACATGCGAACACACTCTGGAGAAGAGCCTTTTTCTTGTGCAGTGTGTGGATTGACATTTTCACGTAGCTCAAATCTGAAAGAACACATGCGGGCGCACACAGGAGAGAGACCCTATACTTGTGGTGTTTGTGGAGCAGGATTTTCCAAGAGTTCAAATCTCAAAAGACACATGCAAATACATAGAGATGTGTAATTAAACATTTAAAAGTACATTTGTGGACACACTAAATAAATGCCCTAAGACACATGCAAATACATCGAGATGTGTAATTAAACATTTAAAAGTACATTTGTGGACACACTAAATAAATGCCCTAAGACACATGCAAATACATCGAGATGTGTAATTAAGCATTTAAAAGTACATTTGTGGACACACAAAATAAATGCCCTAACTCAAAAGATACATGCAAATACATAGAGATGTTTAATCCGGTTCTTTCAAAATATTTGCTTCAACATTGGTTTTCTTTCGAAATATTTGCTTCAACATTGAGTTGAATGGTTGAATGCACATTGACAATGAAGAAAAAACTTTTTAATACCATGTGTGACTTGGTATATTCAAAGAGTTTATATTACAAAGATCACTTGCAAAGATAGGCTGAGGAGCCAGAATCTTCCTGTACAGTGTATAAATTCATCTTTACAAAATTATTGAATTTTAAAAAATGAACTCCGAGAAGTAACTATTTCTTGTAATGGGTGGATCAGTATAGTAAATCATTACCAGAAAATGAAATTGTTTTTGTTAATGTTTACTGAAAAATCGTAACCTGTGGGAGACAATAAAATTATTAATATGTGGCTGTACTTATTTTGACTGCTTTTTTATTCATTTATGTTGTTTCTCTTTTAATTATGTTTCTAGACAAATAGGAGTAGATATATTTGCCTATTATCTGGTTCACACTCCTCCTCAGTTTTTTTAACAAGAATAGAGGTTTAGCTCTTGTTTCCTGCTTAGGATTGGGATTCCGGTTCCTTCTAGAGTTTACTTCTAGCATCTTTGACGGAACTCTAAATTTTTATTCACTAATTAAATCGTGACCTCTTCAAGTCTAGAGTTAGCTGTTATCTTTCCTACATAGACCCAAGAACTTCACTTCTTCTCCTTTCTTATGCTAATACAATACCACAGAGCAACCCCCTACCTTGAGTGGTTCTTGGGTCTTGTGAACATTAGTAAAAGAAATTTTTAATAAACATTTGGTTCTTTTCATTTAAATCAGCACAAAATATAGTAATCTACATAAAGGGAAATAGTACTCTAAAGTATGTGACATACAAAGTAATATAAAATATTTGCCTTTGCAAATGTGAGACACTATGTTTGGAAAACCTACACAGAGTGGGGAAGGTATATCTCAATCTCAGATGTTTCAGGTTTTATGACTGGTAGATAAAGTTTTTGAAGTTGGGTTTTCTATTCAGCATCTTGACCAAAAAGGAACAAATGAATTCGAAGTCAAGCAGCAACAAACTAGACATTGATGATTTCTAGTTGCTGGGGTATATTAAAAGTCACAGCTGGGATTAAAGTAGTCAGTTGCAATTCACCTTTGACTGGGGACAGATTGTCACTTGGGAAGTTCCGATGACACCTGTTTGTATTGCTAGCCACATGTTAAGGTAGTTGGCAGGAGGAAGAAGTGAAGGAAAGTGCTGATCTATTAGTCCAACATAGAAGTTGCCTCAAGTGTCACTTACCTACCCACCCATACTGAGCAAACAAAGCCCTGAATAAAAGACTTCAATCTCTCAAGGGACGTTTCTCACTTTTATATTTTAATCTTTTTGTTTCCCTGTTTTTGAGTCTGCTACAAATCTTTCCAGGTTTTTGGTAGAAACTGATTTGAACAGGAATAAATGCAATGCCAGGTAGTCATTGCATTGGCTGGTCATGGTGAAAAGCAGGGTGAGATTCCCATTGTATGTTTACATTTGAATGGGTTCTTCCAGTTGCTTTTTATCTTAATGATTTTTAGTTAATCTGTGACAATTAAGCAAAACTGCAGGATTCCCGAATAAAGAGGTGTGTGTTGCAAGTTCAACTCAAACTACCAGAGAATTCAAAAATTTTTTAGTTTAATAAACAGTTAAAGAATATTTTGATAAAAACAAGAAAAATAGATGAAAGAAATGACTATAATGGTGAAATTACTACAGTAGCTAACAAACTAATCTTGTTTCATGTATTGATATTTTATAAGATTAGGAACAAAAAACTTTTCATAATTATTTATAAAATGGTAAATAATAAATATTGCATTGTAGTTGGTTTACATATTTTGATAATTTTGTAATTTTTATAAATTTTTTAATGAAAACATTACTTTTCAAATTTATTTATTTATAAAATGGGAAATAATCTTTATAATGGTAAATAAATGTCGTATAATATTTGGTTGCCATATTTTTATGATATTGTAAATAAAAATTGCAGAGAGTCAAAAATGTATATAATATTGGTGTCCTTGTAACACACCATTTTTTGTTCTTTTTTTTTTTGCAGACATGAAAGTCAAACATTGCCAGATTATTTTCTTAAATATGTTGTTAAAGTATTTTCCAGGCTATTTTAATAGATTTATAAATGTTTATTTGGAGTTATTAATTTCTCCCATGCATCATTTATTTTCTCATTTACTTTTTTTTATATATATAAAAAATTCTTATTTACAAAATGAGTAATTCACAGACTGGTAACTTGATTTGTATGCCATTAATTTTTGGTTCACATGGCTTTTTTATAAATATTTTCATGATGACTGCTCTGTTGAGCTTTTTTTCCCTGGTGTCTTGTCCACATGAATTTAAGCGTGCTACTGGATTGGCATCTAGATCCTACCCTTCTACTGTTAAAATAGTTAAATATAACTGCCTCTTCTACTCAAACAATTTCTTTTCTAACAATTCCTGCCTGTGGAACTCTTCCATTTACTTGTTTCTCTGATAGCTACAATCTCCAAGAATTTAAATGCAATCTCAATTGCCATCTTCTATCTTCTTGAATCTCATTCATCTTTTGTCCTTTCTTCAATACTCCCTGTAGCTAGTCTTTTTTCTCACTGTGATCTCCTGCATAGTAGTGATAATCTTGCTTTGCTTGGGGTGAAATGATTAAAAGAAAAAAGGAAAGGGTTCAAAGAAGACAGAAGATCATGATTGACATTGCATTCAAATATTTGAAGACCATAGTTGACAGGAAAGCCAGAAGAGAATACCACAAGGAAGAAGTGCAGGAAAAGAAACTGTTAGCATGAAACTTATATTTACAACTAACAATTTCAACAGTGAAATAATGAGAACTAGCTACCAATCTAGTACTGTGCTTAAACTCATGAAGCTCATGTATCAAGGAGAAAAACTCATCTGAACAATTATTGTGAAAATATTTATAGAAAGGGAGAAGGTGATTGAAGCCAAGATGTCAGGTTGAGACCAATAACACTGTAGATTCTTCCATTTAGAAATTATATAGGGTTGTTCAGAAAGTTTATGCTGGTTTTTAAGAGAAATTTAAAAAACAAAATTATGCCATTTAAATATTTATTCAACTAAATATGAACCATTTTTTTTGCACAACTTTTCTCCATTTCTCCTTCAAATTAAAGATTCTGTCTTCCCAGAATTTCTGGTTTTTAGCAAAGAACAAATTTAAGTGTGTGTGTGTTTTTTTGTTAATTAAAATGTTTACTATTGAGATTGTTTTGTAAGGATCTGAATAAATGAAAATCCAGAGGAGCAATGTCTGCTGAATATGGTAGGTGGGGGGTTACACATCTCAGCTAAGCAGCACCATTTTTTGCCCAGTCAGCAAAGAAATTTGAGTTCTGGCATTACACCTTTTCTGTTCATCAATTCTGGGATTTTTTTTTTGTTTTTTTTTTGCATTGCTGTCTTTAATTTGCCCACTTCCAGGCAGTACTTTTCAGAATTAATTAACTGTTTACTTGGCAGAAGCTCATAGTAAAGGATTCTTTTCAAGTCCCAACAGATTCACAGCATGACTTTTTTAGAATGAAGGCCTGCTTTTGTAGTGGCAAAAATTGGCTCATGTCACTTATCTCAGGATCGTTTTTGCTGAACATTGTTGTAGATGATCCATTTCCCGTCACCTGTCGCAATTGCTTATAAAAGTATGCATTTTTATTGCATTTATACAGCAAGTCAGATAGAAATGTGATCAAAAAATTATTTTCTCTCAGATCATGCAGTACTCAAACATCTTAGCAATTTGAGTACCCAAGGCTCACTAAGTGCTTATGTATGGTGGATTTTGATAGATTTAGTGTTTCTGTCTGTTCCTGTGTTGTGTAATGCAGTTTATTCTCATTAAATGATTTTATTTGGTTGTCATCTGTAGTGGGGGTCTGCCTGAGCATTCTTCATCAATAAGGCGACAGTCACCAACTCTAAACTTAGCCAAACACTTCCATACAGTCCTGTTAGCTAAAGCACCTTGATCGTACACAGCACATATCATTTTTGTTGCTTGTGAGGCAATTCTGCCTTTACAGTAATAAAATGCATCAAGTGTCTAAAATGTACCTTATAATCTTACATTTTCAAAATGATGCAAAATTGATACAAATTAAGTCATTTTAAATTTCCTTTCTCAAGAGATCGTTTGAAATGTGCTGTAATCAGAAATGTAATCTGTCGGTAAATTTGACATATTCTGTCATGTTGGAACATAAACGACTAAAAGTCAGCATGAACATTTCAAATAACCTAATATATTATCGAAATATTTACAAAAGAATGTGCTTATCACCTTTTTATTTCTTGATAACAAAACATAAATGTCAAAGATTCTTGATTTATTATTCAGAGTTAATGAGAAAATATAAGAGGTTCTTGATTTCTTTTTTTTGAAGAAAAAATTTTTCATACGTGAAAAACAGAAAATGAAAATTACCTATTTTAAGTAATCTCTCTTTTTTTTTTACTTGATGAGAAACAATATTTAAATTTATTTCAAAGAATGGAAGTTTTTATTAAAAAGATAAAAAGCAATAATGCAGATGTGGAATGATTTAATGAATCTACTATCAAAATTTTATATTTTTGCATGCATCAATATCTATGCTGATAGAATAACTATTTATTCCTGTCTTACTGGTACATCTGATTAGTTCAAAATAGTCAAATTGGAAGCTGATTTATTGTTAATAGACCTATAATCTATTATTAACTGGGGCAAGAAATGGTTTGTTAATTTTAATGCTTCCTAAAAAAACAAATGGTCTCTTTTAATTGCCTGAGAGAACTTTTTCTGCCTTCCATAACCTCCAGGAAAATGACCCACTTTTCAGAGTAACATTTTCTGCAGACATGAAGTAGAAATATTACATTAATAAGTTTGCTGCTTCAAAAGTTAATTCACTGTATTTTGAGGGACAATTTTTCTCACCAGAATCTATCTTAGACTTTTATAAGTCTAACATTTGTCTATATTTATTGTTGATAAAATCTAATGAAGAACCTGTTATGTTATTAATCCTGTCTTGTCAGCTCAACTTCTTACCTTTCCGCAATTGTCCGGAAAGTTCATACAACATAAAGTAAATGAAGGCAAAATGTCCTGTGAACCACTATATGAGCTAGAAAATGTTAGTTTCAGAGCCATTTGATAAAGTGAAACCTGCTTCTGTAATGTGGAACCTGTGCCTGTCTTTTGCTACACAAATACCTAATTTGAGCTCTAACTTTAGATAAATGCGCACAGATTTCATTCTTAATTGAGAGGAGATGATTTCTGTCTTTGAATACTATGATATTTCCTCTTAATATTAGCATAAACATTTTGACAATAAAACTTTATTTTTTAAAATATTTGGTCCTTTTAACATCATGCTATGCTGATTTTTCAGTGAATGAATGGAGATACCTAAGTGAAAGTGTATACACTGGCACCATACAGACATTACTACCTATATGATTGTTATATTCTTTGATGGTATGATGTATATATCACAATAACTAAGAATATATTGTACATATTTAGTAATATTATGCATATGAAATTAAATAAAAAGTCAAAATGCATTGGCTTCTCTCACTTGTTCTCCCGGAACCCTTAGGGATCCTTTGCAGAATCTCAATGTTTTGGGGAACCCCAGTTGAGAAATGCTGATTTAGAGTAATCAGGGTAGAAAAATGATGATAGTGTAACACTTTTGTAGCTGAAGAGAGTGACAAGAAAAGACTACAAATAAACTGCAAGAAAACCGAATGCATAGTCATCAGTAAAAGGGGCAGTCCAATATGCCAAATATAAGTCGGGAATACTAAAATCAAGCAGGTACAGAAGTTTAAATATCTGGGATATAACAGAAGACGGAAAGTGCGACACAGAGATCCGAACGTGAATTGGCATGGCAAAAGAAGCATTCCAGAAGTTGAGTAAAGTTTTAAGAAACCGAACAATTTCACTAGAAACAAAGAAGAGAGTGTTATGTGATATCAGTTCTTCAATATGGCAGTGAATGCTGGACAATATCATCAAAGATGAAGGAGAGATTTGAAGCAACTGGAATGTGGTTCTACAGAAGGATGCTGCGGATATCATGGGTCGAGCATGTGAGCAATGATGAGGTTTTGGAAATGATGGAAACGAAAAGGAAATTAATACTGAGCATCAGGAAGAGACAGCTGAAGTTCCTGAGACATGCAATGAGGAAGGAGGGCTTGGAGAACCTGATATTAACAGGCTAGATAGAGGGGAAAAGAGACAGGGGAAAGCAGTGGATAACATATTTAAAGGACCTAATCAGGTGGATGATGGAACGAGGATTGCGTGGTGTAACAGGAGAAGGCATGCCAAGAGCCACCAGGGATAGGGAGATGTAGAAAGCCATGATCGCCTACATCCTGAAGGGACAAGGCACATAAAAGAAGAAGAAAGTTTCTTGTTTACACTTCTGTTGATTATTTTGACTGTTATGGAAAAGCTACCTGGGTACTACTCTGTACACTTGTGCTATGCTTCTTGGGATGTTTTCTGCTCTGGTCTGCTTTCTATTGTTTCCTCAAACAGCTGCTTGATATTCAGTCAGTTAAATGCCATACATGATACACGCTTGGGCGATCATGTCTCGAAAGAGACATGATTGACTGGGCAGAAGATTATCCTGTAGTAGGTTGCCATTGCTTTCTGCAGTAGACTGGTTGCCAACCAAGGCTATAGAACCCAATCTGTACTGTTATTTAACCTATAACTGGAAGGATTAGACGAATTAATACCTTTCCCAAGGGTATTTGTGTGTAAGTAAATGCAACGTATTAAACTGGAATTTAAACTCGGCTCCCCGATTTGCCATTCCAAGCGGATATCCACTGCACCACAACACACATATAACATCAAAAATCCATATAATGTGGCTTTTCTTGTCTAAGCCATGTTATTGGATAGAATAAATATTTCAAAAACTACAATGTTAGCACTTACAAAATGCCTCATTTGACAAATCTAAGATTGTTTTTACCTTGTAACAAATGAATCATATGACGGGATTTTGAAAAGTACTCAGCCTAACCAAGATAATTATGATCTCAAGCAAAAAAGTGTACATATTTATCTTTCCATTCAACATACTTGGCATATCTTTTCTGAAGTTTCATTAAATGATTTGATTTATTTAATGACAAATCAACTCCTTATGGGTCATTTAATGCCAAAATTTAATTTTCTTGTGAGCTTTGAAGTAATAAAAATATGTTATTCTACTTTCACAATTGAATACATGGTAGATGATACTCATCATTTGTGCATATACATGTTTGTGTGAAAATAATTACTACAAGCATTGATATATGTGTTTTATGTTGTAGTTTTGTTGAAGTTATATTTTGTAATACAATTTAAGAAATTGTCAGATATATGAAATAATGTCAAGAAAGATCTTTCATATTTGTTGTTTGGTTTGATTGTAATCAGCGACATATCAACCTCCATGAGTTATTTAATGCCAAAATCTAAATAATTTGAACATAATTTTATGGCTTTAACTACAGATTTTGCCTTAAAAATGTATTGTTAGTCCTTTATATAAAAATATACTGTTGGTAATTTTACTATAAAAATGTATTTTTATACTTTCATAATGTTTCATTTCTGTTTGAGAGTTTCCTATTTGCCCATAGCTGAGACCCTAACAGTTGCTACCACCCAGGCCAGGGTGAACCTGGAAATAACAGCAATTAAGAGATGGTTCTACACTCTTCAAAACCTTCAATCTCCCAACTGAAGGCCTTGTTACGAAATGTAGTTCATTGTCATTGCCAGGACTATTTTCTTCAACTTGTCTAAATAAAATTCTAATGATTTGTTATTGAAATGCTGCTGGTAACAACTCTGAATCATTAAGATATTTCCTATACAACCATCTTTCTAAACAATGAGGTGTCCAGATGGAACTCTTAGAAATGCATTGTTTCTGAGCCTGATTATGGTGTCTCTGTGTCTCTTCTAAAGGACACATGGTCCAGTGGATAAAATTTATGGTTAGATACAGTGACTTGACTCAAAGAGTTGTGAATTCAATACCTGGCTACAGCAGTGGTGAACAAAAAGAACTGAGAGTTGAGATAACTAAGACATCCAGAAGTGCAATGACTCATGGAACAAGAACAGTCTACACCATTGATCAAAATAAAGGGTTCAGTTCAAAATTCCAGTAACCTGAAGGTCAGAATGTACAACAATTGAAATCTTGTGAATAGGGCAATAAAGTTGAGAACAACAGTCCGAATAATGTATGAGTTCTTTGAATAAGTTCTTGCTGATTTTTCATGTAAAGTAATATTTTATTTACAAAAATTAGTAAGAAAAATGTCACTGAAAGTATTGTTCATCACTAGCCACTACTTTTTCCCATTTTTCTGGCAGTATTTGTATTCCACATCAGAAAATGATACGTCTTTGAGGCTAACCATGAGCTGAGTCAATTCATTTTTTGGCATCTTTATAAGAATGAAAGCCAGGCCATGTACCATCAATCAAAACCAGTGATAATTGGATAGGGCAATGTTTGGTGAATATAACAGGTGGAATAGGACTTCCAATTTAAGTGTTTATAAGTAGGTTTTCACCTGTTTTGCAACATGGAGCCTAGCACTGTTATGTTGCAAAATCACTTTGTATTGTCTCTGCTCATACAGCAGCCACTTTTTTCTTCAATGCTTGGCTAAAATGCATCAATTGTAATCAATAGCAATCTCACATAATGGTTTTGGTCAGTTTGGACAGCTCATAATAAACTACACACAGCTGATTCTACTAAATGCAGAGTAGAAGCTTCAAACCGTAGCTATTTGGCTTTGTTACCAATGTTAATGCATGGCTGGGCTTACCATACAATCTTCTATGCTTAAGGTTGTTGAAGTGTATTTACTTTTTGTTGCCAGTCACGATATCATGCGAAGAACCGTTTCTTTTCTGCCATTGAAACAGCTGTTCACACATGACAAAATGCCATTTGACATATCCCAGCTTCAACTCATACAGCACCCAATGTCTTTGCTTTTGAATCATTCCTAATGCTTTCAAACATTTCAACTTCTAATGATTCTGTAAGTTCAACTTGTGCCTGACATGAGTTTTCATAAAGTAATGCTTTGAATTCTTCATCTTCAATCTTTTTAGTGTGTCTGAACGTTCTTTATCTTCAACACCAAAATCATTATTTTTGGAGCATCTAAACTGATCTCTGCATGTTGTTTCCAACAGAGAATAGTTGCCATAACTCTCAACAAAATTTCTATGTGCTTCAACTGCAGATTTGAACAAAGTAGTGCAGTAAAATTCTTCACAGTACAAATTCTTTGGCACAAAATCCAACATGTTTAACACTATAAAAACAAAGTTGTTTAAACTTCGGCTAAATGACATATACTGAATTTTAAACTTGCTTATAATACTTTCTTATAGATGCATTACCATCTGAAATTATGCAATGCCATCCATTGGAAAGCGGCATTTAATGTCCTAATAAATAATTACAATACCTCATCTCAGAAATATAGACAAACACTTATCGACAAATACTTATCTTATGGCTTATCGAAATACCAATTCTTGTATGATCACCAGATTTAAGCAGCATCGGGCATGGTTGGTAGCTACACACATGACCACATGGGAGTATGATGTACAATCACCAGAGTTAAGCAGTCATCGGGCATGGTCAGTAGCTAGAGGCATGGCCACTTGGGAGTATCAGGTGCTGTAAACATGAATGTGTAAAATATGTGATAGATAAAAGCTTAGAATTAGAATTCAGAGAACTGAGTACCAATTCCGGTCTGCTTTCTTATCCCCTTCAGAAAAGTATATAAATCCACCTTTCTCTCTCTCTGGGTTATGCAGTCCTGGACATGATGGTAAAATCCAATCTGAATAAAATAAAAATAATAAGAACCACATCCAAAACTATATGGGTCCTGAGGATGGCGATAAAATGCATCTGGCAGCAAGGCCTCTGATTGGGAGATTGTGAGGAGCACGGAACCACCTCTTAATTGTTGTTCCCAGGTCCACCCTGATCCGAAGTAGTAGCCCCTATTAGGGTTCCAGCTATGGGCAAATAGTTAACCCCCAAACTGGGATCAAAACACTATGAAAGTATAGAAATAGACTTTTATAGAAATATATACATAAAAATAGACTCTTATAGAAAAATATACAGTTTTGAAGAAAAAATATTTTATCAACAATACATTTTTGAAGAAAAATATATTACCATAACACATTTTTGAAAGAAAAGAATTATTCTTAGCAAGACATTTATGAATACAAAACTAGAAGACATTTTCAGTTTTCTAAAATAAAAAAGAATAAAAACACAAAATTTTTATTAAAATCTGATTAAATCAACCTTCTCACTATAACCGAACATTAAAAAGAACAACCTTAAAACCCTACCTTTTTGGCATTAAATAACCCACTGAGATTGATATGCTGTTAAACAAAACTCAAACTTAAACAACTGTCTGGTTTATGGGATACTAGCAGTATAGCCCGGCGTTGCTCGGGTGTATTGAAAGCTTTAAAACTAATCTATGGTCCTGGAGCTCAGACTCTTTGGATGTTGGCACGAAAGACTAAAAAGCAATAGCTGTTTCCAGTTAAAGCAAAACCATAGACTGAAAGAAAAATGAATGGATGTAAGTCAAATTTTGATTTCCTGTTATCGATATCAAATAATTTTTTTCGTCGTAAACTCAATTTTGAAGGCTTTAGTCCACTGAGTAAATGGTATCATGGCTGAGACTAAGAACTACAATTATATCTACTTAAAGCCAAACCCGAAGCAAAAAGTAAAATAAAAGGGCTGGAAAAAATACAGACATACAGGCAGATAAACAGACACACACATAAACATCTTGCCTTATATATATATATTATTGATTTTCTGCACTATTGTAAGAACTGCAACTATGAAACTTCTGAATATCGTTCCTTATGTCTTTGTCTATGAGTGTATCAAATCTGATTAAAATCGGACCACTCCTTCTATAACCTGATTTTTTTATTTTTGATATTTATTGGGAGTACCTCGACACAAAACCTAGCTAAGAAAACTCACAGACGCTTATAGTACAACTGCGTAAATTTTCAAGGAAATCGGTTCAGCCATTTCGGAGTCTATAGGTAACGGACACACACACACACAGACAAAGTTTCATTTATAAATAAGTTTAGATAGATATAATATGGCTTGTACCAGTAAATTATCATTATCTCCTATCTTTTTTGAGATCTAAAAATATTTTCTGGTTTTAAATAATCTGCAAAAGGTTGCTAAGCCATAAAAATCAATTCATAATCAGGTAGATGATTTGAAATTGATCAATCAGTCATTTAAGTGTCATACGTGAAATGCGCTAGGGCGATCATATCTCGAAAGTGACATGACTGACTGGGCAGAAGATTATCCCGCAGTAGGTTGCCATTGCTTTCTGCGGTAGACTGGTTGCTGACCAAGGCTATAGAACCCAATCTGTCCTGTTATTTAACCCATAACTGGAAGGAATAGACGGATTAATACCTTTCCCAAGGGTATTTGCACGTAAGTGAAGGCAATGAATTCAGCTGGAATTTGAACTCGGCTCCCCGATTTCTCGTTCCGAGCCGATATCCAATGCACCACAACGCACATCCCTTAAAAATGATCGATGTTATATAATGCAGAAGATATCCAACACACAAAATTTATTCATATAGGAATGTTACTATATATTAGTCATCCACATACAAGCCTGTTTCGCTGTATCACAGCTCATCAGTGTGGTAGACACATCCACTTGCTTCTGGCTGGGATCAAAACTCGACCAATTTGGTGTCGGTCAGAGTTGCTACCCCCTAAGCTATAGGTGCATGGAATCAGAGGAGGGAAATTTTAACATGTTCTATATAAGCAGTGTGTACACATGCCAGTCACTGAAAGAACTCAATTCATTCCTGAAGATTAATGCATATACTGCAGAAATAAAAACTTTTTTAAAATGTTCTACTGTAGAGAGCTCACTCGTAATGAGAGCATAATATATTAGTCATCCACATACAAGCCTGTTTCACTGTATCACAGCTCATCAGTGTGGCTAGATACATCCACATGCTTCTGGCTTGGATCAAAACTCAACTGATTTGGTGTTAGTCGGAGTTGCTACTCACTAAGCCATAGGCACATGGAATCAGAGAAGGGAAATTACTTGCTTCTGGCTGGGATATATATATATATATATATATATATATATGGATCAAAATCCAACAAGATGAATAGATTAAATAAAGAACAAGCAGGAGAAAAAATGTCTTTAATCTAACATGTTTCACTTATAACAAGCTTTTTCAGAGACTTAATAAGGATGAATGATTTAAAAATCTGAAAGACAGTATTTTAAAATGAGCTTTAGTTTCAAACATCAGATACGTGTCATGTGTGATAAAGAAACGGATGAATATTAAATGTAGAAGATAAAACTTGTGTTTGTTTAACTGTATGTGCCAACGCTTTCTTTTTAAGAGAAAACATTTATGAATATATGTGTTGAGGGAAATCAAATGATGGAACGATTTTCATTCTAAATAACATGAGAATTGTGTATGAATCATAAACAAAATATATTTCCGTTTTAATTCTACTGAAAATAATGTTAACAGTTTTTTAAATCATTTGTCCTTATTAAATCTCTGAAGAAATTTGTTATAAGTGAAACATGTTAGATTAAAGAGACTTTTTTCCTATTTGTTTTTGAACAGTAGTAGAAGTTTATCCTTTGTTTCCTGTTTAGGAAAGAATTTCTAATTCCTTCTAAAGTCTTTTCCTTCTCTTTCGCTTCCAATAGCCCCTTACATCTTAGTGGCATTATCACCTTGCTTGGGATGAATTGATTTAAAAAGATTATGATAAACATATGAAGTCATTTGGATTTTTTTTGTTCAGATAACTATTTAATAGGTTGTTTGTTAGCAAGAAATGCAGAAAGAAATGGCAACCTACTGCAGGAAAAATTTCTGTTTAGTGAATATTTCATATCAGAATTAAGTGCCATGCATGATACATGTTTGGATGATCATGTCTCAAAAGAGACATGACTGGCTGAAAGAAGATTTTCCAGCAGTAGGTTTCCATTACTTTCTGAAGTTGACTGGTTGCCAACTGAGAATATAGAACCCAGTCTGTCCTGCTATTTAACCCATAGCTGGAGGGAGAAGCAATGGATTAATACCTTTCCCAAGGCTATTTGCGTGTAAGTGAATGCAATGAATTTGACTGGAATTTGAACTCAGCCAGTCGAATTCATTGCATTCACTTACGTGCAAATAGCCTTACATCACCAATCTTATTTAGCTTTGTGCTGCATATGTGTTTCTTTATTTTAGGCTGACAGATTGATTTAACGAGTTCAGTCTCTGTGTTGGTTGTAATTTAAAGAATTCCATTCATCTTTTATTTTTTCTTCAATACCCACTTTACTCAGTCTTTTCTCTCACCTCCTACAAACTAGTGGTGATCCTGCCTTGGTTCAGGTGAAATTATTTAAAACACGAAACTAGAAAAAACATCAAAGCTATGCTTAGAAAACCATTTGGGTTTCCTCAATGTGGTGTAAACAGCTTGTTTTGCTAGAATCATTACATATGAGTAGTGAGTTCAATCCTCACTGTATGCCCTATACTTTTGGCTTTGGGCCACATCCAAGCTGCACTTAGAAAATCACATTTCCTTTCCCGGCCAACATTTTCATCATGTTAGTAGTTGCCAACCCTAACTGACTGGATGTTAATTTTGTTAGTTTCAGAATTTTCTACTGTTTTTAAATGATTATCTCCCTTGAATTCTGCTCTTTAAAAATGGACATCTTTACCTGAGAAACTAAAGGAATAAATGTAAGACTGAAAATTATAAAGCTTATTAACTTTTACTTTAATTTTACATTCGTTTATATAAGACAATCAGACGAAATAAGTAAGTATAACTGTTACTTAATTTCTTTGTTTACAATTTGCACAAATACACTTAAACAGTGTTTCCGTCTTCTTCACTCTAGTGTTTTACTTTTGTGTTCTTTCTAGCTATCCATCATTTTATTTTTATCATTCTTATTTTCTTTTGGACTTTTCGTAAAACTGAAATTTTGTATTAAAATCCTACGTAAAACATGAAAGTTAACTCAATTTTCATAAAGTTATTTTCATCAAATGGATGTTTGTTGTTGATATTATTATTTTTTATAAAATTTAGAAGTGAAGAATGTGTCCTGTACAATCTAATTCCAAAATAACCGCGTTAGAAAAAAATTACAGGAATTCCAACAAATTATTGTAATTTAAAAACAATTTTTGCACATATTGCATCGAAGACTTTATAAAAAAATTGTATTTTATAATAAATAAAAATGGAAAATCAGGGGAAATAATTTTTCTTTTATTTGTACGGTAAAAAAACAAAAAAACAAATTGTTTTTATTTTTTTAAAATGTTGAATCTTGATCGCATTTAAAATCTTAATTGAAGAATAGGTATGTTTCTCAGTTTTAATAATCTCGTGACAAATCAATTCATCGGTTATTTTCATCATAATAGAAATAGATATTTTAAAAGTGTGAACTTAGCAAAAGTACTGTGGCCGGCTAGTGTTGTTTTTGAGTGTTGAAATCGTCATTGTTTATTTGTTTGGATCTTTTGAAGGCCGTATTGTTTTAAACACAGAACATTTATCGTAAAAACAAACCTTTCCCTTAAACAAAATTCCTTGTTTTACTTTTAGTCGATAGACATTTCGATTTGTTTCATGACATTGGATTGGAAAAAGTTCTCTTTTACACAATTTAAAAAAATAATTTCAAATTATCGAAGACATTTAAAATTAACTAAAACAAATCACCATCTGTTTCAAACAAGACTGAGAGACATTTTGGCCGCTACAGTTTTGGATGCGTGGTGCTGTAATAGTGGTTTTTTAAGCGTAGCTTTTGATGTAGCACAAGGCCGAAAGTATGGGGCACTGAGTGAGGATCAAACTCACAAAGTCACTCGTAAGTGTTCTAGCAAGACAAGCTTGCACATCCTTTCAACCTGATCGAGCTGTTCAAATGATTTTTTAAGCGTAGTTTGGATGTGCCACAAGGCCAAAAAGTATGGAGCACCCAGTGAGGACCAAACTCACTATGTTTTAATTAATCTAGCATGATTAGCTTACTCATCAATATCATTATGAACAGGTCGAGCTTCTCAAATGATTTTCTAACAGCAGCTTAGATGTGGCACAAGGCCAAAAGTATGGGCCACCCAGAGCGAATCAAACTCACTATTCAGTCGTAATTGAACTAGTGAGACAAACTTGCTAACCATTACACCACTGTAACAGATAGCTGCTTGAAATGAGAAATTAGAGAACTGAGTTCAAATTCCAGTTGAATTTGTTGCATTCACTTTCACACCAATACCCTTGTGAAAGGCATGAATCCATCTTTTCCCACCCTTCAGTTATGGGTAAATAAAAGGTTAGACTGTGCCTTGGTTGGCAACCAATCTAGGAGAAGGAAAACTTTGAATTCAAACAAGCTTGGATAAGGTTGGGATCCATGAGGCTGTCTTCTTAAGGCACACCAATGCTTCTAAAATTGTAGCCCTAATGAACTTGTGATAGTTTTGCACCCACCAATAGCAAAACACTGTATATTTACTTTCCTGACTTATTTTTATTTGTGCATTAAATAATCAAGAAAATAAACTTCAATAAATTCCTACCAATATTAAACAGGATATAAATCTGTAATGATTTGCTGCCAAAAAGGAAAATTTTCAATTTTGAATCTTTGGCTACATTGGTTTATGTGGAATCAATCAATCAACCATTTCTATTTTTCTCTTGCTCAGGGGATATTCAATTTCTCTTTTAAAATTTTGTATGCAATTTTTTTAATTTAATTTTTTAAATTTGAAGCAAGAAATGGCAACATCATTTTTGTTATGCTTATGAAATGCAAATTTTTTTAATGACAGAAATACTGAATTAAAAATATGAAAACATTTTTAAGTAGACAAATTTATTTTTTACAATGAATTTTTTAATACGTGTTTTTTTGGAATTAAATCATTTTGATGTATCCAATCAACTAATTTATTTTATTGTTCTTCAGTCATGCTTCAGTATGAACCAGTATAATTTTTTTTAAATATTGAACTTTGAACCATGCTAATTGACAGAACTTTTGATGAGAAATCAAACAACTAACATATGAAATCATGTTTTGCTGTTGGGGTGGTGGAAAATTATGGTACTGACACATTTCAAATAGTGATTTTCTTGTATGTTTTCAGTAGTATATTAAATTAATTTCTATTTGTCTATATTTCTCAGGATGTGCGTTGTGGCGCAGTGGATATCAGCTCGGAACGAGAAATCAGAGAGCCGAGTTTGAATTCCAGCTGAATTCATTGCTTTCACTTACGTGCAAATACCCTTGGGAAAGGTATTAATCCATCTCTTCCCTCCAGTTATGAGTTAAATAACAGGACAGATTGGGTTCTATAGCCTTGGTCGGCAACCAGTCTACCGCAGAAAGCAATGGCAACCTACTGCGGGATAATCTTCTGCCCAGTCAGTCATGTCTCTTTCGAGACATGATCGCCCAAGCGCATATCATGTATGGCACTTAACTGACTGACTATATTTCTGAGATGAGGTATTTATATTATTTACATTGTTCAGATTGTTGTCCTCAATTTTATTGTCATATTTACGTTTCGACTGTTGTACACTCTGACCTTTTTCAAGATACATGGCCCAGTGAATAAAAGCATTGGTTAGATCCAGTGACTTGATCTAAAGAGTCGGGAGTTCAATATTTAGTGGCATTAGTGGGAAAAAAAATTTAGATAGTTGAGTTAAATGGAGATAATTAAGACATCTGGAAGTGGCATGAATAAAAACAATCAACCTTAGTGATTCAGTTCAAAATTACAGTCACCTGAAGAAAGTCAGTGTATAATGGCTGAAATGTTGTGAATATGACAATAAAGATGAGAAAAACACTCTGAACAATGTAAATAAAATTTATTTCTGTTTGTCATAGGAAAACTCATAGTGTCTAAAGAAATGTTTTCCACTTTCATATTAAATGATTAATAACTTTTGATTTTGATAGATTTTATTCCATTTATATCCTCAGTTAGTGATTCACAAAACTTTTAAATCATGGTGCCCTCAGTCAGAAAATTTCTTTTTTTTTAATCATATCACCCCGAGCAAGACGGTAACGCCAGTGATGCGCAGGTGGCTAATTAAGAGTGAAGAGATTGAAAAAGAGAAAGCTGGAAACCACATCCTAAACAGGGAACAAGGGATGAGCCTCTTCACCTGTTCAATAGATGTGGGTGGAGTGTGAACCGGATGATAGTTTAGTCTATCTACTCCAATTGAGAAAAAAAAAAAGAAAAGAGTGAAAAGATTGGAAAAGAGGAAGCTGGAAACCACATCCTAAACAGGGAAGAAGGGATGATCCTCTTCACCTGTTCAATAGATGTGGGTAGAGTGTGAACTGGCTGATAGTTTAGTCTATACTGAACAAGTTGATTTTATGTTCTTGAGGTTAGGTTAGTAAAAAAAAAAATTAATAGACAAAAAAAGAGATTTTAAGATTTATGAAAAATGTTTTGATTGATTACTGTTTACCAAGTTTGTGCTCCAGGCCGAAAACAATGACTAAATAGTCATAGTTGACTAAATGGAATTAATAAACACACACAGAAAGTGCTGATAATTATAGTGGTGAATAGTGAAGTAAAAAAAAACAAAATAAAAGCTAAAAATAATGATTAATAATTTAAATAAGATAACCTTACTTAGATTATTGTGCTATTCATACCTTTATTAAATATATTGAACCTAATTACAATTAAAGTAGATAAAGTTGTAACAATTATGTTAACATGATTCTTCAAAATGGTCAGGAGTGTACTTGTCAAATGATTATGATTAGATTGCATCCCTGTTTTAGTCAATTAGGCTTATTTGATTTAATTAACTGTTTTATTCTAGTTGTTGTCTTCTTCCCTGACTATGTGTCCATAAATGGTGGTCATGCCAAATTTTTTTTATGTATTTTTAACTGCCTTGATTGAATTTTGAGACATGACTGACTGGGCAGAAGATTTTTCTGCAGTAGGTTGCTATTATTTTCTGTAGTAGACTGGTTGCAAATGAAGACTATAGAACTGAATCTGTCCTGCTATTTAAGCCATATTGGAAGAGAGAAGAGATGGATTAATACCTTTCCCAAGGGTATTTGTGCATATGTGAATGCACTGAATTCAACTGGAATTGAAACTTGGCTCTATGATTTCTTGTTCTGAGTTGATATCCACTGCACCACAATGCATATCAAGTAATTGAGTGAGAATATCATAATGTATGAGTCTGGTTTTGAAGATATTTACATTGTAAATTGATTTAGTGTTGCATAGAGGGACACAAAATAAGGTTCTTGTTTTACATATGTATACCTTGTAAATTGAACTATTTTTTTCATCCCTCACCCCATAAAAGGTATTACTGTATTTTAAAATT
Source organism: Ascarosepion bandense (assembly GCA_037127315.1). Classification (NCBI taxonomy): domain Eukaryota; kingdom Metazoa; phylum Mollusca; class Cephalopoda; order Sepiida; family Sepiidae; genus Ascarosepion; species Ascarosepion bandense. The sequence goes on along the minus strand of JBBBDQ010000328.1, from coordinate 3,869,592 downwards.
TTTTAGCATTATATAGTATGCTATAAGGTGCTATGGTACACACTTAGGGAACCTCTGTCCTATACAATAAGTCAGTTAAATGCCATATATGATACACATTTGGGTGATTATGTCTTCTTTTGATCCATGACTGAAGGCAGATTTTCCTACAGTAAGTTACCATTTTTTGCTGCAGTAGACTAGTTGCCAAATTAGGCTATATAATCTAGTCTGTCCTGCTATTCAACCCATAGCTGGAAGGAGAAGAGATGGGTTCATACCTTTCCCATGGGTATTTTCACATAAGTGAATTTAGCAAACTCATCTGAAATAGATGTTTTGTGGATAAATAAGTTTTTTGTTCATCTTTTACTAATTGCCTTTTTCAGCAATTTTTCTTATAAGTAATCTCATATTTCCTGATTTAACTGATATATATATATAGTAGATTTTTCAATTTGTTTTTTCTCGTATAATACATATTTTCTTCTAAAAAAAACAAATGGTCAAATCTTTACTTACTTATACTGGTCATGCAGATGGTGAAAAATCTATAATTGAATTTGTAATCATTTACTTGGTAGATGTCCCTAAGATATTTACTTCTCCTGAACCATCTGAATGACTCCAGCCTCAAATATAAATGACAGTTCTGGGTATGATGATAAACTACATTTGGCAGCTATACTTCTGGTTGAACTGGAGGTTTTTGAAGAGTGTGGAACTACCACTTAATTGCTGTTGTTCCCAGGTTCACCCTGAGCTGGGGTGTTAGCACCTGTTAGGGTCCCATCTGTCAGCAAATAGTAAGCCTTCAAATAAAAACAAAACACCATGAAAGTATAAAAATATATTTTTATAATAAAAAATATCAGTAATACATTTCTATATAAAAAACTACTAACAATACCTATTTATAGTAAAATTACCAACAAACAGTTTATCTGTAACTGAAGATATACAATTGGATTTAAAATATATTTAGTTGAAGCCATAAAATTGTGTTCAAAATATTTAAGTTTTGGCATTAAATAACCCATAAAGGTTGATATGCTGTAAAACAAAATTACCCACCCAACCAACCAAATATGAATGACTAATAATTTCAGAACCAAGTAAATACTTATGTCCCAGAATTAACTATTTCGGTGAAATCAGACATTTTAAAAAAAAAAACTCGGTTTTATTTCTGGTCATCATGTTCAATAAGAAGTGTATAAATTTCTGATTTTGTTTATAATTTTTATTTTATTTTCACTTTCTTTCATAACCTTATTAATAATGAATAAATAAGAATACATCTTTGTTGACCCCCCCACCACCACCATCAGATATCTTTGCAAGGTTTATCTCCAAAAGATCAATAGTTTAATTGAGCTTAAAGAATGCATATAGTTAGCAGTTCAGGTAATAACTCTTGAAATGCTTCAAAATGTGTTTCACAATGCTAAGGATAGACTTGAAATTTGCAGGTATACAAACAGAACACATATTGAAAAGCTCTAATAAAGTTTTGACTCCAGATTTATAAACCTATTTGCTTTGTGTCATAATTAAGTAATAAACATAAAATTGTGTCAGGTTTTTTTTTTTAATTTGCCCAATTTCATTTAAATAGTTAATTCTGGGATACCCTGTAGACTTAGATCTAAATGACCTTGATATATCTATCCCTGAGCCAGTAAATGCACATAGGCTCAAATATATGAAAAGAAAAAACTGATTTTGACATTAAATAACCAAACATAAGTGGATAATCAACCAACCAAGTTTAACCTGCCTATAAACAAATAAAATAATAATACCAATATTTTGTCTAAATTCAAAATAAACAATGTAATAAATTTGGGAGTTCTTGTTGAAGATTAAATAAAAGGTTGTCTTTCTGTCTTTTTTATTTCAAAATCATAAAATGTTTTATACTTATTTTTCAAGTTAAATTTGGGTATAGGCACTTTGTCATATTTTTATATTTCATATTTGATAAAGAAAACACTAAATAAATATACAAGTAATTATATCACATTCTATTTAATTCTTTGTAAGTAGTTGTAGTAAATGAATTTTATTTATGATTAAATGTAAAAGATGAGATTTGTGGGAATTTAGTGAAAAAAAATTTCATAGAAAATAATTCACAGGTCTAATATTTTTCTTTTAATAATGCCTCTTCTTTAATCAGAGATATCATTTGTTATAGAAATGAAATTCCTCTAAAATTCCATCTCATTTAAAAAAAAAAATGTTGAGTAATTGCTTTCCTAACCTATCTGGAAGACTTTGTTAACCCTAACATGAGAAGCCATATTTTTGTTTCAATCATTTGAAGTGTTTTATGCAGTTAATCTTATTTTGCTGGTTAAATGTCTGGGAATAAACAATTTTTAGTATCTCAATGTAAAGAAAAGCAGACGGACATTTAAGTTTGTATTGAGGCTGTATTCAATACAATTTGACTACTGCTCATATGTGAGGTTAGACCATTTCTTTTATAGTTGAGTAGTTCCAGGGGCAGACAGCCATGGTTACCTTTACCACACTTATCAATAAAACACAAGTATTTAAATTATATTCTATTTATTTCTATTTAAGGACTAGTTGTATGAGATAATGATATATAAATTTGTATATATCAAGAACAATATTATAGAGGAAAAAATATAACAACGTAGAAAAGTTTTTCATAAGACACGTTTTATCCTTTAGGATTTCTTTAGACTAAATTTATGTTGGTGTGACTACACATGTGCACAAATAATGGATGCTGGGAATTTTAAATTAAAATTCTTTTTTCTTTTTTTTTGTTTTGACAAACTAGTTGTATATAAATTCTATTTATGAAGGAACATTAATTATGTGCTGGAATTCATTGAAACACAAACTGTATGATAAATTTATAATTGTAAATTAGGTATTTTATATATATTTTTAATAGTACCTCTTCTTCATTCACAGATATCAGTTGCCATGGAAAGAAATTAATTCATCTAATGGCTACATATATAAGAAACAGGAATTTTACTGAAGAAAAAGTATTCATGTGAAGTGTCTAGATGTGGATGTTCACAAAGTTCATACTTAAATAATACAATAAAATAAAAAAGAGAAACTATTTTTGCAGCATTTATGCAACTCAATTTTAAAAGTTAATATGTTAAAACATGCTTTTAGAGATGTTTATTCATGTGAAGTGTGTGGGTCAACATTCTTACAGTTGCAATTTAAAAATCTGTATATGAATACATACTTGTAAAAAAGGACATTTGTATAAAGTGTGTGAATCAGTATTCGCAATGAATTCAGATTTGAAAGCATGCATGCAGAAACGTGTTGGAAAGAAACCCTTCTTGTGTCCAGTATGTGGGTCAGCTTTTTCAAAGAATTACAATGTAAAAATACATATGCGAATACATACTGGAGAGAAACCATTCAATTGTGAAGTGTGTGGGTCAGCATTTTCACAGGGATCAACTCTAAAAAGACATGTACGAATACACACTGAAGAAAAACCATATTCTTGTGAAGTATGTGGGTCAGCATTTTCACAGATTTCAAGTTTGAAAAGACACATGCGAATACATAATAAAGAGAAACAGTATAGTTGTGAAGTGTGTGGATCATCATTCTTGCTTAGTTCAGATTTAAGTAAGCACATGCGGACACACACAGCAGAAAAACCATATTCCTGTAATGTATGCAAATCAGTATTTTCAAAGACCTCTGATTTGAAAGCACACATGGAAACACACATGAAAGAAGAACCCTACAGTTGTGAAATATCTAGATCAGCATTCTTGGAACCAGAAACTGGAGAGAAACAATATTCCTGTAATGCATGTGAATTAACATTTTCAAAGATTTCAGATTTGAAAACACACATGGAAATACATACTAAGAAGGATCCTGACAGTTGTGAAATGACTGAATCAACATTTTTAGAGAGTTCAGATTTGAAAAGACACATGCAAAGAGACACTAAAAAGAAAGCACATGAAGTAACTAGAACTAATTTTTCATGGAGCTCATATTTAAATAGTCAGTGGAAAACAGACAAAAGAGAGAAACCTTATGTTTGCCTAGTTTGTGAGTCAGCATTTACACGCAATTCACATTTAAAAGTACACATGCGGATACATACTGGTGAAAAACCCTACTCTTGTCAAGTATGTGGATCAGCATTTTCACAGAGTTACAGTTTAAAAATACATCTGCGAACCCATACTGGAGAGAAACCATATTCCTGTAAAGTCTGTGGATCAGCATTTTCAAGGAGTTCACATTTGAAAGCACACATCCGAATACACACTGGAGAGAAACCATATTCTTGTCAGGTGTGTGGATCTGCATTTTTGCAGCGTTCACATTTAAGTAACCATGTGCGAACACATACTGGAGGGAAAACATATTATTGTAAAGTATGTGGATCAGCATTTTCCCAAAGGTCAGTTTGAAAATACATATGCGAACACATTCTGGAGAAGAGCCATTTTCTTGTGCAGTGTGTGGATTGACATTTTCACGTAGATCCAATTTGAAAGAACACATGCGGGCACACACGGGAGAGAGACCCTACACTTGTGAAGTGTGTGGAACTGGATTTTCCAAGAGTTCCAATCTCAAAAGACACATGCGAAGACATCGGGAAGTTTAAGCTTCTTATTTAGAGTTCTTCTCTGTATTTTCACTCATTACATAAAATGACACATCTAGATACACATGGAGTAAAAGCTTTACTCATGAAAAGTGCAGGTTAAAAATTTAAAATCAAGCAAATACCCACAGGATAGGAATGTGCATTTTAATCATGTGTGGTTGCTCAGTATTTTTAAAGGGTTCATGTGTAAAAGATCATCTACAAATTCATCTTTGTATTGCAACTACGGGGTGTAGTGGATAAATTATTATCTAATTTATATAAAAATTAAAATAACAGTAACATTTCATTTTAACAGATATATTTACCAAAATTACACAAAAAAGTCTTGAAATACTAAAGAACAAATTTATTCAATAAAATTCTCTTTGGCTTCAATCACGGCCTTCACACAACCTCAGAATTTTCTGCAAGTCTTCTAAACAGTCTCCTTGTTTAAGTTGGCAAATACTGCCAACTTTCTTGCCTTCAGTTCATCTTTGATGTTACAAGAAGTTTTGTTGGTCTTTTGCTCAACTGTGACCCTCACAAAATAATCAAGGGGTTTGCAGTCTGGGGAGTAACTGGTGATGTGGTTGCAAAAATTGTTTGACAATCATGACTAAGTTCTGCTTATGGGGTATAATGCAGAGTCCTTTTGCCAGACATAGTCTTTCAGCAGCCATTTCTTGAATCAGAGTAGCACTACCTCCTCAAGGCACTTGATGTAGATCTCCATGTTGAGTTTGTCCTGTGGGTAAATGTGTAAAGACATAATGTCACCATCACTAAACGCAGCACCCTGATGTTGACTGGATATATCATCCACTTCTTTTCGAATCCTCTGCACTGTCCTCAGATTGATACCCAAACACTCTGAAATTTTCATATTGGAGTTTCTGGTGCAAATGCAAAGCAGTACAGTATGCTATTTTTTAAATTCCTGTGGAGTAAATTGTATCATGGGGCTCTTTTTTCTTACAGGTGCTGCCCAACTTACCCTTCTATAGTGTGCAGTCAATGAAATCAAAAGTATAAATTAGTGACAATTTACCCATCCCACCCTGTATATTTTTCTGCAGTGTGTAAACTGTCCTTTACAAAGACTTTCAATTGTATAAAATAATAATTTCAAAACAATTAAGGATAACATCATTCACTGAAGAGAAATATTTTGTGAATTTAGGAAAACAAGACTAAGATGAAAAGTTGCCTTTTCCAATAGTAATATGTCCAAAAGAATGGAATTTCTTTTAAAATCATGAAGTATTTTATGCAGTTAGACATATTTTGCTAGTTACATGTCTGGGGATTAACATCTTTTAGTTATCTCATTGTAAAGAAAATCAGTCAAACATTTCAGCTTGTCATGAATCTTTATTCAATGAAATTTGACTACTGGCTGTAAGTGAATTTCAACCATTTCTTTTATGGTTGAGTACTTCAAGGGGGAAACAACTATGGTTGGTTAACAACACTTAAAAAAATTGAGGAAAATAAAAACACAAGTATTCAAATTATTTTCCATTTTTATTTAAGGACTAGTTGTATATAAATTCTATTTATGAAGGAGCACAAAATATGTGCTGGAATTCATTGAAACAAACTGTATATTGAAATTATAATTGTAAATAAAGCATATATTTTTTTATATATTATTAATTGCACTTCATCATTCACAGATATCAGTTACCATGGAAAGAAATTGCTTCCTTTAATGGCTCTATATATTATATGAGATACAGGAATTTTCACTGTGGAAAAGAAAAATATTCATGTGAAGCATCTAGATGTGGATTTTTACATACTTAAATGTTGACAGTGAAAAAAACATTTTGAGGATGTCATATTTATTCTCAGGTGTATTTCTATTACCTTGATTTTAATTAGTTATCTTTCATCAATTTTTGTTGCTTTTTAATCTGTTCATTTTCTTTGTTAGTTATTAATGTAATGAATAGGTAATGAATATGTATACACCTTGGTTCCCCCTCACTGGAATGTGATTAGCTGGTATCAGCCGTAAATACAGATAAAAGCAAGGATGTCCAGAGAGAGATCAAGAGATCTTCCACCAGAGATCTGTTGGCCTTTCACTAGAGATCTATGATTATTGACTACGTCTCAGGATACTGCATATGACAATTACGTCTATGTACTAGATTGACCTACCTGGTTACATTTGCCCAAACCACTTAACTACCTTGTATTGATATATATCCCTTTCCGGGACATATCAGTTATTTAGAATAAAAAGTTATGTGTTGCCAATAATGGCATCTCAAATTATCAGGAACCAGTTCTATAAAAGCAGGTAATCTTCAGGAACCTGTTCTGATTATTTTCTTTTCAGTTTGAGAATTAAAACAGATCACTTTATAGTCAATCAATTATATGCCATACATGATGCACATATTTTTCCTGCAGTAGGTTGCCATTACTTTCTGTAGTAGACTGGTTGCTGACCAAGGCTATAGAACCAAACCTGTCCTGCTATTTAACCTATGGCAGGAGGAAGAAGAGATGGATTAATACCTTTCCCAAGAGTTTTTGTGTATGTGAATGCAATGAATTCAACTGGAATTTGAACTCTGCTCTCTGATTTCTTGTTCTGAGCTGATATCCACTGCACACTCTATAGTAGCAAAAAGAATTAAACTATTTTGATGATTTAATAGAAATCATTTATTTTTTCAGATTGAAATTCTGTTTTCATCAGATTTCTGTTCAGAAGAATGATGCTTTTTGACCCTAGTGTCATCAGCTGTGTTATGATTTCTTAGCTACATTCGAACTGAATCGCTGCAGTCCCAAAGATCCGATAGAAGACATATCAAATCTATGACTAGGGGATTTGCTACATTTTTAAAAATGATTTCTTTTGAAAGAAAGGTAAAAGTAGTGGTCACTGAATAGTCACCAAGTTCAACGATTCATTAGAGTTTCACTAGGTATGCATGAATGTAGTGTAACTAACATTTTACCTAGACTGTCAGCTATTTACATATAAGGTTATTTTTAGATAATCCAACAACCAGTTCACTAAGCTTTTGTAGTTTTGAGAATCAGTTCATGTGAACCAGTACAATACCACCACTGTGCATTGTAGGTTCAAGGCTCAACCAAGGTTATTTCTTTCCTTCAGTTTTCAGCAGTTTAGTGCAACAGTTATCAGTGTGAAACATGGAATTGATGAGCTGAGTTCAAATACCCACTGAATCTGTTGTGTCCACTTTTTCACAAATGCCCTTGTTATAATTTGCTTATAATATATAAGGCATCTTACCTAGTTCATTTGTGTTACCAGGATATCTTATTTACACCACAACACTTTTTAAAGATATTTTTATTTTCTTAAAGATTTTATTTCTTTAGTATTCACCCCTTGCTCTTTTTGGTGCATTTGCCACAGTGAAATTTGTATTTCTTTCATTTTGGGTCAACCACTAGTTTTTCATAGATTTTCTTTTTCTGGTACTTATATTTGTATGTTGAACTAATTTTTGAGGTGTTGGCACATCAAAGATATCAAGCAGAACTTGCATAGGTTCTTCTCTTCTTGCAGGTCTTTCTAAAGTAAACCTTTTTTTAACCGTTTCCTTTAATGTTCCTATTTTTCCTTTCATCATATAAATTTAATTGGAGTAGATAGACTAAACTATCGCCCAGTTCACACTCCACCCACATCTATTGAACAGGTGAAGAGGCTCATCCCTTGTTTCCTGTTTAGGATGCGGTTTCCGGTTTTCTCTTTTCCAATTTTTTCACACCTATGTAGCCCCCTGCACATCAGTGGCATTACCGCCTTGCTCGGGGTGATATGATTAAAAAAAAAATCATTTTTCCAATATATGACCTTATTACACCGTCTTCTCACATTTCTTTTCTGTTTTTAAATATCCTGAAAAACACTTTTTCACCTATTTTGAAAAACTTTGTGTCTTTGTTTTATCCTTTCCTATTCTTTTTTACCTGGCAACAGCTTGTCGAACACTTATTTAATTTTTCTTGTGAACATCAATTCTGCTAGTCATAGACCTGTTAGTGTATTAAAATTCGTCATCATCCGGTATATTCTCAAAAATATTTGTAGTACTTTTTCACTCACTTTTTCATTACTTGTCTTTTTAAAAACTCTCTCTTTGTACCCACAAACCATTCAGTTTGTCTGTTTGACCTTGGGTGATATGAAGAGGTAGTAATATGTTCAATCGAGAACATTTTCCAAAATGCAGTAAATTGTGTACTGCTATCTAAGACTATGACATCCAGAATGCTATATCTTGCAAACAGTTCATGTAAAAGATTCACTGTAACCATGGAAGTTGTCTTTTGCACTTAAAATTTCAGGCTACTTAGTAAAGTTATTCACTTCCACCAGATAATGCAATCCATTTATTGGACCTGCAAAATCTGTATGCAGTTTTGACCTCAGAGTATCTGTCTTTGGCCAAGTTTCTAATTTCGTGGTAGGTGATTTTGATGCCAGAGCATAACCTATGCAGACTTTTACTAATTTACTAAAAGCTTTATGGTTCATGAGTTTCTTTTTCAAATAATACATATCTGAACATGCATGATTACCTAAAAGTCAGATTTTTTTTTCTGTGTCATTTTCTTAAGTCTTCAGGTCATCTGTGCTTCAGTTGGTACCATATTTATGCACAACAGTTCTATGATCTCTTCTTGTAGCTTTGGATTTTTCATGCTATTTCTTTGTAGCCAAATATCTTGTGAGTGTACCATGACTATTGATACACTGAATTGTTTATTTCATCACAACTTCTTGATACCAACAGCATTGCAATGTTGTAAGCAATTTTTTTTCTATCTATAGTAAATAACACCCTGTTAACACCACTTCTATACTAATATCACTGTATAATAGTAATGTAGTAGAAGAATGCTGTCACCAATGATAGTAGTTACAGTAAACCAAATCTTCAGCCATATCAGAATTTACAGCCATATCACTTTGAAACACCAGTCCTCACATGATCACCAAAGGTTAAGCAACGCCAAACCTGATCAGTGCCTAGATGGGTGACCACTTGAGAATACTAGGGTGCTATAAGCTTGTATGTTTGGGTGATGTAATGGATTAAAGAAGACATTTTGGGCTGTAAAGTATAATGGTTAAAAAAATCAGAAATTGGAGAGTGAATTCCAATTTTAATTTGGGTTTTCTCTTACATGCAACTACCATTTAGAAAGGTATGAATCCACCTTTTTCCCCCAGCTATGAATTAATTAGTACCAAATTATTATTATTATTATCTCTAAAAAAACAATCTCAAACTATTTTCTAGCTTTAAATAACTTGCAAAGGGTTGATAAGCTGTAAAAACAAAAATCCATCATTCAGTCTAAACATAACAGAAAACTCAAAAGAGAAATCATGATTTTGTGATAAATGTGAAAAATAAGCAAGCCTCTCTTGAAAAAATTTAAAAAATAGTGTGTATTTTTATAGCAAGTTTTACTTAATGTTATCATTGCCGCAAACTTGTTTGATATATTCTTTGTCTGCAAAATCAAATAGACATAGTTTCTAATGTAAGTGACCTTGGAAAGTAAAAGAGTTTAAGTATTATGTTTTGGTTCAAAATTAGATCATTGGAATTTCATTCTAGTGATCAGTGAATGATTTTAGGCTGTCAAAAAGTTCTGTATGCATATTGAAAAGTAATGTGTAAATATCTTTTAATAAAATGTTTTCCAATAACAACATTTACCTCATTCTCAAGAAGAAAAAAATAATCAGAATTATGAATAAGGTAAAAAGATTCACTTTATAAAGACAAAAATGGAGATTAAATACAATGCACAATAAAATGTATTTAGATTGTGGCCAGCATTAAAAACTGATCCCTTTTCTTTTTTTGTCATAAAGAATTTAGGCTTTCTTATTTTTTTATTAGAAAAAAATTAGAACGATTAAAAAAAACACAAACCTCATAAAAAAGAAATTTCTTTATTTTAATCAGCAGTAGTAAAATAAATAGAGAGTTGGAGAATGACTACAAATTTGTGCAACACTTAATCACCAAAGCTTCCTTTGGTGAGCCCATGAGATGCAAGACACAAAATCAAGTCTCAACATGCAAATTACAAATTGGAAGTTCCAAAATAAAAGAAATACATGACTTATTGATTTGTTTAATGGCATATCAACTCTTTGTGGGTCATTTAATGCTGAAATTTAATTTTCTTGGGAGCTTTGGAATAATAAAAATATAATATGTTGTTTTGCTTTCACAATTGAATACATGGTAGATGATACTCTGCTTTTGTGCATATACATGTTTGTGGGGACATAATTATTAGAGGGCATGATATGTGTGTTTTATGTTGTAGTTTTGTTGAAGTTATCTTTTAGAATACAGTTTGATTTCCTTTTAGGAATTGTAGGATATTGTATAGATTAATGTTATGAAAATGTTCTTTCATGTTGGTTCAACGGTATTTAAATGCATTTAGTTAAAGTCAGTACAGTTTGTTAGTATATGTTTTATTGTATGTACCTCTTACCATAGAGATTAAAATGATAAATGATATTAGTTAAAAGGTTTCATCTAAAAATTTCATAATATTTCAGCAGTTTACTTAATAGATATTTAGTTGATTATTGTTTTCATTGTCAGGGTTTACATTTTTACATGCATTAAGTACAGGGGAAAGTAAATGCATTTTGAAAGCAACTAACAGTTAAGCCTGGTGTTTCACAATTTGTCATCCAGACATTACCAATCCTATTGTCATCAAGTCATTGCATCAGTCATCATTAGCATGGACCAGGCTTGCCTCCCAGAGAGTAAAACACTATGCCTCCTTGGTCTCACACTTTCAGCGGACCTCAAATGGAATGACTATATCGAATCCATTGCTAAATCCGCTGCTATGAAAGTCGGTTCTCTGTGCAGGGCCTGGAAGTTTTTTCCGTCTAAATCTATCCTGCACATATATAAATCTACCATCCGCCCGTGCATTGAATACTGCTGCCATATCTGGTCGGGTGCCCCTGCTATTCTCCTCGGGCTTCTCGATAAAGTACAGAGGAGGGTCTGTAATGTGAGAGATACCGACTTGGCAGACTGTCTGCAGTCTCTCTCCCACCGGCGCGACGTGGCTTCCCTGTGTCTCTTCTATAAATACTTTCACGGCTTCTGCTCTGATGAACTTAGATCACTGGTGCCCCCTAGATATGAATTTGCACAAGATACTAGATTAGCAACTAGATCCCACCCTTTTACAGTGAAACCGATAAAATGCAACCACAACTTCTACTCCAACAGTTTCTTTTCTCGCACTTCCTGACTGTGGAATTCCCTACCACATGATTGCTTCCCCAACGGCTACAATCTCCAGGAGTTTAAATGTAAGGTCAATAGACACCTCCTAACACACTAACTCACTCCCATTCTTTCAAACACTCTTCCCATCTGCCCAACCCTCATCCTCGGTCTCCTTACCCATCACCTTCCTCCTGACATTTCCTATGTCTAACCACTCCTTCTCTTTACCCTCCCTATGTAGCCCCATGCGCAATAGTGGCAGTGGAATGCCTTGCTTGGGGTGAAATGATAAAAAATAAAAATAACTGGTTGGTTAGCTGTTACACAAACTTTAGTGATGTGTTAGTACTGCACAGAACCCTTTCCTACCTCCCACCAAAAAAAATGTATGTTGTATTTAAACTTATAAGATAATACTACTGCTATACCAGGTCTGGTGCTCCTGTTGTGTATCTCAAGATTCTTGACAAAATTCAAAGAACGGTCTGTCATGTAATTGATTCTGACCTCAACTGTACTCACTTACTTTCTTACTGACATAGCGTGGCTTCCTTCTGTCTTTTCTAGTTATTTCCATGGCAATTGTTCTGATGAGCTTTCCTCTTTGGTGTCTTGACTGCATGAATTTAAGTGTGCTACTAGACTGGCATTTAGGTATCACTGTTTTACTGTTGAACTACCTAAATGTAGCTGTCTTTTCTATTCTAATAGTTTCTTTTCTTACACTACTCGCCTGTGCAACTTCATTTTGATTTCTTGCTTCCTGGAGCACCTACAATCTTCAGAGATTAAATGCAAGGTCAGTCACCATCTTCTGTCTTCCTGAATCCTTTCCTTTATTGTCTTCTCTCCTCAATAAAGTCTTCTCATTCACTTTCACTCCCTGTCACCTAGAGGCATTATCACCTTGCTTGGGGTGGGGGTGGGGGTGGGGGGTTTAATGATTAAAATAAATAAATCTTATTCTTGGCTGAAACAGAGAAAAATTTGCTAGAGAGTGTTAATCAAAGGAGATAATCGAAACAGTAGCTGCTCTTGATGCTTTTCTTAATCATAATTCTCTGTAGCATCTTCAAATATCACAAGAATAATTTCATTTCTGTTGTTCTATGAATCCCAGGAATGCACAGAATTATAAAACTTGAAGCAAAAAAGCCAAGGATCAACACATTTATGAAGAAAGACAAGGTTTTATTTATATGTGTGTGTATGTTTAATTGTGATAATGTTTCGTGTCAAGGTTGTTGTTTTTCAATGGTTTTACTGATAAAATGTATTCTGGCAAGCAGGTTTTTTATCGTAAAGTGCTTGATACCATGTTGTAGACAGAGCAATGAAAACTACAAAGAGTTTATCTCTTTAACAGATCAGATTCATGTTGACTTTGAAATTTTGTGAGAACATCGTTATGATCATCAGAGCTGTTTGCCATTAAATCCTAGTTTTTTCTTTGTGGGAGTGGTCTTGTTTGTGATTGGTTGATTTTTCTTTTTCTGTTTCTTTATTTTATTTTTATTGTGCAGTTTGATTTGTTTTTATATTATTGTTTGTTTTTATTGTATGTGTGAATGAGTGTTTAATTTGGTTGGGCTCTTTTGTCGTAATGACCTCATTTTTAATGGTCTGACCTTTTTCTTAGTGTGTTGGTATGTTTTGCCATGTGATGGTTTATTTTTTCTGGGTCATGGTTGGGTATTTTTTAAGCATATTTGTGTTTGTGGGCTTTGTGCATTTTCATTTTATTTCTTTTTTATTGGTTATATTGTTTTCTTTGTCATGATTGGGTATTTGTATGTACTTTTTTTCATATTTATATTATTTGTATATTTTGTTTTTGTTTTTATTTTTGCTTGTTATTGTGTGTGTGTGTGTATATATATATATATATATATATATATATATATATATATATATATATCCAAGTGTAAAAGAATGAATAAATGTGCAATGTTCAAAACATTAATTTAAAACAGGGCTCAGTATAAAAATAAAGCAATAAGTATTTATTATTTAACATTTACGATAGAACTTGAAAATAATTAACATAGTATTTCTTGTATTTTCTGTTTTATTGACTTTCTTTTCTTTCCTCTTTTTTTCTTTTCTTGATTTTTCTTTTCTTTCTTTATTAAATCTTTTAAACAGAAAGTGAAGTGATGCTTCATAAATATGAATTTTAAATAAAGCATTTATTACCATCATTACTACTTGATGAGACATTGTTTTTTTAATGTCAAAACAAAATGTACACCTTTGTAGTAGTTATTTACATGTTATAATGTAAATGTTGTGTATGTGTATATATATATATATATATATATATATATATATATAGGCAATGAATGTCTATTATGTTTAATCATGAGCCATTCTAAACATCATATTTTGGTTTTAATTTCAGTTGAAAATAAAGACAAAAATTCTCCAACATTTGGATAACTTTTTATTAAGTTGGTTCTAAGCTTTTGGCTCACATGAGCCATCTTCAGATAGGTTATAAGGACGTTAACACAATAACATCCACCATCTGCAACGATTTTATCTTATAACCTCTCTGAAGATGGCTCATGTGAGCCGAAAGGTTATAACCAACTTAATAAAAAATTATCCAAATGTTGGAGAATTTTTGTCTTTATTTTCAACTGAAATTAAGGCCAAAATACAATGTTTAGAACGGCTCATGATTAAACATAATAGGCATTCATCGTCTCTTATATTTAACAGTATATGTTTAGAAAATTATTTGCTGCCTCGATACACTATATATATATATATATATATATATATATATATACACACACACACACACCCCAAGCCACTGTAAAATCAGCAGATAATAAACAAGACATATGGAAACAAAGAAGCTAAGCACACAAAACATCTATTGCAAATACTAAATATGTGAGCAGCACAATGCTTTTTTAACATATCTGGGAGATTAAAAACAAAAACAAATCATACCAAAAATATGCCAAATAAGGAAATCAACAGTGTCAGCCAGCAACAAACAGCCCCAAAAGCTGTAAATTCTTTTCTTATCCTAGAGTAAAAAATAGCTATAATTACCTACTCTGACCAAAATAAACAACTAAATATACTCATCTCAAAATGCAGACATCAAAACAGATTTTTACAATGTTACTTAAAAATCAAAAGCTGAAAATGAACAGGAATAAACAAAATCAAATAAACAAATGCATCCAAATAAATAAGTAAATAAACTAAATAACAAACCACATATGCACAGATAAACACAAAAAACACATTAATAAAAACCAATAAGAAAATAATAATATATAAAAACACTATAAATGGCCAAAATACTACATTCAGATCCGTAATTATTTCTACTCAATAGCCCCTACAATAATTTGAAACACAACTTCCCACCAAAATAATCATTAGAATAATAGAACAGACTACTCACAATGCAATACAATAGACTACCTACAATGTATCACTGATCTGTATATATCAATAGTCAAGCAAAAATTCAATGCACATGGCCTGACAATTATGTTTAGCAGGAAACAGACTGACAATTCTGGTTGTTGTCTTCAGTCCACTTTTATATTTACATATGCTATATCTCTGATATTAAGCACTTTAACCCCTAGATTGTATACCTTAAAGCTATATTATATATATAGTTGTAATTGATTCATTAAGACATGTTTGCTAACTGTTACATCATGCTGAAGTGCCCAAATGCTTCAGTGGAAATTAAATAGTAATTTCTCCGCTGAGAAGAAAAGGCACAGTGGGATAATGGATAGTGGCTCAGACTGAATTAGAGAGCTATGTTCAAATTCCAGTTGAATTCACTACATTCACTAAAAAAAATTACATTTTTCTTGGAAAATTTCTGAATCTATCTCTTCTCCCCCAACTATGTATAAATAGCAGGATAGACTAGATTCTATAGCCTTGGTTGGCAACCAGTCTACTGCAGTAAGAACTCATAACCTACTACAGGAAAACCTCTGCACCAAATGCAGTTGAGTACCCAAAAAAGTCCCATGAAACTTCTAGGAAAGAAACCTGCTCAAGGTGAATGTTACTACAGACTGACAAAGAAGCAAAAAGAGAACAAGTTCATGTTTGTTGATTTTATAGTCCTAAATAGAATGATGATTAGAATGATAATAAAACCTAAACATATGACAGTTAATTTATACAATTTCTTTGTTCTTGAGAATTTACAACAAAAATAATAAATCTATTTATTTATTAGTTTATTTATACTATTTATTAAATTGTTTATTGGAATGGTTTGCAAAATATTGGTTAATTGCCAATTGATTCAAAATTTATAAAATGGTAAATAATAAGGATTTCTTTATAGCTGGTTTGCATATTTTAATAATTGAGTAAATGTTAATAAATTTATGAATAAAAATTGTTTTCACATGTATTTCTTTATAAATTGGTAAATGATAAATGTTGCATTGCATTAGTTTTAATTGTTAGTTTTTAGATTGTTGTAAATATAAAATTATTTTTGTAAATAAACATTCTGATAAATAGTGTTTAATATTTTTGTTGTGAATTAAAAGTTAAACTGTGAACATGATCCAAAAAGATAGATGATAATTGATGTTGCATTTAAATTTTAATTAATATTATTAAAATCAAAGGACTTCTTTTTATGTAAATTTTTTTTTTCAATTTTGTGAATACAAAAAGAATGTACAAATTCACTTTCATCATATGTTTAGGGTCTATTACAATTCTAATCATGCTTAAAACAATAAACATTCCTGAAGAATAAAGGTAGTTAAAATAATAGAAGTGTCAAAGGTAAAACTGTCTTTTTGACAGACTTTTTTTTTTTTTTGTATGAAGATCCATGTTTGTCAAGTTCTCATTTGAGGCATAGTATAATAAAGTTTTTCAATAAATTTTTAATGAACAAAATAAAAAGATAATGAAAAAAGTAGGGAACAATAAGTGGGCTAATGTCCTTATCATTGGTGTTAATATCATAATGTGTTGGTTGTGTTCTCTGACTGTTTTCAGATAACAGTTAATTCAGAGATTTACTGTAACCGGAGTCCTGTTTGACTAAAATTGATAATGTAAAAATTCTCAAAGGACGTGTCTTTATAAACATCAAGTGATAAAAGGATTTCTCAAAAAATTAAATGGTTATATAGCAGGGGTGGGCAACAAATGTAAAAAAAATATTTTTACAAAAATTTTCTACAAAAAACATTTCAAAAAATATTTTATTCATTTGTGAATTCTTTCTGAAAGTTTCATTAAATCATTAAAATCCAACAATTATCTAATTTTTGCAAGAATTTCAACAATGTTTTTCATTGCAGAAAGATGCTGAAGTTTCCAAGACAAGTTTATGGTCCTTTATTGATATTAGAAACACAAGATTTTTAAACAAAATTTTCAAAATTCTAACAAATATTGGAAAAAAAAAATTTACATAAAAAGAAGTCCTTTGATCTTAATAATATTAATTAAAATTTAAATGCAACATCAATTATCATCTATCTTTTTGGATCATGTTCATGGTTTAACTTTTATCTCTTCTTCAATCGATGTCCACTGTCAGTCAGTCAGTTAAGTTCCATATATGATACATGCTTTGTGCGATCATGTCTCAAAAGAGACATGACTGACTGGGCTGAAGATTATCCCGCAGTAGATTGCCATTGCTTTCTGCGGTAGACTGGTTGCCAGCCAAGGCTATAGAACACAATCTGTCTTGTTATTTAACTTTTAATACCTTTCTCAAGGATATTTGCGTGTAAGTGAATGCAATGAATTCAACTGGAATTTGAACTCTGCTCTCTGATTTCTTGTTCTGAGCTGATATCCACTGCACACTCTATAGTAGCAAAAAGAATTAAACTATTTTGATAATTCAATAGAAATCATTTATTTTTTCAGATTGAAATTCTGTTTTCATCAGATTTCTGTTCAGAAGAATGATGCTTTTAGACCCTTTTGTCATCAGCTGTGTTATGATTTCTTACCTACATTTGAACTGAATTGCTGCAGTCCCAAAGATCCGATAGAAGACATATCAAATCTATGACTAGAGGATTTGCTACATTTTTAACTTCAAAATGATTTCTTTTGAAAGAAAGGTAAAAGTAGTGATCATCACTGAATAGTTGCCAAATTCAACGATTCATTAAAGTGGGAGGTGATATGTTAAACTTTTCAGTGAATCTGTTGCTGTCTGACTTTACTTTCACTGTAAACCCTCTGTGCATTAGTGACAGTCAGGTCTTGCACTGATATAAAACTTTTTAAAAGACAGTTTCGTTTTTACAAATAAAAGACATTTTTCTTCTGATGGTCAAATTTTCAATTTTATTTTTCCAAGACAACATACTTCTATGGTTGGTAAATGACATTTTAAGTTTGTCTTTTCAATCATGTTTAACCTTCATGCACATGGGGAAAAAAAACAAAACAAAACAAAACAAAGAAGTGGTGTCAAACAAAAGAACTGTTATTCTCTTGATGCTGCTATTTACACTACAGTAGGTACCACCACTAATTTGCTGAAAAAACAGCATTGTATGAAGAAAAAAAAATTCCAAACTTAATAAAAACAAACTTTTTCCATCAAAATGTTTATGCTCTTATGAAGAAGAAAGATCAAAGTATCATTTAGTTTTTTTTTTTTAATTTTTTAATCCTTTATAACACGTTCAAAATTTTGGTAAAAATCTTGTTTTTATTTTCGTTAGTGGAGAGCTAAATCATTAAGAGAGTTTACAATGGAAAACATTATATTACATAGCTCATTTTTTTCCCCCGCTGACAAACACATTCATTTGGAAATTCTTGCAAATATCAAATAATTGACAGATTTTAATGAAACTTTCAGGACTTATTTACAAATGAATGAAATTATTTTTGAAATCATTATTTTAAAACATCTTGGTAAAAATATTTTTTTACACTTGTTACATCCCTTTCCACATAAATTCATGAAATTTCAAAAAATTAAATTCTGTAGGCAAAATTGGTTTTATTAGTTAAAACAGGACACATTGGGGATGTAAATCATATTAGTTTTTTTAACTATTTAGCCCCTTGAAAATCTGCACCAAATAGTAAAACAAAGCTATGACATTATTTAATTAGATCAGCTTTTAATTACTTTAATAAATAATATAAATTAAGGCAATTATAGTCTAGAAAAAAATTTGTTTTGATTAATAACGAAATTTTAAAAGAATTGTCTTCATTTTTGTTTTTCAATTATAATAATTTATAAAGTTTCAAAAATATTTTAAAAATATTTCAAAGACTTGTAGACATTAGGTTGGTAATTTATTAAATGAAGACTATATTTATTAATCAAAAATTGAAAAGTTTAATACAAATCATCAAGCCATTGTATTTTTAAATATTTTTCAATTTTCTTTTGGTATTTGAAGTTTTTTTGTATGGTAATTTCTATATGTACATTAAAAGGTCATGTGTTTCTTCCTCTTACAGAAAAAAATTTGGAAATTATATAAAATTTGGTCGCTATACATTTAGTTTATTTTGAATTTGTCCATCATCACACCTCAATCATTTATGGGAAAGGTCAGAGATCAATGTTCCATGATTAAGAAATAGTTTTATTCTAAATTTCATGTTATAAATAAGTAATACTTGTAAAAATCAGATTAATTTCACTTTAAATTTGCTAATATTCCAAAACTATTAACAGATGTATATTTTACTTTTGCAAGATTTTTAAAACCGAGAATTAACTTTTGTTTGCAAATGTGTCTATCACTCATAAATGGCTGAAAAATTGTAAAGAATTTTTTAAAATCTCAAAATATTAATTTTTCAAACAATATAATTTCTGTTTCAAATACACCATAGTATTTTGCTTACTGGAAATAGTAAATTTAATCACTTAGCTTTCAATTAAAACTAAAATAAAAGCTTCAAGAAAACTATTTTATTTTAAAAATTCAATTTAAAATTTAGGTATCAAAAATGAGTGAAGGTACCTACATTACAATATACACTTTTACCTCCCTCAGCAATGTTTACTTACAAGATTATAAAAATATGTGAACCGAGTACAATGTAATATTTATTATTTGTTTTTTTATAAAGAAATATTGAAAGAAAATCATGGCAAACATGGATAATTGTGCCAACAATAAAATGTAGTGTCAAAATGATGTTTTTTTTAATTACCTACACTCTTTAGCAATGTTTACTGAAGTCACCTTCACTAATTCAACTTAAGGTTTAAAATGAACTTTAAAAAGCTCTCTTGAAGTATTCATTTTAGCTTTAATTGAAAGCTAAAGGATTAAATTTACTATTTCCAGTAAGCAAAATACTCTGTAGTGTATTTCAAACAGAAATTATATTGACTGGAACCCATTCATTTTTTGGGGATCTAAAAATAGTTGATTAGCATCCTATTTTAGTCATTCTTATTGAAAAATCTTCCAACTGTAAAATATACTTTTCTGAAACTTTATTGAGGAATATTAGCTGATTTAAAGTATAATTAATCTGATTTGAAACAAATATTATTTAAGTCTAAAATAACAGAAATGGATTTTTAAAACAAACAGTAGCAGTCATTACATACTTGTCATTGCTTGTCAATCACATAACAAGTGCGGATGAAAGGGTTGACAGTTTTATTGTTGTTCTACAAAGATATTAACTGATAAAACATAATTTAAGAAAATGACGGGTGAACAAAAAAAATAATTACAGAAAATCAAAGAAAATTTGCGTATATGACAATTAATAATGTGAGTGTAAAAATGTAACTACACACTGGTAGTGATGTCAAAATAATCGGTTAAGCCACAGGGAAAACATGGAAAACCCCTATTAAAAACCCCTATTAAAAATAACATTGAAAATTGCACCTGGCATGTTGAGTGAGAAATTATTATTGGGGAAATGACTTGTAACATTTAATTTCATAACAAATGTGTAAAAGCTAAGGATTATGTGTTAAAAAAATACTAGAAACTTATTTGGTACTGACTGGATAGAATTTTTTAGTTATGGGATAGACCTGTAAATATTTATTGCAAAAATATAAGTGAACAAGTGACCAGTTTAAAAAAAAAAAAACAATGTGGAAATTTAAAGGAAGGATTCAAAAAATGTTTTCCATATGTTTTGTTGAATGTATTGGGTCAGTATTTCCAAAGTCAAAGCAAAATTTCAAGTGAAGAAAAGGATCGATGTCAGTATTAAAACTGAAACATAGTGTACCAATTGCAGTCTTGGATCATGTCAATGAAGAATTAGACAGACTTGAAAAAATTGTGTGTGATTGAAAAATTCACAATTCAAAAAGGGGCAGCACCAGCAGCGTATGTAAAAAAAAAAAAAAAAATTGTGTTCGTGCTGATTTTTCAGCTGGGTTAAACAAATGTTTAGAATCACATGACCCATTACCGAGTCCAGAGAAAAACTTTTCAAAATTAAACACTGGAAAATCTTTTTCAAAGCTCTATTTTTCTGAGGTATATTTGCAAATAAAAGTTGAAGAAGAATGTTTGTGCAAGTTCAGCTGTTTTCCTTTTGGAATAAAAGTGATTCTAGCCATATTTCATCAAACTATGGACACTGGTTGCAGATTGTGATTTTGCAGTTGATTATCTGGATGATCAGTCAGTCAGTTAAGTACCATGCGCGATACACGCTTTGGGCGATCATGTCTCCAAAGAGACATGACTGACTGGGCAGAAGATTATCCCGCAGTAGGTTGCTATTGCTTTCTGCGGTAGACTGGTTGCCGACCAAGGCTATAGAACCCAATATGTCCTGTTATTTAACCCATAACTGGAAGGAATAGACGGATTAATACCTTTCCCAAGGGTATTTGCGCGTAAGTGAATGCGAGGAATTCAACTGGAATTCGAACTCGGTTCCCCGATTTCTGATTCCGAGCCGATATCCACTGCGCCACAACGCATATCTGGATGATATATTGATTAAAAGTGTATTTAAGGAACAACTTATTTGTGTAAATAAAAAGAATATTTGAAAAAAACACAAAAATATAGGTTCAAACCCTGTGAGTTAAGTGTAATTTTTTTTTAGCCTAAAATCAAGAATGTTGGGCAAATTATTGACAAAAATGGTTGCCAACTAGATCTGTTGAGGGCAAATACAATTATGTTCTACAACAAATGTTACTAGACTACAAGCATTTCTAGGATTAGCAAATTATTATTGAATATGCAGAATTTGAGAGCTTTACTGAACAATGTACTAAAAAGACATAAAGTGGAACTGGACTGATGTATCAAATGTGTGAAGAAATCAAGAAAATACTAATGCCAGACTTATCATTAGCACACTACAATGAGAAACAGAAATTATATGGACTTCAGATGCTAATGACTATGGTATATTGTAGAAGTCAAATAACTTACCTTTTAACATGGCTGTCTTCTTTTGTCTCCCTGCAGGAAGGTGAATATTGTAATTTACTAAGTGCAGCTTAGATGTGGCACAAGGCCGAAAGTATGGGGCACCCAGTGAGGATCGAACTCACTACTTAATTGCAATAGTTCTAGCGAGACAAGCTTGCTAACCATTACACCACCTCGAGGTGCCTCAGGAAGGTGAATATTGTAATTTACTAAGCGCAGCTTAGATGTGGCACAAGGCCGAAAGTATGGGGCACCCAGTGAGGATCGAACTCACTACTTAATTGCAATAGTTCTAGCGAGACAAGCTTGCTAACCATTACACCACCTCGAGGTGCCTCAGGAAGGTGAATATTGTAATTTACTAAGCGCAGCTTAGATGTGGCACAAGGCCGAAAGTATGGGGCACCCAGTGAGGATCGAACTCACTACTTAATTGCAATAGTTCTAGCGAGACAAGCTTGCTAACCATTACACCACCTCGAGGTGCCTCAGGAAGGTGAATATTCAAGACTGTGGATATTGTGCTCAATATTTATGGAGCTCAATATACACACTGAAATTATCAGCCAATCAATGCTTACAGAATAGACTTGCCTGTAACAGAATGGAATCTCCCAGGTTATTATTTAAAATCATCTACCAATTTGCCCTAGTGGTTTTTGGGTCAGTTGGACTCAGCTTCTATTCTAATTGATTACTGGCTGGTTGTTCCATAAGATCTTTATATGAGTGATAAATTTAACATTTAACATTATATGAGTGATAAATTTACATCAAAATGACGACAATAACAGAAAAGCTGTCTGCACATATTTTGTGTTTGCTACTACCAGCAAAAAAAAAAAAAATAGATAAAAAAAGAGGCATTAACAATAATATTTGTAGTGATTAAATTTCACAAATTTATACCTAGCTGGAGTTTTTGTTTACAGACAGACCCCAGAATTCTATTAATTTTTCGTCTGAAAAAAGGAATTTCTATGCATACAATGAATAGATTACAACACTGAGTACAATCTTATCAAATAAGATTTTTGGATGGAATTTCAACTGTCCCAAAAATTAGGGTTATCAAGATTGATGCCAAAGCTACTAAACCATTTGTGGACACTGTTATTGCAGCATTAAAAAGTGAAATAGAAATTAAAAATATATTATGCCATGTAGTATACAAACTGCTAGTTATGCTAAAAGAAATAAAATAAAAGCAGAACAAGACATGTTTGTTTCAAAAGTTCAGTGCATGGCAAGCTTGAGGGGTTGAATACTAAGAAATACAATAAATATAAAAATCTAAATTGGCAGGATGTTGGGGAGTAGATAAGACACTCCCAGTTACACAAATGAACCAGGCAAGATGCCTTACATAAAGAACTTCAGCAGAGTTCAGCAACAGAGTTCTGATAGAATCTTCATTAGAGTACTATTGGAGTCAGTTAAAACATAATATTATAACCATTAATAGCAAGTTACAACAGGAATAAATTTATGTAATATATAAATAAAAGGAGGTTATGAATTTAACTGTTTTCTTTTAATTCTTTAAACATTATTATAGTGATGTATGTTGGTTTGGAGAAAGAGTAATTCTTTCAGGAATGGAGATATTTGGAAAAAATCCAGGACTCAGATTTATATTTTGATGAGATTTGATAGTAGCACTATTGAGAATTTTCCATCTGAGTTAATCTCTCTTTTAATAAGTGTGACATTCTTTAGATCAAAGTTGTGGCTGAATTTATTTCTATGCATAAGTAATGCATTTGATAAATTCTGGGTAAGATCTTTTTTGTGTTCATAGATACATTTTTTAAATTTCTGCAAGTTTCCCCAATGTACTGTGAATAGCAGTTATAACATTTTATACATACTTGCTTTAGAATTATTATTGTTATGGATATTTTTGGTTCTGATCATATCCATAATAGTTTGGGATATAGGTGTAATCATTTGATCTAATAAGGGAAAGTAATTAATTGGCTTGGAAGGGTTACATGAAATTTACCATATGGTTTATTTAACAAAGAGAGTCTCCATATAAATGTTGACTTAAAGTCCTATTCCAGACAGCTGTCTTTATAATCACATGCCACTTTACCCTGTTCATGCTAGGCAGTTCCATAGATCACACTGCTATCCATTTTTAACAAAATTCTAACAGCAGCTAAGTTAACAAGACACTGACATTCTTACTCTGTCTCTGAAGGAAAGAACACAATTTATTGAAGTCAAGCCACATAATTGTGATTGTTTCAAACTTTTATATTCACTCATTAATAAATTGTTGGGAGCTTTTTTGTCAACAGTGTTTGTTCATTGTGTAAGAAATTCTCTGTCTTTCAGGAATGTTGCATACTTGATACATGCTTCAGCAATCATGTCTTTTTCAATTCATGACTAATTAAGCAGAATATATTACCACAGTAGGTTGCCATTTCTTCTTATGATTGGCTGGTTGCCAACCAAGGCTATAGGACCAAGTCTGTCCTGCTATTTAACCCATAGATTCAAAGAAGAGTTACCTTTACCATTTCACTTGTTCATTTTTTTAAGGTCACTAATGATCACAGGAGGATGTGCATTGTGGATATCGGCTCGGAACGAGAAGCCAGGGAGCCGAGTTCGAATTCCAGTTGAATCCATTGTATTGACTTACGCACAAATACCCTTGGAAAAGGTATTAATCCATCTATTCCTTCCAGTTATGGGTTAAATAGCAGGACAGATTAGGTTCTATAGCCTTGGTCGGCATCCAGTCTACCACAGAAAGCAATGGCAACCTACTGCGGGATAATCTTCTGCCCAGTCAGTCATGTCTCTTTTGAGACATGATCACCCAAGCGTGTATCATGTATGGCACTTAACTGACTGAATGATCACAGGTACAATTGTTATTGAAACTTTAGAATGTAAACAATTGTTCTCTTATTTCTTTTGGTCCTAGATATGACTGTAAACTGCACCCAGCAGCAAGGCCTCTGATTGGGAGGTTGTGCGGAGCATAGAACCACCTCTTAATTTCTGTTGTTCCCAGGTCCACCCTGACCCGAGTGGCAGCACTTGTTAGTGTCCCAGCTATGAGTAGTTAACCCCAAATTGAGGTCAAAACATTATGAAAGCATAAAAATAGACTTTTATAGAAAAATATACATTTTCGAAGAAAAAAGTTATTATCAGTAATGCATTTTTTAATATAAAACTAGAGAACATCTTCAGTTTTCTGAAATAAAATAAAAAGATGTTCATCAAAATCTGACTAAATCAACTTTCTCACTATAACTGAACATTAAAAAATACCTTTAAAACCTACCTTTTTGGCATTAAATAACCCACAGTGGTTGATATACCATTAAACAAAACTCAAACTCATATTTCTTTATCTGTTTTATAGTTATCTGCTTATTTTGTTGGTTCCAATCTGTGGGAATGCTTGCAAAATACTTCCCCTTCCACAATTTATAAACAAAATCATATAAATACGTGTTGAGATTTCTTCCAAGCCAATAAGGTAGGCCATTTCTTGGTCTCATCTGACTCAGTTCTGGTATGTTTTGTCTTGAAGCCAGAATGCTACATTCATTGATCTGAATTTTCTCATGTATCAACCCCAATTCTTAGTTTTGCAATTTTTGACTTATTGCTATTGCTTTGTTTGGCATATATTTGTTGGCTTGCTCAATATCATTTTTTGCCCTAATTTTTTATCTTGTTATTCTGCCATTTACATTTAATCATGGCCACTTACTCTGCAATTTTTTCTGTTTCATATTTATCTTTTTATTTTTATGCTTTATTATTTATATGTTTTATATTTTAAAAAATGCATCTCATTAAATTCTATTTAATTCTGGTTGCAGCAGGATTTTATATAAAATTGGGTATCTATTGCCAGTAATATGCAAAATAGATGTACACTGTAATTACTAAGAAATAAACATTTTTTCATCAAAAATTTTAATTATACCCTTTTTTACATTTGTATTTTTCTTAAAATGTTACTTATGCATTGTGAAAATTAAACAAGAATATTTTAGTTGTGGGTGTACCCCTTTTGTCTAGTTGGGTCCACTGGTTTTAGACTCAGCCTGTCAGTTCTGAGTTTTATTTACATTGGTTTATTGGTTAAATGTAAACAGTATTCCTTATTTTTAACAGTTTTATATCTCTTTTTATCTGTTTATATCTTAAGAAAAATAAAAATGCAACTCATTAAACTCTATTTAATTCTGATTACAGAAGAATTGTATATAAAATCTATGACTGAATATGGAATCTGCTGGAATTCATTTTGTTATTTTTAAACATTGTACAATGCTGATTTTCTGTAATAATTATTTCTTTTTTATTTGCAGATATCAGTTGCAGTGATAAAGAAAAGAAGTTTCATAACCAAAATAAGATACTTTTAATTTTAAAGATACATAGGCAAACACAAATCTAAAATTCATAGTGTTATAATTTATGTTACACATCTTATTTATTAAGTTAGCATTTATAAATATGTGTTCGTAAATATTGGAAAGAAATGTTAATTTAGTGGGATCATCCTTTTCACTGAATACCATTTTAAATTACAAACACAGAACACACTGGAAAGAAAAGAGTGTGGATCAATATTTTCAGGAAATGCAGATTTGAAAATGCACATGCAAATATATTAAATTACAGATTTTAAACAAGTGGATCAGAATACTTAGAATTCTAATTTGAAAAGACATTTGCAAACTCACGGAACAAAAAATATTAATTTGTAATGTCTACTTTTACTCAATGTTCATATTTAGATAGTCAAATGGAAAAAAGGAAAACCGTATCTTTGCCAAATCTGTAACTCAGCATTTATGGACAATTCACACTTTAAAGTTCACATGCTGAGACATTCTGGAGAGAAACCTTACTTTTTTCAAGTGTGCAGATCAGTATTTTCAAAGAATTATGTAGAAAAATATATAGACACTTATCAGAAAAAAAACACATTCATTTAAAGTTTACAGACCAACATTGTCACCAAGTTCAAATTTAGAAGTACACATGCAAAAATATACTGCAAAGAAAAGATATTGTTGTCAAGTGTGTGAAGCAGCTTTTCTGCAGACAGTCACATAAAAAAATACACATGCAGAAACATACAGGAGAGAAACCATTTTCTTGTAAAGTGTGTGGGTCAAGATTTTCAACAAGTGCAGATCTGAAAGCACATGTAAGAATACACACTGGAGAGAAACCCTACTCTTGTCAAGTGTGTGGATCAACATTTTCAGTGAATTCCAATTTAAAAAAACATATGCGGACACATACTGGAGAGAAACCATATTCTTGTAAAATGTGTAGTTCAGAATTTTCAACAAGTTCAGAGTTGAAAGTGCATACTCGAACACACACAGGTGAGAAACCTTACACTTGTAAAGTGTGTGGGTATGCATTTTCACAGAGCTCACATTTAAGTAAACACCTGCGGACTCATACTGGTGAGAAACCATATTCTTGCAAAATATGTGGATCAGCATTTCTGCAGAGTTCACATCTAAGTCAACACATGCGAACACACACTGGAGAGCAGCCATATTCTTGTCAATTGTGTGATTCAGCATTTTCACGTATGATCAGCTTAAAAATACATATGCAAACACACACTGGAGAGAAACCATTTTTTTGTAAAGTGTGTGGATCAACATTTTCACTGAGGCCAGATCTGAAAGCACATGTAAGAACACACACTGGAGAGAAACCCTACTCTTGTCAAGTGTGTGGGTCAAAATTTTCCCTGAATTCTAATTTAAAAAGACACATGCGGACACATACTGGGGAGAAACCATATTCTTGTAAAATGTGTAATTCTGCATTTTCAACAAGTTCAGAGTTAAAGGCACACACCCGAACTCACACTGGAGAAAAACCTTACACTTGTAAAGTTTGTGGATCTGCATTCTCACAGAGTTCACATTTATCTAAACACATGAGAATTCACACTGGAGAGAAACCCTATTCTTGTGACGTATGTGGATCCTCATTTACGCGAAATTACAGTTTAAAAATACACATACGAACACATACTGGAGTTAATCAATAATCTATGGACAGTGTATGAATCAACAGTTTTGAATCTGAAAAGACACCAAAAAATGCTGGGTGAATATCATTGTATATGATTACCATCATTTTTCACTTTCATTTAAAAGTACAAATACTGACACTGAAAAATTGAGAAGTTACATTTGTTCAAATGTTACAGATCAGCATGTTTGTGAATTTCATGTTGAAATGAGCATATCACATAGAAACAGGATATGAACCACAAGGTGTAGGGATTGACATGTTTAAATAATTCCATGACACATGAGATAATACAGTAGAGAAAAAGTATTTTTAAAGTGAGGCTAAGTTGTTTAAAAGATAACCTGAAACTACTTGTCTATATTTCTGAGATGAAGTAGTATTTATGCTATTTACATTATTTGAACTTTTGTCCTCATGTTGTTGCCATTTGTATAACTTTTCAGCTGTTGTACACTTCAGCCTTCTTCAAGTCCTGAAAATTTTGAAATGAACCCTTTATTATGATCACAATTTAACAATTATCCATGGTACATGACAACAACTCCAACAAACATGGAAGGTAGGGTACATGAGGATAACAACTCTCAGAAAACAGCCTTGGTCTGTCTGCCCTATGTAAAGGGATTTTCAGAGAAAATACAAAGGATCTGTGGTCTATATAACATCAGGATGATCTTCAGAAGTTGTTCCACACTTCACAGGTACCTCTCCTGATTAAGACTTCCAAAAGGGGAGGACATGACTAAGGACTGTGTGTACGCTATTCCATGTAGCTGTGGAAAGAAATATAAATGAGAAATAGGCTGCCTCCCTCTTAAGGTAAGGGTACACAAAACATTGCAAGGCTGTAACATGAGACGAGATAGAAAAATCAGGCATACTGGCCACATAGGGAATGGTGACCCCTTTCTCCTTCCATATGGAATGAAGTTGAAATAATAGATAGAAAATGCCGCTGGAAACTACGTAAACTTAAAGATTCAGCACATATGCTAGCCTACAAAAATCTCCTAAGCTGACCAAGCAGAGAGGTGAATATATTATGGGAACCAGTAATACGTAGTGCAAGAGAAAATCATTAATGTCAAAAATTGCAATATGAGCTCTGGTAAAAAATACTAAAGAAAACCATTAACATTAAAAATTGCAGTATGAATTCTGGTAAAAATACTAGAGAAAACCATTAACATCAAAAAATTGCAATATGAACTCTGGTTAAAAAGGTTACTGAACATTAGATTTATAAGTCCCAGAAATGCAGTTGTTGTTGGTTGTCCTTAAGATGTTGGTTAGTTCCAGTGACTTGACCCAAAGAGTTGTGAGTTCAATACAAGGCTATAGCTGTGGTGAACGAGTAACTTAAAAAGTTGGGTTAGAGGGAGATAACTCATGACTACCAAAAGAGGCTTTGCACAAGGAATGAGAATGATATATCCCAGTGATTGTAATAAAGGTTTTGGTTGAAAATTCTGAAGAAGGCTGGAGCATACAACATCCAAAATGTCATACAAATGGCAACCAATATGAAGACAATAGTTCGAATAACTGAAAGCACTTCCTGGAAAGCAGCCATATTTTTGTGTGGTGTATGGATTATTTCCCATTTCCAATAGAGCTAAATACAGTTACAGCTAAGAGAGAGCCTATATTTTTGTTAATCTTTGAATCAACATTAACAATTTTGCAAGAAGATATTTTTTTATTTTTCATTCAAATCATGCTAAAAATAATATTACATTTGGGAAAATATCCTCATCTTTGTTTTTATTATCATAAATCTGTGGCTGTTGTGTCCTCTTGCCTTCTTCAGAAGCCTGACTAACCTTCAGGGTATTGTAATTTAAACCTTTTACTTAATCTATGGAGCTAAAGATTGTTCTTTTTCTGTTGTCCGCATCAAGAGATATCTTGTTTTTATTTAGTGCTGCTCTGATATTGCTTGCCCTGTTTCTACTAAATCTGTACTACTTGAACCAGGAATTGAATTCATAGTTACTATGTTACCACTACTTTCTTTCACATGATTATTTAAAACAGGGTGAGCAGTAATTGAGTAGTACTAAGAAAGAAGACAAGATATCCCCAGACATAGACAATGCAATGATAATTTACCCATTGTAGATTTAATAAAGGATTCAGATTGAAAATCCCTGAAATTTTTGTAGATTGACATATGCCTGAAGAAGGGTGAAAATTTTAATGGCTGAAACACTGTGATAATAACAACAAAGAGAAGAACATTAGTCCAAATGCCAATACTGATAACCAATTTCTGTGGTTTTTAATTTAATTTCTGCAGAGATTTGTAATAATGTGGTATGAGTTTAAGTTCAATTCTCAGCTGAAACAACTTTGTCAAACATGGATAAGCATGACTGCAACAAGACGTAATATCAAAAGTACAATATTTCCCTAGACACTGCTTTTTTTAACTACCTTTATTCTTTGGCAATGTTTATTGTTTTTAAAAACAATGATTAAAATTTGAATAAAATTTAAATATATGACGAAATTTGTTTTTCTTCTTGAGAATTTAAAACAAAAATATTTAACATTATTTACTAGATTATTTATTTACAATATTAATTTTACATTTACAATATTTTAAAAACTAATACAATCAGAACTAATGCAATGCAACATTTATCATTTTTCAATTTCTAAAGAAAGACATGAAAATTTTTTATTCATAAATTTATAAACATTTACTAAATTATTAAAGTATGTGAACCAACTATAGGAAAATCCTTATTATTTACCATTTTATTAAGTTTGAATCAATTAGCAATTACCCAATGTCTTGCAAACCATTCCAATGAATAATATAATAAATAGTGAAAATGAACAATTTAATAGTGTTTATTATTTTTGTTGTCAATTCTCAAGAACAAAGAAAATGTATAAATTAACTTTCATATATTTAAGTTTTATTAAAATTCTAATAACTTTTTAAAACAATGAACATTTTCGAAGAGTGAAAGTAGTTAAAAAAAGTGGCGTTATGGGAAAACCCCTCATTTTGACATTCTATTTTATTGTGGGCATGTTTGCTGCAATTTCCGTATTATGTACAAGTTTCAGAAGTTTTCCATTGACAGAAAGGATTTTCTAAGAGATTGCTCAAATAAAAAGTGAGAAAAAGAATGAATAAAACAATTTCCTGGTTAAAAATAACAATCTTGAATAATAAAAGGTTACTGCTATGTTGAACAAATATTCGCTAAATTACTTTATGGGCCCATACCAATCCTTCAGTATTTGTCTATACTTCTGAAATGAGGTAGTATTTACATTGTTCAGACTATTGTCCTCATCTTTACTGCCATGTTTACGACATTTCAGCTGTTGTATTCTTTGGTCTTCTTCAGGTGGAAGGACACATCGACCAGTGGATATAGATGTTGGTCAGTTCCAATGACTTGACCCAAAGAGTTGTGAGTTCAATACCAGGTGGCAGCAGTGGTAAACAAAGAACTTAGAGAATAAAGTTAAAGGAAGATAACTATATGTCTACTGGAAGTGGCATTGCACATGGAATGAGAATGGTATACCCTATTGATTGTAATAAGTTTCAGTTAAAAATTTCTAGCACCTGAAGAAGGCTGAAGTGTATAATGGCTGAAAGATCGTGAACATGGCAGTAAAGATGAGGACAATTGTTCGACAATGTAAAAAGTGAACTTTTGGGGTATTTTGTTTTTTTTTGGGGGTTTTTTTTTTTTGTAATTTGAAGGTACTAATTTAGAAGATATCAAGCTACTTCTGCATCTTTTTTAATAAATGGGCAAAGTTTAACCAACTTACTTGCAAAAAACTGTCTCAGAAGTCTACTTTTCCCCTTTACATTTTTATTACTGTATTTTGTATAATTTAATTTTTATAAAACCAAGCATACAAAACTAGATTAATACCTTTTTGCTAGGCTCTCAAGCCCAAAGTAAATTTATATGGTGAGGGCAAATGAAAGACATGTACAGAAAATTCCCTTTTTCAAAATTTATATTTATAGTTATTTGTAGGAATTTTTATCAGTTGCATGTGTGTTTGTGTTTGGTAATGAGAGTGGAATGAACAAAACTCAAGGCTCAAAATAACGATTCAACAGCTTTTATTTCTGATTGAAGAAGAATGCAAAATAGCAGTATTCTGTGGGGAGGAAAAGTGAAGTTTCCCCATTAACAAAGTTTTTGAGTAGATGTTTTCTAGAGAGAGATTTCTCCACTTGTTTCTCACTGGAGTAATAACAAATCTGAGTGTGAAACTGCTAGGAGAGACCTCTTTTTATGTAACAGTGGTTGTGTGTAGTTTTCTTATTTGGTAGGAGTTTCAAGGGCAGATTTCTCTTCGGTTTCAATGGAAGCAAGGAGAAATCTGAAGTCCAGTTGCCAGGACAGGGCTACGTATCTTTTGTAGCAAGTAGTTGAGTAGCTCTTCAAGCTGGGTGCTGAAAGTATAGGCCACTGAAAAGAAAAATAGAAAAGAACTGATTGTGATGTAGAGGCTGCTAAAATGGAAAAATGGGAAAAGAAAGCTGGCCATGAAGAGAGATGCAACTGAAATGGAAATGTGGGTGAATAGGATTCTGTCAGGGATATAATGACTTTTGGGTATAAGGATGTGCGTTGTGGTGCAGTGGAATGAGAAATCGGGGAGCCGAGTTTGAATTCCAGTTGAATCCATTGCATTCACTTACGCGCAAATACCCTTGGGAAAGGTATTAATCTGTCTCTTCCCTCCAGTTATGGGTTAAATAGCAGGACAGATTGGGTTCTATAGCCTTGGCTGGCAACCAATCTATCACAGAAAGCAATGGCAACCTACTGCGGGATAATCTTCTGCCCAGTCAGTCATGTCTTTTTCGAGACATGATTGCCCAAGCATGTTTCACGTATGGCATTTAACTGACTGACTGGTTATACCCTGCTGATTATTTCTGTTGCTGCTACTCCTGAATTGAACAAAGTAAGGAAGCCCCTACATGCCACAATAGCCAACAGGTGCGATAGTGTCTACATTTTTTATTGTCTAGTTCAGAGATTTAAATAAATAAGAACATTTGTTTTCATATTTATTTACTTATATTACTAAATATTGAATTTTAGTTAGTTCATATATTTATATATATATATATGGGTGCATGGCTGAGTGGTTAGTGCATTCACTTTCTGACCATGAGATCTGGGTTCAAATCTCACCATGGTCAATTTATCAGGAAAATGTCTTCATGTTATCAATCTGCAAGAGATGATCACAGCTATGTGTGACACCTTTGAAATGTACCTGAAAAATATACCACAGGTTGATTTGAGCCTTGTGAGTGGAATTGGATATTTTTTTTAATCATGTCACCCCGAGCAAGGCGGTAACACCACTGATGTGCAGGGGGCTACGTAAGGGATTGGGAAAGAGAAAATCGGAAACCACATCCTAAACAGGGAACAAGGGATGAGCCTCTTCACCTGTTCAATAGACGTGGGTGGAGTGTGAACCGAGCGATAGTTTAGTCTATCTACTCCAATTAAAAAATAAAAAAGAACTATTTGAGAACCATCAATGGTTGAGCTAGCACAAAGTCACAAGTCATCGTGTCTGAGGGTTTGAGTGTACTGGCATCGTTTAGATTGTTGATCATGCCAAATAACACACTCTCTTTCAGAAACTGTAACTAAAAGCTGCTCAGTGTTAGTTGCAGTATAAACCACAGGTAGGCTCTGTGGGTGTTGAACAGACTCAAATGTACCTGAGCAGATGTCTGCAACATGGATTAGCTAGCCACCCTGGTAGACAGTCATCCTCGGATATGAGTGGCCAGTCTATATTTTCATGTTCTTGGAAATATAAAATTATTCTAGTAAACAATCTAATAAATAATGTTTAATATTTTTGTTTTCAATTCTTGATATATCCAGTTTCATTAAAATTCTAAAAATCGATTTTGTTTTAAAATTACTAAGGTAGTATACAATAATAATGGAGTCAAAAGAAAGACCATCCTCTCGATACTGTGTTTTAGCAAGTATCTTTGTTAAATTTTGTCAATAAATGAATCATTTTTCAATTGGCATCTTGACTTTCATGTATTAAAACTTCAAATATTTATACAAAATTGTAAAAAAAAATGAATCAGAATTTGTTTGCTGCTATATTTATAAATGCAAATAGTCTTTTGACAAGTACACCAGTGGAAATATCAAACTTAAACAAATTACCCAAGTCCTCTAATTTGAAACAATAAGAGTAACAATCAGAAGAGATTAATTTTGGAAAAGAGAATCATTCTATGCAATTGCTAATATTTTTCTGATAAATTTGAATTTATTTAATCTGTATTGACATTTCTAGGTAAAGTATCATCCGATATGTTATGGCGACCTTGGGTAATAAAGTATCATCGAATATGTTACAGTCACTTTGAATAACAAAGTGTCATCGAATATGTTACAGTCACTTTGAATAACAAAGTGTCATCGAATATGTTACAGTCACTTTGAATAACAAAGTGTCATCGAATATGTTACAGTCACTTTGAATAACAAAGTGTCATCGAATATGTTACAGTCACTTTGTAAAAATAACAAAGTTGTCATTTGTCGTAATATGTTACAGTCACTTTGAATAACAAAGTGTCATCGAATATGTTACAGTCACTTTGAATAACAAAGTGTCATCGAATATGTTACAGTCACTTTGAATAACAAAGTGTCATCGAATATGTTACA
The DNA here is from genome assembly GCA_037127315.1 of Ascarosepion bandense. Classification (NCBI taxonomy): domain Eukaryota; kingdom Metazoa; phylum Mollusca; class Cephalopoda; order Sepiida; family Sepiidae; genus Ascarosepion; species Ascarosepion bandense. The sequence goes on along the minus strand of JBBBDQ010000328.1, from coordinate 3,834,509 downwards.
GTCACTTTGAATAACAAAGTGTCATCGAATATGTTACAGTCACTTTGAATAACAAAGTGTCATCGAATATGTTACAGTCACTTTGAATAACAAAGTGTCATCGAATATGTTACAGTCACTTTGAATAACAAAGTGTCATCGAATATGTTACAGTCACTTTGAATAACAAAGTGTCATCGAATATGTTACAGTCACTTTGAATAACAAAGTGTCATCGAATATGTTACAGTCACTTTGAATAACAAAGTGTCATCCAATATGTTACAGTCACTTTGAATAACAAAGTGTCATCCAATATGTTATGGCATCTTGCGTAATAAAGTATCATTCAATATGTTATGGCAATCTTGAGTAACAGAGTATTATCTGATATGTTACAATCCCCCTGTGTAACAAAGTATCATTCGATATGTTACATTCAATCTGAATAGCAAAGTATTATCTCATATGTTATTACAGAGTACCATCTAACATGTTACAGTCACCTTGGATAACAAAGTATCATCTGATATGTTACTGTCAATTAGAATAACAAAGTATCGTCCAATATGTTACAGTCAACTTGGGTAACAGGTGATTGTAACATCTGATATGTTACAATCACCTTTGATCACAAAGTATCATCCAATATGCTATGATCACCTTGGTTAACAAAAACTATTCATCTTCCCATACTTAACATTTTACTGTGTCATGCTAAAAGATTTTTCTCACCAGAATCTGTTTTGCTCATTTATAAGTCTACCATTAGTCTGTGCACTGAATATTCTTGTCACACCTGGTCTAGTGCTTTTGCTATGTATTTAGAAATTTGTGATAAGATTAAAAGAAGAATTTGCAATTTTAGTTGTCCTAACCTTGTATCTTGGCTTAAGTCATTTTCCCACCATGATGTAGCTTTCCTGTGCTTTTTCTATTGATATTTCCATGGTATTTGTTCTGGTGAGCTTTCTTCTTTGGTACCTAGACGTTATGAATTTACATGCAGTACTAGATTGCATGCCTCAGTAGCATGGTTAAAATTTCAGTTATAAAAAATGCACATGATTTGCAAAAGGTTTTTTCTTCAGTGTTATATTAAATCATTAATAAACATTTTTTAGTTAGGGGTATATGCAGTGAATATAAAAACAAAAACAAGTCTTTGAATAGAGTATTGCATTACAAAAATGGCTTTTCAAATAAGTGTCTGGAAAAGTTGTCTTATTAATGAACAGAAGTGAATAAGTGGAGTGATTAGTTCATTAATTCAGTACAAGCTTAACCTAATAACAGAAGTAAAAAATGCTATGGGCATTTGCATGATATATTTTTTGAGCTCTCTAATGAAATCGACACCTTAGGATCTATAAATATTAAAGATCACGTGTTGAGAGAGCTGCATTTTTAATTCTTCGTCATTTCATGTAACATTGTATCGAGGCTGTTAAATCTACTCAAAAATTTTCTTAGAATAATTTGCCTAATCTTTTTCTGGGTTTATTTATCATTTTGATAGAAGTTAAACATTTACCATTTTTATAATCTATTTAAGCTCTATTTTTTTTATAATCTATTTAAGCTCTATTTTGTTCGACATACTCCTTCGGCACTGTCGTTTTTTACATAATTTCAAAATAGAACTTGTAAACTTGACTTTGTACTTGGACAACTGATTAAATTATTTCCTTTGGTCCAGAAAATATATTTATGGATGGTAAGTAGCTCTATGGAATTTAATAGGATGTTGGGTTATGGGTATTTTAGGTGTGTGTGTGTGTGTGTGTGTTCATGTATTATTAACAAAACAGAAGTATACCCAACACAACACCTGGAACTCTTAATTACTTGATAAAACAAACTTAATTGCAATGTTTTGTGGTAGTTTTTAGGATCAACTTGAGATTTTTCTCATTAAAAAGTTGAATAATGTTAAACACATTCGCCATTATGGATAAAAAAAGTAGTAAACTTGATATTTTGGGGGTTTTTTTGTTTTTTTTTTTTGCTTTATTTTTTGTGACTATCATAGCCCCAAGCTACTTCCCTCAAAAGTTTGGTTTTTGCATCATGTGATCATGACTCATCAAAATGAAAACATGGCTCACAATGACTGTGGTGTACATAGGCATATAAAAGGAGCAGCCTAAGGCAGACAAGTGAAGGTAGTGTTAGAGCTGACCATTGAAGAAAAAATAATTGTTATACAAGCAGAGACATGAGTAAGTGATTTTGCAACATGACAATGTTAGGCCACATGTTGCAAAACGGGTAAAAACTACTTGGAAACACTTAAATGGGAAGTCCTACTCCACCTGCTGTATTCACAAGACATTGCCCCATTCAATTATCACATTATCTGATCTACTTCATACTTCTCTTGAACAGGAATAGAGGCTCATCCATTTTTTACTGTTCAGGAAAGGGTTTTTGGTACTTTTCCTCTCTTCAGGCCTTAATAATGGTGTTTTTGCGATTTTTTAGTGGTATGTGTGGATGGTGGCAACGTCTCTTCATATTGATGGTACCGGATTGACAGTTTTCTGGTTGCTGATTCCAACTGGTAATTAGGAGCCTGAAATCTTGTGTATCATCTAGAGAGGCTGCTTTGATCAGCAGTCGCGTAATGTTGGGATTCTTACAGGGCCATGTCACGCATTGATGGGTGCTCCTTTACATGCTTTCAGTGGGCAACCCTGAGGTCATACTCTGCTGCAATCTGTGCTAGTTTCTTTCCAACGGATATCGAATTTGATGACCGCCTGTGACTACACCTCTAGGTTTCTCCTGTTTAAAATAACCTAAATCATGAGAATTCACAATTAAAAATGTAAAACAAAACCAACCAAACAATTACCTAAATTCATCAGCATTTCTTTCTTCAACATTCATAGTATACGTACCAATTTTGCAGTCTGGAATTGTTGCTCCACAAAAGGTCCCCAGATATCATAGCTCTCTGTGAAACCAACCTTAATTCGACAATCCCCTCTTCTGATTTCTCGATTCCTGTTTACCATCCCCACTTTAGGAAGGAATCAAATGTCCACATGCATGGCCTGGAAGTTTATGTCCGCGGAATCTATCTTTGGTTAGGGTGATTTCTCTTGAATCTTCAGTCCACTCTTATATGTGTCTCCGTTTCTTTCTACTAAACTCAATTAGTTATCTTTTCTTTCTCTACCACTCCCCTTTCTCTCATAACTGTTCTGTGCTAGATAGTATTTCAGATAATATAAACAAAGCCATTTCCTCTTTTTTTTTTTTTTAATCATATCACCCCAAGCAAGGTGATAATGCCACTGATGCGCAGGGGGCTACATAAGGGTAAAAAGAATGGAAAAGAGAAAGCCGGAAACCACATCCTAAACAGGGAACAAGGGAAGGGCCCCTTCACCTGTTCAATACACGTGGGTGGAGTGTGAACCGGGCGATAGTTTAGTGTATCTACTCCAATTGAAAAAAAAAAAAAAATAAGAGAGTGAAAAGATTGGAAAAGAGAAAAACTGGAAACCACATCCTAAACAGGAAACAAGGGATGAGCCTCTTTACCTGTTCAATAGATGTGGGTGGAGTGTGAACCGGGCGATAGTTTAGTCTATCTACTCCAATTGAAAAAAAAAATAAAAGAGAGTGAAAAGATTGGAAAAGAGAAAACCGGAAACCGCATCCTAAACAGGAAACAAGGGATGAGCCTCTTCACCTGTTCAATAGATGTGGGTGGAGTGTGAAACCTGTTCTCTAATATATTTGTGTTCGTTGACTTTAATACCCACCATGCCAAGTGATTGGAAAACTCTTGTCACTAATCTTGCTTGTGTCTATACCCTGAACATCTCAATCACTCATGCAAATAGATTTCTCCACACGTTTCCTTAGTAACCATAAAGGACATGCTCCTCTTATAGATCTTTGCTTTAATTCTATCTCTGATGCCATGCCATACATATTTGCCCTCCTGGAAACTCTGACCATGCTGTGGTTCCCCTCCCTCTCCTTCTAGGAACATTCTTCCAGCAGAATGTCTTACCACTATCAAAGAGTGGACTAGGACTCGTTCCGCAATTTTCTTTGTGATGTTCCTTGGAACAAAGATTGTAGTCTCCCTGTTGGAGACTTGTGTCTCTGAGGTCTACTCCTGGGTGAAAGCAGGCATTGATACTTTCATTACAGCCAGGAAATTCTGTTTTGTAGTGGAATACGGCCTTATACTTCACGCATTTTAATTTTATAGCCTAGGTGAATAAAAATGAACACATGGACAAATAATGAACAAAGAAAATTCTGGTTTTTGGTAACAACAAAAAAAATAATATATTCATAACATGTACAAAATGTGAAGTTGAAATTATATGTTGAGAGAGTGAGGAGAGAAAATAATTGTGACTTAAAAATTAATTGTTTGTGAATAAATGTAAGAATAAATTCTCTCTCTTTCTTGTGTTTAATAAAAAAGCAAGTACAAAAAACAGTTTGTTAAAAATGATTGCTTAAATGTGAATTCAAAGGTGTGTGTAGGAAATGTTGAATAATTAATTATTCCTTTGGGTAAATTAATATAATTGTGTGAGTGAGTAAGTGAATATATTAATTGTATGAGTGAGTAAACTGCAATGTTGGTATGTGTGTTAAGAAGTACTTAACTTGGCAAAATTCAACAGTTTGTAGTTGTGTAGATTTCTGTGATACTCAGTTGACATTCAAATTAATATTGAGTGAGTGAATGAGTAATTGAATAAGTGAATGAGTAGATTTCTTACTTGAATTTAGCTTTGCGCTGTATAACGAACAAAGTGGGTGATTGTGCTTTTGCCTGTTACATGGTGACTGGCGTGTAAGTCTGCTTCCTGCCCCGAAGTGAAGGGTCTTGCTAAGTTTCTTCCTTTTATATAGGCGGGGTGGATCAAAAACGCTTGGAAGTTTTTGGCGGAATGAAACGTGTTCTCACATGCCTTCGATTTACTGACCAATCAGCGAAGACTAACGCGAGCTTCAAGCTTAACGTTTTTCAATCCAGTGACCGCATTAAGAAACATGAGTTATCGTTCTGAAGTAAGTTTTGTACTAATGTCCTTTTTTTTTTATCTGGACTCACATGTGCGATATATAAATTTTCATAACTGCTTTTTAATCTCCTTGGTTTTCTGCTTGCTCAGTCGCTATTGCCCATAGGAATCACTTCTTCTGGATTTACCGGAGCAACGCGTCTGACTAAAATAAATGTCCATTTGATTCTGCAGGTCATGAATGCAAGCTTGTTCTAAATGATGATAAGTTGTTTTTTACCAATAAAATGAAGCAGCGTATAGCATCTCGCAAGTTTGGTTTTAAAGACTACTGTGTATTAAAAAACAGTAAACCCCTGATCCCTTCTATAATCAATTAATTTGATGTTCTTACAGCCACTGTGAACAAGGTTGTGTGGTTTGCTCGCAGATTTTCTTCCAACTCCACACTTGAATCGTTTGGAGTACTCACACTTGACTTCCCTTCTAGAACTCAGGCTCAACTTAGATCTCATCTCTGGTTTCTAACATAATTTCTAAACTTGACTCATATAAGGCTAGTGGAGGTGATAGTATTGTTAAATTGATTTTTGACCAATGGGAATGACTTTGTGAGTCAGTATGAAAAATCTAGATTACAATAAAAGGACTTGATCAGCGTCAACCAGTCAGAGGATGGAAGCAGCAAAGACGACAAGCTAAAATGTCTGGGTCAGCTTCTAGCTGATCCGGACATTCGTCCTCTTTCTCTTTCCCTCTCATATGCTGATTTCTTTTACTTCTTCTCCATCCAAAGACATTCCTACCAAACAAACACATACATACGTACATACGCATATACTCTTTCAACAATTAGTACTATGAACATTTTAACAACTTTATACCAACCAAAAGACATTACTTTTTTGTAAGAAAACCTTGATATATATATATATATATATATATAGGGCTATCTACTAATAACTAATAATAATAAACTAATCTGTTTCAACACTCATACACATCACTATAATGGATAACCCACTATAACCTTACTTAGGGTGAAATTTATTATAAAAAAAATCAGTTAATAAGTAGCCATTTATGCAGATGAATACCACCATTTACTCCTGTTTCAATGAGAAATTTGCTAAGGTTGAAAAATTAAGCCTTGCTATTGCTCTTGGAAAGGACCGCCAATCTGTGTTGGATTAAGGCAAGAAGTGGCTCGTAAATTTTAATGATTCCAAAACTAAGCTGCTCTCTCTTAACCACCATAAAGAAACTTTCCTATCTTCCATCAGTATGGATGATGCTAGTCTTCCAGAAAGCAGCACACTGTGCCTCCATGGCTTCACTCTCTCAATCGACCTCAAGTAGAAGGGCTACATAGAATCAATAGCTACATCTACTGCTAAGAAGATTGGGGCACTGTGTAGGGTCAAGAGATTTGTTTTTCCGTCAGAATGCATCTTGCACATTTATAAATCTACCATTCATCCGTGCATTGAATTATGTTGCCATATATGGTCGGGTGCTCCTGCTATTCATCTGGGGATTCTTGACAAAATCCAAAGGAGAGTCTACAATATAATCAATGCCGATATAGCAGCTCGACTTCAGTCACTTTCTCACCAAATACTTTTACAGCTTCTGCTCTGATGAGCTTCTTTCCCTTGTGCCCCAACCACGTCAATTTACTCATGCTACTAGATTGGCAACTAGGTCCCACCCGTTCATTGTCAAAATAGTCATATGTATTGTAGCCATGACAGCAGTGCATGATAGCTTGATGAAGCCCATTCCTTTTCTCCTAGATTTGCTGCCATCCCACAGTAATATCTTAGTTATCTACTGTTTAACCCACAGCTGTGGGGAGAAGAGAATGACCTTTATCAAGTGTGAAAGTGAATGTAACTAACGACCAGAATATGATGTCGTACATTAAACCCGCACACACTTCTTCACTTTCTTGATGAAAGTGCCTGAGTGAAATTAAAATAAAAAACTACTACAAAATTTTAAAATGTAAAAAAATGAATAAATAAATACAAAGCTGAAAAATTTCAAAATCAATGTTTTCGTACTTAAACTATGAAAAAGTAAATAAAAAAATAAATAAAAGTAACTCAACCATTACAAATTACTACCCATATGAGTTAGGATGCAAATTTGTATCAGAAATGGTTTTTTACTAAACAAAAAAAAATTTCCTTTTTGTTGAACATTTACTTTGAAATTTATTTATAAAAGTATCTCTCATATTTCAAAGAAAATAAATGTAGTTCATTAGCGACATTGGTGGACCTGAAGCAGACTACCACCACGTTTTTAATTTCGTTGTTTTTCATTTTTTTTTAGTGCAGTCCTATCGATTGTTACATAAACTTTCCGATTACCAAAAAGAATTTTGAAAAATTACAATATTTAAACAAATTTGGACTGGTCCCCGCCCATAAAATCGTTTAAATATTGAAATTTTTGTCATTCGTAAAGTTTAAGGTGTAAAAGAAAATATTGCACGGAAAAAAGTCAAAAGAATTTAATAATGAACACATACAGGTGGCGGTAAATGTCGCACCGGCGTCTGATTTCAAAATGGAGGCTCGATTTACTATAACGTTGTATGGGAAACTGATCCCCCCAATAAAATGTTTAAATATTGAAGTTTTTTAAAAATTATTTTGTCAGTCGTAAAGCTAAGGGGGTAATCGATAGGAACGCGCTGAAATAAGTAAAAGCAAGTGAAAAACAACGAAATTAAACGTGGTGGTAGTCTGCTTCAGGTCCGCCGAGACATTTTTATAAATAATAATAATTATTAAAATAATTATAAGTTATTGAAACATCATTTCCGAATTCAGTTCGAAGAAATCTGAGGAGGTTGCATGTAAGTGCGAATGTTTGCTTTCGTGAATGTTTAGAAAAACAGCATAAAATTAAAATTTGTTGTGTTTTTAAGTAAAAAAGAAAATGTTAAAAATTGAATAATTTTTATTTACTTTTTTTCTCTCAAAAATAAAAATTGACGAGGAAAGTAAACACTACAGGTTTTGCCGATGGGATGGATGCGAAATCTCGTTTGGGCGTGATTACCCATAAAGCTTCAATTTTTTTACTTTAGGAAATGTAGAAAGCAGTAGAACAATAATTGTATTAGTAGCAGAAAAAAATATTTGAGGTAAGCAGCTAGAATAAGAAATAAATAACAAGGACTGAGCCCTTCATTATAGTAAAAAAAAATGTGGCGGAAAAAAAATTGGAGACAAACCAGGCTTTTTGAAGTTATTGGAGCCAATTGAAAAGGTGTTGTGACGAGTTTGTAAAAATTGTTATACTGAAGAAAGAGTTTTAGTTTTATTTTCCTTAATTATTTCCTATATAAACAATGTTGATCTAAAAATAATTAATACGATGCAAAATTTACTTTGTTTATTTTAGGGACTACAAATACATTTTTCCAAAATCAAATTAAAAAAAAAAAGAAGTTACCCCATAAATTAAAATTTTTAAATTGACTAAAAATTCAATTTAAAAATGAATTTTTCAGCATTTATTTAATTTTTATTCATTTATGAATGAACTCAAATTGTATACTGAATAAGTTTTTCAGGTACCACCGAAATAAAAAATCTTTCTTGAATTTTTATCATCTTTATTTCCAAGCCAATTAACATTTAACTTTCTCCCATAAGTAAAACAAAAAATAAAATAATAAAAAAACCCGAAAAATTTTGTGATTCAAACGGAAATTAAAAATGAGTAATTTTTTTTTCTCTTCAGTAAAAAAATCTATAAAATTGTCCATATTGACAGATCTGCCAACACACCATATCTTTATTTATTTTTTTAAAAAATCCATAAAATATAATTAATGTGTATTTTCTAAAAATGTTAATGTTGTTTGAAGAAAAAAACAAAACAAAAAGGTAATTTAACGATTAATTTGAATTAAAACAAATATTTTACTTAAAAATATGGAAAAGGATTTTTCAACATTGAGGAGGTGTTTACACAAAAAGATTCAAACAAAATTCAATTTTTAAAATACTGTGGAATGTGGATTAAGGTTTGTTGAATTGTAAGCTTTACCAATTAAGCAAATACAGTTTTAAATTAATTTTTTTTATAACAATATGACTTTGTTTGCAGCTACAGATTGATACTGAATCCTAAAAAATCATAAATTATCTTAAAATGAAAATAATTCTTGTAAATGTTCATTATTTTTTGTTAAAAAAGTGTTGATAATATATTTTATTCATACAAAAAGCAATTAAAAGCTTTTTTTTCTAAAAAAAAATAAATGTTTTAGTTTTATTGTATTTTAAAAAATTTTTTTTATTTTTACAATTCAGAGCAGATTTTCTGCAAATGGGAATCTTGTAACCTCCAAAATTTGATGATAAAAACTATATTTTTATCAAGATTTTATAAAAAGAGACATTTCTAAAATAATTTATTTGTAAATAAGTCCTGAAAGTCTCATTAAAATTAATTTGATTTTTGTAAGCTTTAAGTCAATATGTTTTTCACTGTAAAAAAGATGCTAAAACAAAATTTTTAACCAAAACTTCAAATACTCTAAACAGGATCAAAAAATATAATTTCATACAAATCTTCTTTGGTCTTTCCTCTTAATAATAACAAAGATTTTGACAATAAAACATTATTTTGAGCAGTTTTTTTTTATCATGGTATGCTTATTTTTATTAGTGAATCTGTAGACGTTTCTAATAGGTACATCCACTTTTCTCCCCATACCTAAATTTTAAAACTAATTTTTATAAATGAAAAAGCATTCTTGAAACTTTCAAGCTTTAATTGAAAGCTAAAATATTAAATTTACTATTTTCATTAAGCAAAATACTCTGTAGCGTATTTTTCAAACAAAAACTATATTGATTGGAATGAGCTGCAAAATGGATTTTAAAATGAAGAGTAGTAGTAATTTATGTATCTTTCAACACCTGACAAGCACTTGTCAAGCACTGATAAGCTATTTACATGTTTATTGCTGTCTTACAGAGACTCTATTTTTTAAAACATTCTAAGACAATGACAGGTGAATGCTTTTTTAATATAATTTTTAAGTACTCAGTATTCTTAAAAATGTTTGAAATAATCTAATCTCCGTTATCTAAATTTAGGAATATTAAATTTAAATTTGCTATAATCACCAATTGCATTTTCTGATAATGTCATGTATAGTTATCCATACTTTCAAAATGGGCATGTTTTATACACATAAGCGAAAATTGAAAAGCTTAATACAAATCATTATGTACCAAGATTTTTAAAAAAACCTTTGATATTTCTTTTTGTTGTTTTTTTTCACTTTACACTTACTACTTAAGCTTTTGTTTTCTGTTGTTTTCAACATACATATGTATGTATACTCAGTTATAATCTGATCATTAGATTAAGTAAAATCATTAACATTTAAATTATGAGCATTTTTCTAGTAACCAACAATTTTTTCTTTATAGATACTTTATTTAAAATAAAATTAATTTAATCTATTTGCCTTGATAAAGTCCATCACAGGATGATACACTTAGGTGAGAAAAATATAGTTTTCTTTTCATTTTCTTTATTTAACAATATATATATATATATATATTGTATCTTCAACGGATTAAACAATATTTATGTTGGTCATACTACAAACTCGCTCTCACGACGTTTGACACTACATTTAAACAACAATTCTAACATCTTTAGACATCTAAAACAACATACCAGGCCACATACACAATTTCACGAAATCCTCATCGAAAACACAAATATATTTAAACATCAAAACAATAAACAAAAACTAAAAATACTCGATGTCATATAAAACCTAACCTGAACAAAATTAACGACGAAATCTCCTAAAATGCCTATAATAGATAACAGAAGCGATTGGTTATCCCAATGGCTTTCCATACTTAATACTTCTCGCCCCCACTCTTGCGTGGTCATGTGAGACGCCACAAGCTGTAGTGCGATTTTCACTTGCAGTATGCTGCACGTGTTCGCCAATCTTCCATACAAACAAAATGGATGACTCTTACTATTGTTTGTCCATTACAACCAACACAATTGTCATCTTTGATAATGGCTGATGTAAGCCGAAAGCTCAGAAAATATTAAATAAAACCATATCAATATTGTCATTTTCTTTCCTCTTTCAATGATAATGTTGTTTAAGCTTATCAGACGATATGAAAAAACACTTACATAAAATAAATCAACAAAACTTGTCTATATTATTTAATGAAACATGTATCAATATATATATATATATATATATAATAGGCATGATGGGAAAACTTAATGACAAATTTCATTTAAAGTTTATTGATGGAATATGGGAGGCTTTGTAAACAATAGCTACCCCGCTCATTCGATAATGAATTGGAGCACTCTAGCTATTGGGCGTGTTTATACGCGCTAAAAAGCCTGCCTTCTTCTGCTGGACGCTTGTCGGCCTAGGGGTAGAATTGCCGACTGACGCTGATTCGGTCGGGTTTCAATCCTGGGTTAGGAAGTGAATGGAGTCTAAGCTGTACTGATGAGCTGTAATACAGCGAAATAGATCTGTCTGCGGATGACTATAGTATGTATATATATATATATATATATATATATATATATATATAATGAGGAAAATGTTACAGTTTACATTGACATGTAAAAGATGCAGAAATGGTCAACCCTAAATTTAAATTTTTTGCAGTATGTTGTAGGGGTAAGGCTTTCAAGAGTGTGAATTACATCCAACCCAGTCAGTTATGAAGTTGGCACCGAATTTTATCTGTATTCCACTCATTGAAAATTCTTAATTCAGAAAGTTTTTTTTGTGGTTGAATGTCAGCATTTTATGAAAAACTTAATGCATATTTATTAATTTATTCATTTAGTCATTTTGAATGCGATAGTCACACAATGAGGCATGCTTTTCGCCCTAAGAGATACCAAGTGATGTCTTATCAGATCATCAAAAGTACTGGGTGCCTCAGAGAGTTGAATGAGAAGGTAGCCTCATAGACACCAAGTGTAGGATTGGGTCTCAAATCATGTCTGCAGATTTGCCAACATAAACAGGAAGTCAACCCAACTGAGCTTAGGATATACACACACAGGGCAAATGGATGATAGAAAGCATCTGAGCTTTAGGGAGGAAGGCAGAGAGTCCTTCACATTATTGTAAGATGATTATCAATTATACAAAAACAGTTATAGAAAACCATATACTCTTGGTTCAATTGATTTTGAGTCCAGGAGTGTACAAACAACTAGTTTAAATGTATGAGAAATTTAGTGTCATATTCTTATCATGTTACTGACATAACATGCAGTATACAAGTTCACTCATTGTCATCTCCCTATTGATTGAGTAACGCCATACAATTGGGTTTCCTCATGTTGGGGGTCTATGATTATATCACATTGAAGCACTGGTTCTTGTATGGTCTCTGATGTTAAGTAACATCAAGAATGGTCAATATCTAGATGATCAACTACTTGAGAATAAGCTTGGATGTCCGAGTCTGAGTAGTGTAATGAATAATGGCTTGGTATTTCAGCTGGATTCACTTATGCACAGATAACCTTGAGAAGGGTATGAATCTACCTCTTCTCCCCCAGTTATGGGTTAATTAGTAGGACTTGTATCAGTCTAACATTATTATCTCCTAATCATGCTTACAATCTGAAAAATATTTTCTGGCAAAAAGTTAACCTGCAAAAAGTTGATAAACCATGAAAAAAAACAAATCAGTTAATCATTCCTATTATCAAAATGCACAAAGGCTGCACAAATGATTTTCAATATATTTAAAATAGCTGGATAATTTCCAGACATATTTCCTAAGTAACCCATGCAAACAACTGTACACATTTTAGAACAGGGAACTATGTTGACCTATTACTGCTTAGTTATTTTATTCTCTTTTTACATCCGATGAAATGTTTTATCTTTTTTTAAAATTATCTCTTATATTTCTGTTTCTAAATTCTGTTTTTTAAACTATTCTTTTTAACTTCAGCATTATTGTCATGGACTAAATGAACAATACAGAACTTGTGGACATTGAGTTAGAAATCCTAACAACTTTACCAAAGCCAAGCAGACTGAGACAAAACTTTTGAAAACAGAAAGAAAATTTGTTGTATTGCCCTCATTATTGTTTTTCTCATTATACCTCGAGATTGGAAAGGTAAGTTTAAAAATTTACTTCCCATACTTGTCTTACAATTTAACATTAGAAAAAGTTATGTGCATTGTGGTGCAGTGGATATCGACTTGGAATGACAAATCAGAGAGCCGAGTTCGAATTCCAGTTGACTTCCTTGCATTTACTTACGCACAAATACCCTTAGGAAAGGTATTAATCCATCTCTTCCCTCCAGTTAGGGGTTAAATAATAGGACAGATTGGGTTCTATAGTCTTGGCTGGCAACTAGTCTACCATAGAAAGCAATGGCAACCTACTGTGTGATGATCTTCTGCCTAGTCAGTCATGTCTCTTTTGAGACATGATCGCCCAAATTGTGTATCACATATGGCATTTAACTGACTGTCTGAAAAGAAGTTTGCCAGGTGTGTTGTACATTGCTTTCCTCTGGCTCTCTTACTTTCAATCTGCCCTGTTAATGTCAAATTTTCCCAGTCCTTTCCTCATTATGTGACCCAGAAATTTCAACTGTCTCTTCCTGATGTTGAGTATAAGTGTCTTCTCTGTTGCTATTGTCTCTAAAACTTAACCATTGCTCACATTTTCAGGTCAGTGGCATTCTCAGCATCCTTTTGCAAAACCATATTTCTGTTGCTTCAAGTGTATTTTATTTTATTTTATTCACTCTCACAAAGAAAGACTGATACTACTTGAGAGTTCAATACTCTTTTCTTTGTTTCTAAATACTTTGCTCAGCTTTTGAAAGGCATCTTTCACTGTTCCAATGCACATACAGATTTCTGTGTTGCACTTTCCATCCTTTATCCAGTATAACCTGGCATTGCTTGGGTGTAATGAAAGCTTTAAAACTAATCCATGGTCCTGGAGCACAGACTCTTTGGACGTTGGCATGAAAGACTAAAAAGCAATAGTTGTTTCCAGTTAAAGCGAAATCGTAGACTGAAAGGAAAATGAATGGATGTAAGTCAAATTTTGATTTCCTGGTGTCGGTATCAAATAAGTTTTTTTCGTCGTAAACTGAATTTTGAAGGCTAAATAAGTCCTCTGAGTAAATGGTGTCATGGCTGAGACTAAGAACTACAATTATACTTACTTAGAGCCAAACCCAAAGCAAAAACTAAAATAAAAGGGCTGAAAAAAATACAGACATAAAGGCAGATAAACAGACACACACACAAATATCTTGCCTTTTATATATATATATATATATATATATATATATATATATATTATCAATTTTCTGCACTATTGTAAGAACTGCAACCTTGAAACTTCTGAATATCGTTTGTTATGTCTTTGTCTATGAGTATATCAAATTTGATTAAAATCAGACCACTCCTTCTATAACCCAATTTTTTCGATTATCGATTTTCAATATCTATCGGGGGTACCTTGACACAAAACCTAGCTAAGAACACTCGCAGATGCTTATAGCACAACTGTGTAAATTTTCAAGAAAATCGGTTCAACCGTTTTGGAGTCTATAGATAACAGGCACACAGACTTCCATTTATAAATAAGTTTAGATTTCCTCAATATCTAAATTGTCGCATGTCTACCTAGTGAGCTAGAGTGAATGGATGGCAGAATAGCTTTTGGCAAAAGACAAAAGTTATTAAGAGCTACAAAGGACATGGAATTGTGGAGAACTATGATTGCCATTACCCTGAACAGACATATTTCATAGAAGTGAAAGAAAACAAAAAAAGTCTTAATCATTGTTCAAGGTATTTATTGTTATATACACACTGATCCCACTCCAAGTATATTTGACATTGTTTGAAAGTCATAAGCCATATTTTTTATTCCTCAGTTTTTCATTATTAAGAGCCTGTTTTTTTTTTTTTAGTGAGTACTCCTGGGCACACATGTAACTTTATCAAAGTTAAGCAATGTTTGAGACTGCTCAATTCCTAGATGGGTAACTAATGAGGAATACCAGGTGCTGTAAGCTTGAATGTGTGGTTGATGTATAATGAATAATAACTTGGAATTGATAATCAGCCAAGTTCCAATTCCTGTTGGGTTTGTTATATTCACTTATGCGCAAATACCCAGGGGAAAGGGTATGAATCCACCTCTTTGCCTCCTCCAGCTATAACTTAATTAGTAAGATTTTTATCACTAAACCTTTATTATCACAAAAAACCTTTATTATCACAAAAAACCTTTATTATCACAAAAAAAAAAAATCTTACACTCTAAGAATATTTTCTGTTTTAGATAACTTGTAAAAGGTTGGTAATCTGTAAAAAAACAAATTAAATCAAAACAAGTAATTTATACATCAGTATCATTAGTTCTGTATACAAATATTTACGTCTTTTTAAAGATACTTAATAGAATATTGTTAAATTTATTGCTAGATGCTATAATGAAAACAACTTATAGAAATCTATTTTTGCTAAATATTAGAAATTCATGTAGTTGTGACAAAATGAAAAAAAAAGGAAAGAAATGCTTTGACTTTGGCCAAAGAAAGAACATTCTCAAAACATTTGATGTATGAGTTGTGTTCAAATAGTATCCCAATTTATTTTTCCCACCTAAACTAAAGCCCTGTGCACAAAATATTTTGGGTTGGAGTTGACGCCACATTTCCTGCACATGTGTGAAAATTTTTGTGCCAGTAGAACACATCTCTTCCCGGGTGTTATGCTTAGAGTTTGGATGTGTCAAGCTTACTTGTTGGATTTTTATTTTCACATGAGATAACTGCATGAAGCAGAGATATTATATCAACTTTTGCCAAAAGCCTTGTTGACACTCAAGCTCAAAACATCCAGGAGATTCAGCAAGCCTTGGACAATGATGATGCTATGGACAAAACTCAGATCAAGAAGTGATGCAACTGTTTCAAACATGGCTGTACCTTGATGGAGAATGAGGTACACTCTGGTAGCCCATCCACAAGCTGAAATAAAAAGTTGATTGGGAGTCATGCTGGAAGACCATTATGTAATGGTTCAGGAAATTGATTTCAGGTGTTTCTATTTAATAGCAAGCAAGGTTTTGTTTTTTTTAAAGTCTAGTTTTCTAAGCAGCATCCATTAGTCTGAAGTGAAATGAGGAAGTAAAAGAGTGTATTTTAGGCTTTTGGAGAAAACAAGTGAAAATGAAAACAAAACTGGAAATAGGGTGTATCTAGATGCTGGTCTATATTACTTGGGATTAGGGGAGTCAGTTCTGGTTCTCTCTTGGCAAGAGATGATCTTGTCCATTGTGTGTTTCTGATGCTATCAATTTTTATTGCCAATCACATGTCAAGATATATATACAGGGTGAGATGGATAAATTGTCACCATTTTACATTTCTAATTTCATGCATGTGTGCTGTTTGGATTTGATTTTTTCAACAGCTTAATATAGTAGGGTCAGTTAGGCACCATCTGTGAGAAAAATAGCACCCTGACACAATTCACTCTGCCAGAAATCTGGAAACAGTATACTGTACTGATAGCATTCATTTCAGAAGCTCTAATATGAATATTTCAGAGTGTTTGGGTGTCAATCTAAGGACAGTGCAGAGGATTTAGAAAGAGTTACATGAGTTTAATAGTGATTATGAAGGTGGTCACCTAACTTCCCAAACTGCAACCCCATTGATTATTTGAATGAGAGATCAGCAAAACTCCTTATAACAGCAAAGGCAAGGACTATGGTAGCATTCACCAACTTATACAAGGAAATCATCTAGAAGAGTTGCAGGAGATTTCAAAGTCATCTAGAATCTGTTGTTGAAGCCAGTTGCAATTTTATTGAATAAATTTGCTCTTTAGCATTTCAAGATATTTTGTGCAATTTTGGTAAATATATGTGTCAAACTGAGATGTCAGTGTTGTTTCCATTTTTGCATAATTTAGAAAATTCATCCATCGCACCTTGTAAATGGACAATGGCTGGAGAGAAGAGCTGAGCTATTAGACTAACATAGTAAGTGCCATACGTGATATACGCTTGGGTGATCATGTCTTGAAAGAGACATGAGTGACTGGGCAGAGTCACAGTAGGTTGCCATTGCTTTCTGTAGTAGACTGGTTGCCAGCCAAGGCTATAGAACCCACTCTGTACTGTTATTTTACCCATAACTGGAGGGAAGAGATGGATTAATACCTTTCCCAAGGGTATTTGCGCGTAAGTGAATGCAACAAACTCAATTGGAATTCGAACTTGGCTCTTCATTTTCTTGTTCTGAGCCGATATCCACTGCACCACAAGGAGTTGTTCCAAATATCACCTGCCTGATCCACCCATATGAACAAATCAAGCCCTGAATAAAAATACACATTTTCATAATATTGGAAACAGAGATTGTGTTGTTATTTCTTGGCATGGTATTTGTCTTTCATCGTGTCACCTTGTGAACATGTAGCAAGCCCTTGCTCAGCTTTCAGTACACACCAATGAGATCGAGAATCTAAAGGCAGCATGGGGTAATCATTGGTTACATCTTATTGTAAAGCTTTAAACTCATTTATTTTCAAATTAAAAAAACTTATGTGAATACATATACATTTATTGAAATTGATGTATTTCCTCTTCTGATTTGCAGTTTGAATTTATAAGCCTCTGCTGTAGCTAGTATTTCTGTAACACTCTGTATTCTAGCATCACTCGAAAGTAGTATTATATCTAAGTCTCATCTAAAGATATACGTTGACATCCCTTGTACAATATCATCCAAATAGGCCAGCAAAAGTAATAATTTCTGTCTTTGGTTTGAAATAAAATTTTGATTACAGCACTGGGTGTAGATGTAATATTGACTTGGTCAATGTAGAAGTTGGAGTAATAGTATACTGCAATCCATTGGCCTTGCTGCTTGCAACTTAAGGTCATTTGAAGTGGTTCTTCTTCGTCAGAAATGCTAGAGTTGTTTAAATAATCAAATTTACTCAATTCCTTCTTTTCCTTTCTTTGTTCCTTTAGAGGTGGAGAAGAAATTCTATTAAAAGTTATGTTGCTGTAATGTCTATTCTATTCATCACACATTTTTAACTTTATCAGTATACATTGCAAGGAATTTGGGGGTTTTCTTCAGCCTGCTTCTTTCACTGAGAAGAATATTACTTCTCAGTGCATTGACTTCATCATCCACTGAACAAAAAATTAAATGCAAGATTTGTTAAACACCCAGATTGGGATCTCTGCTGTGGAAACTACTAGTACATAAAAAAGAAAAAAAAAAAAAAAAGAAAAGAAAAGATACCCACTAATAAAAATTTTATGCTTAGTCTCTTCCATGATAGTTTAAGGAAGAAAAAATTATGAAAAAAACATGTTTACAAAAGTTGAAGAACTATAAAATGTATCCATATTTTTTTAAATGTAATGATTTAATTTTAACTTTTGAAATAGAGACTAATCCATAGAATTAGTAAATGAATAATCATTTAAAAAAATAAAAGTGATTACATTTTGAAAATTACATGAATCCATTTGTTAACATTAAGCTAAAACATATTCATCTTATTTATTTTTTATAAAATGTATCTAGTTTCATTTTTTAAAAGAAAATGTAAATAAATTTACAGTTTAATCCCCAAATCCAAAAATTAAATAAAATATTGCCAGCCATGAATGTAAATAAAATGAATGACAATTAAAATGAAAATGGGACATCTTTCTAAAAAATTATTTCAATTTTTTTATAGACAAATGTGTGAAATTTAATTTTGTGATAAAAGGCACATTGATTTATGAATTCTTGCAAAAATCAAATAATTGTCGAATTTTAATTAAGTTTTCAGAATTTATTCACAAATTAATTAAATTATTTTTAGAAAATCTTGGTAAAAATATTTTTTACCTCGACTTACTTAATTTTATTGAATTTCAAGATATTAAATTCCATCCCTTTCATATTTATATTAATTAAAAGCAGGACTCCTTGGAGAATTTAAAGAATCAATTTGTTTTTGCGAAACAGAAACCTCATTTACTGAAAATCTGCTGTGAATTATGAAATAAAAAATGCCATAAAACTAAAAAGTTATTTAATTAGTAAAGTTTTTATTTGCATTTATAAATAGGATGTATTAAGGACACTATTGTCTAAAAAAATATATATATATCAATGAATAATGAATTTTTACAAGAATTTTTAAAATATTTTTATTTTAAAATAACTTAAGTTTTAAATCTTTTAAATTTCTGTATTAATTCCACCCTTTTATATGATATTATTAAGTAAAAACTATATTCTATAGTCATTTAACTGACTGAATGGACATTTAAAAACTAATGTTTATTGTGTTCTTGTGGAACACCATGAAGCAGGCCATATTTTGCCAATTCTATTATATTGATTGATTTGTTTAATACAAAAATTTAATTTTTTTGGGAGCTTAGAAATAATAACAATGATATGTTATTCTGCTTTTACAATTGAATACATGGTAGATGATACTCAGCTTTTGTTCATGTGCATGTTTGCACAAACATGATTACTAAATTCATTGATATATGTGTTTTATGTTGTAGTTTTGTAGAAGTTATGATATTTAATAGAGTTTGATGTAAGAAATTGTAGAATATGTGAATTAATGTCATGAAAGTTCTTTCATGTTGGTTGTTTGGTAGTATTTTAAATGAATTTGGAGGAAGTCACTGTAATTTGTTAGTATGCTAGTATTATTGGTAATTTTAGTATAAATAGGTATTAATGGTAATTTTTTTACATATTTTTATATTTTTACAATGTTTTGTTTTTGTTTGGGTTTCACTATTTGCTCATAACTTGGACCCTAACAAGGCTTCTGACTGGGTGATTGAAGGTCTTTGAGGAGCGTTAATTGTTGTTGTTCTTAGGTCCACCTTGGGTCAAGGTGGACATAGGAACAACAATTAATGCTCTTTAAAAATGTCCAATCATCCAGTCAGAGTACTTTTTGCCAGATGTACTTTATTGTCATAGCCAGAATTAAGTTCTATTACAGGTTTGAGTATTATGTTTTTTAGTAAACTGAAGAGCTAATAAAAATGTTGACTAAGTCTTAAATTAATCCTTCTGCCTTGTTATTAATGATGATTCCTTTACTTTACAGGTTGCTCTGTCTGGCAAAAAAAAAAAATTATTGCAAAACTTAATATTAACACCAGAAAAAACTGAAGAGAGATGACTCCGAATTTAATCTATCTTATTTTTTAAAAACGGATTTTGTTACCAAACAATTGGGAAAACAATATTTTCAAGAAATTTCACCTTTGGTACATAGATGGAAAAACGCACAAAAAAGAAATTACACACTTGTGAAGTGTGTGGATCTAAATTTTCTGACAGTTCAACTTTGAAACGGCACATGCAAACACACACTGGAGAAAAACCTTATTCCTGTGATATTTGTGAAGCTGCATTTTCAAGAAGTTCTTCATTGAAAAGGCACTTACCTACACACACAGGAGAGAAATCATTTGCTTGTGAAAAGTGTGAGTCAGCTTTCTCACAGAAATACCATTTAAAAGCACACATGAGAATACACACAGGAGAAAAACCCTACTCTTGTGAAGTATGTGGATTTTTATGTTCATATAGTTCAAATTTGAAAAAGCACATGCTAACACACACAGGACTAAAGCCATATTCTTGTGAACTATGTGGCTCTGCATTTGTAAGCACTTTTAATTTGAAAAGACATTTCAAAATACATACTGGGGAAAAACCATATTCTTGTGAAGTCTGCAAATGTGCATTTTCCCATAGTTCTATTTTGAAGTTACACATACGAACGCATACAGGTGAAAAGCCATATTCTTGCGAAATTTGTGGTGTCGCATTCTCACGTAATTCTAACTTAAAAAGGCATATGCCAGTACATTCTGGGGAGCAGCCATATTTTTGCAAAATATGTGGCTGTTCATTTTCAAACAGTGCTGCTTTAAAAAGACACTTTGCAACACACGATGAAGAGAAACCATTATTTTGTTAAACTGTGTCTATAGTTTTAATATTTCTCACTTAAAAAAGCACAAAACTTCAAACATTCTTAAGAATTCAGAATTCTGAAGAAAATTCTTTAGAATTAAATGGCATGCCATTTTCACTTAATTCTAACTTTAAAAGTCATGAATAAAAAATACTAGTTTATGAATTAGGATTTTGAAAGAACATCCTTAAAATCACCATCAAGAGTTTATGGAATTTTGTTGCTTTGCAGTCATGCAAGATTATTATATAATATGTGAAAATAAGTCCATTGAGAAAATGCTCAAAATATGCAAATCATTATATTTTACAATTTCTCTGTTTTAAATGTGATCAATTTCTTTTTTATTAACTTGTGATTATTTTCTTCCATCTGACTTTTTCTTGAGGAAAACTTCATTTCTTACCAAAGCTGGTGTCTTTTTTTTTTTTTTTTTTTCAAATAAAACAGAATAAAACATAAAATTGGATTTTCTTTTTCATATTTATAATTCATGTTCACCTATTGTTGATGTGTTTCAATAAAAAAACATGAAAATTTTAAAAGTTTTTAATCAAGCTGTAGATTGCTTTGACATTTGAAAAATGTACATTTTAGTTTCTTGAGTAAAAAAGATATTTATTCAAATAAAAGTTCTCAAGATGAACTTGTTCAATGTGTGTCATTTTTCTTTTTGCTCCATCACGTTTTCTTCATCCAATGAGATTGTCTTAAAACATTTGGCAGTTTTAATGCCAATAAAAACTAACAAACAAAAAGGCAAATATTTTTTTACAATCATTCATGACAAGTTACCTTCAGCCACCTTTAATTAACCTGTTTTTGATTTCTAAGCAGTTTTTTGTCAGCAGTTGAATATTTGAATTATTTATGATTTAAGAAATTTTATTACTGATATTTTAACTAATTGGTTGTCCAGAAAGTTCAAGATGATTTTTACTAATATTCCAACACATTAGTACATGTCAAATTTATCAACAGATATATGCTTACATTCCAATTAGAGCACACTTCAAACTATCTCTTGAGAAAGAAAGTTTTAAATTATTTATGTCAATTATGCATCCCTATGAAAATGGAAGATTATAAGGTACATTTTAGACACTCAATGCATTTTTATTACTGTAAAGGCATAAAATGTCTCACAAGCAACAAAAAAGATATGTGTTATGTACAGTAAAGGTGCTTCAGCTGGCAGAACTGTAGAAGTGTTTCGCTAAGTTTAGACTTGGTAACTGTAGCCTTATTGATATAGAAAGCTCAGGTAGACCTTCTGCCACAGATGATGACTAAATCAAGATATTGATTGAGAATAACCCACTTTAAACAACACGGAAATTTGCCAAAACACTAAATTTCTCAAAATCTGCCATTCATGAGCACTTAGTGAAGCTCGAGTACTCAAATTGCTATGATGTTTGGACACCACATGATCTGAATGAAAAGAATCTTTGGGTCAAGTTTCGATTTGTGATTTTCAATGAAAAGGCACCCTTTTTGCAGCAAATTGTGACGGGGGATGAGCAATGGATTGTTTGCAATAATGTCAAGTGTGAAAGCAACAGGAGCCAACTTTAGCTTCACAAAAAACATGTCTTCATCCTAACAAAGTCGTGCCGTGCATCTGGTGGGATAGGTAAGGAATCTTGTATTATGAGCTTCTGCTAAGTAACCAGTCCATTGATTCTGAAAAGTACTGCCTGCGGTAGGACAAATTAAAAGCAGCAATTCAAGAAAAATTGACAAAGCGGAAAGGTATTGTTTTCTATCAGGATAATGCCAGACATAATGTTTTGTTTTGGTAATTCGGCAAAAATTGTTGCAGTTTAGCTGGAATCTATTAGCTCACCTGACATATTCACCTGGCATTGCTTCTTCTGATTTTCATTCATTCAGGGCCTTGCAAAAGAATCTCAATTGTAAAAAATTTTAATTCTTTGAAAAAAAAAAACAAAAAAAAAATACTTTAATGAGTTCTTTGCTGAGAACCCACCAAAATTCTTTGGAGACAATTTTTAAGTTGAAGAAAAAATGGAGAAATGTTGTGCAACAAAATGGCTCATATTTAGTTGAATAAATATTTAATATCATTGTTTTGTGTTTTACTTTCCTTTAAAAATCAATATGAGCTTTCCAAAAACCCAATAATTTGATGACAGGTATTTTGCTTTATTACCTCCACCTTAACATAGAGGTATTGTATTCAGTCGCATTTGTCTATCTGCTTGACCATGGTCAAAATATATCAAGACCAGTTGGATAAAGTTGGATGAAACTTTCAGTGATTGGCCTCATGACTGGCATGAACTGATTAGATTTTGGATTCAATTTAACATTGGATAGAGTTTCTGGGTTATTTTTCTGGTTTTAATAACAATTTTACCTTTCAAATGCCAAATACTGAGTTACCTTCCCCTGTTTCATTTTAAGCGTGTATTTAATTTTAAGAGAAGTCAAGTTCATTTTTTGTTTTTTCACTCTTGAGAGCAATCAAGTTTGTTACCATTATTCTTTTTCACTTTAATAATCATCTCTTTCTAATTGCTGAGATGATGTCAGTATTGCCTTGGTAGAGGTTTGTGATCTTTGACTGCTTTTTCTAGTTAATGATTTAAAATAAATTATTGCTGATATTTTAACTGGGTAAAATATCTTTATGACAGTCATTGTTACTGTCTTATATTAGACACTAGCTTAAAAGCCTCACTCTGTGTGGACTTTTAAGCTAGCTTATTTAAACTAAACAGATCTCTGGTCTAGCTTAGAAAACACTCAAGTGAATTGAGTTCTTCAAATCAGACTCTGCAGGACTTCAAAGCCTCATGTCACAAAATCCCTCACTTTAATTCTGATTCGTGGCATTTTGAAGGAATAAAATTGATTTCCTCCATTTACAAAGTTTTGAAGATATTTTAAACTGAATTTATAACAAATTTTTTGAAAGTTTTTGTTACTTTAAACACTATAAATTAAAAACTTTCAGAATCACTCATTTTTTCAATTATTTTGAAGTTTGAATTTTTAACTGTTCTCTCCTCATCCGGACACAAATCCTAATCCTGGATATTCAAGCACCAGATGAAAGGTAGATTTTCAATTCTGGAATCATCCTGATTTCGAAAAGGTATAATATGTCCATGTAGAGCAAATTTGGCACGAGTTAGAGTGGTGTCAGGCATGGATGAACAGACAGAATTTGCTATTTACTTATTTTAAAATAAGAAATATCAGATAAAAAATGAAGACAATTTCACCTTTTAGAATGAGACTTGAAATTTCAACAAATTCTCATTACTATCTGGAAATTTATAACCTAATTTCATTAGCATTTGTTTAAATTCAGTTGTTTTTGTCCTTAAGAACACATGGCCCAAAGGATAGACGTTGGTTAGTTTCAGTGACTTGACCCAAAGAGTTGTGAGTTTAATACCAGGCTACAGCAGTCGTGAACAAGTAACTTAGAGGGAGATAACTCCTGACTACCAAAAGAGGCTATATGCAAGGAATGAGAATGATATACTCCAGTGATTGTAAGAAATAGTTCTGTTTGAAATTCCTCCACCTGAAGAAAGCCAGAGTGTACAATGGCTGAAACATCATACAAATGGCAACAAAGATGAGGACAATAGTCTGAATAATGTAAATAGTCTAATTTCATTACTTTTAAAATTTTATCTCTGCTACATTTTAAAGAATTTCTGCTGTTCAATAAGTAATATAAAATTTAAAATGCTTTAAGAAATTCAGAAACTAAATCTATCTTAACATGAGTCTCTTTAATTTATGCTTGTTTGCATAATCTGTCGATAACTGTGAGCCATATCATGTTGAAACATTGGTTCCCATATGATTACCATAGTCAGTAATTCCCAAACTTGGGGAAATTACCTGTTGGGGGAAAATTTGAAGCTACCAGGGGGTAAATAATTAACTACCTACTAGTCAAGATTTTGTACTTTACTCACAATCAAGCCCAAAGCACAAAACCAACTGGAGGTGGAATGTGATGTACGTTGCACGCTTGCCAAAACTAACCCTGAGAGTGATACACTGGTGCACAAGAAGCAGCATCGCCCTTCTCACTAATTTAATTCTGAAGTAGAAGAGCAAACAAAATTCCTTTTATTTGTTACTAACCACTCTCTATGGCTATGCTTAGTTGTTACTAACTGCTCTCTATCCACTTTACTCTGTAGCTATAAGTTTATTGGTATATTTGTACATTTGAAAAATAAATTAGTAAATAGTCTCAGTATGTTTTGACTGTTCTTTCTCTCATACACATGAAGGGGGAAATCTGGATGATTGAACTGAGTGTAGGGGGAAATGACAGAAAAACCTTTAGGAACCACTGACCAAAGTTAAGCAACATTGAGCCTGGTCAGTACATAGATAAGTAACTGCTTGGGAATACCAGGGGCTGTAAGAATGTGCGTCTGATGTAATGGATAATGGCTCAGAATTTTTAATTGGGCAGCCAAATTCCAATTCTAGTTGAGTTTATTATATTCACTTATGTGGAAATACTTTTGAAGAAGCTAAGAATTCACCTCTTCTCCCAGCTCTAGGTTGTATTACAAAATCATTATTGTCTCTGAAAAGATTTCTTACAATCTAAAAATATATTCTGGCTTTAAATAAACTACAAAAGGTTGGTAAGCTGTAAAAATATAATCAGTGACACAATAAAAAAAAAGAATCCCTTCAGTCTCCTTGATTCTTGTTCTTTTATTGTTCACTCTCCTTAATATCGGATGTGTGCTGTGGTGCAGTGGATATCAGCTTAAAACCATAAATTGGAGAGCCAAGTTTAAATTACAGTTGAATTCGTTGCATTCACTTACATGCAAATACCCTTGTGAAAGTTATTAATCTGTCTCTTCTCTCTCCATC
This sequence comes from Ascarosepion bandense, assembly GCA_037127315.1. Lineage (NCBI taxonomy): Eukaryota > Metazoa > Mollusca > Cephalopoda > Sepiida > Sepiidae > Ascarosepion > Ascarosepion bandense. The sequence goes on along the minus strand of JBBBDQ010000328.1, from coordinate 3,808,541 downwards.
TATAGGTTAAATTGAAGGATTGGGTTCTATAGCCTTGGTTGGCATCTTACTGTGGAAAAATATTCTGACCAGTCAGTCATGTCTCCTTGTATAGCACAATTAAAAGAACAAATTTGTTTCAGATAAACTACATAGATTGTGATTATTTTTTATTTATTTAATATTTTTATAATTGTGTTGCCCCAAGCAAGGCATTTTACTGCCACTGTTGTGCAGGGGGTTACATAGGAGGAATGTTATGAGGAGTGAGATGTTACAGGGGGTGTCAGGAAGAGAGTACTGATGAGAGTGGGGTGGATGTAGAAAAAGCATGAGAGAGAGAGGATGTAAGTTAGTGAGACAGGAGATGACTTTGCATTTAAATTCTTGGAGATTGTAAATGTTTAGTTTTATGATCTTTGTCGTGTAACACTTTCAATTAACTTTCAAGGCTCTATCCTAGGTTCTACACAGTTTCTGGTCTTCATCAATGATCTTCCTGATGTCATCAGTTCCCAAGTAGGCATTTGTACAGATGATATCACCATTTACTCTTGTCTCAAGAGGAAATCTGCCAAGGCTGACAAAGTAACCTGGCTTCTGCTCTTGAAACAAACCTGCAATCAGAGGTTAAATGGAACAGAAAATGGCTTGTAAATTTTAATGCTTCCAAAAAAAAAAAACCTTCTCTCCTTTAACCACCATAGAGAAATTTTATTACCAGCTATCAGCATGCTGATGCAAATCTCTGTAAGAGTAACACTGTACCTCCTTAGCCTCACATTTTCAACCAACTTGAAGTGGAAAAAATATATTGGAACTGTAGCTGCATCTACTGCTAGGAAGGTTGAGTTTCTGTGAAGGGCCAGAAAGTTTTTCTCATCAGAATCCATCTGCACATTTATAAATCTATCATTCATCTGTGTATTGAATGCTGTTGCCATATCTGGTTGGTTGCTCTTGCTATTCATCATGAAGTTCTTAACTTAAAAACTGACGGTCTCCTGATGCCAAAGCATCTGCAATATAATCAGTCCTGACATGGCATCTCGACTCCAGTCACTTTGTCACCACCATGATGTAGCTATCCTCTGTCTTTTCTACAAATATTTTCATAGTAATTGCTCTGAGCTTTTTCTCTTGATGCTCTGACCACGTGAATATATACATGCTACTAGATTGGCATCTAGGTCCCACCCTTTTACTATTGAAATAGCAAAATACAACCGCCAGTTCTACTCCAACAGTTTCTTTTCTCGCACTTTTCATCTGTGGAACTCTCTTCCATTTACTTGTTTCCTTGATAGCTACAATCTCCAGAAATGTAAATGCAATGTCAATTGCCATCTTCTTTCTTCTTGAGTCCTGTTCTTCTCTTTTCCTTTCTTCAATACCCACTGTACCCAGTCTTTTCTCTCACTGTAACCCCCTGCACACTAGTGGTCATCCAACCTTGCTTGGGGTGAAATCATTTAAAAAAGAAAAGAGAACTGTGAAGTAAATTCACTATGAAAATATAAGTATGTAGCCAGTCTATAGTTTTTGTGTAGCAACCAATTTTATCTTTTGTATGCATGTGTACATACACTATTGGCCATAATGATTAGGCCACCCCAGTTTTTAAAAAAAAATGTATTTCATACTATTTTTAGTATATATTGCCAAGTGGATAATTCTAAATAAAAATAGAATGGTTCTTTTGTTATTATTACTTTGCAAAATTTTACAAGGCAGCCAGGAAGCCTTTGCTTTGGCCAGCCAATAAAAAGAGACTAGCATGGGGAAGAGAGCACAAAAACTGAATATCAGAACAGTTCATTTGATGCACATGTTACTGTGCAGTATTAACAAAGAATAATTCTATTTTCATTTAGAATTTTCCACTTGGCAATAAATACTAAAAATAGTATGAAATACATCATTTCTTTTAAAAAAACTGGGGTGGCCTTATAATTATGGCTGTAGTGTATGTGAGAAGAGGTGGGAGTGTGGTGAGTGCAAAATGATAACAACTCCCTTCATCCACTCACTTCAGATTTGAGGGACAGTGGAAGAAGAAAGAAAGAAATTAGAAAGTCTATGCAAAATTCTTTTTGATATAAAATGAGAATAAAATTAAAGAGAAGAGGGTCATGTGAAAAGTTTCATTTCACTTCTTTACTGCCAGCATTGAAGTATTTGCCAGTGTAAATAATATAATATTGTATTAAAGTATAATATTAATTAATATTATAATATTAATTAATATTATAATTAATAATTTTATAATATTGAAGTATTTGCCAGTGTAAAATTAATCACCAATTTTATTATTGGACCTAACCAGCACACAACACTTCAAAGAATTTTCTCTTAACAATTCAAGAAATCTAAGTATTTCAATCTATCTCTTGTCATCTACTGTTGAATGTATAGAAACCATAAATCCCTTCAGTGAGTAATGAACTTTTTTTACTTTTATTTTAAATATTTTTTAACATTATTTTGTGCCAGATCTTTGAATTTGTTGTATGAATTTCCCATTCATGACAATACGTTAAAACCATGCACTTTAAGAATTCTGATTTATTTTCCGGAAAGAAGCTGTTGACGCTACTCCAAATGTGTAAGTTTGTGAATAAATTCCTTATCTTGTTTTGTTAAAATTAACCATGTTTCCTTCTTACTAACGTCTTTCATTAATCTTCTTGGCATGGGTAAATCAACTGCCCATTTTAACCCCTGAGCCCCACACCAATTTGATAGCAGAAATGAAGTCTTCAATGATGACTGTGTCAAAATATTTCAGGTCAACAGCAGAATTTTAATAAAACAGATGAAACTGAAAAAGATTAAAAATAAAAATTTGACTAAATCAGATGCTAAAAATATATGTCACACAATTTTGAAAGACAACCAGTTGACTACTTAAAAATGTAATTAATTTCAGTTATTTATTGAATTTTCCTGGTTCAAACAAAAGCTAAATTTTACTGAATGTAATCTAATTTGAACTTTAATTGGTTGAAAGATGTTAATACAAATACGTTTTGCACCTTTTTTATTGGATGAAATGCTAATGACTATTTTCCCATTTAGTTGGATGAGTTTGAAGTCACTTATAAAATTTTAGTAAAAGCCTTATATTTGTTTCTATTTTCGAGATTAGGTATTGTAATTATTTACATTATTTGGACTGTTGTCATCATCTTTGTTGCCATATTGACAATGTTTCAGCTGTTGTACACTCTGAACTTCTGCAGGTGATTGGGATTTTGAACTGAACCCTTTTGATCCCTGGAGTAGATTGTTCTTGTTGCATGAGTCATGCCACTTTCAGTGATCTCCACGTTCTGATGGAAAGTTTAGCGTTAAAAAATATACAAGTAAAGATTCAAATTTTCCTTGACATCTGATCCTTGTTTTGCCCCCAAATAATTCAGCTGAAATTGTCATTACACTGTGTTACATGAATAAAACGAATTATTGTTTAATTGAAATAATCATTATGTAATAATTATGATGTAAAAAATTGTGGAACAAGTTTGTTAAAACTCACTGTTACAGTGTCACCCTGCTATTTTCAAATCCAGGTAAAAAAAAAAAAAACAAAAAAACTGGCTGAGCACATCTGGAGAGAAAAAGGAGATCACTATCCCCTGTTGGATGAAATCGAAATAATAGAGAACACCACTGGTAAATACAAAACTTAGGAAATCAGTGCATATGCTAGGCCATGAAAATCTCCAAAGCTGGCCGAGCATAGAAATTAATACAACATGGGAACCAGTAATACAGAGTGCTAGAGAAAACCAATTTTAGATGTCAAAATTGTAATATGAACTCTGGTAAAAATGATTATTGAAACATTAGATTTCATTTATAAGCCCCAAAACTTTATACATTGATATTGTCAAGAACACATGGATAAGTGGATAAAAGCTTTGGTTGGGTCTAAGTGACTTGAACCAAAGAGTTGTTTGTGTGAGTTCAATTGTGACAACTGAGAAGTTGAGTTAAATGGGGATCCGGAAGTATCATGACTCGTGGAACGAGAACAATTTACCTCAGTGTTTGAAATAAAGGGTTCGGTTCAAAATTCCAAATACCTGTTGAAGGTCAGAACGTACAACGGCCAAAACGTCGTTAATATGACAATTAATATGAGGAAAACCGTTCAAACAAACGGTAAACCTCATCTCAGAAATATAGACAAATAAAGATAAAAAAGAAAAGAAATAACAATAGCACTGTTTCTGTGTCATTCTTTAATAGATTTTTTCATCCTTAACCTGGAGAAGACAGCGGGAATAATCGTGGAGATCTTGGTGCTGTTGTGGTTCAACAATGAATTTTACTGAAAAATAATTTTGACGCTTTCTATCATAGAAATTATTGACAGTAAACGTGATTCAAAAGCCTACTACAATGAGTTTATATAACCAAACAAGGCATCCACAAAATCAAGTTATGATTTTTTTAAAGGTTGCAGAATTTTAAGGTGATGGTTAGTCATAATGTGAGATAATGTCAGACTAGCTATGGATGACAAAAACAGCCATATTTTTTTTTAACCTGTAATATTTGGTATCTTTGTGGGTATAATTGACAAAAAAGTGGATACAAATATTAGCGTTGAGAGGAATATTTTATTTTTTTATTTTTACATACTTTCCTGTTAAGTGTCTGCTGGTAACAGAACACATGTTGCCTGCTTAGAAGCCAGAGAGGGACTGGCCAATCCTTTAGGTCAAGCATGGGTCAGGGAGATAGAGAGAGTAGGGGAAAGAGAAATAGTAGCAGAGAAAGAAAAGGGAATAAATTTGGGTATCTTAGTTCTTGGGAGTTATTTAGAGACAGAGAGGGTAAAAGAAACAATGTATTCTCTGCATGGTAGTAACCTGAGGTCATTTTGGTTCATTCCTACAAACCTATTTGAACATACAATTCATTCATAATTCAAATCAAATTCATGAGTTAATACTATTACTCAGGAAAACAAAATCTTATTTTAAAAAATCACTTTTCCTAATAAAAATCATTATATATTTTTTGCCAAGTATCGTTTTTATACAGACCGTGTTATAATTTATAATTGTACTGCGTAAGAAGGAAATAGTTTTAAAGATTGCTATATAGAATATAAAAAAAGAGATATTTTTTTAAATTTTTATATCAAAAGCAATGCACTTTAATTCCCTATTAAATGCGTTCCGCATAAAATCTTTATTTTTATTATTATTCATTTATCTTTTTATAACAATGATTGATTTTTATTTTGACAAAAGTACAAGGAATCTTTGTTTGACGAGGTTGTTAACAGTTATCTCCCTTGTCATTGATTTTTTTTTTCCTTATGCGTCAACTTAAGTCGTTTTATATATGCATTTTTGGGTTTTTTTTTCTGTTATTTCTTTTTTCTCAACGTATTTTGTTGACATTTTGTTGACAAGTCGCCAAAACAGTATACCGAGGTACGTGTCTTTGTTTTTAATGTTTATAGAAATGTGTCTTTTTCATTTAATTTATTTTAGACTTTGTATTGACCCTCATCAAAATAATTAATTTTCGGTTTTATATTTTTTAATGCGTAATTAACAGAGAAAAAGTTTCCCTTAAAAAATGATAAGAAAGGGAAAAAAAAAGGAAAACTTTGTCTTTTTTCATTTTATAATATTTAAAAGAACTTTTTAGCCTTTATTGTCTTTTTACACTCAATTTTTTATAGTCCACACTTAACTTAAAAGTCTTTTTAAAAAATTACTGTTTTAACTGTTTAAAGTTTAGTTTAAGCTAAAATCTATTTAATTTGAAGAAACAATTTCTAATTTCGTTTTGATGTTTTTTAATTTTATTTGTAAATAAAAATTAATTTGAAACCCATGGTAACCGTTGAATTAGGAAATTATTTTTAAAATGTCATTTTGAGAAAGAAACAAATCAAATTAAAAACCTTGTGAGATTTTAATTTGACGAGGTGATCAAGAAAGAAACAACATAGCGATTTGGGTCTTAATTTGTAGTTTCTTATTGATAAAATTATTCTTTTATAATTTTGTTACACTTTTTAATTACATTTCACTGAAACAGATCGTCTTTCTTTGGTAAATTTAAATTCCATTATTTTTTTATTTTATTTTACACTGTGATCAATCAAATTAGTGTTGAGATGTTATCCTGAATTTGTAAATAAAAGTAAGAATGTTTGCATCTATATTTGTGAATATTTAAAATAAATTTCATAGCAACACAGAAAAAAGAAAAGAAAAATTACCGATGACCAATATCTCCCCTTTCAGCAATTTAGTTTTTGCAACATAGGTTGCTACTAAAATTCAATACAAAGAACAAAGTCAATAAAACAAATTGTTTAAAAAAAAATCTGTAATTAAAAGGCGAAATATTTTAATGGATTTTAAAAATACAGTATTTAAAAAAAAAAAACTGTTTTTAAAATATTTTTTAATATGAAAATCCAGTTTAAATGTTAATTACTTCGGAATGGAAAGCAGGTTTGTATTTAGAAATTGATTTTTTTTCTGTTTTTCATCGTTAATCGGATAATTTTTTTTTCAGTCTGTTTAATGGACAAAAATAATTTTACTTGATAAAAAAACAGTGCAAAATAATAAATCGATTTAGCTGTCATTGTCAAAAAGAATCAACAAAAAACTCAAAGAACCAACTAAATTTGAACAAATACAAGTCAGGTATTTTTTTTTTTTTTTACGCGTGATATAAAAAAAATAACCGTTTTTTTTATTTTTGTGTATCCATTTTAATAAGATTATTTTTTTTTAAATGTTTACATTGTTATTGCTTCTTTAGACATTCAGTATTATTATTATTATTATTATTGAACAATCAGTTTAAAAACCATAAAAATAATTGGAGGTGCAGAATACAGTACACAACAGTGTCTTTCCTGAGTTTTTGCTTTGTTAAGAAATGAAACAATGCAGTGCAGAATAACGACCTCCAATTTGTACATGGTATCCAAATTTGAGTTGTAATTTAGAATTAATTATACAGAGAGAAAAATAATGAAAATTGATGAATCTTAAGAACTGTTTAAATGACGATAAGAAACTAATAAGTTTTTATTTAATAATTTAGTTTGTGAATATGGTGTCTGTAAAAAAAAAATAATACTAACAAAAAAACAAATATAAAAAAATATATATATATACCAAAAAAAAAGTTATCTGATGACGGGTGTGCTCTGGTCTGGGAAATCATGCTGGGAAAAGATATCAATAAAGAAGTATACGTTTTTTTTTTGTTGTTTTTTTCAAAATGTATGAAGCAAGAAATACATCCAGTGGCTGATTTACACTCTCAGTCACAACTCAAGTGACTACTCAAATTGTAAATTGGTTCAGGTTTCGAGTGATTGGGCAGGATATCTTTTTTTAATTTGACGTCTGGTGTGCAGGTGACTTAAAATTGGAAATTAAAATAAGTCATAGAATCATTAAAAAAAGAACATTTTTTTTAATTCCTGGAACCATTTGAAAATGTTTTTAAAAGAAAAGGACATATACAGAACTCTTCATCAATAGGAGTATTTTTGTGAATAGATTTTATTCCGAAAAGAATTTAAAGATGGGTCTGCTTCCTGACATAAAAATAATAATCAGTGTACCCATTTAAAAAATAGTGAAATATACATGCCTGTTTTTCACATCCTAATTTTATGTAATTTATGATACGTAAAACTAAAAGTTTAACTTAAGACTACACTGTTGTTTATTTTTTTATCGTTAAAAAAACAAATGCCGACACAGTTTTTAATATTTTAGAGAGATTTTTTTTATTTTTTTCACATTTATCTATAAAATAAAATTGCGAATTAAAATGCAATTGTATAACCCTGATATAAGAGAAGCCCGAATATAAGAGATATTTTCTGGTCCCAAATTAGAGAAAAGAGAACTTTTATCCGGTCCCGACAACTCTATATCAGGGTTACACTTTTCAATCCAATATTTAAAACTAGATTTTTCTTCTATTGTTTCATTATTCTTTTTTCTGTAATTTTTTAGATCATTTTAAAAACGCCGAGCGTTATTTTCTAATTTAAACTTTCGCATGACTAGATTTCATGTGCGTGTTTTTAGAGTGGGTATGTCCCGTGTACCGTTACCGTAAGTATTTACCGTTTTTTTTTTTTTTTTTTTTTTTTTTGTGTCAGTCAGTTAAGTGCCATACGTGATACACGCTTGGGCGATCATGTCTCGAAAGAGACATAACTGACTGGGCAGAAGATTATCCCGCAGTAGGTTACCATTGCTTTCTGCGGTAGACTGGTTGCCAAGGCTATAGAAATATAGAACCCAATCTGTCCTGTTATTTAACCCATAACTGGAAGTAATAGACGGGTTAATGCCTTTCCCAAAGGGTATTTGTGCGTAAGTGAAGGCAATGAATTCAACTGGAATTCGAACTCGGTACCCCGATTTCTCGTTCCGAGCCGATATCCAATGCACCACAACATTTAGCTTGTATTACTTTGTTTTTTTGTAGTAATCTACCTACGAAGGCGTGGTCGATTAATCAATACGTGTGATGGAAAGAAAAATATACATTGTACTCTGGAAAAATAATGAATGAAATTTAAAAATATTCTACACAGAGATAATTTAAAAAGTGAGTTTGGAAGAATAACAAAATAAACTTAATTTATTTTTTCCAAAACATACAAATTTATATTTAGAAAAATCATTATTGCATTTTAATGAAAAAAAAAAAAAAATTGAAAGTTATAATAATTAAACGAAAATAAAACTATTTGTAAGGTGTTTCTGTTTTTAAGGAAAAAAGATTTTTTACAATCATCCTATCCTAGACTATGAAAAACTAAAAACCTAATTGATTTGATGACCATTTTTCTTATAAAAATCAAGGTTATATTTTAAGATAATTTTTTGTTTCTTTTCAAATTACTTTAAGAAGAATGCTTCAATTTTTTTATTTTTTAAGCTAAAAATTATTGGTTACTTTCTTTCTTAGTTTTATTTTTTCATTTGCTAAATTATTTTTCTTCAGACTTTATTGTTTAAAAAATTCAATTCGATTAAAATAATTTTATTTTTATACAAGTTGACAATTATTTTATCATTTATCGAATACTTTGATTAATTCAGTATCTGTTTACTTTAAAAAAAATTTTCACTATAATAATTCTGATATTTTGTTACAAAAAACATAAGTTTGTATAAATACCGATATTTAACATGGGATACTGTTTTGTTCATTGGAGGTTATTTGCAATTTACATGTATGGAGGTTTAGAAATATCTACATTCATGATTTCAAAATTTTTGTATCACTTTTTTATGAATTGACTAGTAATCTAATTGATAAGACCTATCCTGTGACCTTAAGGGTGCACTTTTTGTACCACCCTTATTGAAACAAGTTTATATTAGCTAATTTCTTTTTCTTTTTAAGGAGCTTGCTTGTCTATTCTCTGAATTCAGAAAACAGATACTAAAAATGCCAATCTCCCTGCAGTAAACTTCTAAATTTCAAAGGTAAATGTGTGTTTCAATCTATATATTGAATAAATATATATATATATATATATATATATATATATATATATTAGAGAATGACTACACCACACTTCTTATTTAATTTCATAGACAAAAAATGGCTGTAGATGGGATTTCTTCCAAGCCAATAGTCCATCTCTTGATCTCATTGCCAATATTCTTGTTCTTTCTTCTCTTGAAGTCAGAATGCTGCAAACACTTGTCTATGGAAATTAACGAAGGTTAACAAAACGGTCTTTAAACAACCGACAATATTTTGAAATGATTTGTTTGAACATTATTTTTGATTTTTATCGTGAATAATCAGGCCGGTAGAAATAAATATATAATACTGTTTGATTAGAAACAGAATATCTACTTAAATGTGCTTATTGATAAAAAATAATGTTCAAACAAATCATTTCGAATACTTGTCTGTATTCCTTTTGTGTCTTAGCACCATTCTTAGTTTGGGAACCTTTTTGTCTCATTACTGTTGCTTTGCTTACTTTTGTCCTTTGCATATTGTTTATTTAGTGTTATTTTTTAACCTTTTCTTTGTCAGGAGGAACGATAGTAATGGATTGATGCTTAGATTGAAAAATAAGAGCTGAGTTTGATTTTCAGACTAGTTCATTATATTCAATTACATGCTAATACCCCTAAGAAAGGCATGAATCCAACTCATCTCCTCCCAGCTATGGATAAATATTATGACAGACTGGGTTCAATAGCCTTGGATGGCAACTGGTCTCAGAGAAGAAAAACACAGAATTCAAAACTGTATTTAACTCTGGTGAAGAACTTACTATTCAGCTAAAGAAAAGATCATATTGACTCAATGATCCCAACTAAAGTAGCCTTCTTTTGCTAATGTTTATTTGAAACTTTTTAAATTCTGTTTGTTGGGCATTTCTGCCAATTAACCATGGATAATAACTCTACAGTAAATTTTATACGTTTTTGTTTCAACTTTTATTACATACATGTTAAGTTCCAGATAGTTCTTTGTTTTAAACATATTTGAAACCATTCTAAAACTTTGTGGACATACTGCATTTTTGTTTTTAATATTTTCAAATTATTACATTATAACCTTTTTAATCTGGCACTCTTGGGACCAGGCCACAGCCAGACCACAGGAGAAGCTGAATGATAAAAATCACCCCTAAAAAAAAATTATATAAACATAGTCTTGCCAGCACATTCCATATATACAGGGTGTTATAAAAAAATTGACATAATTTGGGATGTAAATATCTGAGTAACTTCATAGTCTGTGCAGATGAAACTAAACAGGCTTATTGTTGAATAAAATAAGGTTTATTTCTCAAAATTTGAATAAGAAATTCAAAGGTACATGCATTTCATGAACAATTTCATGTGTTTTAAATTGCTTCCAAGTATATACTGCCTGGACCAGGAATTGAACTCACAATTAGTATATGACCATATTCATGAAACAACTCTTTAATCCACTAGGCTTGTGGGAAACATTATGATAACAACAACAAAGATGAGGATAATAGTCTGGATGTAAATTGTGCAAAGTTTGATTGTTCGATACACGTATTATTTTTAGCCTTTTTATTAATGAACATATTGTGATGTTTTAAATCTTCACTAATTTAGTACTGTATTTTGTTGCTAATAAGATGCATTTTTCTTCCTATAAAATATCTTGAAAAACCACCGTGCATCCTGTAAATTGAGACATGAGAAGGAACTAAAATCCCAGCACTAAACAGGAAGCAAGGGATAAACCTCTATTCCTGTTTAAAAGACTATTTGCCATTATGAGTCAGGTTTTCATGCTAAAAGATGCTATTCAGTCGGTAAAATTGGGGATAGGGGAGGGGGCTAAGAAGTACAAGGAAAAATCTTTTTCTGATTTCTTCTTTCAAAATTTTTTTGAGGGTGGGGGCTTGTCTGATGCATCAGAGCATAAGCGGCAAAATACAGTATAACCTTATTTAACATATGTATCAGTATAAATTTTTATTCAAAATATTTTATTTATTCACAGATTGGCTGATGTGGTGAAGAATTGAATTTCTTTAATGAGAATTGTAATATAAGATTAGTTGTCTTGTAAAATTGTGCATCAAAATAAAATAAAAAATGTACACACAAGCTCAAACAGAAAAGGCAACATTTTCTTGCACAGAGTGTGGATCTGTATTTCTACATAAAGCGAGTCTAAAAAAACATTTGCGAATACACAGCGGGGAAAAACCCTATTCGTGTGAAGTGTGCGACTCTTCATTTACAGACAGTTCAGCTCTAAAAAGACATGTTGGAATACACACAGGTGAGAAACCATTTTCTTGCAATGTGTGTGAGTCTACATTCTCCAGAAAAACCTACTTAAAAACTCACATGCGAAAGCATGATAGTGATGAGCTATATTTTTGTGATTTGTGTCGATCAGCTTTTGCAGATAATCCACAATTAGAAGAACACATGAAAACTCATAGTGCTGAGAAACTATATTCGTGTATAATATGTGAATGCTTGTTTGCTTCAAATTCGCAGTTAAAAAAACATTTACAGTTGCACACTAAAGAGAAAGGATACATTTGCAAAATCTGTGGCTATGCATTTCTACAAAGTAGCAATCTAAAAAAACACATGCTAACTCACACTGGAGAAAAACCATACACATGCCAAGTGTGTGATGCAGCATTTTTACAACACGGAAGTTTAAAGAGACACCTGAGAATTCACTCTGGTGAAAAACCTTATATTTGTGAAGTATGTGATTATCCATTTGCAGATAGCTCGGCTTTAAAAAGACATGAACAAACACATGTTGGAGAGAAATTATATTGTTGTCATGTGTGTGGAAGTGCATTTTCACAGAAACCTGATTTGCAAACTCATATGAAAATGCATGCTAATGATAAGCAGTCCTCGTCTGGTGTGTTGGAATCTGCACTTGATAGTTCACAATCAGCTCCCCATGAAGTATCATAGAGGAAGAATGTTAGTGTAACTTGTGCAGATATGCACATTTCAAACTCATATTGAAAGAGTCGCAGGCAAAGAAGGGGAAATTATATGTTTGCAAAATGTGTTAATCAGTTTTTCTCTAATCTGGTAATTTGATGACAAATGCGAACTGATGGGGGGGGGGGGCAACTAACATCTTGCAAAATCTGTGGAACAATGTTTTTACAAAGAAATTTTTCAAAAAGCACATGAGAATTTACACAGAATCAAAACTTAATTTTTGTGAAGTGCGTGAGTTTTTTGTTTTGTTTTTTTCAAATACATTGACATTCCCCACCCCTTCTCAAGAAAATACCAAAAAGTAAAATGCATTTGTTAAATACGTGAACATGCATTTTCATGTACAATACATGGAGAGATATGCATACACTGGAGAGGTCTATTCTTGTGATATGCATAACTGAATTTACATCTGCCTAAAAGCTTACATATGCATTTAAAAACATACACATGCACAGTCATTGTGTGGTGTGTAGATTTTTATTTTTCCATCTTATTGTTTGCCTTTTACATGTAAAACTTAAAATTTTCCTTGTTATCTTTAACCAGAAATAGCTACTAGATTGTATTAATAAATATCTCCTTAGAAGTTTATTGATACAAGTTTGATAAACAAACAGGTTAACAAATGTTGACACTTACAAGTATTCACTTCATCTTCAATGAATATTTTGTTTTATTGTTTTTTTTTCTAATGCAAATACTGACATTTTCTAAAGACATAAATTTCTATCAGTGTTAATTATCTTAAGAGGATTTCAATATTTTTATCTCATTTGTGCTGCAATATTTTAAAATGACATCATTCTTTGTAATTGTTTTTTTGTATAGAACAGGGGGTGGGCAATTAATTTGGCCGCATTTAGCGAAGGACCTTACTTTCTAAAATAGATTATATTCATTAGTTTACATAAATATTTCATTTAATGCAAAGTGTAAATGAAAATGATATATGTAATACATTTAATAAATAAATAAAACAAAAACAATGGTACACGAGGAAATGTTTTAATAAAACTGTTCATATGCAAAAAATTCAATGAGATAAATGTAACTTCACATTTTTCAACAAGTCTTTTGAAATCGGGAGTGAGGTTTCTTGTTGAAATCTTCATCACTGCCTGCAAGTTTATGTCAGTCAGAGAAGATCTATTTTTACTTTTGTTGATGTTCATGCAAGAAAAACTTTGTTCACAAATGTATGTGAATCCAAAAATAGAAAACATTTTCCAAGCAAAACTCTTCAAACATGGAAATATATCAGTGCTGACATTTATCATGATAATCTGTAGAAAAAGTTAGATATAAAGATTTTTCATGAATGCCTCTGCGGGCCACTGAAAACTCTGTGGTGGGCCGCATATGGCCTGCAGGCTGTAAATAGCCCACCCCTGGTATAAAACATAAGATTTACAAAATAAAATGATGTTTTGACCACCATTTATTTCTCTCCTTTTTATCCAAACAACTTAAACCATAATTCTGAGTATTAGTAAACAGGACGGATTGGAGATAAATAAAAAAAAAAATCTTGGTAAGATGGGAAAAATACTAGCAAAGATTTTATAATGGTTGGCAATGTTTGTTTCTTTTTATATTTATTAGTGAATAATAATATTAATAAATAATAAAAAAATTCAAGGTTTACGTTAGTTTTGAAATATTTCTTATTACCAACATTTCATGATCTATTGATACAGGTGAAAAACAAATTATGTTGTTAACATAGAAATTTACTTTATCTTCAATGAATTCTTGGTATTTTTTTCATTTTCTATTACACTTATTCAAATTTAATTTTCATGTGACTATATTTCTTCCATATTTACATCCTTACAGAAAGTTATTTATAGAAAGATATAATTATTAGTCTCATTTCATAGTTTGTTTTTCTTTTGCAACAAAATAAACATCAAGCTATTTATGAAGTTGGAATACTGGGATATTAACAGGAAACAAAATTCCTGCTATAGTAACACCTAGTTAAGCAACACCTGCCTCCCTTCCTTATTTCTTAAACTACCAGTCACAAAGCATCATCAGTTAAAGTAGATGATATTAAGAATAATACTATTGTATACAAAGCTCTTGTTAGCACATGTTTGGTATATCCACTTAATTAAGTAATCATACTCATAGTACTTAATGGACTCAAATATTGCTGAGCAAATACAGTAGACCACCAACAGCTGAAATGGTCATTTTTGTTTATCATCACTGATATGCACTCCAAGGTCCTCACTATATAGAGTTGTACACACAGCACTGAGTTGGCTACTAACTGCTCTGAAATTGTTGGGGTTAAATTAATCCTGTACCATTGTTTATAATTGAGTGAGATATTTTGGTGCAAATATGGTATTTCACTGTCTGAGAAACAATTGGTACATGATTGTCTATAGTGTAACACATTTTTATATTTTCAGGTACAGTATACAATAACTGGAGAGAAGACTTATCTTTTAATTATTACATTATAAATTTAGGACTTCCTTCTCAGTCTGTGATGCATTTTCCACTCTTTTTTTTTTTAATCAATTCACCCCAAGGAGTAATGCAATAATGTCACAAAGATGCAAGGGTTATTGGGAGTGAAGCAAAATGAAAAGACTTTAGAAGGAACTGGAAACCTTATCTGAAACAGGAAATGAAGGATAAACCTCTACTCCTGTTTAAAAAAAAAATGGACAGGTATGTTATCTGGACAGTAGGTGAACCTATCTACTCCTGTTGAGGAAAAAAAAATAATTAGTAAATAAAATTTAATAATGGTTGGCAGTGCTTCATCTAATAATAATTAAAGTTCAAGATAAACTTCTGATCTGAAATATTTCTGATGAGCATCATGTAACAGTCCATTGGCATGTGTAAAAAAAAATCATGTTTCAACATAGAAATATGCATTTTATCTTAGATGAATGCTCTGTATTTTTTAGTTATTTTTTTTCTATTGTGCGTATTCAGATTTAATTTTCATGTCAATATCTTTCTTCCATTTTTACATCCTTACAAAAAATCTTTTCTAAAAAGACGTAATTGTTAGTATAATTATATAGTTTCTTTTACTTTTGCAACAGAATAAAATAAATCTTAAGTCAAATGGTAAAGTTAGTCTGATATAATTTGTAGAACTTTTTTGCTTTTTGAACGAGCACAACATATTTTATCAATAAACAGATTATTTATTAATTTTCAATATTCTTGTATTTATTTTCATGTGTCTGTATTTCATTGACATGTTTTATTACTAAATATCCTTGTAGATTTTTTAAAAAGTTTTTTTAACGTAATTCTTTATTTTTAACTTCTCAAAAATAAAGTCAGTAATAGTAATGTTAGGCTATTTGGTTTTGTATGGATTAAAAAAGGCTTGATGTCTAAAATACTCAGAAAATATTGTCTTTATTTCCATGTAAACTACAACAGATACAGCTAGTTTTCTGCTACAAAATGTTATTTTTTCACATAGTCACTCTCATTGGCTATTTTCTAAATACAATACTTTTCTTCTCACAAATTGACACTGGTTCAGGGCTGCCTAGAATGTAACCACTGCAAAAATGCATTACCTACTATCTACTCACATGCACTGTTTGGCCTCTAAATATTCCATAAATGTTGAAAGCTATTCGGTGTGTGTATATATATATATATATATATATATATATATATTTATTTTCATATGGTAGGAAAAAAGTGACTTTAATGTATTTCACTTTAACAGTCTTCTTCAGAGATTCAAATCTCTGAAGAAGTTTGTTATAGTAAAACATGTTAGTTTAAAGGCACTTTCTTCCTACCTGTTCTTTACTTATTCTATTCAGTGAAAGTATCTATGCTTTGTATGCACTATTATGTCAGACTGCTATTTGTAACAATACCAAAAATATGAATTATTGGTAGAAAGGTTCAAATCTTGCTGCCATACCTCCCCCATAATAAGATAGGTGTTACTATAGTCACAATCCTTTTGTTTTGCTTTTTGTATATTAAAGTACAATATAAATTTGGATCAAAATAAATATCATTAAACAAAAACTTGTCTTTTTATTTATCTTTACTCTGCAAACTGATTCCCCCCCACTCCTACTAAGTAATTTTATGCTACCTGTTTATGGATAAGATGAATGAAAGTGAGAGATGCTGTTTTAAATTCTGCAACCATAGCAACTTGCTGTCCAAACAATATCCCATCATAATTTGTTATTGACTATCATTTTTATACACAACTTACTGCCTGTAACCAGTAACTACCATTATTTGTAACCGTAACAAAATAGCTACTGCCTTTTACATGCTTGATACTTAACTATAACTTTAATAAATAAAATTGACAAAACATGTTACAACTTATAGTCACAAAGCTGAAATAAGGTCTCTCAGTCCATCTATCATTGAATTAAGGACTTCCTAACAAATCATTGGCAAAACATCAGGATAGGTCTGCATCTCTGCCCTTACTGTCATACTTGGCACCAATTACCTATACTGATGGGTACTAAGCTCTCATTTGTACTCTCTCTATCCGTGACTGTATCTCTGTCCATCCCACTAACAATGGACACTTCAGTGTGATGTAATGGTTAGCAACCTTGTCTTGCTAAATTGACTTGAGTTTGATCCTTACTAGGTGCTTCATACTCATGGCCTTATGCCACAACTAAGCTAAGCTTATGACATCACCAGGGCACCACAATGTGGTATAATGGTTGTCTTACTAGAACAGTTATGTCTGAGTAGTGAGTTTGATCCTTACTGGGTGCTTCATACTCTTGGCCTTAGAAAATCTCTATATTTGCTTTAAACTTTGACCTTATGTCACATTTGGTGGCAATGTTGGCACACACACACAAAAAAAGAAAACCTCCATCCTGTCAACATGGTCATCAAGTTTGCAGATGACACTATTGTGGTTGGACTCATTCTTGTGGAGAGGGATAATGATGTCGACTACAGGAGTGGAATAAAAAGATTGTATGGAGCTCAGAGATTAATCTTGCTTTATATATCTTAAAGACAAACAAGGTAGATATTAGGAGATATACACCAATTCTTCTCCCTTTGTTGGTGAGGTTTGTGTGAAAAAGGCATAAAATTAAGTTTCTGGGTATGTGTATTGCAGATGATTTCTTTTGGACTAGCAATACCGTCAAGAAGGTGCAACAGTAATTTTTTTTTTTTTTTGTGTGTGGATTTGAATCAACCTACAACAAAGACTGGTTGCCAACCAAGTATATAGGACCCAGTCTCTCCTGCTATTCAAAGAAAACTATAAAATATTTTGAAATTCAGATGATTTCTTTACACATGTTGTTTACTTGTGCAAAATAAATGTATGGATTTTAGTCTAACAGCAATGCCCATAACAATTGGCTGCTACAGTGCAATTTAACCTTTATGGTGACAACCAACATGATTTGCATATGTACCTAATGCAACAAGCTATACAAGTCAATTAATCAACTTCTTTTTTTTTCTTTTTTTTTTTATATCACACTATGTTTGTGATTGTGTCTTTATCTGTTCCACTAATGTGATCTTTAAGTTTGCGGGTGAGACTACACTGCCAGAGTTGAACTCCTTTCAGTTGTTGGTGGAGCAGTCTACAGGAGTGAAATAAAAAAAAAAATTATTAGCTGCATGGAGCTGGAGGTGGACTCTAAAGAAATTCCGCAGCACCTGCTCCTTTGGTTATCAGCAGGGTTTATGTGAAAAAGGTAGACAAAAAATAAGTTTTTGTGCATGTGTATTGCAGATGATCTCGTCTGGACTAGTAATATTTTCACATTAGTCAAGAAGGCTCAGCAGCAAATAAATTAACTAAGATTTCTCTAAAAAAGTAATTTCCATAGGCATAAGGTGCTGCTGATGATCTGTTGCTTCTCTATTGATGAGCTGTTGGCATACTGCATCCCCCTCTGGTAGGCCAGCTACTCAACAGTGAACATAAGAGTCCTCCAAGGGATTATAGATGTTTTCCGGAAAATAATCAGTTGCTCTCCACCCTTGGAAAACATTTCTAATTCTTGTCACGTCAAAGCAGAAAATATGATGGAAGGCATCTCATCTTGGGTGCCACTGGTTTGAACTGTTAACCTTAGAATGACAATTTACTTCTATTATGAGGGTAAGTCAAATATTATCTGCACTTCTACCATAATGTATCTTCAGGTTTGTCAATATCTTCTGCTCATGTGTGCTTATAGTTGGTGCTATTGTAGTCATGTGATTGAAGTTTGAGCTTCATTGTGACAGTTTTTTGCTGTTGCTACAGTTTAAACATGACTGCTCCCCTAGTAGTGTGCACCAAGGAGAAACAAACAGCATTGATCCAGTTTTTCTAGTTGGAAGGTGTGTCAGGGGCTGGAATTCATTAGAGGCTTTTAATAGTATGGTGAGTGTGTATGAATGCATTGAGAAGCTTAAAAATGGCTGGACAAGTGTGATATGTGAAGAAGGAGCCGGACTCGCATCAACCTCCACATTCAACAAGCTGATGAGAACATTCAGCAAGCTCGAAAGATGGTAATGGTGAATTGGTAAGTTATCACTGATGCATGTTCTCTGCAGATTTGGATTACTGCTCTTTGTTTCTCCTTGGTGCACACTGCTAGAAAACTAGTATGATCAAGCTTAAACTCTGATTGTGTAACCATGGTTGTACCAACTATAAGCACACTTGAACAGAAGACAAACTTAAAGATATGCTATGGCTAAATTGCAAATAATTTTTGACTTACCCTCAGAGTTTAGGATAAAATTCATGAGTGAGAGGTTTTTGTCTTTGAATTCTAGCAATTTTCAATGTATTTTAACCATTATTACTGTTCTTCATTTAATAATGTGTTTCTTGTGTGTGTAAATTGGTTCACCTGTTCAATTGTATTGTGCAATGACATGAAGAATAAATAACTTAATTACAATTGCAATAAAGAAAAATAAATACTTATCTCCTCTTTGAAATGGCTGACATGATGTATATTCAGTCAATTGCTAAGTCTGCAGCTATGAAAGTTTGTTCACTATGCTGTGCAAAACAATTTTTCTTACCAGAAAACATCTTGTATATTTATAAGTCTATCCTTTGTTTTTACATTGAATATTGCTTTCTTATCTGGCCTGGTGCTCCTGCTATATATTTAGAGATTCTTGATAAAATCCAAACAATCTGCAATGTTAATAGTCCTGACCTGGCGTCTCAGCTTCCAAGATGTAGCTTCTCTGTGCCTTTTCTATAAATACTTTCATGGTAATGTTTCTGGTAAATTTTCCTCTATGGTACCTAGACTTTATGAATTTAAGTGCAGTACTAGATTGGCGGCAATATCTCATCATTTTAAAGTTGAAATGGCTAGAAGTAAATAAGTTTTATGCTAACAGCTTTTTCTGATGCACTTCCTACTTGTGGAACTCTCTTTCGGCTTTCGGCTTCCCAGTCAAAATCAAAAATTGAAAAATTTAAATGCCAATGTCAGTCGTTATCTTCTGTCTTCATAATTCTTGTTCTCTCCTTCATAGTAGTTTTTCTTATATTTTGTAACATTCCAGTGGCTTTATTGCCTTGGTTGGGGGGTGAAATAAATTTTTTAAAAAATCTTTTCAGGTGGGAAATTGAATGACAAAATGGAAAAAACACATTTGGTCCTTCATAATGAACTTTTCAGAATAAATAATATTTGTATTCATGAAATTCTCCATATGTAGGTTCTGGAAAGGAAAATTTAGATGTTAGTCATAATTAAATATTGGAAGAAATGATGAGAATACACGGATTCTTTCACCTGATTATTAATTGTAATGAAGAAGGACTTGCAATGTAGTCATTCTTGACTTTGCATCACAATTTCAGTCACTTTCTCATTGATGTAACGTGGTTTCCCTCTGTCTTTTCTACAAATATTTTCATGGTAACTGCTTTGATGAGCTTTTTTCTCTGTTGCTCTGACCACATGAATTTAAGTGTGCTACTATTGAAATAGTTAAATCATTGAAATAGTTAAATGTTACTACCACTTCTAATCAAACAATTTTTTTCTCGCACTTCCTGTTAGTTTAATGGTTTCCCTACAATCTCCAAAATTTAAGTGCAATGTCAGTTGCCATCTATCTTGTTGAATCCCGTTCATTTTCATCCTTTCCGCAATCCTCCCCTGTACACAGTCTTTTCTCTCACTGTAATTTCCTGTGTACGACTGGCGGCCCCATCTTTGCTTGGGTAAAATAATTAAAAAAAAACAAACAAACAAAAACACTTGTTTCTTTATAAAGTAAACAAAAAAGTCTTTGCTGTTTTTTATGTTGTGTGAGAAGAAGTGGTCACTAATATGCAAATGAGTGCCAGGAAGAGGCTGGGAGCATTGCTCTTGCTCAATGCTGCTGTTTTCGACACACATATAAAGATGTAGTTCGAGCAATAGTGAGGAAACCTGGCAGTGTTGAAGCAGCCCACTCTAATTTGTCTGCTTTATGACTTAAAGGTGGGCTGTATCAAGTCACTGAATATGTCAGGCCTTTGGGGGTGAGGCTGTGATTGAACACAGGCCTTTGCGGGTGAGACTGTGATTAAACACATTACTAGTCATTGGTTCCAGAAGTTCAGGTTGGGAGGTCTGTCCCTTTCTGATGAAATCCACCATGGTCAGCCACAGGTCCTGGATGATAAGGCCTCAAATGCAGCCACGGAAGAGGACAACAGCCAAACTTGTGATGAGCTTGCTGAACATTTCCAGGTTTATAATGAAACAGTCAAACTTCACCTGCACCACACAGAGAAGGCATACAATTTTAAATCAATATAACCCAGAATACATTTAAAAATAAAAGCAACAATTTAGCATAAACAACAACCCAACCAACATTTTTATATAGACACTAATCCACTACAACTGATTTTCTACTATTGAAGAAAAATAATAAATAAAATTTCAGAAATTAAGCACAGGTTAGAAGTATGGTTTAAGTAGATTTTAGAAAGAACCAAAACAGGAAACAAGGGATAAACCTCTACTTCTATTCAAAAGACTGGGAAGGAGTGTGAACCAGACAGTAGGTGTTGAACAAAATATTTTATGATAAATTATTTTTATATGTTTTCTAAACATATACTGTTAAATATAACAGATAATACATGTTACACACTTTGGGCGATCATGTCTCGAAAGAGATATGACTGACTGGGCAGAAGATTATCCCACAGTGGGTTGTCATTGCTTTCTGATGTAGAACGGCTGCCAACCAAGGCTATAGAACACAATCTGTCCTATTATTTAACCCATAATTGGAGGGAAAAGAGATTAATATCTTTCCCAAGGGTATTTGTGCGTAAGTGAATGCAATGAATTCAACGAGAATTCGAACTTTCGTTCCGATTTGTCGATATCCACTGCACCACAACGCACATCCAATTTATGCATTTATTTAAAATATATATATATATATCAGATCTTTCTTGATGTGGTGTAATAGTTAGCAAGCTTGTCTCACTAGAATAATCTCAGAATCATTAAAGAATCAGAATAGTTGAGTAGTGAGTTCGATCCTCACTGGGTGCCCTATACCTTCGACCATTGTGCTACTTCGTAAGAAAATCACCGAGCCCCCCCAAGTGACATGAATTACCTCCCTTTGTTGGACGGGCAGCCTTTTTAGCCGACCATTTTACACCCCAACTGGAATTGTATAAGGAAAGAATTAATTGTGATTTTTTTAAAGAACAAAATTTGACACTGAAATTTTAGTTCGCTTAAATTTTTTTTTCGTTTTTGAAATGCCAACGAAAGACAAGAAAAGGTTAGTAAAACGTTCGTTGTCTTTTATGCTTTGAATGTGTACGTAAAAGTTCAACACATTAATAAATTATGGTAGAAAGAAACAAATTACGTGGCTGTTTTTAGCACAAAATATTTGGCTTCTTTAGATTTAAATATTTAATTCCATCGTTGAGCATCCAAATTATTTGTAGCGAATTTAAATTGTAGTTTGTAATGTTCTGATCGCCTGTATAGCAACATTTCTATGGACATTTTTTTTTTTAACTTTTTCTCGTATAGTTTTTATTTTAACTTCGTTGGTGTAAAAGTAGTAGATATTCTAAGTCACTTTCACATTTTTAGCTAAAAAAATAAATAAAAATAATGATGTGATCTTCTATATGACGAACTTAGTCCCCCCCCCAAAAAAAAACTGTTCCTTTTTTTTTAGTTTTTTTTTTTAAATATCTTTATTTTCTTTTTTCTCGAACTAAAAAGACTCAACGCTTTTGGATTTGAAAAGTCTTGCAAGTGAAAATAAAAAAAGAAAAATAGTATACGAAAAAATGTATTGTAATCTAAGAGTGTAGTTAAGTAACTAAGTTGTTACTGTTGGGTCTCATACATTGACACCCACACACACACATACATACGCATGGTCACGCGGCGTCTACGTGACAGTCGTAGTTCCCGCCAAAAACGAAGCCTTTAAAAACCGAAAACAGCACGTGAGACAGCAGTTAGGATTTCGTCCCGGGGCGAGGGCAGACAAGAACAGACATGCCTCCCTAACTCATACACACACACGCGCACTAATTGCGGGTAGCAGTTAGTGGCGCAAATATTTTTTATTCTCTTAATTTTCTTCTCTGACATTAACTTTCATTGAAACAGGACTCTACAACTTCTTATGCATGCTTTCTCAACCCTATGTAACCTTTTTCAATATATTGTTTTTCCGTTTACTTTCGCCTTCTTGTTCATTCATAAATCTTGATTCAAACCTTAACGAATGTTACGTCGAGTCGACCGTTAAAATATAAATTAGTAAGTGGACGGCCTATCATCCACTACAATGGTGACCACGACGTGATCTCGATTCGGCGTAACTCAGTCCAGCATCGTTGGAAATGGAACTCAGCATTCTTCTGTGTCTATCAACAAGAACTACTATTCAACGTCGTTATCTCCCAACTCTTTCTACAGGACTCCAAGATGGCGACCCCACACAGAATTTTTACAATCGCACGCTAGACAGCACAACTGTCATCTCTCTCTCCCAGGTTTTCCAGAAAAAGAGTAACACAACGTCGACTTAAAGACGTTTCTTTCAGCATTCAACGCAATGTCACTCAACCAAACACAACGTCGACTTAAAGACGCCTTTTTTTTTCTCAACCAGAACACTGAGGAAATCGACAAGCCGAATTATTTATACTGGAGAATTGTGACCTCCAGAAAATTCGACATTAAACCTCGATATCTTTTTAGTTCTCTCAAACGCGTACACTCGGTATCAACAAGCTTCAATCAACCACTTTGCAAATCAAAGTTTATAACCAACTGTTAATTCTTCTAACACCAACATAAAAATCCACACGTACAGCAAAACACGGAAACTCTTACAAACGCAAGCAACTCAACGTGGAGCATTGGAATAAATTAGAAGATCTTTAACAGACACATCAACTACCGAGAATTTTCCAGAGCATGCCGCATCCTGGCACTCTGATAGGGGACACTGCAGCAAAATCCCTACTCGCGCGCATCGCATTTCAGACTCTTCTTCTTTTCAGCCTACGAGAGACAACCAAAAAAAAAAAAAAGATACACCTTTCACAAAATTTTCTCATTTTTCCATTTCACCATGTGCTTTTTGAGAATCCAATATGGCTGACCAGCAGTCAGACGTTTCAGCAACCTCCTCCCACACCTATGAGCAACGTCCGTGCCCCCACCTTTTTTTCAGCAACCAGCCCTCTCTGTCATTTTGGCATGATTACTACTACTACTACCGGCATCATCATCAACGTAACCAAACCACCATCTATACGGACATATTGAAAAAAATATTCTTAATATTTTGTTTCAATCTAGGGGGGAGCTATTTGTTGGGTCTCATACATTGACACCCACACACACACATACATACGCATGGTCACGCGGCGTCTACGTGACAGTCGTAGTTCCCGCCAAAAACGAAGCCTTTAAAAACCGAAAACAGCACGTGAGACAGCAGTTAGGATTTCGTCCCGGGGCGAGGGCAGACAAGAACAGACATGCCTCCCTAACTCATACACACACACGCGCACTAATTGCGGGTAGCAGTTAGTGGCGCAAATATTTTTTATTCTCTTAATTTTCTTCTCTGACATTAACTTTCATTGAAACAGGACTCTACAACTTCTTATGCATGCTTTCTCAACCCTATGTAACCTTTTTCAATATATTGTTTTTCCGTTTACTTTCGCCTTCTTGTTCATTCATAAATCTTGATTCAAACCTTAACGAATGTTACGTCGAGTCGACCGTTAAAATATAAATTAGTAAGTGGACGGCCCTCATCCACTACATTACCAAAAAAAATAGTTTAGTTAGTAAATGTATTTGAATTTCTGTGAGGTATTTTGAGACAATTAAAGAAGCAGATAAAATTCTTTAATTAAATGTTGGGAACATTTTCTTTATCCACATGCACAGGACAAGAATAATACACGATTTTCATTTTGGTTTCATAGTCGCTTCCAGATTTATCTGATTAATCTTTAGCGATTGTGTAAGAAATCCAAGGGAGGTAATTTGGAATTCAAAAGTTTTGAATGTTAAAAACTACTTTTCAGAATATAATGTTCTTAATTATTTTCATAAAATACGAAAAGTTGTATAATATTAAGTAATATCTAATAAAAGTGTAATCATTTCTTTCTAGCCGTGACATTGTCTGCAATAAATTTATGGCAGTTAACAGTCAAAGTAGGCACACATAGCTGTCTAAACTTAATTAAATGGAACTTTGTGTGTGTGTTATCTACAGACTCCGAAACGGCTGAACCGATTTTCTTGAAAATTTACACAGTTGTACTATAAGTGTCTGCAAGTGTTCTTAGCTAGGTTTTGTGTCGAAGTACCCCCGATAAATATCGATAATCGAAAAAATTGGGTTATAGAAGGAGAGGTCCAATTTTAATCAAATGTGATACACTCACAGACAAAGACATAAGAAACGATATACAGAAGTTTCAAGGTTGCAGTTCTTACAATAGTTCAGAAAATCGATAATATATATATAAAAGGTAGATGTTTGTGTGTGTGTTTATCTGTCTGTATGTCCTTTATACAAATCCACAAGTTTTATTCGATTCTCACCAAACTTCACACAAATATTCTTTATGCTGAGTCTGAGCTCTAGAACCACAGATTAGTTTTTAAAGCTTTCATTAAACCCGAGCAATGCTGGACTATATTGTTAGTTTGTTATAAAGACAGAAGGAAGCCAATGACAGTTCGATATGTTTTGCTTACAACATTAGTCAGAGCTGTGTTAACATGTAACTTAGTTGAATACTTTGGTAATCTTAAAAATTCTATTGAGGTGTTAATGGTGAAAACAAATTACAATTTTTGATCAAATTTATTTATAATTCAGCAAAATGTATTGTGGATAGACAAATTTAACTATATTTCTGAGATGAGGTAGTATTTACCTTATTTACATTATTCACACTATTGTCCTCATCTTTGTTGTCATTATTTTGATGTTTCAGTTGTTGTACGCTCCAGCCTTCTTCAGGTGCTAGGACTTTCGAACCAAACCCTTTATTGCTCTGGTTAAAAAAAAATAAAAAAAATAAAAGCTAGAGAAAACCATTAACATGAAAAATTACAATATGAACTCTGGTAAAAATACTAGAGGAAACCATTAACATAAAAAATACTAGAGAAAACTATTAACATCAAATAATTGCAATATGAACTTTTGTAATAAAGGTTACTGAAGCATTAGGTTTATAAGTCCCAGAAATTCAATCGCTGTTCTCAAGGACACGTGGCCTAGTAAATATAGGTGTTGGTTAGTTACAGTGAGTTCAATACCAGGCTACAGCAGTGATGAACAAAGTCAGGTTAAAGGGAAATAATTCATGATTACCAGAAGCGGCTTCACACAAGGAATGAGAATGCTATACTACAGTGATTGTAATAAAGAATTTGGTTCAAAATTCCTAGCACATGAAGAAGGCTGGAACATACAAGGGCCGAAATATCATAAAAATGGCAACGAAGATGAAGATAATAGTCCGAATAATGTAAATAGTGTAAGCAAATTTAAATTTGAACTTTTCAGTCATAAGATGAGCCTGGAGAAAGACTGAAACGTAAAAGCAAATGCAAATGCAGTAAGCAAAATTTTGCCTTTTTACTTAAAAAGGTACAAAAATAGTTCATTTTAAGGTATTTTTAAAGAAATGCAAAGTGGTTTTAAACTTTTTGGGTTCACTTCAAAATTCCAATCACCTGAAGATGGTCAGAGTGTACAATGGCCAAAATATCATGAATATAGGAATAAAGATGAGGACAAAAGTCCTAACAGTGTAAATAGTATGTGTAAAAACATGTTCAGATGTAACTACAATATATCTGTAAAATATATTTAGATGATAACATACAGTGAATGCTGATGGTAATAATAAAACAGTGCTTGATATAAAATAAAATTTAAAATTGATACTAAGAATAAATAAACATTTCTTCACTATTCGATGAATTTCTGAATTTCATGTATGTAGCAAACAATACTTAAAGCATAAAACTTGGCGTTGCATTGCATAGTGAGGAACAAATATTTATTTATTCCCTGTGTGTCTATTTATAAGGTGTATTCTGGCTGCAATAATTCTCTCAAACATGTTTGGTTACTTAATATTAGATGAGTTGTGGCTCTCAATTTTTCCGATTTAATTTTTTTCAAATGTCCGAATTGTTTTTTGTTATTGATAAATTTGCCAATGTTTATTTTTATTTTATATATTATTTTCTTCTGGAGTACTTTCGAATATTGCTACACTTGTTTTCCAGCATGGTTCTGTCTGTATTTATGAAAATGTTTTTATTTCTGGTGTTCTCACGTTTGATGGAACCAGTTTCAAGTTACTCAAGGTGAAGTCATAAATAGTCAAACTTTACAGGACACCATGGAAAGAAAGACTCCAAATTCTGGAATCTGTAGTAACAAAGTAGAGTCAACTAACATTAAATAAGCTGTCTTTATAGAGGTGATTTTCTAAGCACAGCTTAGATGTAGCACAAAGCCAAAAGTATAGAGCACCCAGTGAGGATCGAATTCACTACTCAGTTTTAATGATTCTAGTGAGACAAACTTGCCAACTATGAGGTGCCCAATCTATCTCCATAGAGGACTGTATATTGAAGTGTGTGTGTGTGTGTGTTTTAAGCATAAAAATTTTAATTTGACTGTTTATATAATGTCACCTTGAGCGACTTGAAATTTGTTTCTGTCAAACATGAAAACAATGAAATAGCTAATGTTGTTTAATAATGTAGCTACCAATAATGAATCCTAGTAGAATGTTTAGGTCTATACTATAATTAATAACATTGGAACTGTTTTTCATAGTACAAGTCTACATTTGTTGAGCATTTGAGCTTATTGGTAAAATTTTTTTTTTTTTTTTAGTAATAAAACTGGAACAATCATGGATGCTGGGATATATAATGGATGAATGTGTAAAGATAAAAAAGGCGATTATCTCCCTTTTATCAAGAAGAAGTAACATGGGTCATGTGATACTTTATAGAATGATGAAAGTAGCTAGACTGCCAGTCAGCTTCCAGGAGTCAAACTAAGCATTTGCTTTTTTCCAACTCACAGTTCTTATGTTGGGAAAAAAAAAATCTTGTTGTTTCCTAGGAATATGTTTTTTGATTGTTTAACAGGAATATGTCCTTGTTTGTGACACAAAAAATAAATTTGGCCTCCTCAAGTATCTACTGGGAATCCTATGTATGGCTTCTTCAGAAACGTACAAGATTTCTTGTTGAGAATCATTACAAGTATAATTTTCTTTTGGTTAACTTTTCACACTGCTTGTTGTAGACATGTATGATTTCTCTGTGTGGGACACATGTGAATATGTCTGTATAATTTTGTGTATGACTTAGTGGTATAAAACACTCTCTGAGAAAAGAGTATGTTTGTCTTTCCTTTTCTTCTAGCTATTACATTCCATCTGTGAAATAAAGTGTTATAATATCATAGATATAATAATGCTTGTAATGGAAAAATAATTACTGTGAGAAAATTTCTTTCTTCCATAGGTCATCTATGATCTGGTGACTTACTCGCTGGGATGTAATATTATTAATGTCTGTTAACTGGTCGACCCAACATAATATATTATAATGACCTCCCATTCAATGTAATTCTAAATGCTGTATGTGTATTATTGAATACATGAATAAAAGAAATGTATTTTTATAAAAATTTCAATGTTTATTTATACCATCCTTAGAAAGTGTTGCGCTACAAAATTTTTCTCTCCAGAATCTATCTACATGTCTACCATTTTTTCATGCATTAAATGTTGCTGCTATATCTGGTCTGCTGCATATCTTGACTGAATCCAAAAGTTCTGCAATGTTATTGATCCTGACCTGGCATTTCAGTTTCAGTTCATTTTTCACTGCAGTAACATAGTTTCCCTGTGTCTTTTTTATAAACATTCTTTTAGTCTCTTTGGTACATTGACTTCATGAATTTATGTGTAATACCAGATTGGCAGTTAGGTCTCATCATTTTACAGTTGAAATGGCTAGATGTAGCTGTAAATTCTATCCTGATAGTTTCTTCTCTTGCACTTCTTGTCTGTGGAAGTCTCTACTTATTTATTGCTTTCCTGTTAACTATGATTCTTAAAAATTTAAATGCAATATCAATCATGATCTTTTTTTCTTTATTTCTCTTCTTTCATTATCTTTTCTTTTCAATAACATGTACCTAGTTTCTTTCACTTTTAATAACCTCCTGCATCTTAGTTTCTTTTATTGCCTTATTTGAGGTGAAAAGATCAAGAAAAAATCCAAAATATTAACATTTCACTGTTCTAAAGAAAGAATTTGAAATATTAGTAACAATCTTCAAAAATTTAAGTGCAGTAACATCTATCTACTTTCTTTCATTCTCAGTAACCCCCCTTGCATCTTAGTAGCTTTATCACCTTACTTATGGTAAAAATAAAAAGTAACATCTTTGTTTTGAACTTGAAGAGTAATGAAATATTTTGCTGAATTTTTATCTAACTTGATATAAAATCAAGTTACTCAAATTATTTTAAATTATTTTTAATATATTTCTTTTGTTCTCAGGAATTAATTGGAAATCCATAGAAATATAAATCCATCCATAAGGTGAGGACAAATGGATGCTCAGGTTGAGCCAGAGAAACTTCAAAGAAATGTAAGCAAACCATTAAAGGAAAAACCACATCACTGTGAAGTTTGTGGACTTGCATTTACAATAAAATCAAAATTAAAGATACACATGAGGAAGCACACAGGTGAAAAGCCTTATTGTTGTGAAGTTTGTGGATCTGCATTTTCAGTAAGTTTTACTTTGAAAAAGCATTTACTGACACACACTGGAGAAAAGCCATATTCTTGTGAAGTGTGTACATCTGCATTCACGAGTAGTTCAGCTCTTAAAGACCATGTACGAAAACATACAGGAGAGAAACCTTATTCTTGTGAAGTTTGTGGATATGCATTTTCCAGGATTTCAAATTTGAAACTTCATAAGCAAAGACACAGTGGCTATAGGCCTTTTAGTTGTGACATCTGTAAGTTGTCATTTTGTCAGAATGCATTATTAAAACAACATATGCTAACACACACTGGAGAGAAGCCATTTACTTGTGACATTTGTAAGTCTGCTTTTGCAAGAAGATATCATTTAAAACTGCATACTCGTATTCACACTGGGGAGAAACCCTATGCTTGTGAAGTTTGTGGATTTGCATTTTACAGTAGTTCAAATTTAAAAGAACACATGCGAAAACACACTGGGGAGAAACCATATTCTTGCAAAATTTGTGAATCTGCATTTTCAGTCAGTTCAACTTTAAAACGACATATGCGAACCCATAAAGATGTGAAGGAATTTCCTTGTGAAATTTGCTCCTCTACATTTACAGACTATTCACTTTTAAGACGACATATGCAAACACACAATAGAGAAAAGGCATTCTCATGTGAAGTTTGTGGATCGATTTATTCAGATAGCTCTGCATTAAAAATACACACAAGATTATTGACTGGTGAGAAACCGTTTCTTTGTGAAGTTTGTGGATTTGCATTTTCAAAAAACTAATTAAAAGACATCTAATTGCATGATGTTAATGTAAATACATCAAAGAGAAAAACTTTGTAAAATATGTTTGTAGAAACGTATTTTCTCTTTTCAGATATTGATCATTATCAATTCAAACTTAGTAAAAGACAGAATGATAGGATATGAAACAAATAGAAAACATTTATAAATCTAACATGTTTCAGTTTTATTAAAGCTTCATCAGAGAATGAAATATGGAGAAGGACAAGAAAGAAAATTCTATTTTTAATTTTTGGGTTTGGTCTTTGTTGTTGGTTTTAAAAAAAGGCAGAATTATCTTTTTCTCCATATTTCATTCTCTGATGAAATTTTAATAAAAGCAAAACATGTTAGATTTATAAATGTTTCTTATATTATCATTACATTTCTATTTATAAAGAAATAATGGATGTTTTTATTATTAACACAACAGATTTAATAACGTTAAATGTTATTTTTACTGGGTACTCATTTTTGAGTAGACGCTCTATTTTTGAAATGTACTTATTTTCGTCTACTGGCCTGAATATTTGAGATAACTTATTAAAGAAAAATATGCACTCTCAGGCAAAATTCGAACCTGTATCTCCTTGGGCAGAGGGAATCGTTGTTAGATTTCATGGGCTTTAACTAACTTCTCTATGAAGAACATTTGCCAATGAAGTAAGGATGAATATTGCCTTTAAACAAAATCTTTCTTGTCATAAACTCTCAAAATATGAGTATCCACTAAAAATAAAGTGATAAAATTTTTATCTATATAGAAAATACTTGTTTGAGAATTTATATTTCTCCATTGGTAAATATAAAGTTATTGGGAAAGAAAATTGGATCAGAAGTAATTATATTGATTCTTTAAATTAATTGGATCTTTTTAGTAGTCATTATTTTTGCTTCTATTTAACACTAAAGAACTTTGAAAAGCAATTATAAGTTTCATTCCAATTTTCTTTTATTTGACATTAAATGCACAGATTTCAGTTCAGAATTTGCTTTGTTTTTTGTTTTAGGAAATGAAATTTTTTTCTGGCAGCTTTTAGAATGCTAGAGACTTGCTATTCCTGTGTTATTTCTACCCCTGAAAACACCCAAAAATGTTATGATTAAAAATATTTATATTATTTACTGATAGAATTAAAGTAAAAATATTTCAAAATTTACTTATTAGTGATCAAGCTCTCATTTCTATCAATTTGAAATTGTTTCATATTTAATACAAATCTTTACAAATATTTATAAAAATAAAAGTTTGTAAACTAAAATCATTTGTCTATTTAGTTCTTCTGAATGCAGCTTTTCCTTTTATCCTCTGAAATTTTTCCAGCAATGACTATGAAATTTATAGGAAATCAAATTATAGCAATTTGCTGCTGTGTCCATGAAATTATAGGAAATGTTTATCAAATTATAGAAATTAATTTGCCACTATGTCCATGAAATTAGAGGAAATGTTTATCAAATTATAGCAATTTGCTGCAATGTCCATGAAATTATAGGAAATGTTTATCAAATTATAGAAATTAATTTGCCACTATGTCCATGAAATTAGAGGAAATGTTTATCAAATTATAGCAATTTGCTGCAATGTCCATGAAATTAGAGGAAATGTTTATCAAATTATAGCAGTTACTATCAACTAACTGGTAAATTGTATTGTTAATTGTTACTGTAAAGGTGTTTTCCCCAGATTAAGAAGGATAAAGGTTCAAACCTTGACAAAAGGCAAAATTTATTAAGGCTCCTAACTTCTCAGGCGACGAAATGTCACAACGAGAAATGTGCTTTTCTTAAAACAGGTAATTTAACCTCACTCTACTGTGAAGTCTTTTGTGACTAAGCACATATATTTTAAAGGTGGTTTGCTCAGTATATATATATATATATATATATATATATATATATATATAAAAACATTGAATACTTGGTATAGTAGTAAAGTAAATTCTGATAGAGACGAACTCAAAAGAATTTAATTTAACAGAGTAATATAATTTATAAAATATTTAAGATATTCTACAATTTCATGGCTAATACATATTTTGCCGTTGACCTTGTGGCTCGCCAGACCCAAATATATAAAGTTTTGGAGGGAAAATGTGTGATGCATTTTGTCTCCTAGGATTTCATTGTATTGGGTTTGTTTATGTTGATGTGACTACACATGCACGTAAATGAGAGATGCTGGGAATTTTAAATTTTGCAAAAAATTGTTTATTCTTTCTATATGTTTTGGGCATGCCATCTCACCAATTTCATCTAGATTCTTTACATCATCTTTGTTATTAAATATTCCACATTGTGATAAAAATGATACCAAGAATAGTGAAATATTGTTAGAACCTGGATGAACTAGTATTCTAGCCACTAACTCTATTATAACTTGAAGAATGAGTCTACTCTATCACCTGTAAGGATCACAAGAATGAATATATTGGAGAAACCTGAAAAAGTTTAAATAAGATATTAACTGAACAAAAAAGAGATATTTTAAAAAATGACATATTAAACACATTAGTTGTTTACCGTAACGAGACTGATCACAATTTTAACATAAAAAATATGCTATTCTTAATAAAAAGAAAATAATTCACTAAGACAAAAACATTCAGAAAGTGCTTTAATCATCAGTTCCTCCACAGTAAATCTGTGTTCTGGTTCTTACAACGTTTTGCCATTCTTGGCAAAGTTAGACATTCATGATCAGGTGAAAGATATGAAAATTGTAAATTGTGGTTGCTTGTAATCCAATTTTTTTTTCTTGTGACATTCACCTCAGCTAGTTCAGTTATTACAATGCTAATGGTACTATTAACCGTTTCCTTATCAAAAATATATCACATTCATTAACCAATTGTAAACAAAGAGAAATATTGTGACCAGATCAAAAGATACACAGTAAAATTATGTAAGTGAAATGTTATTTGTTTTTTGGCAATCATCATACATCAGATCTCATTAGAAAACATGCTATCACAAGATAAAAGTCCAGTCAAATGCCACAATATCTTTGGGCCTTGTTACAACAAAATTTCAAAGAGAAATGAAAAAAAAAAGGAAGAACTGAACTCTTGTTATGATTTTCTAAATGTAGTTTAAATGTGGCACAAGGCCAAAAGTATGGAGTACCCAGTGAGGATTGAACTCATTATTCAGTCGTGATTGATCTAGCAAGATAATCTTGCTAACCCTTATGCTATATCAAAGTACCCTTGATTTTCTAAGCTTAGCTTAGATGTGGCACAAGGCCAGAAGTATGGGACACCCAGTGAGGATTGAACTTGCTATCTAGTCGTAATTAATTTAGCAAGACAAGCCTGCTAACCATTACATCACATCAAAGTGCACAACTGAACTCTTGTTAAATTTTCAATTTGTATCTTTATGTGCCATGACTGTTTAGGTTGTAGACGATTGTGGCTCTCTACAGCTTCCTGTCTTTTAAGTTGCTTTAAATGATCTTTGATTCTTACTGTTTGTCTTGTTTTTGTTTTGTTAATCATTCAAACAGATACATTAAATTACTCCTTTCAATCCTGCTTCTCTTGTCTTCAATATGACCTTTGCATGTTAAATTCTCCAGACCTTTCCTCGGATGTTGCAGAGAATTGCAACTCTTTCTGAAAGTATCAGCTTTCTTGTAGTTTACTATTTTCCCTAAAACTTCCTAGTCCCTCACATGTCCTGTCCGACATATTCTCTGCATTTTCCTTAAAACTTCCCATTTCCTCGCATGTCCCATTCATCCTATTCTCAGTATTTTCCTTAAAATTCCCCAGTTCCTTGCGTGTTCTGTCCATCCTATTCTCAGCATTTTCCATAAAATGCCCCTGCAAGTGCCTCCAGTGAGCAACCCTGAGGCAACATTATGTTGCAGACTGTGCTAGTTCCCTTCTAATAAATGTTACATTTGACGATCGACTGATACTCTACTCTAGGCCTCTCCTTACAAAAAAATCTGTAATCATGACGACTCACAAAGAAATAAGACTAAACAAGTTAAACAAAAAGCACCTAAACCCATCAACATCTTTTTCTCAAGCATCTGTGGTATCCATACAAACTTTTGCAGCATTGAACCATTCCTCCACAAAAACTCTGACATTTTAGCTCTCTGTAAAACTAACCTTGGCCTTTCTATCCCTTCCTCTGATTTCTATATCCCTGACTACCTTCCTCTCTTTAGGAAGGATTCTAATGGCCTTATGCATGGTCTTGGCATTTATGTCAGTAAACATCTCCCTCTACCAAGGATAACTTCTCTTGAACCTCCTGACCATTCCTATGTGTGTCTATGTCTCTCTCTGCTAAGCTTGGTTAGCTATCTTTCTCTATCACTCCCCTTCCTCTCCTGACCATTCCTATGTGTGTCTATGTCTCTCTCTGCTAAGCTTGGTTAGCTATCTTTCTCTATCACTCCCCTTCCTCTCCTGACCATTTCTATGTGTGTCTATGTCTCTCTCTGCTAAGCTTGGTTAGCTATCTTTCTCTATCACTCCCCTTCCTCTCCTGACCATTCCTATGTGTGTCTATGTCTCTCTCTGCTAAGCTTGGTTAGCTATCTTTCTCTATCACTCCCCTTCCTCTCCTGACTGTTCCATACGAGACAGCATCTCAAACAATATAAAAAAAAGCCATTTCCTCTCATCTGTTTGCTAATATATTTGTGTTTAGTAACTTTAATGCCCACCATGCCAAGTGGCTAGAAAACTCTTGTCAACAGATCTTGCTGGTGTTCATACCATGAACTTTATCACTTAATCTCTCATGCAAGTGGTGGATTTCTCTACATGTTTCCCCAATAGCCATAATGGACTCGACTCACTGCTAGATCTCTGTTACACTTCTATCCCAGACTCTTGACAACTCAGTTCATGTTGTTTGTTTCCATTAATATTTACATAACAGGAAAAATTCTGACAGGGAAAATTTGAATTCCAATAACGCTGGATTCTTAAAATACGCAGTCTCAAACTGATTAATCAGCGCTTGTCACTAATGCCCATTAAGCTCCCTGTTCACCCGAAACAAATTCTAATGTAAATTTCTAATTTTAAATATTTTTTAAGTACACTCATTATTCAAATTTCGAATGAGCTGTAACTAGTCCACAAACAGATACTGACTGACAGAAGATAACAACAAGCAAATTGAAAACTTGAGTCAAATAAAATATATCTTGCCAAGTTTATTGTCATTAAGGAAAATACATAGATAAAATATAATGACAGTTCACTAGTCAATAGACCTCTGCATATTCATGCAGGATGTAAGAAGAGCATTGTCCTGAAAGAAGCAGTTTTGTAGTGTGGTGAAGAGTGAAGGGACAGTTTAGTGCACATTGTTGCTGCTGCTGGTGGTAAGGGCTGGCTGGAGCTGCTGTGACTAGAACAGATACTACACTTTGATTCCAAGCATCTTAATATTTATTCGTAATCATGCACAAAATGTGCTGCCAGGGCTAAAAAGGGAAAATGAGGAAGATTGGTATTAAATTAACGTATCTACTCTCACTCATTGGCCTACTCATAATTACAATTTTTGTTTTGCCATAACAACATTTTTACACATAGCAATCACACCACAGTCACCAAAATACCTCATTTACTCAATGAAAGTCCTAAGATGAAGTTTTATTTGTACAATTCCGGGTGGGGGTTTAAAAATCATAACCCAATGATTATATTTCAAGCATCTTGGCAACGGATGCATATTTTGTCTGTTTTCAAGGTCATTTTTAATGCAGAGTCAGCTACACAACTGTGGCCAGCACTTTTATGCTGTTAACTGTTAGGGTACCCACCTACAAGGAATGAACTCTTCCTCTTTCTATATATAAATTACCTGTATGACTTCTAGAGAGCAGTTACGAGCATTTAAAGAGTAGCTAGCTAGTATGGCAGTCAACTGGTGCAGTTAACAACAGCTACTAATCAGGTAACGTAATAATACCTTCGGACTTATTTATTCCTATATTACTATTTAGTAATACTTCGTTTGTCATATCTTGTTTCTGGTTATACTAATACACTGTTTGGAACCTACCTTGTTCTCTATCTTACTATCTGCACAAACCGGTCACTACAACTTTACGACAAAGTTTCACCACAACTCCACAATAAATTGGCAACAAAGATCCACAACATAAACAAAATCAGACAACCAACATAAAAGAACTCTTTTATGATATTAATCCATGTATTATCCAACAATTTCTTAAATCAAACTGCATTCCAAAATATAGTTTCAACAAAAGTACAATATAAAATACACATATCACCTGTAGAAATTATCCACACAACCATGTATATACACAATAGCTGAGTATCATGTACCATATATTCAATTGTGAAAGCAGAATAGCATTTTTATTACTTCCAAGCTACTAAGAAAATTAAATTTCAGTATTAAATAATCAAGGAGTTGGTATGCCATTAAACAAGTTAACCAATCTGTCTGTTTTGACTTCTTACACTTTTTAGTTTTCTTCTGCTACCTTGTCTAAGAGTTCTTTAATTTTACCTTCTAAGTTTGCTGTCACAGTACCATCTTATATTCTGTGTACAGATAACATTCATTTTATAATGACTCAAGGTGTATAATGTTCTTCCAACTGGAGTCACACACACACACACACACACACACACACACACACACATATATATATATATATATATATAAATTTGTGTATTTAGGTAGCAAATTTTCTTTTAGGCATGTCAGATTAAATAAATTGCAAACATTATGCCTGCTTGTTTTGGATGAAATCTGTTCATACAGATAATCTTTTGAGTATTATAATTGAAAGATGTAATAAATGTGCTGTAACTTTTACGGTTGATTTTATTTTCCATTTCTCAATGTTCTCAAGTACTTTCATTCTTCATCTGAGATCCTCTTCAGGGGTGTAAGTTGTAGTAACAAAAAATAACTGCAAAATTGTGTTGCTAAAAATTACTGTCAGTTTTTCTTTTTGCTTCAAATATAACGGTTGACAGTTATGCTTATCGTTCATTGGAACATGAAAATTATCCACCATGAATTTTTTAATGTTTTAATGTAATGTCATGGCCATGTACATGTTAAAGTACTTAGGAACATTGAGAAATCTAATCTAAACTTATTTATGAATGGAACTTTGTCTGTGTGTGTGTGTGTGTGTGTGTGTGTGTGTATCCATTACCTATAGACTCCAAAATGGCTGAACCAATTTCCTTGAAAATTTACACAGTTGTATTATAAGCGTCTGCGAGTGTTCTTAGCCAGGTTTTGTGTCGAGGTACCCCCGATAAATATCGATAATCAAAAATATCAGGTTATAGAAGGAGTGGTCTGATTTTAATCAAGTTTTATACACTCATAGATAAAGACATAAGAAATGATAATCTGAAGTTTCAAGGTTGCAGTTCTTACAATAGTGCAGAAAATTGATTATATATATAAAAGGCAAGATGTTTGTGTGTGTGTTTGTTTATCTGCCTGTATGTTTGTATTTTTTCAGCCCTTTTATTTTAGTTTTTGTTTTGGGTTTGGCTCTAAGTAGGTATAATTGTAGTTCTTAGTCTCAACCATGATACCATTTACTCAGAGGACTTATTTAGCCTTCAAAATTCAGTTTACGACGAAAAAACTTATTTGATATCAATAGCAGGAAATCAAAATTTGACTTACATCCATTCATTTTTATTTCAGTCTATGGTTTCGCTTTAACTGGAAACAAGTATTGGTTTTTAGTCTTTCATGCCAACGTCCAAAGAGTCTGAGCTCCAGGACCATGGATTAGTTTTAAAGCTTTCATTACACCCAAGCAACGCCGGGCTATACTGCTAGTAGAAAATAAAATCAATTGTAAAAGTTACAGTGCACTTTTTACATCTTTCAGTTATAATACATGAAAGATTATCCATGAGTATGAACAGATTTTATTAAAAATAAGCAGAGATAGTGTTTGAAATTTATTTAATCTGATATATATACTAACAGGATATGAGTTTACTGTGGTTATCAGTGATGGTGAATATATATACATGGAACACTTTGAAGAAATAGCTTTATGAATGGTACCAATAAAGATATTGGGAAAGGTAGATGGTACCTTCATAAGCTGGCTGTACCATGAAACTGTAGAAATACTGCTAGACGATGTGAATTCAATAAAACATTCAGTTCAGGAAGAAGAAAATAATCAGCTAGCCTTCCTGGACGTACTTATAACTTGCACAGAGAATGGTTTCAAGACATCTGTATATCACAAGTCAACTTTCATAGGACAATACCTCAGCTTCAATTCCTACCATCCATACAATGGGAAGAAAGAGATCATTCAATACCTTCAGCACTGTGCAAAAATTATAAATGTCAACCCAGGCACATACTAACAAGAAATAATCAGCATCAAATGTACCCTTCATAATACCAACTATCCAGTAAACAAAACCTCAGTGTCTATAGGTGAGAACAGAAGGGTCAAGATCAAAAAACTGTTTTGGTTTATTTTGCTCATCTTGAGGGCTTTATTGGAAGAGACTTAGATCTAAGGTCAAAACATCAGGGAAATATTCAGATGCAGTTGCACTCTACGGAGAAATCCCTGCTGAGTAAACCCGAACCTTAGACTTTATTTGTTGCAGTTGTGGCAAAGAATTTAAAGGTAACAGTTATCTTTTAGCACCCAACAAAAATTTGAGATAAGAAAATCCCAGAAACTTCTTGTATTTTTCCAAGTAAATTATCTAAACCCTTGTTACATGCATCTATAAAAATAAAAAAAATGAGAAACATATGAGGAAGACTGCATACACTTTACTTATTCTTTATGTTATCATTCTTTTGGAATCCAATCCATATTTGACTGCTTGGGAATGCCAGGTGCTGTAAGCGTTTAATGACGGATGTGCATTGTGGTGCAGTGGATATCAGCTCGGAAAGAGAAATCGGTGAAGCGAGTTTGAATTCCAGTTGAATGCCCTGCATTCACTTAAAGCACTGGTACCCTTGGGAAAGGTATTAATCCATCCCTTCCCTTCAGTTATGGGTTAAATAACAAGTGTAGGACTTGGGGACCCTGCCCTTAAAAACAAATCCCAATGAATCTTGATATTCGAAAAGAAAAAAGTATTACTACACACAAAACTTATATAAAAAAAACAATAATAAATTGTTGAAAGAAAAAGGTATTACCAGCAATAAATAAATAAAGTTTAGTTGGCAATAAATGACCCACCAACCAACCAACCAACCAACCAACCAACCAATCCATATTCGATCTACCGCAAACTCACAATTTTACTCAGTATTACTGTTTCTTGTGTCTCCAATACCACATCACAACCAGATAATAAATAATACCCATTTTGTTGTTTCCATGCCTTTCTTTTTCTATCTCACTATGTGTATTTTTGTATATATCAACACCAGGGAGTTTATAATTATTTAATCAGAATTATAACTCCCTTACAGTAATTTAGGAAGTTAACTTGAGAAGTTCCCAATATAGTTAATAACAAAAAGGGTAAAAGGGATAATTCTTATGCTAATGATAGGGCATTTACAGATATAGACATTATAAGTTTCCACTGTCTGTATCTATATAGTGTGACTATCACTTTAGACATGAAACTGCCAGTCAGCATAGTGTTGTTTTCTATATCCACACATTATACCCCCTGACGAGTGGACGGAGTGATTCCCAGAGGATCTGTCTACAAAACCCAGGAGTCTGGATGCTGAAGGTAACATTAATCAGCTAAGTGACAAACCTGTATCAATTCATTCTCTCTCTCATATACAAGGTGAGTCAAAATTATGTTAACAATTTTACCTGTACTGTTCAGGCTTATCCTGATCAGACTTTCCCAAATTGTTGGATAGGTTGTGGCGGACCATTGGCATGGCACCCATGCTCCCCTGATCTTACACCCTGTGACTTCTGGTTATGGGGTATGATAAAGGATGGTGTATATAGCAAAAAAAGTTAGAGACATTGAAGAACTCAAGGATAGAATAAAAGGTGTAATATCAAACTTCCCCTGTGAAATGTGTGTCAAGGCACTCGATTGTACTGTTGATTGCTGAATTTTGTGTATCGCTTGTGCTTGTGGACAGGTGGAGACTGTTCCATAAACTCTGAGTAACTGATTCCTCTCAAACTAGTGTTGGCATAATTTTGTGTGTGTGTATGTATATATATATATATATATATATATATATATATACGGGGTGAGCCAAAATCAAGTGGGGTAATCATATTTGGCCTTGTTAAATTTATAGTCCACTATAAAGGATGTGTGAAAATAAGAACAATCAACAATAAGATGATGTAGTAAAATAATAAGTTATAAACATCAAATAATTCTGTATTATACAAAATGATAGTAATGTTCATATGTCTGGTACAAGGTTAAAGCAGTAATAATAATAAGGGTGTATGTAAAAGCAGGGTATAGTTGTAGTTGAGATGTTTGATGTGACCACTCAGTTAAATGTTCGTTTCATTGTGTCTTCTTCTTTGTGTCTGTCTTTATGAAATGTTCTTTGGAGAAGAAGGAGAAGTGCAGAACACAGCAGGAGAGAGAGGTGGAGTGAGAGGGTAACAAATGCAAGTTGTCTGGACTTGGGTCCACGGGACAGATAGTGGCCCTCTGAAAAGATAGGCAAAAATCATACATATTTATACATGTTTGGAAGTCAAAAGTGGATCACTATCAAATATATTTTTCAGTTCTCTGATTGGTTAATATATGTATATTTCTTTTAGATTGTATTTCAACTAGGGGATCTGCTCAGAAACTCAAATATGTCATTCTGTTTTAAGTTGTTGAGGAGATAACTTCCTGTTCACCTCAATCAAATTTTCTGTTTCTTTACTCTTAGCATGATGGGAAAATGTTTTTCTTTTTCATCTTTTATTATTCATTATTATTATTTTATTTAAAGATTTTTTTCATTCTTCCCACATGTGTAGTGATATAGGAATTAAATCCTATTTTCAACTGATAAAATCTCATCAGAAATTTTGTTTGTTAAATAATACTTACTTGAATAAATACCACCAAAATTACTTGGCAGAAGTGGTTGTTGACCTATCACATGTTATTTTTGGACCATTTAGCAAATTATAATAATTCTCTTCACTACTTCCAAGAATTCGAGAAAAATGTTTTTGTAAACCAGTGTGAAATTATTTTCTAACCATTAAATCTTGCCTTCACAAAAAATCTCACCTCTATGTGAAATTAGATTCTGGATCTCTTTTATAGATATAAAAATAGAAAAATACTGTTCCCAGGGTGCAGAACTATTTTG
Source organism: Ascarosepion bandense (assembly GCA_037127315.1). Lineage (NCBI taxonomy): Eukaryota > Metazoa > Mollusca > Cephalopoda > Sepiida > Sepiidae > Ascarosepion > Ascarosepion bandense. The sequence continues at coordinate 3,766,605 of JBBBDQ010000328.1, read as the reverse complement.
GAGGCAAGTTTGATCTACATGGGCAAGCATACACACAAAGAGATGAGCCAGGAGTTGCTGACTAAGACCATGTCTACATACAGACACATTAGGCTGACGGTTATAAAGTAAGTCTGTTCCAGAAGTGGCATGGCTCATGGAATGAGAAGAGTATACCCCAGTGAGCGAAATAAAGGGTTTGGTTCAAAATTCCAGTCACATGAAGAAGACCAGAACATACAGCAGTTGAAATGTTGTGAATATGATTAAAGCAATAAAAATGAGAACAACAGTTCAAACAATGTAAATACTACCTCATCTCAGAAGTATAGACAAATGAGTCTGTACACTGATCGCACATACCAAATTATGAACACATAATCTATCTATCTAATCTATCTAAACTTATTTATAAATGGAACTTTGTGTGTGTCTGTGTGTATCCGTTACCTATAGACTCCGAAACGGCTGAACCGATTTTCTTGAAAATTTACACAGTTGTACGATAAGCGTCTGCGAGTGTTCTTAGCTAGGCTTTGTGTCAAGGTACCCCTGATAAATATTGAAAATCGATAATTGAAAAAATCGGGTTATAGAAGGAGTGGTTCAATTTTAATCAAATTTGATACACTCATAGACAAAGACATAAGAAACAATATTCAGAAGTTTGAAGGTTGCAGTTCTTAAAATAGTGCAGAAAATCAATAATATATATATGTATAAATCGATACCAGGAAATCAAAATTTGACTTACATCTATTCATTTTTCTCTCATTCTATGGTTTCGCTTTAACTGGAAACTTTTTAGTCTTTCGTGCCAACATCCAAAGAGTCTGAGCTCCAGGACCATGGATTAGTTTTAAAGCTTTCATTACATCCGAGTAATGCCGGGCTATACTGCTAGTTACTTGATAAAACAAACTTCACTGCAAGGAAAATTGAACATTTTATTGTCAGTGTATATTTCTGAAAAGAATATATAAATGTTATTTCAATTGACATTCTGCTTCTACTTTTCCTTGAGAAAATAAACTTCTTATGTTTCATTTAAAGGAGGAGGAGGAGGAGGAGCAGGAGGTGGTTGTTGTTGTTGATGATGATGATGATGAAAAAAAAAACAACATTTGAAGTCCCAACAAAAGCAAACAGAAAAACCTGGGTAGACGGATCCCGACAGCCACATGACATTAGCTTTAAGCTGGTGAAAGTCCTCACTTGAAAAGAGTTTCCCACTTCGATATTATTTTCCTATTACATGTAGGTGTGTGTGTCTGAGAGTGAGAAGTATGAAATGAGGCAAACAGACAGTCTTAGAGAGTTGAGCTAAAGGGAGATAACTACATGGCATCTGGAAGTAGCATCGCGCATGGAATGAGAATGATATAACCCAGTGATCAAAATAAGGGTTTAGTTCTAAATTTCTAGCACCTCAAGTAGGCCAACGTGCACAATGGTCGGAATGTCATAAACATGGCAATAAAGATGAGGACAATAGTCCAAACACTGTAAAAAATAATGTAAAAGTAAAGTAAACTTAAACTACCTCATCTCAGAAGTAAAGACAAATAAAAATAAATCAGTTTTCTTCCTCAAAAAATGCTTGTCTGTTTCTGTGTATGTGGTCGGAAAAGAAACAGTTTGTTTGAAAAAGTTTTTAAAAAGTTTCCAGTTAACAAAAAAGATTTCAGTGCCAGTCAATGAAAACAATTTCATAAGCAGAAAAGGAAAATTAAAAGTACTTTTTTGTATATTTTCATTTAGTCATTATGGCACTACGAGACATAATTAGTCGGACTTTTAAACAGGGAAGACGAAATTATTTTAATCACCGTTTAGGGCTTTCATCTTCTTCGTGTACTTGCCAAATAAAAGTTTTTAATGCGGAATATTTTCTTCGAGAAAATTGTGATTTTTCTGCTGGTTAATGCAACTTCCTTCGTGTTAGTAAGAATTGAATTAAATACTGTATGAAAAATTCACACAACCTAACGAAATTTAGGTCACCCTTGAAAAGACACGACAAATTAAACAAGGAATGAGAAATAATCGGGCACTTTTTGTTCCCTTTTAGTTTTAGTTTTTTAATGTGATCATCTTTTTATTCTTTTTCATCACAATTTTGCAACTGAAAGGTAAGAAAAATCGAGCTAATATTCTAGGAATTTCTTGTCTTAGTCAGACGTTCAGTTTTTTGTTTTTTTGTCTATTTTCTTCTTTGTAGTTTTTCTAAATTTTCTTTATAAAACTCGTTTTTATTTTATTTTACTTTTTCTGGAAATCTTGTAAAAAAAAACATTACAAAATATTTGTTGTGTCTGGGAATTGTACACGTGCTCACTTTGAAAGTGAATGAGTATATGACGCGCTTAAAGTGGGAACCCACACGTACATGGGATTAGTAATAATGTAAAAACTGCAAAAAATCTCCCTCGGCACATGCCCGTCGCCAGTGTGGGGCTTGAACGAGACCGTCGCTATTATTAATTATTAATATATAGGAGGTCTTGGCTTGAAGTGGTCCTGCCAATCATCGAAAAAATCTTCTGCCTACCCCCTCTGAAAATGACGTGAATTAATTTTTAGGTGTTAGCTTTTTACTTCCGGACCTGCGGAATAAAAACCAAACGCTGTCACCAACGTTCTAGTAACAAGACTGTCTGAGCAGTTCTATTGAGACGCCTCAACCATTAATTGACCCTGGACCTAAGCGTAAAAGGAAAAAAATGTGTTGCTTCTGAGTGAATGGAATCTCTCCCACTCCGAGAGCTGAGCATATGCCATACATCTATTTTTGCTCTGATTAGCCATGGAACACTAAATATCGCGAAAAAACCAAACTAGTAATTGAATGTTCCACCGTCATTTTGGAAATTTTCACCTGTCGCAATGAACGGGTCTTCTCTCAAGAAGGTCCCTTTGTCTTGAACAAAAAAGCTTACCACTCACTAAAGAATAAAGGAAGATGCTTGGAAATGGTCGATTTCCTGTGCAGCTCCAATAAATATTGGAATAAATACTGTTGTGCTTGGCTGGAGCTATCAGCGTCACTTTCCACAAAAAAAAGCGTCTATGTGGCCTTGTAGGTAACGAATTATTGTCCTCCATACAACCCCAGAAATAGATTTTTTTGACACTGTATTTGTCACGAAAGGATGTGCGTTGTGGTGCAGTGGATATCGGCTCGGAACGAGAAATCAGGGAACCAAGTTCAAATTCCAGTTGAATTCCTTGCATTCACTTACGCATAAATACCCTTGGGAAAGGTATTAATCCGTCTCTTCCCTCCAGTTATGGGTTAAATAACAGGACAGATTGGGTTCTATAGCCTTGGTTGGCAACCAGTCTACCGCAGAAAGCAATGGCAACCTACTGTAGGATAATCTTCTGCCCAGTCAGTCAAGTCTCTTTTGAGACATGATTGCTCAAGCGTGTATCACGTATGGCACTTAACTGACTGATTTGTCATGAATAGGACTTCCCCGCCTTCTAAATTAAAATAAAAAAGTTTAATTTCTGACAAACTTGGGTAGAGGATTGTAATTAATGCTAATCTAAAAATTACCCACCCCCGGCAAAAAATTAACTTTGTTTTTTTTATGAGCAGAAAATGATCAATTATTTAAGTAGTGCCTATTTTTTTTTTTTTTTTTTTTTTACCATTTGCTATGATTTCAGGTTTGTAATTATGCAAAATACTCCTTTAAACAAAAAAAATAACAAAAAAAAAAATAGTCACCTAAGATGACTGGAGAGTGGAGATTATTACTAAAATACTGTGTTTATAATCATGTAGCACCCAATTAATTAAGTTTTGTATCAATAGACCATCATGATCTTCTCTACCCACCAAAACAAATTCTTACAATATAAGAATATTTTCTGGTTTTGAATAATTCGCAAAAGGTTGATATGTTATAAAAATCAAATGAATCAGTCAATATACACCCCCGCCCCCCAAAAAATTTGAACAGTAGTTAAAAAGATCAAAGTATATTGCCAATTACATTGATTTTAGAAAAATTAAATATATTAATATTTGACTTTTAATGCTCATGTGGTAAGTATTTTAAAAATGTTCATTTAAATTTAAGCAATTTTCTTAAACTTTACAATTTTTTTTTTTTTTTTTTCAAATGTTTTGTGATAGACTTTTTTTTAACTAGGCTCTTTTTCAGTGCATTATATTTCTGTAAATCAGCCTCTAGTGATTTTTCTTATTTAAAAAATAATATCTTAATTCTGTTTGTTTTTTAGTGAATATATGCATTACACCCTGCTATTATGTCAGATGAACAATGGGCAATTTCTGTTGGAGCAAACATGGGCCTTTGTGCTAGCAAAAAATGGAATCTCAAAAAGATGACTTTTCCATTGATGCCACTATTATTTTAACTACCTTCACTCTTTAGTAATGTGTTTTAAAAAGTGATTATTAAAATTCTAAAAAATAAATAAATAACCATATAATAAAGAGAATTTATACATTTTCTTTGTTCTTGGGAATTCACAACAAATATTAAATACTATTATCATTATTTACATTGTTCAGACTGTGGTCCCCATCTTTATTGCTATGTTTATGATGTTTCAGCCATTGTACACTCCAGCCTTCTTCAGGTGCTAGGAATTTCAAACAGAACCCTTTATTTCCATCACTGGTGTATATCATTCTCATTCCATGCGCAATGCCACTTCTGGTAGCCATGTCATTATCTCCCTTTAACTTAACACTCTAAGTTATTTGTTCACCACTGCTGTAGCCTGGTATTGGACACACAACTCTTTAGGTCAAGTCACTGGAACTAACCAATGCCTATATCCATGTCATAAACATGATAATAAAGATGAGGACAACAGTTTAAACAATGTAAATAATGTAAATACTACCCCATGTCAGAAGCATAGACAAATACTATTTATTGTTAATTGGAATGTTTGGCAAAACGTTGGCTAATTGCCAATCAGTTTGAACGTTATGCAATGGTAAATAAGGATTTTTTCTCATAGTTCATTTATGTATTTTAATAATTTAGTAAATCTGTCTATATTTCTCAGATGAGATACTGTAACTATTTACATTGTCCAGACTGTTATCCTCATCTTTATTGTCACATTCTCAATGTTTTGGCTGTTGTACACTCCAACCTTTTTTGGGTGATATTTGTTTGAATTTCTAACTGAATTCTGAATAGTCATCATACAGTCTTCAGAAATGCCAACTTAAAAATTGACAACTCTGTGTTCCATTTAAAATTCTAACAAATATCATCTGAAGAAGGCCAGAGTGTACAATGGTTGAAATATTGTAAATGTAACAATAAAGATGATATGATGTCAGCTGTCCAAACAATGTAAATGTCTGTAACTTTATTAATTAAAAATTACATCCTGTATCTATCTAAATCTAAACTTATTTATAAATGGAACTTTGTGTGTGTCTGTGTATCCATTACCTATAGACACTGAAATGGCTGAACCGATTTTCTTGAAAATTTACACAGTTGTACTATAAGCGTTTGCGAGTGTTCTTAGCTAGGTTTTGTGTTGAGGTACCTCTGATAAATATCGAAAATCGATAATCGAAAAAATCTGGTTATAGAAGGAGTGGTCTGATTTTAATCAAATTTGATACACTCATAGACAAAGACATAAGAAACAATATTCAGAAGTTTCAAGGTTGCAGTTCTTACAATAGTGCAGAAAATTTGATATTGATACCAGGAAATCAAAATTTGACTTACATCCATTCATTTTTCTTCCAGTCTATGGTTTCGCTTTAACTGGAAGCAACTATTGCTTTTTAGTCTTTCGTGCCAACATCCAAAGAGTCTGAGCTCCTGGACCATAGATTAGTTTTAAAGCTTTCATTACACCCGAGCAACATCTGGTTATACTGCTAGTAACCAATAAAAATTGGTCTAAAAATGAAATATTTTTCCAAAATATAGTTAATGGGGAAAGGGTTAAGACAAAGATTTTCTTATTCAATTTATTTGACTTAAGTGGATTTTAGTGCAGTGCATATCAGCGAGGAACAAGAAATTAAAAAGCCTAGTTTGAATTCCAGTTGAATTTGTTGTATTCACTTCCGCACGAATACCCTTGGGATTAAATAGCAAGAGAGATTGGGTACTATAGCCTTGGTTGGCCCCACTCTATTGCAGAAAGAAATGGCAACCTACTGCAGGAAAATCTTCTCTCTAGTCAGTCATGGTTTGAAAAAGACATAATCGCCCAAGCATGTATCATGTATGGCAATTAACTGACTGATTCATTATCTCCCTTAATAAAGTCAACATTAAAAAGAAAAATGTATTATCCATTTTGCAAAAAAACTTATTTAAAATTTGCAAAAAAAGACAAAATCAGCAGTTTGATGTTCAGGGAATATGCAAAAATAGAATAGAGAGAAGACTAACCTCTTCCCCTGTGTCAACATGTATACACATTTTACCAGAAGCATCTTTTTCTGACATAGATGAAGAAACACGTCCAAAACATAACATTCAAAAGCCTGCTACAGACGTGTTTATACATCAATCTTTATTCTTTTTATGCTCTTATGAGCTTGAAAAGAGTCCAGTGTCTTCATCTCCTTGAAGCAGTCAAGAAAGTTGTTTTCCATCTAATGAATATTATGGTATGGAATGCTTATATTCTGTATAAAAAATTTTAAAAATTTATCAAAAAATAAAACTAATAATTGGCAGAGAAAAGGTTACGAATTAAGTTTCAAAATTCAAATACGTAAACCATGAAATTTTCATCAGTATTGCTAGTAGGTAACTGATTGTATTTCGGCTTCAATTGTTTCCAGGTGTTGCGTGGTGAAAAATGCATTCACTTTTTTTAAATGCAAAGTATTCAAATCAGCATTCTAAACTATTGCCTGGTTCACACTCCACCCATTTTTTTTTTTCCAATTGGAGTAGATAGACTAAACTATCGTCCAGTTCACACTCCACCCACGTCTATTGAACAGGTGTAGAGGATCATCCCTTGTTCCCTGTTTAGGATGTGGTTTCCGGCTTTCTCTTTTCCAATCTTTTCACTCTTATGTAGCCCCCTGCACATCACTGGTGTTACCGCCTTGCTCGGGGTGATATGATTAAAAAAAAAAAAGTTTGCCTATAACATGAAATTTATTCACTTCTATCCTAGAATTGTTCATTTCTATAACGTAACCACCTAAATATGTGATACTACGGACACCCACATAGAAAGGGAAGAGGAAGTTTTATCTTGAGCTCAAGTGTTTCTGCTTGATAGACAAGCAGATGGTTCCTTTTTGAGGTTTGATCTTCTAAATAGCATCCATTTTGACTGAAGAGGAACGAGTAAGTGAATAGACGAGAGGTTTTTGAAGAGTAAGTGACAATGAAACTGTAAATAAGGTATACTAGCAGGATAGCCCAGCGTTGCTCAGGGGTAATAAAAGCTTTAAAACTAATCCATGGTCCTGGAGCTCAGACTCTTTGGACATTGGCACAAAAGACTAAAATGCAATAGTTGTTTTCAGTTAAAGCGAAACTGTAGACTGAAAGAAAAATGAATGGATGTAAGTTAAATTTTGATTTCCTGGTATCGATATCAAATTTTCTGCACTATTGTAAGAACTGCAACCTTGAAACTTCTGAATATCGTTTCTTATGTCTTTGTCTATGAGTGTATCAATTTTGATTCAAATCGGACCACTCCTTCTATAATCCGATTTTTTTTTATTATCGATTTTCGATATTTATTGGGGGTACCTTGATACAAAACCTAACTAAGAACACTCGCAGATGTTTATAGTACAACTGTGTAAATTTTCAAGAAAATCGGTTCAGCCATTTCAGAGTCTATAGGTAACAGATACACACACACACACACACACACACACAAAGTTCAATTTATAAATAAGTTCAGATCTGGGTGCTGGCCTATATTAAAAATCATATTTGGCATTGAAGACAGTGCTGGTCTGTCCTTGGCAAGAGATGGGCTTGTCTGTTGTGTGTTTCTGATGCTGTCCACTCATACCACCAGGCAACATGTTGGGATGCGTAGGTGGATGAGGTAGAGAGACGAGATCCCCACAGCAGAGGTTGTCTGGACCTACTCACCCACCTAGGCAAGTAGGTGATTTGATAATATAGGAAATGGAGTTTGCATTATCATTACTTAATGCAGTATTCACCTTTTATCTTGTTAACTTGTGAGCAAGCAGTGGGCTCTTGCCTAGCTTTTAGTGCCCAGTGACAAGATTGAGAATTGTAATGAAATGTGGAGCCAATCACTGGCCATTCGTGGAAAGCCTGGGCAAGGGTCTTGTATGTTTACAAATGTATGATTTTACTTTTATAACATTTTGACATATTCTTTATCATTTATTTTTAAAAATATTTCATTATTATAATTGTATTAAAATATCAATAAACCTGGACTTTCATACCTACAAAAAATAAATGGAGTGTCAAATGGTTTTTTTTTTCATTGACAACACTATTATTTTAACTACTTTCACTCCTCAGATATGATTATTGTTTTAAAAAGCACTAACCAAAACTTTAATAAAACCCAAACATATAAAAGTCAATTGATACAATTTCTTTTTTCTTGTGAATTTGCAATAAAATTAATAAAAATTATTTATTTATTAGATTGTTTATTTACACTATATTATTTATTGGAATGGTTGGCAAAACATCAGCTAATGGAGTCAAACTTTATAAAATGGTAAATAATAAGGATTTCCTCAGTTGGTTCACATATTTGAATAATTTCATAAATGTTTATAAATCTAAACTATAAATGGAACTTTGTCTCTGTGTGTGTGTGTGTGTGTGTCGTGTATGTTACCTATAGACTCCGAAATGGCTGAATCAATTTTCTTGAAAATTTGCACAGTTGTACTATAAGTGTCTGCGAGTGTTCTTAGCTAGGTTTTATGTCGAGGTACCCCCGATAAATATAAAAAATCCTTATAGAAGGAGTGGTCTGATTTTAATCAAATTTGATACACTCATAGACAAAGACATAAGAAACGATATTCAGAAGTTTCAAGGTTGCAGTTCTTACAATAATACAGAACATCGATAATATATATATATCTATATATCTATATATATATATATATATATAAAAGGCAACGATGAAAAAACTTATTTGATATCGATACCAGGAAATCAAAATTTGACTTACATCCATTCATTTTTCTTTCAGTCTACAGTTTTGCTTTAACTGGAAACAACTATTGCTTTTTTAGTCTTTCGTGCCAGTGTCCAAAGAGGCTGAGTTCCAGGATCATGGATTAGTTTTAAAGCTTTCATTACACCCGAGCAATGCCAGGCTATACCGCTAGTTTATGAATAAAAAATTGTTTTCATATTTATTTCTTTATAAATTGCTAAATGATAAATATTGCATTAGATTTAATTGTATTAGTTTTTATAATGTTGTAAATAAACAATCTTTAATAATGCTTTATTATTTATTAATTTAATGTTTAATATTTTTAGTGCAAATTCTCAAGAACAAAAAAATATATAAATTCACGTTCATCATATGTTTAGGTTTTGTTAGAATCTTAATCATCACTTTTAAAAGCAACAAATATTGCTGAAGAGGGAAGATAGTGAAAATAATAGTGGTGTCAAGGAAAAAGCCGTCCTTTTGACACTCTGTTTTTTATGGGCATGAAGGTCCAAGTTTTCCCAAATATCTTCTCTTGGGATTTAAGTGCATTTATTTCTTTTAACTTACAGTGGTCTCTACTTTATCCATGGTTAAGTGAAACCATAGTCAACTCTAAAGGTATACCATAGGTTTTATTTGAGAATGGTGCCGAAGCGTGATAATAGTGATTCTGGGAATTCTGATGTGCCCAAGAGGAGTCGTAAAGTTCTTCCTTTAAGTGAAAAGATGAAAGTTCTTGACCTAATAAGGAAAGAAAATAAAACCTTTGCTGAGGTTGCTAAAATCTATGGTAAGAACGAATCGTCTATCCGTGAAATTGTGAAAAACGAAAAAGCAATCCGTTCTAGTTTTGCTGTGGCACCTCAGACTGCCAAAGTGACTGCCACAGTGCGTGATAAATGTTTAGTGAAGATGGAGAAGGCATTAAATCTGTGGGTAGAAGACATGAACCGTAAACGCGTTCCAGTTGACAGTAATATGTTACGTCAAAAAGCATTGAGCCTGTATGAAGACTTTAGCAAAGGGTCCCCCTCAACGAGCAATGCCAAGCCATTTTCTGCCAGCAAGGGGTGGCTACACAGATTCAGAAATAGGTTTGGGCTGAAAAAAACTAGTGCAGAATCTGTGTCTGCTAATGAAGAAGCTGCCGCCACATTTCCTGCAGAGTTGAAGATGTTGATTAAAGAAAAGGATTACCATCCAAAGCAAGTCTTCAACTGTGATGAAACTGAGCTCTTCTGGAATATGTCCAATTTTTTTCAGAAAAGTGCAAAACAGGCCCCAGGGCATAAGACCTGGAAGGACAGATTAACTTTGGTACTGTGTGGCAATGCTGCTGGTCATATGATAAAGCCAGGTGTAGTGTACAGAGTGAAGAACCCGCATGCTCTCAAAAACAAAAACAAAGATTACCTGCCTGTGTTCTGGCAACATAATCAGAATGTGTGGGTGACTGCCATCTTGTTTATGGAATGGTTCCACCAGTGCTTCATACCAGAAGTGAAAATATACTTGGAAGAACAAGGTTTGGAATTTAAAGTCCTATTAATTATTGACAATGCACCTGGTCATCCTGAATTTGTTTGCTATGAAAATGAAAATGTTGAGGTTGTGTTTTTACCTCCAAATACAGCCTCATTGCTTCAGCCACTTGACCAGGGAATCGTTTGGTGTGTCAAAGCTATGTACATACGTCTGGTATTTGATCACATCCGATCATCGGCTAACCATAGCTGTGACATAATGCAGTGCTGGAAAGAATTCACTATTGCTGATGCAATAACTTGCATCAAAGCTGCAATGGATGAATTAACCCCAGACACTGTGAATACCTGTTGGAAAAACTTATGGAGTGAAGTTGTTGAGGATTTTAAGGGCTTTCCAAGGATCGATGGAGAAATTAGTAAAATAATTCAAGTAGCAAGACAAATTGGCGGAGAAGAATTTGTCGATTGGCTGAGAGGAAAAGTGGAAGAACAAATTGAAGGGCATCGTGAAGTATTAACAAATGAGGAATTGGAAGAACTTGTTAAGTCCTCTACATCGGAGGATGACGAAGAGACAGAAGTGGAACCTGCAAAGTGGACGTTGCAAAAACTTGAAGAAGTGTTTCAAGTAGCACAGACATTAAAGGACAAAGTTATAGAATATGATCCTTGGTTGGAACGCAGCATTAATGTTACTGACATGATCACCAAAGGATTACAACCCCTGCAGCAACATTACGATGAGTTAAAAGGAAACAAGCAAGATCTTCCAGCCACAGTGTTCTTCAAAAAGGTATCAACAAAAAAAACGTCTACTACTGAAGATCCTCAGCCATCAACATCCTCCTTCATCATCAGTTGCTCATCCATCGTTGCATCCTCACAAGAAATACCATGAAGAAGGGTGAGTAGTACAATAAAATCTTGGTAACATTTAACCTTCATGCCTGAAAAAAAAAATGGTGTGTTAAACAGATGGTTTATACTGCTATTATTTTAAATAATACTCCTCAGCAATATTTATTATTTTAGAAAGCAATGGTTAGAATTTTAATAAAATCTAAACATATGATGAAAGTGACTTTATACAATTTTTTTTGTTCTTGAGTATTTACATCCTTGTGCAAATTAATTGAAACAATTGCTTTAGTTTCCTTTCTTTCATTATATGGTTAGTTTTAGACCCACTTGAGTGACAGGGTGTAATCGATTTCTATTTTTTCCTCGGATTGGGTCATTTGCAGTGTTGTGCAGTAATATGAATCTATTTTCGAGGTGTATGATGAAATTTGTTTGGCCTCGAAAGATATTGCATCATCCGTGATTGCATCAGATTTTTATCACACTCAGACACTATTGTCTCGACTGTCGATTAGTTGTCCTACAGCCATTGACTGCGATGGATGTTACTTCAAGGAAGTGTGTGAAAATCACAACGCTGCACGCACACACACACTGGCAATCCTTACAGAGAGATCATGGATATTGTTGATGTCAGCCTTTCAACTGTCAGTCATGTCATCAAGGTGAAGAAACAAACTGGATCCATCAGTCCAAAACATAAAGGAAAATGTGGTTGGAAGAGAAAAATAGCACCAAGAGATGGTGTATACTTGATCAGGGAAAGTGTGAAAGATCCTTGGAAGACATCGTTTTGTGTCAGTTAATTTGCACAAGGGTGTACAAAATAAATATTGTTAGATTGTTTATTTACAAAAATAATTTCATATTTACAATGTTCTAAAAACAGATACAATTAGAACTAATGCAGTGTATTATTTATTATTTAATAATTTATAAAGAAATAAATATGAAAACTTTTTTATTCATAAATTTATGAACATTTACTGAATTATTAAAATATGTGAACCAAGTATAAAGAAATCCTTATTATTTACCATTTTATAAATTTGAATCAGTTATTGAGTCATAATTTCCATTTTTTTTTTTTATCAATTTCATTCTGTAAAAAATGAAGCACAATATCATTTTATTCCATTATATATTCAACATTATCTATGGCGACTTAGCACTTCAATTGTTTTTGAGTGAAATTAAACATTTTTTGATGTGAAAAAGTTTCAAACTCTCGAATCTGGTTTTTCATTGGAGAAACTTTTCCTTATCAAAACAGGCTTACAGTTATACTGTGTTAAGTTAATGTTGTGGAGTAGTTTTTATACTGAAAGTTATAATCATGTTATGTTGGTTACTAATCAACTTAACGTACCCAAAATGTTAGGAACTTGGTAATCTTCCACTGTAAGCTGACTCCTTAGTATTCGGTTAACTGACAACTAATATCAACTGCCTAGTCCAACTATGTCCAAATTGGAACTAACTAATAGTTCTAATGAACTCAAATATAACTCTAAAGAACTCTCTAGAACTCCTATGAACTTCTCAAGAACTTCTCCATATTTATTGTATGAAAAATACAATTGTGGCACAAGGCCGATTTGGGGGATGGGAAGAAAAACTCAGGTTGGTCTCCAGAACTTCTCGAGTTAACTTTCTGTTAACTCTTATTAATATAGGAGGGAGAGTCCATTATCTGAGGAATAGGTGTGTTTCACCATAACAGTTAAGCAATGTCAAGCCTAGTCAGTACCTTGATGAGTGATTCCTTTGGAATATTATGTACTCTAAGTTTGGATGTGTGAATAGTATTATGCATAACAGCTTGTTGTTTTTCTTTATCTTCAGCAATGTGATAAACATACTCTCATTAGTATTTCCAAAGAAGATTAGCAGTAAAGTTTTCATTTAAAGAGATTCATAAAGAATCCGCTATATTTCTTTTTTGGGTGGGGTGGGGGGTGGGGGTTTCTGGGTATGACAATAAACTACATCCAGCAGCAAGGAGGTTTAAAAGAGCATGGAACCACCTCTTAATTGCTGTTATTCACAGGCCTACCCTGATCTGGGGTGGTAGTGCCTGTTAGGGTCCCAGGTATGGACAAATACTTAGCCCCTCACCAAACTGGGGTCATTTAAGAGAAAAAGAAAAAATTAGGCTGGGTAAGAGTCTTTAGCTTTGAATAGCAACTTGTCTAAGAGAAGGAAATCTCTGAAATAAAAACCTCTGCACGTAATCTGTGTAGAAAAGGGTAGGCTGAACTCTCTAACCTTAATAAGTAATCTTCATATAAATGGTGTCTCAATAAAAACAACGAGTTTCCAGTCTCCTAAACTGGTTGGTGTCAGTAAGGGCATACAGCTGTAAAACTTGCTCTCATATTTCATGATGGTTTAATTACGGAGCCATCAAGAAATCCTTGTCCAACCTATGCTAGCATAGAAACAGACATTAAATGATGATGAGAGAGGCTGATAACGACTGATTTAAGGTCCTTGAAGAAGGCAAAAGGCAAAGGATTATCCACTCCTCCTTAAAGATTAAAGAATATATATATATATAGGCAGTGTAAATTGTGACGTTTAATTCATTCAGAGTTGATTAGAGCATTTAGTACTTTTCCAAAAAATGGCAAATTAGTAATAGGATGGTAATTCATGAGGTCAAACAATTTGCCAATCTTCTTAAATACAGGAACTACAGAAGAAGATTTCAAACAAACTAGAAAGTAAGACATTTGTTGCAGAGTGTAGAGCATATTTCTTTAGGACAATTGAAAAAAATAATTTACATTAAAACAAATTTTATTATCAAAATGTTTATCATTAATTGCTTGCTCTGCATTTTGCAGACTGAACATCAACACAAGATATCCTTCACAAGGATCAATCAAGAACTGCTGAGTTTAGTTGGTGGAGGGAAAGTCAAATCTGCAAGTGAATATTGTCTTGTCAGTATATTGGTGATTTCCCTTTGGTTTTTGTCTACTGTCTTTCCCTCCATATATATCTTACTGACACTGCAGGTTTATCTCTTGATGTGTCTAAACACTAAATACTTTCAATTTGACAACTGATGTGAATGGCTCAAGCTTGGTAGTGTTCAATAGTCAGTTGATAGTGATGTGATCCGTGAGGGTTTTTTTTGTCAACCATCTCATGATATGGTTTTGAAAGGCTGATAGTTTGCAATGCCCTTACTATCCAGTTCACACATTCCAGTCAACAGGTAGGATGTATATGTTATAAATCTTGGTTTTCAGATTGTAATATACACATTTGGATGTCAGTAAATCTTTGTTTTTGTTGAAAGCTACCCAACCAAAGATATGCAATGTTGTACTGCCATTTGTAAAAAGAAACAGTGGATAAAATTTCAATATGAAAATGATGTATATACAATCTATAGAATAAGAGATATTTGTGAAAATTGATAGTGTGAGAAATTGTTTACTTGTAAGCAAAAAAAAATTTGTGTTGATATGAAAAACCTATTAACAATCAGTTAATTATTGGGTTTTAATAAAATTTGTATTCAGTAAAGAAACATTTTTTTAAGGATGTTTTCATTTCAAATTTCAGAGGGAGAAAAGAAAAGAGAACTTGTGCAACAATACACAAATAAAAGTACTGCTAAAGAACAGGGCTTCAGATTTTTTTTTAACATTCTGAAAGATTTTATGAAAAACAACTTTAAGCATTCTGCAAAATATTAAACTCTCCTGAAGTCAGAATATTTTTAACTGCAAATTCTACTCCAGCAGCTTTTTTTCTTGCACTTCCTGACTGTGGAATTCCCTTCTATTTACTTGCTTCCCTGACAGCTACAACCTCCAAGAATTTAAATGTAAAGTCAATAATCATCTCTCACTAACCTGCATCCTGTCTCTCATTCTCCTTTCTCTGTCCACTCCACTTTCATCAGTATTCTCATCCCTCTCTTACCCACTTCCTGACACCCCCTATAATCTGTCACTCTTTCTCATAACTTTCCTCCTATGTAAGCCCCTGCAAAAGTGGCAGTAAAATGCCTTGCTTGAGGTGATATGATTATAAAAAAAAAACCCCAAAAAACTATGTCATTAATATTTATCATTAATAGTTTTAATAAAAACACTTTAAAAATATTTAAGAAATAACTTTGTATATAAGGCGATATGATATAACTTTATAATAAACATTAAGTAAGATTTTTTTGTCACATGCATCACAAATAGACTCTTACAAGTAAGTCCAGCTTCAAGCCAGAGAATGGGTGAAGGCGGATGACTAACATTTCAAAACCAGCTGATTTGAGCAGATGGAGATCCTGGAAGGCAGTCCCTCTAAGAGGAAGGAAAACGCTGATTTGAAAACTCCACTGCTTTATGGTCATATGGAAAAAAAGACTATAGAAATATTAAATACTCCTGCCACATCTGGTCGGGTGCCCCTGCTATTTACCTTGGGCTTTCTGACAAAATCCAATAGAGAATCTGTAATGTGACTGATCCCAACTTGCCAGCTCAGCTGCAGTCACTCTCTCACCGGCGTAATGTGGCTTCCCTTTGTCTCTTCTACAAATACTTTCACAGCTTCTTCTCCAATGAATTTAGCTCACTAGTGCCCCCTATGTATGAATTTACTCAAGCTACTCGACTAGCAACTAGGTCCCACCCTTTTACAGTGAAAGAACCCAGACACATAGCAGAAACAACACTTAGACCAGACATGGTGCTATATTCCAACAGCACGAAGACTTGTATTATTTGGGAACTCTCTGTGCCATGGGAGGAGAATCTGGCCTTGGCAAATGAGAGGAAAAGATCAAAATACCATGAGCTGGTTGAACAATGTAGTCGAGGATCATGGAAAATTAATTATGACCCAAAAGATGTGGGATGCTGAGGCTTTGCTGAACAATCATTAGCGAAATCCTTTGTGAAGATAGGAATAGTGGGAGCAGCGAAAGTGAAAGCAATTAGAAACATTTACCAACAAAGTTCTAGCTGCTTCCAAGTGGATCTGGTTTAAAAGAAATGGAGGAGAAGGAAACTGATGGAGGAAATGGATTCATAGAATTACTTTCGGGTAATTTTACTAGTTGTCAAGCATAAATGATGCAATCCCCAAAAAGAGATGGGGAAGATGTTCACAGATAGCAATAATGCAATCCAATCAGTAGTCAGCCATAGTTTTATTTAAGGATCAGAATGTAGGCGTGAATGGTTATGGGTGAGAGCCTGTGTGGGGGAGTGATAGTGGGAGTATGAATTTGTGCAGAAAGTATTCATTAAACGGAATCTGGGAACATTAATTACAAGTAAAAATATTAAGAGCAGGAAGGAAGGCAAGAAGTAATAACATTTAATTCTAACCCCCCACCCCCACCCCGGAAGAAAATAGTTATTTCAGCAGAAATCTATATAGTTAGAGGGTTTCAAAGAATAGCAAAAGGTGAATGGCATAAGTAGTTTAGTTTTAATTTTCAGAAATAGGATTAGCTAATCAATGACAAATATAGGTAGTATCGATAAATTTTCGGGAGGGTATAGCTAATTATAGACCAGTTGAATAGTAAAATTTCATTTAAAAGCTATGTTAATAAATAGAAGTAAGAAAATATCATCAGTATTAGCAATTCAAAGTATAGGAGTAAAATTAGTGAAGAAAGAAAAAATGGACAGAGTAGCCGCGATTAAAGACCAAAATTAGGTGCAATTCGGATTTATTATTAAATAGGGGAGGGTAGGAAAAATGAACTCTTCCCATTGGCTAGAGTTAACAATAAAAAGTATGAATTCTGCCCAAAGGAAAAATTAAAATCCAGATGAGTAGCACAAAAGGAAGGAGCTGGCTTGATACTTCTGGACCGAAAGTCTGACTTACTGCCGGATCCGATATGATGTTTAAAATCCCAAAATCGGCAATGAAGGCAGGATATCACTGAAGAGCTCCTTTAAGCACCAAAAATGTATTTATGAACTTTTATTTCTTAGTAATCATCCTCTACTATTTCTGACAAGTTTGTCAACATACTTTATTTTCGTTAACTTTTGTTGTTGTTTCTCCAGTTCCAACAACTGCTGTTTTTGCTATTGTTGAATTTTTCCAACCTGAGCTCGTATTTCCTCCATATTTGCAAGAATATGTTTTTTTTTCACATACAAAAACAAAAATTTAAGCCACGATTCAAACTCTTGTTGTTGCTAGTATCCTGTGCACCAAAGCAACATGCATTTTTTTTTTCACTTATTCTATTCAGTATGAGTTTCAAATATCCTTGTCACTCTTCTTATAACTTGTATGAGTTTTGATCCTCATTAACAATTTTATTGCTGTCTCTATTGGTTATAACAGAAGTTGTTCCATTAAAACAGATCAAAGTTAGCAGTAAATAAAACAGTGTTATTAGTGTAATTTTTTATTGGATGATGTTATATAAGTCATGTGAATTATGTGTGAAAAATAATATTGCTCAAATGTCCACCAAGGCTTTGGTCTTTGGTCAAATGTTTTGATGACGTCTCTGCATAGTTGCTCCTCAGTCTTACCAATATGCATTACTATCTCACTTTGTTGAATTGTTGTTGGCATAGACCTTACTTTTGAGATGACCCAAAGAAAGGAAATCTAAAGGTGTCAAGTCGTATGATTCTGGTAGGACATCACTGTTTTAAGAGATGATCTGACCTGTGAACTTCTCATTCAGTAAAGCCAAATGCATTTCTGTTTGAACGTCCATTTTCATAATAGTCTTTGATAATCTTAGCATGTTGGTTGATTGTTAATCTTTTTAAGGTTGAAATTAACAAAGACTGAAATTGTTAAATCTGAAAGATATTGGAAAAGACTATTAGTTGCTTAAACTTAATTCACATTTAAAATTTGTCCAAGTTTATCTTCTTTAGGCACTTGCCATGACATCTGTAAGAAATACTCTGAAGACTGACTTTTTTCTATACTAACTGGAGTTTTTTTATCTAAGCATCTATACTATCCCATTTGCATCACTAGAGGTGTATTATTTACTTCATAACAGTAGCCAGAACATTGTAGAAATACTTTAAAATTCTCCTTCAGCAACTCAGTACTGAATCTTTCTGAAATGTAATGGAAAATAAGTTAATTTCAAAACATCGATATCCAGGTCAGAAAAGCAAAATTTGGATGTTATAAGTCATTTTCTTTGCTCTCTAGACAGAAACCATTAGGAAAAAATAGTTACTGACTAAAGACAAAAAAGTTAAAATTTTGTTACACCATCTTGTGGAATGATGCGTAGATTTAGAAATATTTTAACATTTCAATCCAACATTGTGACAGTAACACTTGTGTTCATGGTTGATTAAAAACAAGGCCATTTCTGTGTTTTTTGCTGGCAGGGCAGGTTATATCATTATTTAGATTATCTATATCCGGGCTAATTTTTATTATCATAACTTTGGCTACTATTTCCCCAGCCTTTTCCAGATTTTACTAGTCTGGGTAACTTTGAGGGAATTTATTTAACCTATGGGAGTAGATAGTTCTTGTTATACTATCCATGTCTAGAGATATCTCTTTTATTTTTTTTAATACTGCTCAGCTATTGTTCATCCAGTTTTTCAAAAATGCAGATCATCATCTATATGCTTTGTCCCTTCAGGACTTGGGCCATCATGGCTCTCCACAATTTCCTGTCCTTTGTAGTACTTATTAAATTTTATTTTTTGCTATCTCCTAATCTCTATTCTGTCAACCATTTTCCCAAGCTTGTTAGGTTATATGTTGCTTTCCTCTGTTTCTCTTACCTTCAATATGTGTTGTGAGTTTCAGATTTTCTAAACCCTCTTTCCTCAATGTGTGCCCTAGAAATTTCAACTGTCTCTTTCTGATGTTAAGTATGTCCTTTTTGTTTCCATTTTCTCTAAATATTTTGTCATTGCTTATATTTTCAGATAAATGAAAATAAACTGGACCAATTTTGTTATTGTACTTGTCATGATTTCTTAAATCTGAACTGACTTAATATATATTTTTATTCATTCACAGATTGACCAATGTCATAGACAACAAGTAAATTTCAGCATAAGACACAAATTCCAGAAGCATATCACAAAAAAAAAATGGTCTTGTAAAATGTTTGCATAAAAATTTCTGTTTTATAAAACTTTAAAAAGCAGGAACCCATAATAGAAAGAAAAAATTCTGTGTGTAAGTATGTTGCATTTTCTGCAAGTTTTTTTTATTTTAACATGGACATGCAAAATTACCCTCAAGAAAGATGGTATTCTTGTAAAAAAAAAATAAAAAAATAAATATCACCAGATGAATTCCCAATCATTTAAAATAAATTGTTCAAACTTACACAAGAAGCCATATTTTAATCTAAATTTTAAATTTATTTTAAAAATGCACATGCAAACTCATAGTAAAGAAAAAAGACAAACTCTTGCAAAGTGTGTGATTCAGCCTTTTTACAGAGTGAAAATATAAAATTTCACCTGTGAATGCATACTAGAGAGAAACCATACTTTTGTGATGTTTATGGATAAGAATTTCTACAAAATGGAAACTGAAAACAATATGTTCAAACCCACACAGGATAAAAACATATTCTTGTGAAATATGCAAATCTTAATTTTCAGAGAGCTTGACCTTAAAAAGATACATACAAACACACACTGGAGAGAAACCATATTCTTGTAACATGCATAGGACTGCATTTTCATTATGTTCAACTTTAAAAATACACATGTAAACACATGCCAGAGAAAAACATATTTGTTTAATGTGTGTGGGACAGCATTTTCAGTAAGTTCAGCTTTAAAAAGACACATGCAAACACATAAATGGTGATAAGCCATATACTTGTGAGGTGTGTGAAGCTGCATTTACTAATGAAATGAGGCTGAATTTGTTGCATTGACTTACATGCAAATATCCTTGGGAAAGGTATTAATCCACCTCTTCTCCCTCTAGCTATGGGTTAAATAGCAGAACAGATTTTGTTCTATAGTCTTGGTTGGCTCTACTCTACTGCAGAAAGAAATTGCAACCTACTGTGGGACAATCTTCTGCCTAGTCAGTTACGGATTGAAAAAGATGATCTCCCAGATATATATCACATATGGCACTTAACTGACTGACACATTGTCTCCCTTAATAAAGTCAACTTTTAAAAGGAAAATGCATTAATCTGATTTGCAAAGACATCTAAAAATTGGAAAAAATGACAGCATCAATAGTACACAGTTTATCAATAACGTGGACTCAGTTTCAAATCTTAAATTTGCAAATAAAAATATTGTAAAGGTAACTCTAAAAAATATCAGTGATTGATAGTTTATATTATGAATAGGATCCCAACTTCCAAAATAGAAAAAAGAAAATTAATAATTGATTATTGAGCTAAAAATTGTTCAGGGACCAAAAGGACACAAATGTCAAATTAGCTTTATTGTGCAAACTGACTGTATAAATATATTTCATATATAAAGGGCCAAAAATAAACAATATATGGTATAAGCAGCTGTTTTTTTTTTACTCATGCTTAAAAAGATATGTATATCATGAAGAGCAGATGGCCAAGGGAGGTAATTAATATTGTAACATTTTTCTCTTTTGAACTTTATTACAATTATTCATTTTATTCTTGTTACCTAATTGCTTGTGAATATTGCAAATAAATCTTTTTTTGTTATCACAATTAAGGTCTTGTTTATTTTATCCTCCATTTTTTACTAATTATCACCTCCATTTATACCAATTGTTAACTTTTGTTGAGTTACATTTCTTTGATATTGTGGAACCTTCCATGCAAGCCTTTCACCCCTTTTGGGAAGATGCATTCTTCCCTAAGAAAAGCCTTAACCAATCACCACTTCATATCTGCAAATTTAATTTCTCATTGGTTAAGACACACTGAACTGTAGCAAGGTTGAAATTGATCTCTTTTCCTGCTAAGGCTCCTGGAGCCGATTTTTGAAACCTCAAGTGTATAAAAACAACAGCACAACTCAATTCGAGTCAGTCAGTCATCAAGTTTTGAGAGATGCCTCTATAGCCCACGTATGTCCATTTTACTGACTCAACATCACTTTAGAGATCTTTACAACTCTCTCACATCAACTCAATCATCAATCGATCAAGTGATATTCAACCTACAATTATCTTAGAAAAGTGAACTTTCTTTCACTACATAAACAAGTAATTGTACATTTTATCCACTTAGCCTAACAGCTAAAGGTAAGTAACTCTGTATGACTCTAGTAACAACAACAACAACACATACACACACACACACACACACACACTAAAGAATTTTTCTTTTACAGCAGACAGTTTATTTTGATTTTTATTACAAACCAAAAATATTAACTTTCATTAAACTATTTTTGGTATGAAACAATCATTGAAACATTCTCTCAATTGAGACAAGCAACAAGCATTCTATCAACCATACATTGCACATTTAACGTGTATATAAAATCTTTTTATTGTTGAATCTTCAATTAGTCTTATACTGATTTCTTGCATTCCAATTTGTATTTTACATGTTGTGGGATGTGCGTAATGAATACACAACCAAAAATCTATCTTTTCATAATAATCCTTCGGATACAATTTCTCTAATTAACAACCTGCAACAATAGTATGAACCTACTACAAGCAAAAATAATTCAAATATTTAAACAACAGTTATCTCTTTGTATGCATAAAGATTTTCTCTACTCACTATATTTACCTGGCATTTCTTAAGTAAGTCTGCTGTCTGTCTCTGTCTCTCTTTTTAACTTTTTTTTAATGAGCTCACTGATAAGGATTATGTAGGGATTTGTTTTGTCTGCTCTTGATGGTAATAAAAGAAAAGGACTCTCTCTCTCTCCTATTCAATTCAGTGAATATATTTTAATAATTATAAATATTCATTAGGGAATTTTTTTAATGTTGTGTTTTTATACCCTACTAACAAAAATTCTGGGTCAAGTTAGGACTTCATAGCAAAATTGTTGTATTACAGTATCTATAGTATGACTGATAAATGTAGAAGCAAGCTGTTGATGTTTATAACAATATTTGTGCAACTGGATTTATGATTGTGGCCAGCTAAATTAAAAGATTAAACTATGATGATCAATTATTCCTGTTTTGAGCCATGTGCCATATATATATATATATATATATTTATGTAATAAATATTTTCAATACAACAGAATGTGTCTCATTGTCTCTGGGAAATTTCAGAAAAAAACATTTGATAGATTTGACAGATACAGAAAAAAACATTTGATGGACTTGATAGATATAGGAAAAAATCATTTGATAGATTTGACATATACAGAAAAAAACATTTGATAGATTTGACAGATACAGAAAAAAACATTTGATGGATTTGATAGATACAGAAAATGAAAATATTTGATGGATTTTATAGATATAGGAAAAACATTTTTAAATTATTCATGAGATTTTACTCATTCTATCTGCAAAAATTTTGTCATAAATGGGTAAAAAAAAATTTTAAGTTTACATCTCATGCAAAGCATCTTCTTTAATGTAACTGCTAGAATGGATCAGTTTTATAAAAAAAAAGGACATTTCTGCAAAATTTTGTTTGTAAAAAAAGAATAAAAAAGAAACAATGCTTCAAATGGATGTTTTTTTTTTTAAATTCTATATACAATTGTATACTCCCTGAATAATTATTATTATTTTCATGGTATTTTTTACTTCAGACCAACTTTTGGTACAAGTGAAGACCAGAACTGAAAGCCTATTTCAAATCTTGTTGTTTCACTGGGAGTGGCAATTTGTATTCTCTGTTTGTAAGAAATTCACAGTTGAATTCGGCCTAAGAAATTCAGAGAAAAAGAAATATAAATCATGAATATAATTAATTTGTCTTGAAAAATTAATCTTGGTATTTTTTTTCTTCTTTTAAAGTCTTATTAAAATTAATATATAACTTGTTGACACTGCAGATGCATCACTCCCACCACATTAAATGGGACGCATAAATTGTTATAAGCATTTTAATATTTGCATTATCCATCTTAAAAATGTTTTAATGAAACAAAACCCATATCAGAAATATGAATTCTGAAAAAAAGAATTAACATGAAACAAACATGAAACAAACTTATTTGATTTTATTATTTAGAAATGAATTAACTATTTTCATGCTGATTTGTTTTGTCATAAATATACTTTTTTATGATTAGAAAACAAAAAAAACAAAAAAAAAATTAATCTTAAAAATTCATGATTTAGTAGCAGGGTTAGCTTTAACATTTTATAAGCCTTTTACCATTTACCATGTCAAAAATATAAGTTAACTTTATTATATAACAATAACGTTATGTCACATTCTTAATAAATGATTTCTATAAGATATTTGAAGGAGATAATAATGAGAGCTAACCTATTACCATTCAAAGAGCAAGCTTGAAACCATCATTAATTTGGGTCTTTGATTGTTAGGTCAGGATTCCTTCTTGGGGCCATTTGGTAAAACATGATCCTGAAATCATCTTTTGCAAGTAACAAATCACACATTTATTAAGAGCCTTCCTTTCCAATGTTAATGGAGTACTGCTGCCACAAATCCCACTTGTTCCTTGGGCAGTCTTCTAACAGTTAAGACCACAAATATAAATATTTGCAAACATCATTTTTACCTTTGAAAACCATTGATTACTGTTGCTGTTTCTCTTCATGTGTTTTCATGAAACGTAACTGCAACCAAGAAAGTTTTTATATTTCTTCATTCATTTTGTATTTGTTTATACTTCTGAGATGAGGTATTATTTAAATTGTTTGGGCTGTTGTCTTCATCTTTGTTGATATTTGTATGACGTTTCAGCTGTTGCACGCTTTGGCCTTCCTCAGGTGATTAGAATTTCAAACTTTATTTCTAGAGTTTCACAAGTCATTGCCACTTTTAGTTATCTTTCTTTAACTCAGCTCTTTAAGTTTTTGTTCACCACGTCTGTAGCCAGGTATTGAACTTACAACTCTTTAAGTAAAGTTACTAATCAACACTTTTATTCACTAGGCCATGTTATTTTCGCTAGCACTTTGTATTACTGCTTCCCATATTGTATTCATGCTTAGCTGACTTACATTTTTGTGGTCCCAGTGATTGAAATGAAGGGTTTGGTTTGAAATTCCAATCAGCTGAAGAAGCTGAAGCATACAATCTCCAAAACATTGTGAACTAGCAGTATAGCCCGACGTTGCTCGGGTGTAATGAAAACTTTTGTATATATATTATCAATTTTCTGAACTATTGTAAGAACTGCAACCTTGAAACTTCTGAATATCGTTTCTTATGTCTTTGTCTATGAGTGCATCAAATTTGATTAAAATTGGACCACTCTTTCTATAACCCGATTTTTTTCGATTATCGATTTTCAATATTTATCAGGGGTACCTTGACACAAAACCTAGCTAAGAACTCTCGCAGATGCTTATAGTACAACTGTGTAAATTTTCAAGAAAATCGGTTCAGCCATTTTGGAGTCTATAGGTAACAGACACACACACACACACACACACACACACACACAGAGTTCCATTTATAAATAAGTTTAGATAGATATGGCAATAAACATGAAGATGACAATTCAAACAAGGTAAATAAATTTGTAGCATAAAAATATTTTTTGCTATTTTGTTTTTTGAATTGCAAACTAAACTAAAATTCAATATTACTTGTTTTATTTACATTGTTATGTCTTCACATTCTTGGCATTTTTGGCTGTTGTATGCTTTGGCCTTCTTCTGATTGGAATTTTGAACTGAACCCTTTATTTCAAACACTAGGATAGATTACAGTATTTACATTATTTGAACTATTGTCCTCATCTTTGTTGCCATTTGTACAACGTTTCAGCCATTGTATGCTCCAGCCTTCTTCAGGTGCTAAGAATTTCAAACCAAACCCTTTATTACAATCACTGGGGTATATCATTTCCATTCTTTGCAACTCACAACTCTTAAGGGCATATGGCCCAGTGGATATAGACATTGGTTAGTTCCTGTGATTTGACCCAAAGAGTTGTGAGTACAATACCAGGCTACAGCAGTGGTGAACAAGTAACTTGCAGGGTTAGAGGAAGATAACTCATGACTTCCAATGGAATGAGAATGATATACCCCAGTGATTGTAATAAAGGTTTTGGTTTGAAATTCCTAGCACTTGAAGAAGGCCAGAGTGTACAACAGCCGAAACGTCATACAAATAGCAACAAAGATGAGGACAATAGTCCAAATAATGTAAATACTGTAAATACTATCTCATCTCAGAAATATAGACAAATACTGGGATAGATTGTTCTCATTCCATGAGTCATGCCGATTCTGAATGTTTTAGTTATCTCCATTTAACTCAACTCTCCAATGTTTTTGTTTACCACTGCTATAGCCAGATACTGAACTCACAACTATTTGAGTCAAGTCACTAGATCGAAGTGAAAAATGTTAAACTTCTAAGTAACAAGACCAAGTTTCCTAAATTACATTTTCTTAGTGAATTTTTTTACTGAAATGTTTGTTTTTCCAATAAACAAAAAATTATACCATTTTAATGAACCTTTTTTAACTTCTATCAGTATGGCTGGTAAGCAACTCACAGCACTGTTTTGGCCTCATATTTTCCACTGAAACAAAGTAGAATTATTACATAATTACATAATTATTTCTTGCTGGTAAGAAAGTTGGTTTGCTGTTTTTTTAACTAGGCAAATTTTCTTGCCAGAATATATTTCGCCCATCTATTGTTTTTCTGTGCATTGAATATTTGATCTGGTGCTTCTGTTTTATGCACTGGACCTGATGATTTTAAGCACAGTACAAGATTGGCAGTTAGGTCTCACACTTTCACTGTTGAAATTGTTGGTTGTAACTGTAAATTCTATGCTAACAGTTTCTTCTCTAGCAATTCATGCTTGTGAAACTCTCTTTTGGCTTAATGTAATCCTGTCAAATAAAATCTTCAGAAATTTAAACACAGTTTTAATTATTGTTTTCTGCTTTTTTAATTCCCATTTTTTATTGTCTTCTCAACAGTCTTGTGCAAAATAATTGAAACAACTGCTTTCGTTTCCTTTCTTTCACCACGCAGCAAATTTTAGACACACTGAAGTGACAGGGTGTAATGGATTTCTGTCTTTTCCTCAGATTAGATCATATGCAGTTGTGTGAATATATTTTCAGGGTGTATGATAAAATTTGTTTGGCCTTGAAAAATATTGCATCATCCATGACTGCATAAGATTTTTATCAAGCCCAGACACTCTTGTTTCAATTATCGATTAGTAGTCTTATGGCCATTGTCTGCGATGGATGTTATTCCAAGTAAGCGTATGAAAATTGTAATGCTGCACAAACACACTGGCAAGCCTTACAGAGAAATTGCAGATATTGTTAGTGTCAGTCTTTCAACTGTCATTATGTCATCAAGGCAAAGAAACAAACTGCAGTCCAAAATGTAAAGAAAAATTTGATTGGAAGAAAAAAAACATCAAGAGATAGTGTATAAATAATCAGGTAAAACATGAAAGACATTATTCGTTTTGTTTCAATTAATTTGCACAAGGATGTGCTTATTTCACTTTCAGTAACCATTCTTGTGGCTTTTATTTGTGTGAAATGATTAAAAGAAAACAAAGAAAAAAGTTTTTCACTTATCAGTTTTGTTAATTAATAAAACTGATTAGTGAAAGACTTTTTCTTTGTTTTTTTAATTCATTCCACACAAATAAATTTTTAAAAAATGAAAGAAAAAGTCTTTCACTTATCAGTTTTGTTAACAAAACTGATTAGTGAAAGACTTTCTCTTTGTTTTTTTTAATTCATTCCACACAAATAAATTTTTAAAAAATGAAAGAAAAAGTCTTTCACTTATCAGTTTTGTTAACAAAACTGATTAGTGAAAGACTTTCTCTTTGTTTTTTTTAATTCATTCCACACAAATAAATAAAAATCGAAAAAATAAAGGAAAAGTCTTTCAGTTTCTTTAATGTTTACCTGCAACAGCTATTAAACTGGTCAACAAAACAAAATTGAGAAATATTATTTTTAATAATAATCAGGCCCTAAGTCTTTAAAAATAACAAAATTGAATATACCAAGAATAACAAGTATTTTCATCCAATTAATTAATAAACAGCAGAAATAAAACCTTTGTGAATATAAGAACTATGATAAAAATTTTCTCTTTCTTGATTATCTGACATGTTCAATGTTATTTAAGTCCCTTTTGATACTCCAGTAGCAGTCAGCCATCATTTGTTTGTTCCACCATCACTGGTAATGCTTTTCTATTGTTTTGATATCCTGACAGAATCGTTCTCCTTGATCATCACTCAGATTGCAACAATTATTCAGAAATTTATCTAAATGGCTATGTAAAAATGAACCTTAATACTCATATTAGCATATTGTTAATAAAGCTTGTTACTGATTAAGTTTGTCAGTTAATTTGAATTTTGGTGATAAATATGAAAAATTTGATCTTCTATTTTAAAATTTTTGACTTAAAATTTTTTTTCTTATAAAAGTAGTTTATTTCAGGTGGTTGACATAAATTGCTCAGCCTACCTGAAAATTGATGGGTTTCTATGACCTTTATTAACTAAATGTTGAGATCAGCCAAGATTGTAAATTGATTTTTTTTCCAAAAATGAGCAATTTCAGTACAGTAAAAATGGTAGGTAACCATGAAAATCTAAGGTCATTTTTGGAATCAGTACCATCAGGATGTGCATTGTGGTGCAGTGGATATTGGTTCGGAACGAGAAATCGGGGAGCTGAGTTTGAATTCCAATTGAATTCCTTGCATTCACTTATGCACAAATACCCTTGGGAAAGGTATTAATCTGTCTCTTCCCTCCAGTTATGGGTTAAATAACAGAACAGATTGGGTTCTATAGCCTTGGTCGGCAGCCAGTTTACTGCAGAAAGCAGTGGTAATATACTGTGGGATAATCTTCTTCCCAGTCAATCATATCCCTTTGGAGACATGATCACCAAAAGCGTGTATCACGTATGGCACTTAACTGACTGACCATCAGATTAGCTAAAAAATATATTTCGTTTCTTGGCAGCAAATATTGTGTTGACCAGTGTTATTACTTCTCAGAGCTCGTTGCTTGGATATTGTTTTCTATTCTCGTACACTAAAAATTACTGTTATGAAACTATTTTTCATATGCTTCTTTGCCCAACTTAAATGTTTCTCTTTGTGATGTTTACTTTCATGTCTTTACCTAATTTTTCACATCTCCTATCTCTCTTCATTGGTGACATTAGCACCTTCAAATATTTTCTTGCTAGTAAATTAACACTTCTTTCTTATTACCCTTTTAATGTTTCTCAAATTTTTTTCTGACATTCTTAAGGCCAGTTTATTCTTATCTCACTTCCAGATACTTTCTTGTGACCCCAGTACGACTTGTTCATGTTTTTGTTGAGAATGAGAAAACATTAGAAGAAAATAGAAACACAATCTTAAACATGAAACAAGGAATGAACCTCTACTCTTTATTCAAAAGACTGGGGAGAAGTGTGAACCTATCTACTTCAATTAAAGGAAAAAAAGAAATAGTGAATTAAATTTCAGAGTTCAGGCAAAGATGTTAGAAGTTTAGAATTGAAATAGACTTTAGAAGGAGCTGGAAACCCAATCCTAAACATGAAACAAGGGATAAACCTCTGCTCTTGTACTAAAAAAACAGGGAAGGTGCATGAACTGGGTGATAGGTGAACCTATTCTGTGTGGAGAGAATCTTTCCATTTCATCTTGTCTCTCTTTTGAGGTTATATCTTTCTTATAGCCCATAACAATCTTTATATCACAATCATGGGTTGCATAACATATTAAAGTCATAAAAAAAAACAGCATGCATTTCAACCAAAGCAGCAGAGTCTAATCCTGTTCAGGCTAGTTTTAATTCACAGTTTAACCTGATATAAATCTTTATTGACCACATCTTCAGGCATGTGGCCATACTCACAATGCTTGGTCAGTTGTGGGTGGTGAGACTTTTAAAACCCTACTTGGAAGTTTTCAATTCAAAGTTATCCTTCTCCAAGACTGGTTGCCACTCAAGGCTATTTTTCCATATCTTTCACAAAGGTATTTGCATGGCATGTAAGTAAATATAGTGAACTTGACTGGAACTGGAACTTGGTTTTCAGATTAATAATTCAGATGTGAGTTGTGGTGCATTGGATATCGGCTTGGAATGAGAAATCAGGGAGCCAAGTTCGAATTCCAGCTGAATTCACTGCTTTCACTTACGCGCAAATACCCTTGGGAAAGGTATTAATCCGTCTATTCATTCCAGTTATGAGTTAAATAACAGGACAGCTTGGGTTCTGTAGTCTTGGTTGGCAACCAGTCTACCGCAGAAAGCAATGGCAACCTACTGTGGGATAATCTTCTGCCCAGTCAGTCATGTCTCTTTTGAGACGTGATCGCCCAAGTGTGTATCACGTATGGCACTTAACTGACTGAATTCAGAGTCATTATTTATTACACCACCTGCAGATCAAAGTTTACAGAATTTGCTATTACTCAGTGCTCACCCATCTAGATTCAAGGCTCAACCTTGCTTAACAAATAGGAAAAATTTCGGTATAATCTGGTGACTACTCAGCTTGCTGATGTTAATATGCGATGAATGTGAAAATCAAATGCTCTACCAAGTGACAATAACAAGAATACTATTTTTTTTTTGGTAACAAAGGAAGAGGAAATAACAGATTGACAAAATTAAAGAAAAACAGGCAACAGCACTGGTGCGTTGTGGTGCAGTGGATATCGGCTCAGAATGAGAAATTGGAGAGCCAAGTTCAAATTCCAGTTGAATTCTTTGCATTCACTTATGTGCCAATACCCTTGGGTAAGGTATTAATCCATCACTTCTCTCTGCAGCTATGGGTTAAATAACAGGATAAATTGGGTTCTATAGCCTTGATTGGCAACCTACTGTGGGAAAATATTCTTACCAGTCAATCATATCTTTTTTAGGCATAATTATCTAAGAAACCATTTTAATCTAATTTGTTAAACAAAATTTTCCATAAAAACATTCAAGAAACAATGTAATCATGTTAAGGCCAATATGTAAAAACAAGTGTACCTTTGCCGTCAAAATATTTGAGAGGATTATTATATAAGAATGGGCCTGTGCCCCCAAATAGTAGCAAAATATTTATATCAATAAACCATCTAAAATGATAGCAACATATATATTTATGTACCTGCTATTGAGTATCTTACATTAAGACATAAAAAAAAAATAATAATAATCCAAACATCTCAGCATGACAGACAGGAGGGAAGTATATATAGTCATTTGGAGACAGATGTTTTGCTGTATCACAGCTCATCAGTACGGTTAGACATCCAATTGCTTCTAGCCAGGATTGAAACCCAACCAAATTGACATCAGCCAGCGATTCTACCAGTTAGCTATGAGCACTTGGTAGAAAAAGGCAGACTTTTAGCGTGTTATATACAATGTAACATAGGCCAGTAGCTGAGAGTGTTGAAATTCATTACTGAATGAATGATGCATAGATGCTTTAGTAGCTACTGCTTTTTCAAAGTTTACATTCTTTCACAGGGTGTGAGAGCGTAAATAAATAAATATATATATATATATATATATATATATATATATAGCCACACTGATGAGCTGTAATAATACAGCGAAACAGGCTTGTATGCAGATGACTTATATAGGAAAAACTACTAAAAAATTGTAAGTTTAAAAATGTATTTTTTTGACAGTATTTATTTATTTCTATTATTATATATATAATAATAGAAATAAATACTGTAAAAAAAATACATTTTTAAACTTAAAACTTTTTAGTAGTTTTTCCTATACATATTATTAAGACAGTATACGTGGATCATCATTATGCTATATATATATATATATATATTACATACAAATAAATACACAATGGTCTTTATTATAATAGAGAGCTTATATATATATATTCTTCACTACTTGACAACATAGTTGTTGCAAAAAAATAAAATAAGGCACTGTTAAAGAGCAAACACACATCAAAAGCTTTCATAACTGGTAGTAAAGAGAATGAACTGAGATGATGCTGTCTTGCTATTATCTCTCGAGTGATTGAAATGTGATCACGATAGAAGGAAAATATCTACAAATAAATACACGATGATTTTTATTATAATAAGGAGAATAACACCTGGATTCAACAGCAGACTGAAGCAAAGGATCATGTCTCGAAAGAGACATGATCGCCCAAGCGTGTATCACGTATGGCGCTTAACTGACTGACTGACCCTTGGGAAAGGTGTTGATCCATCTCTTCTCCCTCCATCTATGGGTTGAATAGCAGGATAGATTGGGTTCTATAGCTTTTTTATCCTCCATATTCCATTTTCTGATAAAGCTTTAATAAAGACCATCAAGATGGACAAACATAGGTTGATCATGTCTCTCATCTTAAAAGCCACATGTGGATTATTAGCGTAACATAGTGGACATCAAGGCTTTCATGCTTCTGCAATGTATTTAAAGATTCATGGCAAAATATGAATAAGAATCTTCAATGTTATTGGCCCTTGACCTGACATTCCAGTTTCAGTCACTTTCCTACATCTGTAACATAGTTTCCCTGTTACATCTGTAACATAGTTTCCCTGTTACATCTGTAACATAGTTTCCCTGTGCCTTTTCTAGAGGTGATTCTTTAGTACCTGAACTTTATGAATTTAAGCACAGTACCCTTGGATGCGCATTGTGGTGCAGTGGATATTGGCCGGAATGAGAAATCGGGGAACCGAGTTTGAATTCCAGTTGAATCCATTGCATTCACTTATGCACAAATACCCTTGGGAAAGGTATTAATCCGTCTCTTCCCTCCAGTTATGGGTTAAATAGCAGGACAGATTGGGTTCTATAACCTTGGCTGGCAACCAATCTACAGCAGAAAGCAATGGCAACCTACTGCGAAATAATCTTCTGCCCAGTCAGTCATGTATTGAAAAAGACATGATCGCCCAAGCGTGTTTTATGTATGGCACTTAACTGACTGACCCTTAGATGTGCATTGTGGTCCTGTGGATATCGACTCGGAACAAGAAATCGGAGAGCCGTGTTCGAATTCCAGTTGAATTCGTTGCAATCATATATGCGCAAATACCCTTTGGGAAATGTATTAATCCATCTCTTCCCTCCAGCTATGGGTCAAATAACAGGACAGATTGGGTTCTATAGCCTTGGTTGGCAACCAGTCTACCACAGAAAGCAATGGCAAACTACTGCAGGATAATCTTCTGCCCAGTCAGTCATGTCTCGAAAGAGACATGATCGCCCAAGCGTGTATCACGTATGGCGCTTAACTGACTGACTGACCCTTGGGAAAGGTGTTGATCCATCTCTTCTCCCTCCATCTATGGGTTGAATAGCAGGATAGATTGGGTTCTATAGCTTTTTTATTTTATCCTCCATATTCCATTTTCTGATAAAGCTTTAATAAATTTTTATCTTTTAGTTGTTTTTACTATGAGAGGATTAAATCTTAATGAAAGCATTTAGAGATTCTTAATGAAATCCAAAGGATCTGCAATGATATTCGTCCTAACCTGGCATCTTGGTTTCAGTCACTTTCCCATTGTGGTAACATAGCTTCCCTGTACCTTTTCTATAAATATTTTAATGGTAAGTATTCTGATATTCACAACAATAAACAAAAGCAACGACCTTCTCAATGTCACCAGTTCTAAACGTTGTATCTCTGCTGATGATACAACTGTTTTTTTTAATAATTTCATCCCCCAAGCAATAATAATAAAGCCACTCAGATGCAAAGAGTGTGAGAGAAGATAAGAAAAAGGAATTTTTGATGTCTTAATGGTAATCTGATCAGTTTGATAAGTTCAAATTGGCAGCAGATCTAAAAAAAATGGCCTACAATTTACTAACTGGTGCAAAAATGGCTTGTTATTTTTATTGCCTCCAAATCAAAACCATCCTCTTTTAATTATCCAAGAAAAAATATCTTGCTTTCCATCAGCTTGGCTGGTGCTAACCTCTAAGTGAGTGAATCATTGTGCCTTCACAGACTAAAGTGTTTAACTGACATGAAGTGGAAATATTATATTGAATCAATTACTAGATCTCCTGCTAGAAAAGTTAGTTCACTGTATTGTACAAGACAATTTTTCTTGCCAGAATCTATTCTGCATTTTTATAAGTCTACCATTTATTCATGCATTGAATAGTGTTTTCACATCTAGTCTGGTCCATCTGCTATATATCTAAAGATTCTTGACAACATCCAAAATTATCTGAAATTATTGGTTCTGACCTGGCATCTTGGCTTTATTTTCCTACCACTGTAATGTAGCTTCACTCTACCTTCTCTATAGATACTCTCATAGTAAGTGTTCCTTGATACCCCAACATCACGAATTCAAGCATAGTACTAAATTGGCAAGTAGGTCTCCTTGTTTTACTGTTCTAATTGCTAGATGTAACTGTGAATTCTATTCTAATAGTTTCTTCTCTCATACTTCTTGCCTGTGAAACTCTTATGGCTTCTTACTTTCCTGTCAATTATGATCTTCAAAAATTTAAATGCAACATCAATCATTTGTGTTTTAAGTGTCTTTTTATTGTCCTGTCTCCTCAGTAACATTTTCTCAGTTTAATTTGTTCTGGGTAATTCCATGCATCATATAAGTTTTATCATTTAGCTTGGGGTGAAAGGATTAAAAAAAAATTTATTTGGCAATCTTTAACCTTCCTGCCTTCAACCCCCACAAAAAATAAAGTGTGTCAAAAGGATGGTTTTTTTCTTGACTCCACTATTATTTTAACTACCTTCACTCTCCAGCAATGTTTATTGTTTTAAAAACAATGATTAGAATTGTAATAAAACTTAAACATATAAAAGTGAATTTATACATTTCCTGTGACCTTCAGAATCTACAACAAAAATAATAAACAATCCTATCATGGTAAAGGTCGTTGTGTAATATATATATATGTAGTTATCTGCAGACAGATCTGTTTTGCTGCATCACAGGTCATCAGTACCGTTAGACATCCAACTGTTTCTAGCCAGGATTGAAACCTGACCAAATTGACATCAGTCGGTGATTTTACCTCTGAGCTATGGGTGCTCAGTAGAGGAAAGTGGACCTTGGCATGTTATATACAATGTAAACACATGGCATGTGTAATATATATATATATATATATATATATATATATTACACACACGTATACATATAGATTACACAATATATATATATATATATATATATATATATATATATATATAAGCCTTACAATGGTGGACAAATATGTAGACTGTGCTAAGAAGAAAAATTTGAAATTATGATATACCCAAATAAAGAC
The DNA here is from genome assembly GCA_037127315.1 of Ascarosepion bandense. Classification (NCBI taxonomy): domain Eukaryota; kingdom Metazoa; phylum Mollusca; class Cephalopoda; order Sepiida; family Sepiidae; genus Ascarosepion; species Ascarosepion bandense. Next base: position 3,731,720 of record JBBBDQ010000328.1, on the reverse strand, counting down.
GAATTGTGAAATGAAAGAACAGAAATTATGACTAAAGGCATCCACACTAAGAAATACCTCTTAGGTTCATACAACCATGAAGGAAAAACGTCATAATTCATTTTAATTTAAACAATGCGTGTTCATAAATTCCCTGCCATGTGAACGTTCAAATAAAACAACATTACAAGAGCGTTCTGAAAAAGAAAAATGGTAAAAGGTAAAATCAGTTATTAAAAATCGCCTGAAGACACCACTCATGTTAGAAACCTGGGTAGTGAAATAACTTGTTTGAAAATGGAATATATATATATAATTCCCTTCTGTCATGCAAAGAGAGAGAAAGAGAGAAAGAGAGAGACTATAGCAAGGTAGCATTGGCTCAGTTCATTAGAGAGAAAATAATGAGAAAGTGTCAGCTCAGTTTATTCTTTTTACTACCAGTTATGAAAGCGCTTACCATGTGTTTGCTCTTTAACAGTGCTTTTTTATTTTACTTTTTTAAAATAATTTTTGTTGAGTAGTAAGAAGATATATCCTCTCTATTATAACAAAGACTGTTGTATATTTATGTGTGTGTTTGTATATATATATATATATGTTATATAAGGAAGTGAAAAAACAGGTAATTAAAACCTACTGTTGAAGCACTTACTTTTATAAAGAGTGCACATTACAAAGTAGAGCTTAATACTTAATATTGTCATTTTGTTATTACAATTGTTTATAAAAGCATTATATCACTACACAAAAATTTTTATGTTTCAGTACAATACTGTACTTCTTCAGGTGATATTTTAAAATAAATGGTGATAATGATTTATTGAGAAAATGTATGATGAATTGATGATTATTTAAAAAATTTAGGAGTGGTAGTTGAGGAATATGCTTGTAGGTGTGTCAATACTGTTCAATCAAAAATGAGAATTAGTTAACTGGAGTTGAAGATTTGGGTTGCAAAAGGAAGCAGAATGGCCTGATATCAAGACATGTCACTTTTTAATTATGTCTGGGTAAGATACATAGAGGGACCATGCATTATTTAAATGGGTAAACAACAATTTTTAAAAGTAGGTTGAATTTTAGGGTTTTTTAATAGATTTTGTACTTTCTTATTAGTAGAGGGGCTGGAATGTTTAGGTTAAAATTAGAATTGTTCAAACATTAAAATGGTAAATAATTTTTATAATTTAGTAAATGATAAATATTATGTTATGTTGGTTTTAATACAATTATATTAGTTTCTAGAATGTTGTACATATAAAGTAATTCTTTTAAATAAATAATCTAATAACTTTGGCTATACTTCTGAGATGAGGTACTATTTACATTATTTACATTGTTCAGACTGTTGTCCTCATCTTTATGGTTTATGGATTGAGAACAATATACCCCAGTAATTGAAATAAAAGATTTGATTTGAAAGTCCAATCACCTGAAGAAGGCTAGATTGTACAATGGTCAAAACATCATGAATATGAATATGACAATAAAGATGAAAACAACAGTCTAAAAAATGTAAATAATGTAATCATGTTATGGAAATTAATGAAGATCAATGAAACTTGGTTATAAACAACGGACAATTTGAAATGATTTGTTTGAACATTATTTTTTTTTATCGATACTCGTATTTAAGTAAATATTCTGTTTTTTGTTAATAAAAATTTATCGGAAATACTCAGGCCAGTAGATAAAAATATATAATACTGTTTAATTAAAAACAGAATATCTACTTAAATACGAGCATTGATAAAAAAAATAATGTTAAAAAAAATAATGTTCAAACAAATCATTTCAAATAATGTAATCTAATAGTGTTTAATATTTTTGCTGTAAATTCTCAAGAACAAAAATATATAAATTCACTTTCATCATGTTTAGGCTTTATTACAAATCTAACCATCACTTTTTAAAATAATAAACATTGCTAAGAAGAGGTGGTAGGTAAAATAATAGTGATGTCAAAAGGTAAACCATTCTTTTGAAACTGTTTTTTTTTTGTATGCATGAAGGCCATATTATTTTTTTCTAATTTAAATTTCCTGTGTATATCTGTATTTTTCAAAATTGATCATGTTGAATAGATCTATTTTCCTGAATTCTCATTTCTCTCTGGTGCCTGTTGCTAAAAATGGCACTCTTTATACTCTTCCATGTACACCCAAGCAGTTATATTAAAATTATGTAAAAAGAGACTGATTTCACTCAAATGTATATTTTCATATATTTCAGTAGAGTTGACTCCCATAAAAAAGACTTAAATGTGTTGAGTGCATATAGTTTTTATCCAGTGTGTGTTTGCATATGTCGTATAACATTTGATTTCCTTGAAAAAGAAGTTCCACATACTTCACATGAATATGGTTTATTACCTGTATGAATTTGAATGTGTATTACTAAATTTGACTTCCGTGAAAAGGAAGAGCCACAAATTTCACAAGAATATGGTTTTTCTCCAGTATGTGTATGCATATGCCTCACTAAATCAGATTTTCGTGAAAAAGCTGAGCCACACACTTCACAAGAATGAGGTTTCTCTCCAGTATGGGTTTGCATATGTATTGCCAAATGTGACTTTTGTGAAAAAGAAGATTTACACATTTCACATGAATATGGTTTCTCTCCTGTGTGAGTTTGCATATGTTGTATCATATGGGCTTTTTGTGAAAATGAAGATCCACACACTTCACAAGAATATGGTTTTTCACCAGTGTGTGTCCGCATATGAGTCACCAAATTTGACTTCCGTGAAAAGGAATAGCCACACACTTCACAAGAATATGGTTTTTCTCCAGTATGTATTTGCACATGTCTCACCAAATCCGTCTTCTGGGAAAAGGAAATGTTACACACTTCACAAGAATATGGTTTCTCCCCAGTGTGTGTTCGCATATGCAACACTAATTCTGATTTTCGAAAGAATGAAGAGCTACACACTTCACAAGGATATGGTTTGTTTTCAGTATGTGTTTGCAAATGTTTTGCCAAATGTGACATTTGTGAAAAAGAAAATCCAGATACTTCAAAATGTGATTTCTCTCTTGTAAAAGTTTTGAAATATTTTTCTAAGTTGGAACTATTACAGTTTAGATCCACAGGTTTTGCAAAAATAATTTTTTGCAAGTAATTTTCCACATATATATACATAGATTTTTTTTTAAAGCCAAGTATGAAAATTTACCATATCAAGAGATCACTTTTATGATTTCAAAGCATACTTTTGCTTCAGCTGGAACATCTGTAAAAGAAATAAAAGTGAAATATTGTTTAAAATGTATATTATGCATCAGTAAATAAGAATACAGTGCGTTTATATTAGGTTGAGTCATAATTTCTGATTTTAGGAATCAGTTGTAATGCCAATTATATCATTCTAATATGGATATGTGTCATTTAAGGATAAACACTTACATACCTTAGTTTTTACATGGCAGTGTATACATTCTCATCATCATTTAACATTCATTTCCATGCTAGGATGGGTTGAACAGGGTTTTCTTGATGGTTCTTTTCGAGGTTGCCCAATTTTGTTTGCCTGGCTGTAATCTCAACTTATTTAAATTGTCTTTGATAAGCTGGGTCCATGTTTTACAGAGACTACCTACCATATTGTAATTGAACCATCATGAAATGCCCTTACTAATACCAACCAGGTTAAGAGACCCGAAATTCAGTGTTTTTATTTAGATAACTGTAGGAAGATTATCTACCATGGTTAGAAAGTTCAGCCTACCCTTTTTTTACACAGAGTAGGTGTAGAGGTTTTTATTTCAGAGATTTCCTTCTCATAGACAAGTTGCTATCCATAGCTAAAGACTCTTACTCAGCCTAAGCAGTTTAACATCATACTTAGGACAGTTTGTTTTCATTTTTTTTTAAAGGAGACACTATTTGCCCATAGCCGAGACCCTGAGAGATGCTACCACCCCAGGTCAGAGTAGACCTGGGAACAACAGCAATTAAGATGTGGTTCATGCTACTCAAAACCTTTAAACTTCCAATCAGAGGGCTTGCTGCCAGATGTAGTTTATCATCATACCTAGTACACAATGGAGTAAAGAAAAACTATTGTTTTTTTCTGCCATGACAAAATAAGACTGCATACAGCAAGAAAAACGCATGAAAAAAATTTGGATCTCGATCTGTTCTACTCCACATACCATATACACCTGATCTTGCACCAAACTATGATTACATTTTTTGATTGCTGCAAAACAGTTTGATGGGAAAAACTCCCTCTAATGGAAAACAGATCCAAGAGTTTATAGAAAATTTTTATTGCATCAAAGCCTACGGAATTTTACTCAAAAGGTATTGAAAACCGCCTGATGAGGGGAATCTAATTATTACAAATAATGGTGAATATATATAATTGAATAAAATGTAATTTTACTTTAATTTTTTGCAGAATAAAGTTGATAAACAAAAACGAAAATTATTTATGACTCAAAATAATATTTCAATTACACACAATTTTTCAAGACTTTTTTTGATGTTCTCCAGTCAATGCTAGGGGTTTGCAAACTCTGACCTGTGGGCTAAATCCCATTTTCCCTTAATATCATAAGTATAAAAATAAAATTAAAATATTTTACTTACATTGTTAAAATGTTTTTATGTGTAGGTAGTTTAACAGATATCAGGGCAGAAAGGGAAATTGATGAGTCAAGTTCAAATTTCAGGCTAGTCTGTTGTATTCACTTTCACACAAATGCCATTGAAAAAGGAATAATCTCTCTTTTCTTCAGCCTATGAGCTGTATGTTAAGAGATGCTATGTTGCAAAAGAAGGTGGCCATTTTGAATTAAATATGTAAGATATTGTCAATAAATAAAAAAATAACCTGTAAACTTGATCTTTTGATTGTCACAGGTGGGCAGTTCGATGTTGTGTAATTGTTAGCAAGCTTGTCTTGCTAGATCAATTACAACTGAGTAGTGTGTTTGATTAATGCAGAAAGTAATGGCAACCTATGGGAAAATCATCTGCCCAGTCAGTCATGTCTCTTTTTAGATATGATCATCCAAGCTTGTATCACATATGGCACAACTCTGTTTGATCTCCACTTGGTACTCCATACATTTGACCTTGTGTCACATGTAAGCTATGCATAGAAAATTATTCAGGTACCTTGATGTGGTGTAACAATTAGCAAGCTTGTCTTACAAGAAAAATTATTATTAAGTAGTGAGATCAATGTTTACTGGGTACCCTATACTTTTGGCCTTGTGTCACATCTTGGAAAATCACCACTAGCTGTATGTTAAATAGTAAACTGGACTCTGTAACTTAGCAACAAGTCTAAGAGAAAGGAAAACTTTGAATTTCAAATCATGATTTGACAGCAGAAAACAACTCCACTATCTTTCCCAAGTATATATGGTAATTCACAGATAAAGGAATGCATGGAAAGTCATTCGAGTTTATAATAAAAACAGAAATGGAAGTGTAGGAAAATAAATGAGATTGTCTAGAAGTGTATAAAAAAAATTTAACTTAAATTTCAGCATTCCCCCAACTTCAGTGTTTCTCTTTGGAATATAATGTCTGTTGCTCACATTTTTTCCATTTCCATTCAATGAAAGCATTACTTTCATCATTCTTGAAGACAAAATGCATTACACAAAATACATTTCCAGCCTTCTTCAGGTGCTAGAAATTTTGAACTAAACCCTTTATTATGATCACTAGGGTATATCATTCTCATTCTTTGTGCAAAGTCTCTTTTGGTAGTCATGAGTTATCTCCCTCTAACCGGACTCTTTAATTACTTGTTTACCACTGCTGTAGCCTGAGCATACAACAGCCAAAATGTTGTACAAATAGCAAAAAAGATGAGTCTGAATAATGTAAATAGTGTAAATACTACCTCATCTCAGAAATATATATATATATATATATATATATATATATATATATATATAATAAAATAAATTTCGATGTTTAAAACTGTTGAATGATCATTTCAACATGAAATCCCTAAGAGAGAGATTTCACATCTCATCAGCAACTACCACATTTCAAAATGAAATAAAAAAGAAATAAAAAATTGAAGGTTAAGAATTCACATGGAAGTAAAAAATTTACGTCACAAAAAAAAATTTGGTTAGCAATCAATATCTATTTTTAGATTTTGGACAATTTTACTTTTAGATTGAGTTGTTAGTGAAAAAATTTGAAAATTTGACTTTGACTAGCTTTACAAAGGGAAAGGGGTTAACGAATGGAATAGGAAGTGGTATTTGATTGAGAAATGGGTTAAACAAAACAGAAAGAGAGGGAGGGAAGGGGTAAGATTTTAATAGGTAATTAGAAGGATCACATTTATAATTTTCATAAGAAATTTTTTACTTCTGTGTGAATTCTTAACCTTCAATTTTTTCTTTCTTTTTTATGTCATTTTGAAATGTGGTAGTTGCCGATGAGATGTGAAATCTCTCTTAGGGATTTCATGTTGAAATGATCATTCAACAGTTTTGAACATCAAAATTTATTTTATTTTATAATTGGCTCTGTAATTTTAATTACATTGAGCTCTCCATCTGTATCATTTTTTAATATTAAAATATTAATATTAATTAGGATCGGGTCTTTGGAATTTACCTGCCTACTTTTCCTTTTGGATTAAAGTTATTTAAAAAATATATATATACACACACACACATTATCCTATGTCTATGGCACAACTAGAAGTTTCATGTGTTATGCAATCAACAGGTGTATATTTCAAACTGACAGTTTAATAAATTTGAATTTAAGTTCACTCGATGTTCATGGGAACCAAATCTCAAAGTTAAGTTTCTGCTTTTTTTAATAACAAGATTAAAAATTTAAATATTCTACAGTTACACATAGATAAAAATTTAAATTTAAAAATTTAAAATACAATTAAAACAGTAATAATAAAATGCAGGGAGAAGAAATCAAAGGGGTGTAAATCATGAGTCTTAAAAATTTAAATATTCAAATCTTACATGTACATAAAGAATGTAGTTAAAATTACAATTTTTTAAATTTAATATATATATATATATATATATATATACATACACATAGGGATATGAACATCAATAAATATACATATGGATATTTTAATTTATTTGTTTGAACAGTATATTTTTATATATCTACTGAGTATTTTTTTTGGCCTGAGTATTTTTGAGAAGTTTTGTTAGGAAAATATGTGTCACTAGCAGTATAGCCTTGGGTTGCTCGGGTGTAATGAAAGCTTTAAAACTAATCCATGGTCCTGGAGCTCAGACTCTTTGTACGTTGGCACGAAAGACTAAAAAGCAATAGTTGTTTCCAGTTAAAGCAAAACCATAGACTGAAAGAAAAATGAATGGATGTAAGTCAAATTTTGATTTCCTGGTATCAATATCAAATAAGTTTTTTTCATTGTAAACTGAATTTTGAAGGCTAAATAAGTCCTCTGAGTAAATGGTATCATGGTTGAGACTAAGAACTACAATTATACCTACTTAGAGCCAAATAATATGTGGTGGACTGCCTGTCAGCCCGCTACAATATTTTTGTCTGGGTTTGCATGAACCCAAAAAAATGTACTTTCAAATTACAAAAAAAAAAAAAAATTCTGGCACCTCAACATGGTGTAATGGTTAGCAAACTTGTCTCGCTAGAATCATTACAATTGAGTCATGAATTCAATTTTCACTGTGTGCTTCATACTTTCAGCCTTGTGCCACATCTAAGCTGTGTTCATAAAATCATCTTGACATGGTGTAATGGTTAACAAGCTTGACTCACTAAAGATCAATTATGACTGAGTAGTGAGTTCAATGCAATTCCCATTGGGTGTAAGTATCACACTTTCGGTCTAGTGTCACATCTAAATTTTACTAAGAAAATCTATGCACTCTTGATTAAGACGTCACAAACAGATGAAAATATTTAAAATATCAGATTATTTATCAGCAAAATTTTTTCTCCGTTATTGATGTCACAACAAAAACAAACATTCCGTAGTAGGAGATGGGGTAACACTAACAGATGTATATAATACATTACCAAGATTTTAAAAAATAATGATTTCAAAACTGAATTCATTCATTTGTGAATAAGTTTTGAAAATTTCATTTAAAATCTGACAATTATTTGACTTTTGCAAAAATTTCCAAATTAATGTTTTTGTCACCGGAAAAAAAAAACTGAGTTACAAGATTTACATTCCCCATTGAGTCCTTCGTTTAACTAAAAAACATTTTTTTTTTTTTTTGCTTATTGAATTTAAATTTTTTGAAATTTCATGAATTTAACGTGGAGGTGGGGTAACAGGTTTTTATCAAGATTTTTAAAAAATAATGATTTTAAAAATAATTTTATTCAGTTTTCATTTTTTTTAAAAATCCGACAATTCTTTGATTTTTGCAAAAATTTCCATTTTTGTCACCGGAATAAAAAAAAAAGGGTGAGTTTACTACTTTTTCCATTGCAAACTTTCGTAACGATTTGGTTCCCAGCTAAGGAAAAAAAAAAAGATTTTTACCAAAATTTCAAACGTGTTAGAAAGGATTAATTTTTTTTTTTTTAATTAAAAAAAAGAAATACTTTGATCTTCTCTCTTGATAACAACATGAACTTTAAACATTTTGATGGAAAAAGTTCGTTTTTATTATTAAGTTTGAAACCTTTTTTCTTCATGTTGTTTGCTGTTTTTTTTTTTCAGCGATTTGCGGAGGTACCTAAAAAAGTGTTCACATACTATCTTCGACAAACTGTTTGTGTTTGGATATAATTATTATTATTTTTTTTTTATCAGTAATGAAAATGAAAATTATGTTTGCTAAGAAGAAAAATGATTATCATTCTCTTCTCTTCTCTTTGTTTGTACTTTGTAAAGAAGAATCCAGCGGTATTTGAGAGAGCTCGAAAGTTGTGTAAATAACATTGTTTTTCTTTTACTTACCTTTTTTCAGATGTGAAAATTTAATAAGAAAAGACGAAATTGAAAAAAAAAAAAAAAAACTAGACGATTTGATCATTTTTTAAAAACTTTAAACAATAAACTAAAAAAAAAACAAGCGTTAATGTTTGAATATTTTTTTAGTCAGTTCTTCCGTGACGGAAGTACTCACTCAGTTTATGACAATTAATGTTGAAGATGAAAATAAGGGTTTGAATAAAACGTTAGGGGAAAGAGAAAACACGATATAAAAACTAGGAATCATTTTTTTTAGCGAAATGTTCCGTTTGACATCGACGCATGACGAAACAAAAGGAATCGCCACCCGGTGAAAAATCATTTTTTGTCTCTTGTGTTAAGAGCTAAACAGAACAAAATGCCAGAAATTTTAAATTCAAATTTGAATGTCAAGTTGAGAATATCCAAGAAATACACTTATGTACAAGAAAGTTATTTCGCGAATAAAAACTTTAAGTCCTTAATTTGACATAATTTAGCTCCTTGGTTTGTTTACGTTTTTTTATTTTTGCGCAAACATTAAAAGACCAAAACAAACATCCTTTTTGTACGTCCACTAATTCGGTGAAAAAACAGAATAGTATGAAAAAAGGTCCCAAACTTAATAAAAACAAAGTTTTTCCATCAAAATGTTTTGTTATTATTAAGAGGAAAGATCAAATTATTTTATTATTATCTTAATTTTAAGTCCTTTCTAACATGTTCGAAACTTTGGTAAAAAAAATTGTTTTCTTTTTCGTCAGCGTGTAACGAAATTTAAATTGTTACCAGAGTTTTACTTTATGGATAATATATTTGCGTGTAAGTTGAATTCGTTGCATTCACTTTAACAAAATTACCCTTTGGGAAAGGTATTCTGTCTCTTTTCCCTCCAGGAAAGTAGAAGAACAGATTGGGTTCTATAGCCTTGGTTGGAAACTAGTCTACCACAGAAAGAAATTGCAACCTACTGAGGAAAAATCTTCTGCTCTGTCAGTCATGTCTCGAAAGAGACATGATCGCCCAAGCGTTTATCACGTACAGCACGTAACTGACTGACTGAATGTGAAACTCAAGTTTTCCCAGTGAAAAACACATTAATTTGAAAATTCTTGCAAAAAATCAAATAATTGTCGGATTTTAATGAAAGTTCAAGCAAGACTTATTCACAAGTGAATGAAATTATTTCTATAATTATTACTTTTTGAAAATCTTGGTAAAATCTTTTTTCACATTTGTTTCCCTCTTTCACGTAAATTTCATGAAATTTTAAAGAAATTAAATTCCGTTTTGAAAATTTATTTTATTAGTTGAAACAGAGAACTCCTTCGGGAATGTAAATCATCTGTTAATTTTAATTTTTATTTTTAAATAGTTAGCCTTTTTCCCAAATATTTGCTTTGAACTGTAAAATAAAAAATGCAATAAGACTCTGTGGTGATACCAGGGACGGGATGTTTGCCCTCAGAGGTCCAGATAGCAAATGACCAAAACTGGTCTTTGCGCATCTGGGCTCCATGCAGATTTTTCAGTGGAAAACCAAAAATAAATATCAAATTCTTTTTACGGATCCTTTTCGCAAGCCGATGTGAATTTTGTTTATCATCCAATGGGGAGCCCAGAATTAAATCCGGGTGTGAATTCCCAAATGACTTGTTTGGAGCCCCAAAGACGAAATAAAAGGCCGACACAGGAATCATTGCCAGTTGAGAAAATACGAGCATAATTAATATGTCCCTTGACCACATCAAGTGATTGCTTTATGCTTATCTTTCCTTTCCCTCTCATCTTCTTCTTCACTGTTCACTGAGCCACTTACCCGAATGGATTGAGCAGAGACTTCAAAGACACTCCTAGCAAACGAATGCTCACGCATACATACACACAAACTCTTTTCGGCATTTACTGCTATGAACATTTTTAACGACCTTTGTACCAACCAAAAGACATTACTTTTATTTGTAAGAAAACCTTAATTGCTATATATATATATATATATATATATATATATATATATATATATGTTGTTTTTATACACAATTTGATTTTCTTGTTTTATACCCCCCTTATATTGGGCTATCTACTAACAAGGCCAAATTCAATATATTTCAGCACACAAATACACTTCAGTATAATGGATAACCCACTATAACTCTATGACATTATTTGATTAGATAAGCTTTTAATTGCTTTTACAAAAATATATTAAGGACATTATAGTACGAAGAAAAAATTTTTTTTGATGACTAATGAATTTTTACAAGAATTATTTTCATTTTTTCTTTTTTAATTATAATAATTTATGAAGGTTCAAAACCTTTTAAAATTCTTCAAAGCTTTGTGCCAGTTAGCTTATTAAGTGAAGACTATATTTAATAATTGAAAATTTAAATACAAATCTTTGAGCTACAAGATTTTTAAAATAATTCTTCTATATATTATTTTTTTTAGTGCATTGGAAATTTTTTGAAGTATGATATTTTGTGTGTTACATTAAAATGTCATGTGTTTCATGGTTTCTTCCTCTAACAAGAAAAAAATTTGTACAATTATTGTCAACCATAGTTAGTTTATCACATACATCTGACTATCATCAATCACTTAACTTTGACCTCTACAATTAAGAAACACTTTTATTCTAAACTTCATTCTATTAACAAGTAATACTTGTGTAAATCAGATTAATTTGACTTTAAATTTGCTAAATTTCCAAAAATAATGTGTCACTGATGTATATTTTATTTTTGCAAGATTTTTAAAAGTAAAAATTAACTTTTGTTCACAAACTTGTAAAGCTGTTAAAATGGAAGAAAACTAAAAAATTTAAGATTCCAATCAATATAATTTTTACTTGAAATACACCAGTATATTTTGCTTACTGGAAACAGTAAATTTAATCATTTAGCTTTCAATTAAAGCTAAAATTAAAGTTTCAAGAAAACTTTTTTATCCATTGTTATGGTGCCCTCCTATGAGGAATGGACTCTTCCTCATGTAATATGTAATTACCTGTGTGACTTCCAAGGAGCAGTTAACAAAGACAAGTTTATGGCAGTTAACAAAAGCAGTTAATGAGAACAGTTAACAAAGGCAGTTAACAAGAGGTACTAGTCAGGCAATAAGCAGTGATTGTAATAAAGGGTTCTGTTTGAAATTCCTAGCACCTGAAGAAGGCTGAAGTGTACAACAGCTGAAATATCATACAACTGGCAACAAAGATGAGGACAAGTCTGAATAATGTAAATACTGTAAATACTTTTATCTATTTTTTTGTTTTTATTAATTATGATCTAACACAGCTTACTTATTGTGTACCCTTTGTAATCTTTTACAAATATTTTTTTACTTATTGAATACAGTAAAAAATTGCATATTTTGCTTGAGCTGATTCATAATTAGAATTCTAGTTTGAATATATTTTATTTAATGCAAAAGATATCAACCTTATTTGGATTTATTATTAAAGTAGTAAAATGTTGAAGTCAGTTTGTACGCAAGAACCTGCAGAAATTAGGAATTTCTGCACATTTTATCAGATGATCCTGAAAAATAAATGCTCAAAAATTAATAAAACATGCAAATCTAACCCCAGCTTTTACACTGAGTGCAATGTTTTCTACAATAAGTGAAAAAATCAACCTGCTTTAGTGATATAGTGATTAAATCCTTTAAGCAATGATTCTACTTGGGCTTCTCAACAAGGTACAGCGGAGGGTCTGTAATGTGATCGATACTGACTTAGCAGACCACCTGCAGTCTCTCTCTCACCGGCATGACGTGGCTTCCCTGTGTCTCTTCTATAAATACTTTCACGGCTTCTGCTCCGAAGAACTTAGATCACTGGTGCCCCCTAGGTTCGAATTTGCACGAGATACTAGATTAGCAACTAGATCCCACCCTTTTACAGTGAAACCGATAAAATGCAACCGAAGCTTCTACTCCAACAGTTTCTTTTCTTGCACTTCCCGACTGTGGAATTCCCTTCCACATGACTGCTTCCCCGATGGCTACAATCTCCAGGAGTTTAAATGTAAGGTCAATAGACACCTCCTAACAAACTAACTCACTTCCATTCTTTCAAACACTCTTCCCACCCACCCATCTATCACCCCCACTTCTGACATTTCCTATATCTAACCACTCTTTCTATTTATCTTCCCCTATGTAGCCCCAAGCGCAATAATGACAGTGGAATGCCTTGCTTGGGGTGAAATGATTAAAAAAAATATATCAATAATGCAATTAATGGAACTGAGTATAACACTTTCTTTGATCATTATATCTAATGACAAAATGTCTGATTCTTTTAAAATTTATTAATGAAAGTGATGAAGATTTTTGTAAGGTTTGGACTAAAATAATAAATGTTTTTCTTTTATTTACAGTATTTTCATATTTTCATGTTTTGAGCATTTTGTGTTTAGAACAATCTAAATTATAATTCTGCTTGTCTCTCTCTTTGTTAATTGGGTCCTTAGTTTTCATGACCATTACACCCTGCCAATATCTCATAAATAAAGGACTATTACGTTTTGATTGTGAAAATTGTAAAATAGGGGAGTTATCTTATATCTTAGTTATGATTGCATTCACAGCAAGGGATGTACTATTATCATACTGTTATTAATGGTATTTTGTGATTGTCATTGAAATATAAGTAAATGGCCATCAGTATACCAGGATGTTTGTAACTGTTTAGATATAGGAAGAGAAGAGGAAAAAGAAGAATCAGTATTCATACAAGATCAAATGATGAAACATAAACAAAACAATGGTTTCCCTTTTAGGGAACATGTGTAGAGAAAAACATATAGAATTGGTTTTTGTTTTTTGTTTATTTGGAATTTCTAAGGATAAGGTATTGAACAACATTTCCAATAACATCATTTTTATATATTTGATAAGCAGTCTTATACTACAGGTATAGGAGAAATTAATAAAAATTTGCTGCATTTTTTATCTCGTCTGAACTAAAGGTTGTGTAGTACCCCCTTACTAGAGGTCAGAAATAATACTACCTGAACATATTAACTTTGTCTTCTTCTCCCTCCTCTTCTCCAGGTGCTTCCACCTAGGTCACAAACTACTATCCCAGAAATCCCTCCATCTCTCACTCCCTCTCTTTCTCTCACTCTGGCCCATCCCTACTGACCAACAACTAGTAGCAGTTCAGTTTTTTAGTTCCTCAAAAGATTTCACACCAGCCACACATGCTACTCCTGCCAGCGGACATTTTAGCTAGCCACGAGGGACTCACACAAGAATGTAGACAAAGTTAAATAAAATTTGTTTTAACAGGTTAATATTTGTATCTCTTAATTATTATCCAAAACATAACAGGTACAAATATTACAGTTGCTTTATATGCAGAAATATATGGTACTTGCATTGTAAAGTTGGGCCTTCCCACCTGCAAAAAATGGGGTGTCAAAAGGATGATGTTTCCCTTGACACATCTATTATTTTAGCTACCTTCACTCCTCAGCAATGTTTATTATAGTAAAAAGTGAAAACCTGAACATATGGTGAAAGTGAATTTACATATTTTTTTGTTCTTGAGAATCTACAACAAAAATATGAAACAGTATTTATTAGTTTACAAAATCCTAAAAACTAATACAATTTTAAAAACATTCTAAAAACTATTGCAATGCAATATTAATCATTTACCAATTTATAAAGAAATAATTAGCCCATCACTCAATAAGTCCTGGGCCTGACATACAGATAGGACCACTAGGAAATATTCCATATGATTTTTATGAAATACTAACCTTCAAATGACACATGACAAAATTTGGGCGTAATGGAATTATTAGTTTACAATTTACAGTTATTTAAATGAAGCTACTGTTGCAAATTTTCAAAACAATGAAAAAATCTGAATTTTGTATGTTGATAAAGCATTGCTTTCTGATGAGAAAAAATACTGTTCAAGCAAAGCAATGGCTTGATAAGTGTTATTCGGACTCTGCCCCATCAGAAACAATGGTTAAGAGGTAATATGCTGACTTTAAACACAGTCATATAGACACAAATGATACTGAATGCTCAGATTGCCCAAAATCGGCAGTTGTCCCAGAAAACATCCAAAAAATCCAGAAACTTATTTTGGCTTATTGTAAATTGAAGTTGTGTGAGATAGGAGAGGAGTTGAACATATCAGAAGACAGTGTATTCACCATTTTGCATGAATATTTGTCAACGAGAAAGCTGTGTTTGCTCACAATCAACCAAAAACAACAACATGCTGATGATTCAGAGCATTGTAACTGTTTCAATGCAACAAGGAGTTTTTGCATAAATATGTGACAATGGATGAAACATGAATCCACTACTTCCCTCTGGAGTCAAATCGACAGTCAGCTGAGTAGACAGCAGCAGGTGTGACCAAAGATGCAAACATCAGCAGGCAAGGTTTTGGCCTCAGTGTTTTGGGAGGCACAATGTATTTTGTTCATTGATTACCCTGAGAAAGAAAGAACCGTCAGTAGCAAATATTATATAACATTACTGGTGGACTTGAAAGAAGAAATCACCAAAAAACAGCGACAAATGAAGAAGAAAAAGTGATCATTTACCAAGACAAGGCATCATGTCACAAGTCAATTGCAACGGTGGCAAAACTACATGAATTGCACTTTGAATTGCTTCTGCATCCACCCTATTCTTCAGATCTGGCCTGCAGGGACTACTGGCTGTTTGCAAACCTCAAAAGAATGTTCCAGGGAAAGAGATTTGGCTCCAATGAAGAAGCGATAACTGAGCTGTATTTTGAGGCCAAAGACAAATCGTTCTACAAAAAAGGCATCGAATTAGTAGAGAAGTGTTGGAATCTAAAAGAAGACTATGTTGATGAATAAAGCCTAATTTTGCCTAAAAGTTGTTTTATTAGTCAAGCCCGGGATTTATTGAGTGATGTGTTATGAAAACAATTTTTATTCACAAAGAACATGTGAACCAACTATAAGGAAATCCTTATTATTTATCTTTTTAATAATGTTCGAATCAATTGGCAGTTAGCTGACGTTTTGCTAATCATTCCAATAAAATACTCTAATAGTGTAAATTAATAATAATATTTATTGTTTTTGTTGTCAGTTCTTAAGAACAAAGAAAATGTATAAATAGCAAGTAAATGAAAGGGAGTTCCATAGACAGGAAGTGCTAAGTAAGAAAGTGTTTGAGTACAAATGGCGGCTGGATTTAACTATTTCAATGTAAAAGGGTGGAAACTAGATACCAATCTAATAGCACACTTAAATTTACATGAACAGGCCACCAGGATAAAAAATCTCATCAGAACAGTTGCCATGAAAATATTTGTAGAAAAGACAGAGGCAAGCCATGTCGTATTGGTGAGAAACTGACCAAAGTTGAGATTCAAAGTCAAAACCAATTACAATGCAGATCCTTCTTTGGATTTTATTGAGAACCTTGAGATTAATAGCAGAAGCATCTGACCAGATATGGCAAGAGTATTCAATGCATGTAGATCTATAAATGTGCAAGATCAGTTCTAAAATATAATTATCACTTTCACTGCTGCATTTTATTTATTTTTTCCTGTGTATGCAAATCATATTTTAAATATAAAACAGACTGGAAGATTTCTTATTTAAATGATATTTAAAATGACAGTGAGCTAATTGATCATTTAAATTCTGAAAAAATTTCAGTGAAAATTATCTGAATTTTTCAAGAATTTTCAAATGAACGTGTTTTTTACCAAAAACAAAAATAAAAAAAAGATTTTTTCCTTTATTTGGCAAGAGTTTGATTTTGCCAGTAAATTTTTAAGCAATTAGTAGCTGAAGTCCCAGGAGGCCACCACCTACTCGTAGGATGTACATCTCCTTCGAGATACAGCTAGATAGGGTCATTACCTGGCGCCTGAGACATACCCAAATAAATGGTTAGTGTCAAGGAGCTTTGAGCAATTTTTCTATGATAGATTCACATTTTAAACTCGACCTTGAGATACATTTGGTTACAACATGTGTGCACTGATGAATACCTACTTATGGTAGCCTTCTTACCAGACTGAAACTGAAATGTTATCTTGTTTGCAATATTGATGTACAAAGCAAAAATATGAAGAAAGCTAAAAGAAAACTTATAATTTTTTGTAAATATCTAGATCGGGACCATAAATTCGAATGCACAAGATAGTGAGTAAAAATATTGTTTATTGTTTTTAATTTTATAATTTCAAATGCACTTTTTTTTTATCTTTCTCGAATATTCACTATATTCATTAATGCAGATGCTTGTTGGTTCCTTTTTCTCAGAGAAAACGCTTTAGGAGGAAGCCAGATTCTCTTTTAGTTTTCGGAAAGACATTTATTTTTTTTTTACCTCCAGCTGATTTTAGGACACCCAAAGACATTGATCAGAACAATTTTTGGTTTAGTAGGTTGCATTGCAATGCATCAACAACAATCTTCACAAGTTCTTTGTTCTGCAATTAACTTGGTTCCATTCAAAAGTTACATTAGTTCTAGCAAATTATTTCATTTCATTTTTTTGCACACGTGAAATATGGTCCTGATTCTAGAGATCCCTTAACCAAATTTAATAAGCCTACTTACCTTTATACATAGAAGTTAAGGAAACTAAAAATTATGATAAAAGTGGTGAACAGCGTCTTTTTTTGGATATTTTTTCTCCTCTTTCATTTTTTAAAGATTGCTTTAAACTTGCATTTTTTAAACATATTTGTTCAAACAATGTGTACGTAATGCAAGCGCCCCAAAAAGCCATTGGAAATTGAAAAGAACAATGCTGGTGCAGTATTAACAAACAGAAAACATTTTTTAAAACGTCAAACTTGTATAGACAAATCTGTTTTTGACATTAATTCGTTCCTCATGTATAAAAGATTCATAGAATTATCTGCAAATTGTAACAGTTTTATTTCTTTTTTGTCTTTTATCTGCTAGAATTAAAATATCAGCAATAATTTATTTTAAATTGGAAATAAGGGAAAATGGCTACCATAAAATAAGTTAGTTAAAATATCAGTCATACAATTTCTTAAATTGCAAATAATTCTAATAATCAACTGCTGAGAAAAATTGGGTTAGAAATCAAAAACAGGTTAATTACTGGTGGCTGAAGGGAACTCTATATAAATGATTGCAAGTAAAACATTTATTTTTCTATTTGTAAGTTTTTATTGTCATTAAAACTGCCAAATGTTTTAAGACAATGTCATTAGATGAAGAAGATGTGAGAGGGCAAGAAAGACACAAATTGAAGAAGTTTATTTTAAGAACTTTTATTTGAATAAATATTTTTTTTAATCAAGAAACTAAAATGTACATTTTTCAAATATCAAGGCAATCTACAGCTTGATTAAAAACATTAAAAATTCTCATGTTTTTTCATTTGAACACAAACAATTTGGCTCATATTAGGAAAGGTGTACATATCAATCATAATTATGAAACCAGAAAATTCAATTTTGCTATTCTCAGAAAAAAAAGAGACTCCACCTTTGGCAAAAAATGAAGTTCTTTTTACTGAAAAGTCATATGGAATTAAATAATCAAAAGTTAAAGAAATCGATCACATTTAAAATAGAGAAATTAAAGAAAATAATGAGTTGCCTATTTTGGCATTTTCTCAACTGATTGTCATTTTCATATTTTGTATAACAATCTTATATGACTTCAAAGCAACAAAATTCCATAAAATGTTGAAGGTGAGTTCAGGGAGTTTCCTTCAAACACATAAATAATTCATAATCTTGTACTTTTTTTTTATTCATACAGATTCAATGGAACATACCTTTTCTTCTGTATCTGTCTCCACATGACTTTCTAAGTCAGAATTAAGTGGAAATGGCAAGTCACATAATTCAGGAGGCTTTTCTTCTGTGTGTGAATTCATGTGCTTTTTTAAATCTGAGATACTAAAAACTGTGGAGCCACAGACTCCACAAAAAAAAGGTTTCTCTTCACTGTGTGTTGCAAAATGTCTTTTTAAAGCTGCATTATTCGTAAATGAACAGCCACATATTTTGCAAGAATATGGCTGCTCTCCAGTGTGCACTAGCATATGCCTTTTTAAGTTAGAACTAAGTGAAAATGCAACACCACATATTTTACATAAATATGGTTTTTCGCCTGTGTGTGTTCGTATGTGTAGCTTCAAAATGGAACTATGAGAAAATGAACATTTGCAAACTTCACAAGAATATGGTTTTTCTCCAGTATGTATTTTAAAGTGTCTTTTCAAAGCAGAACTGCTAACAAATGCAGATCCACATAATTCACAAGAATATGGCCTTAGTCCTGTGTGTATTCGCAAGTGTATTTTCAGATCTGAACGTTTTAGAAAGGTAGATTCACATATATCACAAGAGTATGGTTTCTCTCCAGTGTGCATTTGCATGTGCTTTTTCAAATTTGAACTATCTGAAAATAAAAATCCACATACCTCACAAGAGTAGGGTTTTTCTCCTGTGTGTCTCCTCATGTGTGCTTTTAAATGATATTTCTGTGAAAAAGTGGATCCACACATTTCGCAAGAAAATGGCTTTTCTCCTGTGTGCGTACGTAAGTGTCTCTTCAATGATGAACCTCTTGAAAATGCAGTCTTACAAATGTCACAGGAATAAGGCTTTTCTCCAGTGTGTGTTTGCATATGCCTTTTAAAAGATGAACTGTCAGAAAATAAAGACCTGCACACTTCACAAGAGTATAATTTCTCTTTGGTGGGTGTTTCCATGCATGTACCTGAATCTGAATTCATTATAAATAACTTTCAACCAATTCTTGTTAAAGAATGTGTAGGCCAGACAAAAATGGTAGACCCTATTAAAGTAATCTGAACTGAGTGGAAGTAAGCTGAACCCTGTGGGCATGGAATCCTGGCAGTGGTTGTCTTTAAATATGTAAAAATGTGCAATTCAATTGTGGGAGTAGTGAAGCCAAGAATTCTGATACCTTACTCTCTTAGATTCTTGTGTGTGATTTGGTTTCAGCAGAAAAAACTACTACATGAAAATGATATCTGTTCTATCTCCCTCTTGTGTTGTTCAAAAAAAGATATCTACCAGTATGTACCGCAATGAAATAAAACACATAAAAACTTGAAGAAAATGGTCTGTCATTGATTCAGTATTAGGATCCCTATGGAGGAATTGCTGATAGATCATGAGAAACCAGAGATGGTATGCACTGCAACATTCTCTTTCCAAAGTAAACTAGATGAAAATCAGAGTCATTTGTTTTCACTTTTTTCTGGTGAAAATATATCTTTTAAACCACAATGGATGAATCTGTAAAGAAAAGAAATTTTACTAATAAAAAAGTAACATTGGGAATAGACAAAGGAAGGGAAATGATACATTCATTTTTAGATTAAGTCTAGTGATTCTGCTATGTATTTAGATATTTTTGATATTCAAAAGAACATGCAATGTTATCAGTCCTGACCTGGCATCTCAGCTTCAGTCAGTTTTTCACCACCATAATGTAGCTTCTTTGTGCCTTTTCTCATTTCATATTTTCAAACTTGTTGTTTTTATGAGCTTTCCTCCCTGGGACCTCAACTTTGCAGTACTAGTTTGACAGCAGGGCTTCAATTTTAATTGCTAGATGTAACTGTAAATTTTATGCTAACAATTTCTTTTATTGTACTTCTCACTTGTGAAACTATCTTCTGACTTCTTATTTTCCAGTTAACTTTGATCTTAAAAAATTTAAATTCAATACCAATTGTCTTTTATAATCATTTCACCCCAAGCAAGGCAGTACTGCCATTGGTGTGCAGTGGGTTACATAAGAGGAGAGTGAAGAGAAAGAGGAACAGGTCACATGCGGTATCAGAGAAAGGGTAAGAGAAGGATAGAAACACTGGTGTGAAGAGAACTGCATGAGTGTAGAGCAGAAAGGGTAAAGAACAAGATACAGTGGGTGTCAGAGAAACGAGAGTCAAGGAGATAAGAGATGGCAATTGACATTGTATTTAAACTCTTAGAGGTTGTAGCTATCAGAGGAGCAAATATATGGAAGGGAGTTTCATAGGTGAAAAGAAGCTGATAGAGTAAAAGTTGTAGTTACATTTGACTGTTTTCACTGTGAAAGAGTGGGACCTAGTTGCAAGTCTAGTGGCTTGAGTAAATTCATGCAGAGGGGGCACCAGGAAACTAAGCTCATCAGAACAGAAGCTGTGAAAATACTCATAGAAGAGACAGGGGAAGCCACATCTCATCGGTAAGAAAGTAATGTCTGATTCTTCTTTGGATTTTCTCAAGAACCTCCAAGATGAATAGTAGAGACACCCGACCAGATGGGACAGCAGTATTCAATTATTGTTATCTCTCCTTAATAATAGTATAGTATAGATTTGTCGAGAAAACTAAAGCAAACTGTAACAAATTCACAGAGCTATATATCCAAATAGTCACTATTCAATTTTACCCAGAAGATGGCTTTTTTCCATTCCCTCTGCTTTCACTGCCAGACTTTATATGCACTGGAAGACATGTAAACTAATCCAGTGGCAGCATATCTGGGTTATTTCATTAACCATTTTCTGTTATAAACAAATGAAATGAGTCTCTTCGGGTTTTTATTTGTATCATTGAGCTAATGGCATTGTCAGGCACATGCTCTCAGTCATTTCGAAGGTAAATGGATTTTTTCTGCAGATGACACATGCACATGCGTATCATTATGACTAATGATACGCAATTGCAATGGCCTCAATGTAATGGCCTCAATTGAAAGGAATGAAGAAAAAGAGAATAAGTAACAAGAAGGTTAAGGACTGAGTCTAAAATGAAAAAAAAAACAATGAAAAAGGCAAATAATCATAACATTCTCACATATGTACAGACTGGTGCATGGGCGAACATATACATACACATTATGAAACTGCATATAAAAAAGAAATATTGAGAAGTATAAGCAGTCAATTGTGGATACCCACTGAGAGTAATTGCCTTGGGGTCTGTCTATGAAACTCTAGAGTCAGGATGTTGAAAACAACGTCAATCAGCTAAGTGACAAACTTTTTACACTATTTACATTGTTCTCATCTTTATTGCTATTATTATGGCGTTTTGGCCATTGCATGCCCCAGCCTTCTTCAGGTGTTAGGAACTTGTAACCGATCTCTTTATTATGATCACTGTGGTATATTATTCTCAGTCCATGTGCAAAGCCATTCCTGGAAGCCATGAGTTATCTCCCTTTAACTTAACTCTCTAAGTTATTTGTTCACCACTGCTGTAGCCTAGTACTGAACTCACAACACTTTGGGCCAAGTCACTGGAACTAACCAATGTCTATATCCACTGGGCCATGTGTCCTTGAAGAAAATTAAGAACACTCATAAATATATTTCAGGCTAACTGAAAGGCTGAAGCATACAATGGCCAAAGCGTAATCATGACAATAAAGATGAGAACAATAATCTGAACAATGTAATAGTGTAAATACTAACTCATCTCAGAGAAGTATAGACAAAGACAAATTTTTTACTTGTATAAATTATATATATAAAAATTTGTGCTAGCACAAAAATCACAAGTCATCATGATCGAGGGTTTGAATGTCCTGATTTTGTTCATTCTGCTATTCACACGAGATAATGTACTCTATCTAAGAAACTGTATCTAAGGTCATTCAACATAGTTGCAGTAAAAGCCACAGGTGGGTTCTGTGGGTGTTGAACAAATGCAAATGTGCCTCAGCAGGCATCCAGCCTAGTAGACAGGCATACCACATATATATATGTGTGTGTGTGTGTGTGTGTGTGTGTGTGAACACACAAATATATATATATATATATATGTGTGTGTGTGTGTATGAACACACAAATATATATATATATATATATATGTGTGTGTGTGTGTGAATACTCACACAAATTATATATATATATATATATATGTTACATAAAAAGAAATTTGATAAAATACATAATGCATTCTGCCATTTAAGGTTTCATCAGATCTAAAAAATGAAAGATGCATACTTGTGTTTATTTGAACGAATAATAAAACTTATTACTTTTTCCCTAAGCTGGCATTTTTAGTGGAAAAAAAAAGAAAAGAAAAAAGAGTGACTTTTAAAAAAAAGTCATTAATGATTATTCTTACAATTCTTAGTTGAAATCGAAAGTTTGAAAATTTTCCCACCTTTTTCTCGGATTAAACGTAAAATGAATTTCTTACTTTTGAGCCATTCTGATAAGTAGAGGATTTTACAACATTCTGAAAAGTAATGTAATGCAATATTTACCATTTATTAATTTATTCATAAATTTCCAAACCTTTACTAAATTATTAAAATAACTATTATTTACTATTTTATAAAGTCTGACTCAACTAACCCTTATTTACTATTTTATAAAGTTTGACCCAATTGTCAATTAGCTGATGTTTTACCAATCATTCCAATAAATAGTGTTTATTATTTTTGTTGTAAATTCTCAAGAACAACGAAAATGTAAAAATTCACTTTCATATAAATTGAATATATGAATCAGAATCCAACAAGATGATAGAATAAAATAAAAGAACAAAGTAGGCAGCATATTTCAATCTAACATGTTTCACTTTCATTAAAGCTTCTTCAGATAAAAATGAAAAATTTACAGACAGTATACTGATAAGTTTTGATTTGGGGACTGATTATTATTAGTCAGATATGTGTCACATGTATTAAAGTAATAGATAATTATTTTTAAATGTATGTGCATGGAACATTTTGTATGTGTAGAAACACTTGACTGTTTACAGATATTAAAACAATGGAAAATTTTTAAATATATGTTTGAGAAATCTTTTGGATGGTAAAGTGCATGATAGTGCATATGTGTTTGTTGGCCAATAACATTAGTTAATATAAGTGTGTATGTGTATGAAGGAAAGGTCTGTAGACATTTCTGATTGAATCATTGAAAATATAGTAAGATGTTGTGAGGATGTATAAGTGCTGCTCTCACTTTCTATTGTGGGTCAATGGAACATAGCTTGATGGTAATAAATTTTGTAGCTGGAATTTTTCAGTGAAGATGGAATTTGGTATTATTTCATTTATTTTTATGTACTATTTAGAACATCATTTTTGTTGAATATTATCAATTTTTGTGTATTATTAAGAATATTATAATATTATATATTATTTGGAATTAGTATTATTTCATTTATTTTATGTATTGGTAGACATAAGTTAGATTTATGAAGAATGAATCTGTAGAAAGACGATGTAATGTTTTAAGTGAATATTTAAAATTGATCAGTCAGTTAAGTGCCGTACATGATACACACTTGGGCGATCAGGTCTCTTTCGATACATGACTGACTGGGTAGAAGATTTTTCTGCAGTAGGTTGCCATTACTTTCTGCAGTTAACTGGTTGCCAACCAATCTTGCCTGCTATTTAACTCATAGCTGGAGGGAGAAGTGACAGATTAATACCTTTCACAGGGATATTTGTGCATAAGTGAATGCAATGAATTCAACTGGAATTTGAACTTGGCTATCCAATTTCTTGTTCTGAGTTGATATTCACTGCACCACAATGCCCATTAGTAATACTATTATTACGTTTTCAAAATACTTTCTCCTTAAAGCGTTCACTTTCATATTTTTAATTTTTATTAAAATTCTAATCATCGCTTTCTAAAACATTGCTAAGGGGTGAAGTTAGTTAAGAAACCACTGGCATGGAATGAACTGTTTTTTGACACTTTATATTGTATACATATTCATCCAATAGTTTGCCCAATAGTGGATTAATAAATCTGTAGCCCAACACAATTCTCAGCCAAATTTTCATCAGACATTTTCATTGTATAATTGTCTAATCTATGAGAGTAATCTTCCCCCACTGAATTTTAAGTGTATTGATAAGGATTATTATTCATTAAAAAATATTTGTTGTGTAAAATAAATACTTTATTTTTTATCATTATATTAAAGGCTTATTGATAAGAATACCAAAGGAAAACTTATTTTAACCAACATGTTTCAGTCTTTGATGGACTTTATCAAGACAAGGATTTTATTTTGCAACAAGTATTTACAAACAAAAGTAAAAATGTTGTTAGTTTTTCAGAATTTCAAAATTAAGAACATGCAAGGTAAATTATGGAAGATGCTAAGTGATGTAATTTAATGTCCAATAAATGGAAGTGAGTGAATGTTGTTATTGATGTAGAATTTTTTCTTACAATGCAATTATTATATTATTTTAGTTTGAGAAATTTATATAATTAATTAGAAATTAATTTATATATGTTGTAAATAATAGAATACTTTGAATTTATAAGTTTTCTTTTAATTCTAAAAAATGTTTATAACAGTACACTGTCCCTTTGTTTTTCCATTTTTCTTTTTATCTCTGAAGAAGCTTTGATAAAAGGGAAACATGTCACATTGAGATACATTTTCTATTTGTTCTTTTTTCTTTATTTTATCATCATATTGTTTCCTGATCCATATATTCAACTCATAGTCATGTATGTTTGATTAGGAAAAGAGATATTTGAAAATCTAAGGTGCAGGTTCATATTTTGGTAAGATTTGATAATGACACTCTCAAAAATTTTCCATCACAGAAAGTTACTTTCTCTTTAGATTGAAATTGTGCTTAACCTTATTTCTATATATGACTAATGCATCAAATATTTTGTGTTTATAGATAAGTTTTTTTTTTAAATTTATGTGAATTATTGATATATCTACATAAACAGGTGTGATATGGGATTCCATACCAATTATAAGAAAATAATGAAAATTAGTGACAAACACATTTTCAAATTACCCTTTAAAAAATCTATAAAAACAATTATCATTTTGTACAGAAAATTAAAAATCTTTTTTGCACATATAAATTCCTAAAGCTAAAGCTTATATATATATATATATATATATATATATATATATATATATACACACACACACACACAATACTAAAACTCTAATATTGTATATGTGTGTTCTTGAGAAACAGCTTAAATGATAAATAATACCCCAACCAATTTAGGAGCATACTGTCTTGAAACCCTACAGATTGCAGTGCCAAAATTAATTAAGCAAGGAGTTCTTTCTGTTTTAACAGCATTTTTAATAAGAAATGCAATATTTTTTTTCAGTACACACTCTTATATCAGTTTTGATAAAAACAAAGATGAAGACATTAATTTACGAGTAAATAATAACACCTAATCCAAAAAGTTCAAACAAAATGTCTTTGCAAATGTACTTTGTGTTTGATCTTCACTATTCATCTCAGATAAATATTCTTTCTTGCAAAAAAAAAAAAATAAAGGTGGTGAAGGAGGTGTAGTATGTGATTTATCCCACAAAATACCAGAGGTTTGAATTAGATTTAAGGTCAGTCAGAAGCTTTTCATCCAAAAGAAGTTGATCTGTTGTGACCCCCTTGTGAATTGAGTTCCTCCTAACATATACCAAAGTAAGTCCTATACTTAATGTCACATCAAAAAATCTAGGAGTCCCATTATTTGACTGAAAAGGTAATTTCATAGCCACCAAGTGCAGAATCAGGAAGTAAATGCAGCTGAATTTAGGATATACATGAATAAAACAACCAGATAACAATTAATGATGTAAATACTTGATCTATGAAGGGGGATAAGAGAATCTCTCACATCCTCACAGGAAGATCGAACATACAAAGAAAGTTACAAAACCACATACCTTCGATTTGGCTGATATTAATTTGACAGAGTCCAGGAGTAATTTTTTTTCATATGAAAACTCTAGTGTTGTATCATTATTAGGCATTACTAGGATTACAACTGTAATTATGTAGAGGATGGGAGAGAATCAGATAGTATGAAATTTTGCAATGTGGAAATAGAGTATTTCAATTTTGTGGGGTTTCAAGTTTTATCATATGCTGGTAGAAGAATTGAATTGATAGGGAATAAAATAGTCTCCTTCATAGGCTAATCATGTGAGTGATCAAAATTTTCTTCAAGATTTTTAACACTGCCCCCTCTTGAGCTATGATTTGTTATTTCTGGACACACTGGGATTTACTCTGGACTGGTCCCTTATATACAAGGACCACATTGCAAAGACTAAAGCCAAGGTCAGATCTTGGAAAAAAACATCCTAAAGAAGCTGGCAAACACCAAATAGGGCACCCATAAAGGTTGAAAATACTTTATCTGAAATTCTTGGGACTGAAAGTGCTTTGGGTTTCAGATTTTGAACTACAGGTTATCTAATTTGTTTCATCCTCTTATTTTCTTCTTTTTTTTTTTTAATCATTTCACCCCCAGAAACGCCACTGATGTGCAGGGGGTTACATAAATGTAAAAAGATTAATTAGAAAAGAGTGAGGAGTACAAGCTAGTTAGAAAGGAACAATAGAAAGCTGAGAAAGCAGGTGCAATGACAGATACATAGGCGGAGAGAAAGTGAAGGTTATATATACAGGGGAGGGGAGAGAGCTAGAGTCCAGTGGTTAGTAGATGAGTATTAACTTTATTTAAATTTAACTGCATTTAAATTTCTGGAGGTTGTAGCCGTCAGGAAAGCAAGAATACGGGAGTGAGTTCCACAGGCGGGAAGTGCGAGAGAGGAAGCTGCAGGAGTAGAATTGTCGTCTGCATTTGGCTAACCTGACTGTGAATGGGTGGGACCCAGTTGCCAGTCTGGTTGCACGAGTAAACACCTGTTGGGGAGGCATCAGTGACTTAAGCTCATCCGAGCAGAAGCCATGAAAGTATTTATAGAAGAGACAGAGGGAGGCCACATTTTGACGATGGGAAAGTGGCTGCAGTCGAGTCGCCAGATCAGTACCTATCACATTACAGACTCTCCTTTGGAGCTTGTCAAGAACACTGAGGAGAACGGCAGGGGCACCTGACCATAAATGGGATGAAGTTGAAATAAGTGATAGAGAACTCTATTGAAAACTAGGTAAATTTAAGGAATCAGCATATATGCTAGGCCACAAAAATCTCTGAAGCCAGCCAAACATAGAAATGAATACAATATGGGAACCAGTAATATAGAGTGCTAAAGAAAATCATTGGTGTCAAATATTGCAATATAAGCTCTGGTAAAAAATGGTTTCTGGGACAATAGGTTTATAATCTTTTGCCCAGTCAGTCATGTCTCTTTCAAGACATGATCACCCAAAAGCATGTATCACGTATGGCACTTAATTGATATCAATCTCTATCTCTCTGTTTCTCTACCCCACCCCCTCGTGATTGCTATCAATTTTTTGTATGTTTTTATTTTTTTCCCTGTATTATTGCAGATTCTCTTTTATCGCCCGCTTCACTAAACTATTGCCCGGTTCACACTCCACCCACGTCTATTGAACAGGTGTAGAGGCTCATCCCTTGTTCCCTGTTTAGGATGTGGTTTCCGGCTTTCTCTTTTCCAATCTTTTCATTCTTACGTAGCCCCCTGCGCTTCAGTGGCATTACCGCCTTGCTTGGGGTGATATGATTAAAAAAAAAACAAAAAACAAAAAAAAAAACACACTTCTAAGAAAAAATTGAAACTGTAATTGGTGAATTTTTCCAACCTACATATTTTATAAGAAATGCCTAATACTAGTACAAGCATGAAAAGGAAAACAATAACTGACTTTTTTTTAAGCCCACACCATTGTGAATATATATTTTAGTCACTGTTGTTGACCATTGTAAATACATTTTTAATATTTAAAAAAAAAATTTTAATTAATTTATGGTGAATAAATTTCTTTAAAGTTAGACCATCTTCTTATATTTTCATTTATTCATTACCAGATTACATGGTAAAATTCTAATATGCACATTCTGGTGAGTGGAATATATGTTCCTGGCACAGATAGGTCATGACCATGAGCCTTTTAGTGAGCGACCAGTTTTTGATGGCAGGTTCCACTGTATATTTTGAACAAAATAGTATACCTTCAACTACAGAAAATGTATTGTTGGTATTTAATTTTTATAAAAATGTATTGCTGATATTTTTATATTTTCATTGTGTTTTGTTTTTGTTAGAAGAGGGTTTGCCTCTATCTGGGACTCTAACAGATGCTACCACTACAGGTTAGGGTGGACCTAGGAACAAATTAAGAGATGGCATCATATTCATCAAAACCTCCAATTTGTAAGTGACACTACAACCAAATACAGATTATCCTTTATCTAAAATTCTTGTTAACAGAAGTGTTTTGGTTTTCAGACTTTTTTTTTTAATTTTGGAATACAGACTATTTAATTTGTATATAACATCGATAAAATGAGGCAGCTTGGGAATGGAACCCAAGTATAAATATAATATCCTTTTACATTTTCCACAGCACAATTGATATATATATATATATATATATCCTAAAGGTAGTTTTATCTGAAATCTAACAAAATTTTGTGTATATACAGATAATGATGCTAATCATGTAAAAAAAAACTTGATCACTACTTACAAACAAATATCTAAATGCAACACCAAACACTACTTCTACATCAGGTTTGAGAAACTGGAGGGAGAAGGCATTTCATTGATGACATCACTGTGAATGTGAGAAGGAAAATGAGAGAAGCTATCAGTCTCTACAACAATATTTTGATTAAAATGTTCCAATAAATGGATTCTGATTACAGTTAAATATGATGAAAACTTTAAAAAAAGTTAGCATTTTATTTGTAATGCAGCAACATAATAATCATGCTATAGGAAACCATGTTGCTTTCTGAAATTTTCCATTTGTGGCAAGTCATGTCAGCACCAGAAAATTCTTTCAGATTTTGAAATTTAGGATAATGGATGCTCAATCTGCAGTCGTTTTTGTTTTTCAATATTTTTCCCCATATTACTTATTTATTAAATACTTCAGTTCATGAATAAAAGGAAACAAATAATAATGGTGGATAGTTTGCTATGTAAATTTGTGACCCCCCCCCAAAAAAAAACACTCACTCCGGAAGCCAAAACAAATGTTATGATGTGAGCTGAAATTCGTAATTTGGAGTGCATTTTTTTAAAACTATTGATTTAAAAGCTCACTCTTGATTAGAAATTTTAATTTTATATTTACAATACATTTTATTTTTAAGAAATCATGTTATAGATGATGAAAATGATGAGCATGTTTGTTTTGGCTTCCGTAGAGTTAGAGAGGTAAATTTTTAGCAGACTGGACCACCTCAATCAACTTTTGACTTTTCCTATAGTTTTTCTTCTTTTATATTCGTGATGTAGAGTGTAATTAATTAATGAGAAAAAACAAAAAATAAATAAATTCTAGTTTCAGTGCTTACTAAATAAAACCTTAAGCTTTACTCCTTCTCTAATTTTATTGTAATAAAAAAGATGAAAATATAGAAAGAGATTTAAAAAAAACTTACGTTACAAATATTGGACTGTAATTACGAAAAACAAAAGTTACAAGTCGAAGAATAATCGATGCATTGCAAATTCTCTTTGTTTTCAAAAAAATGTTGTCTCGACTTGTTCAGGGTCTGCTCAAATTCGTTTGATTTCTCAACTTCACAAATACTGTGGTGTTCGTTCAAATCAGGACAATATTACTAAAGTTGAAAAGAATGGCACAAAAAGCAGCATTAAGAAATAGAGAAACAAGATGTATATGTTGTTGATAACAGAGAAAATATTTCACTTTACTCTTAGTCTTATGTAAAAGTAGAATAAAGTAAAAATGGTTAAGCGGTGTAACACAACATTTTGTTCCCTGTCTCAAAAAGTGCACAACTGTTTGCAGTATTTAATTTAATAACTTCTTTTAAAGTCTTTCTGTATCTTTTGATAACATTCATAAAAATAATTTTCTCTTTTTAAATTAAATTGAATACTTGATATCGCTAAGGAAGCGGTGATAAACAAAATTTGACTCCGTCTATAAGCGCCTCAATCTGTTTAAAAGTCACGGAAAAAAAATACTCAGAAAAAATAAGTATAAAGTAAATATTTTCATTTTAACTTTAAATTTTTAAGTAATTTAATTTCGTAATGAAGTTTAATAGATTTAAATGTTGACCAGTCGATATAGAAGTATTTTTTTTTTTTACTACATAATTTTTTCAAAATTTCCTATCATTTTTTTACTTAACTAAGTTAAAAAAAACTATGGAATTTAATAACGGATTTTAACTTAATCCATCATTATTTTTTTTAAAGTTTAGTGTAAAAAGTAAAAACTCTTGGTTTTTTGTATTTTAATAATCACCAGTATGGTAGAGACATAGTTTTTAATGGCTACGTTGTTTTTTTTTTTTGTTTTTTTTTTAAATAATGAAATCGACTTAAAATAATTATAAATTTCAGTAGAAATAATTTTAAAAAAATAAGTTAGTAGTACTAACCTACTAGTTTTTTTAAACCCGTAAGCATTTCACGGTTGACTAAATTTTAATTTTCTGATGAAATGATAATTAGTGACTAAGCTCAGCAGAGTGAGTTCTAGAATCTACCTAATATCCGTAGAGATTGCCCTTTAATCGCTAAACAACTTTAATAAAATATTGCAGTTAGCAATCAAATATGAATGCTAGCCCTAGTCTTTATTTTATGAAGTACTAGTACTGAGAAATGATTTGTGATTTGAATTGGACGTTAAAAGTGAAAACGCTTCTATTTTTCCTTTCTCTTGTTTTTATATTTTCTTAACGAACCCAAGTAGTGTCTCTCATGTAGTTTGCTTATTAAAAACGGAATGGTCCATTATTTATAAAATATTGGCACGAGAAGTTAAAAACAAACAATCTCTCTCTTTAGTCTTTTGTCCTCAAATTTATTTTCCCCCTCTTTCCACGCGGTCAAAACGGAATAGTCCACTATTTATGAGGGATTGGCAGGACATAGGGATCGTGCGATTGATCTCCCTTGTCTATTTGGGCGAATTTTAAATCAAACAAAATTTAATTTATCTTGTTGGGTAATTGACAATATAATTTGATTGTAAAATTTTCATTTCATCAAATACTTTCTTTTTTTGTTTAATGTTACATTATCGTTAGATAGACAAGTAAGATAAAAAAAATGCTACAACAGATTTGTTGCAGAGATTAATTTTTATAAATTTTACTAGCAAATTTTCAAGATATAATTTTTGCATAACATTGCATTATTAGCGTGTGGTGTTTGAAGAACACTTGATAAAATGTCTAGAACCTAGACCATAATTCAAATGATCAAAATGGTGAGTCAAAATTTTTATAAATTGTTTATTGTTGTTTTTAACATATTTCCAGATACATTGTTTGAACTGTTGTTCTTATTTTTATTGTGATATTCATGATGTTTCGGGAATTGTACACTTCGGCCTTTTTCAGGTGATATTACTATACACTAGAATTTCAAACTAAACACTTTGCTTGGTCCACCACAGTAGATTGTTCTGGTTCTATGATCTGGTGGATAAAATAAAGGGGTCGGATCAAAATTCCAAGGGTTTTGAGAGTTGCCTTCTCATTTGTTGAGAAAGAAGTATACAGGCAGAAAAAAAAAAAAAAAAAGAAAAAAAAAAGGAGATGTAGGTTTTAAAGGAAAGGAAATACCTAATTTTAATTTATTATTCTTAATATTTTTTCTGGGCTCACCACAAGTTCTAGGAAATTTTCTATTTTCATCTTTGTGCATGCTAATTATGCCCCCCCCCATTCTGGACTTTTACCAAGCACCCAAATAAATGTCTTGCCTTAATATTTCACAAGTATTAAGTCAAATTTTGTTAGTGACGTAGGTTTCTGGGATTTTTCAGTTATCATCCAACACCTACCTGTCAGCAGTGGTATCATCATCATAGTCTAATGTCTGTTTTCATGCTAGCACGGGTAGGACAGAGTTTTCTTGATGGATCTCGAATTGAACTATCATGAAATATTGGAGTGAGTTTTGCAGCTGTATGCCCTTACTAACACCAACTAGTTTATGAGACCTGAAACTCAGTTTTTTTATTGGGACACCATCTCTAGGAAGATTACTTACCAAAGTTAGAGAGTTCTGCCTACCATATTCTACACAGAATAGGTGCAGAGGTTTTTATTTTAGAAATTTCCTTCTCTTAGACAAGTTGCTATCCAAAGCTGAAGACCCTTACCCAGCCTAACTTTTTCTTTTTCTCTTAAATGACCCCAGTTTGGGGGTTAACTATTTGTCCATAGCTAGAACCCTAACAGTTGCTACCACTATGTGTCAGGGTTGACCTAGGAACAACAGCAATTAAGGTATGGTTCCACACTCCTCCAAACCTCATGATCAGAGGCCTTGCTGCCAGATGTAGTTTATCATCATACCCAGGATCAAAGAAAATAAAAATATTAAAAAAGAAAAATAATAACAATAATTACAACTAAATATATTGTGTTGTGGTGCAGTTGGTATCAGCTCAGAATGAGAAATCGGAGAGCTGAGTTCAAATTCCAGTTAAATTTGTTGCTTTCATTTACACACAAATACCCTTCTGATAGGTACAAATTCATCTTTTCCTTTCAGCTATGGTTAAATAGCAGGACAGATTGGGTTCTGTAGCCTTGTTTGGCAACCAGTCTATTGCAGAAAGTAATAGGAACTTACTGCCAGAAAAATCTTCTGCCTAGTCAGTCATGTCTCTTTTGGGACATGATCGTCTAAATGTGTAACCATGTATGGCACTTAACTAACTGACTAATATTATTATATCCAAAGAAAATATTAAAACAAATTTTAACTGTGTGTGTGGGGGGGTGTAACATTTCACTATAGAAAATTTATGTTGCTAGGGTGAGGGTGGATATCAAAAAGATTTTCTTTCCGAATACTTCTGTCTAGTAAGAATGTTTTCTCATTTTAGCATTTGTGTGAGTTTACATAAATAAAAACTGTCTTTAATTATAGGTTGTTACAAAAATAATAGCTGATTTCAGAAACAGTTTTATACTTGAAAAAATAACTGTAGAAATGTTGAAATTAGTTAAAATATAAGCCTTGAGCCTCTATGCACTTCTGCCATTGATTGATGAGTTTATTTATTCTTCATTGATAAAAGGTTATTGGCTGTGATGCAATAATATCTTAGAAATCTGATCCCACCTCTGGTTTAGATCTAAAAGTTTTACCATTTTTACCAAAATGTGCTTAAGTGCTTAAAAAATGATAACCAGAAGAATATGAAGGATGTGGTAAACTCTTGTATCCCAACTCTGTGAGTTTTCACAATGTCATTTTTGCAACTTGTGGCTGCACATTATTGTAGAGCAGAATTAGACTATGTCAATTCACTAATGCAGGTCTCATTTTATGCAGACATGCATGTATTTCAGCAAGTGGATTGCAGTAAAGTTCTGTATTAATGCTCTGATTGGCTTCAAGAAATCTGTAGTGGATAACACCAATTGCAGACCACCAAACAATCTTTTGCTGATGCAACTTTGGCTTTGGGAAATGTTTGAAGGATGCCTCACAATCAAGCCATTGACCTGATCATATACCGTTGTCATAAAGGATCCACTTTTCATCACAAGTGACTATTTAGTCAAGAAAAGGAGCATTGAGCCCATTTCAAAACCCCTAATGTTTTGGTTTACATTGAGATCATGAGCAACCTATTTATTGAGCTTCTTCACCTTGTCGGTATTCTGCGAATTGCGTGAGATTGTTGCAGTGCTGACATCAAGCATCTGACACCAAGTGTCCGAAACATTTCTCTGACACTTTGATGTGGATTTTGCTCAATAACTGCTTGCAATTGTTCATTGTCAAAACTGCATGACTGTCCTCTACCTTCTTCATGTTCAAGGCTCTCATCAGCAGTACAAGATTTCTGGGACTACCTTCATTCTGTCCAATCAGTTGTGAACCCATATCTTCATGCTCTGTTGATATTGGTAGAAGTTTAGGAGGCACTGTGCCCAAGTTTGAACTCATGCAAGATAATTAAACAAAGATCATGTTTTGTCATCTTCGTAATTAAGGGCTTCAAGAATATTTTAACTTAAAGATTATTAAAGAGCACACATTAATTATTATGTTGACCAAAATTCACATAATATATACTGTGAATACTATGTTAAAGTGGCTTTTCAAAATACAACACTTTGAGTGGCTATTATTTTTGTAACAACCTAATAATTGTGGTATAAATGTATGCAAAGACTACAGTATGTATGTGACAACCAAGGATATGTGCCCAAAGAGTTATGCCTCAGCAGCTGATGGTGGCACAGTTTGTGTTATGGCTGTACAGGCCCACAATGGAGTGGCAGTCTTGATTGCAACCAATGCATATGAAGATGCTCTCTTCCAATGCTGCCATGTTTTCTTTCTTTTACTTCATCCTAGCAGCAAGCCTCTGCTTCTCCTCTCTTTGCTACAGCCCTTGGTGTAAATTGCAGCTCTAGTGTGAGATCATTGGTGATGTCTTCCATATCAATGTCCATCACCCTTGTGTCGCTTTTGAAGATGTCCTTGAAGTGAAGATGTTGCCCCCCCCCCATGCCTTCTTGCTAGTGGCTAGTTTTCCATACAGAAAAACCATTGGAATCCTCTCATCAACAGACTGTTGCTTTTTGCATTTTGTTGTGGAAATGTGATTCTAGAGTGATCTCTCCAGGATGTAGACATTGACAGAGTTTTATGAGAGACGGGTGGTTGCCCAAGCATCATGTCTCCCCTCTCAATGCCAATGATATCGTCCAAAGGAAAAAATTGTTACAGCTTGGCTGTGACGTGTTACCTTACCCATCAGTGCTCCTTTGCATTTTCATTTATTTAGGCCCTGGCAAGGAAATCTCAGTGGTAAAAATTTTAATTCTTTGGAAGGCATAAAAAACACCTTAATGAATTCTTTGCTGAGAAACTATAGTGGCAATAAAAGGCTGAAAAGGAGAATCCGATACTTAGATTGTGGGTGCGTTGGCTGGGAGGAAATGTCTTTGAAGTTTCCCTGCTCCTTAGGTTAGTAAGTAGTTTTGAGTCAGTGAATAAAGAAAAGAGAGGTAAGGGAGGCTAGCATAGTAAGCCGCTTGACTTGGTCAAGGAGGATACTAATTATACTCCTCTCTCTTGAGTCAGTCTGTGTGTGTCAGCCTGCATCAGTCTGTCTGTCTGTCTGGCGATGCTTTCTGTATCGGCTTTTTATATCTTCTTTTTGCATCGCAGGAGATCATTTGGGAAGTCATATCCGTATTTGATTCTGGGCTTCCCATTGGCTGATAAATAAAATTTGCATAGGCTCACGAACTGGAAATTTAATATTTAATTAATTTTTATTTTTCAACTGGAACGTCTGCGCGAACCCGGATGCGCACCAACGAGCTTTGGTCATTTGCTTTCTGGTTGTGAGAGTGCGAACATCCGGTCCCTCGCCTTTGCTCGGTCGGTATCACAACAAAACCACCAAAATTCTGGGAAGACAGAATCTTTAAGTTGAAGAAAAAATGGAGAAAAAATGTACAACAAAATGGTTCATATTTAGTTGAATAAATATTTAATGGCATAATTTTGTTTTGTGTTTTAATTTCCCTTAAAAATTAACATGAACTTTCCAGACAACTCAATGCGATCACTCTAGTTAAGCAATACTGAATCTGGTCAATACTTTGATAGGTAACCGCTTGGGAATATCAGGGTCTGTAAGCTTTGCTGTGCAGGTGGTGTAATAGATAATGGATTGGAATTGTAAATTGGGGAGCTGAGTTCCAATTCTAGTTGAGTTTGTTGTATTCACTTATGTACAAATAACCTTCCGAAAGGTATAGATCTGCCACTTCTCCACCAGCCATGGGTTAATTAGTAAGACTTACAGCCATAAACCATTATCTCAAAAAAAAAACATATACCATCTAAAATATTTTCTGGCTTGAAATAACCTGCAGAAAAATGAATCTATCTAAACTTATTTATAAATGGAACTTTGTCTGTGTGTGTGTGTCTGTGTGTGTGTATCCGTTACCTATAAACTCCGAAACGGCTGAACAGATTTTCGTGAAAATTTACACAGTTGTACTATAAGCATCTGCGAGTGTTCTTAGCTAGGTTTTGTGTCAAGGTACCCCCGATAAATATTGAAAATCGATAATCAAAAAAATTGGGCTATAGAATGAGTGGTCCGATTTTAATCAAATTTCATACACTCATAGACAAAGACATAAGAAACGATATTCAGAAGTTTCATGGTTGCAGTTCTTACAATGGTGCAGAAAATTTGATATCAATACCAGGAAATCAAAATTTGACTTATATCCATTCATTTTTCTTTCAGTCTATAGTTTCGCTTTAACTGGAAACAACTATTGCTTTTTAGTTTTTCGTGCCAACGTCCAAAGAGTCTGAGCTCCAGGACCATGGATTAGTTTTAAAGCTTTCATTACACCCGAGCAATGCCGGGCTATACTGCTAGTCACTTAATAAATCACCAACGTAATGTACTGATCTTTCACAAAAGTACCATTATCTGATCAGACATTGATTCTACATTAACTTTTATGGTTTTTTCCTGGATCTGTTATATGATAGCAATTCTACAGATGGAAGTTGTTGGTCTAATGCATTTCATAAGTGCTCAATGGGATTAAGATCTGGGGAGTTTGTTGGCCTGAATAACACATCTTTGTTGTTGTTATCACAACATTGCTGATGTAATATATTCCAACCTTTTCAAGTATCTCTCAATTGATGTGACCATCAATTTTGAACAGAACACTTCATTTAATTTATGGGATAGATTGTTTTCATCCCAGTGTCTGTGTCCAAGGGTGAGGGTATCTCATCTCATTCTTATTTAGTACTGCTCTGTTACTGTATGATCTGTTTCCACTGAGTTTCAGTGTGCATTACTTGGCCCAGGGATTGAACTCACAATTACTATATCACTTAATTCATGCTTTAATCTACTAGCCTCTTTTTCCTGCACTGGGATGTTTTTCTTTTTCTGCTTGGCAAAAACTAAATTGGAAACATAAAAGAGAATTTAAAAAATGATATACAAATATGAAAAAACTAGTTGTATAGCCCAGCGTTGCTCGGGTGTAATGAAAGCTTTAAAACTAATCCATGGTCCTGGAGCTCAGACTCAGCCTAAAGGATATTTGTGTGAAGTTCAGTGAGAATTGGATAAAAATTGTAGATTTGTATAAATGACATACAGACATAAACAGACACACACACAAACATCTTGCCTTATATATATATATATATTATATTATCAATTTTCTGCACTATCGTAAGAACTGCATCCTTGAAACTTCTGAATATCGTTGCTTATGTCTTTGTCTAGAAAGGCAAAAATGAAAATTGTCTTATGTCTTTGTCAAGAAAGGCAAAAATGAAAATGGTTGTACTTCACTGTATGCAAATTAATTTGAAATTTTAATTTCTATAAATTAAGTCTTTTTGCAAATTGCATTCTATTAACATGGAAGTTTTGAATTTAGTCTAAATCTTTTTCTTGGTCAGTTTGCATTAAAAATGTTTTTAAAAAGTGTGCTAGTCTCACTTACTAACTTATGAAGTGTGCTAGTTTCACTAACTTATGAAGTGTGCTAGTCTTACTTGGTATCATGAAGTTCACTAATCTCGTTTGATAACTTATAATGAGCACTGGTCTCACTTAGTAACTTATGAGATTTCTTTGCTTTAAGAAAAAACTACAATTGATTAGATTAAAAATATTTACATTTTGTAAGTTTTTCTCACTACTGTTGAATTTGGTGTTTCAGTTTATTTGATATGATTGTCATTTTCTCTGTCAACTAGCAGTATAGCCCAGTGTTGCTCGGGTGTAATAAAAGCTTTAAAACTAATCTATGGTCCTGGAGCTCAGACTCTTTGGACGTTGGCATGAAAGAGTAAAAACCAATACTTGTTTCCAGTTAAAGCGAAACCATAGACCGAAAGAAAAATGAATGGATGTAAGTCAAATTTTTATTTCCTGGTATCGATATCAAATATGTTTTTTTTGTCGTAAACTGAGTTTTGAAGGTTAAATAAGTCCTCTGAGTAAATGGTATCATGGCTGAGACTAAGAACTACAATTATACCTACTTAGTGCAAACCCAAAGCAAAAACTAAAATAAAAGGGCTGAAAAAAATACAGACATACAGGCAGATAAACAGACACACACACAAACATCTTGCCTTTTATATATATATATATATATATATATTATCGATTTTCTGCACTATTGTAAGAACTGCAACCTTGAAACTTCTGAATATCGTTTCTTATGTCTTTGTCTATGAGTATATCAAATTTGATTAAAATCGGACCACTCCTTCTATAACCTGATTTTTTCGATTATCGATTTTCGATATTTATTGGGGGTACCTCGACACAAAACCTAGCTAAGAACATGCACAGATGCTTATAGTACAACTGTGTAAATTTTCAAGAAAATCGGTTCTGCCGTTTCGGAGTCTATAGGTAAGACACACACACACAGACAAAGTTCCATTTATAAATAAGTTTAGATTAGATGTAAATTTAAGTAATTTGAATTTGTATTTATTCATTTTTAAAACTTTAATATTTTAGCAATTTATTTGATATGTCAATGGGAATTTAAACAATTTGTTTTTGTATTTATTTATTTTTTAAGCTTTAATATTTTAAGTTTTGGAATTTTCTTTATCATTGAAATAGTAAATTTTTTATGTAACTAACAACTGGAAATTATAAAAAAATTTAAAAAGTGAAAAAGAAACATTTGATTTCAGGATGGTTTTTAATTTTTTCAGGACAATTAAAGTTGTATTTTAGGATAGATACAGGATGATGGTGAAAAAAGTTAATTTAGTTTGTTTAACAGCATATCAACTTGTTCTGCCCCTGAGATTATTCATCCGTGTCATACATGGATGTACCTCAAAGACAGCCAAATAAATGCCTTAAGGCAATTCAAACTTTGAAGATAAGGTCCTGTTCATCAGCAGATTTAATAAAGGCCAAAAGGGTAAAACCCAAAAAAGAAATAAATACACATAAATAAGACTAGTCAACTTGAATAATATAAAAACAAAAGAAGTAACAAATAATATGGCAAAAGCAACTGGAAGCAAGTAAACGTAAGACCTAAATGGGTAAAGAAATGTAGCAAATAATTGTTTACATCAAGAATCATAAACTTTTTGACCAGAGACTCCCTTTCATTTCTCTTCATTCCCAAGCGACCCTCGTTTAAAATATTTTTGAACTTTAAAACTCACACTGATGTTTGCAATTGAAACATTAATTGAAATGTATGAAAATTTAAGAAATTTATATCAAGTTCAAAATTTTACCCTCAGTATCATCAGGTTCAACATTTTTCCCTCCCAAAATATATTTAAGAAAATATATTTAATAACCCCAACAAATCAAGCAAATAAAAAATGCGCACAATGTACTAATTAAATAAAAATTATTAAATTAAATAAAGAAATATTGCATCATACTTGGTGCAATCATACCAATCAGGTCAAATGATGTTCATAATTATACACTCTATTTTACAGTTAGAGCTTGAAAGAAGGAGATTTTTATCTCAAAATCAACTTAGAACAATTAAAAAAGAGCAATCAATGTTCATTGTAGCATTAAATAAGTCTCACCAAAAAAAATTAAAAGTCACTTGGATAGATGTGAAACTAAGGCTTTTGATGCTGTTGATTGTCAAGCTCAGTGCCTTTCTTTCATCTACATCAAAGAATACAACATATCTGTGGTAAATACAAAACAAAAATAACTTTCTTTTCTTGCCTGTTTGCAAATTTGTGAGCCAGTGTGAAAATCTACTTTTGGCCAACAGAAAAAAAAATTGCTTCCATGCTGAAAAAACAAAAACCAAGGCAAATTTCGCAAACCAGTGTAAAAATACTTATTAACCAATGAAAAGGAACTGATTTACAGAAAAAAACAATTTGAACTTTCAATGACCCATGTCATGTTTTTTCCCACCCAAAAATGATATTGCATTTAGAACTGACCATGTGACCAAGCCAGCCTACTTATTAATGTTCCTGGTTGGTCAGTAACAGTTGGAGTCAGAGAAAAAACAGGAGAAAGAGAAAAGCAGAGACCATGCATCTGAATAATGTCAGTCTCAAATTACATGCTGATACATTTTCAGCTTCTAATGACAACTCAGAATTTCAAGGACTCTATTCAAAGGTTAAGCTAAGTACCTTAAAATATCTCTTTTATTTTGAATTCAACCGTGCTTTCTGAGTGAAAAGAAATCTATGAATTTGTTTTAAACATTTTGGAAATTTACTTGTGCCTGATTATTTAATATGAACATCGGTAAATTTTCGTTTTAGATCCTGAAGGCATTTATCTCTTCAAATTTTTCCAAAACACCCTTAATTCCATGCAAATGTATATGCTGAACTCAAATCAATAATTATTTATTGAAGAAACCTACCTTTATTGATGTTAATGACCAGAATAACATTGAACTTCATCTAGCTCTTTTTGTCACCCACTACTGTCACACAGACAAGTTATTAACTGCTGAATGACTTTTGGCGTAGGAAACAAATTTCGGCCTATTTACTTCCTTTACAAAAATTTCTGCCTATTTACTTCCTGTACTGAAATTAATATGCAATTTTTTTCGGTACTAAATTTCAGCAGAAAGTTGTGTGTTTTTGCGTGTTTTTTTTACTTAATTTTTTCTGACGAAAGTTAACTACAATTATCACTTATTTTTATAATTTTGAAAATTTATAAAAAAGGCAACAAAAAAGAAAATGGAAAAAAACACGCAAAAACAAGCAACTTTCTGCTTAAATTGAGTCCCGATAAAAAAATAAGTTGTGAAATCGCATATTAATTTCAGTAAAGGAAGTAAATAGGCCAAAATTTGTTTCCTCCGCCAAAAGTCATTCAGCAGTGAATTTAAGCCTGTCTGTAATGGGGACAAAATGATCAAGAAGAAGTTCGATTTTTTTTCTGGTGTTTAACATCAATAAAGTTAGGTTTCTTCAATAACTGATAGTGGATTTGAGTTCAGCATATACATTTGCACAGAATTAAGGCTATTTTTTAAACATTTCAAGGGATAAAAGCCTTCGGAACCTAAAACAAAACTTACCTGAACATTTTTGCTTCTTGACTATTCATCAAATTTACAAACATTTAATGTGTGATTACTTGTCTTGAAAAGCTACTGACAATTAAAAATGTATAAATCTGTAAATAAATTTCTTATCTTGTGTTATTAAAATATACACATGTGTTTTCTCATCATTATTCCTACATAACCTCACTGAATCCCTACACCTTCCTACACATGTACACTAACTAAAATTTAGCTCAGTGTAATTTGCACACTGACCCCCATTCAACACCATGACTATCATCAACCTTCTGGAACTCCTCATCAATCTCTAGAGAGTTGCTTGAAACCCATTTGACAAGCCCCTGGTTTACATTAATATGTATAACCTCTGCTACATGAATAC
Source organism: Ascarosepion bandense (assembly GCA_037127315.1). Lineage (NCBI taxonomy): Eukaryota > Metazoa > Mollusca > Cephalopoda > Sepiida > Sepiidae > Ascarosepion > Ascarosepion bandense. The sequence continues at coordinate 3,689,439 of JBBBDQ010000328.1, read as the reverse complement.
ATTTCAATGATGTTCATAGGAAGGAAGTTACAAGAAGTCTACATTTGGGAACAGTGGGTAATGACAGAGGACATGTGCAGAAAAGAACTCTTCACACAGAGATACATATGCATGGTTACTTTAGACAAATGTTCAAATAATATGATAATAAAATATACAATAGTAAAGAGAAAAGATATTAAAAGTTACAAACATTCGATGATAAAGTTGGGGATGAGATTAGGACAATAAGAAAACTAAGAACCATGTGCTGGGTTCATAGCTTTATTGTAGGGTAAAGATTCCAGGAATAATTCAGGACTAAGTAGAACTGGTCAAAAATAGTGACCAATCTAAAAAGTCAGTCAGTTAAGTTCCATACATGATACAAGCTTGGATTATCATGTTTTGCGACATGACTGACTAGCAAGATTTTCCTGTAGTAGATTGCCATTACTTCGTGCAGTAGACTGGTTGCCAACCAATGTTACAGAACTCAATCTCTTGTTATTTAACTTATAACTGGTGAGAAGAGATAGATTAATACCTTTCCCAAAGGTGTTTGCGTGTAAGTGAATGCAACAAATTCAATTGGAATTTGAATTCGGTTCACCAATTTCTCATTCTGAGCTGATATCTACTGCACTCCTACATACTAATGTGATTACTTTGTTAGATGACCAAATCACCCCCCCCCCAAAAATGTATCATTTCATGTATGACAACCTAATAAAGTATTTAAAGTACTCTTAAAAAGTATTTAAACCAAAAAAATGTAATAAAGGCAAGTAAAACAACTCTGTTTCCAGGGTAACAAAACTCAACTCTTCATGGGTCATTTAATGACAAAATTTAATTTCCTTGAGAGCTTTGGTAATTTTATCTTCACTATAAAAATATATTAGTAGAATTTGTTTTACTATTAAAATCTACTACTGCTGGAATTGTTTTTTTACTATAAAAATCTGTCATAGACTTTTTTTATTATTAAAATCTATTGCTGGAATTTTTACTATTAAAATCTATCACTGGAATTTTTTTACTATTAAAATCTATCACTGGAACTTTTTTTACTATTAAAATCTATCACTGGAATTTTTTTTTACTATTAAAATCTATCAGTGAATTTTTTTCTTTTTTACTATTAAAATCTAAATTCCAAGAAAAAAGTTCCTTAAAATAGCAAAAAATTGTTTTTATTAAGTTGTCATCCATAAAAAGATGCATTTTTTTTTTGGTTGTTGATCTGGTTGTCTAACAAATTAATTGTTAGTATATAAAAAATCTTGACATATTCCTGACTCTTTCTTTCCAGATATTTTTCTTTCAATACGTTGTTCCTCATAAGCCCAATGAAAATTATTACAATGACACAATGTCAAGTAATCTTACTGTATGAGTACAAACTGGAAAAAAAGAACCATTTTTGCATCAAATCATTACAGAAATGGATACTCTTTGACAAAAGAGAGTAGACCAGAGGTTAGATGCAAGTGAATCACTAAAATAATATCAAAAATCTTTATTGCACCCTAAAACGTTAATGGTAAATGTATGGCGGTTTTTCAAAGAGGTTATTCATTATTTATTCTTGCTTCAATAGAAAACAATAACAGTATTGTGGAGAAATTGAGTGGATGAATAAAAATTGAAAAAAAAAACAAACATCCTAGACTTGTGAATAAAGATTACCAAATTTTGCTGTACGACAACACACAGCTGCATGATTCTTAGTCAACTGTCCAAAAGCTGAATAACCTGAATTATGAAATTTTGCTTCATCCTCCATATTTACCTGATATCTCTACTACTGATTATCACATACCTAAGCATTTTGAGCTTTTCAAACTGTTGTAACCTAAAAAGGTTACTGAATAAGGAATAACCAAAACAGGTTGGAAAATGAAATAGTAATCCTTATTACATCAACAAAATACAATATTTGAAAGCTGCGTGAAGTAGATGCAAATGGTGAGACAGCAATATCCTCCCCTCTCACAATAGTGTCTAACATATTTATGAGAATTGGGACATACCCATTAATGTTCACAGGTATATATATAACAAAATGAAACATTCTTCTATAAGAATGAAGTAATCAAAGTATTTGAACTGTTTATCATATGAAAGGGTATTTTTTAAAGATGGAATCAAGAATTTTGATGTTCATTGGAGAACAGTCATTCATCAACATGGTGCCTATTTCAACTAAATAACTTCAACATTTAAGTGTTCTTTTAAGTGTTTTATTCATTTCTTTGAAGTGTGTCATTTCAGGCATGACAACCTAATATATAAGTCCAGATGTGGGTTAAAATTAAATCTAAATTCCAAGAGAAAAGGTCTCTAAAAATAAAAAAAAATGTTTCCATTATATTGTCAAAAATGAAATGATGCATTTGTTTGTTGGTTGCTGATCTAGCCATCTAACCATCTTATGATATAAAAAATCTTGACTTATTCTTGAATTGTTTACTTTTCGAATAATTTTTAGGTAAAACTGTCTGAAAAGGGAGAAGCACTTTATGGCTTTTTTCTCGCATGCGTTTGCATATGTCAAACTAACTTTGACTTGAATGAAAAGGAAGAAGTGCATATTTCACAAGAAAATGATTTTTCCTTACTGTCTATTTTGTTATGTTGAATCAAGTGTGACTTTTGTGAAAATGAAGACCCACACAATTCACATGAATATGGTTTCTCTCCAGTGTGTGTATGTGTATGTTGCATCAAACCTGAATTCTGAGAAAATGAAGATCCACACACTTCACAAAAATATGGTTTCTCTCCAGTGTGTGTTCACATATGTTACACTAAACATGATTTCAATGAAAAAGATTATGTACAATCCCTACAAGAATATGGTTTCTCTGTAGTGAGTGTTTGAATATGTCCCGTTAAAGTGGAATTTAATGAAAAGGAAGAGCCACACATATCAGAAGATAATTGTTTCTCACCAGAGTGCACTTGTGAATGTTACAACAAATGTGCCTTTAGTGAAAATGAAGACCCAAACAATTCACATGAATATGGTTTCTTTCCAGTGTGTGTACATAAATGTTGCATCAAACCTGAATACTGAGAAAATGAAGTTCCACACGCTTTGCAAAAATATGGTTTCTCTCCAGTGTGTATTTGCATGTTTCACACTAAATTTGATTTGAATGAATAAGACGACATACAATCTATACAAGAATATGGTTTCTCTTTAGTGTATGTTCGCATATGTCCCACTAAAGTGGACTTCAATGAAAAGGAACATCCACATACATCACAAGAATATTGTTTCTCACCAGTGTGTGTTTGCAAATGTTGCAACAATGTTGCTTTTAGTGAAAATGAAGACCCACATACTTTACAAGGATATGGCTTCTCTCCAGCGTGTGTTTGCATATGTACAACCAAATGGGATTTTTGTGCAAAAGTATGCTTTTTCTCTGGTGTATGTTCACATGTGCTGTGTCAAATGTGATGATTGTGAAAAACATAGTTTACACACTTTGCAAGAATATGGTTTCTCTCCACTATATATTTGGGCACGCTGTATCAATCGTGACTTCTTTAAAAGTATATAGCCACACACTTTGCAAAGATTTGTTTTTTCTTCAGTGTGTATTTGCAAGTGTTTATTTAAATTGGAACTTCTTGAGAATGCAGATCCACAATGTTCACAGCAATAATTTTTTTGTGAGTAATTTTTCATTTTCTTTTTATCTGCAGTAACCAAAATACTTTTATCCATTCAAATTCACTGCTACAGTAGGATTTTTATGTATGTACAAAACAGTTTTTATCGGCAGAAATATCTATGAAAATAAAAATAAAACATACTATTTAAAATATAAATTAATATCAAAAGACAGAGTGCATTTCATTAGATTTGTGTACATCCTTCTCCATTTTTTAAATTTAAATAAACATCTTGAAGTAATTGGTGTGATTTTCAATTCTCTCATGGTCATTTTTGTTTAGCAGCATATCAATCTCTATGAATTATATAATGCCAAAATGTAAATATTTTTTGTACACACTTTTCTTTTCTTTTTGGCAATAATAATAGTTTAGTCTTACTAATTAATCCAGAGCTGGTGGGAGAAGAGGTGGATTCATACATTTCGCAAAGGTGTTTGTGCAGAAGTGAATATATCAAACTCGACTAGAATTGGAACTTGGTTCTTCAATTAACAATTCTGAGTCATTATCCGTTAGCCAAAAGTTGCTAACCCCCAGTGTATGTGCAATTTAGTGTTTTAAAAAAATTATAATTTTATTATTTCTAATTATATAATAATAAATATATTTAAATCATAATTACAATCTTTCCTTTTATTTCTGTGTAAATACTGCATCAAACATGTATGAAAATACTGCATCAAACATGTATGAAAATACTGTATCAAACATGTATGAAAATACTGCATCAAACATGTATGAAAATACTGTATCAAACACAGTGGTATAGCATGAGATATTAATTTTTTGTTAGTATTTTATGTAACTTCACTTATAAATTAACTTTTCACTGGTTAGTCATTTGCATCTGTACTTGTAAATGTATATTCATAACATAATGATTTATGTGTGTAGATGTATCATGTTATATATTTAGTGTATCGAGGCAGCAGATAATTTTCTAAACATATACTTTTAAATATAAAAACAATGAATGTCTATTATGTTTAATCATGAGCCATTCTAAACATCGTATTTTGGCTTTAATTTCTAATGAAAATAAAGACAAAAATTCTCCAACATTTGGATAATTTTTTTATTAAGTTGGTTCTAAGATATCGGCTCACATGAGCCATCTTCAGAGAGGTTACAAGGACATTAACATAAAAACATCCATCATCAGTGACAATTTTATCCTGTGTTGACATAAAACTTTGTTAAGCAATGATAACAGTTACCAAAAATAGCAAACGCAGTTTGTAAATTCGTAATGCGGTTCTATGATGTCACACCACGAGAGAGCTCAAAATGACAACAGAACCATATATTTAAATGCAATGTAATGTGTTATGACCAGATTTAAACGTGATTTTATTAAGTGCGGGTTGTTTGGATTTAATGTAGATGGCCTCCAATATCTGAACGTTCTTTTTACTGTATGTATAAGTATTATTGTATTGTTGATTAAAATCTGTCTGATATTACCTACATGGCTATGTTTTTCTAAGAAATGTTGTTTAATTGTTGCTCATGTGAGCCAAAAACTTAGAACCAACTTAATATAAAATTATCCAAATGTTGGAGAATTTTTGCCTTTATTTTCACCAGAAATTAAAGCCAAAATACGACGTTTTGAACGGCTCATGGTTAAACATAATAATAAGATTGAACGTCACTTCTTCCAGAGGAAGAAAGAAATTTTATTCTACAGAAAAAAGGGACAGTTTCCCAGGTCAGCCCACAACCCACGAGGGTGTTCAAAAGTTCCTTTTTCTAACCCTCGTGGGTTAATGGCCAACGGGGGAAACTTTGTTCTTCTTTAGTAAGAATAAACTTTCCTTCTTCCTCTGGAAGAAGTTATATCAATATTATTTCTTCTCTGTATGTCTAAAGGGATCCCTTTTTTCTTCTTTAGCGAGTTACTCAAGTCAGCAAGCAAATTCAGACTTCTTTTTACGTTTTTTGTCTAATGGAGCTAAAATTTTCTGGACTGCTATGGTCAGAAAAAAAAAAACAAAAAAAAACACTGATGGTTCCCGCTCTTTAAAATTTTGTCAAAGGGAGCCAACCAATCAGCAGCGAGATATGCAACACGTGGTACAGCAAAGCCATTTCAACTTCTCAACGGACTCAGCAAGAAAAGGAGAGAATGAAAAAACAAAGAAACGAAAGGACAAATAAAATTTCCACACCTACTTCTGTAGGAAGTCTTGTAGTAATAATCATTTAATCATAAAATAATAAAAGTGAAAATAAGTTCAAACTATGAAACAAAATGGGTAAATTTTCATTTTAAATCCTGTCGCTTTTCCCCTTCAAATTTATCCAAAGTAGCATTATCTCTGTGCAAATGTATATGCTGAACTCAAATCAAGTGTTAGTTATTGAAGAAACTTACCTTTTTTATCTAAATGTCCATAAAAAAAACGAACTATATCTTGCACGTTTTCTCTCCTGTAACTCTCATGAAGTCATGTAATTAACTGCAGAATGACGGACTGCGCATGTGATCAAATTTTTTGTCTATTTTTCTTCATTTACTGATACTGCCAGCGATGTACTTCTGGGAATTAAAGTAATGCGCTATTGTATTTCTACGCTTATTGCTCTCAAAACAGGAAGTACATCGCCGGAAGTTTTAGTAAAGGACGAAATTCGACCAAAATTGCTGCCTACGTAGAACGTCATTCTGCAGTTAATTACATGACTTCGTGAGAGTTACGGGAGAGAAAAAGTGAGAGATATAGTTCGTTTTTTTTGGTTTTTTTTTTATGGACTTTCAAAGCAAAAAAGGTGAGTTTCTTCAATAACTAATTGTTGATTTGAGTTCAGCATAGCATTATTTCTGTGCAAATGTATATTTTATTTTGGATAAATTTGAAGGGGGAAAAGCCGTCGGTACCTAAAATGAAAATTTACCAGAAAATGTTGTTTTGAACTGAAGTGCTTTCCTACTATGATCAATTTCTCAATATGGTTATTTGATCTGAAGTTTAAAGTTATAATAGCTTGAAAAAAAAAAACTAGGCAAAAAGAAAGACATTAAATCAAAAACTAAAAAAAAATTAATAATAGTGTTGGAAAAGTGAAGTAAAAAAAAGAACATCTGCATAAAGGAAGTAAAAATTAAAAAGAAAAAAGAAACCCTAAAACGTCTTAACTACAAATAAGTTTTACTTTTATTTATTTACTCTCTTTTATTTTTATTATTTTGTTTTCTTTATTATATTTTTCAATTTGTTTTTTTTTTTACATTAAAATTTTTCGCTCAAAGATTTAAAGAACTGAAGTTCTCTGTACTTTTTTCACAAAAGGAACGAAACATTATTCATCACCGCTGATCGATCAGAAGAAACTTATCAAAGGTTGGTGTCACAGAGATATTTTTCTTTCACTCATTAATGTTTATCATTTTATTCACTGTTCTTTACTACTGTAATGTTATTGTTAATGTTTAAATTGAACGCAAAAAGGCCTCCCAAGCTGACAAGTACTTTCAAAACAAAATATTTTTTTAATCACCAAGTTGAGGTGAGTTGAAAAATACGAATACAGTTTCGTTCCATTTACTCGAAAAATGCTTTTTCTTTCTCTGAGCATAAATCCAAGATTATTTGTATTTTGAACACAGTTGACAAAAGATTTCGATTGAGCTTTAAATTTATTTCTTTTCTACGAACTCTGTTGTTGTTGACTGAGTAAGCGAGTGACTTGTCTCTAAACTGGAGCTTTTTTAATTTAAGAAAAATGTTCATAATGAACTTTTGGATTTTATGTCCGCATTTATTGAAGAAGAAATTTTATAACGCATGTCTAAAAAAATAAAAAGTATTTATTGCATTGTGTGTGAAGATTTGAAGATTTTGTCACATCACAAACTACTATGTTCCTAGTTATGGAGAAAAAAATGTTATTAAAAAAAAATGAAGGTGTTAGTGGTGGGGGTTGGGCACCTGATACTTAAAGTTTTGGACTAGGGAAAATGATTGGTGATTTAATTTTTTTTTTCTTTGTTATACGAAATAAGGATTCCATTCAGAAGTCCCGCTTTAAAAAATTATTTCCCTCCCCAAATTAGAGTCATATGCATTCAAAGCAAAAATGTACAAGAAAAGTTTGGCAATGTTTAACTTAACCATCATGCCTGCAAAAAAAACAAACAAACAAAAAAAAAATGGTTTGCCAAAGGGACAGTTTTTCCTGTGACACCGCTATTATTTTAACTACCTTCACTCCTCAGCTATATTCATTGTTTTATAAAGTAATGAGAATTTTAATAAAATTTAAACATATAAAAGTGAATTTATAGATTTTATTTATTCTTGACAATTGACAATAATAAAGAAAACACTATTTCTTACAGTTTATTTACAATTAGATTTTTTATTGGAATAGATGGCAAAAACATTGGCTAATTGCCAATCAATTCTAATGTTATAAAATGATAAATAATAAGAATTTCATTATACAGGGTGTGATAGGTAAACTTTTGCTATTTTATAATTTTCATTTCCTGCATGGCCATTGGTTTTTTATCTTGCTGACTGGACACTATGGTAGAGTCAGTTGGGCACAATCTTTGAAAAAATGGAGCAACCATTCATTCCGCCAGAAATTTTGAAAAGGCATGCTGTACTGCTTGGCTATCAAGCTCCAGTATGAATATTTCAAAATATTTGCGTGTCAATGTGAGGACAGTGCAGAGGATTCAGAAAGATTTGAATGTAATGTCCAGTCAACGTCATGATGTTTGGAGGGATCAGTAGTGATGGTGACATTATGTCTCTCTTCATCTTCTTACAGGGTCTTGGGCTCAACTTGAAGGCCTACCTTTAGGAGGTAGTGCTGCTCTGGGTCAAGAGGGTGGCTGCAGGAAGATTTTATATCTTGTGACAAGATTGTGTATTATGTGAGGTACAAGTTGAGCAAGAGACCAACAAAACTCTTTGTAATACAAAAAGTAAACTGAAGGCAAGGATCATGGCAGAATTTACTAACCTATAAACAAGGAGACTATTCAGAAGAGTTGCAGAAGATTCTGAAGTCATGTGGAGGCTGTGGTTGATGCAGATGATAATTTTATTGAATAAATTTACCTTTTTGTTTTTACCTTTTACTATTATATTTTTGTCTAATTTATGTAAATATATCTCTTCAAATGAGACGTCAGTGTTGTTTTTATTTTTGCATAATTTAGATAACTTATCCATTGTACCCTGTTGTTGCTTCACATATTTTAATAATTTCACTTACGCGCAAATATCCTTCGGAAAGGTATTAATCCGTCTCTTCCTTCCAGTTATGGGTTAAATAATAGGACAGATTGGGTTCTGTAGCCTTGGATGGCAACCAGTCTACCACAGAAAGCAATGGCAATCTACTGCGGGATAATCTTCTGCCCAGTCAGTCATGTCTCTTTCGAGACATGATCGCCCAAGCGTGTATCATGTATGGCACTTAACTGACTGACTGAGTAAATGCTTATAAATTAATGAATAAAAATTGTTTTCATATTTCTATATAAATAGTGTAACAGTTCATAATGTGATTTCTTTTATGAAAATTTAATATATCCATTTTAGAGAATGACTTGTTTTTGCTATGAAACAATTATATCAATATGTAGGTGAACTGAATCAGAATGAGGATTGGTTCTTAGGTTATTTTGTAAGAATTACTGAATAAATTTAAAATAAAATCATCATCATCCTCATCCTTCAACCAAGATGTGGGTGGTCAAAAATCTATTAACAATCCAACCCCACACAACACAGTGTAGCATTGATGTACTCAGATCTCTCCTATCCAGCTCTTAGTCTCAGGGGTGGGGGTGGGGTCAGTTGTGTATGGATATAAACCAAAATTCACCTGCAATTTTTCCCCTTAAATTGACATGGTATAGCATGTCTACGTTTTAACACCTTTCTCAGGCTGAGGAGTTGTCTATTGATCTCAAATTGAGCGTATATGTACATTTAAATGTGGAGAAAATATTAAGTTTTATATATCAAGAACAATCTTTAGAAATTCTATGAAAAATTGGAAAAGTTTTTTGTATCTTTTCATGTGAAATTCTCCCTACAATAATATAAAGGGTCTGGAATGTGATAATAGAAGCAATGGATCCGATTAAAATTTTGATTTAAAAATTGCTTCATTAAATAAAAGAGAAAGCAATTTACTAAAAGAAAAATGTATAAAAATTACTTTAAACCCTAGACCATCTACAATAAATTTGTGTTCAAGTTCTTACAACATTTACTTTTTCTGTCAGATCTTCTATTAACGTGGGATATTGAATAATAAACGTGATAAAGACATAAAGAAATTGAATGAAATTAGCTAAACTATATATATATCGCTTATTCAGTAAAATGAATCAGAGCACTCTAGCTATTGGGCGCATATAATGATATGTGCCAAAAAGTCTGCCTTCTTCCCCCAAAGGCCCATAGCCCAGGGGTAGAGTTGCTGACTGAGGCCAATTCGGTCGGGTTTCAATCCTGGGTTAAAAAACAATCGGAGTCTAACCGTACTGATGAGCTGTGATACAGCGAAATAGATCTGTCTGTTGATGACAATATATATATATATATATATATATATATAAAATTAATTTTAATTTTCAGCATCTCCTTTCCTTCATGTGCATGTATGATCATATCAACATAAGCATCACTTTAATCTGATCAAGTCTTAACAGACAAAATGTAACATTAAAGAAATTTTCCATTTTGTCATAGATTTACGAAATCATGCGCATGTATATTTTAATTCATTGATAGTCATATAATATTTCTACAAAATTAAAAATCATTCTATTTATTACTAAATGATTTTCCAATTTATCATAGATTTTCCTAAAACAATTTTTTATAGATTTTCCTAAAAATCATTCTATCTATTACTAAATAATTTTCTAATTTGTCATAGATTTTTCTAAAACATGTATATTTTAATTCACTGATAGACTTAAATAATTTTTCTACAAAATTAAAACTTTCTTAAATAATTCTCTTTATTATAGAATAATTTTTTATAAGCTTAAGAAAATCTGATTGTGTTAGAATATAAAAAATTGTTTTGTCATCTCCAATTTAGATTTTATTGCTCATCCTAGAGTAGGAATTGTCAAGACTGAATGGGAGAATGTATTATTCTAATATCTTATTTCTCTGTCAAATAGAGTACAATAAATATTTCATCATGTTTAAATTTCTACAAGATTAAAAATTTTCTATTTATTAAATAATCTCCCTAAAGTTCAATAAAATCATATAATTATGTAATAGGTTTTTAATGATTTTATTGCTCAGCCCTTGATAGGGGTTGTTTAAAATTAGTGTAGTATTTCAGACTTAAACTGTGTGCTTGTATGTATGTTAAATTGCTTTTGTAAGTCATTTATATTTTTATTACTTAAATATTATTTTTACTAGATACCTATTTTTATTTTTAAATAGTAAATGTATATATATATGTCAACAACAGGCAATATAAATTTTCAAAAGGCATATAAATACATATAAATAAATACATCTTAAAAATGCATATATATATCAACAACAAGTAATGTAATATTTTTGAAGATGTGTAAGTAAAAATTGAAAATGCATATGTATGTCAACAGCTGACACTGTAAGTTTTCTAAAGGCATACAAATAATCTGCAAGCAGTGGAAGTATTATTATCAACATTATATTGGAGAAGTTTCTTTGAAAGAAAATTACTTATTTTGTATATGAATGTGTTTTCATTTGCTTATTGAAATGTAAACTGGGTTACTGCAATCTTTTTCTCACATTTTGCTTTTTATTATTGCTTTTTTTTTTCACAGTACTTCCAAAGTCAGAAAAGTATCTTCATTATTTGAAAATGATCTTGCAACATTATTAACTTGACTAGCAGTTGATGGACTTGAAGAAAAGAACATGGAAAAATATTCTCAAGGTAAAGATGTTCAGTGCAAAATTTGTAGTTATTCATTTTCAACCAGAAAAAAACTAGAAATGCATGTGCGATCGCATCAAGGAAAGAAAACATATTCTTGCGAAGTGTGTGAATCTGTGTTTTTATATAGCTCTACTCTAAAAGAACATAAGCGGAGACACACTGGTGAGAAACCATATTCTTGTCAAGTATGTGATTCTTCTTTTTTACAAAAGACTCATTTGGTGCAGCATATGCGGACACACACTGGAGAGAAACCATATTTTTGTCAAGTATGTGAATCTTCTTTTTCACAAAAAAGTAATTTGGTAGAGCATATGCGAACACACACTGGAGAAAAACCCTATTCCTGTGAAGCATGTGACTCTTCCTTTGCAAGAAAATCAGACTTAGTGAAACACGTACGAACACACACTGGAGACAAACCATATTCTTGTAAAGAATGTGGAATTTCTTTCTCAGACATTTCAACTTTAAAAAGACATATCCGGACACACACTGGAGAGAAACCTTATTCTTGTGAAATGTGTGATTCTTCATTTTCAGAAAGTTCTTCTTTAAAAAAGCATATTCGGATACACACTGGAGAGAAGCCATATTCTTGTGAAATGTGTGGTGTTGCATATAGTGACAATTCAAATTTGAAAAGACATCTTCGAAAGCACACTCATGAGAAGCCATATTCTTGACAAGTATGGGAATCATCTTTCTCAGATAAATCAAGTGCACGCTGGGAAGAAACCATATTCTTTGTGAGGTGTGTAAATTTGCTTTTTCAAATTACTCATCTTTCAGAATATATGTAAGAATACACACTGGAGTGAAGCCATATCCTTGTGAAGAATGTAGAATTTACAGCCAAATCAAATTTAAAAAGACATATACGAACACATCAGTATATATATATATATATACTGATGTGTAAGTGTATTTTTAGAAAACATTTTAAAGGAACTGATATTTCTATTAATGACCCCTAGTAACTGCTACATATTACTATATGTGTATACGATTTCAAAATATAGTAAAAGTGATATACTTAAGAAAAAGTGTTATTCTGGTGAGAGTGTATTTACAGAGAGTATTGTTTATGTTTTTTAATGGCAACCAAAAAAATGCTGATATCAAACAAACTCATCCATGTACTATTGAATTAACTATGAAGTATGGTTTCACAGTGCTCAGTATTTTGGACTCTACTGAAGAGTATTGGGTCACATCTCTCAGACCATGTAAACTCCACTATGGAGTATGAAGCCACAACTCTCAAACCAAGTAGACTCTAGTGAGGAGTATGGAGCCACAGATTTCAAGCCTGGTGAACCACTGAAGAGTATGGGGCCACAGTTCTCAGGTACTGTACACTATTATAGAATATGAGGCCACAGATCTCAGGTCCTGTAAACACTTGTGAGAGAGTATAGTGCCACATCTCTCAATCTCTGTAGACTCAACTGAGGAATATAAAGCCACAGTTCTTAAGCTCCATTGACTTTAGTGAAGTGTGATTTCATTGAGGAGTAATGAGATCACAGTTCTCAGGTCCTGTAAACATCAGTGAACAGTATAAGGCTACATCTCTCAAGCTTCGTAGAGTCCATTGAGGAGTATGAAACCACAATTCTTAAGAACCATAGACTTCAGTTAAAAGTATAATGTCCTGGATTTGAAACCCCATAGACTCCACAGCTCTTAGCATATTAGAAATTGCTTTTGTGGCTTATATATCAAATAGGGTTTTTTGAGATTAATTTTTAACTCCAAAATTTCTTTCTCCCAGCCTGGATGCCAATCAAAGCTAAAGAACCCAAACGTCCATATTATTTAGTTCATAGCTGTGGGAGAAAAGCATTGAATTTATACATTCCCCAAAGATATTTTTGTGAAAGAAGTATGAGAAAAGAATCTGTTAGCATATTATTTATGGTTACACCTAGCCAGCTCAATTGTAAATTAATCTGATCTTGACATGAGTCTAGTACTGTACTTAAATTCATAAAGTCTAGGTGCTATAGCAATGAGCTCATAGCTCATCTGAACAGTTTCCATGAAAGTATTTATAGAAAAGTCAAAGGAAGACAACTTTATGCCAGTGGGAAAGTGACTGAAATTGAGCTGTCAGATCAGGACCAATAATATTGCTGATTCTTCTTATTTTTTTTCTTTCCTCCACCATTGGAGTAGTAGCCTATTGCCTGGTTCATACTTCTCCCCATTTTTTTGTAAGCAGTAATAGAAGTTTGTCCCTTGTTTCCTGTTTTTTAAACATTGTACTTCTGATATCTCTGCCTAAATTTGTATTCAATAATTATTATTATACTTTTCCTTTCCCAATAGGTGTAGACAAGTTTGCCTATCATCCAGTTCACACTCCTCCCCAATTTTTTTTTAATAGTAGTAGAGGTTTTTCCCTTATTTCCTGTTTAGGATTGGATTTCTGGTTCCTTCTAAAGTCTACTTCTACTCTATGCTTCTAACTATACTTTTATTCTGTAATTAAAACCTGACATCTTCAACTTTAAAATTAGCTGTTATCTTTCCTGCATAGTTCCAAAAATTTCACTTTTCTTACACTAATATAACTTCACACAGTAACCCACTACTTTTAGTGGACCTTGGGCCTTATATTAGGGGAATATTAGCAAAACAAAAACTGCATTGCTATCAAAGTTGTCTTTGATTCTTATTACATCCAAGTTTATTATAACTTCATATTTATATATATATATATATATATATATATATATATATAATCATTTCATCTCAAGCAAAGCAGGACCACTACTCATGTACAGGAGGTTATAGTGAGGGGAAAAAACAAAATTCAGCTGATATCGAAGAAAGGATAAGAGATGGATGGGAAACAAGGAGATAGAAGATGGCAATTGATGTTGCATTTAAACTTTTGGAGATTGTAGTTATCAGGGAAGAAAGCAAATGGAAGGGAGTTCCACAAATGGAAAGTGTGAGAAAAGAAACTGTTAGAGTAGAAGAGGTGGTTTCATTTAGCTATTTTGACAGTAAGAGGGTGGGATCTAGATGCCAATCTAGTAGCACGTAAATAGATGTAGTTGGAACATTAGGGAAGAAGCTCATCAGAGCAGTAACCATGAAAATTCTTGTAGAAAAGACAGAGAGAAGCTCATCTTGGTAGTATGAAAGTAACTGAAGGCAGGCTGCCAAGTCAGAATTGATTATATTGTAGATCCTTCTTTGGATTTTGTTGAGGACCTCAAGATGAACACCTGGCAAACCCAACTAGATATGGCAACAGTATTCAATGCACGGGTGAATGGTAGATTGTTTATGATTTTAAATACAGCCACTTCTCATTTGGCAATAAGGTTCCATTCTAATGATCAGGTTGCTAACCAAGAAGTTGTATCTAACTGCTAATTCAGGTACACTACACAAGTTCAGATAACTTTGTTGTCACTTTTTTTACCATTTGTAACATTTCTAATTTATTTTCAAATATGTGGACTGAGCAGTAAGCATAAGAAGTTTTTTGCTAATTATATTTTTCTCCTCCACCAATAGGACTAGACAGGTTAGCCTATTGCCTGGTTCATACGCGTCCCCGTTTTTTTTTTTAACAGGAATAAAGGTTTGTCTCTTGTTTCCTGTTTAGAATTGAGTTTCCTGTTTCTTAAACATTGTACTTCTGATATCTCTTCCTGAAATTGTATTCAATAATTATTACTATTCTTTTCCTTTCCCAAAAGATGTAGACGGGTTTGTTTATCACCCAGTTCACACTCCACCCCAGTCTTTGAATAATCAACAAATTCAAAAATCAGCTTTCGATTCTTTACATCAGTTGCCACACTGCAAGTACAGTATAAATAAATCTTCATTTTTCATATTATTTGTTGGAATTTATTTCAATTCTTTTTGAAAAAAGAGAAAACAAGCATCAAATAATGTATAAAAACTGCCATCATTCATTTTATTCAATTAGTGCATTTTTTTTATTATAATCATTTCACCTCACACAAGGCAGTACTGCCACTGGTGCACAAGGGGTTACAGAGAGAGAAAAACTGGGTACAAGAGATACTGAAGAAACAATGGGATTTAGGGAGGTAGAAGATGGCAATTGGGGTTGCATTTAAACTTTTGGAGATTGTAGCTATCAGGGAAGCAAGTATACAGAAAGAATTTTCACAGACGGGATGTGCAAGAAAAGAAACTGATTAGTAGAAGTGACCTCGATGCCAATCTAGTCAGTCGGTTAGGGCAACCTAGCCAGTCTAGTAGCATTAGTAAATTCTTGTGGTTGGAACACCAGAGAAAGAGTCTCATCAAAGCAGAATCCATGATAAGATTTGTAGAAAAGACAGAGGGAAGCCACATCACATCAGTAAGAAAGAGATTGGGAGCAAGCTGCCAAGTCAAGAACGATTACATTGCAGATCCTTCTTTGGAAAGATTTGTGGTTCATATAACAAAAGAATGACCTTCAGAAGTGGTTCAACACTTCATAGATGCCTTTTCCAAGTACAACTTCTGATAGAGGAGAATATGATTAAGGACTGTGAGTGTGCCATCTCGTGCAGCTGTGGTAAAAAAATATGTAGGAGAAATGGGTCAGCCCCTTAAGATAAGGTTGTAATAAAGCCGCAAAGCCGTAACACAAAGGCAAATATAAAAAAAATCAGGCATAGCTGATCACATATGAATAGAAAAGGCAGATCACCATCCCTATGGGATGCTATTGAAATAATAATTAGAGAGACCTACTTTAAAATAGAAAAACTTAAGAAATCAGTGCATATGAAATTAGTCTCAAAAATCTAAAACAGCCAAGCACAGAAATGAATAAAATATGGTAACCAATAATATAGAGTGCTACAGAAAATCAATTACAAACATAAAAATTGTAATATGAGCTCTGATAAAAAAAAAATTTGGAGCATACAATGTCCAAAATGCTGTGAATATGACAACAAAGATGAGAAAAACAGTCTGAACTATGTAAATACTGTAAATAATTATAATACATCATTTCAGAAATATAGACAAAAAAATAAAAATAATATAACGAACAACAAGGGTAGTGGAGTTCCAGGTGTGGGATTGACCGGTTACCAACCAAGGCTATAGAACCCTATCAGACTTGCTATTCAACCCATAGCTGGAGGAAGAAGAGTTGGATTCATACCTTTCCTAAGGGTGTTTGTGCATAAGTGAATGCAACAAATTCAACTGGAATTTGAACTTGGCTCTTTGATTTCTCATTCCAAGCTGATATCCATTGCACAACAACAGAATATATAATACATAAATTAATTTCTCTAACTTAAATTGGTCCTGGGTATGACGGTAAACTGCATGCGGCAGCAAGGCCTCTGATTGGGAGGTTGTGAGGAGCATGGAACCACCTCTTAATTGCTGTTGTTCTCAGGTCCACCCTAACCTGGAGTGGTAGCACCTGTTAGGGTCCCAACTATGGACAAATAGTTAACCCTGCAAGTGGGGTCAAAACACTATGAAAGAATAAAAAAAGACTTTTATAGAAATATATGCATTTTTGAAAGAAAAATATTACCAATAATACATTTTTGAAGAAGAAAAAAATTATTACCATAACACACTTTTGAAGGAAAAATAAATTATTCTCAACAAAACATATTTAAATACAAAACTAAAAAACATTTTCAGTTTTCTAAAATAAAAAAGGATAAAAACAAAAAATTTTCATTAAAATCTAGTCAGATCCAATATAATCAAACATTATAAAATAAAAATACCTTAAAACCCCACCTTTTTGGCATTAAATAACCTACAGAGGTTGATATGTCGTTAAACAAAACTCAAACTCAAACATAAACTCTCTAACTTAAATAAAAATTATATTATAAAAAAAAACAAAACAAAACCATAAATTATCTTGCATCTTTTTGCTGGAAAGTCATTAGAAATTTATCAGATTTTATCAGTGATAGAATTGTTGACGTTCTTTTCAAACATGACCTACATCAAATGAAAAACGCAAAATTCAGTCAATTTAATGCAATGTTTTGCTATATTTTGTCTGCTTTTTTTTATCCTTTTACTTCACAACTTAAATAACAAAAAATTATGTTTTTCCGATTGCAGAAAATGTTTGAAAAAGTGGTGTATTTCACTCAGTATTTCACTTCCATTTCTTTTGTATGACAGAAAAATTAGGAAATGTATGTAGTCTTATTCATTAGAAAATTTATCTTCTTTATACAAAAGAAAATTTGTGACAGTAATTTTTAAAAGAAAAATATTCAGGCCGAAAAGTTATATTATATAATTTTCCTGAGGAAAAATGAATTATTATATGAGAATATGACGCAAAGTTTTTGTTTAATTATTTTATATTTCAAGAAAAAATACCTATTATTATTGTAACTTGTTTTTCAACTTTTATTTGCTTCTAATCTTAGAGAACCGGCCGATAGCCATGATTGATAAACTAGTTCAAAGACAGAAAAATAGTAGGGGGAAAAAAAGAAGAAAAATAACATGAACTTTATAAACTTTTAATATATTTATTTTTTCTGATGAAAAATATGTTGTATTTATATTAATTATTTATTTTACAAAAATGAATTTCCAAGTAATTCACTTGTAAGTGACTTGTTTAAAATTATTTTTTACAGTTTTTTATATTTGCATTTTCATTTTTTGTTTGGTCAGAAATTATTTGCATATTGACCTATATGCATTTGTCAAGTAATTTCTTGTTTTTTAATAAAATTGTACTTGTAGAAATTTTAATTATTCTTGTTTGGTGATAAGTATGTGTGTGTGTGTGTGTGTGTGTGTGTATATATATACTGAAGTATGTATCAAGCACTCTTTATAAAAGTAAATGCTTGAACAGTGGGTTTTAATCTATGTGTTCTTCCACTTTCTTGTAATATCTCTATATATATATATATATATATATATATATATATATAAATTTTTTTCATACAACAAGATGCTGATACACATTTGAGGAAGACAACCATGGTGAGAAATGTCAAACTATAAAAAGAAATGGTTTAATGATATCGCTTAAAAACAACTGAAACAAAAAAAAAATTCAGAAAGATCAAAAGATCTGCTTAAAAAGGAAAACCTGTGGCTAGCTTTTAGTTTGAAAGAACTAGTCGTGAGTATATGTTGGAAGAAAATTTAAAATTCAGGGATGAAAAAGAAGTAATGTTCAGAAAAAGGGTGAATAAAAAAAAATATTCCCTATCATAAACCATGACACCGAGATAAATCTAATTGGAGCGTGAGATTTTTTTTTTGTTTGCACAGAGAAGATGGGTTTGACTGTTTCATCAATGCCTCCAAGACAATGAGGTGGAATTGGGAACAACTTCTGTGCAAAACAGAAAAGCGATCTGCAGGGTAAGAGTCACCACATTCCTTTATAGTCAACAAATGTTCGCCAATGGCAGATTCGGGTATCTGTGTGAACTCAGAAGTAAGGCTGTGACAGACGAACCTCCAATTTTTGGATAGTCCAGCCTATATAGTCGGCACCATACTGACATTTAGATTTATAAACAACATTACTCAACTGTAAGATAAGCAGGACATCCTTACAAAATGAAGGAAAACAGGTTATGTAGAGAAAATTACACATGGAGTCAGAGCCCTGAAATTACAAGAAATAATTGATGATACCTAGGATCTGAAAGATCAATCTTATTAGAACATGAGAAAAAAAAAACTTCCTGGCCCTGTACAGTGAACCGACCTTCTTAGCATCGGATTTAGCAATGGATTCGATATAGTCATTTCACTTGAGGTCCACCGAGAGTGTGAGGCCAAGGAGGCGTAATGTTTTACTCTCAGGGAGGCTAGCCTATTCCATGCTAACTTTCAGTATTCATTCACAAATGAATGAAATTACTTCTAAAATTATTATTTTTTAAAAATCTTGATAAAAATATTTTTTTTTTACCTCTATTAACCCCCCTTCAAATGAAATGTTAAAAAATTTTAAATAGTGTCAAACTTTTGTTTAATTACTTCAACGCAGGACTCATTGGGAAATATAAATCACCCATTTCTTTTATCTTAAGTTTGAAATCACTATCCGAAAACCTTCTCCGAAGAGTAAAATAAAAAATGCAATAAAACTCCGACATAATCAAATTTCATAATCTGTTAATTACTGGAATAAACAACAACTATTGAGGACATTATATTCTGAAGAAGAAATTTTTTTTCCGATTAATAATAAAATTTTGAAAAAATTGTTTTAATTTTTTTTAATTTTTTATTATTAAAAAATTTAATAATATAAAGGCTTTTAAAAATATTTTTTAAATCTCCAAAAGAACTGATTGCAAGGTTTCTTTTTAGTTATGAGCTGAGTATCATATTACCTATGTAAAATTGAAAAGTATAATAAAAATCGTTTTGCAGAAATATTTTAAATTAATTTAAAAAAAAAAAATTGTGTGTAAATATGTTTATTTACGTTCCCTTTTTGGGTAAGTACGGTGTTCCATAAGAGTCATAACATGTTTACATAATTCTAACATCTGCAGTAATTCAGAAAGCATATTCAAATGTCTGGCTATAAATGTAAACTAAAATTCTATTAAATATTATAAAATTGCTGAAATTATTATTTTAAATTTTACTATTTAGTTAAAAACAAGAAAAAAGAAATTAAAATTTTATGTTTTTTTGGCGCGTATGGTCGCAATACTTTCCGTCTGACAGCTTCCGGAGCTCGTAACACCCTACCATATTGTCATCTAGGTGATGACAGGTAGGGCTACCGCAGTTAAAAAGTTGTTGTTTTTTCTAAATTTCTGGCAGTAAGGAATTATTACTTGATTGAAATCAGATAAAGGTAAGTTTCAACTTTAAAAATTGACTTAAATGACGTGTTAGCAAGGTATATTTTATTTTTGCAAGATTTTTAAAACAGAAATTGGGCTACTGTTGACATAGTATTGACAGAATGTGTCAATAAATAAAAAATGGTGGGAAATTTTAACTTAATTTTTTCGATTAAAAAAAAAATTAGATTAAAATCAATATAATTTCGGGTTAAATAATACCAGTGTATTTTTCTTTCGGGAATTAAAATTTAATCTTATGGCTTTCAATTAAAGCTAATTTTAAAGTTGAAGATTACTTATTTATTTTTAAAATTTAAATTTAAATTTAGGTATTGAAAAATCAGTGGCGGTACCTAGAAGAGTTACTTAAGTTGGCAAAAGACAACAGTTCGTAGTTGCGTGTGTGGATTTCTGTTGCACTCAGTTAACGTTCAAATTCTCACTGAGGATTTAGTCATAAATCTCTTTATACAGACGAGGTGGATCAGAATGCATGTCGAAATTCTTGGCACTGTAAACATCTCTGACATGTTCTCAATTGCCTTTGATTTATTGACCAATCAGTGAAGACTAACACTTACTTCAAACTTTACGTTAAGCAATACAGCATCAGTGCTAAAGAAAGACTAGTTTTTGTTCTTATAGCGGTTGCTATGTTTTTCTTACCCACATTCGGTCCATGTCATTTACTCGTCTGTGATTGGGTAATAAATCACTACTGTTCTTGTATAAGACAATTTAGCAATCGCAGTCACCTTTGAATCTTTCGGCTCTGAAGCAGCTCTTTCATATGTGTGTGGTGATTGGTTAATTTTTAGCCAATCACATATTTATTGATGTAAAATCAGTTTTTCCCGCGCTTGTTTTTGATCCATCCTCTTTCGATAAATGCGGCAACTTTCAGAAAGCTAGTCAATAGACGACCAGGCCGCGGATGTGCGTTGTGGTGCGGTGGATGTCGGCTTGGAGGGGGAAATCGGTGAGCCGAGTTCCAATTTCAGTCGAGCACACTGCACTCACTTGCGCACTGGTACCCTTGGGAAAGGTATTAATCCGTCCGTTCCCTCCAGTTATGGGTTAAATAACAGGGTAGGACTTGGGACCCTGCCCTTAAAACAGATCCCAATGAGACTTGCTCCGTCGGGGAGGAAGCCCGCTCAACCCGACTAGGGTGAATGCGGCATACATACATACATACATACATACATACATACAGGCCGCTAAATGACTCCACGTAAGTCTCTCTACTCAAACCTTCCTTAACGCACACACAGACACAGAACTTTGTTGTCTGTCTGAAAATTTTCACCTAGAACTTTTGAACTCTTGACCAAAATTTGTGTTACTTACAATTACATTCAAATTAATTGTATTCTTCATGTTATTTATTGACATGAAAATCTTTCTAACAATTATAACAAACCTTTTCAGCGCAAGAAAAAACTTTCTTTATTTAATTGACTTTACTTTGGTCAAAAACAGTTAAAGGGGAACAACTTTTTCCTCTTACTTTATGTATACTACTATTACATGCTTTATTTTTTTAATGCTGTATTTTATCGTATATATACTTTTATTTATTGGTTACACATTGGAGTTGTTGCCTTTATTTTTCTTGAATCGTATGTTGGACGAATCGTAATATAAATTGTAAAGGACCTAAAAACCCTCTACAGTTCTGAAGTGAGTTTTGTACTAATGTAAATTATTTTTTATCTGTATCCAAGACATGTGTAATATGTAAATTTTCATAAGTGCTTTCTTAATTAAACTTTTCAAGGTGGATTCCACGGCCTCTATCGTATTTGTGGCAAATGATGAATCTTCTAGCTCGCTCTTTTTCTGTTTTGAATTAGACAGACAGGCTGTCAAAGTCTGATTTTAATTGAGTGTATCCAAGATACCAGAGAATATATCTCTTCAGGGTACAAGGATTTCATTTCACTTCTTTTCAGATGTTAAAGCCACAAATACCAGTTATTGTTTGAAACCGTTTAATACAATGTTTCCTAATGTTAATATCGTGTCTCATTTTTTTCTTGTCCTGTTAATATCCAGAAGAGCCAACTTCACACCAGTTTGCACTGAAATCATCATCATCACCCTACTCTCAAATTAAACATGTTTTTCTTTACAAAATACAAAGAATTATCCAATTTTAATACAAATTCCAGTATTTGCTCATTACTGAATTAATTTTATTTTTAATTGATAAATTTATTCTATCTTATTCTTCTTCTAAATAAATAAACGGCAAAATCTTCTGTTCATCTGTGTGTCTGAAACTCCTCTAACTTAGACCACACTTGTTCTATATAGACATTTAGAAATGAAGATGTTCCCGGGATTGAAAATCTGCCCTTCATCTGGTGTTTGTACATCTAGCATTGGGATTTGTGTTCAGGGAAGGAGGGAACAGTTAGAAATTCAAATTTCAAAATAACTGAAAAAATTAGTGATTCTAAAAAAATTTAAATTTATATTGAATTTAAATTTGTCACACATAATTTGTGAATAAAAAAAAAGTTTTACATTCAATTTAAAATATCTCCAAAACTTTGTGAATTGAGAAATTCTATTTTATTCCTTCAAAATGCCAATGAATCAGAGTTAAAGTGAGAGCTTTTTTGAGGTAATGATTTGAAGTTCTACAGAGTTTGTCATTTAAAGACCAAATCAATTGAAGTCCCACATAGTTTGTGATTTGAAGAACTTAATTTTCGGCCCAAATTCGTCTCTCAGTGGAAATTGGACATATAGCCTGAATCAGAGTTGAAGTGAGGTTTTGAAGTTTCATGGAATGAATTGAGGAAGTCAAATTCATTTCTTCAAAATTATCATTGCTGTTTTTTTTAAAGCTGGGCCAGAGGTTCCTGAAGAATGTAAGGATAATGACAAGGAAGCACACGTGTTATTTTTAAAGAAAAAAGATAAAAAATTTATTTACATGTTTACATATTTGAATTTCAGTAGCTTTTTTTCAGGATAATTAAACATTAAAATTTTGTAGTTCCGATGAATTGTCAAAAAAAAAAAAAATTTCATATTTATCATCAGACACAAAGTAATATTCCAAAATTCTTAAAACAAATTAAGAGAGTTTGTTTCTCGCATAAAAAATATAAGGTTGTAATCAATATGAAGAAAAAGATATATTTTAAGGTACTTATGAGTTGAAAAGAGTTCTTTGAAATTCTCCTGCTCTCGTTAGAAGTTGATAATTTATTTAATGTGTAATTTGACACCGTCGTTATTCAGACGCGTGGACTCTGCCTTTCTCTCTCATTGATTCAACTTTCTCTATATAAAAAAGGGATTTGACATCAGCTCCTTACTTTTTCTCAGTTTGTAATCTGCCCCCGTTTCATTGGTCAAAGTAAATTTTCACATAGGCTCGTTAAACTTTATTTTGTTTTTTTCTTCAGCCTGGAGTCTATCCCCCCTTTTTTTTGGTCAAAATAACTTTTCGCAGAGGCTCGTGAATTTGAAAACAGTGAAGAAAAGAGTTTTTTTTCGTACTCACCACATCCTTTCAGTTTTATGTCGAAGCTCCAATTAGCCCACTGCAGGACATAGCTTAAAAGTCAGCACGAACTGCAACTTTTAAGCTAGTTATAAACAAAACTTTGTCTGTAATATTGCAACAACAAAGATCTTGTAGCGTAGAGGGCTGGTTAAGTTTTCTTTGGTTCGGCCTTATGTCAGACATAATCGAACTCCCTACAGCTTACAAGTTTTATGCAGAATTATCATCAAAAGGTTTTTATCATAAAGTTGTTTGTCGGCAGGTTGGAATATATGGAACTGTGTGGAATAGTGTAAGAATAAAATATACATTCTGCATTTTAAAACAGAAATTTATTAAAAGGAACGATTAAAGAATAACAAGAATTTGTAGAAATTAATGTTCAATGAGAAAGTTAAGGTATCAAGACTTCGTACAAAATGTTCGTAGTAGTAATTGTTGAGAAAGAGAAAGAGAAAGAGGGCAATGTCCGAGTTGCTTGAAGTTGAAGTTACATTTTAGATGTATCATCTCGCGGCTCCCATCTGACTCTGACTGACTGATTCTGGTGAAGTCCTTTTATTGTAATTTAGATTTTTGGCACTTACTCGCGAAGTCCCTTTTGATCTTGCAAGTCGCTCCCATTCGTCAAAAATCATTTTAACACCTACTTGCGTATTCTGGGTTCGACTTTTTCTTTAAGCAGATGATCAATCCTTTTTCTATTTGGGAAAACCAGAATTTCACACGTCATTGTGAATTTTTTGTACAAGCGAAGAAGAAAGTTGATTTTAATTAATTTCTTATTCGCTACAATCTGAAACAACATCTAAAAACTTGTACTGTAAAAATAGCTGTCAAAGTTTCCACAAACAAATATACGTCGTGATTGATTTTCTTGTGGAAACAAACTGTATGATTTATATCAGTAACTCTGAATAAAAACAATACAGTTTTCATAATTTTTTTAAGAATTCGGACCATATTTTTTATGTGTTCACGGTTGGTAATTTTAATGATAATCTCCATTAAAAAATATTTTTTCCACTCTTGAGTAAATTTCAGCTGTTAGTAGTTTCGTCGAGGAAATGAAGGTAATAAAATAATTTATGAAAATCTGAATCTTGCCAGCATGCATGCAAAGCTCCTTGACTAACGAGTTGAGGGTGGGGTTGAGGGATGTTGTTGGGGCTTACTATGCAAAGTTAATTTTGGTTGGGATTTTACATGACACAAGGCCACTTCCCAAAAGAACTTCCTAACTAAATTTTTGCATACCACCAATATTTTTATAAGTGTTGAAATCATACATTAAACAAGCAAGTGGAAAGTTGAATGAAATTGACAAAGCATCAATCTGCAACTATAAAGTGTATTAACAATAACAAGAAACACATACATTGCACAGACGTTGAAAGTGTTTGTTTGAAAGTGTCTTCCATGGATTGTATGAAAATTTGTGTTAGAGCTTTTGACGTAAGTTGAAATGTTCCTTGTCGCTGAAAGATTTATCAGTGTGATAAGAAATTCGTGTGAGGAATATTATTGATAAAAGAATTGTTCAGTTCTGATTGTTCATGAATAACGTTCATCTTTGTAGTGTACAGAAAAATGAATTTGTATGAAATAGTGAGTTGGACTTAATATTTTACATGGTGTGTGTGTGGAAGGATTTCTTGTGCCAATTGTAATAATTTGTACATGTGTTATTCAAAGAAATAAAATACATCTAATTGCGTCTTGCAGTTAGTGCGGGTATGTGAGAGAATTACTTGATATTGAAGAACGCGATCCTGCAATAGCAGCATGCTATCGCGAGCAGCTGTGAACTGCCTTGCTTGGTGTTCTCTGGAAACTGCTGCAACTATATTTAGTTGTCCCTCCCAGTAAGGGCAACATGTGACATATGGTCAGTTATGACTGGGATTTCCGGGCTATATGGCCCGGCCAAAAAAATGTCTGTTTTTGCCCAGTCGTGCTTCTACCCTTCGGCGGAACCACGACTGGGTTATTGCTCTCTGCTCGGAAGCAGAGAGCGCCCTCTACCCGAAGGCAGAGAGAAGACAGTGTCGTAGTAACAGCGACAAAGCTGTTACTACGACACTGAATTTGTTAATTAAATTTATAATCGCTTGAAAAAAAATAGGTGAAACATAAAACAAAAAAAAGCGCTGGAAAAGTGAAAAAAAAAAGTAAAGAAAACAACAACATTTATGTCACAAAGCAAATTGAAAAAAAAAAAAAAAAGACCCTAAAACATCTTAACTGCAAATAAGTTTTACTTTTATCTATTTACTTTTTTATTTTTAGTATTGTTTACTGTTTAATCATTAATGGTTCATTTATTTTTCTTTCAAAGATTAATGAAATGAAGTTCTCTGTAGTTTTTTCACAAAAGGAACAAAACATTATTCATCACCGTTAATGGATTCCCTTTTTGTCATTATCAGAAGAAACTTTTCTTTCTCCTAATCAAACGTTGGTATATAACTTTTTTTCACTCATTTGTTTATTTTTTTATTCACCGTTCTTTACTACTGCAATGTTATTGTTAATGTTATGAATTGATTGAACGAACAAATACAGCCATTGTGTAAAATCGACAAAAAAAAATCTCCCAAGATGACAAGTTTTTCGAATCAAAACATAATTTTTCTCACCAACTTGTCTCGATTTGAGAGGTGAGTTGAAAAATATGAATACAATTTCGTTCCACTTAAAAGATTTTTTTCTATGGGCATCGGCAGCATATCCAAGATTATTTGTATTATTTTGAACACAATTGATGATAAAGATTTCGGTGGAGCTTTAAAATTATTTCTTAACGTGTTCTCTTTAAGTTGATTTTTTTCTACGAACTCTGTTGAGTTAAAAATGTTTTACAAAGAAGAAGCGAGTGAATTGTCTCTAAACTGGAACTTTTTTTTATAAAAAAGTTCATCAAATGTAATGAATAATTTAAACTTTATGTCCGCATTTATTGAATACTAATTTTTTTCCACGCAAGTCTAAAAATAAAAAAGAAAGTTTCTTTCATTGTGTGTGAAGAATAAGATTGGAAGATTTTAAAAATTAAATTCCTAGGTTTAGAGAAAAAAAGTAATTTTAAAAAAATGAAGGTGTTAGTAGTTCTTAAAGTTCTGGAGTAGAGAAAATGATCGGTGATTTAATTTTGTTTTTCTTTAATGATACCATTCAGAAATCGAACTTTGAAACTTTATTTCCCTCCTCAAATAAATTAAAATCATATGCATTCAAAGCAAAAATGTACAAGAAAAGTTTGACAATGTTTAACCATTATGTCTGAAAAAAAAAAAAAAAATTCCGGTGTCAAAAGGACTGTGACACCGCTATTATTTTAACTATAACTACCTTCACTCTTTGGCTATATTCACTGTTTTAAAAAGTAATGAGAATTTTAATAAAACTTAAACATTTAAAAGTGAATTTATAGATTTTCTTGATTTTTGACAATTCATAACAAAAATAATAAAGAAAACACTGTTTATTTATTACAGTTTATTTACAATTAGATTTTTTATTTGAATGAGTGGCACTAACATTGGCTAACAATTCCAACTTTATCAAATGATAAATAAAAAGAGTATCATTATACAGTATGCGATTAGTAAAGTTTTTTGCTATTTTATAATTTTAATTTTCTGGGTTTTTGGTTTTGTTGACTGTAGTGTCAATCTCGTCTTTATAAAATATATGTGAGTATACGAACGCAAGATTTGAATGTGGGCATGAATAAAAGTAATAGTATAGGTATGTATAAGCATAAACACAGTCACATTTGTAGGTACATACGTGAATGTGTGCACATGTGTGTATGTAAATAAAAGTTAGTGTACATGATGTGTTAATTTGTGGGGTTACACATACATACTTATCCTAGGAATTAGAAGTAGGTAGTTAATGACTTGGTGGTCAACAACTTTGTGACTGGTCTGGATACCCCCAACTGAGATGACACCAATACCTCTGTCCTAACTCTTTTTTCTTATATTTCTCTCTTCAGTTAAAGGAAATGCTTATTCCAGCAAAACTTTTTGTACCAAATGGAATAAACATTGTGTGGTCTGATGAAATGAGCTAATTTAGCTTATTGAAATTAATTTTAATTTATAACCAATTTAAATGACTTGTTGAGTTTTCCTTTATATATATATATATATAAGCATATATGAAAAAAATGAATTGTAATTTTCAGCATCTTCTTTCCTTCATGTGCATGTATAATCACATCAACATAAACATCACTTTAATATGATCAAGTCTTAACTGAAGACAACATAATATTAAAAAATATTCTCATTTTGTCATAGATTTCCGAAAACATGTGCATGTATATTTTAATTCAGTGATAGATGTATAATATTTCTACAAAATTAAAAATCATTCTATTTATTACTCAATGATTTTTCAATGTGTCATAGATTTCCTTAAAAGATTTGTTATAGATTTTCCTAAAAATCATTCTATTTATTATCAAATAATTTGTCATAGATTTTCTTAAAACATGTGCATGTATAGTTTAGTTCAGTGATAGACCAATAATTTTTCTACAAAATTAAGCATTTCTTAAATAATTCTCTTTATTACTGAAAACTTTCTGAAAAGTTCAAGAAATTCTGATTGTGTTAAAATTTTAAAAAATAATTGTTTTGTTGTCATCTCCAATTTGGATTTTATTGCTCATCCCAGAGTAGCAGTTGTCTAGACTGAGTGAATGTATTATTCCAATATCTTATTTCTCTGTTAAATAGAGTACAATAAATATTTCACCATGTTTAAATTTCTACAAGATTAAAAATATTCTATTTATTAAATAATTTCCCTAAAGTTCAATAAAGTCATATAATGTAATATTTTTCTTAATGATTTTATTGCTCAGCCCTTGATAGGGGTTGTCCAAACTTAGTGTAGTATTTCAGACTTAAACTATGTGCTTGTATGTATGTTAAATTGCTTTTATAAGTAGTTTATGAATAATACAGACATGTATATTTTTATCACTTAAATGTTATTTTTAGTGAATACCTATATTTGACTAGATGTGCTGCTTTTATTTTTAAATAGTAAATGCATATATATGTCAACAGCAGGCAATATAAATGTTCTAAAGACATATAAATAGATATAAATAAATACATCTTAAAAATGCATATATATATATATATATATATATATCAACAACAGGTAATGTAATTGTTTTGAAGATGTGTAAGTAAAAATTGAAAATGCATATGTATGTCAACAGCTGACACTGTAAGTTTTCTAAAGGCATACAAATAATCTGCAAGCAGTGGAAGTATTATTATCAACATTATATTGGAGAAGTTTCTTTGAAAAAAAATTACTTATTTTGTATATGAATGTGTTTTCATTTGTTTATTGAAATGTAAACTGGGTTACTGCAATCTTTTTCTCACATTTTGATTTTTATTATTGCTTTTTTTTTTTCACAGTACTTCCAAAGTCAGAAAAGTATCTTCATTATTTGAAAATGATCTTGCAACATTATTAACTTGACTAGCAGCTGATGGACTTGAAGAAAAGAACATGGAAAAATATTCTCAAGGTAAAGATGTTCAGTGCAAAACTTGTAGTTATTCATTTTCAACCAAAAAAAAATTTCAAATTCATATGCGATCACATCAGGGAAAGAAAACACATTCTTGTGAAGTGTGTGCATCTGTGTTTTTATATAGCTCTGCTCTAAAAGAACATATGCGGAAACACACAGGAGAGAAACCATATTCTTGTCAAGTATGTGATTCTTCTTTTTCACAAAAAATTAATTTGGTGCAGCATATGCGGACGCACACAGGAGAGAAACCATATTTTTGTCAAATATGTGGATCTTCTTTTTCACAAAAAGGTAACCTGGTAGAGCATATGCGGACACACACTGGACAAAAACCCTATTCCTGTGAAGCGTGTGACTCTTCCTTTGCAAGAAAACCAGACTTAGTGAAACACGTACGAATACACACTGGAGAGAAACCTTATTTTTGTAAACTGTGTGATTCTTCATTTTCAGAAAGTTCTTCTTTAAAAAAGCATATTCGGATACACACTGGAGAGAAGCCATATTCTTGTGAAATGTGTGGAGCTGCATATAGTGACAATTCAAATTTGAAAAAACATCTTCGAAAGCACACTGCTGATAAGGCATATTCTTGACAGGTTTGTGAATCATCTTTCTCAGAGAGATGGATACTGGTAAATCATTTGCAAACACTCACTGGCTAGAAACCATATTCTTGTGAAGTGTGTGGATCTCCTTTTTCTATAGACTCATCTTTCAGAAGTCATGTAAAAATACACACTGGAGAGAAGTCATATACTTGTGAAAAATGTGGACTTGCATTTACAGTCAGATCAAATTCAAAAAGACATATACAAGTACATCATGTGGAGAAAATGTGTTCATAAGAGTTTTTTATTTTACACATTTTCATTTTTAACTGTTGGAATTTTCAGTGCATTTTTGCTACCTTAAAATACAGATTGGTATATATATATATATATATATATATATATATATACTGATGCGTAAGTGTATTTTTAGAAAGTTTTTTAAAGGAATAATCTACACTATATCTATCTATATCTTTATGATTCTCTAAAATAATTAATTTCATGGTCTTAAGTATATTTTCCCTTTCTTTTTTATTTACTTTTTTCATATTTTTTTATATATTAAAAAATGTTCTTAATATATACTCCCTACCAATACAATATTTCTTTTCCAATTCCCCCTTTTTGTTTCTGTGGTAGATTTTAAAGTAAATTAAGTTGATCTCAACAATAGTCTTACTCTAGTTTATTTTAAATGTAAAAACTGTTGGCAAAGCCGAATATTATGTCATGTTATCTATTTTCTCTATTCCTCCTTTCCTCTTTTTTGCTTTTTCCTTTTTTATATATCTATCCCTTTCTTTCCACCCTTCTTGGCTAATGATTGTCATATCTGCTTATCCAACACACGTTTCCCTTCTTTTTCTCTTTCTTCATTTCTCTTTCTTTTTTCCTCTTATAACTTTTTCTCTATTATCCATTTTTTGTTTTTTTCTTTTTCTCCTCATTCCTCATTTTAGTTTTCCCACTTCTGTTTTTGTGACATGTTTATTTTTTATTTTTTATACATATGTAATCTTTAAATGTCTTTTTCAAAAGATCAAGTTTGAATCCATTTCGCCATCTCTATTTCTTTGCTGTCCCTCTTCCCTACTCTCTGTAACAACATCTAGACATCTATCTTCTAACATAATTTTCTCTCTCTTTTTTAACTCTCCCTCCCACTGTTCTTTCTTTTTACTTTACTTTTCCTTCTTTTTAAATGAACTTCCAGTGTATGAATTTCTTTTTGAATTTTACCATAATAAATGATCACACATATGATTTTCAAAGGTTTATTTTAAAAAATATAAATATTTGATTAAGTAAATAGGTAATTCTATTTACATTTAGCCCTCTGGCTGGATCAGTTTTAATGTTAATAAGATTAGGATTTTATCTACATGCCACTTTCTATTTGGGTTTATATATATATATATATATATATATATATATATATTATAAGAAAGTGAAAGAACTTGAAGAGTAAAACCCACTGTTCAAGCATTTACTTTTGTAAAGAGTGCTCAATACAGAGTAGAGCTTAATATTGTAATTGTGTTATTAGAATGTTTTATAAAAGCATTATATCACTACACAAAAGTTTTCATATTTCAGAACAATACTGTTCTTCTTCAGGTGATATGTTAAATGGCTAAAATGATTTATTTTGAAAATATAAGATGAATTCATGGTTATTTAGGAAATTAGGGAGTGGTAGTTGGAGAATATGTTTTTAGATGTATCAATATTGTCCAATCAAAATTGAGAATTAGGTAACTATGGAGATTGATGATCTGGGTCAGGAAAGGAAGCAGAATGGCCTGGTGTCTAGACATGTTACATTTTAATATTGTCTGGATAAGATACATAGTGGAACCATAGATTATTTAAATGGGTAAACAATAATTTTTAACAGCAGGTTGGATTATAAGTTTTTTTTTTTTTTTAATTAGATTTTGTGCATGAGTAAAGGGGCCGGAATGTTTAGATTAGAATTAGTATTAAATAGTTATGATACACTAAGGTATATTGTAGTTAAGAAAAATAATTAAGTATTGTATAGGTTATTTTAGTAAAATAATTTTAAAGTTATTTTAGAGCATAAGTTATAATTGAAATATTGTAATTTATTAAATTTTAAAGCGAATTATTTTCTCTGGGTAAGATACATTGTGGAACTATACATTATTTAATTGAGTAGACAATAATTTTTAACAGCAGGTTGGGTTTTAGTTTTTATTTTAAATTAGGTTTTGTACTACTTTATGAGTAAAGGGGCTCAAATGTTTAGTTTAGAATCAGAATTAAATAATTAGGGTATACTAACGTATATTATAATTAAGAAAACTGATTAATTATGTAGGTCATTTATTTTAGTAAAATAATTTATAATTTTTAAGTTATAATTGGAGCATAAGTTGTAAAAGAAATATTGCAATTAATTAAATTTAAAATTTTTTTTTAGAAATGGTACTACTTTCTGAGTGAAGGGGTATAATATTTAGGTTAGCATTTGAATTAAATAATTATTAAATTAATATATTGTAGGTAAGAAAAACAAATAAGAATTGTGTGGGTCATTTATTGTAGTAGTAAGATATTTTTTTAATTTCTAAGTTATATTGGAGCATAAGTTATAAATGAAACATTGTAATTAATTAAATTTTAAAGAAAAATATTGTTCTGAAACATGATAATTTTTGTGTAGTGATATAATGTTTTGTCCATTGTAATAACAAGATTACAATATATATATATATATATATATATATATATATATATACTAGTGATGACTAATATAGTGTATGAATTTCAATACCCAGTACAAAACTTCTTTTCATGAATCAATTACCTATATTGGACATACTTTTACTTCTTTGAGAGGTCATTTCATATGCAACTTATCCAACCAAAATGCAGCAAAAAATATTTATTATTTCATGAACCCTGAAGAAAAATTTTGATTTAAAATACAGAAATACAGTTTAAATAACGATATCAAAAGCATCTTGCTATAAGAAGAACAATATATGTCAAAAAGTTTTCTCATCCCATCAACTTTACATTATTTCAATAAATAGAGGGCAATTTGCAGAAAATTGAACTTTCAATGATTTGTGTCATATTTCTTGCTGGCCAAAAATGAGTTTGCTACGTGATTACATATTTCATGTTTTTCGTTTGGTCAGCCAGGGGGACAATCGAGCAGTGAACAGAGAGTACACAATGTAGCAAGAAAATAATCAAGCCACCCCAGGCAACTCACATTCACACCCTCTCACTTCTTTCCTTGCCCTATTTTCTTTATCTCGCCTTCTTCCTCCTTACCTACCAACTGTACACAAAAAGAAAGAGAGGAACAAGATATTACTACAACTTTGTTGATACACTCAGCAAAAACATGGACTTAACCTTTTTCTGTATAAAACAAATTACACATTTCACTAAAATGGACAAACTTTTAATTCTTTAAACTTTTTACTACACATTTTCTTAGAACATTTCACAGTTAATACTTTCATTCCTAATATTTGATATTATGCAGTTCAATAAATAAATTTTCATTTATTTATACAAAGGGAACAGTTTATATTCTTTCATCCTTCTGCTCTGGAGTAAATTTTGGGAAGTTCAGTTACATTTGGTGCAAGACCAGTTTAATAAATATGATTGAGCTCCCCATATAATAAAGTTTACAGGAAACCTGTTTAGGGTTACATTGTGTCTTTTGAGTTTAAGTAAGTTCCATCACAGACTTGAAAAAAATAAGGAGAAAAATGATTTTAAATGTCTTTAAATTTAAGTTGATGTTAAGCATAAAATGAACCCAATTGTGACCCCACAAAACATTATGCAAACATTATTTTTTAAAATTATAACTTGATAAAAAAAAAGTTATTTTTCAGCTTAAGCAAATTACTTCCCTTGCTTGCTCAACAGATTTTTTGAAGATTTGTACCACCTGTTTTTTATTAGATTCATCTAATGAGTTGATATGCCATTAACCATACCAAACGAAACCAAATCTTAGTATATTTTTTCCTTTTGCTATCTGTCCTAATCTCTGTTCAGCCAATCATTTAGCAAGCTTGTTAGGCAGATTTTGTCCTGCTTTCATCTGTCCTTTGCCTTCATCTTGTCTTGTGAGTGTTAAATTTTCTAAGCTTTCTTTGTAACAGTGGGTAAACATTTATACATGGAAGATTGATTAAATGTCTTGAAAAAATAAATTCAAAACTGGTGGAATTGCCAATGTAAATAAGTCAGTTAGTCAGTTTAGTGCCATACATGATACATGCTTGGGTGATCATGTCTCTTTTGATCCATGACTATCTAGGCAGAAGATTTTCCTGCTGTAGGTTGCCATTTCTTTCTGTGGTAGACTAGTTGCCAACCAAGGCTATAAAACCCAATTTATCCTGCTATTCAAACCACAGCTGGAGAGAGAAGAGATGGATTAATAGCTTTCCCAAAAGTATTCGCACTTAAGTGAATTCAACTGGAATTTGAACTTGACTCTCTGATTTCTCATTCCAAGCTGAATGAAAAATCAAATGAGTAAATAATTACTTTTTATTAAAAACAAAAAACAAAAAAAAACTCAAACTTTTTGTTTTGGATTTATAAAAAATGGAATAATTTTTAAAGAAAAATAAGTTTGTTTTAGAATAAGGTTGAATTTAAAACAGACTTTGACATAAAAAAACAAAATGGAAAACTACACAATAAGTTAAGTTTAAAAAAACAAAAACTATTATTTTCTCTACTTTTCTAATGGGGAGATTTAATCTGCTTCTTTTATATGCTGTGTTCTTTCAGGTTGTCGGCAATCATCGCCCTCCATCACTTTCTGTCCCTTATTGCTCTTTATATATTTTCTTATTATTATTACTTTCAAACCCTGCACTCCATCCATTTGCTTAACCCCATCAATTATGTCACGTGCTGTTTTACCCTGTCTTTCTTTCCGTCTATCTACTCTGTGAGTATCAGATTCTCCTAGCCCTCCTTCCTCATTATGTGTCTCAGAAACTCCAGCTGTAACTTCCTGATGTTAAATATGTTTTCCTTTTCTATTCACTCCAAAACCTCATCATTGCTCACGTGTCCATGGTATCCTCAGCATCCTTCTGTAGAACCACCTTTCTGTTGATTTAAGTCTTTCCTTCATTTTTGAAATTTGTTGCCATATAATAGGACAGATATCACATAACAGTCCAGTACTCTTTTCGTTGTTTTCAACAATATTTTCCTGTCTCCTAATACTCTACTCAGCTTTTGAAATTTATTATCTTTGGCTGTCCCAATATGCCTTCGGATCTCATCATTGCACTTTCCGACCTCTGTTAGAACACTTCCCAGATATTTGAATTTTTATACCTGCTTGATTTTAGTATTCCCAGTCTGTAATTGGCATTTTGGGTTCCTCTTTTTACTGATAAACATGCATTCAGTTTTCGTAGTCCTTTCCTCTTCTTGCTTTTTTTCTCTACCTTCTATAGGAAGTCTTGAAACATAAAACATAAAATTAAAAAAAAAGTTCAAACTAAGAAAGAAAAGGTTGTTTTGAAGTGTTTTCCTATTATGATCAATTTCTCCATACGGTTATTTATGTAATTTAAATTTATAACAGCTTGAACAAAAGCTAGGCAAAAATAAAAACAAAAAAAAAAATCGCTGAAAAAGTAAAAAAAAGTCATTTCTGGTAACAGAAAGCAAATTGAAAAAATAAATAAATAAAACAACACTAAAACACCTTAACTACAAATACAAGTTTTAATTTTTATTTATTTATTTATTTTTACTTTTATTATTGTTTAATAATATTTCATTTTTCATAAAAAATTTTCTTTCAAAGATTAATGAAGTCAGTTCTTTGTACTTTTTTTCACAAAAGGAACGAAACATTATTCCTCACCGCTTATCGATTTTCTTTGTCATTATCAGAAGAAACTTTCTTTCTCTTAATATGACGTTAGACTTTTTCTTTCACTCACCGTTCTTTACTACTGCAAATTTAACTGTTATAAATTAATATAAATTGAACGAACAATACAGCCATAGTGTAAAGATTGACAAAAAAATATCCTCCCAAGCTGACAAGAACTTCAAAACATTTTTTGTTTTTTATTACCAATTTGTCTCGATTTCAAAGGTGAGTTGAAAAATACGAATGCAATTTCGTACCACTTGAAAGATGCTTTTTTTACTATTAGAATCGGCAGCATAAATCTATGATTATTTGTATTTTGAACACAATTGATCAAACAAAAGATTTCGGTTGAGGTTTAAAATTATTCCTTGGCCTGCTCTCCTTTAAAAGTTGATGTTTTTCTACGAACTCCGTTGGTTGAATAATACAGTAGGAAAGATCAAAGTATTTTTTAAAATTTTATAATGTAATCTCTTCTAACACGTTAGAAATTTTGGTAAAAAAAATCTTGTTTTGATTTTAGTTAGCGGGTAACCAGATCGTTACGAGAGATTTACAATGAAAAACGTAAACTCAGGTTTGTTTTGGGTTTTTTTTGTGACAAACATTAATTTGGAAATTCTTGCAAAAATCAAATAATTGTCGGATTTCAATGAAACTTTCAGTCAGGACTTACAAATAAATGAATTTTTTTTTAAATGTTGGTAAAAAAAATTTTTTCTACATCTGTTACCCCCCCCCACACACACACACACACGCACACACACCCGGAGATTTATAAAATTTAAAAATTTTGCTGCGAAATTTTATTTTTATTAGTTAAACGCAGGACTCATTGGGGACAACAAATCATCTATTGCTATTTCAAACATGTTGCCTTTCCTTTATTTCAGAAAACCTGCTCCCCCAATAAAAAAATAAAAAATGTAATGAAACTATGCCATTAATTTGATAAGCTTTTAATTGCTTTAATAAATATTAATTTTACATAAGGACATTACAATCTGAGAAAAAAAATTTTCAATTAATAAGGAAATTTTAAAAGAAATTAAAATTTTTTTTTAATTATTTATAAAGTATCAAAAATAATAATAAAAATACTTCAAAGATTTGTTGTCCTTAGTTTATTAACTTATCTAAAATTGAAAAGTCTAGTACAAATCATCATACATTTATATTTTTAAAATAATTTTTACTTTTTTTGTGTATTTGAAGTTTGTATGGACAGAGAGCTGAGTTCAAATTCCAGTCAAATTCATTGCATTCACTTCCGCACAAATAACCTTGGGAAAGGTATTAATCCATCTCTTCTCTCCAGTTACAGGTCAAATAACAGGACAGATTGAGTTTTATAGCCTTAGTTGGCAACCAGTCTACTGCAGAAAGTAATGGCAACCTACTGGGGGAAAATCTGCCCAGTCAGCCATGTCTCTTTTGAGACATGATCACCAAAGAGTGTATCACATATGGCACATAACTGACTGAATTTCTATGTGTACATTAAAAGGTCATGTGAACATTAAAAGGTCATTTGTTTCAAGGTGTCTTCTTCTTACAAGAAAAAAATTTGACAACAATTATGTCACCTGTAATCAGCATACACTTATCTTTTCTCGCATCTGTCAATCTGTCAACATGTTTCAAATGTGGTGAAAAGGTTACAAAGTTCAACTCTGTTTTTAAGAAATACTTTTTTTCTAAATTTCATGCTATAAATAATACTTGTGTAAATAAGATTAATTTAACATTTGCAAATTTTCAAAAAATAATGTCACAGATGTATATTTTATTTTTGCAAGATTTTTAAAGCTGAGAATTAATTTTTGTTTACAAATGTGTTGATCACTCAAAACTGGCTGAAAAATTGAAAGATTAAAGAAAAAATTGAAAAAGTTTGATTCCAATCAGTGATTTCTGTTTGAAATAGGATATTTTGCTTACTGGAAATAGTAAATTTAATAATTTTGCTTTCAATTAAAACTAAAATAACAGTTTCAAGAAAACTTATTTATTTTTAAAAAATCAATTTAAAAGTTAGTTATTAAAAATGAGTGGAGGTACCTAGAAAAAAATGTAATTAAAAAGTGGAGGTGGGGGTGAGACACCCATAACTTAAAGTACTGGACACGGGAAAATGGTTATTTTAAATTTGTTTTTCTTTATTATACAAAGTAATGATTCCATTCTGGAATTGAATTCCCACTTTGAAAATTTACTTTCCTCCTCAAATTAATTAATGCCATATGCATTCATAGCAAAAATGTACAAAAGAAATATGGCAATGTTTAACCTTCATCCCCCAAAAAAAGTGTCAGAGGGACAGTTTTTTCTGACACCACTATTATTTTAACTACCTTCACTCCTCAGCTATATTCATTGTTTTAAAAAGTAATAATTAGAATATAAAAAAAACTTAAACATAAAAAAGTGAATTAATAGATTTTCTTTATACTTAACAATTCATAAAAATAATAAAGAAAACACTGTTTATTTATTACAGTTTATTTACAATTAGATTTTTTATTTGAATGGGTGGCACTAACATTGGCTAATTGCTAATCAGTTCCAACTTTATCAAATAATAAATAAGAATTTCATGATACAGTGTACGATGTGTAAAGTTTTGCTATTTTATATTTGTAATTTTGTGCATGCCCTTTTGTTTATTATTTTGTTGATTGCTCAATATTGTAGGGTCAGTTGGGCACAGTCTTTGAGAAAAAGAGCAACTGTTCACTCCGCTAGAAATTTTGAAAAGGCATGCTGTACTGCTTGGCTATGAAGCTCCAATATGAACATTTCAAAATATTTGCATGTCAATGTGGGGACAGTGCAGAGGATTCAGAAAGAGTTGAATGATATATAGTCAACATCATATAGTGTTTAGAGGGATCACTAGTGATGGTGATGGTATGTTTTTATTCATCTTTCCACAGGGTCTTGGGCTCAACTTGGAGGCCTGCATTCAGTGTCTTGAGGAGGTTGGGCTGCTCTGGGTCAAGAGGGTGGCTGCAGGATTGTGCACTATGTGGAGACACAGTTGAGCAAGAGACTAACAAAACTCCTTGTAATATGAAAGATAAACTGAAGGCAAGGATTATGGCAGCATTCAATAACAAGGAGAGCATCCAGAAGAGTTGCAGAAGATTCTGAAGTCATCTGGAGGCCATGGTTGAAGCTAATGGCGATTTTATTGAATAAATTTACCCTTTCGTATTTCATGATATTTCTCCTTTAGTATTATATCTTTGTCTATTTTTTGTAAATATTTCTCTTAAAATGAGATGTGAGTATTGTTTTCATTTTTGCATAATTTAGATGATAACTTATCCATCATATCCTGTTCTTGGTTTACGTATTTTAATGATTTAGTAAATGCTTATCTAAACTTATTTATAAATGGAACTTTGTGTGTGTGTGTGTGTCCATTACCTATAGACTCCGAAACGGCTGAACCGATTTTCTTGAAAATTTACACAGTTGTGCTATAAGCATCTGTGAGTGTTCTTAGCTAGGTTTTGTGTCATGGGACCCCGATAAATATCAAAAATCGATAATCGGGTTATAGAAGGAGTGGTCCGATTTTAATCAAATTTGATACACTCATAGACAAAGACATAAGAAACGATATTCAGAAATTTCAAGGTTGCAGAAAATTTGATATTGATACCAGGAAATCAAAATTTGACTTACATCCATTCATTTTTCTTTCAGTCTATGGTTTCGCTTTAACTGGAAACAACTATTGCTTTTTAGTCTTTCGTGTCAATGTCCAAAGAATCTGAGCTCCAGGACCATGGATTAGTTTTAAAGCTTTACTTACACCTGAGCAACACCAGGCTATACTGCTAGTAAATTAATGAATAAAAATTGTTTTCATATTTCTTTATGAATACTGTTTAGCATTTTTGTTGTAAACTCTCAAGGACAAAATAATGTATGGATTCATTTTCATCATATGTTTAGATTTCATTCCAATTCTAATCATCACTGTTTAAAACGATAAAGAATGTTGCTGAAGAGTGAAGGTACTTAAAATAATAGTAGTTTCAAGGGAAAGGTTAAACATTGTCAGAGATATATTTTCAAACAAAAACCTGCGCACTAACTGAATCTTTACCATACCATCTGATTTTGTTCATTTTGAAATTAAAGCAATATTTTAAATGAGAAAAATTTGCAGTTTATCAATATGGCAAATATAATGGACGTAAAATTCTAGAATGAAATTATGCATACCTCAGTCTAACACAGTGCATAGTGTGATTTCTTTTATGAAGATTTAATATTTTCATTATAGAGAATTTCTTTTTGCTATAAAACCATCATATTAACATGTACGTGAACTTAATTAGGATTGGTTCTTAGGCAGTTTCATTTAAAATTGCTGAATAAATTTAAAATAAAATTATCATCATCATCATCATCATCCGTGGATGGTCAGAAATTCATCAACAATCCAACCCCACGCAACACGGTCAAGCTTTGCTATACTCAGATCTCTCTTATCCAGCTCTGAGACTTGGTGACATTCACTTGTGTACAGATATTTGTGGATTTGAACCAAATTTCACCTGGCACTTTTTCTCTTTAAATTGACAAGATATAGCAAGTCAAAGTTTCAACACCTTTCTCAGGCTGAGGAGTTGTCTGTTGATCTCAAATTGAACGTATATGTACATTTAAATGTGGAGAAAATATTAAGTTTTATATCTCAAGAACAATCTTTAGAAATTCTATGACAAAGTGGAAAAGTTTTTTGTATCTTTTCATGTGAAATTCTCCCTACAATAATATAAAGGGTCTGGAATGTGATAATAGAAGCAATGGATCCGATTAAAATTTTTATTTAAAAATTGCTTCATTAAGTAAAAGAGAAA
Organism: Ascarosepion bandense; assembly: GCA_037127315.1. Lineage (NCBI taxonomy): Eukaryota > Metazoa > Mollusca > Cephalopoda > Sepiida > Sepiidae > Ascarosepion > Ascarosepion bandense. Next base: position 3,648,558 of record JBBBDQ010000328.1, on the reverse strand, counting down.
GCAATTTACTAAAAGAAAAATATATAAAACTTACTTTAAACCCTGGACCATCTACAATAAATTTGTGTTCAAGTTCTTACAACATTTACTTTTTCTGTCAGTTCTTCTATTAATGTGGGATATTGAATAATAAATGTGATAAAAACATAAAGAAAAAAGAAATTGAATGAAATTAGCTAAACTATATATATATATATATCGCTTATTCAGTGAAATGAATCAGAGCACTCTAGCTATTGGGCGCGTATAATGATATGTGCCAAAAAGTCTGCCTTCTTCCACCGAAGGCCCATAGCCCAGGGGTAGAGTCGCCGACTGAGGCCAATTCGGTCGGGTTTCAATCCTGGGTTAAAAAGCAGTCGGAGTCTAATCATACTGATGAGCTGTGATACAGTGAAACAGATCTGTCTGTGGATGACAATATATATATATATATATGAAAAAAATTAATTTTAATTTTCAGCATCTCCTTTCCTTCATGTGCATGTATGATCATATCGACATAAGCATGACTTTAATCTGATCAAGTCTTAACAGACAAAACGTAAAATTAAAACATTTTCCATTTTGTCATAGATTTCCAAAAACGTGCATGTATATTTTAATCCAGTAATAGCCCTATAATATTTCTACAAAATTAAAAATCGTTTTATTTATTTCTAAATAATTTTCCAATTTGTCATCGAGTTTTCTAGAACAGTTTGTTATAAATTTTCCTAAAAATCATTCTATTTAAATAGTTTTCTAATTTGTCATAGATTTTCCTAAAACATGTGCATGTATATTTTAATCCAGTGATAGACCTAAATAATTTTTCTACAAAATTAAAAGTTTTTTAAATAATTCTCTTTATTACTGAATAATTTCTGATAAGCTCAAGAAAATCAGTTGTGCTAGAATATAAAAAATTGTTTTGTTGTCATCTGCAATTTGGATTTTATTGCTCATCTCACAGTAGGATTTGTCTAGACTGAGTGGCAGGATGTATTATTCCCATATCTTATTTCTAACTCTGTCAAAAAGATTACAATAAATAGTTCACCAAGTCTAAATTTCTACAAAATTAAAAAACTTCTATTTCTTAAATAATTTCCGTAATGTTCAATAAAATCATATAATTATGTTATTTTTTCTTAATGATTTTATTGCTCAGCCCTGGATAGTAGTTGTCCTAACTTACTTTACATCTGAAAGACTACACTATGCATTTGTATATATCTTAAATTGCATTTGTAAGTCACTTATGAACAATATAGACATGTGTATAATTTTATCATTTAAATGTTATTTTTAGTAGATACCTATTTGATTAGAAGCTCTGTTTTTATTTTTAAATAGTAAATGCATATATATGACAGCTGCAGGTAATATAATTTTTCTAAATGCACCTAAGTGCATCTTGTAAATGCATATATGCGACAGCTGCAGGTAATATAATTTTTCTAAATGCATCGAAGTGCATCTTGTAAATGCATATATATGACAGCTGCAGGTAATATAATTTTTCTAAATGCATCTAAGTGCATCTTAAAAATGCATATATATGTCAAAAACAGGTAATGTAAGCTTTTTTAAAATGTATTAGTAAAAATTGAAAATGTATATGCTTGTTAACAACAGGCACTATAAAGTTTCTAAAGACATGTAAGTTTACAAGCAGTGGAAGTATTAATGAACAGTTCATTGAAAATGTTTTTGGGAAAAAAATTACTTATTTTGCATATAAATGTGTTTTCATTTGTTTATTGAAATGTAAACTGGGTTACTGCAATCTTTTTCTCACATTTTGCTTTTTATTATTGCTTTTTTTTCACAGTACTTCCAGAGTCAGAAAAGTATCTTCATTATTTGAAAATGATCTTGCAACCTTATTAACTTGATTAGCTGTTGATGGACTTGAAGAAAAGAACATGGAAAAATATTCTAATGGTAAAGATGTTCAGTGCAAAATTTGTAGTTATTCATTTTCAACCAGCAAAACATTAGAAATTCATATGCGATCACATCAGGGACAGAAAACGCATTCTTGTGAAGTGTGCGCATCTGTGCTTTTACATAGCTCTGCTCTAAAAGAACATATGCGGAAACACACTGGAGAGAAACCATATTCTTGTCAAGTATGTGATTCTTCTTTTCCACAAAAGACTCATTTGGTGCAGCATATGCGGACACACACTGGAGAGAAACCATATTCTTGTCAAATATGTGAATCTTCTTTTTCACAAAAAACTCATTTGGTGGAGCATATGCGGACACATACTGGAGACAAACCGTATTCCTGTGAAGTGTGTGACTCTTCTTTTGCAAGAAAATCAGACTTAGTGAAACATGTACGAATACATACCGGAGATAAACCTTACTCTTGTGAAGAGTGTGGTATTTCTTTCTCAGACATTTCAACTTTAAAAAGACATATCCGGACACACACTGGAGAGAAACCTTATTCTTGTAAAATGTGTGATTCTTCATTTTCAGAAAGTTCTTCTTTAAAAAAGCATATTCGGATACACACTGGAGAGAAGCCATATTCTTGTGAAATGTGTGGAGCTGCATTTAATGATAGTTCAAATTTGAAAAGACATCTTTTAACACACACTCCTGAGAAGCCATATTCTTGTCAGGTGTGTGAATTGTCTTTCTCAGAGAAATCAAAACTGGTAAAACATTTGCGAACACACACTGGAGAGAAACCATATTCTTGTGAAGTGTGTAAATCTGCTTTTTCAACTGACTCATCTTTCAGAAGACATGTAAGAATACACACTGGAGAGAAGCCATATACTTGTGAAGAATGTGAAATTGCATTTACAGTCAAATCAAATTTAAAAAGACATATACAAACACATCACGTGGAAAAAGTGTGTTCATAAGAGGTTTTAACTTTACAAATTTTCATGTTTAACTTTTGAAAATTTTCAATGTGCATTTCTGATACAAAAGTATATTTTTGTGCACCTTGAGAAAGTGTAGATTAATATATATATATATATATATATATATATATATATATATATATTAAGAGAGAATGACCAACCCTTAAAGATGGAGAGGATAATCCAAACAATTTTATTCAATTAATATAAATTATTAATTAAATAAAAGTAGAGAATTCAATGAACATTATCCACAGCATTATAAAATATTGGGAGGAATAATGATATTTAGATGGTTATGAATTTATTTATAGCCCTCTGAATATGTGTTGAGTGTTCCTCTCATTTCATATATATATATATATATATAGTGTGTGTGTGTGTGTGTGCATATAGATATATAAGAAAAGTGTAAGAAGCCATGAACATTTTGTTTAAAGTGTAGATTTATTGTTAGTTTTTTTTATTAACATTACTTGCTTTTTGTATAATATATAATAGTATTTGTGTCAGTACACGTGTTTCGAGTCCAAAGTTGACTCTCTTCAGGTGAATAAATTTGTGACTTTACACATCAAGATCTGTTTGTCTTAAAAAAAAGACAAAAGCAAGTAAAATAAGAACAATAAATCTACACTTTAGAGTAGATTTATTGTTTTTTAGAGTTACAAAAATTCACAGCTTCTTGCACTTATTTCTTCTATATCAATTTCACTCGTTGGAACAACCCCAATTTCTGTTTTCAATAAATATATATACTGATGCATAAGAACTTTTAGAAAATATTTTTTTAAAATATATGCATATCATTTCAAAATATACTAAAAGTGATATGTTTTAGAAAAAGTGTTATTCTGGTGAGAGTGTATTTACATAGAGTATTGTTTATGTTATTTAATAGGAACTGAGAAAATGCTGGTATCAAACTCATGTATGTACTATAGACTTCACTAAGAAGTTTGGTTTCCACAACGCTCAGGTTCTATGGACTCTACTGAAGAGTATTGGGCTACAGCTCTCAGGCCCTGTAAACTCCACTATGGAGTATGAGGCCACAGCTTTCAAACCATGTAGACTCCAGTGAGGAGTATGGAGCCACAGATGTCAAGCCCTGTGGACTCCACTGAAGAGTATACTGCCATATCTCTCAAGCACTGTAGACTCCACTGAGGATTATAGGGCCGCAATTCTCGAGCTCTATAGACTTCAACGAAGAGTATAGAGTCACAGATCTTAAACCCCATAGACTTCACTAAGGAGTATGGGATTACGGGTCTTAGCATATGAGGAGTTGCTGCTGTGGTTTCCATATTAAGTAGGTTTTTATGAGATAGATTTGTAATTCCAGGTTGTCTTTCTCCCAGACTGGTTGCCAACCAAAACTGAAGAACCCAAATGTCTATATTATTTATCCCATAGCTGTGGGGAAAAGTGATGGATTCATATATTTCCCAAAGATATTTATGTGAAAGTGGAGATAAAAAACTATAAATTCCAAACTTGCCAATTTCTTGTCTTAAGCCATTGCAGGATATGCATGCTGTTATCAAAAGGAATGTATAAAAAATTTCATTGTATTTTTGTCTTGCAGAGTTCTGTATCTTGGACATGTGATATTGGCCAAAATTGTGAGGGTCACTTGGATATCAAAGAATCACCTAAATATTGAAGGTTGTGTAACTTCAATACTAATTTCCTAGATCACTTTGAGCCAGAGAGACTTTTGCTCCTCAGGGCTTTTTTCTTTTAATCAATTTTACCCCAAACAAAGTAGTAAAACCACAAAGATATAAGGGGTTACTGGATATGAAAAAATTTGAAACAGAAATATTAATAATGAATGGGAAGAAAAGAGTAATCAGGAGTATAATAGATAGCAATTGGCATTGCTTTTAAATTATTGAAGATTAGTTTGCTGGAAAGCATAGAGCTGAAACAGAGTACCACAAGCAAGAAGCATGAGAAAAGAAGCTGTTAGCATAGAATTTACAGTTACATTTAGCCAGCTCAATTGTAAATTAATGGGATCTTGACATGAGTCTATTACTGTGCTTAAATTCATGAAGTCTAGGTACCATAGTGATGAGCTCATCTGAACACTTGCCATGAAAGTATTTATAAAAAAGGCAAAGGAAGATAACTTTATGCCAGTGGGAAAGTGACTGAAATTGAGCTGTCAGATCAGGACCAACAATATTGCTGATTCTTCTTTGGATTTTATAAAGGACCTCTAGATAAATAGCAGAAAAACTGGACCACATGTGGCAGCAATATTCTAAGTATGGATGAATGCTAAATTAACCTATTACTGTATAAAGTTTCCTTAAAATTTTAGCTCTTTTGTCTAATCTACCTTTCTGGTTACTGTTAATGTTAGGGTTCACAGATTTATAAATTTTAGGTATGTTTAAAAATACTTTCATGGCTTCTGCTCCGACAAACTTAGCTCACTGGTGCCCCCTATGTGTGAATTTACTCAAGCCACAAGATTAGCAACTAGGTCTCATCCTTTTACTGTGAAACTAATAAGATGTAAATGCAAATTCTACTCCAGCGGCTTCTTTTCTCGCACTTCACACCTGTGGAATTCCCTTCTGTTTGCTTGCTTTCCCGGCAGCTACAATCTCCAGGAATTTAAATGTAAAGTCAATTGTTATCTCCTATCTAACTAACCTGCATCCTCTCTCTCTCATGCTTCTTTTTCCGTCCACTCCACTCTCACCAGTATTCTCATCCTTCTCTTACCCACTTCTGACACCTCCTATAACCTGTCACTCTTTCTCATAATTTTTCTCCTATGTAAATCCCCTGCACAACAGTGGCAGTAAAATGCCTTGCTTGGGCCGATATGATTATATAAAAAAAAACCTTCAATATAAAATTGTACACCAGGCACTAATTGGTTAAATAGTTTCAACATCCGAGCTTAGTGGAAGTTAATTAAACCAAAGAAGGTATCAAATGTTAATTATTAAATCCAGAGAGTGGTCCCAAACTTTTAGCCTGTTGTGTGTTAAACTATGGTTGGTTTACTCATGTAGAGGGGGTTGGTTGAGATTTTATTCCGACCTCAAGTGTTTCTGTTTTATAGCTAACACATGGTTCTTTTTGAAGTTTAGTCTTCTAAGTAGCATACACTTTAATACACTTGAGGATGTGCGTTGTGGTGCATTGGATATTGGCTCAGAACGAGAAATCAGGGAGCCGAGTTCGAATTCCTGCTGAATTCATTGCATTCACTTACGCACAAATACCCTTGGGAAAGGTATTAATCCGTCTATTTCTTTCAGTTATGGGTTAAATAACAGGACAGATTGAGTTCTATAGCCTTGGTTGGCAACCAGTCTACTGCAGAAAGCAATGACAACCTACTGCAGGATAATCTTCTGCCCAGTCAGTCATGTCTCTTTCAAGACATGATTGCCCAAGCGTGTATCACATATAGCACTTAACTGACTGACACTTTAATTGAAGAGGAACAGAGAAGTAAAGGTGTGGATGAGGGCTTTTGGAGAACAAGCGACAACAAACCAGATTGATTATTTTCTGGAAGCAGGTCTTTTAGCAGCCATACTTGGAGTCGGGGAAACTGGTTCTGTTTCATCTGTGCTGGGGAACAAATTGTAAACCTTTTATTTTCTTTGTTACTTGAACAAAAAAGAAATGACAGAAGTAGTCAAAGTCTCGTTGTTCGCATACAAGGGGCTGGGAACCAATATTTATGGGGTGAGTTTAGCCATGTTGAATGCTAAAACTTTAATATAATAGACATAGAGGTTTATCTCTTGTGCCTTGTTTAGAATTAAGTTTCCAGTTCCTTCTAAAGTCTGTTTCAACCCTGTACTTTTAAAATCCATGCCTGATCTCTGAATTTTTTCGCTAATTATTTTTTTCTTTTTCACCAATAGGACTGGATAGGTTAGCCTATTGCCTGGTTCATACACCTCTCTGTTTTTTTTTTTAAACAGTAATAGAGGTTTGTCTCTTGTTTCCTGTTTAGAATTGAGTTTCCTGTTTCTTAAACATTGTACTTCTGATATCTCTTCCTGAAATTGTATTCAATAATTATTACTATTCTTTTCCTTTCCCAAAAGATGTAGACAGGTTTGTTTATCATCCAGTTCACACTCCAACCCAGTCTTTGAATAATCAACAAATTCAAAAATCAGCTTTCGATTCTTTACATCAGTTGCCACACTGCAAGTACAGTATAAATAAATCTTCATTTTTCATATTATTTGTTGGAATTTATTTTAATTCTTTTTGAAAAAAGAGAAAACAATCATCAAATAATGTATAAAAACTGCCATCATTCATTTTATTCAGTTAGTGCATTTTTTTTTTATTATAATCATTTCACCTCACACAAGGCAGTACAAAAACTTTATCACTTTTTTTACCATTTGTAACATTTCTAATTTATTTTCAAATATGTGGACTGAGCAGTAAGCATAAGAAGTTTTTTGCTAATTATATTTTTCTCCTCCTCCAATAGGACTAGATAGGTTAGCCTATTGCCTGGTTCATACGCCTCTCTGCTTTTTTTTTTTTTAACAGGAATAAAGTTTTGTCTCTTGTTTCCTGTTTAGAATTGAGTTTCCTGTTTCTTAAACATTGTACTTCTGATATCTCTTCCTGAAATTGTATTCAATAATTATTACTATTCTTTTCCTTTCCCAAAAGATGTAGACAGGTTTGCTTATCATCCAGTTCACACTCCAACCCAGTCTTTGAATAATCAACAAATTCAAAAATCAGCTCCCTATTCTCTACATCAGTTTTCACACTGTAAATACAGTATAAATAAATCTTTATTTATTTTTCATATTATTTGTTGGAATTTATTTTGATTCCTTTTGGAAAAAGAGAAAATTTTTAAAAAAATCTATAAAAACTGCCATCATTCATTTTATTCAGTGAGTGTATTTTTTTTATAATCAACTCACCCCAAGCAAGGCTGTACAAAAACAAATTTCCAAGAAATTCACCTGTAAGTGACATTATTTTTAAAAAATTTTTTACATTTTCATTTCAATTTATTTTTGGTGAGCAATTATTTGCATATTGACGTATATGCATTTGTGAAGTAATTTCTTTTTTAATAAAATTGTACTAGTAGAAATTTGAATTATTCTTCTTTGGTGATATATCCGAGTGGGTACAGAATGAAGAAAGAATTTTTTCCGTCCAAAACATTAATTTAAAACAGTGCTTGATATATGATGTATAGAGCTGTGAATATTTATTATAAATGTACATGTTCTAAAACATAATTTATAATATATATATATATATATATATATATATATATATATGTGTGTGTGTGTGTGTGTGTGTGTGGTAATATTTTTTATTAAAAATTTATAATAAAAACAGTTTACTGCAACACAAGAGCTGTTGTGTTTTGATACTATCTTAATAGCACCTCATCAGGCAGTGTAATATTTTTGCCACTATTGGGCAAGGGGTTACAGAGAGAGAAAAACTGGGTACAAGGGATACTGAGGAAACAATGGAATTTAGAAGATGGCAACTGACATTATATTTAAACTTTTGGAGATTGTAGCTATCAGGGAAGCAAGTATATGGAAGGAAGTTCCACAGACAGGATGTGTAAGAAAAGTGATAGAGTAGAAGTGGCAGTTACATTTGTATATTTTGAGTTAAAAGAGTGGGACCATGATGCCAGTCTTGTAGCATGAATAAATCCATGTTGTAAAGAAGCTCATTAGAGAAGAAGCCATGAAAATATTTGAAGAAAAGACAGAGGGAATTCATATTACGTCAGTGAGAAAGTGACTGAAGTTGAGATGCCAAGTCAGGACTGATTATATTGCAGATCCTCCTTTGGATTTTGTCCAAGATGAATAGCAGGAAAACCTGACCAGATATGGCAACAGTATTTAATGCGTCGTTGAATGGTAGATTTATAAACGTGCAAAATGGATTCTGACAAGAAAAACTTTCTGGCTCAACCTTCCTAGTGGTTGATGCAGGTTTATAAAGATAAAAAAAAATAGTAAATAAAGAGTTCACTTAGTGATGCTGCATATAAGAAAATAGGGATAAAAATTGTGGGAAAAATAAACACTATGTGAAGAGATTATCAAAAAAATACAAAAAATCTGTGGTCCATATAACAAAAAATGACCTTCAAAAGTGGTTCAACACTTCACAGATGCCTCTTCTGAGTATGACCTCCAATGAAGGAAAACATGAGTAAGGACTATGTGTACGCCATCCCACACAGCTGTGGTAAGAAATATAAATGGGAAATAGGCCATCCTCTTAAGATCAGGCTGTAAGAATGCTGCAAAGCCGTAACGCAAGGGCAAATATAAAAAATCAGGCATAGCTGATCACATGTGGAGAGAAAAGGGAGATCACCGGCTGCTGTGGGACGATGTTGAAATAATAGAGAACACTACTGGGAAATACAAAAACTTAAAAAATCAGTGCATATGCTGAGCCACAAAATTCTAAAACAGCCACCCATAGAAATTAATAAAATATGCTAAACAGTAATACAGAGTTCTAGAGAAAATCAATTACAAAGATTAAGATTTTAATATGAGCACTGGTAAAAAGGATTTTGAGCATACAATATTTGAAATACTGTGAATATGGCAAAAAAGATGAGGACAGCAGTCTGAACAATGTTAATAATATAAATCATTACAAAACCTATTCTTAGAAATATAGACAAAAAATAAAAATAATAGCATGAACAACAAGGATAGTGGAGCTCCAGGTCTGGGATTGACATCAAATATATGTATTTTGTTGAAATAATATTTATTTATTTTGCTGCTCTGTGATCCAGTGTTCTGTTCATTGTAAATTTTATTGTCAGATTAATAAGCTCACTGTCATTTTAAATATCGTTTAAATAAGAAATCTGCCAGACTCTTCTATATTAGAAATATGATTTGCATGCACAGGAAAAGATAAAAAATCAAATGAAGCAGTGAAAATGATAATTATATTTTTGAATCAATCTTGCACATTTATAAATCTACCATTTGACCATGCATTGAATACTATTGCCATATCTGGTTGGGTGCTCAACTTCAGTCACTTTCTCAGTAACATTACATGGCTTCCCTCTGTCTTTTCTACAAATATTTTTGTGACAATTGCTCTGATGAGCTTCTTTCCCTGGTGCCCTGTCTATGTAAATTTAAATGTGCTATTAGAGTGGCATCCACGTTCCACCATTTTACCATTGAAATAGTTAAATGCAACCACTACTTCTACTCAAACAGTTTCTTTTCTCACACTTTCTGCCTGTGTAACTCCCTTCCTTTAACTTGTTTGCCTGATAGCTACAATCTCCAAAAATTAAAATGCAATGTAAATTGCCATCTTCTATCTTTTTGAATCTTGTTCATCTTTTATCCTTTTTTCAATACCATTTTTACCCAGTTTTTTCTTTCACTGTAATTCCCTGCACACTAATGGTGGGGGGTCCCACTTTGCTTGGGGGGTAAAATGATTTAAAATAAAATACTATGTAAATAATAAACTTTTATTTCTTAAATATACACAGGAAAAGTACACATCATTTAAAATCTATATTCTCTTAATTCATTTCTTATTCATTCATTTTATTCAGTTAGTACATATTGTGCCACTGTGGTCAGCGCTCCTCACTGCATCACAATTGTGGTTCATGGTGACATTCAAAGCAAAATACTGTAATGGCTTGGCAATTTCTTTTTGCACTGGAGATGTTGAGGTTACCCCTGTCCCTCTTCTGATTTGTTTTTGAAGCTACCTTCTAGCATTTGTTTAAAGAGGCAGGATTTACAAGTCTACAGGTGGTGTAAATTCAAAGTTTTTTTCTTCTTGACTTGTTGCTATCCAAGGCTATAAGACCCAATTTGTCTGTCTATTTTACACCTAAGAGCAGGTTGGGAGAGAAAAAAATATTAAACACTATTTATTTATTTATTTGATTGTTTATTTACAAGAATAACTTTATATTTACAACACAGTAAGAACTAATACAGTTGTATTAAACCTGTTGCAATGTAATATTTATCATTTTCCATGTATGTATATATAAATGTGTATATATATATATATATATATATATATATATATATTGCTCATTCAGTAATGGATTAGAGCACTCTGGCTATTGGGTGGGTATAATGACAATATACACACTAAAAAGTCTGCCTTCTTCTACCGAACGCCCAGAGCCCAGAGGTAGAATCGCCGACTGACACCAATTCGGTCGGGTTTCAATCCTGGGTTAAAAGCAATCAATCTAACTGTACTGATGAGCTGTGATACAGCGAAACAGATCTGTCTACAGATGATTATATATATATATAGTTAAATAAAAAGAAGACAAGAGGAAAACTGTATTTAACTTGCCTATGCGTTTCATCTTGTGATGAACTTTATCAAGGCAAAAAAACGAAATGAGCTTTATTCCAAATTACGTATTTATAAACAAACAGTGTTGGCAACTATAAAAAAAGTGCTCACAAATCATTAAAAAAGATTAACAGATTATTTTAGTTTTAGAACTCCTTCATGTGTAGTGCAATGTCATGAGATGTTAAAATGAAGGGAATTCAATCATTTTCCTTGAACTTTTTATTATGTATGTTAGTCTGTTTCAGTATCATTTCCATAAGAAATTGATATTTTTGTAGTACTGGATGGCACCGCTCTCAAGAACTTTCCTTCTGAACAAATTACTTACTCTTTTTATTACTGTCTTCTTTTTATTTAACCATCCTGTTCTTAATCTCAGATCATACCGGAGTATATATATATATATATATATATATATATATGTATGCATGCATGCATGCATGCATGCATACATGTATACATACATACATGTATATATATATATATATATATATATATATATATATAATTAGGAAATGTATATGGTATTTTCATTGTAAAATTTATCTTCATCTTCTTTCTGCTAAAGAACATTTGTGACTGTAATTTCTAAAAGAAAAATTTTCAGGCCAGAAGTTTTTATGATATAATTTTTTTTGAGGAAAAATTAATTATTATATAAGAATATGCCACAGCATTTTATATTTCAAGAAAAAATACCTATTATTATTGTAATTTGTTTTTCTGCTTTTATTTTCTTTTAATCTTAGAGAACCAACCAATTTTCCTGATTGGTGAACCAGCTCAAAGGCATCATAAACAGAAAAAGGGAGAGAAAAGAAAAGAAGAAAAAGAATATGAACTTTATAAACTTTTAATATATTTATTTTTTCCAATCAAAAATATGCTGTATTGATATTAATTATTTTACAAAAACAAATTTCCAAGAAATTGCCCTGTAAGTGACATTTTATTATTTTTAAAAAATTTTTACATTTTCATTTCAGTTTATTTTTGGTGAGCAATTATTTGCATATTGACATATATGCATTTGTGAAGTAATTTCTTGTTTTTAATAAAATTGTACTTGTAGAAATTTGAATTATTCTTCTTTGGTGATATATATGGTAATATTTTTTGTTAAAAATTCATAATAAAAACATAGTTTACTGCAACACAAGAGCTGTTGTGTTTTGATACTATTTTAATAGCACCTCATCAGGCAGTGAAATATTTTTTCTGTTAGGAATCATTACATATAGAAACTTGGAAAGCAACACAATTTTTACAATATCAAGACAATTATGGTGGGGATTTTCAGAGTTTGTCTCAATAAACTAATAGAATGCCAGGTCATGATGGATAGAATGAATTTGATGTTAAGGGTAGTGGGGGAGGTGTAGGGGATTGAAATCTCTTGAAAACTCAGACATTGATTAAATAATTGAATGTATCTGTATGTATCACTGGTATGTCTGAAAATAATAATCATGAGTGCAAAGTGATCCGTACTCATCCACAATAATGATCAGTGGAAAAAAAGCCAAACTTGAGGACCTTTGACATCACAATGGGATCTCTAGACACTGCTGAGTCCTCAAATCTTCTTAGACTATTTATTTTCTACAACCTTATAATGATATAAATATTGAGGATATAGGATTGTAAAATTTTCACTAATGTTAAAGCAAATAGAATTAGAAAATTAATACATAGAAAACTGAAAAGTCTAAATCTTAAGGTTATTATAAAAACTAATCACAAAAAAGTAATTTCCTAGATGTAACACTTGATCTAGTCATTAACACTTACTTATCCTACTTAAAAACTAATGCTAATTCTATATACATCCTCCCTAAATCTAACCCCCTTGATCAATTATCAAACATATACCCTTCTCTATTGAAAGCAGAATTAATAACAACTATTCTAATGAAGATAACTTTTATAAACCCAGCAAATTCTATGACATTGCCCACAAAAACAGTGGCTACAAATGCTCTGACCTTAATTATAACAAATATGATAAGAACAACAATAATAATTGAATGAGAAAACTCATTTGATATACACCCCCATTTAACCAGATGATATGTACTAAGTTAGGCCATAAATTGCTCAGTTGAAAAATACTTCCCTAAAAATAACCCCCTCAGCATAATTTTTAACCGAAATACATTTAAATTGAGCTATAGCTGTATGGGTAGCCTTGAGAATATCATCACAAAACATAGTAATAGGATTTTTAACATATACAACAACCTGTGCAATCAACAACATCCTAAAAAATTAATGATTTCAATAACAATACTTACAACTGTTGAAAACTTATTGAGTGTTCATTACATTACTGTAGTCTACCTATGCTCTCTTCTATAGAAATTCTACAGTAAAACAAAATGTTTTATCGGTTGTACCAAGAACCTTTTTAAAACCCACCATTATTTGCATATCTCATCTTTTAATAAGACTTACCACAATAGCACATCACTTTCTACTTATTATTGGCAATTAAAAATCCAGTAAAACTCTTACTGTAAAATAGAAAATATTAAAAAAAAACAGACCTTGTAAATCTTTCATGATCCATGTTTTCTATGTTTCCAAGAAAAATTGCATATTATTAAATTCTCAAAAAATTAAACCTTTTATTAATGACTGAAGTTAAAACTAAAACTAAGTAAGGTATAGGGAAGTAAAAAAAAACTGTCTGGTAATGGCTTCTCTGAAGAGAATTTGAGATTCAATACTTGCTGCATGTGCAGGTCTTTGCATGTTAATAATATAAGACTTCAATATATCTATATATTAGTGAGTGATCTATCCATTAACTGAAACAATTGAATTATCTGAAGATAAGAGAATCAATAAATTTATGCTTGGCATAGATTACAGATTATCTAGTTATAATATATTAGAGAAAAATTAACTATACTTTAGGGTATATTTTAGACAATGATGACAGATGGAAGTTATTGTTAAGCAACAAACAGAGCAAAAACTTTCATCTGTCATCCTCATCTAAGATATAAGAGGAGTTATTTATAAAGGCACAAAATGTGGCCTCACCTAACCACTGCTCTTTATGGCTTAGTTGGTTATTGCAAGCCGGGCTTAACAGTAGTTCCCTCTCCCCGGAGGGACACAGGTTCAAATCCTGCTGGAGAATGCAAATTTCTCTTTAATAGGATTTCTTGAATATCTTGGTCAGTACATAAAAATAAATATTCTGTTTAATAAATAAATGAAGTGTTTATTCAAAGTGATAGCAACATATCTATCTCTCTCTCTCTCTCTATATATATATATATATATATATATATATACATATATATGTGTGTGTGTGTGTAAGATTTTAGAATATATCTGTAAAACGACTATGAATAAAGACAAAAGGAAATTTTATTTTATAGTAAGAGAAAAAATATTGATTTTGAAAATTTATGAATGCTCATAAATATATCAAATTTGATAAAAAGTCTAGGAAAGTTATGGAAGATGCCAAGTGACAAAATTCAATGTCTCATAAATGAAAGTTATGGAGGATACCAAGTGACAAAATTCAATAAATTCTCATAAATGAAAGTGAGAAAATGATGTTCTTGAAATTGTTTATTTGCAAACCAGTTTTTAAATTATTTTATTTTGGGATTAATTTATGTGTTATATATTTCGAATAACATGAGGTTATTATTTTACTACAAAGAAGAATCTGCAATGTTATTGAACTTGATCTGACATCTCAGCTTCAGTTCTTTTTTCACCACTGTAACATAGCTCCCCCTTACTTTTTCCATAAATACTGCCATGGTAATTGTTTTGATGAACTTTCCTTTATGGTACCTAGACTTTATGAATTTAAGTGCAGTAATAGTTTAGTGGCAAAGTTTCATCCTTTTACAGATGAAATGTCTAGCTGTAACAGTAAGTTCTATGCTCATAGTTTATTCTATTGCATTTTTCCTTACCAAACAACTTTGATCTTCAAAAGTTTAAATGCAATGTCAATTTTTATCTTTTGCCTTAATTTCCATTATTTTATTATTTTCTCAAATTCATAGCATTTTTTTCAACATATTCTCTAACATTCATTTACCCCTTGTGTTTTAGTGGCTTTATTGCCTTGCTTGGAATGAAATGTTTAAAAATGTATTGAAATTTATTCATGAAGATGCCCTTCCCCACTCCAGTATCAACATGTAAGGTCTTGTAAATTCAGTAATTTATAAATTTAAATGCCCGTGTGATGCTGTATACATAGGCAGAACTAGTCAGAGGTTACCAGCTAAGATCTATAAAAAGCAGTATGACAATTTACATACACTTGTCAATGCATTTGCAGAACACTTAATAAGCAAGCTGGTTTATTTCTTGTCTTTTTCCATTGTCAGCAGAGCACACAGATTACCATTTAAAAGTACTTGAGACCTTATATATCAAATTTAAACAAGCGTTCTTCTTTAAGCAGGGGGGATAGCTGTTAGGTATCAGTATCATGACTCATGGTACTGATTCTGATAATTGTTCCTCACTAAATGTAATCACTGTGAATGCTTATATCTTCTCATTTTGTGCTTTGGAAAATAACCAGTTAGCATTTGTTTTGCTGTGTCTTTTGTTATAATCTTTAAATTTACAGTAATTTTTTTCTTCCTCATGTTTTCATATATGCATTTTTTGTTGAAACCCTGGTTCCTGTACGATTACCAAATTTAAGCAACATTGAGCCTAGTCAATGTCTAGATGGGAGTAATCACTTAGGAATACCTGGTGTTATAAGCTTGGATGTGCATGATGTGTAATGGATGATGGCTCTGAATTGTTAAGTTCTAATTTAAGTTTGGTTCTTTATATTCCCTTGAACACATGTACTCTTTGGAAAGGGATGAATCCACCTCTTCTCTCCCCAGCTATGGGTTAATTATTAAAATTTGTATCACTAAACCATTCAGTCAGTTAAGTGTTGTGTGGTACATGCTTTGGAAATCATGTGTCTTTTGATCCATGACTGACAAGGCAGAAGATTTTCCCACAATAGGCTGTCATTTCTTTCTACAGTAGATTGGTTGCCAACCAAAGCTATAGATCCCAATCTGTCCTAAAATTCAACCCATAGTTGGAGGGAGAAGAGATGAATTAATAACTTTCTTACGGGTATTTGCATGTAAGTGAATGCAATGAATTCAACTGGAATTTGAATTTAGCTCTCTGATTTCTCATCCTGAGCTGATATCTGTTCCACTGCAATGTACATCCTAAAACATTGTTATCTCCCAAAGAAATTTTTACAATCTAAAAACATTTTCTGATTTTAAATAACTGGCAAAAGGTTGATAAGCTGTGGGAAATGAATCAATAATTAAAATAAATACATTTTTAAAACTAACTCTTTTTAAAGCCATCATAAATTTTTTGTACCTTTTATGGCCTATGTAAAATTTATAGAAGTTTTCTAACATCAAGCTGATTAAAAAGGAGGAATTATTTTCTAACATCAAGCTGATTGCAAAAGAGGAATTATTTTCACCCATTGTGAAATTTTCATTTTCTTCTCAAACAAAAGTATCTAATAGTTTGCCATTATTTATTTTTCAGTAGTATTTCTTTCATTGTAACCAAACCATCATTCATCTGTTTACTGAGAATGGGAGAACATGTGATGAAATACAACAAAAATTAAAATGAACGTCTAATTAAAAATTAATAATGATTGCCAACAATGCTTCAATAAACATTCTGCATAATGTTGCTATGAATTCAGATGAGAAATACCAGTAAAGATTAATAATGATTAACACTGTTTTATCTAAGAAATAGAATATTTGTACCTGTGTAAATAAAACAACTGAAATTAAGAATTATTTACATTACTAGTGTACCCATGCTGTCAAGAATGGCAGCATATATATAAAAAGTATAACTGCATTCTGTGCAGTGAAAAGGAAAATATATAATTTAAAAGCTTTCTCAATACAGTATTTTTAGTGTGTGCATAGTGTGGGACTACCATTCTCTGATGTTGATTTAATTAATTTTAAAAAGATTAAAGTGTAAATTACTTCAATTTATAGGATTATAAACATTTTTTATTTGCCATTATGTATTTATATTTTTATTAACCCTATAATATTAACAATTATCAATTATACATATAAAGAAGAAATAATCTGTTAACACATTGACTACATGTTAGCACACATGTGTACCATGCATTAACACACTCTCACCTGAGCATTGCATGAACAGCAATGTGTCCCATACTATATGAACTTGCATTCAACTAAGCCTTCACACACTCCTAACAAACTGTAACCTGAGAATTTTAAAATGTAGTCAATGTGTTAATCAAAGCAAAAAATATAGCTTAAGACTCTATAATAGTTGTGACATTTGCCAGTAAGTTGCTAATTTCCTTGATATTAAAATTGAAATGTTGCACATGAAAAACAGAAAGAGAAATATATATAGAAACTTACATGTGATGGCTTTATATAGTAGTGGGAATAGTAGTACTAGTAGTCATGGTAGTGGTGGTGGTGGTAGTACTTGTAGTAGTAGAGTTGATGGTGGTAGTGGATTGAAATGTTGCACACAAAAATCAGTGAAGTATATTATAGAAACTTAGACATGATGGCTTTTATATTATATAGTGTATGATTTATAGTAGAAGTAATGTTGTGCTCTCCATCCATCTCCAGGTGCTGCTGATCTAGATAACCTTCAAGAAAATTACAACTGAACTAGTTTATTCAAGCTGTAGGAGTAGAATGTTCTCATTGTGTGGACCATGTCAAATGAATATGCAAGTCAGAACTATGCAAAGCAACAGTAACAAGACAAAGTATTCACACAGTAAGAATTGTATTCCTTTGCTAAAGGAATACATTCAATTGATTGTAGTGCCTGACTTCAAGACAAGAAAGAACGAAAATATGATGACTTAAACTGAGAAGTGTTCTATTTTTATTGGTTAGGATCAAATTGTGACATGCATCTGTAAGATTTGACTATACATTTGGGGATGGGGATGCTTTTAGCAATCATTCAATAGCAATTGGAATTAACAATTATTGCTAGTCCTGTTTCTGGGTATATCCATGCTGACCAATCTAGAGAAAGAACTCACAATTATTATGTTGCCAAATACATTAACCATTGCTTTAATTTTTGTGGTCATTAAAAAGAACTAATCAAAATTTGACTGTCCACAATGCTTCATTTAATAAAGATTTAAATAATATTACTATTAGTATTAATTCTATACTAGACAATTAAAGAATGTCAAATAATATTACTACTAATATGAATATTACACTAGATATGTTTTAAAAACTGAATTCATGTAAATGTTCAGTTTTTCATTTGTAAATCAAAAGCCAAAAACAAAATTTCACACATTTGATCATGTAGTCTGTGCCTTTCACAGACAATATTTATTAAAAGAAAAAAATAATTACCTGTGTTCTTGTTTTCACCTTTTCATATTGACTCTTGAAAATTTATAAATCTAATTTTTACAGCTAAAGTTTTTTTGTAGTGAGCTGTCATGACTTTTTAAATGTGAATTATGTGAAAATGCAGACCCACATAGTTTGCACAAATATGGCCTCTCTTTAGTGTGTATTTGTATGTGCTGCTTCAAATTTAAATTTTGGTAAATGCAGATCTATACATATCACAAATATTTGGTTTCTTGGTTTTTCTCCAGTGTGTGTTCTTATGTGAAATTTTAATGTTGACTTCAATGAAAAAGCAGTCACAGACTTCACAAAAATATGATGTCCCCTTGTATGTGTTCTCATGTATGCTTTTCAATTAGAACTCTGTAAAAATGCAGATCCACATACTTCACATGAATATGGTTTTCCTCCAGTGTGTGTTTGCATATGTTGTTTTAAGGTGTTATTTTTGTGAAAGCTGAATCATGAATTTCACAAGAATATGGCTTCTCACCTGTATATATTTTCACATGAGTTTTTAAACGTTCAATATGAGAAAATGCAGAATCACATACTTCCCAAGAATGTGGTTCCCACCTGAGTGTGTATAAACATGCAATTTTAAATCTAACTCCTGGAAAAATACAGAGCTACACATATCACAATAATATGTTTTCTGTTATTATGTGTATTTACATGTGAGTTTTTAATATTGACTTCTATGAAAAAGCAGATTCATAAACATCACAAAAATACAGTTTTCACTTGTGTTCCGTGTGTTTTTAAACCTGAATTCTGTAAAAATGCAGATCCACATAATTTATATGAATAAGGTTTCTCTCCAGTGTATGTTCCCATATGTCTTTTAAGTTATAATTTTTTATGAAAGCTGTACCACATACTTCATAAGAATATGGTTTCTTTCCAGCATGTGTATACATGTATGTTTTTAGATTTGAATTACATGAAAATGCAGAGCCACAAACTTTGCATATGGTTTCTCCCTAGAGTGTATTTGTGAATGCTTTGACATCTACACACATTAAGAGAGTACAATTTTTGTTCCATATGCATTTCTATTTTCAGTTAAACACTGCTGACAGACAGAAAATAATACTGACTTTTGTATAGTTTATCTAAATTCCAGTTTATATTTTTATGGAAATTGATATAAAAGCTCTAACACAAATTTTTATAGAGTCCATGGAAGACACTTTTAAACAAACAATTTCAAAATATTTGTTAAATACACTTTATAGTTGCAGATTTATGCTTTGTCAATTTCATTCCACTTTTCATTTGCTTTTTTAATGAATGGTTTTCAACGCTCATAAAAATAATGGTGGTATGTAAGGATTTAGTTAGGAAGTTCCTTTGGGAAGTGGCCTTGTGCCATGTAAAAATCCAAATCCAAATTAACCTTGCATTAACCCCCTACAGGTTAATGTGTTTTATTTCTCTTTAAAAGCTCTCTAAACTTGGCTTGTATCCTTGCGTTAATACCGTAGATTACAATAATTTTATTTTCATCTACCCAGTCCCAGAGGTTGCAGCCCAGAGACCCCATATCCAGAGATTGACAAAAAAAGCCCTTTTTTGTTTTGTCTTGGACCTCTGATAAAACTTTGAAAATAACAAGGAGATTTGTCTATTTTCAGATTTAATGGGGTGAACTAAATTTGAAACAATTTATTTTAGTTATATTATATATAATTTGGGCTCCTTTAATTGGAATAGGTCATTTAAATTTGGTGTATCCCCTAGAAAAGGGGGCGAACATGCATAATGAAGCGGCTCAAAAATTCTATTTTTAGCCCAGGAGTCTCTTAAAGTTAAAGCCAGCCCTGTACATCTAAAAAAATACCAATTTATTTTCGTACGTCGAGAGTGCTTTTTATTTGTGTGAATGGTAAATATTTTTCACTTTTATACATTGAGCTCTCATTCTTATTTGCAAAAGTTTTCTTATTTTGTAGTTAATATTGATATTTTTGCATAAATTAAAAATTGTTTTGTGCCTTCAGCTCTGCTGCTATATTCCCTAGAATGCGTAAATAAGGTCATATAACCGGAAGTTGCCGTCGGTAAGTAAACGGAAGTAGAAAAGAAAATTGTAACCGAGTGGAGGTTAATCTCGAGTTTGAATCAAAGAGGTTGGGCAGGATTGTCCAGAAATATCGAACGCTTGCTCATCTTCATTCAAGGGATTATATTTTTTGTGTTTTTTTAATCTCTCTCTGTAAGTGATGTTTTCTTTATATAAATCTTTGTTACCCTTTGTAGGACTCTTATGGCCGGAAGAAAATATTGCGGAAATATGAGCGTCGTTGTAATAAATGTTTGTGTTCAGATTTTACATTAAAATCAATCTAAATACCCTTTTAGTGAAGAACCGATTGAGAAAAAGTAATAACCTTGTCTTGTATTTCTAGCTATTGAAAATTTGTATTGATTACGTTTTATTTTTAAATACTTGTTTTAAATTGCTTGAGAATGAAAAGCTGGAACCTAAACATTAAACAGACTGACTGGAGATATTGTGTATTTTTGTTTGTGCTTTTTTTTAAAGCAGATACAGTGATGAAAATATGCTCCAACCAAATGTAATGAAAACAGTTTTTTTATCTTCAAAGTCTTGAGAAAAAGAATCAAAGTATTTTTTTTGAATAATGAAAAATTTTACTCTTTTTTTTTTTTTTTTTTAAGAACATTTTGAAGTTTTGATGACATGATGACAATTTTCTTAGCCTCATTTTTTTCGGTAACAAACACATTTTTAATCTAGAAATGCTTTCAATAATCAAATAATTATCATAATCGGATTTTAATGAAATTTACAGATCTTATTTACAAAAAATGAATGAAAGTTTTTTTATTACGAAATTTTAGTAAAAATTACTTAATTTTATGAAAACTTGAGAAATTATTTCAAAGTAATCATTTTTTAGTGACTCAGTGAGGCCTAAAAGCAGAATCTTTGAAGAATTTTTAAAGTCATTTTTTTTTTCAAAATATGACATCCTTTTTTTACTGAATAGTTGTTTAATCGAAAAAACAAACGCAATCTCTTATTAGAGAAGATTTTAATTGTTTTCATGAATAAAGACAATTTGTCTGAAAAATAAAATTCGATGAAAAAATGAATTTTTACACGATTTGTCTTAAAAAAGGAAACATTAAACTGATATCAGCGAATATTTAAAAGTTAAAAGTAAATCTTTTTTTTTTTGTTTTTTTTTTGCATGTTAGAAAAAAGGTTGCGTGTTTTAAGAGTTGTTTCTTCTCCAACTTACGGGGAAAAAAAAACTCCACTAATTACCAAAAAACAACATGGCATAAGGACCTTTCAAAGGTCAAACGTAATTAAAAACAGTTAGGACTAAGAGCAAGGATCAAATTTTGTCATTATTATTGTTATTATTTTTAGAAAATCCTAATAAGTACCTCCACTAAATCGCTAAAAAGCAGCATAAAAAAAGTTCCAAACTTAACAATTTTTTTCCTATCAAAATGTTTATATTTACTAAGAGGAAAGAAAGATCAAAGTAATTTTTAATTATTTATTTTTTTTAATGTTTTAATGCCTTCTAACATTTTCGAAATTTTAGCAGAAAATCTTGTTTTAATTTGAGTTAGCGGGTAACCAAAACGTTACGACTGTTTACAACTGAAAACCTAATACATCAGATCACCCACTTTTTTCCGTTGACAAACACGTTTTGGAAATTCTCGCAAAAAATCAAATAGTTGTCGGATTTTAATGAAAATTTCAGTACTCGTTCACAAATGAATGAAATTATTTTTGAAATTATTATTTTTTAAAAATCTTGGTAAACTTCTCTTTTTTTTTTTTTTTTTTTTTTTTTTTTTTTTTACCTCCGTTTACTTCCTCCTTCACGTAAATCTATGAAATTTTAATAAATTACAAAAGTGTTGCGTTCTAACGCAGGACTCAATGGGGAATATAAAATCACATCTTTTTTTATTTAAAATTTTCCCCTCTATACGAAAATCTGCTCCGAAGATTAAAATAAGAAATGCAATAAAACTCTTAATATTATTTAATTTGATAAGCTCTTTCTTTACTTGAATAAATAATAAAAATGAAGGACATTATTGTCTGAAGAAAAATGTATTTTCGATAACTAATGGAATTTTAAAAGAATTGTTTTCATTTCTTTTTTGTTATTATAATAATTTATAAAATTTTGAAAATATCTTTAAAATCTTTAAAAGAACTGTTGCGGTTAGATTTTTTTAGTTAAGAATTAATGATTATATTGCCTATCGAAAATTGAAAAGTTTAATAAAAATCATTCTGCCCCCAAAATTTTAAAAATAATTTAAACTTTTTTTTGTGCAAATGATTTTTTTTTTCATTTTTCTTTTTGTTTGGTAATTTCTATGTGCACATTAAAAGGTCAGATTTTCTTCCCTTACCCCTCCAAAAAAAACTTTTTACAGTTTTGCACTTGTAAACGCCATACACTTTTTATCTCTAACCAAGTACCTGTCAACAAGTACTCGATTTACAGTGCAGACAGGTGAAAAAGTTCAAATCTGTGATCAAGAAATAGTTTTATTCTAAATTACATTCTACAAATAAGTAATACTTGTGTAAATCAGATTAATTTAACATAAAATTTGCTAATTTTCCAAAAATAATGTGTCACAAATGTATATTTTATTTTTGCAAGATTTTTTAAAACTGAGAATTAACTTTTGTTTACAAATGTGTTGATTGCTCAGAAATGGTGACAAAATTCAAAAATTGAAAAAAAATCTCAAACTTTTATATTCCAATCAATATAATTTCGTTGGAAATTAACTAGAGTATTTTGCTTACTGGAAATAGTAAATTTAATCATTTAGCTTTCAATTAAAACTAAAATAAAAATTTCAAGAAAACTTTTTCATTTTTAAAAATTCAGCTTAAAAGTAACTATGCAGATTTTTTCGATTTAATAGAGGTACCATTTTATATATATATATATCTGTTACCCCCCACTTTAATTAGTTGTGTAAAACTTCTAGAAATACATCATCTATACCAATGCTTTTCTTATTAGTTAAATGCAGCACTCGGTGTGGAATGAAAATCATGTAATTTTTTTTAATTACATGACCATTTTTCTGAAAATCTGGGCTGAATAGTAAAATCAAAAATTTATTAAAACTATGCCATTTTTAATGTAGATAAACTTTTGATTTTATAACTAACATCATTTTAGGATATCATATTCTGAAAAAGAATTTTGATGAATAATGAATTTATATAAGAATTGTTTTCATCTTTTTTTTTGCTAATTAAAGTTACAAACATCTTTTAAATTTCTTCCAGTTACTCAGTCTTTGGTAATTAATTCATTAAAAAAAGACTTTATTTACAAATTGAAAATTCAAAAGCTTAATACAAAACATTTAGAATTAAGATTTTTAAAATAATTTCTAAATTTTTTCTTTATGTATGTCAAACTGCACATTTTTTTACGATGGAAACTTATATGAGACTCATCATTAAAAAGTCACATGTTTTAAGAGTTGTTTCCCTTACAAAATGTTAAATTGGGTTATGGAAAATTTGGTCTCCATACTTCAAGATTGACTAGTAACAGGTGCTGTCATCCCCTACTTGAAAGGTCAATGAGTCATACCTTTGTGATTAAGAAATACTTTTATTCTGAATTTTATGCCATAAACAAGTAATATTTGTTTCAAATCAGATTAATTTAACTTCAAATTTGCTAATTTTCCAAAAATAATGTCAGAATTGTATATTTTATTTCTGTGAAATTTTTAAAACTAAAAATTGTTTGTTTACAAATGTATCGACCGCTCAAAAAATGGCCAAAAAATTGTTAAAAAAAAGTCAAAATTTTAGATTTCAATGAATATAATTTTTATTCAAAATACACCATGGTGTATTCTTGATGGAGATAGTATCTCTATCTACTACCATACTAATAGAGAACATCACTGGAAAATACAAAAACTTAAAAATTCAGCACATATGCCGGGCCATAAAAATCTCTTAAGCTAGCAAAGAAATGAATACAATATGGAAACCAGTAATATGGAGATTATAATATACACTCTGGTAAAAAAGAAAAAAATGGTTACTGAGACATTAGGTTTATAAGTCCCCAAAAATCCATATACTGATGTCCTCAAGGAAATAATGCTAAAAGTACTGGTTGGATCCAGTGACTTGACCCAAAGAGTTGTGAGCTACAGCAATGGTGAACAAAAACGTAGTTAAATGGAGCTAACTAAGGCATCCAGAAATGGCATGGCTCATGGAATGATAACAATCTCCCAGTGAGCAAAATAAAGGGTTCAGTTCAAAATTCCAATCATCTGAAGAAGGATGGTGTGTACAATGGCCAAAACACCATGAATATGCTAATAAAGATGAAGACAACAATGTAAATAATTACAATACTTCATTTCAGAAATATAGACAAATAAAATATTTAACTTTTTGGTTTTATTTGCTAAATCATTAGTTAGAAAAGAAATCACTTTTTTTTTACTATAGATTTCTATTTTTTTACTAACTGAGAATCATTTTGATATTCTTTAAAGTGTTGAAAAATTAAATATAGTAAAATTATTCAAACAACAAATTTTACTAAATTTTTAATGAGTAACTAAATAATTTTACATTATAAGTTTTTAGAATAATTCTTTGTTTTCAGAATACTGAGTCAAGTTATATTTCAATTTCCCTGCTGAAATAAACTGGTGAATGGAGACTAAGTTACTAATTTTCATTAAGGGTATTTTAACAGGTTTCAAATAAAACATAAAAAATATGACTAAGTCCTTCAAAGTTTAATTACTGTTGATGCTGTTCTGAAGTAAATTTTTTTTTCAGCTTTTGTTTCTTTCTATTGTTATTTATGATCAATTAAAAAAATGACTGACAAAAATGTTTGTGAAAAAACAATTCTTTTAGCATTCACCAAACTCTCTTTTTGTTTTGACATTAAAAGTTAATATGACTGAGAGAAAATAATTGATTCTCCTTCTTGAAAATGTTTCCATTATGAATGG
Source organism: Ascarosepion bandense (assembly GCA_037127315.1). Classification (NCBI taxonomy): domain Eukaryota; kingdom Metazoa; phylum Mollusca; class Cephalopoda; order Sepiida; family Sepiidae; genus Ascarosepion; species Ascarosepion bandense. The sequence goes on along the minus strand of JBBBDQ010000328.1, from coordinate 3,622,820 downwards.
TTTAGGGTTCACTTACAGGATTTATAAAGATAAGCCACTTCTTCTGAGAATGTTACATTAAAAACTATCCTAGCAAAGAAATATTCTAAATTTAAAGATCTGGGAATATAAAAATGTATATTTGTAGTCAAAATTAAAATCCATCATATTTTAGTATCTGGACACCAGATTTTATATTTTGGTGCTTGGCATATATATATGTGTATATGTAATCACATCTGTTTATAAATCACTATCAATCTGATGATTTTCTGGGGAGACAAAATTAGTCACATGAAGGTGGGTTTTTTTTTTGTTTGTTTTTTTTTCCTCTTTTTCATGTCATGGATTTTCATAAACATTTTCTGATATGTAAAATTTCATATAACATTTTCTCACTTCTTTCTCATGCATCCATGCACAACTTCATTCAGTAAACCTCTCTTGAGTGACTCTAGTACGCAAAAGAATCATTAGCAAGCATGGATCAATTTAATTTATATACAGGAATAGTTTTTTGTTTACAACATTCTAAAAACTAATACTATTAGAAATAATGCAATGCAGTATTTATCGTTTACCAATTTATCTAAACTTATTTATAAATGGAACTTTGTGTGTCCGTCCGTTACCTATAGACTTCAAAATGGCTGAACCGATTTTCTTGAAAATTTACACAGTTGTACTATAAGCGTCTGCAAGTGTTCTTAGTTAGGTTTTGTGCCGAGGTACCCCCGATAAATATCAAAAATTGATAATCGAAAAAAATCGGGTTATAGAAGGAGTAGTCCGATTTTAATCAAATTTGATACACTCATAAACAGAAATAAGAAAGGATATTCAGAAGTTTCAAGGTTGCAATTCTTACAATAGTGCAGAAAATTGATTTTATATATATATAAAAGGCAAGATGTTTGTGTGTGTATTTATCTGCCTGTATTTTTATCAGCCCTTTTATTTTAGTTTTTGCTTTTGGTTTGGCTCTAAGTAGGTATAATTGTAGTTCTTAGTCTCAGCCATGATAGCATTTACTCAGAGGACTTATTTAGCCTTCAAAATTCAGTTTACGACAAAAAAACTTATTTGATATCGATACCAGGAAATCAAAATTTGACTTACATCCATTCATTTTTCTTTCAGTCTACGGTTTTGCTTTAACTGGAAACAATTATTGCTTTTTAATCCTTCGTGCCAACATCTAAAGAGTCTGAGCTCCAGGACCATGGATTAGTTTTAAAGCTTTCATTACACCCGAGCAATGCTGGGCTATACTGCTAGTGAAATAAATGTAAAAACAATTTTTATTCTTAAATTTATAAACATTTCCTAAATTAAAGGAAATCATTATTATTTACCATTTTGAATTAGTTTGAATCAGTTGGCAATTACCTTATGTTTTTCCAGCCATTCTAATGAATAATAGTTAAATAAACAATCTAATAAATAAGAAGTTTAATATTCTTGTTGTTAATTCTCAAGAACAAAGAAAATGTATAAATACACTTTCATGCATTTAGGCTTTTACTAAAATTATAATAATTGCTTTTTAAAATAGTATTGCTGGGTTGAAGGTAGTTAGTCATGTCATGAGAAAAAATGTCCTTTTAACACTGTGTCAACTTGGGCATGTTTGCAAAATAATTTAAATTGTGGATTTTTTCTTTCATTCTTCTCATTCAATATATTGGTCGTAGATTTATCCTTACTCTTTTTAAAATAAGATTATAACTGCAAAATACATGTGGCTACCATTTACCAGCATTTTTCTTTATTTACAGATACTGACTGCACTAAAGAGAAAAAATCTTCGGATGACCATGTTTAATATGATATAAAGAAATTCTAATCACACTATTTCTTGAGCAGTATGAGAATATTGTTTATAGTTTGAAAACTTAAAAGTATTGAAGAATATTATAATGAAATGTACTGATTTTCATCTGAAAACGACAATTACATCTTACTAAAGACATTTTGAGCTTTGCAAAGTATCAATGTCATTCAACTTATCTAAAGACATTTTTGAAAACAAATTTTAAAACTGGACCCTTTTCTTGTATTTTTACCTGCAAATGCATGAATGCTAGAGATAAACCATGCTCTTGTGATCAAGAATTTCACAGAGTTCAAATACTAAAATATGCAAGCACAAACAGAAGCAAAACCCTATCCCTGTGAGATGGGTGGATCAAAATTTTCACACGATGTACATTTAAAAGTGCATGTTCAAGAACACAACAGGGAGAAATCATTTTCTTGTGAAATCTGCAAATCAGCATTTTCTCGTAGTTCACATTTAAAATTGCACATGAAATCACATACTGGAGAGAAAATCCACTCTTGTGAAGTGTGTGGTTTTGCATTTATTAAAATGTCAGATTTGAACAGGCATATGCGAACACACACTGGAGAGAAACCCTATTCTTGTGAAATATGTGGATCAGCATTTTCCAACAAGTCACATTTGAAAAGACACACTCAAACACACACTGGAGAGAAACCATTTACTTGTGAAGTTTGTGGATCTAAATTTCCAGTGAAATTTAAATTAAAACTGCACATGCAAAGACATACTGGAGTGAAACCATATTCTTGTGAATTGTGCACATCAGAATTTTCTTGTAGTTCACATTTAAAATTACATATGCGTTTACATACTGGAGAAAAACCGTACTCTTGTGAAGTGTGTGGTTCTGCATTTACTAAAGTATCAGATTTAAAGAGACATATGCGAACACACACGGGAGAGAAACCTTATTCTTGTGAAATATGTGGCTCAACATTTTCAGATGGTTCACATTTAAAAAGACATATTCAAACACATACTGGGGAGAAACCCTTTACTTGTGAAGTGTGTGGATCTAAATTTACAGTGAAATCAAATTTGAGTGTACACATGCGAACACACACTGGAGAGAAGCCATATTCCTGTGAAATGTGTACGTCAACCTTTTCTCATAGTTCACATTTAAAATTACATGTGCGATTACATACTGGAGAGAAACCATATTCTTGTGAAGTGTGTGGATATGCTTTTGCAAGGCTCTCTGATCTAAAGAGACATATGCGAACACACACAGGAGAGAAACCACATTCTTGTAAACTATGTGGATCAGCATTTTCCAATAGTTCATGTTTAAAAAGACATATTAAAACACATTGGGGAGAAAATATTTACTTGTAAAGTGTGTGGCTCAGCACTTCTAATGAAATAAAAATTTGGAATCTATATGCAAGCACATGTTGGTATGAAATGTGATTGAAGTTTCAATGAAATAACATTTAAAAATACATGTAAACTTACTAGAGAGAATACATATTCAACATTTTCTCAGTTAATATTTAAAGTTGCATATGCAGTCACATACTGGAGAAAAGTCATGTTCTTGTAAAGGAAAAGCATCTATATTTGTGTGATTATTGGATTTCAAAAGGTGTGCCAACAAACACTGGAGAAAACTTGAATTTTTTTCAATAGTTTGCATTTAGAAAGGCATGTGAACATAATTGGAATAGAACTGTATTCTTAGAATGTGTGTGAACTTGTCTTATCAGAAGTCTAATTTTAAAATATGTGCAATTATGTATTAAGGTTTTCATCTTAAAATGCCACATGAAACATACTACAGAAAAATCATTCTTAGAAATTATTTAAATTAGTATTTCTGTACTTTAAATACTTATAAATTATTGTCTTACTTATAAGCTTCAAAATATATGCAAAATAAAAATAAATCAATGTTGGATAACTAAAGCTGTTGTCAAAAACTATGGCTTATTATTCTATTGTTAGAGGCTTACAGCCACATTGCATTAAAACATCGGTTCCCATACGATCATTGAAGGTAAGCAATGTTGATTCTGGTCAGTACCAAGATAGGTGACCACTTGGCAATAAGAGCTGCTGTAGGCTTGGATGGTGTAATGAATCTGAATTATTAATCAAAGCTGATTCCAATTTCCATTGAGTTCATTATATTCACTTTGCACAAATACCCTTGGGAAAGGTAGGAATCTGCCTCTTCTCCTCCCAGTTATACGTTAATTTATAAAACTTGTATCACTAAACCATTATTATCTCTCCCACAATTCTTAGAATCTAAAAATATTTCCTGGCTTTAGATAACCAGCAAAGGTTATTTAAGCTGTAGAAAATGAATCAATGTCAAGGTATTTGTAGATCATAGATATACTAATGCTTATAGTGAATCTTGATGAAAGCCAATATGTTCCTTCTTTCTTTCCAAGCAATCTGTTATAAACTAGCTCTAAGCACCAAGACTATAAGTCTGCCTTTTTTTTTCTATGCAACCCATATCCGCAAACATTAAATACAGACGATAACTCTTGTATTTTTTGAAAGTTTTCCTCCATGTAAAGGTTAATGTTTTGAACTTTAACAAAAAAATATTTGAAAATAAAAAATTAAACAAAGATTGAACTGAGGGCCATGCACAATTTCTTTTTTTTTTTTGTTCTGTAGAATAATAAATTTGCAAGGGATGTGTAAGTTTTGATATACACTGACACATCTTCAGTAGATTTGTACTTCATTCTAATTTTTTCATTTATGCTGATTTACTTATAAAAAATAACTCCCTAAATGATTTTGAATTGTCAAATCTTATTATTGATTGTTAATACTGAAAAAGACAATTATGTCAAACCAATATTGTACATAACAATTGTAAAATATACAAGTTTATTGTTAACTCAGTGTACGTCAACCAAAGTAAAGCAACATTAAGCAATGGCCAGTATCTAGATGGGTAATCACTTGAGAACATCCAAACTTACAACATCTGGTATTCCTAAGTGATTACCCATCTAGGTAGTGATCGAGCTTGATGTTGCTTAATCTTAATATGGGACAATATATTATATCAAAGCAGTATTGTATTAAGAGATATTTTTATGATCCTTTCACTTCAACTAAGGCAGAACAACCACTGATACATAGGGGGTTATAGAGCTTCAAGATGAATAGTAGAAGCACTCTACTGCATATGGCAATAGTATTCAATGCACGGACAAATGGTAGATTTCAAAATGTGTAAAATGGATTTTGACAAGAAAAACTTATTCGCCCGACAAAGTGACCCAACCTTCCTAGCAGTAGATGCATCTATTGATTCAATGTAGTCATTCCATTTGAGGTTGTTTGAGAGAGTGAAATCAAGGATGCACAATGTGTTGCACTCTAGGAGACTAGCATCATCCATTCTGATGGCAGGTAGCAAAGTTTCTCTATGGTGGTTAAAGAAGACCAGCTTCATTTTGGAGGCATTAAAATTTACAGATCATTTCCTACCCTATTCAATCACAGATTGTAGGTCCCTTTTGAAGGGCAGCAGCCAGGTTTACTTTGTCAGCCTTAGCAGATTTCTTATTGAGACGGTAATAAATGGTGGTATCATCTTCATAGATGCCTACTTGGTAACTGATTACATCAAGAAGATTATTGATGATGATCAGAAAAAGTGTAGGATGTAGGATAGAAAGGATGCCTGCATTTGTATGAAAGGATCTGAAAGTATGCTCATTCAAAATGACCTTCATTTCATGATTTGACAGGAATAATTGGATTAAATCAAACAATTGTCAAATATACAAAGGTTTATTATTAACTCATCATTACCATTGTTTTCCAATTACATGGATTCTGTGACTGTTTTTCTTCAGTTTTCACTGTTCTCCATTGCACCTGGCAAATTCTCAGGTTGGCATTTTGTGTCTTTGCATATTTTCAATGGGTGACCAATGCTAATGTCTTCATATTTTGATGTTCACAACAGAATGTTACTGACAAAACATCAGATATTAACACAAACTCAACCCTGTCAGAAACTCTGCCTTTGGGTCAAGAGGAACCCAGACAAGGCTATGCTGAAGGGCAGTCTCTCATTTGGGGAAAAGTAGACAAGTATAAATCCTGCTTCGGCGAGGTCTGGGGTTATTTTTGCTGAACATAAGTACTCAGAATGCTTCTCATAAATGTTGGCCTTGTGCCACATCCCACCTTTGTGGAGAGGTCTCAGGTAATACCCAGAATGTTACTGATAAGTTCATCTTTACTTCTCTAGCAATGACTCACAAATCTTGTTCTCTTGTAAGATGGGAGGTAAATGGCCATGAATCTACTTTTTGGGGAGGTTCTGTTACCTGGATAGATTAAATGTTACAGGTAGCATCCTCTTATTTGTGCCATCTAAATTCTTTTCCAATCATGTTTTTGTGGTGCTGTGCTAGAGCAAGACAGATAAGGCAAGGTTATGATATGAAAAGAGTTTATTGAAATGAACCCTGAATTAAAACCATAAATATATGCCAAAGTACTTTGTCTACTTTTTGACAATAAAAATTCCTTGTCTCTTTTTACAAGGCATAACATTGTGAATTTTAATCAGTGAAATTGACATGGTGAAATCATAGAAAAGACATGAAAAAATTTACTATTAGTACTAAAGGAAAATATCATCCATCTGAAATTTGTCAAAGTACATTTGTTCTATATGAAAAAAACACATGAAGAAATACACTAGTGATAAATTATATACTTGTGAGGTATGCGTATCTGCGTTTTCAAAGAATGCACATTTGATAATCCACATGCGAATACACACAGGAGAAACACTATTCTTGTGAAGTCTGTGGATCTTCTTTTTCACAAAAGTCTCATTTGGTCCAACACTTTCAAAGACACACTTGTGAGAAACAGTCTTCTTTTTCAATGCGGTCATCTTTGGTGCTACATATGCAAAGATATACTGGAGAAAAACCATATTCTTGTGATGTCTGTGGATTTGCTTTTTCATGAAATTTGATTTAATAAATCATATGCAAACACATACTGGAAAGAAACCATATTCTTATGAAATGTGGTTTTTTCTCACGAAAATCAGATTTGACAGTATATATGCGAACACATACGAGAGAAAAACCTTATTCTTGTGATGTATGTGGGTCTTCCTTTTTACTTAAGTCAGATTTGGTGATACATATGAGGATACACACTGGAAATAAGCCATATTCTTGTGAAGTTTGTGGCTCTTCTTTTTCGCAAAAAGCAAATTTGGTTCAACATATATGAATACATACTGGAAAAAAAACGTTTTCTTGTAAAATTTGTGAATCTTCTTTTTCACAGAAGTATGATTTAGAGAAACATATACGAACACACACTGGAAAGAAACCATTTTCTTGTGATGTGTGTGGATTTACCTTTTCATAAATATCAAACCTGAGTGTGCATATGCGAACGCATACTAGAGAGAAGCCCTATTCTTGTGATGTATGTGGATCTGCTTTTTCACAAAAGTTCCATCTGGAAGTACATATGCGTACATACACTGGTGAGAAACCATACCCTTGTCAACAATGTGGATGTGCATTTTCTGATATTTCAACCTTTGAAAAGGCACATCTACATGCAGATGTTATATTCTTGTGAGCTATGTGACACTTCTTTTTCTTGTAAGTCATCTTTGTTGATACATATGCGTATTCATACTGGTGAGGAGCCATATTCTTGTGAAAATTATAGATCAGCATTTAGAACTAGGTCAAAATTGAATCAACATATGCAAAGACACCTTGAAAAAGAGATTTATTCTTAAGAAGTTTGTACTATATTTTAAATAATTTATCAGCATGGGTACAAATATCGCTTTTAAAAGTGTCATTTGTTTTTTCAAATATATATTTTTAAAAGATAATACTGAATTACTCAGTAAAGTGTTATCCTAAAAGTATTATTGTTGCAAATTTGACTTTTTACATAAGTTGTTTCATAAATTTATTTGCTTTTTATAATTTATTTTAATACTTATTATTTATTAATAGTTCTGGTGAATCATTCAAAAATGTATTCCTCATCATTGTTTACAATCTCCTGCCAACTATCCACTGACTGTTCAATGTTCGAATAATAGAAATCACTAAGTTTTGGCTTGAAAAATTCATCTGTGTTTTAAGCTCCTCACTGTTTTTGAACACCCCTCAAATTTTTAAAGAGTAACAAAAAAATGTGGGAGTCTGAAGGGGTGAAATCAGAAGAATATGGTGGGTGTGGTAGAATTTCCCAACCAAGCTCTTTGTATACATGAGTAAACTGGTGGCTTCAGAGTTTCTAAATGAGTTTATTTCTCTCGGTCAATGTGTAGGATGCCCATGTTTCTAGACCTGATCCATTGAGTAAAGATGATGAGAGTTTGCCAATTCCCTAGAGTCTGAAGTGGTTCTTTAATCAGCATGTACAATTGGTTCTCATCAAACTGAACAGATCAGTTAGAACACATAGAGTTTTTGAACTCCAACTTCCCTTTGAAATTGGGAAAAATATTTTTGTGCTATTCTATCAGTAATGAAGTCATCTCTATATACAGTAGAAATATTTCAAGCAGCTTTGTGACAGAGTGATATCAAACATGTTAAAGGGCTGTCTAATCGGAAATAAAATTTCCATAACATTCAAGTTTCACAGGATGACCATAATGACTAATAAGCAAAAAATACTACAAAAGATTATTAATTGAAATATTCCACAGAATATCAAAAAAAATAAAATGTAACAACTGTTTAAATGAATGCTTTAAGTGACAGTTTTAATGTGGCACTGATTTTTCTTTATCAAAATGTTACATTCCTTCTAACACCAAATTTGATTTATTCTACACTAATTTTTCACCATTGAACACCCAAAACTGAACTAAAATTCTGTCAACTGAGCAAGGCTACTCATATATATTGTTTTTACTCACATACACAAAAGAAAATAAGCAATACATTTCAGTATTTCCACCCAATAGTACTCACTCCTGCCTAAAGAAACAAAATAAAAATTGGAGCTAATTTGAGCCTAAAAAGAACATAAAAGCTCACCATAAAAGAGACATTCAGCAGTTGGACAACATCTTGGCCTGGGTTCACAAACTTCATCAGAAAGCGAACACCCATCACCAAGAGATATCTTGTCAAAAACTGTTGCCCCAATAAGTTGCAACTAATCCTCCTTCCATACACATCACCAGATGCCTTTACAACTCCACTTATCTTTGTTTCATATGAAAGATATTTACACCAATTTATCATATGTTGTATTTTATGTTAATAGAATTGTTTATTTCTTTAAATTTTTGTTGTTTCTTCTTTGTTCTGCCACTGCAGTCTTATCATAAACATATGACTTATATCAAGTGAATTTTGGTAACTTACAACACACTACTCCAATATTTACAATGTCAAAATAGTGAAATTTCCTTTCATTTCAACTGCCAATATCTTGTTTATTTTCAAGGCTATTTTGATAAAATTAGATTACATTTTGTTTACATACTTTCTTCATTTGAAAAATACAATTCTTTTTCATGTTTCATTCATTTTATTCCACATCTCTTTAAATTGTGTCACTATTTAAACAATAGGTACCTGTTTTTCTGCATTTTCAAAGCAGACAATTTCATAGTAGTGTTTTAAAACTTATTGAGCTCGGAGTAATGTCAAGCTACACATATCAAAATAGTCCCATCTTAAATAAAGTCGCTTGTCAATTTGGTGGACCTTAGTTTTCTTTCACAAATTATTTCTAAATTGAAAATATTAGTGAATAAAATATTATAGAAATTAAACTTTTAAAAATGTTATCTTAAAAAGTTTTTTTGTAAAAATATTTTTAGGTATGTTATTGAATTATACATGTGTACACATTAATGTGCGTATATGCAAACAATTTTAATGAAATTGAAATGGACAGTTATGTTGCAAAAGTTAATTTTCCTTTCTGCCTAGCAACAACCTGTGGATTTTTGAAATCATAAAAAAAACCACCCCCATCACAACAGATGTAGCAGAAACTGCAAATTAATTTGGGAGGAAAAATTAACAATAATTAGCTTTAAAAGCCAAAGTAAACAAGAAAAATGAGATAATAGGGAAATATAGCCATTCGAACAAATATCTACTTTGCTACCTAAATACCAACCAAAACAACACAAAGTTCAAACCCAAAACCATCATATACAAATATAAATAATTATGTATATTTGGCCAGCAATCTTTTAGACGTATTTTGTTAAAAGAACCAAAAAGAAAGATTTCCTTAATTTCTAATTTAATTTTTCTAGTATTCTTACAAAAAGAAAACATTTTTTGGCTGTACAAATATTCCATGGAAATTAAATCAAAAGTTAATAAAGTCTTTCTGTCAGTTGTTTTTTAATGTAACATGTTTAAATATAAATATATAAATACTCAATCATAACAAAAAACAGAAGATAATATAACAACCACCAAACAAAAAATCACACTCCAAGTCCACAAACATAAATACACACAAAAACACATACACAAAACTGTGGCCTAAAAAATCTTTGAAGTGGTCACATATATTAGCAAGGTAAAAAAGAGATCACATCATAATGAAAAAAAGAGGTTAACTCATTATAAAGCAATTAAGCAGACATCCAGTGACATGTGCTAAAAAAAGTCAACACAATTTGAAACAACTAATACAATACATGCTAGATACCAGCATCAGTTTACCATTAATGTGTGAGCTGGAATTGTAGATAAATGTCTGTTAGGTTCATATGGTCTTCCAGCACATTGTACAGGAGCTGTCTACAAGGGTTTTGTTTTGAATACACTTCCAGACAGGTGCATGTATGTGTAGAAAAAAGTGGACACTTTGAACATTTGTTATGAGTTGCTGTATGACGATAGCCTTTTAGACGTATGTTTATATGGACATTTTACCTTGCTTTGAGGTCAGAAACCTGCTCCTAAATTTTGTAAAAGCAGTTTTTATACACTGTATAATTGATTAATACAAGTAAAAGGTTTGTCATTTACCTGATTGATGTTACTTTTAGCCTCCTGATTCCAGAGATTTGTAGACAGACTCTTCAGGAATCATTCTGTTCTCTTGTCAGGGGGAATCAGCAATTGATTCCTTGTACTTCTTGTTTTTTTTTTATATGCATTTTTCCTTGCTAGAATTTTTTTCTCTTTATGTGTGCTTGCACCTGTCTTTGCATATGTGTCAAAGTTGTGATTATTTATACCTTGCATTGTTTGTTTTCACTTTACACTCCCTTACCTTTCTTGTTTTTTTTTGTTCTCTTTGTCCTCTTTTCTTTCAATTGTTGCCATTCTGATTTCTGATTTTCTAGATGTATGGAGTGTTCAGGCATGCTATATTTATGGGTAAAATTGCTCCATAAATGAAAGTGTTACACACAGCCGGATCGCTATCACCACAATTTTTTTCTTTCCTTACACATACATGTGAAAATATTAATCAGTGAATGAGAATCCTGGAAAACATACAGGAAAATATTCAATTTATGTTAACTTTATACAAAAGAGTGGTATAAACAGAAAAGCCAGAGAGATTCATTCAAATGAATGCAAATATCATGAATTTGTTTCATGAACTATGAAAGAAATAAGACATTTGACATTTAGAAGGCTTTTATAAACTAGCAAGATGGCTTCATTTTCTATTAAAGAGTCAACAACAAAGGGAGGTTATTAATAGTAAGTCAAGAGGATTACATGGAAAAGACCTGCTCCCCAAAAAACAGGCAAGTGTACTAAATACCACATTCTCTTCATTTAAAACTTAGAGTTCCTGGTAATGAATGGCTTTACAGCATTCTCTTACAGATCGTCTCTTTGTAGCTCTCATGTCAGTCAGTTAAAGTGCCATACATGATACACGCTTGGGCGATCATGTCTCGAAAGAGACATGACTGACTGGGCAGAAGATTATCCCGCAGTAGGTTGCCATTGCTTTCTGCGGTAGAGTGGTTGCCGACCAAGGCTATAGAACCCAATCTGTCCTGCTATTTGACCCATAACTGGAAGGAAGAGACGGATTAATACCTTTCCCAAGGGTATTTGCGCGTAAGTGAATACAATGGATTCAACTGGAATTCGAACTCGTCTCCCCGGTTAATCGGGGAGCTCTCATGTAACAGAAGTGAAAGTAGAGGTTTCAGTTGGTGATTGGAATTCAAAGTGATTATTATATTCCTTGGGAGGAGAAACACTAACCCTTGATGCCTAAATACCACTTGTAGTGTTCTGCTGTTCTGAAGCATTCAAATCTTCTAAGTCAGTAAGTGGAATTACAGATTCCATTGAACTTATAAAAACTGAATGTTACATCTCTTCTGATTTACGGTCACTTACTAAAAACACTCAAAATCTGCCTAGCACACATATGATTCTGGCTTCAAATCGAATTTCTACATTCTGTCTCAGAAACCCATTAAAACAGGCTCCAAGTTCTACTTACTAAATACTGTTGTTTGGTTGGTCCATAAATGGAAGTGTTATGTTTTTGTGTACATCCGCACAGTTGTTACAGTACCGCACTGAATATTAACCCCTCTATTGCTATAGGCCCGGATGTAACATTACCGGCCTGGCGCTCCCAATAAAAGGATCTATTTCTATGCTCCGTCGTCCAGCCTTATTCCTCATACTAACATACACTAACGGATATTACTACATGGTGGCAGCGGTTGGATAATATAAAGCGTAAACAAACAAAGGAAACGCGTAAACAAATCAGCAACCCATGAGAACATACAGGAAAAAAAAACAAAAAAAAACTATCACACATGTGTTGGAAAAAAAAAAACTACCGGCGCCATATTGCATCCTGTAAGTACATCTCATTACTTATATCCATCAAAGCTCCAACTCTTGTCAGAAGATAAGATAAACCATATGCTGACAGTAATATTATTTATTATTGTTCTTATTACTATTATCATTATTATCCGTACTGTTTTATCGTTGATATTGACAAAAACAAATACATTATGGTACACCTTCTACCAACTATGAATTGGTCCGACCCCGACTTGAGCGAAGCCATGGCACTGTTCAAGCAAAAAATGACCTTATACATAGAAGATGAGGAAATAACGGACGAAACCAAACAGGCCAGAAAAATCTGCCGTGGTATAGGCGACCAAGGTCTGAGATGCCTAAATGCTAGTGGCCTTACCGACGAACAGAAGAAGTCACCAGAACACCTATGGAATTTCTTCGAAAGTCAGCTTAGAGTGAACGTCAATTTCAGAATCCACAGACTTCACCTAATGCAATACCGCCAGAAACAAGGCGAGTCACTTGACGACTTTATCACAAGAGCCCGCACACTCGCACAAAAGTGCGACTTTACAGATGAAGAATTGAGTGAGAGATTAATAGAACTCATCATATTCTCCACACCCTACGATGCCTTCCGTAATGAACTGTACAGCAAACCAAAGGGGTACAGCACAGCCAGCGTCCTAACGGAAGGCCGGAAATATGAAGCCCTTACCGCCGGAAACGACCAACTTAACCAGCTCAGAATGCCAAAAGCAGAAAAACTATACAGCATCAACCGAGGCAGAAAATGTGGAAACTGCGATACCAGTCACAAGCCCAGATGATGCCCAGCATATAATAATGAATGCTCCACATGCGGAAGCATGGGGCACTGGGCAAGATGCTGCAGAAAATCCAAGGAGAAGGAACACAGAAACAAAAGCAAACACAGGAGCATGTCACGAAACCCACGGCACCACACCCCAAGAAGAAACCCACACACAAGGTGTGGGGAAAATATCGACCATATTGGCACCGGCAATCACGAAGATGAATACCTGCAACACTTCCATTCCATCACTGTCAGTGACAAATGCTTAGACAGTATAACAAAAAAAACCCAGGGACGAAGCCTACACAACCCTGAATATCAGACCACCCCACCTGAAATGCAGGACACACCACACCCTTCACATGAAGATCGATTCCGGAGCCTCAGGTAACACACTACCACTGAGGACATTCCAACAGATGTATGGAACATCAGAAAAAGCCCTTTCCATCCTGCAACCCTGCCCACATGTAAAACTCACCTCATACGGAGGCAACCTAATAAGATGTCTGGGAACCATCAGCTTCCCATGCCAATACAAGGACTCTGAATGGACAGACACAACATTCTATGTAGTGGAAGTACCAGGACCTGCAGTCGTGGGACTCCCAACAAGTGAGAAGCTGAGGCTGATCACGATACATGTGGATGCCTTAAAGAGATGCCCAACCAAACCCATCTCTTCCATCAGCCAACTAGTAGCGGAATACCCCAAACAGTTCGACAGGATCGGAAACTTCAGTGGAACCGCCAAACTCCTACTACAGGTCAGAGCAACACCAATAGACAGTAAACTCCCATCACCAGCCGAAATACTCTTCGGCAGACCAATACCTACCACCCTACCCAGTCGGTCAGAACCAGGCAAGGAAGACCACTGCAAACAGCTACATGTGAGATCATCAAACATGAAAATGCACCATGATCATCACAACGGAACCAGACAGCTTCCACCACTATACCCAGGCCAGTGCGTACGGGTACTTAACAAGCCTAGCGACACGTGGCACCCCAGGACCATCATCAGGAATGACGATGGACCTAGGAGCTACATAGTAGAGACACCAAATGGCGCAAGACTCCGCCGCAACCGCACTCACCTACGAGCCATACCTGCTCCAGCGACAAGGAAGGTTCGTTTTAACATCCCAGAACCTGATACCCCACATAGCACAACCAAGCCAGAAGAAACAACGACTGGAGGTGAGATAAGAATACCTAACACCAACACACACCCACCATACAGAAACAGATATGGCCCAGTCCAAACTAGATCTGGCAGAACAGTAAGAACTCCAGCGCGGTACAGGGACTGATACCATACCATAAGGGGGACACAACATATCATACAAAAATATAGATACACACACAGACACAGCTATACACACACAACTAAAACAGGGGGGATGTTACAGTACCGCACTGAATATTAACCCCTCTATTGCTATAGGCCCGGATGTAACATTACCGGCCTGGCGCTCCCAATAAAAGGATCTATTTCTATGCTCCGTCATCCAGCCTTATTCCTCATACTAACATACACTAACGGATATTACTACAGCAGTCTGATCAAAAACTAACATGAAAAATTTCTTCTTTCCTCACACATATAAGTGAAAATATTTATCAGTGAATCAGAATCCTGGAAAACATACCTGGAAACAAAACCTGAGAAATCTAACAAGCCTAAGTGAAATTTGATCTCCCTATAAAAATCGCCAGGAATATTAAATTTATCAGAAGGCCTTACAAACTGCTATGCGGCTGGCCGATCAGCAACACCCCCGACTTACCTTCTCACCCACCATGTCAAGTCTTTACCCCTCTTCCTCACAGATTGTCGGCAAGGAAGAAAGAAGGAACAACCTGTCAATGACATGATTACTACTACAGAAGGAAAAAGAAAACATCACCAAGCTACCAACTACCCATTTCACTCTTCAAGCGATACATATTTGTTCCCTTTCCTCTTCTCACAACCTTCTGTCCCCTTCTCTCTAAGGACAACTGCTTTGGGACACCACACATATCTTTCTAAATAGTATATACGACCAGCCTAAAACAAATTCATACCAACATCTGATGCCAACAGGCTAAGAATTAAGGACAACCAAATTTGTAAGCCACTCATCTTTATCTATCCAATAAATAAGATAAATTTACATCTACAAGTGTCATAATTCTTCTTGCAACCATACGCTTGATTATAACACCAAATAGCGACAATATGTTTCATGCTTGAATACAATCTTCAAGTATTAAAGCATGAAACAGACTGTAGCCATTTGGTGTTGATTTCAGTACCCATTTTGAAAAATAGACACTTTATAACTTTATAACACCTTTATAAACACAATACCAGGCCCTTAAAGTCTCCCATGACAGAGCATGTAATAGAAAAAAGATAAGCAACTCCTGATGAAGTCTGCCACAGTGATATAGTTATTTTCTGAGTGCAGCTTAGATGTGGCACAAGGCCAAATGTGTGGGGCACCTAGTGAGGATCAAACTCACTAATCAATTGTAATGATTTTAGTGAGACAACCTTGCTAATCATTACACCATGTTGAGGTGCTCATACACTGAAGTGGTATGCAAAAGCAACTAATCTTGTAATATCTTGAACTTATCAAGAAAGTAAAAAGTGCTCTTTCTTACAAATTATTATTGTTGACTGCCCATTGATTGCATGAGAGCACATAAAACTTAATTGTGGCTAGCCACCATTCATGGAAAAATTTTAGTGAAATATTAAGGCCCTACCAGTTAATATGGCATTGAGCTCTCATTCTCTGGTGTTTCTTTACAACAGACTCCATTAGAAGTTGCTTATTTTACTCATATATTCTGTCATGGAGGACTTTGAGGGCCCATTATTGTTAAGCCCTATTTTGCTTTCAGAAGTGTACTCCTTTTTGTTGAAGTCCTACTGTTTTCCATGCTATAAAGCTCTTTCTTGTTTTGCTTGGTGTGTGCATTTTGCTTGGTATGTATGCATCAACTACTCTTGTAACATCTTGAATCTGCCAAGTGGTCATAGGTTGCGGGGAGGTCAACACCGATTGGTTACAGTCTGTTTCATGCTTAAACACCATATTCAGAAGGCAAAAATGTATACGTAGAGGAGACATCGCAAAGGAGACATCATAAAAACGTGGATTACGAACACAAAAGAGACTTACATTTGGACAAACATTCCAACTCTCTTGTATTACACTGAAACAATGTAAGACACAATTTTGATTTCTTTAATGCTAGTTTAATTAAAAAGGAACATAGCCTTTTAAGAAGAAAGTACTTTGTAAACATATTAATAGCATTACTACCAACTATAAACACTTGTTTAAAATATTACATTAATTCTGCATCTTTATCCAAGTCTATACTCCATGAATCTAATGTGTTACCAATAGATATAACTAGATAATTTAATGATTCTTCTACATACTATTCCATATAATTTGTAACATTGTATTGATTTCTCTATATGCACTACATTTTATATTAAATATTATATCAATAAATTTTATTTTATAATAATCTATATTATAATTATGTTTTTATCCTATTATTTTGTTATTATTATATATTTTAATATTTACCTATTAAATCTCAATAAGTTTCCAACAGTTAAAATTTTTATTATATCAAATACTTTAATATATATGTATAATTTCTTGTTTTCAAATGTTATTTATATTGCTTAATTGTAATATTGTAAATATATATAATGCTGTATTATAATTACAATTGTAATATTATAATGCTTTAATGTAGACATGTTTTAATATTTTTAAATATTACTTATATTTCTTAATTATGATATTGTAATATATTTATTATTTATTTATAAATGGAACTTTGTCTGTGTGTGTGTCCGTTAACTATAGATTCCGAAACGACTGAACCGATTTTCTTGAAAATTTACACAGTTGTACTATAAGCGTCTGCGAGTGTTCTTAGCTTGGTTTTGTGGCGAGGTACCCCCAACAAATATCAAAAATTGATAATCGAAAAAATCGGGTTATAGGAGGAGTGGTCTGATTTTAATCAAATTTGATACACTCATAGACAAAGACATAAGAAACAATATTCAGAAGTTTCAAGGTTTCAATAGTACAGAAAATTTGATATCAATACCAGGAAATCAAAATTTGACTTACATCCATTCATTTTTCTTTCAGTCTATGGTTTTACTTTAACTGGAAACAACTATTGCTTTTTAGTCTTTTGTATCAATGTCCAAAGAGTCTGAGCTCCAGGACCATGGATTAGTTTTAAAGTTTTCATTACACCCGAGCAACACCAGGCTATACTGCTAGTTTATTAATATATAAATATTTACAAGTTTAATACATAGTATTTCATTGAAAGAGTCCAAATGTTAACAGTTACTTTCAAAATTTATTTATAAATGTTTACTTGATACTTGTCTAAATTATTTTGCTACAATTTTAAATGGAAAAGTATTTCATTTTATCGTTCAGACACATACTAATGTTACCGACTTATAAACAGAAACATTCACACATTTTTCCTATGATTTTCTCATACACATTTTATTTTAAAAATGAAAATCGTCTATCACTTGATACTTGTACATATTTTGCTACAATTTTGAACAGAAATGTATTTCATTTTGTCATTCACACACATACTAACATTACTGACATATAAACACACTTTCTTACATTAAACTATAATGATTCTTCTCATACACATAATTTAAGAATTTGTCTATAGTTTAAATATGCTTGCCACATGCTTTCGCACTGACATTTAAAGTTAGCATCTATCACTTTTATTACATGTGACACACACATAAACAAGTATAAGTTTCTATGGCGTTATTACACGTGGCATGTATCTGACCAATAAAATCAAACCTCAATCAACATACTGTCTCTTTGGATTTTTTAAAAATTTTAAAATCATTGTCTTAACAAATTTTTGAAGAAGTTTATTAAAGTGAAACATATTAAAAACATTTTTTCTACCTGTTCCATACTTATTTTATTCATATATAGCTACTCAAGCATTTACATATTGTTCATTCAGTAATGAATTTGATTACTCTTGGCAACTGGCATGTGTTTACAAGGTATATATAACATTCTAAAATCCGACTTCCTTCACCAAGCACCTACAGCTTAGAGATTAGAATTACTACTGATGTCAATACAGTCAGGTTTCCATCTTGGCTAGAAGCTATTAGATGTCTAACTGTACTGATGAGCTGTGATACAGTGAAACAGGACTGTTCATGGATGACTATATATATATATACAGTGTTAAATTGTAATGGTGTTTAATGCCAAAATTTTTTTTCAGTAGTTTATTGGTGGAAAGGCATTTTAGGCAAGGAGATTTTTGTCATAAAGTACTTGATTTCAAGGTAAGGATAGAGCATTATTAGAATTAATATGGAGAAACTTGTCACTCAGATAAGTGACAAGCTTATATATATATATATATATATATATATATATATATATATATATATATAAACTAGCTTTGATGAGTGAAAACACCATAACAATGTCCTTAGGAAACTTTGAAGTTGGTATAAACCTGCTAAGTTAAAGTAAAAAACTATTTATGCTTATATATATATATATATATATATTTGTCAGATTAAATAAATTGCAAACATTGTGTCTGCTTATTTTTATAATATTCATTTATACTCACAGATAATCTTTTGCGTATTATAATTGAAAGGTGTCAGAAATGAGCTGTAACTTTGACAGATGATTTTATTTTCATTTCTCGATATTCCCAAGTCCTTTCAATCTTTCAGAAGTGTGAGTTACAGTAACAAAAAATAATCGCAAAACTGTGTTGCTAAAAATTACTGTAAATTTTTTGTTTTTTTGCTTCAAATATAACAGTTGACAAATTGTTTAGCATTCATTAGAATGTGAAAATTATCCAAAATTGAATTTTTTTTATGTTGTAATGTCATGGTCATGCATGTGTTAAAGCATGAAAAAACTGTTCTTTTTATAAACATTTTAGAAGATTACTGCAGTATTCATAGCTGATTCTATTAATTGACAGCTTAAGTTTTTTAAGGAATATTGCCTCAAGGATTTGTAGTTTTCTTGTTTTCTTAGTGTAGGATAGTTGTGTTATTGATCATTATATTTTATATTGTGAATGTAGACAGGAATGTTGTTGTAGATGTCTAGAAATGGATAAATGGTCAGACGTGTAATGTAAGACATCTTGTTAATGTAGTTGTTGTAAATCCAACATATATATATATATTGTTTTTTGTTGGAGATACATTCTCCCAAGGGACATTTGAATTGATATATGTTAAAAGAACATTTACACACGTAAGCATTGTCATTCCAAAAACACTTAAAAAAATGCAAAAATAAGGACAAAACCATAACCATTAATATCTTGGCTAAGGAACGCAACATAGGTAACCTACACATTAAAGAGTCCCTAATAATATCTAAACTACAACCGCCAATTAATAGTCGCCAAGAATTAAACCTAGATTACATAACAGTATAGACAACACCAAGACGCACGCAACATGCACATAACACAACAGCAAAGGTTACACACACACGCAATGAGTAACAATAACCACACACATACTTCTTCCTCCCTGATAACAAACCGCTAACCAGGCTAAAGCACACATGCGCAAATATATAAAATAAGGTAGATTTAATTACAATACTACACATAGCCTATACACACAGAAAAAAATAGTTACAATAACCACGCAAACACATTTTCTCCCCGCCCCCAGGTTGTAGTAGCAGAGGTGCTCATAACAAACCACGTACCAGGACAGAACACACACACACACACACACAGATATATATATACAAAATAAAGTAGATCCAATTACAGCACACACAACAAGCAAACACCACCAGATAAATCAGATAGATAAGACAACAGCAATGAAACTGATACTCTTTGACCCGGTCAAAGTCACATCAACTCCCAGATCCTAGGAACTGATTCCATCAGACCAATAAAACCCCAACTTGAATACACACACATACACACTCACTCACTCACACACACACACACACACACACCATTAGACCATAAAAAAAAGACCCCAACTAGAACACACAGATACACACTTGTGCATACACACACACACACATACAGCATCAGTGGATAAAGCCAGCCATTCATAGATGGGCAGCTAAAAAACACGGACATTCTGAGGATTTCTCTGCCATTCTGATGATGAGATTATAGTCTTGAAATATCAATATAATAAACAGGTCATACAAACACCTCCCGACCCTCCTTTATTTCATTCAATGCATTGTGACAGCCTTCAAGACATAACACATACAATGATATATGTTAATTTTAAGTAATACATCAGCAGGTGGGGAGGAGTTATTACAGATAATTAAATTAGTAATGTTTTATTTTTTATAATATATTATTAATTTTAATTTCTTATTAGGATCAATGAAAGATATATTATTATCTGTGAGTATGAACAGATTTTATAAATTTTTTAAAAATAAGAAGACAATGTTTGCAATTTATTTTATATGACAGGTCTAAAAGAAAATTTGCTGCCTAAACACACACACATATATATATATATATATATATATATATATATATATATATATATATATATATTTTGCTTATCACTTAAAACACCTAAACATATGAAAATGAATTTATACATTTTTTGTTCTTGAGTATTTACAACAAAAATAGTAAACACTATGTATGAGATTATTTACATTTTATAAACTAATGTAATGCAACATTTATCATTTACCAATTTATAAAGAAATAGATATAAAAACAATATTTTATTCATAAATTTATAAACATTTACTAAATTGTTAAAATAGGTGAACAAACTATAAGGAAATACGTTTTATTTACCCTTTTATAAAAAGTATGAATCAATTGGCAATTAGCTGATGTTTTGACAACTATTCTAATAATGTAATAGTCTTTATCATTTTTCTGCTAATTCTGATGAACAAAAAAAGAATAAGTGTTTATTTACACTTTTAAACTGTTTACTGGAATGGTTGGCAAAACATCGGCCAATAATTGACATTTGATTTGAACTTTATTAAATGGCAAATAATGAATAAATATAATAATAATAATGGTAAATATTTTTTGTTACCAATTCTCAAAAACAAAGAAAATGTATAAAATCACTTTCATGTTTTGTTTTATTACAATCCTGATCATCCTTTTTTTAAAACAATAAATATTAGTGAAGGTTGAAGACAGTTAAAAGTGGCATCATGGGAAAGACTGTCCTTTTCACATGAAGATTCATGTTTACTGTTTTAGATTTTCTTAGATGATGGGATGACATTAATTTCAAGCCCTGATGAAATATGCAAACAAAATCATTGTCATAAACATTTAATTCTATTTGCATAATTATCAAGAACTTCATATACTTCCTTGTAAAACAACTACTAAACCGTTTTTTTTTATTGTTGTCAAGAGCGTAGATATACTGTATTCTCTGTTGTCTATCACTGAGTATAATGTCTAAAGATGTGGGTTACCATCATAAAGCTTTACCATTTCCACCAAGAAGTAATTAGGTGGTACTGCCAAACAGCTATAAAACAGGACTCTTTATGTCTTCTTTTTCTTCTTGTATGCGATAGAAAGACACATAGTGGGTGTATCTCAAGCATGGAAATAGCTTTCCCCTTAGTGACTGAACTTTTTCAAGGCTCGAGTGTATCACCCACACAATTTCTAACTTTTAAGGTCTTCATTCTTTTGCATGCATTCAAGTATTTTCTCTCTTATATTACTCAGTTATATAAAAGCAAAACTATAAAATAGCACTATGTTGACATTTATTCCATTTCTGTTAATCAGTCATTTACATGTGTGTAAATGTTTGTTGCTACTGCTTTTAAAGTTAACTAGGAACAATCCAGCAAAAAAGGTTTCCATTTTAAAGCAAAAATGCAATACTACTTGCAAGTAGAAACATAGACATATTGGTAAACTTGGATCTTTATGCCTGCAAAAGTATGAGGTGTCAAAAGGACAGTTTTTCCATTGATGCCACTATTATTTTAACTACTTTCACTCCTTAGCAATGGTTATTGTTTTAAAAAGTAATGATTAAATTCATGATAAAACCTAAGCATACAAAAGTGAATTTATTCATTTTTTTAGTTAAGAATTTACAATAAAAAATATTTACCATTATTATTATATTTACTTATTTAATATTTTTAAAGTGCAAATCCACTGATTATTTGCTAACCATTCCAATAATTTTATAATAATAGTATAAATAAACTAACTTTATGTACTAGTGTAAATAAATAATCTAATAAATAAATAGTGTCTATTATTTTTGTTTTCAATTCTCAAGGACAAAAAAAGTGTATAAATTCACTTTCACGTGTTTAGATTTTATCACAATTTTAATGATTGCTTTTTAAAACAATATTGTCAAGGAGTGAAGGTAGCTGAAATAATAATGGTGTCAAGGGAAAAACCATCTTTTTGGCACTCTATGTTTTCTGATTTATCAACATATTCTTGCCAATGCATAATTATTGAACATATTATTCTGAAAATTACAGAACATATGAATCACTTCAAAAGTAATGCCCCCATTTTATATTGTCAATGCTTGAAATATGGCAATACTCAATTAAAATATTGACACTGTTTGAACTGTTTTCCTCATCTTTATAGTCATATTTAGTCACGGCTTCTGCTCCGATGAACGTAGCTCACTGGTACCCTCTATGTATGAATTTACTCAAGCCACAAGATTAGCAACTAAGTCCCACTCTTTTACTGTGAAACCAATAAAATGTAAATGCAAATTCTACTTCAGCAGCCACTTTTCTTGCACTTCCCACCTGTGGAATTCCCTTCCATTTACTTGCTTCCCTGACAGTTACAATCTCCAAGAATTTAAATATAAAGTCAACAGTCATCTCCTATCTCACTAGCTTGCATCCTCTCTCTCATGCTCCTTTCTCCATCCACTCCATTTTCATCAGTATTCTCATCCTTTTCTTACCCACTTCCTGACACCCTCTATAACCTGTCACTCTTTCTCATAACTTTCCCCCTATGTAACCCCCTACACACCAGTGGCAGTAAACTGCCTTGCTTGGGGTGATATGATTATGAAAAAAACATATTCATTAAATTTTGGTCATTGTATGCTCTGATCTTCTTCAGGTGACTCGAACTTTGAACTGAACTCTTTATTTCAGTCACTGGGATAGATTGTTCTTATTCCATGAGTCATGCCACTTCCATGTGTCATAGTTAACTTAACTCTCTATGTTTTTGTTCACTATTGCTGTAGCTAGGTATTGAACTGATATCTCTTTGGGTCATGCTACTGGATCTAACCAACACTTTTTCCACTGAGCCATGTGTTATTGAAGAGGGAGTTGAGTTAAAGGGAAACAACTAAGACATTTGGAAGTGGGCATAATTCATAGAACAAGAACAATCTACTCCAGTGATTGAGATAAAGGGTTTGGTTCAAAGTTCCAATCATCTGAAGAAGGTTAGAGTGTACAATGACTGAAATGTTGTGAATAGGACAATAAAGATGAGAACAACAGTGTAAATAATGTAAATACCTTGTCTCAGAAATATAGAGAAATATTAAGGGAAAAGAGTTGACTTGTAAAAAAAAAAAAGAGAAAAATTCTTTTTTGAGAATAAATTTTGTTGACTAGCATTAAAGACTTTCTTCTGACCATGACCAATCAGCAATGTTGAGCCTGGTTACTATCTAGATGGGTGACCACTTAAGAATAGCAGGTGCAGTAGATACGTAGATGGTCTAATGTGTAACAGCTTGAAATTGGAAATCGAAGAACCAAGTTTCAATTCTAATTGGTTTTGTTATATTCCCTTATTCACAAATACCATAGGGAAAGGCATGAATCTGCATCTTCTACCCTCAGTTATGGGCTAATTAGTAAGACTTGTATTAGTAAATCATTATTATCTCCAAAATTTCTTTGTCTCAAAATATTTTCTGGCTTTAAATAACCTAGTAAGAGTTGATAAGCTGTAAAAACAATCATTATAGATATGACATTTGTTGGGATAAAAAAAAAGAGTTTTTACCATTTTAGAAGTGGGGGTCCAGTTGATGACATAAATACAATGTCAAATCAATCCCTGATTTTCTTTAAAGAATTAACTTCTTGAGCTTCTTACTATTCATGTGAAGAATAAATTTAAATTCATGATTGGGTTGCATTTATGTATGTTACCTTCCTGTTTGGATGAATTTGCTGGGTGAATAAATTATGACATTTATCCACAATAATGCCTTCAATACTATCTTGGACCATACTGCCAAACTGTACCCTTGAAATTAAGTGTTTCTAATTTTAAGAATCACGTAAACACATATAAATCTGTTTTTTCTTTAAGATAAATCTGGCAAAAATTATGCCAGAACATAATAATTGGAAGAGAAAAATGAATCCATCTCTCTAATCCCAACTATGGGTTAAATAATAGACCAACTGTGCTCTTAAACCTTGGTTGGCAATCAGTCTAGAAGGGAAAATTTTTGAATTCAAAACCAGTTAGGCACAGGGCTAGCAACTTCCTCCTGTAAAATCCAGCTTGTTATACAAACCACAGCAGCAACATCTGCCATGTTGAATTTTAGTCTTCTAAGATTCATTTAAGATAAATATTTTGTTTATCTCAATATAAATAAAAATATGGTAAAAAGAACTCTTTAAAAAATCAAGGATCCATTTGACAATGTATTTATATTTTGAACAGATCCCCGCTTCTAAAATAATTTTAAAAAATCAATATTTTTCAATTTTGTCATGTGTAGAGGATGGTCTAATAAATGATAACCTACAAAAATTATTGACAAAAAAGTTATTTTTTTCTGCTTGGAATGGGAAATTGGTAGAGCTTAGTTTGAATTCCAATTGAATTCATTGTATTTACTTGCACACAAATACCCTTGGGAAAGGTATGAATCCATCTCTTCTTCCTCTAGTTATGGGCTAAATAGCAGGACAGATTGGCTTCTATAGCCTTGGTTGGTAACTTGTCCACAATGGAAAGAAATATCAACCTTCTGCGGGAAAATCTTCTGCCTACTCAATCATGGATCAAAAGAGACATGATTACTCAAGTATAATGTATGGCACTTAATTGACTGTGTTCCCATAAGCAACAAACTGGCAAAATGATGCCTGACATGAAAGTGCATACAAAGTAGAGGCATGTAAGTAAATTCCTCCATGTGAAAAAATGCACCTATTAATACTTTTTGGTACTTGTTGAAATGTTTATAAAGACCAAAAAAAAAAAAAAACAACAACAAAAAAACAGATGTGGACCCAGTTAGGCCATGGTTTAAGTGCTTCAGCAGTGATCACAGCAATATATATATATATATATATATATATATATATATATATATAAATAATGTGTGTGTGTGTGTGTGTGTGAGTTAATGGTTACTAAGTGTAAAAATAATGTTCTCTAACTGAAAGTAGGGTCTAAATCAGTGTTTTTAAAATAAGCAATAGCAAATTTCAGGTGGGCCAATGAATTTTATAACTGGATATATGCTATATAAAATGGAAGTAATATTTTATACTATAAAAATGTCATAGGCCACAGAAAAATACTGGGTTCGAAGTAGGCCATGAGCTAAAAAAGGTTGGAAACTACTATATTAACCAATGGTGCTATTGTGCCCCAGGCATCTGTTGTAGTTTTCATTGAAATAAATAGGAAGCATTATGTTCAAAGCTTTTTTTATATATAGTAACATATTCGTTATGCAATATGTGTTTGCATATGTGTATTCAAATTTGAACTCTGTGAAAATGCAGATCCACAAACTTCACAAGTGTATGGTTTCTCTCCAATGTGTGTCCGCATATGTGCTTTCAAATGTGAACTTTGTGAAAATACTGCAGTACAAACATCACAAGAATATGGTTTCTCGCCTGTGTGTGTTCGCATATGGATTTTTAAATGTGAATTGAGTATAAACACAGCTCTGCATACTTCACAAGTGTATGGCTTCTCACCAGTATGTATTCGCATGTGCCCCTTTAAATTTGTTTTCTTAGAAAAATTAAATCCACAAACTTCACAAGAGAAAGGTTTTTCTCCAGTATGTGTCTGCATGTGACTTTTTAAAGTTGAAGTTCTAGAGAATTTAGCACTACACACTTCACAAGAATATGGTTTCTCTCCAGTGTGTGTCTGTATATGTTTTTTCAAAGATGCATCCTGTGAAAATGTAGACCCACAAACATTGCAACAATATGGTTTCTCTCCAGTGTGTATTCGCATGTGGATGTTCAGATGTGAATTTCGTGAAAATGAAGATCCACACACATCACAAGAATAGGGTTTCTCTCCAGTATGTATTCGCATGTGTATGTTCAAATGAGATTTCCGTGAAAATGCAGATTCACATATGTCACATGAATAGGGTTTTTCTCCGGTGTGTATTCTCATGTGGATATTTAAATGAGAATTCCTTGAAAAGGAAGTTCCACACATGTCACAAGAATATGGCTTATGTTCCGTACGTGTCTTCATACATTTTCTTAAGACTACATTCTTTGAAAATGCAGCGTTACATGCCTGAGAAGAAGATGGCTTTTCATCACATGCTTGGGAAGAAGATGGCTTTTCATCAGTGTGTCTTTGCATATTGTTTTGAATGGAAATTATGTGAAAATGCAGAATTACAACAGAATTATATCTGTTATCACCAGTATGTAATTGCATGAGTATTTTTTTTAAGTAGACCTAATGGAGCAAGTTGTGTCATTCTCTTCCCAACAAAATGGCTTCTTATGTGTGTGTTTGAACGTGAACAGCCAATTATAAACATTTTTCATATATATAAAGATCCATAAATTAAAACAAAAAATTTCTATTTGTTTTTTTTAAATAGGTATTCTCTAATGATATTAAATTCACAAAAGTTTTTTACCACACCAGAGTTTGAATAAATTTTTTTTCAGATATGAACAGTCTGAAAGTGTATAGTCATAAATTTAGCAAGACCATAATTTTGTAGCATGCAAATGTTTGTCGATGTAATTTTTTTACAAAATATAGATTTCTCTGTGTTTTCACCAAAATAATTTTAGTATTAAATGTTTATGGATCTATAAATTTCATGAATGTATTTTTCCTTGGATATTAGTTTCATGTTGATACAAAGTTAGAAAAGTTGATTGATGCAAATTTATCAAGTTCTTGAATGCAAGTACAAATCAGAAATTATTTTCCTCATAGTGGAACATCTGTGAAAGAAACATACATTTTAGAGAAAATATATGATAATTTTATATTCCAATAAAAACATTATTTTTTCACTTTAAAATGTGATGTTGAAATGTTCTCAGCCTGACCCATTTAGAAACAATTTGACTAAATCCTAAAATTTATTTTGCAATTGTTTTTTGGTTGGGTAAGAGAACTCTTCATTATTCTTCTACAAGTACAGTCTACCCCCATACAATAAATAAAGTGCTCAGTTCAAAATCTCCTGGACTAAACACTTTATTTAATATATATATATATATATATATATATATATATATATATATATATAGCATTGAGCACTGCTCTATTCACACCTGATTAATACTTATACATTGATGTGTATGTGTGCATATACACACATCTATACTTATTTATCTCATTACCTATATATATATAAAGTCTGCCTCCTTCTACCAAGCGCCCGTAGCTCAGAGATAGAATCACCGACTGACGCCAATTCGGTCGGGTTTCAATCCTGGATAAAAAGCAATTGGCTGTCTAACCGTACTGATGAGCTGTGATACAGCAAAACAGACCTGTCTGCGGATGACATATATATATAGATCCAATTGAATAATGAATGAAGAAAATAATTGCAACATTCAAAACATTAATTTAAAAGTGCTCAATAAAAAATAAAGCAATGAATATTTATTATAAAGTATACTCTAGAACATGTACAAACTACAAGCTACTACAAAATTCTACATTTTGTTTCAACATTAAAAGATCAATGTCTCATCAGGTAGTTAATAATGATGATTATTAATTACTTGATGGACAATAGTCTGAATATAAAGTGCAAAAAATACCAATGAAACATTAAAATTTTATGAATTTTATTTATTCTTTATTATATAAAAATGTTGGTAACGCAAAATGCATCAATACAATCCTACTTATATATTCTTGAAGAAAGAATAGTTCTAAATATTTGAAGTAATGGTTATTTAAACAGTTTTATTGCCAAGTTTCTTGTCAGGAGTGAGAACAATAAAAGAACAAAAATTAAAAAGACAGAAGATAAGAATTGACATTGCACTTAAATTTTTAAATATTAAAGTTGACTTGAAATTTAAAACCTAAAAAGAGTTTCATTAGTGAGAAGTGCAATGTATTCAAAAAAATTTTGATAAAAATCAATCTGTGATGTTATTGGTACTGAGCTAGCATATTGGCTTCCCTGTACTTTTTCTATAAATATTTTCATGGTAATTGTTCTGAGAATTTTTTTTCTTTGGTACCTTAAACTCATCCATGACCTCAAGTGAAACTCTTACATATGATCCATTGCTAAAGATGCAAGAAAAACGGTGGGTTTCCTGTACCACTCCAGTAAGTACCTGACTCTTCATACTATCCTCTACATTTTTTCAAGCCAGATCAGACCTAAAATGGAGGACTGATGTCATATTTGGATAGCAGCTGCTCAGTCCTCACTTTCCAGTTTTGATAGAATTTAAAAGCAACTCTGTCATTGTAGGTGACAAATTATTTTCACACTGTAACCTCTATATCACAGATGGGATGTGGCAAGCTCCTCACTGCTCTATTGCTATTTCTATCGAAAGTGCTCTGATGCCAGTTCTAACTTTCATAGTAACGACCCACCATGTCACTCAAATTGTAGCAAACCACCCTCATTAACCCTGTATTCTGTTGGTGAAAAGTAAGCTCCAATTGAACAGCTTTTTCTCATGAAACACTGCTCTGTGGAACCAACTCCCAAGAGGATGTTTCTCTGATCACTAAAAAATTAGTCTGTTCCAATCTAGGGTTAACTGTTATTTTTCCCACCTTATTCCATTGGTGAGAAGTAAGTTCCACTCGAACAGCTTTTCTCAAAGACCACTGCTTTGTGGAACAGACTTCCAAGAGGATGTTTCCCCGATTACTACAAACTTAACGTGTTCAAGTCTAGGGTTAACTGTTATCTTCTCCACTTATCTACATAAACTGCCTCTTAGTGTCTAATTAGGAAGTCCTCTACTATGAGTGTCCTCTAGGCTTTGTACAGGGTAAACCTCACTGTAAATAATAATAATAATGATAAAGTTTTAAAAAATATTCTTCAGACAAAGAAATTTAATTTCATGTTATGATGCTTATCTTTTTCCTTTTATTCTTTTGATGATTTAATGATCAATTATACAATAACAAATGGTCAATGACTAGCTTCAAAACAACTAAAATAACAAAAACCCTGTGATTTCTTTTTCATGGTACATTGTACTTTAGACAGGCAACTGGTTAAAGACTTAAATGCAGTTTCTTGGGTGATCACTGTATCTTGATAGAGAAAAACAGCATGATTGAAAAAAAAACAAAAAAAACTAATCCCACTCTCGAAAAATCATGAATGGTGAAATAAATCAATTGAAAGAATGGTCCTGGTTCATTCTTGTGCAGTACTTTGTTCAGAATAAGACTGCTATTAAATTTTGACTATAAGGAAAGTGAAGAGCATCGTATAGAGTTCTCTTCCCCTCATACCATTCACTAAAGTCGTCTGACAAAAATGGTTCTTCTTTTACAGAGTTTGAATTCTTTTTCCTTGTCATCTTGATTAGGAAGAAAAAACTCATTGTTCACAGCTTTCATATGTTCCTAATTTTCTGGTTCGTTAGTTTTTATTTATTTATTTTTATTTTTTTTTTTGCGAACCTGAACAAAACTACCACCACCTTTAAATTTGTTGTTTTTGATATTTTTTGACTTTTTTCAACGCAGTGTTATCGATTATTACATAAAGTTTCCGATTATCAAAAAAAAAAAATTGGAAAAATTTTACTATTTACACAATTTTAGGGAGGTCTCAATTTCTCATACAACGTTATAGTAAATCGATCCTCCATTTTGAAAGCACTCCCGTTGGGGTCGCTTTGTTTATGTATGAGTTCTTTCCCTTTTTTTTAGCAAGCAAAAAAGTTAGTTGCACAGAGCAAGTTGTGGGCATGCTATGTCACTATAAAGGCATGTTCAAACTTCAGAACAGATAAAGTTTGTTGGAGAGGTTTGATATGCAAGAAAAGTATGTCCATTAGGGATGGGATTTTTTTTTTTTTTTTGATAATTCCCAAAAAAATAACATGAGGTTGTATGAGAAACCGAGCCCCCCACCCACCAAAAATTGTTTAAATATGAAATTTTTCCAATTTTTAAAAAAAATTTTTTTGTCAGTCATAAAGATTAGGGTTTAATCGATAAGATTGCACTGAAAAAAGTGAAAAAAAAAATTGATAATCAACAAATTTATAGGTGGTGGTAATGTCGTATCGGCGGGTGGTTCCAAAATGGAGGATCGATTTACTATAACGTTTTATAGAAATTTTCTCAAATGTTTTTTGTTAATTGGAAAGTTTTAGGGTGTAATCGATAAGACTGCACCGAAAAAGTAAAAAAAGAAAAAAAAAAGAAAAACAACAAATTTAAAGGTGGTGGTAGTCTTCTTCAGGTCCGCCATTTTTTTTTCTTTTTTTAAATTCTGAGACTTATTGCCCACAAATGTCGAATGAAATTTCATTTTTTGCTTAAAGGAAATTAAATATTAAGGACGGTGTTTTTTTGTTTTTTTTATTTCGAATGCATGACTTTTTATAGAAAAAGTGTTGGCAACAAGAGACGCGTTCAGTAAGATTTCGAATGAAAGGGAGATAAATTAGTGCTTAGTATGTGTAAAAAATCGTTTGAAATGCTAAAACCGACTTTTCTTTCAACTTTAACTTACCGTTAAGGTAAACAAAAAGTAAAACAATATTTTGAAAAGCAAGAATGTATTTTCCAGATGTAGTTGAGTTGGTCTGTTAATCAATTTAAATACTTTTTCTATGTTGGTATTTCTACTTCCACAATAATATTGAAATAGAAAGAATGACAAAAAAGGAAAAAGAAAAATCGGATACAAACGTCAGATAAACTTAGGGAAAAATGTTCCGTCCGATGACAGAGCAGCACAAAGATTTTTAGGCGGTGTTTAAAACTATTCGTTCCTTGTTTCAAAAATGCTTATATCTTTTTCAAGAAGAATAAAATCGTTACAAAAAATTACACTACTGCTTTATTCTTAGAGTGACATTCTAACATTTTTTAATTGTCCCTAAAGAAAATACCGTAGAAAAAATAATGAAAAAAGATAAATAAACTAAAAAAATGCAGATGTAGAACGAAAAACAAAATAATAACTTTCTAGAAAATTTTTTAGTACTGAGTTTTTTTATTAACTAAAACTAAAATAGCTAATATTTTAAATGTTGACAATAAAATTAATTGTTGACAACATTTTTTTACTTCATTTAAAATTATTCATTTCATTTTTATTGCTGAAAATATTTATGTGGTAAGAACAAAAATATTACTTTAGCTGGTGCCTACTTCACGAACCAGATGTCCGATATTCACAGTATATACTGTGAATATATAATATATATTATTATTACGTTGTTTGGTACTAAAACTAAGCTGCATTTAGTAAACTCCTGTTGGTTAAAGTACAAAGTAGGACAAAACTCCTATCTAACTGGCAGGCAAAATCTAAATACTGGTAATCTCAGAAGTCGCTGAGGGAACCATCAAGGTCAAGAGTGTTGTTACATCTCATCCTGAATTCGAAACATGATGAGTGACAATAACAAATATTAAAAATTAAAAATGTAATTGTTTTAGTAGTGTCAAATGGCAATCGTACATCAAAACCTGTTTCCAGGTGAATAGGGAGTGTAAAAAACCTTAGTAGCAATTCCTGATTGGTCAATTTGAGATCATGAAGCTGTAGGGAGCTGGTTAGTGTTTCTTTGATTTCACCTTGAGGGCGAGTCAGCTTGAAGTTTCTTCGTTACATGGTGAGATGCTATCAGCTACTGCTTCCATCTAACTGACTTTGACAAGTTATCGACGTTGTTTAAATAGTGAAGCTTCTCATGATGCTGGCTCCAGCAAGCCTTTTCACATCTAGGTGTGAAAATACTTCATATATGAATTTGCTGTTTTTGATCCAATCAGGATTCAGAATTTGCTTTTCGCACTGACTTGTGAATTTTTCTTAGTTGGGTTTTTCCAAAGTTGTTTGAATCTACTTTTGTGGGTATGCAAGTTTACTCTGGATTTTTTCAAAATATTTTTAGTTCTTAATTTCTATCCCTTTAATTACACCATTCTAGGAATTCAGTGTTCCAGGAATTTGAAATTCTTTGCCAGAAATCCTCCTGTTACAGCATGTGACAAACTCAGTATATAAACAAAAGCAGGCCTTAAATTTGCCAGTGAGAAAAGAGAGTGCAACCAGCTAGATCAAACCAGTAACAAGCTCTAAAAGAACTGAAATTCAGCCATAAGAGGAAAATTCTCTGCAAACTGAAATGCACATCAAAAACACCAGTTCAACAATAACTAATATAAAAGAATTAAAACTTCTCACTTGCCAAACAAACAGCATCAAACTAATTGAAGATAATTCCAAAATCTATCAATTAAAATTCTACTTTACTAGGAAGAAAAAACTTCTACAAGATGACTCCATCAGTTTTAGTACAAAGGAAGAAATTGTCAAATTCATCAGAAGGCAAATTCAGCGAATATAATTAAAAAATACAATTTCAACCAGCAATAATGTTTAAAGGTAGGGAACTCTTGTTTTCTAATATTTTTGCATAATACTTTTTAAACAATTATTTAAAACATTAATTTCATACTTAATTTTATACATGAAACTTGAACTCTAAGTCTGCACATTAAAAAATTCTGCACATTCATTCTTTACACACAAATTTGTATTATATAATTGTATTTATAAATTTGTGATTTATAATTCATCTTGTGTCAGTGATTTTATTCAGAAAATTCTACTTACTTGTGCAAAAGTAAATTTTGTTTGTGGAGTTTGTCACATGCAATCTTTCCGAATTCAAATCCTTCTGATAAAAGCAAAATAATAAATATCACACAAAACTCCACAACAACATCACCATGTGAATCAGTCTTAATGCATGGGCCCAATAAGCACTTGTCAAGAGTGGGGAACATGAAGGCTCCATGCTAATCTATGTCTGATAAGTGACTTGTGTTACAGAAGCTTCTTTTTAGAAATTACTAAAACTAGAAATGACCACAAATATTGAAATTATATGTCATAATTTGAATTGGTTCTTGAATAAAAAAGAAAGTGAAAGAATGCTCACTTTTGACTTAGAAGACACTGGAAATGGCAATAACTTTCTTCAAAGAGGCTATCCACCTATATAAATGAAGGGCTGCTTTGTCTTTCCAGTTCAGTTCACTTCCAGACAACTTTGCTATAACAAAAAAGACCAAAGAACTGACCCTGACTCCCAACATTAAGTTCTAGCACATACTAAATGGTAAAATTTTTCCTGAGAAATATTTAGCTACAATACAATATGTTTAGTTACAATAATTCTGATTTTTTTTAATAAGTGAAATTCTTCATCCAGAATATTTTGAATGTTTAATATTCTAAGGAGATTGTGTTTGTTACTGTAACCAAGGCTACCATTGACTTTCTGTTGGAGACAATATTATTCTTTTTTCTCTGATTTGATTTAATTCTTAAATTTCCCCTATACTGAATCAGTATTGTTTTGAATGTTTAATTGCAATATATTCATATTTTTACATTTGTAAATAAATGTGGAAATTGAAAAAAAGTGTTGGATGAAGTTTTGTCAACTTATACATAACTGGTGCCAGACACCCTTGCTATATGACTAAGCTAGATCTAGTTCATGTTTGGCAGTGTTGTTAATCAGAACACATTTGAGAGTTTGTATTAAGGATAAATATTGTTTGTACAATTAAAGGAAGGAAATGTTTATTATATAAGCAGAATGTTTAAATATTTAGATCTTATAGCAAGCACACTTATATAATCCATCATCTCAGTGTGGGACCAAATACTAAATATTTAAGATATATATTTTCAGATGAATAACCCTTTCAACAGAAATGAAATGTAAATTCTGAGTGGAGTACAGAAGAAAAAGAGCTGTAGAGAAGAAAGAGAAAATGGGTAGATTCAACACCCAAGAAAAGGACATTAATCATTCAATAGATTTCTTGTATTCTTGTTGTATATAAAATTAATGTCATTTGTTAATGATGCATTCTTTTCCTACTGAATTTTATTCTTTCCATGAAAGTCATGGGATTATAAGAATTATGAGCAGTCTTGCAATAATATGTTAACAATCAGTTCAATCTATGCCGAGACAATTAAAACCTGAGAAATATAAAATAGCCAAGGCTGAGTTCCAGCAAATGCTACAGTTGGGAATCATATGTCTATTTTAAAATGCATTGTCATCATCATTGCACGTGGCCTAAAAGACCAACATGGCAGCATAATGTCCATGTGGTGATTTCCAGAGATTGAATGCCAAAACTATCCCTGACAGATACCCAGTCCTGCATATACACAATTTTGCAATGTGTCTTCAAGGCACTAGCATTTTCTTGAAGTTAGACTTCGTGAAGGCATATTACGAAGTACCGGTTCTTGAAAAGAATACCCAAGAAATTTCCCTAATGATGTCGTCCAGATTATACGAGTTTGTGAAAATGCCTATTGGGTTACATAATGTTGCTTAGACCTTCTGGAGACTTATCGACAAGGTATTTAGTGCCTTATCTTTCATGTATGCCTACATAGACAATGTTTTAATAGCAGGTAGAAACCAGGAATAATATAAACTACATTTGGAAGAGTCTTTTCAAATTCTGGGCTCAAAATTAATGTCTGCAAATGTGTTTTTTGTCGAACCAAAACTAAATTTCCTCGGACATGAAATTGACTAAGAAGGCATTTTGCCATTACCAGACAAAACAGGCAATTACCAACTCTCCACAACCAATGTCACTAAGACAATTGCAAAGGTTTATAGGCCTTGTCAACCATTATAGGAGATTTATATCCAGATGTTCAGCAATACTACCACCCATGACGAATTTACTCAAGAACAAGGACAAAAAAGATTATGTTTCAAGAAAATACTCTAGAAGCATTCAACAACACCAAAACAGAGTTACCTAACTTTACTAAGCTGAATTACATTAAGGATAGCAAGAAAATTAAACTAACTTTTGCAACAGATGCTTCATCAACACCTGTGGGTGCAGTTATGCATCAATTCTTGGACAAACAAATCACATCCATATCCTTCTTCCTTGTTAAACAAAATAAGGCACAAAGCACAGCACCCCTTCTCAAAAGATATTATCAATATACCTTTCCATCAAATATTTCAGCATCTCCTGGAGGACAGAGATTTCACCATATATCAGTCAGTCAGTTAAGTGCCATACGTGATACACGCTTGGGCGATCATGTCTCGAAAGAGACATGACTGACTGGGCAGAAGATTATCCCGCAGTAGGTTGCCATTGCTTTCTGCGGTAGACTGGTTGCCAACCAAGGCTATAGAACCCAGTCTGTCCTGCTATTTAACCCATAACTGGAAGGAAGAGACGGATTAATACCTTTCCCAAGGGTATTTGCATGTAAGTGAATACAATGGATTCAACTGGAATTCAAATCCATTTGAATCCATATATACAGATCATAAATCAATAATATATGCATTACACACATATACTGACAAATATAATCCATGAGAAATCAGATACTTGGACTACATTTCCCGATTCTCTTCAAATATCAGATATGTGACAGGTCAAGAAAATATGGTGGTAGATGCACTATTATGTGCCAAAATTGCTTCTTTAGATTCTAGTTCTTTGAATCTTGAATTAAGAAATTAAAGAACAGACCACAGACACTTCACTACAAAAAGTACAACAAAGCACATCACTAAAATTAGTTAAATACCTGTTCCATTCAGAGATGCAAAACTTTATTGTGACATTTCACAAACTCAACCATGGCCTTACATACCACCAAATTTGAGACAGCAATTATTCCAATACTTCCATAAATTTTCTCACCCAGGAAAACGTACAACTGTCAAGTTAATTACTGAATGTTTTGTTTGGCCAGACATATTAATCAACACAAGAAATTGGACAAATACTTTATCATGCCAGAATAACAATGTAAATAAGCACACCAAGTCATCTGCAAGTACATTCAGCACAGCTGATGCAAGATTCAATAACAGACATGTTGATATTGTAGGACCCTTATTATCATAGATAGGTTTACTCGCTGGTCTGTTGCAATAGCAATCAAAGATATCACAGCCACAACAATTGCTAAAACTATCCTTACTGATTGAGTAGCAATATTTGGAGTACCTTCATTTCTCACAACAGACAGAGGAGCTCAGTTACAGTCTCTGTTATTTAGAGAGTTCAATCACCTACTCGGAACTCAACTCATAAAAACTATAGCCTATCACACTTGTGCAAACAGGGTGGTAGAACGTTTCCATTTACAGTTAAAGAAATCTCTAGCAAGGAAGCAAAACAAACCTAAGTGGATAGAAAATTTACCACTTGTACTTTTATCAATAAAATATCTTGTAAAAGAGGACTTGGGATGTACACCAGCTGAAATAGTTTTTGGCTCATCATTGATTCTACCTGGTTAATACTGACATGACAACATGAACATTTTATCTACAACAACTTTTGTACAGTAATTAAAACCTAGAATATCATCACTAACCATTACATCTACACAAAAAGCAAACAAAAATATAAACCTACCAAATAACCTTTATACCTGCACATTTATATTTATAAGAAATGATGGCTTAAAAAAAACTTTATGTTCAAATTACTCAGGCTTATAACGAAGTCATTATCAGAAAGGACAAGTATTTTGCCACCATGAAAAATAGAAAACATAATATTTCTATCAATTGGATTAAACCAGCTTATGCTGATAAATAATTCTTGCAAAAGCAACAAACAGAAAAACAAGCATCTAGATTCAAATATCATGCAAAAGACGAATGAACAAATACCCAGTAAAGTAGATGACACCCTCATCACAAACAGTAAACAAGATATAGAAGGCATGTACGTTGATCAAAACATTATAAAACATACCTGAGATATTAAATTATTGTCTCCTGCATATTTTTTTTTTTTAATCGTATCACCCCGAGCAAGGCGGTAACGCCACTGATGTACAGGGGGCTACGTAATAGTGAAAAGATTGGAAAAGAGAAAGCCGGAAAGCACATCCTAAACAAGGAACAAGGGATGAGTCTCTTAACCTGTTCAATATCATTAGAAACAAATTACTAATGATCTGGAGAGGGGGCCTTTGTTGTGTCCACTAAAATATCTAATACAATAGCTACATAAGCATTAAAACATCCCAGTAACATATTTATAAACCAATTACAACCAATAAAGTGCTTACATCTTAAAACACACCAATTAAACTACAATACAAAACTATAGAATACAAATCAAAAAATTTGTTTTATTAATTATCATAATTTAGGTAGATACTTCCAAAATATTGCACAGATGTAGTAGTAGACATACCATGTGGTATTTTAGGGCCAATTAGGATTAAATAAATTAATATAATTCTGGTGTCAATTTCTTAGAAAAAATAAGGTATAAATATCAGGAAGTTCGGTCCCAAGAAAGAGACTCACAAATGCCTCCAAAGTCTACCTTATACTAGCTGCTAATATTAAAGACCCCATTCACTTGCAAAATTCAAAATATTAATACCTTATACTAGCTGCTAATATTAAAGACCCCATCCACTTGCAAAATCATTGCTCAACTCAGCACTAACCAAACTACAAAGAAACTGCCTTAAACTATGGAGTCACTGTCCACAATAAGAACGAAATTCTAACTA
Organism: Ascarosepion bandense; assembly: GCA_037127315.1. Taxonomy (NCBI): domain Eukaryota; kingdom Metazoa; phylum Mollusca; class Cephalopoda; order Sepiida; family Sepiidae; genus Ascarosepion; species Ascarosepion bandense. The sequence continues at coordinate 3,584,283 of JBBBDQ010000328.1, read as the reverse complement.
TCTCCTTTATTCACGCTACTACTACGCACACATTTATGTACTGACTTTCACACAAGCACACATATAACCACATTTCACTGCTCTCACATACATACACAATACAGTTTATATGCTTTCTAACAACCAAAAAATGGACATTACTCATTAAATACATTTTACCAACCTTTTGTATTCTTGTTGAATATAAAATTAATAATACATTCTCTTTTCTTATTGAATTTTATTATTTACATGAAACTTGTAGGATCCTTTTAAATTGCTTAATTACAAGCAGTCCCGGAACAATATTTTAACTTATTGTATCAAATCCTGATCTCCGAATTTTTAGGTTTAACGAAGTTCTAAGTTGAAGCATTCCTACGCATTCATTATTGGGAAATTATTTATCTAAAATTTTCTTTTGATTGATTCATTCATTTTCTACGACTCATCAACTCTTAGCATGTTAGAGAAAATATTGCTAATTGTAAGCATTTTTAGGCTGTACAAAATTTTTGTGGGTGTAGATAATATTTAGTGATACACATCTTACTAATTAACCATAGCTGAGAGGGGAAAGAAATTTGTGGTTAATTGTGCAAGACAGATTTGGTATTATTTTATCAAAACTTCAGATAAATAATATATATTTATCTATTTGATTTAGATTGGAGTCAGTCCTTTGATATTCTGTGTAGCAAATATTTGTTTATAAGGCAGCTTTTGGTAGCAGTTGTCTTCTTACAAATAGGTGGTGGCACTAACTGACTGTATTTTCCTCGGCTTTAAGAAGTGTGGAGAAATGTCTGAAGCAGATGATGACTTTTTTTATATGATACACATGGTTGGTTTCTTGGACAGTCCTTTACTCTTGTTCAGGGTTTTCTGGCATCCAGTGCTGACTATGGAATTCTGAAAGGAAGGGGGGCACTTAGGGACCAAGATTTTTTTAAGGAGGAGTGAGGCAAACTCAAGCAGTGTCTTCATTTTCATACTACACTACTATCATATACACAACTTAGGAATGAGTTTGAGTATAAGTATGATGCTTCACTAAATTAAATAGAATAACTTTTCATTCATATTAGTGGAGTTCTAATCTATTCAAAGGGTTAGTACTAACGTCAATACTAGCAGAACAGTGTGATTTGTCTGCTCTGATTTTTTGAAAAAATGAAAAAGAAAATGCAGAGGGGAAAGTGCTGAAGATCAAATATTAACTAAATCAGAGACTGATCAGTTTCATAAATTTTTGAAGCTTATAAAAGTGAGAGTGCCAAAATTCAGTAGGAGGGAGGCACCCATTTCCATTTCTGCTTCAGGGACGTCAGCTTGTATCCTTTTGAGAATGCTCCCAGACTATTAGAGCAAATCTTGGTTTCAGCTAACATCAAGTCTCTTTGTGTTAAATTTTTGAGTGCCAAAAATTATTTTATTTTTCGGCATTCCTTTCTTTTATATTTTTTTGTTTTTTTTACATAGCTGAATTCATGTGTGGAGCCTTTTGGATTTTGGGAGTTTTAGTCACAAATGACTAAACGCTGGTCTAGAAAACTGCAATTGATTTGGTGCTGGGTCCAGTCTCTTCTTCATTCTCTTTTTTTTTTATTTGAGGCTTGCCTTCTCGTTAGTTGAAAGAGAAGTTTACATGGAAAAGAGCAGAGAGAAAGAAAAAGAAGTAAGGGTTTTAAAGAAAAGTAAATACTTTTTTTAATTTCAAGATTTTCTCATCACTGGTTAAAAAACAAGAAACATTTTTATAATAGTAGATATTTATCCCATTGGGGTGAGTTGTGACACAAGGTTGCTGAGTGCGTACACTTGGATAAAAATTGCTTTGTTCTCGCTACTGATGGTTGTACTGGCATTGGTGGTGACCACCAATCCACCCTTTTAGTGCAATGAGGTGGTACAGCCTCAGGCATCTGTTTCCTGGGACCATCTGTCTATGCCAGTAGTAAAACGACATGTATCAGAAATTCAGTCAAAAATAGTTAGACTTTATATTTCTGCCCAAACTCAGACTTTTAATATTCTTTGCCAAGAGGTGGAGAGGAAACCAGACAAGAGCCTGACCTTGCTATGGGAAATTTTTTGTCTGAGCTTGGATTTCCCACATAAAAATCCTCTTTATGCCTCAGCAGAGAGGTCTTGGGAAAATACCAAGACTTGCTATCTGCCTTCGGGTAGCAGAGGAACCCAGACAAGGCCACCCCAAAGGGCAAAGTCTTGTCTGAGAGAATGTAGACAAGAGTCTGATTTAAATTGTGTGTATTTTGGCAGCATTTTTTTATTAATACAGGTTTCATTGAATAATATAAACAGGTTCTGTCTATTTATTTTGTGTAAGATTCGTTCGTATGATCTGATTAGCTAGATAGTGTTGTCATGAAAAGACGACAAGAAATCGCAATAATTGTTGATTTTTTTTTATCAGGTCTGAGCTTTCGGCTTACATAAGCCATTATCAAAGGATGAACATTTAATGTTCAGTGAACATAGAACATTTAAATTATTATTAACAGAGTGGAGTTATACAGAGAAAATTAGACAGGTCCATTTTTTGTGTCGCACATGGCTGTAGTCCAAGAAGGAATGGTGGTAGTGGGTTTTTTGTTCAATTGAGTGTATAGTGGCATGAGGGATTGGTCTGGGAACTGCTGCTACTATGGTGTAGGGGGTAAGTATAATAACTATGACCTGATTTATTACTCAAGCATATGCACTCAAAATTTCCATGTAAAATTCGGCCTTGTGCATTATCCCGCTTTTGTGGGGAAGTTTCAGGTAAATACCCTTATATTTTATTATTATTTAACTTAATTTTAAATATTTAAATAGAAACTAAAAAAAATCTACTAAAAATTGGTAAAATTTAGAATTACCATAAAATAGTTAATTCTTTTGGAAAATAATGGGAACATACTTATTATTTCAGCACGTTTTTATTATTAGTTTATAAATGCAGCATTTATATAAAATTTCCTAATTCTGTATCTCATTTTTGATTGGACAAAACAAATTTGCATATTTTTTAAAGTTTGGTATTGTTGATTATCTCCCTTGATCTTCGCTCTTCAGCAAATTTTAATCTCGTTATTTTATTTTAATTGTCAACAGAACCTTTAAGAAATTTAACTGAAATACTTAATTTAATCTTTTGTTGATATTTACGTCTATGTTGATTAGCTTCGAGAAGGAGAAATGTACGAAAAAAAAAAGAGAAAGTAAGTCTAATTTTAATATTCACTTCATCTGTTTTTACGTACGCAATGTTATTGTTATTGGATTGCAAGGATTTGTATTTTGTAACAATAACATTTTTGTACCGTTAAAAAAAGGGTAACTTTTGGATGGAATTTAATCTTGTTTTCATTGAAAGAAACTGAAAATTATTCAGTTGTAGTTTAATGTTTCAAAATAAATTTATAAAAACTGACTGAAAATGCTAGCAGGTTTTGTTTGTTTTTGCAGCTTAAAAAATCTGTTTTTTTTTGTTTTTTTTTAACACTTTTTTTCATCTTCTTGTTGCTGGTGGATTCTACTAAATTTGTTGATTATTTAAGAAGAAAATATAAATACGGGACATTTTTTAAAAAATTTACTGGCTTATAAAACGAAATCATGACAATATTTTTTAATTTTAAATGACCTCAATTTAAGTTTATTTTTATTAAAAATGACGAAATGTCTTGTAAAGTATTTACATTTTTTTTATTCTATGTATTTGGAATTTGACTGCCTAAAAAATTGTCCCTACGTCTTTGTACGAAATATTTAATGTCCAATCTTTATTTTTAGAGAGCTAGAAAAATTGCTTTTTTAAATCTCGTCCAATTTTCTAATTAAATCTCTCCATAACTTTCACTAATTCAAGTAGCTTTTTAATCAAATTACCCCAATCAAGATTATATAATTAATACCACTAAGATTCAATAAGATTCATTTGGAGTGACAAAAAAAAAAAAAAAAAAAGAAAAAAAAATGGAAAGACTTTAGAATAGTACCCGAGAAACCAACACAATAAACAAGAAGGGAAATCTTTCTACTCCTCTTCAAAAGATCATAGAGAAGTGTAAACCAGACTGATAAGTGAAACAATTTAGGTACTTGCATTGATTTGCTAAAAAATATTAGCTTATTATTAGCTGTAATAAAAAAATTCCCCAAACTTAAAAGAAAACTTATCAAAAGTATATTTTATTTTTGAAATTTTTTAATAAGGAGAATTACATTATGGTGATAGATGGCTAAAAAAGAGTGCTAAGATCAGCGATTTCAGCAATTTTAAAGCAGAAATTCCTCCAAGTCAAATTTGTTTTGAAATACATTACAATAATGTATTTTGCTTATTGGAAATATTAAATTTAATCAATTAACTTAAAATTAAAGCTAAAATAAAGACTTAAAGAAAGACTTTTCATTTTTAAAATTAATTTTACCTTTGGTATCACATGTCAATGGAAGTACCTAAATGAGACTTTGTTACCAGTATAATACTGTGCTTAAATTCATGAAGTAATTTTGTATCAAAAATAAAAAGGTCAGACCTATCTTTGGATCTTAAGTCTTGTATTAGAAATAAAATTTTAGAGTGTCCAAAAATCAATATAATTTCTTATGTCACTTTGAATCCCATGGAAAAAAAATGAATAGTTTTCTATATTGTTTTTCAAAAGTTTGGCCATATCTAGTTTGTTGGGAGAAAAATTTACCATAATGGCTCAGGACTGGAAGAGGAGAGAACAAATATCGGCACTTAATGTAGTTAAATATAGCATTAGTTTACTCTAATGAATCAGGTGTGATCCACAAGTTTGTCTCCGAATCTTGTTGGGTTATAAAAACCTATTCTCTTTCCAACTTAAATCATTCTGTTGAGATATTTTGACAAGAGAGTCAATATTCTAGCAGATGGGCCAGCACTGTCTCCTTTCTTCATTTTTGTCCTTGTAGCATATTTGTACTTTTATGTACAATAAATATTAACATTGTTTTTTTTTATTCAAACAAGGTTATATTGTTTCTTTCTTGACTAAGGCCAGACTTTCATTTACTGAGGCCCTAAGCGATATGAAATTTGACGAACTTCTCTAAAAATTATTTTGGGTAAAAATATTCTAAATTTACATGATTATTATTTATTACTGATTATACATAATTTTTTATTGTTTAGTTTTAGAGAATAAAAACTAATGATAAAATCATAATATATTTAAAAAAGAAAATGAGGCTCCCAAATGTGTATTCCCTCCACCCATTATAGCTTACTTAGCTTATACACAAATCCAGCACTGTTCTTTTTTCACTAGCCTTTCACTTCATAATTTTTTCATTTATTAACCAGAATGCATTTTAGTCAATTTTACTAATTTTTTTTTTTCTTTCTGAGAAATTCTCTTTAATTCATAAATCCTATTTCAGTTTGGACATTGGTTCCCAAAACCACTAAGAAAGCACCAATTAGGGAATTTATTACAACTAACCACATATGGCAGATGTGTCATCATATCACAAAGTAGGAATATTACTTTGTGTTCCTAACTATTTTGTAAAGTTTTGAGGAACCCCCATTTGAATATATTGAAGTGAACCCAAATTTCCACTCATGATGTCAGCTTTTATTGGAACAAATCACACATTCAAATAGATTATATTAATTTTAGATAGTAATTTTATTTCACTTAATTATTGATGTATTAAAATTATAATTTCAAATTCAAAGGAGGAATATATAACGTTTTTCATTTTTATTGTTAGAAAATGCATGCTCATAATATGACACTAAGGAAGATTATAAATTAGTGTCAGAATAATGTGTCACTGCTGACACTTGTGTTCAAACACAGATCACCAGGAAGTAAACACAGTTGACCTTGTTCTCAAGTAATTAGTGGTACTATGCTGCTGGGATCACGTGAAACACAGAAATATATATATATATATATATATATAATTTGTGTATTTAGGCAGCAAATTCTCTTTTAGGCATGTCAGATTAAACAAATTGCAAACATGTCTGTTTATTTTTCTTGTACTCACAGATAATCTTTCATGTATTATAATTGAAAGATGTAAGAAATGCATTGTAACTTTTACAGTTGATTTTATTGTCCATTTCTCAGTGTTCCCAAGTACTTTCAATCTGCTTCCAAAATTATCTTCAGGGGTATAAGTTGTAGTAACAAAAACTAATCGCAAAACTGAGTTGCTAAAAATTACTGTATTATTACTTTTTGCTTCAAATGTAACAGTTGACAGTAATGCGTAGTGTTCATTAAAATATGAAAATTATCCACTATGGAATTTTTTTAATGTTGTAATGTCATAGCCATGCCTGTATTAAAGCATGAAAAAAAAAACTGTGCTTCTTTATAAACATTTTAGAACATTACTACAGTATTTGTAGCTCTCTCTCTCTCTCTCTCTCTATATATATATATATATATATATATATATATCTCCCTTGTTCCCTGTTTAGGATGTGGTTTCCGGCTTTCTCTTTTCCAATCTTTTCACTCTTTTCTTTTTTCTTCAATTTGAGTAGATAGACTAAACTATTGCCCAGTTCACACTCCACCCACAACTATTAAACAGGTTAAGAGGCTCATCCCTTGTTCCTTGTTTAGAATGTGGTTTCCGGCTTTCTCTTTTCCAATCTTTTCACTCTTACGTAGCCCCCTGCACATCAGTAGTGTTATTGCCTTGCTCGGGGTGATATGATTAAAAAAAAAAAATAATACACACACACACACAGATTGTAGAGTTAGAGGAGAATAGGTGTCTGATGCACTATTGTTCGAAGGCAAAATTATATTTATATTTGTGACTTTACTAAAGTAGAAGTTATAAAACTAAGATGGAGTTTTGTTGAATCTAACAAGGTTACAAAGAAAACTGATGACATGATTTTGTTAACTCTAGTAAAGTTACAAAAATTACTTATTGGTTATGAAATTTGAATTATAGTTCTTTCTATTTGATTTCTCTTTTTAAATTCATGGGGAGAGATGGTGTTCTCAGAATATGAGGCTACATAAAGCCATCTTAAGTAGTTAAGTATTTGACACATGATAAAGCTTACGACCATATCATATTAAAACACTGGTTCCTGTATGTTCACTGAAGTTAAGCAATGTCAAATTTGGTTAGTATCTAGATGGGTGACTGATTGGGAAAACCAGGTGCTGTAAACTTGGATGTGCAATGGATAATTGTTCATTCCAATTCCTGTTGGTTCTGTTATATTCACTTACATGCAAATACCTTTCAGAAAGGTTTAAATCTACCTCTTCTCCCCCAGCATGGTTAATTAGTAAGGTTCATATCACTAAATCATTATCTCCCCAAAAATTCTTACAATATAAAAAATATTTTCTAGCTTTAAATAAAAGGGTTGATAAGCTGTAGAAAATGAATCAACATGAAAATTGCCAATACCACAGCCTTATCAAAATTTAGAAATATTACTTATAACATTGTGTGATACTTTTCATTTATTGTGGTCCCAAGAGAATGTGCTGATTTCAGGCAGAAGTAGCTTGTAGTTTTCACGTTTTCTACTCAGCAACTTATCTTTTATAAGCAAATCTTTTATCATGAAAGCAACTGAAATAGCTTGGTATTGTGCCACCGTGTTGAATACACACACTGATGAATTTTGTTCAGTGGCACAATTAATCCCCCAAATGACTGGTTGAACACACAGAAAATAGTGGGCCCTAATTTTTATCAGTGTTTTTTTTTTTTTTTAATGACTGATAAAGGAAGTCATGTGTTCTAAGCAGCAACCTACTTGATAGAAAGAGAAGAAAAAAAAAAGAAACTAAGTGGGACTTCATCAGAAACTAGATGTTTCTACTTGCAGCTCCATATAGTAGAGTCCTGGTTAGGGCTTGGCTGAGAGGAGTCATCTGTCCAACCAGTCACACCAGTAGTAGTCGTTCAGCTGAGGTAAGTGTCAAAGTGACCTATGTGCCACCCACCTAAATTTTGTATACTTCAATGCAAACAAAAGGTGAAACACAGTTTGGGGAATGATTTACTCTGTTGATAAAAGATGGCACCTCCCCACCTTTGTATGTTCACAGTTCCACGCTTTTCAGTGCTATGTTATACATTGAATTGCAAAGAAATAAATTAATATTTATATCTTAAATTGTTCATTTGATTCTTATGTTCTAATTACTGCTTGAAATTCATGAATTGTTTTAAATATTTTTCCCACTTAGAATTCTTTTAGAGTAATTTTATTTATTTGTTAGCCATTATCAACTAGTGCACTACAAACTGCTATCTTTTAATCGTCACAGAGAACCATTTTTGCTTTGCATCAGCATGGTTGATGCTAATCTCCATAGGATCAATTCATTGCACCTTCTTGGTCTCATGCTTTCCACTGAGATGAAGTGAAGTGATTATATTGAATCAACTGCTAGGTCTGCTTCTAGGAAAGTTGGTTCTGTTGTGCGTGACAATTTTTCTCACCAGCATCCATCCCACATATTTATAAATCTATTATGGTGCTTCAGCCATATATCTTGAGATTCTTGACAAAAACCAAAGAAGGATCTGTAATGTTATTGATCCTGACCTGGCATCTCAACTTTAGTCACTTTTCCACTGCTATGATGTCACTTTCCTATGCCTATTGTATAAAATTTTCTTTCTCACTCTCTTTTTTTTCTCTGTAGATTTTTTCTAATGGGTACAGAGGTCAAGATACAAGGCTCCAGAGTAATTTTTTTCACTAGCATTCTGAAAAAAATAAAACCATTCAAACTTATATAATTTTTTTTTTTTGAGGGGCAGGGTTAAAGTACAGTGTTATTAAAAGTTATGGTAAATTTTTGTTTTGTTCCCCGAAGACCTTTACCCCATCAAATCTTTCCAAAACATCCTTAATTCCGTGCAAATGTATTTGCTGAACTCAAATCGGTAATTGTTTATTGAAGAAACCTACCTTTTTTCATGTTATCGGCCAGAAAAAAATTGGACTACATCTCACTCCTTACCACCATTCTCATATTTGATTCACCGCTGAATGACTTGAGGCATAGGATACTTATTTCGGCCTGTTTACTTCCTTTGAGCAATTACTCTGATTTGTTTGGTTTCAGAACCCCCCAATTTCCGTGTAGTAATTGCAAAAAGGAAGTAAAAAGGCCAAAAAATCGGCAAGCTACGCGTGAAGTCATTCTGCAGTGAATAACATTTTTGAAACACGGTTACGGGGTGAGATAAACAGCGACAAGATTTACATTTGAAGGGCTAAAGGCTTTTGGGGGAACAAATTAAAAAAGCTAATATATTAAAGTTTTAAATATGAATAAATGCAAAAACAAATTAGGTTAATTTTACACTGTAATTTTTATAAAAATTGCAATTTCATTTTCATTCAAATATTTTGGTTGAGTCACATTAAGTAATTTCATATGAAAATCTTAATTTTTATGTTTCTGGTAACTTTAAAGAATACTAGTGGATTCTAACTTTCGACTTTTTCACAAATTAAAACAAATTTAATCTTATCAAACATTTTCATATTGCATTATGCCTAAGTTTTTCATATTTTTGATCATTAAAATTGTCTCTTGTATTTTCATTTTAGTTCATGATAAACAGATAACATAATGCATAAATGTTTGTTAACAATTCATTTGTATTTTAAACAAAAATTGGCCAAAAATTATTTTTTTGTTTAAAGCAAAATTAGTTCTTACAATTGTTTAAATGTGGGTTTGTTCACTAGTTTAAAAAGAAGCACTTCACATTTTTTTTTAGTTTTTTTTGTCTGTGCAAGCATGAGTGTTGCATTTATTAAAACACTTCTGCTATTAGTAAGAATGTTTTTTTTAATTTTTTTTTTATTTGAGGAAATTAGTTACTTTTAGAATTAATAGAATTTTGAACAATTAAATTTTTTTTTTATTGTCCCCACACTGTCCAAAAGGTCCTAAAAAGTCATCTTAAACTAATGTTTTATAATAGCCAGGATAATGTTAATTTTAAGCATTGCCAATGATGTACACAAATTATGTAGTTTTAGTAAACAATTCATGTGAACCATTTTGACCTTAAATCCCACCACTACATGGAGGTATATGCTGAAAGGTTCTTGGGCTGGCCAGTAAGCCCTTATAAAAAGAAAAATCCATTTGATCACCTGCTAAGAAAGTTGGTTCAGTGTGTTGTGTAGACAATTTTTCTCTCCAGAATTTATCTTACATATGTATAAGTCTACCAGTCATTCATGCTTAGAATATTGCTGCCACATCTGGTTCCATGCTCCTGCTATTTATCTAGAGTTCCTTGATAAAATCCCAAAAAGAATCAGCAATATTATTGGTCCTTTTTGGCTTCTTTCAACTGATGTGAGGTTATCTTCCTGTGCCTTTTCTATAAATACTTTCATGGTAATTGTTTGGATGAACTTTTGCTATGGTGCCTAGATGTTTTGAATTTAAGTGCAGTACTAGACTGGTATTGAGATTTCATCAATTTACAGTTGAGTTGGCTAGATGTAATCATAAATTCTATGCTAACAGTTTCTTTTGTCACGCATCTCACTTGTAGAACTCTCTTCCAGCTCACTTTAATTTTCAAAAATTTAAATGCAATGTCAATCACTATCTATTTTACTCTTGATTACTCTTTTGTTCTCACTTCTTAGCAATGTTTGTTTCTAACTTTTCCACACCCAGTAACACCTTTTGTCTTAGTGGCTTTACTACCTTTAATGAGGTGAACTTGTATATATATATATATATATATTTTTTTTTTACATATCAGCCTCTCTTAATATTTTTAATGCCTTGATTTTCACCTTATAAAACACAGCAAGATATATCTTAACATATTAGCAGTCTCTTTAAATATTCTTTCTAAAGCCTTCACCTTCCACTCTATGGCATAGAGGGGAATTCTTTTTTTTACACATTGTTGATATAACTTTTATAAGAAATTCATTAATATATCTTAAGAATCATTCTTTATACTGGTTGTGTGATGTCCTGATTTTGTATCTAACTTCTATTTTTAAGTAAATACCAATAAAAATGCACTTGAGTTTATTGAATACGAAACTAAGTGAATTTAAATTTTTAATGGCAAATAATGCATAAATGTATTATTTAATAATGTTTTCTTCATTCACAGATCTCAATTGTAGTGAAGACTAAATGAACTCATCAAATGGCCATATGTAAACATTTTATAGAAAAGGTTTAATTACCAGTTCATTGTTGGAATATATAAGGAATGTATTTAAATTTGTGAAATGAATGTTCAGAGGATAAAAATATCTACTCGAGAAAAAAATGTGAAAATGTGCTGATTTGGATTTTTGAAAGTTTATAAGTTATTAGCAAAACACACACAAGATCAACTGTATTTGTACACAGTGTGACAAAAATGTCAGTTGAAAGAAGTTCTCATTTAAAGATACGTGAGGAAACAAACATTGGTGAGAAACCATTACCTCATAAACTGTGTGGATATGCATTTCCATGGAGTTCGACTTTTAAAACGCACATTCGAACACACACTAGAGAGAAACCATATTCTTGTCAAGTATGTGGATCTTCATTTTCACTCAATTCCCATTTAAAAAGACACTTGAGAATACACACTGGTGAGAAACCATATACATGTGAAGTTTGTGGATTGGCATTTTCACAGAATTCAACTTTAAAAAGACATTTGAGAATACACACTGGAGAAAAACCATACTTTTGTGAAGTATGTGGACTGGCATTTTCTCGAAGTTCTAATTTAAAAATACACATACAAACACACACTGGAGAAAAACCACATGCTTGTGAAGTGTGTGGATCAGCATTTTCACAGAGCTCAGATTTTAAAAAACACATGAGAACACACACTGGTGAGAAACCATATACTTGTGAAGTATGTGAATCAGCATTTTCACAGAGTTCAGCTTTAAAAAGTCACATGCGAACACACACTGGCGAGAAACCTTATTTATGTGAGATGTGTGGCTCAGCATTTTCACGAAGTTCAACTCTAAAAATACATATACAAACACACACTGGTGATAAGCCATATTCTTGTAAGGTGTGATGGTCTGACATTTAATTAATTGCTTGTTTGATAATACATATGCAAAAAAACTGTTTAATTTTTAACAAGTGTATTGAGTATGGTAGACATCTTGAAATGGCCAGAGAGTACAGTGTTTGGAATATTTATCTCAAAGTGAGTATACTTCTCTACAAAAGTATGTAACAATCTTTAATTTTTTTTTATGAAATGATTCCTGCAAACATAAAATGTTTTAAAGTCTACCATTACTTATTTTCATATACTACATATTTATAAAACATTTCACAGTTTTCTACAAATTATTTTTTTTAATATGTATACCACTTTATGTAAAAAAATAAATAAATAAATGTCTACACATTTGTTAATTTCGGTTTTCAATGGATTGAGGACAATTTTAAGAGAATATTGCCTCAATTACATAGAGATGGACAAGTACTACCTCAGATATCTCAAGTTACTGTTACAGGACTCATTAGTTTAGTGTAGGTACCTCACTAATTTGTTGAAAAAACTGCATAGCATGATGTTAAAAGGACCTCATAATTAATAAAACCAAAGTTTTATTGTCAAAATGTTTGTTATTATTAAGAGAAAAGATCAAAGTATTTTTTGATCCTTTCTAACACTTTCAAAATTTTGGTTTAATTTTTTTTTTTTTTTTTTTGCCTCAGAGCTTTTTTATGGTGAAAAACACATTGATTTGTAAATTCTTACAAAAATCAGATAATTGTCAGATTTTAATGACATTTTCATGACTTATTCACAAATAAAACTTTTTTGAAATTCAAGATTTTCTAAAAATCTATCTAAATATATTTTTTCTTTTTCATCTGTCACCTGCTCCACTTAATTTCAATCAATTTCTAGAAATTAACTTCTGTTCACAAATTGTTCTATTAGTTAAATGCATAACTCCTTGGTGAATGTATCATCATTTTTTTTTTTTTTAACAGTAACCATTTTTAAAAAAAATCTGCTTGGAATGGTAAAATAAAAAATGCAATAAAACTATGCCATTTTTTATTTAGATAAGCTTTCAGTTGCTTTTATAGATAATATTTATTAAGAATATTATAGCCTGAAGAAAATTTTTTTCAATAAATAATGAATTTTTGCAAGAATTGTTTTCATTTTTTTATTTTTTAATAATTTATAGTTTCAGGTCTTATTTCTTCAAATCACTGTCTGTACTATGTTAAGTTATTAAACGAAAACTATATTTACTAATCAAAAATTGAAAAGCCTAATAGAAAAATTATCACATAAAAATCAAAAAAATTTTTTTATCTAGAAATGTTCATTTTTTAAATATGGTATTTCATATGTGATATTTTTTTTAAAAGGTCACGTGTTTCAAGTTTTCTTCTCATTATAAAAAAAAATTGAACACTTGATTGTGTAAACCATGATTATATTGGCTACATCCTGAGTTTTGTAAATCCATTTCACAGGAGTTGACAACAAATCATTGTAAATTACTATAAAAATTTAATAAGGTAACTTTATCATGCTAACAATTATTAATAGTAAAGAATATTATCAAAAATAAGATATTAAAAAATATAAATTAATGATAAATAAAATACCATAACATTTCATAAGTTATTGAGTTATGTCAATGATGTTATTTCATTATCTCAGTTATTAAATTTTTAAATTCATTTAAAATTTTATATTATTTCAGAAAGCATCTTCAAATGTAAGGCTATAAAGCTAAACTAACCAAAATTAAATAAAATATTAGATAATTGCCGAAAATAAGTTAATTACTAGATAGTTAAAAACCAAAAAGAAAACATTCACTTAGCTTTCATAAACTTATGTCAATTTCAACACATCTGGCTGTCAGTAATCAATCAATACATTAGAAAAACAAGACCTGTGTGATTAAAAAATGGTTGTAAACTACATTTCATGCTATAAGTGAGTAATACTTGTTTCTAATCAGATGAATTTCAGTTTAAATTTGTTAATTTTCTTAAAACAATGTGTCACAGATACACCAGAGTATTTTACTTACTGGAACAAGTAAATTTAATCATTTAGCTTTCAATGAAAGCTTTTTCATTTATTAAAATTTACTTTAAAACTTAGTGGTAGTACCTAGTTTAGTGATTTAAAAGTTTGATTTAAATGGCATAATTAAAATATTAACTTTTCTTCTTGAGGTTTCTGGCCACGTGATGTTGAAACACTGGTTTATGTATGATTACTGAAGTTAAGCAGTGTCGAATCTGGTTAGTACCAAGATGGATGACTGCTTAGGAATACCAGATGCTGTAAGCTTGATGTGTAGGTCCTATAATGGATAATGGCTCAGAATTGTCAATTTTTTCCCTAGCTATGAGTTAATTAGTAATAATTATCTAAAAAAATTCTCACAATCTAAAAATATTTTTGGGCTTTTAAATAACCTGCAAAGGGTGGATAAGTCATAAAAAAATGAATCAATCTTCTTCAGGACTAATATGAAATCTGAAGTTTTTTAACTATGTTTTATGTAGGAACAATAAATATAAAATTTGATGGCTTTAGGAGACAAATACTTAATTGAAAACGTTGGCTACTTTTTCCATTTTTAAAAAATCTTTTCTAAATCTGTTCTGCTCTCTTACCTGTGATGTTTCTGTTTCCAACATTCCCTTCATCAGAGTTGATTTATTTTTCAATTCTTCTTACTTGTACTTTTATAAGTGTCAGATATTTTTTGTGGGGCAGAAATGGTAGCTATTTTCTTTCTTCTTTCTGAAAGAAGAATGAGAAAATGAAACTATCTACACTCTTCAGACTGTTGTTTTTGCCTTTATTGCCACATTACAACATTCCAGACATTCAGCCTTCTATGTGCGATGTTTGTTGGAGTTTAAAGCTAAACACTTGATTTAGTCCATGGGGACAGATTGTTCTAATTTCACATGCTGTTCCTTTGTAGATCTGTTTGTTTTTAGTTAATTTCTCTTGATAACTCAACTCTCCAAGTTTTTTTTTGTTTTTGTTTTTGGTTCTCACTGTTGTGGCCAGTGATTGAACTCAAAATACATAACCCAGTGGATAAAAGATTGATAGCTCCAAAACGTGACTTGACTCAAAGAGTTGCTAGTTGCCTGGCCAGATAAAACTGAAACTTGGGGAATTAACTAAAAAAAAAAATGCATGTCATATGGAATTAGAACAATTTACCTCTGTAGACTAAATAAAGAGTTCAGTTTGAAATTCCAATAAATATCATCTCAGTTAAGATATTGTAACTAGTTACAATATCTTAACTGAGAAATATAGACAGATACAAATGAAACTGCTGAGTAAAAACCAATTGCTACAATGTCTGCTAGGAAAGTTGGTTCACTGTGCTGTGTTAGACAATTTTTCTCACTAGAATCTATCTTCTACATTTATAAGCCTACCATTCATCTATGCATTAAATATTCTCTTGTGTATTTAGTGATTCTTGATAAAATACAGATGTTTGTTGTAGCATAATGGATAGCGACTTGGAATGAGAAATCAGAGAGCTGAGTTCAAATTTCAGTCAAATTCATTGCTTTCACTTACGCACAAATACCCTTGGGGAAAGGTATGAATCCATCTCTTCTTCCCCCACTCATGCTCTGAGTTGAATAGCATGACAGACTGAGTTCTACAGCCTTGGTTGGCAACCAGTCTACCAGAGAAAAAAATGACTACCTACTACAGTAAAATCTTTTGCCTAGTTAGTTATATATTGAAAGAGACATGATTGCCCAAACATGTATCATGTATGGCATTTAATTGACTGATAAAATTCAAAGAAGAATAATCTACAATGTTATTGGTTCTGATCTGGTATTTCAGCTTCAGTCACATTCTCACCACTTTCACTGTGCTTTTGTTTCTATAAATACTAGCAGTATAGCTCGGTGTTGCTCGGGTGTAATGAAAGCTTTAAAACTAATCTATGGTCCTGGAGCTCAGACTCTTTGGACATTGGCACGAAAGACTAAAAAGCAATAGTTGTTTCCAGTTAAAGCGAAACCATAGACTGAAAGAAAAATGAATGGATGTAAGTCAAATTTTGATTTCCTGGTATTGATATCAAATAAGTTTTTTTTCATCGTAAACTGAATTTTGAAGGCTAAATAAGTCCTCTGAGTAAATGATATCATGACTGAGACTAAGAACTACAATTATACCTACTTAGAGCCAAACCCGACGCAAAAACTAAAATAAAAGGGCTGAAAAAATACAGACATACAGGCAGATAAACAGACACACACACACACAAACATCTTGCCTTTTATATATATATATATATATATATATATATATTTTCTGCACTATTGTAAGAAGTGCAACTTTGAAACTTCTGAATATCGTTTCTTATGTCTTTGTCTATGAGTGTATCAAATTTGATTAAAATGGGACCACTCCTTCTATAACCTGATTTTATTAAAAAAATTTTTTCATTATCAATTTTTGATATTTATCGGGTGTCCCTTGACACAAAACTTGACTAAGAACACTTGCAGACGCTTATAGTACAAGTGTGTAAATTTTCAAGAAAATCTGTTCAGCTGTTTTGGATTCTATAGGTAACGGACACACACACAGACAAAGTTCCATTTATAAATAAATTTAGATTTTCATGGTAATGTTTTGGAATTTTTCTCTTTGGTACTTTGATTTTATAAATTTAGCTACAGTATTAGGTTCCCGACTTGCTCTCATCATTTTACAGTTGAAATTGCTGGAGGTAACTAAGTTTTATTCTAACAGTTTCTTCTATCGCACTTCTCACTTGTGGAACTATTTTCCAGCTTCATACTTTCTGATTAACTTTCATCTTCAAAAATTTAATGCATTATGTTTTGTTTTCTTTTTTAAATTTCTTTATTGTTTTCTTTTGTTAATGCTGTTCTTTTTCTTATATCTTTTCCCATTCAGTAATCCCTGTAACAAATCACTCAATAAATCCTAGGCCTGACTAATAAAACAACAACTTTTAGGCAAAATTTGACTTTATTTATCAACAGTCTCCTTCTAGGGTGATACACTGATTCCAACAATTCAATGCCTTTTTTTATTTACTTATTTTTTCTAATGTGCTTCAACTTTTCTATTTAAATGTAAATTCTATATGGTAAAAAAGGATCCACTTATGTGTCTGCTAAGCATGTCACTGTTATTTATTACTGTAAAGCTGATGATTGTTTCTAGGCATCTTCTGGCCAGTTAAACAGCTGGGCCACGAAGGCTAAAAATTAATCAATAAAAGTAACTTGACTCTGATACACATGAAATAGGTTATATGGGGAGGTTCTTTTAGATAAGCTGTTAGCAACAAAAATGAAATTTACGAGCTAAATCAATGCTTTCAGATTCAAACCTGACCAATGTTTACTAAGAGATTCAAGTATAATAATTAAAAATTGGATTTGAAGAGAAAGAGAAGACTGAAGAGAAATGACAACAAAGGAACATGATTTAAGAAAGCAGAAGATGATGACAATTGATGTTGCATTTAAATTTTTGAAGATTGTATGTGGCAAGGAAGCAAAAATTCAGAATGGAGTTCTGCAAGCAAGAAGTTTAAGAAAAACTTTTAGAACAGAACAGACAAATGCATCTAGCTAGTTCAAAAGTAAAATGGTGAGACTTATTTGCTCATCTAGTAGCACACCTAAATTCATGCAATCAAGGCATTTAGGAGAAAAGCTCATTGGAACAGTTGCCATAAAAATATTTGTGGAAAAGTTACAGGTAAGCCACATCACATTGGTGAGAAAGGGATCAAAGTTGAGATGCCAGATCAGGATTGATTACATTTTCAATTTTGTTTTTGAAATATATAGTAGGAGTACCAGACCAGATGGGGCAACAGTATTTAATGCAAAGATGAATGATTAAAATGTACAAGCCATCTTTTCCCCTGTTGACCACTGTTTGGAGGTTCTTTTCGAGAGCAGTTACTGGTTTTACTTTGTTAGATATGTTGGACATGCTACTAAGGCAGGCGGTTAATAGTTGGGTCATCAGCATAAATTGCCATCATTTAAAACATGGATACTAAAATTTCCAAGTAGAAGATATTGTGTTTTAAATGCTTATTGGCCACATGTTAATAAATATTGTCACACATGAAATATGCACTTTATAGGAAATGAATAACATGCTTCTGAAATGTTAAATAACTAATTTATTTAGTTGAAATATTCACTATATTGATGAATGACTGTTCTCTTAAGTTACCTCTAAATTCTTTGGTCCTGGGTATGACAGTGAACTGCATTTGGCAGCAAGGCCTCTGATTGGGAGGTTGTGAGGAACATGAAACCACTTCTTAAATGCTGTTGTTCCCAGGTCTACATTGACCCGGAGTGGTAGCATCTGTTAGGGTTCCAGCTATAGGCAAATAGTTAACCTCCAAACTGAGGTCAAAACACTATGAAAGTATAAAAATAGACTTTTATAGAAAAATGTATATTTATGAAGGAAAAATATCACTGACAATACATTTTTGAAAGAAAAAAAATTATTACCAGCAATGCATTTTTTAATACAAAACTGGAAGACATCTTCAGTTTTCTAAAATGAAAAAGTTTTTCATCAAAATCTGACTAAATCAACCTTTTCACTAAAACTGAACATTAAAAAAAATACCTTAAAACCCCTCCTTTTTGGCATTAAATAATCCACAGAGGTTGATATGCTGTTAAACAAAACTCAAACTCTAAATTCTTGATCCCATCTTTCAAAAAAATTCTCATCATTTGATGCGATAAAAAGTTCAAATCCTTCGATTACCTCTTCCTTATTGGAGAATGTCTTACTGCGTATGAAAAATTAAAAATGGGTAAATAAATAATGATCAGTAAGAAAGCTAGCAGGTGAATATTGAAGATGAAGTAAAATTTCATAATTCAAGCTTTGCAGCTTTTGGACTGTTGATCGAGAAGCATGCAGCCATGCATTGTCACTGAGCATAATTTAGCCATCCCTATTCATAAGTCTAAGATGTTTTTTTTTCAATTTTTCATGCTTACACTTAATTTTTTCACAATATGAGTCTCTGTTGTTTTCCCTTAAGTCAATCAGTTAAGTACCATATGTAATACACATTTTGGACGATCATGTTTCAAAAGAGACATGACTGACTGGGTAGAAGATTATCCCACAGTAGGTTGCCATTACATTCTGTGGTAGACTGGTTGCTGACCAAGGCTATGGAACCCAATCTGTCCTGTTATTTAACACATAACTGGAGGGAAGAGATGGATTAATACTTTTCCCAAGTGCACTTATATATAAGTGAACACAAGGAATTCAACTGGAATTCGAACTCGGCTCCCCGATTTCTTGTTCCAAGAAGGCAAGAAAAAATAATGAATAATCACTTTGAAAGATCACCATACAGTAACCATTAACTTTTTTGGGTGCTGTGGAGGTTTTGGATATTGTTTTAGCTTACTCTCTTACTATTGTGAAAGAGTATCCATTTTCCGTTGCACATAATGTTTTGATGCAAAAGCATTCTTTTTCTCAGTTTGTACTCCTGCAGTAAGATTACTCAACATTGTTTCATTGTAATCATTTTCATTAGGCTTATGAGTAACAATATATTGAAAGTCAGGAATACTTCATCATTTTTTTTTTTATATTCTTAGGAGGTTACATTGTTGGATGAATGGATCAACAACCAACCAAAAATTATAATTTCATGTGTGTCAATGTGAATACTCTATATTTTTCTTATTGTTATATTTTCTAAAATAGATTTTTGTTTTACCTTTTTAAAATGTAGATTTAATTGTTAAATCAAAATATTATGTGTGTGCAAAGATTCTCAGTACTCGCTTTAAAAAATGAAGACCAAAAATACACCAAAAATAATTTTATTTTTTCTTCATAAAAACATCCTGGAATCTTACACATACCTAATTTATATGTTCTGTGATTTTATTATATTTTGGATCATCGGCACATGATGTTGAAACATTGGTTCCTATACAATCAATAATATTAAGCACTGTCAAATCTAGTTAGTATCTAGATGGGTGACCACTTGGTAATATCAGGTGATATAAGCTTGGATGTGTGGATGGTATAATGGATAATAGCTTGGAATTGTTAATCATAGGGCCAAATTCTAATTTTGTTCATATTAACTTACATGCAAATAACTTTGGAAAATGTACGACCCATGTCTTTTCTCTGTAGTTATGGGTTAATTAGTAAGACTTGTATCACAAAACCATTATTTCCCAAAATAAAATAAGACTTGTATACAAAATATTTATATTTCAGTATTTTATAACCCATAGAAGTTGATAAGCCACTAAACTAAGTCTGACTTATTTATCAAATTTTAATCTGCATTCATAATGTTGGATTACAGATTCACTCATGTGGCTGGCTATAAAATCATCTTGAAATTCTATTCACTTTACTAACATTTTCAAAGGCTGTGGGATATTTTTTATTCATTTGGGTTCCAAGAACTGAAATAATACAGTTATTGGTTTTAAAAAGGAAATGAAGTCTTTCTTTTTAGTTAGTAAAGAAAATCAAATCTTTTGTTCTAATTGTCCTGTTTTCATAGAATATAAGTTCAGATATTTTGTCTTATAGTACTAGGTATTGATTAACTCACTTGACGTTTTAGGTGTTATATTTTTTTCTGTTTGAATGCTAAAAAATTTCAAATAAAAAAATAATTTCTCTTGAACTGTTCTCATACACATCTTTTTAAATTTCTTTTTACATTTACACTTACATTTATAAATCACTAGCAGTATAGCCCGGCGTTGCTCGGGTGTAATGAAAACTTTAAAACTAATTCATGGTCCTCAGCCTAAAGAATATTTGTGTGAAGTTTGGTGAGAATCAGATAAAAATTGTGGATTTATATAAAGGACATACAGACAGATAAACAGACACACATACACAAACATCTTGCCTTATATATATATATATATTATCGATTTTCTGCACTATTGTAAGAACTGCAACCTTGAAACTTCTGAATATCGTTTCTTATGTCCTTGTCTATGAGTGTATGAAATTTTTTCGATTATTGATTTTCAATATTTATTGGAGGTACCTCGACACAAAACCTAGCTAAGAACACTTGCAGACGCTTATAGTACAACTGTGTAAATTTTCAAGAAATTCGGTTCAACCGGTTCAGAGTCTATAGATAATGGATACACACACACACAAAGTTCCATTTATAAATAAGTTTAGATAATTCTGATAGTTCCTTAGTTGTGCCCTATCATTACCTCAAATAATGGGTCATTCTTGTTTGATTGCTAGGATACACTTGTAATAGCTTGCCTATCTTCTTACAAAATGGAAGAAAAGATGTATCAAAGATGCTGTTTACTTTTAAGGAAGAAAGAGAAGGTAATAATACTCTCATGTGTTCAACATCTGCTTCAGTGAAATAGAAAACTTTGTCAATATTTACTCTTTTCATTTTTTCCTCTTCTTTAATGACATACATTCATAATTATGATTGTTAATGAAATTTTTTGTTAAAATTGTTAAGCTGAAATATTTAATGAGGTAGTAGAATTTATAATTGTAGAACTTGCAAAAAACTTTCGTTAACTTCGAAATTAAAATGAGAATAGGAAAACTGAAACTTTCATGTGGCTTACTAGTATAATTTCTCTAATGCTATATGCAATTTACATTATCTTTTTATTTGTTCATATCATTAGTCACTCAATAAGGCTTTAATAAGACATTGTCAAAAGATTTTATAACTCACTGCTAATAGTTATAATATATCTCACCTGACTCTAACAGTACTCTAACACTCTCTCAGAACTCTGTCCTTGAAGTCCAAGTTCTTTATTTAAGGCATCTTGTCAAGTTCATTTGTGCTACTGCAGGTATCTTATTTACTCCACAACATCTCCCCGACTTTTGATATTTTTTATTTTTTTAAATATTATATTTTACTTTTTAGTATCCACCTCCCTACTCTTTCTGGTGAGTTTGTCACATACTGAACTTTGTATTTCATTTAATTTGAATCAATCACTGGTTTTTTCATTGTTTTCTTTTTTCTGGTATTTGTACATGTACATTCAATGAATTCTTGGCATTGGTACATCAAACATATCATATAGTACTTGCATAGGTTCTTCTTTTATTCAGTAAACATTTTCTTTAACTGATTCCAATGCCTTTTGTCTTCTTATATTTTCTTTCACCATATAAATAATTTTTCCAATTCATGACCTTATTACATTGTCTTCCCATATTTCTTTTCCATTTTTATATACACAAAAAAACATTTTTGCCAATTTTGAAAAATGTCCTTTTTGTTATCCATTCTTTTTGCTGCTTTTTTTTTTTTTTACCTGGTAACAACTTAACACCGATTTAACTTTTCTTACCATCAGTTTTGCCAGTGACATGCCTGCCAGTGTATTGAGAATCAGCTTTATCCGATATACTCTCAAGAATTTTTGTAGTGCTTCTTCACACACTTTTCCATTACTTGCTTTTTTTTAATTCGTAAGCAGTGAATTGTATACCATTATCTGAGACTATGATATTGTTGCCAGAGCTCAATTTCTGCAGACTTTTACTAATTATTTTTAATGTTTTCATCCATTTTGGTCCAGTATACATAACTTCTAAGAGATTTCATCCTTGAAACTCCTGGCTGTTGACTATGAATTTCATTTAATATCCACTTTTGTAATATGATAGGTATTACTATTTTTGTGCAAACATTAGTATTTGGGTACATTGCTAATAAATGTTTAAGTTTGGATTTCACTGTAAAACTCTTCTGTCTTACTTTCTTTTAGCTGTTTATTTTATTTTCAAACTAAACATCTCTTGTTTTACTTTTATTTCTTCCAGGGTAACTGGTACTTTGCATATTACATTGAATAATATATTTTTAATTTCTATTTCACTTTAGAATGCTGCGATCCCAATATCCTTAAACAGTTAAGTATTTTTTTGGTATCAAACTTGAAAATCAATCTGCATGTCCTAATTTTTTTTGGATGGGTGGTATTCTATTCTAAAATCATAATTTAATAAGAGGGTATCCGAGCATTATAATCTATTCACTGTATGTATAGGAAGTTTTTTTTCAAACCAAAAATTGATAACAAAAGTCTGTGGTCTGTTTATAAATGAAAACTTCTGGATATAAATTTGTAAAATATTATTGCTAATGTCTCATTATTTGGCTGTTTTCTTTTTCTGTCAGTAGTAGTACATGTAAAGTATGTAGGATCTTTCATGTTACCATCATCTTTATGTAGAATTACCATTCCTATATCATAGGCACTAGCATCTGAAGCCAATATGATTTCTGCTTTTGGATTATAGTGCACTAATGATAAGCCTGACCAGTATTTTCTTGATTTCTTCAAACACGTTTTCATACTTATGAGGCTGGTTCCACTTTGCACGTTTTTTAAGCAAATTGTTCAGTGGGGCTCTCAAATTCTGCATATGAGGTATGTAGATTTAATAATTTACTAGTCCTAGAAATGCTTGTAGTCTAGTAACATTTATTGGAGAAGGCATATTCTTAACTGAACTTTCCCTCAATGAATCTGCTTGACAACCATTAAGGTACTTAATTTTAGGCAAAAACAATTTGCACTTCATTAAGTTGGAACCTGGTCTTTTATATTTCATTTTATTTTTAATTTCTTTTACATGCACAATATGTTGTTCCTTAGGTACAGTTTTAATCAATATATCATCCATGTAAGCAACTGAAAGCAAAACACTGCACCTCCTCGGCCTAGTTCTCTCAGCTAACCTCAAGTGGAATGACTACATTGAATCCATAGCTAAATCTACTGCTAGGAAGGTCAGTTTACTGTGTAGGAGCCAGAAAGTTTTTCTCATCTGAATCCATCTTGCATGTATATAAATCTACCATCTAATCGTGCATTGCATACTGCTGTTACATCTGGTTGGGTGCCCCTGCTATTCATCTGGGGGTTCTTGATAAAATCTAGTGGATATTCTGTAATGTAATCAATCCTGACCTGGTAGCTCAACTCCAGTCACTTTCTCACCAGCGTAATATGTCTTCCCTCTGTCTCTTCTACAAATACTTTCATGGCTTCTTCTCAGATGAGCTTAGGTTCCTGGTGAACCCCCCACTGCATGAAACAACTCGAGCTACTAGACTAGCAACTAGGTCCCACCCTTTTCCAGTGAAACCAATCAAATATAATTGCAACTTCTACTCTATCAGCTTCTTTTCTTGCACTTACTGTCTGTGGAATTTCCTTCTGTATACTTGCTTCTCTGACAGCTACAATCTTCAAGAATTTAAATGCAATGTCAATTGCCATCTTTTATCTCCTTGACTTGCATCCTTTCTCCAAACTTTCTTTTTCATGAACTTTTCCATTTCATCATGTTCTTCTCCCTTTATACTCTCATGCAGCTCTCTTCACACCAATGCTCTCACTTGTCTTTTACCCATTTTACCCCTTGTAACTTGTTCCTCTTTTTCATCACATGTAACCTTCTGTGCAGTACTGCCTTGCTTGGGGTGGAATGATTACAAAAAAAAGTGCAAAGTCACAATCTGCAAGCGTGGTGTCAATAGCTTGTTGAAATATGACTGGAGCCACTTTTATTCCAAAAGGAAGTTGTTTGAACTTATACAATCCCTTATGTGTATTTATCATTATTAACTTAGAATATTCTTCAACTTGTATTTGTAAATATGCCACAAAGTTCTAGCTTCAAAAATTTTTTTCCACTGTTTAATTTTGCACAAATTTCTTCTTGACTTGGTAATGGGTATTTTTGTGGTTCTAAACATTTTAACCCAGTGAAAAAAATCAGCACAAAAATGTTATTTTTCTTTACATATACTGCAGGTGCTGACCATTTTGAATAGTCAATTTTTTTCAATTACTTTCTTTTCAAGTCTGCCTAATTCTACAATGAATTTATCCAATGCAATGAAAAGTACATCATGTTTCATTTTAAATGCTGGTGTCAGCTGTTGTGTGTGGGTTTTTTTTTCCCCCCCCACTTGAAATTTTGCTTTGACTTTGGAACACCAACCTAACTCATTTGACAGAACATCTGGAAAACAGTTTTTCAATTCTTCCTTTAGATTTTCACTTTTTTTTTTAATTGGTCATTTGTCCACTTGTATTTTTGCAATAAATATTTATGGGTATATCTCATAACCCAAATAATTCTGCCAAGTCAGTACTGAATAATTGTGTAGTATTTCTAACACACAAGCCTTAACTTTTACATACTTGTTAAAAAATGAAACCTTGCAAGTCATTTCACCAATAACAAATAATATCTCACCCAAAATGCCATGTGCAATTTTTGAAGTTCTTTTTAATATAGGTTTTCTGTTTGCTTTCCATGTAACTTTGTTGATTATTGTGATATCACTACAAGTGTTTTATTGCATTTTTACATCCACATTAATTTTCACATACACAAATTTTCTTTCGTTTTCTGTAATTATATTTTCCATCTTGATGTTGTGTACAAAATCTTTCTGCAAGAATTTTTCCTTGCTTCAGTTTTAGTGTGACTTTTTACGTTCTACTTTTCCATATCTGTAATACTTTAAATTATTACAGAAACAGTCCTCTCAGAGATGTAGCCTTTCACATCTGAAACTCTGGATTCATTTTTCTTTTTCTTGAATATTTGCACATTCTTTTTCTTCAATTTCCTCTGTATCTCATTTTGGATTTAGGATTCTCTGACATTCATTTGATATTTGTTGTAATGTTAGTTTTTGATTCTGTTTGAGTTTCATTAGGATTTTAACATCTATTTTTTTATTCCTCTTAACGCTTGAATAAAAATGAATCCTTTGAACTTGTCCAGAGTCGGCTTGTTTAATTAGATTTTTTTCTTTAACATTCCTTGTTAATGATACTAGAATATGGGACAAATTCTTCATTTTCTTTTTTCTTCAGAGTTCTACACTTTTGAATATTGAATAACAAACTTCTAACTAAACATTTTAGGCAGAATATTTAAAGTTTCTTCAAAGCAAATTTCTCCTGAACAAAATTGTAGTATTTTTTATGTTCTATTGGTGCTAACTTTCTCAATAAAATTTTTTATTGTCTTTCCAATCACTTCATTCTTCCATATAAATTTGCTTGTATCTTCTAAAGTAAGCAGAAAAAGTAATTCGATAATCTGAATCATATGCGATTTCAATTATAGCAAATGCCACTGTGTCAGGAGTAAAAGAAATTGGAGAATTTTCTTCTGAATTATTTGAATTAACTTTTGTTTCTTGAGTTTTAACAAATGCTGTTGTTGCGATTGCTTTTTTAGCATATGGGATAATTCTTTCATTTTTAAGAATATCTGTTTAATCAAAGGAAAAAACATTAAACTAACATGATTTTAATTTCTCATCACTGTTGTCTGCTGCAGAAAAAAGAGATTTTTTTTCATACTCCATATAAGTTTCAATTTCTCATTGCCACTGTTATAACTCACTGCTAATGGTTATAATATTATGTCTTACCTGACTCCAATGGTACTCTAACGAGCATGGTTTTTTTATATCACAGGGTCTTTTTAACTACCTTAACTCTTCAGCAATGATTAGAATTGGAATAAAAGTGAATTTATGCATTTTCCTGATTAAGAATTTGCAAGAAAAATATTAAACACTATTTATGAGGTTGTTTATTTACAAGAATAATTTTTGTATTTATGGCATTCTAAAAGCTAATACAATTAGAACTAGTGCAATAGTTATCATTTACCAATTTATAAAAAAAATCAATGTGAAAATAACATTTTATTTATAAAGTTTAAATCGAATAACAATTAGCTGAGGTTTTACTAACCATTTCATTAAATATAATAGTGTAAATAGTCTAATAAAGTGTTTTATTATTTTTGTTTAAGATTATCGAGAACAAAAATGTATAAATTCACTTTCGTCATGTGTTTAGGTTTTATTAGAATTTTAATCATCACTTTTTGAAATAATAAATGTTGGTAAAGAGTGAAGGTAGTTAAAAAAAAGTGTCATGGAGTAAATCATCCTTTTGACACTCCATTTTATTGTGGGTAAATTTATCCATGTTTATAAAAATGATATCATAACAGGAATGTTTTCATAGTAAAGAATTAAGATATTTGAGTGGGATATTTTAAGATATTTCTGAATGAAACCTGACAACTAGTTGAAACTCTGTAATATGCTTAAATGTATAAAGTTGAATAAAACAAAAATTTTAAATTTGATCTATTCTTGTTTTGGATGCATAAACTTTCTTAATTCTTAGCTGTATATATGTATTTTTCTTCATTACACTGACATGTCAAAAATCATAGGGTATGTAATGGTAGGTGGTAACACTGTTCATTGTGCATTGAATGTCTAGGCTGCTCATAGTTGGCAATGTGCAATTATCAGTTTGAATGGGACATGATAGCAGATGGTCATTCTATTTCTACAAGTGTGGAGACATTTGACATCGTTTGATCTGGAAAACATTTCTCTGCAAGGTGGACAGCACAGTTCCTAATCATGGGTCTTTAATGATTGTGACTGGAGGCTTCTGGTTAAAATGGTCTCCAATAACAGACAAGCAACACTGGCTCGAGTTACATGCATATACAATACATCAGTTACCAAACATATTCAGTGGATCTAGTCAGAGTTCTTTATTTTCATGGAATATAGGAACAGAAGACTGACAATAAATATTTACACTTACCAGAGCCAAAGCGTACAAGGTGTTTTGCTTGTTGGGCTGCTGTGTTGTGATGGATGTGTGCATAAACCAATGCTAGACAGTTCTTTGTTTCATCAGCTGCATCCTCTCCTCTTGCAAGTTTGGTCCAAGAAAGGTATATTCTTCGACCTCTCTAATTGAGCCTGTATCTAGCGATTCACATGAGGATCCACCAAGTAGCCCTGACAGCTCTGACATGAGGAATTCTTGTTGACACCACTAATTGAATTCTGAAGAACTGGCAGTATGTAGTTTGAAAAGTTGTGATTCCAGTTACTTCCAACTTATGGTAGGGTTTGAGTGTTGTGAAGACTCCATGAGACTATAGATTCCAGTTGTAAATAAAGCACAATGCTGGCTCTATAATGGTGTTATTTCTATTGCAAATAATTTTTAGTACCATGTTCTATAATACAATTTTTATATAAAACAATAAATTATTTTACAAATTCAGTAAATATTAAGCCTTCTTTTACAGAAATTTAGTATTCTAAGCATGTTTCTACAATACATTTCTTAAATCTATTCAAAAATTTACAATTATAGCAAGTATCAGGCTAATGTTCTTAGCTGACATATAGTGGAAAGAGTAGATCAACTGCTAAAAAGTTGGTTCCCTGTGTTGTGCTTGACAATTTTTCTTGACAGAATCTATCATAGACTGTATAACCTACAAACCAATGATGGTGATTGGCTTGAAATATGACAGTTAGACCATAGTTTCTACCATTCTGCTTTGATAAATGTGTTAATGGTTGATCTGTGTAGTGGATCTTAGTGTTTGAATTATCTTTAAAGATTTATACTTTCTTGGCTACTGAACTAGCTCTATCATTTCCATTGATGCCTATATGTCTACGTATCCAGCAGAAGATGATATGTGTTGAAAGATATTCTATTTTGTTTAAGTTTTATAACTAGTTTATTTATCTTTTTTCTGGCTTTAAATAACATAGTATGAGTTAAGCTATAGAAAATGAATCAATTAATAAAAAGTAGCAAGGTCTTAAAAACTGGATGTCATAAATCAATGAACTTTTGTAAAAAAAATTAGAAAATAAAAATAATGAATAATTTAAAAAATTAATAATTTTAATTAATAAAAAAAGCAGGATGTTCTATAACAATGAACTTTTGTTAAAAATAATGAAAAGGGCATTAATTTGTTTTACTTCTTGAAAAACCTCACCTTCATACTGAAAATTAGAGCTTACCATATATGCAATAATGGTCAAAAATCAAAATATATCAGGGGTTTTTTTTGGTTTTTTTTTCAGTTTTCTAATGAGGTAATTAGACATTGTGGATGTGTGTTGTGGTGAAGTGCGTATTGGATCGGAGCAAGAGATCAGAGAGGCGAGTTCTAATTTCAGTTGAATTCACAGCATTTGCTTAGGCACAAATACCCTTGGAAAAGGTATTAATCTGTTGCTTCTTCCTCTAGCTATGGATTAAATAGCAAGACTAGATTACACAGCCTTGGTTGGCAACCAGTTTACTCTAATGGCAATCTAGTGTGGGGAAAATCAGCTCCGTCAGTCATGCTTCTTTCAAAACATGATCGCTTAAATGTGTATCATGTATGGCACCTGACTGACTGAATTAGACATCATTAAAACATACTTATGTATGTTTTAATTCTTTTAAGTTTATAGCATAAGATACAAACTTACAAATAAATGAAAACAAGTTCTAGAAGTTTTCACAATATCATGGTACTACTATACTTATATAGGATTTTAGATATTTCATGTTAGGATGCCACTTTTTAAAAAAATAAACTGAATTAAATCCTCCTTCATTATTTTTTAACAAAAGTGCATTGAATTATGATACAGGAAAGCAATTGCTTTACAAAAAGTAGTAACCCATATGTATATATCATTTTAACAGATGTCTTTACCAATATTACACAAAAATACTAAAGAGTAAATTTATTAAAAAAAATTACCATTGACTAGAACCATGGTCTCCACATGACTTTGGATTCTTCTTTATCTCTTCTGAATGATCTCCTTGTTTAAGTTGGTGAATACTGCCATAATTCTTGCCTTCTGTTCATCTTTAATATTACAAGAAGTTTGTTGATCTCTCACTCAGCTTACATCAGCCATTAACAAAGATGACAATTGTATTGAGTGTATTAATCAGTTCGTGGATGAACAATATGGCTGATGTAAGCTGAAAGCTCAGAAAGGATTAAATAAAAAGCATGTATCAATTTTGTGATTTTCTTTCTTCTTTCAATGATAATGCTATTAAGCTTATCAGATATGAAAATATTTACGTAAAATAAATTGACAAAACTTTCCTATATTATTTAATGAAACATGCATCAATGATAAAATGTTGCCCAAATACACACAACTTGACAAAGTACTACAGTTAAGGTTTTTATTTAATTTTTGTGTTCTCATTTTTTTTCTTTTCTGGACATAAATTACATAGAAATTGTCCAATTGTTTTGTACATACAAGCACTTTTGGCTATACTTCTAGCCATTATCAAGGATGATTTTATTTTTACTTTTAATTGACTGTTGGATTCTTTTATGTATATAAGATAGAATTCTAAGACGGTTTTATTTTCCAAACACGTAGTTGATATGATAGAGTATTGGTTTTTTTTCTTTTTTTAATCATGCTTCCATTATTTTTAGCCTTTTTTAATGAGTATGTTGCAGATAGTTTGGTAGTAACATGAGTCTTCATTTTAGGCATGTTGTAGTATATCCAATATTACTATTTGGGAATTTAGATTGATCCAAAACAGCTCTAAAAGAGAAATGTGAATTCATAAATAATATCATATTAGTTCTCTATAATTTGAATTTTGCAGGCAAGTTATATTTTACGGAAATTAACGAAGATTAACGAAACTGGTTATAAACAACCAACAACTTGAAATGATTTGTTTGAACATTATTCATTCATGGTCGAGAGGTCTAGGACATGCCAGATCACTTAGTGGCTTTTCCTATGTGGATAGGGGTCGCAGGTTCGAATCCTGCAAAATGATACACATTTTTGTAATAAAAAAATTATCATAAATAATCAGGCCAGTAGAAATAAATATATAATACTCTTTGATTAAAAATAGAATATCTACTTAAATAAATAAGTCCCATTTGTGTTCACAGCTAGGGGCTTGTAGGCATCTCTTCAATGTAAGTGTATTTACATTGAAAGCACTTTATCTGATAAATCATGGCATCTGAAGTGATGTCAGATCTATTTTTCTTTCTAATTTATCTCCAATTGTCTTAGAGGTGGTGGTAAAAACCCTAGTATTAGGGATAACTAATTTATTTAAAGTGTTTTTAGATAAATTGTTAGAAGGTAGGAATATGAATTTTATGTTGTTAATATTAGAAATGCTCTCAGCAGTTTCTAATGTTCAGGGTGGTTCAAAAGTAGGTGGACAGTAAATAACATTTTCAGATTACATATACATTTATAGTTACTAATACATTTATAGTTACTAATACAATTATTACATTTGGCAATTAAATTTTGTCTATACAGGTGCTCAAACTGTTGTCCATCACAATTTACACAGCTTTGTAGTCTATTCCTCATATTTCAACAAACATTTTTGCACAAGTTTCTTTGTATATTAATTTCTTGAAATGCATCTCGTATATAATTTTTCAAATCATCAGCACTTCTTGGTTTTCGACAATAAATTTTGTTCTTGAGTATTGGTCAAGTCAGGTGAACATGCTGGCCAATCAATTGGACCTCTTTCACCAATCCATTTCTTAGTAAGTTTCATCAAGATACTCATGGACTGCTCTTGAATTATGTGAAGGAGCCACATCGTGTTGAAAATATAGGTCATGTGAATTAGGCTGTTGTTTTAACTGTGGAACAACTTGATTCAGAATTTTAAGCTATTTATCTCCTGTGACTGTTCCATCAACAAATATTGGTCCTAAAACACCAGAACTTGAAATACCACCCCAAACAGTGACATCAGGATGGTTTAGTTGTTGCTCTAATGTTACATGCATGTTCTTGCTATACCAGTAAATACAATTATGTCTGTTAATATGACCAGATAATTTGAAAGCAGCTTCATCGGTCCACACAATGTTATCTAAAATTATTAGATTTTTTTCAGTTTGTTTCAGCATCATCTCACTAAATTCCAACTGCCTGTATGGGTCATCCTTTAATAAGCCACGAATTAACTGTGAATGATAAGTACAGGAAATCTGAGCATTTTTTGTGGTGAAAAAACACATTGATTTGGAAATTCTTGCAAAAATAAAATAATTGTCAAATTTAAATTAAACCTTCATGACTTATTTTAGAAATTATTGATAAAGGTATATATTTTTTTATAAACATCTGTAATCTAGATTTAATTTTATAAACTTTTGAGAAAATCCTTTTTCTAGTGCTTAATTTTTATAAGTTATAAGGAAAAATCCTTGGAGAATTTAAAAGATCAAATTTGTTTTGTCAAACAGAATCCCCAATTATAAAAAAAAAAAAGCTCTGAATTACCAAATAAAATATGATAAAACTTGGACATTATTTAATTACAAAATTTTTCAATTACTTTTATGAATAAGATATAGTATGGACACTATTGTCTTCAGAAAAATTATTTTTGATGAAAACAATTTTTGCAAAATTTCATTATTCATTTTCTTAAAATTTTAATTAGAAAAATTTATAAAGTCTTAAGTTTTTAAATTCCATATTTGTGGTGGTTAGGTTATATTAAGTAAAAACTGTATTTACTAATCGTAAATAAAACAGCATACTATGCAATTCAGCAACCTCAGTATTTCAAAAGAATTTTTCATTTTTTTTTTTTGTCTGTTTCGTGCAAACATGCCTATTTCTGTACATACAGATGTTCATACATGGAATAAGAGTGGTAACTATAGTAAATTTTAAACAAAAAAATCCTCAAAAAGTGTCTTCATAAGATTATAAAGCCATAATACCAAACATAATATAAAAATTTATAATTTAAGATCGCTGGATAGTGAAAAAAATTATAGGAAATACACATTTGGCTTGTATTTACCAAATAATTTTTATGAAACCTTTACTGAAATTTGCCAACATTAATTTATTGATAAATGTGTCAATACCTCATAAAAACATTCATCTTTGTATTAAAAAATGATTTTTGTGATATTTTAAACTAAAAGTAATATTGTATTGTCAGGAAAGTTCATGACAATTTTTAAGGGAAATTAAAACACAAAATAAAATTATGCCATTAAATATTTATTCACTTAAATATGAATAACTTTTCTCCATTTTTTTCTTCAACTTAGATTTCTTGGCAAAGAACTCATTAAGGTGGGTTTTTATGTCATACGAAGAATTAAAATTTTTAGCATTGAGATTATTTTGCAAGAACATGAATAAAGGAAAATCCAAAGGAGCACTGGTGGGTGAAGTAACACATCCCAGCTAAGCTGGAACAATTTTTTTGCCAGGTTGCTAAAGAAACATGAGGTCTGGCATTTTCCTGCTGGAAAACAACACCTTACCTGTTTGCTGATTCTGGGCATTTTTCTTGAATTGCTGCTTTTAATTTGTCCAGTTGCAAGCAGTACTTTTCAGAATCAATTGACTGGTTACTTGGCAGAAGCTTTTAGTACAGGATTCCTTTCTAATTCCACCAGATGCACAGCACAACTTTCTTAGGATGAAGACCTGCTTTTTGGGTGGCTAAAGTTGGCTCCTGTCACTTACCCCAGGATCTCTTTTGAACATATTTGTAAACAATCCATTTCTCAATTTATACAGCAAATCACAGACAGAAATATGATCCAAAAGATTCTTTTCACTCTGATCATGTTTTTCCCTAAGTGCTCATGGATGGTGGGTTTTGATAAATTTAGTGTTTCTGCCACTTCCTGCATTGGTTAAGACAGGGTATTCTCAATCAATGCCTCGATTTGGTTGTCATCTGTAGTTTGGGTGGTGCTTGAGCATTCTTCATTAATAAGGTTACAATCACCAACTCTAAACTTAGTGAACTTCTGTACACTTCTATCAGCTAAAATACCTTCACTGTATACAGCACATCAAGTTTCTTATGATCCTCTGTGCAGACTGTTTTGGGTTAACCAGGTTTTGGAGCATTAAGAATTTAGCCAGTGGCATCAAATTTGTCACAAATGTGGTAAATGGTTTGTCTCTTTGGGGCTTGGATGCCAAATGTTTCAACCCGTTTTGTTCTGACAGTTTCAGCGTTTTGAGATTTCCAATACTCTTTTAACACCCATTTTCTTTCATCGGAATTTAAATTATTTGCCATTTTGGGTTCTCTGAATCATCTGAAAAGAAAACATTAAATTTAGATAAATTTAGTTATAAAATTTAAAATAAAAACAGCAAAAATACCATAGTTATAATGAACACCGTTGTAGTAATATCATAAAAATACTAAACCTATTTCACTTACTTTTAGATCACTCTCTCTCTCTATATATATATATATAGAGAGAGAGAGAGAGTGGCTGGGGAAAGGATTGGCCTACTTCAAATGTAAATTATGATTTTGAAATTGATTTTTAGAAAAAAAAATTCCGATTTGTCAAATGTCATTTTAATTTTTTGCTTTTGCTAACTTACTTTGTCAACATGTTTTAATCCATCCTCCTTATCTATTGTCTCCCAACGTTTTACAGAATTGAGGAGAGAAGAATTCCCTTTTTGTTGCTTGTGAGGAATTTTTACCTTAACAGTAACAAAAAATATGAATTGTGTAAAATGCACCTTATAATCTTCCATTTTCATAAGGAGACAAAATTTACATGAATTAAGTAATTTTAAACTTTCTGTTTTAAGAGATAGTTTCAAGTGTGCTCTACTAAAAAATGTAAGCATATATATCTATCAGTAAATTGGACATGTTAGAACATGAAAAATTTAATAGCGACAATATCCAAAAATATAAATGCAACATCGTCATCTTTCATCTTTAATCCTTTCTTCCATACACTCTTCCCTGATAGCTACAATATCCAAAAATTTAAATGCAACATCAACTGCCATCTTTTGTCTTCTTGAATCCCATTCAAACCCACCCCTGTACCCAGTATTTCTCTGTGTAACCCTTGCACACTAGTAATGGTCCTTCCTTGCTTGGGGTGAATTGATTTAAAAAAAAAAAACGCAAACCCAATATTTGTTTTAATTCTGGTTAATTAAACTTAGATCAGTTCATTCTTCTTAGATAAAGTTTCAGAAAAGTATTTCTTTTTATAAAGAGAATTGTGTTGCTAGATTTGTCAATGTGGCTGGTTTTAGTGATAAAAATTAAAAAGAACATTACAATCAATTTAAATTCAGTTTGATATACAACAGAAAGTTTTTCTTATTGGAAATATTAAATTTCTATTAGCTTGGAATTAAAACCAAAATAAAAGCTCCCAAGAAAGATTTTTCATTTTAAAATAACATTTTAAACAATTATTTTCTATATATATTTTTTTGTTTTAAGCATAGCTAAATTTAAGCATTTGATTTTTTAAAAAAATTATTTTCTAATACCTTTCTTACAAAGTACACTTTTCATAAACAAATACATTTAGAAGTGTAATAAGGGATGTTTCAGTGCACACACTACTGAATGTCACACAAGGTTAAAGTATTTTACCAGCAACACTGGAAAAAAGGCTCAAACCTTCTTGGCAATTCCCCTTTACTATTTCCATTAAGCAAAATATACTGATGTATTTTTAATAGAAATTATATTGAGTGGAATCTCAACTTTTTTAGAATTTTCAGATTAATCATTAAAATTAGCCATTTTTACTTGCTTATAGCATAAAATGCATTAACATGTCTTAATCATGGAGGTCTTGTTTACCTGACATGTTGAAAAGATGAAAAGTTAAGTATGGTTGATCATAACTGACATAAATTTATGAAGCCTAAGTGAATTTTGTTTTCAGTTTTTAACCATCTAGTAATTCTTAAAAATCAACATAATACTTTCTGAAAAAATAAAATTTAAAATAATATAAACTCAATAATTTGATATTTTATTCAATATTAGATTTATATTTTTTAATATCTTATTTTTACAATTTATTATTATTATCATGATGGTTATGAGATGTTTAAGTTATTTTATCTATTAAATTTTTATAACACTTTGCATTAGTAATTGTTTACTTAATTATAATCCAATATCCTAAACAATATATAACTGCTACTATGTGTAGCAGAAAAAAGACAATGGGGAATATTTTGTGGGGCTGAAAAAGGCCATTCTATTGCCTCTTCACAAAAATTTTCATGTTTCAAAACAATACTGTTCTTCTTCAGGTGATGGTTTAAAATAAATTGTGAAAATGATTTATTGAAAAAATATAAGATGAATTCATGGTTATTTAGAAACAGAAGGGGTAGTAGTAGAAGGTAGGTAAAACTAATAAAATTAGAAAACTAATGCATAGAGAATTCAAAAGTCTAAACCTAAAAGTAATTTGATGTAACACTAAACTTAGTAAATGATACTTATCAACCATACATAAAACCTAACAAACACCTATTATACATCCACCCAAAGTCTAACCACCCCCAAGTATAATCAAACATATACCCTCCTCCATAGAATATAGAATTAGTAAAAATTCTTCTAGTGAAAAAATATTTTATAAACATAAAGGTTTTTATAATAATGATCTAAGGAATAGTGGCTATAAAAACCATGATATTAAATGCATAAAAATATATAACTATAACAAAAAAAATAGAAATAGAAAAATCATTTGGTATATCCTTCCTTTTAACCAAATGATTAGGGCTGAATTTCCTCAATTTAATTAAGGAACATTTCCTAATAATTCCTCACTCTAAGTAAAATTTTTAATAAAAATACCCTTAAATTAAGTTATAGCTGCACAAATAATCTGAAAAATATTATTAAAAATTATAATAATAAAATCTTAAATCGGCATGTAAACCAAGGTAACAATAATACAAATTTATGTAATTGTTGAAATTCTAACCACTGCCAACTGGAAAATAGTTGTCTAACAAATTCTATTGTGTAATATCACATCAAATGAAAACCCAGCTATTAAAAATGTTTACATTGGATCTACAAAGAACACTTTTAAACAAAGATAGTACTTGCATTTAACTTCTTTCAAAAACATGTACCAAAACCAAACATCTCTTTCTGCGTATTTTTGGAAGTAAAGGATATAAACAAAACCCCAAAATAAAACAGAAAATTCTGGAAAAAACAAGAATCTGTAAGTCATTCTACGACATCTGCCCTTTGTTCCTGAATGAAAAGCTGCAGATTTTAAGGTTCCCTGAATCATAGAGATGAATTGACCATTTTATGTAAACATTGAAAATATTTTTCTTTAAAATTTAATTACAATGTTTAATTTATTACTTATGCTTAACTTAAAGATTCCAGCTCCTTTACTGATGAGGTAGTACAAAATCAAATTTATAAAAAAAATCCAACCTAAACTAAAAAATTGTCTACCCATTTAAATAATAGTCTCATTATGTATCTTACACTGACAAAATTAAAAAGTGGCATGCCTTGACACCAGACAATTTCGCTTCCTGTCATAACCCAAATCTTCAACTTCATAGTTACCTAATTCTCATTTTTGATTGAACAATATTGACACCCCTACAAGCATATTTTCTATCTACACTATCAGTTTCTAAATAACCATGGATTCATCTCATATTTTATAAATAAATTGTGAAAATGATTTATTTTAAACCATCACCTGAAGAAGAACAGTATTGTTCTGAAACATGAACATTTTTGTATAGTGATATAATGCTTTTATAAATCATTGTAATAAAAAAACTATGATATTAAGCTTTACTTTGACTTGAGCACTCTTTATAAAAGTAAATGCTTGAACAGTGGGTTTTAATCTACCTGTTCTTTCACTTATATATATATATATATATATATATATATATATATATATTAAAAGATTTTCTAATTAAATAACATCAATAAAAAATGCACTAAAACTATTTCAGAAAAAATGCCAACTGTTTGAAAACAACTAAATAGATTACTTACATTCTCTAGGGAGTTCTGTGTTTAACTATTAAAACAAATTTGTATATAAATGCTGAAAGTTTAAAATCCAACAAGTATTTGATTTTTTTTTTTTTTTGCAAGACTTTATAAAGTAATGTCTTTTTCACAGAAAAAAAATGAGTTGCATAATAATAGTAAACTCTGGTAACAATTTGGTTACCTGTTAATGAAAACAAAAAAAAAAACAATGTTTTACCAAAATTTCAAATGTGTTAGGAAGGATTAAAAATTTAAAAAAATAATGAAAAATTACTTGGCTCAAAGTTAGGTAGCTCCGAAGTAGGGAAAACGAGCATGTTTATTTAATTGGCCTTGTGCCAAACATAACCAAACTCCCTACAACAAAATGTTGAAGGTTGAAAGAAGAAGTGTTTCATCTGTATGTTTAAATAGAAAATTATTGACAGAACAGAAAAACAAATATGTTGGAAGTGAAATTATTAAATGTTCAAAGAGAAAGTGTAGTATGTAGTTAAGTGAATCCAGAGTTTTAGTTGTAGGTAGTGAATATGTTTATGCAGAATAGGTTAACAAAGGAGTATTAAAGTCTGTGTTCCTTTCCCTTTTTATGGTCGGTGAGAAGGAAGGTAAAGCAATAGAGGAAAACTGTACTTATTGATGTTAATTTTTAGGAGTCAGTTGAAGTGTTTTGTTATTGTCTTCTTCTTTGTTGATGGTGAGAATGGAGAAGAGATAAAGGAAAATAGCACACAAGAAGGAGAAGGAATGTATGTCGTCAAGGCATGTCTGGTTCAACAGATTGAAATTTTTTTTGTCACATCTTGGCAGTGTCTGATCTTGCTCTCATCTGATTCAACTTTCTCTACCTTATAGCAAAAGACTTTTTGACATCAGCTAGTTAACTTCTCTCAGTTTTGTAAATTGCTTCCTTTCATTGGTCAAAAAATTAACATTGGATCGCAAAATTTGGCTTCGACCTTTTCCTTCAGTACAGGGTCAATCCTTTTTACTATTAGTCAAAATTAGATTCCACACAGGATTATGAAATTTGTAAACAGAAAAGAGGAGAAAGTTACTTTTAATTCCATATTCACCACAGCTCCACGAACTTGCTGAAAAAAACAGCATGATAAAAAAAGGCTACAAACTTGATAAAAACAAAGTTTTATTGACACATGTTTATTATTAAGAGGAAAAAATTTTTTTAATCCTTTCTAATATGTTTGAAAGGACTTAATAAAAACGAAGTTTTTTTCCGTCAAAAATGTTTAAGAGTACACTCAATAATGACAGTTGATGCTTTTTAGGTGTTTAATGTATTTTTCATAACGTTTGAAAATTAAAACTTTTAAATATCATTTTATCAAAAATTAGTAAGATATTTTTCAGCTCAGTCTAGAAGTAATGAAATTAAAAACAATTTTCACTGAATCCACTTAAATCTGACACTTAATTTATTTCAGGAATAATTAATTGTACTACAACTACTAAATTAATTACACTAATTATAGATTTAAAGATTTTAAATTCTTATCATTTGCATACCCATATGGATCGTTCAAACATTTAGAAAACAAATGTTAAAAAGATAAATACAGAAAATTGAATTTATAAATAAATTCAGTCCTGGAATAATTATTACCAGTATTTTTTTTTTTTAATTTTTGGTAGGCCTACTTACATTTTTGATGCAAGTAAAGAAGTTTTTTTCAGGTGTTATTTGGCTGGTTTGCTCGGATTACTCAGTTATCTATACAAATTCTGTAATGTTTATTTAATAATTCATGACAACAATAAAAACTTTAAAAGAACTGTACAATAAATATATAAATCACAATAATAGAGAATGTTTCATACAATGAAAGATGATTTCAAGTCGGTGATGAGCAATCATTTGTTCCTTAAATAATAACTTCCACTCTTCTCTAAAATGAAACGATTAATGCCAAAGCGTAAATAAAATATAAATCTTTGACTTTTCGCCTAATAATAATAATAACAAAATAATTTGCTAGAGTGAATAACTTCATTAATACTTAAATTAATTATCAATCTAATTCTAGGAAACTACTGTAGAATTTACAAACTCCAAAAAATTTGCAAATCTATTGTTAATGTTACTGACTGTGAAGAGGTCCTCATCTCTTTTCAAGCTTCAGGATCCAAAAAAATGTAGATCTGTCACTGGTCAGAACCCTTTACACAGATTCTAATGATAGTTTTTACTCTGAAGATTTATACTGTAATGAAATTTAAAAACCAACAAAGGCTTATAATCTTGTTTGATATAGATGTTATTACAAACACAATGTTTCGATCAAGTACCCTCTGGTCATCATCAGGTGTCCATTGGTTTGCTGTTGATTGTTATATTTTGTCCATGTGATTCACTTTTAATTGGTGCTTCACTACATGACCACTAGATATCTAAACTTATTTATAAATGGAACTTTGTGTGTGTCTGTGTCTCCGTTACATATAGACTCAAACGGCTGAACCGATTTTCTTGAAAATTTACACAGTTGTACTATAAGCATCTGTGAGTGTTTTTAGCTAGGTTTTGTGTTGAGGTACCCCTGATAAATATCGATAATTGAAAAGGTCGGGTTATAGAAGAAGTGGTCCGATTTTAATAAAAAAATTTGATACACTCATAGACAAAGACATAAGAAACAATATTCAGAAGTTTCAAGGTTGCAGTTCTTACAACAGTGCAGAAAATCGATTTTTATATATATATATATATATATAAAAGGCAAGATGTTTTTGTGTGTGTCTGTTTATCTGCCTGTATGTCTGTATTTTTTTCAGTCCTTTTGTTTTAGTTTTTGCTTTGGGTTCGGCTCTAAGCCATGATATCATTTACTCAGAGGACTTATTTAGCCTTCAAAATTCAGTTTACAATGAAAAAAAACTTATTTGATATCGATAGCAGGAAATCAAAATTTGACTTACATCCATTCATTTTTCTTTCAGTCTATGGTTTTGCTTTAACTGGAAACAACTATTGCTTTTTAGTCTTTTGTGCCAATGTCCAAAGAGTCTGAACTCCAGGACCATAGATTAGTTTTAAAGCTTTCATTACACCCGAGCAATGCTGGGCTATACTGCTAGTATATGTATAACCAATTTTTCTATCCACTACATTACAGAACTGAAGGACATTTGTGGCATGTTTTAACCTCTTTTTATACATGTCAGATGGTTTTAATGTTTGGTTATGACAGTGGGTTTATACTATATGTCAAAACCATCTGACATTGACTATTCAGTCAGTTAAGTGCCATACATGATACATGCTTGGGTTATCATGTCTCGAAAGAGACATGACTGACTGGGCAGAAGATTATCCCGCAGTAGGTTGCCATTGCTTTCTGCAGTAGACTGGTTGCTGACCAAGGCTATAGAACCCAATCTGTCCTGTTATTTAACCCATAACTGGAGGGAAGAGACGGATTAATACCTTTCCCAAGGGTATTTGCGCGTAAGTGAAAGGAATGAATACAGCTGGAATTCAAACTCGGCTCCTCGATTTCTCGTTCCGAGCCGATATCCACTGCACCACAACGCACATCCTAGGATTGACTTACTAATCTCAAAAATGTAAGAAGACTAAATTGCAACAAAGGCTGTGTAAGAAATAATCTTCATATCCTTATCAAAAATTAGCTCAATATCATTTTTTTTTACACCAAATGAAAAGCTTTAAAAAAAAAATTAAAGAAACACATCCATTCACTGATATGGAGGTTGATGTTTTAAAAAAGGCACTTAACAGTTTTGATATGAACAGAGTGAGCCCAACTGTTACACCCTTTTGTTCACTTCTTACCACAAGAGAAAAAAGAAACCTAACAGTACCCAATATCAAAGGAAACTGAATTATTTGATAGCTGATAACAAAAAGAACCTTTTCAATTTGACTTTCATTCACATACTATTTCTCTTTACAACTTTAACCCTACAAGTTGAATTCATACAATAATATTTTTTCTTCATTGCATACGAAAGAAGATTACCAAAAACCTTTTAACACAACATTTTTCGTTATGGAAATATAATGTTTACTTTGTAGAACTTAAATATGTAGAGAAATAACTTTGACCACAAAAGTAAATTATATGTATAGTTTTCAATGGTTATGTTTGATTTCTTCTGTTCTTTAATATGGTAGTAGCAGCAGCTGCATAAGTTAGAATTATTTGTTACCTCCATATTTTTAGCTACATCATAATGTTAGTTTTTGAATCAGTAACAAATTTGGTATGCTTTTAAATATTTACTATACGGGTGTGTGGTGAAAAATTTTCCCATGAGAAAGTAAGCAATGATAAATAAAAAAAAAAAGATGAGACCCCTGCTTTACATTTAATAAATGTTATCAGTGAATTCATTCTTTTCATTTATTGTCATCTTTGAAAATTTCTTTGTGATATAAAATTAAAGTATAGCATGAAGAAGTGGAATCACATTGAAAATAACTAAGAAAAAGGAATTATAAGTTTTTTTTTTTTGAGCATCGCTTATCAAAGAAAAGTGTTAAACTTAATAAAAACAAATAATAAAGCAAATTACTAATAAAAATGAGGTAAGACATTTTAAATGTAATGTTTATTTGTTATTGCATAAATCTTTTAAATCTTTTTTTAATTATACTAAATATCTTTTATTTAGAGATAACCACCTATATAAAAATTTAAAAAAAACAACCTTTCCTTTGTAGTACCTAGACTTTATGAATTCAAGCACAGTATTAGATTGGCTAGGACTTACGCGCAAATACCCTTGGGAAAGGTATTAATTTGTTTCTTCCCTCCAGTTATGGATTAAATAATAGGACAGATTGGGTTCTATAGCCTTGGTCAGCAACCAGTCTACCGCAGAAAGCAATGGCAGCTTACTACAGGATAATCTTCTGCCCTGTCAGTCATGTCTCTTTCGAGACATGATCACCCAAGCATGTTTCACGTATGGCACTTAACTGATTGATTAGATTGGCAGGTAGGTCTCTTCATTTTACAGATGAAATGGCTAGATGTAATCATAAATTCTATGCTAACAGTTTTTTTCTCTCACGTGTGGAACATTTTGCTGGCTACTTGTTTTCTAGTCAATTTTGATCAAAAATTTAAATGCAACGTCAACTGTTAACTTCTGTTTTTTTAATTCTTGTTCTTTTATTATTCTATTTGATAATGTTTCCTTTTCCTTATATTCGCACTCATTAACCCCCTGCATCTTAGTGATTTTATTGCCTTACTTGGAGTGAAATGATTAAAAATAAAAATGTCTCATTATAAGCAAAACTTAGTTGCCTTATCCTTCAGTTAGTAGCAAGTTATGTATCGACAGACTCTAACAAACACTATCAGAACTCTGGGTATTTGCCAAAGTCCTTTCCACAAAAGTCAAGTTTAACATGGAATTTTCTAGTATTAATTTTCTGTCTTCACTGTTATTATAGCAAGAATGGTATTTTTTTTCCCTATCCCATATAAGTTTCAATTCCACTTCGCCATTCTTACAACTTGCTACTAATAGTTATAATATTATGTCTGACAAGGATAGTTTATATTTGCTCTAACTAATACTTGATATTTACTTGAGCATCCAAACAAAGGTGGGATGTTTCAAAAAGTCAATTTTTGTGTGGGTCATTCTGTGCATGTATGCTAAAGCAAAAATTCCTCATAGACCCTGAATATGCAGGATTGGGCTCTTGTCTGCTTTTTCCTCAGACAAGAATCAGCCCTTTGGCATAGCATCATCTTGGTTTCTCTCCACCTGAGAGCTGAAATTCTGACAGGGACAGAGTTTATATTTGCTTTAACAAACACTCTATCAACTCACTTTAAGTTTTTATTTAAGCTGTCTTACTGAGTTTATTTGTGTTGCTGGGCCTGTCTTATTTTGTTCAATACAAACGAGAAAAAAAAAATCTTTCCATTTGGCTATGATGCTCACCCACTGTTCCTGCTCATGAACAATATGCAAAGTGTCAACCTTTAGGAAACATTTCCAACTGTAGACAGTTGTAGCTGATCTTAATTCAACAAGGCAGAAGATGTACATGTTAACACCTTCAAACAATTAAAAACAGAAGCCATGAGAACACTGACTATTTTAGCATCAATGCATTCATTATTATTATTATTGTTGTGGATTCTTGTTGAGAAACCACACAAAATAATAAATACAAAAGCAGATATGGAGATAGAAAATGTAAATTATATTGAACAAAAATATACAAACTGGTTAGTCAATTCAGGAATACAAGGAATACTATTAGTAGAAACAATATATACAGTCTTGGAGTGAAGAAGTATGTCTGGGTAATGAGTCTATGTCCAAAAATGCACTAACTTACTTTTCAACTAAATGGCAGTACAACATTATTTATTTTTGTATAAAATACAAAAAATGTGGCACGAGGCTGAAATTGGGGATGGAGAAGGCTGGTCTTCATCTGTCCTAATTTAACTTAGCTATTCACTTTTGTCGACCCTGACATACTTACAATAAACCTTACACCATAACACCACATTTTCACTTACCATTCTTACCATGTCCACCATAATACCTCAGGTTCTCTATGTAGTCCTACTTAACTCCCATACGTACAATTTTCAGTGGAGGGCAAGGGCAGAAAAATAACATTTAAAATTCCCCAATGATTTTATACAATGAATATACAATATTTACAAGAAACTAAATAAAATTGTATTAGTAATAAAAGCCCCCCACTACTCTAATATTGTGACAGCAAAATCAGTTCCCTGGACGAAAAATAATGCGCGGCTTTATAAATATAATAATACCACTTATCCGATCAGCAATTACTCACACATTTAAACACCATAACAAAAATGAAAAGCACACTTGAAAGACGCCACGCATCCACTGGAGAACTAACATTCCTGAACACCTAAAGTGGGAAGGGGTGGGGGATTAAACTAAAAGAAAACTGGGGCCAATGAGCAATCATAACCTAGCTAAGTTAACTTTAATGAAAAAAACAGAAAATCAAATACTCCCTACTCTAACCTAACAGGGAAGGGGTGTACATGTTCCACCCAGCACACCCAATATCCTGATGCCTAACCAGCATCAAACAACCA
The DNA here is from genome assembly GCA_037127315.1 of Ascarosepion bandense. NCBI lineage: Eukaryota > Metazoa > Mollusca > Cephalopoda > Sepiida > Sepiidae > Ascarosepion > Ascarosepion bandense. The sequence continues at coordinate 3,539,354 of JBBBDQ010000328.1, read as the reverse complement.
CTTCAGGTCAGCACCTTTCACTCAACAGAAACGCGCAAGACTCACCCATCTTTTGCCAAATTCAGATGGAGTGAGTTGTTTCCTTTCCGTCCTGATCTTGACCTTAAGCTGATGCTTAAAGAACAAGGTTAGTTGGGAAGAGGTAAACTTCTCATCACCATAGAATTCCTTCTGTCGCATCGTCCAAATCACGACTCGCATAACACCTAGTAAGCAAAAGTGCACATAGTGCTCAGCCTTAGATAACGGAGGTACGACATTGCTACAAACAGAACTAGCCTCAAGGACAAAGAACTTTCCACGCAGCATACAAACCATGAGATCTTCAAGAAACTTACACAACGGAGCAACAACACTGCAGTGGAAGAAGGCATGATTGACAGTTTCCGCCGACAGCCTACAACGCACACAGGTTGATTTCGGTGTTAGGCTTGCTGTATGAAGCTTCTTGCCTACCCAGAGAGCCTTTCGGATCATCAGCCAGGTGAGTGATGCCTCATCGTTAGTGAGACATTTCAACCCAGGCGCCCAAGGCTATATGGAGCGAGCCTCCTGCTTCGTAAGCCCGAGCTCAGTTCATCTTGAATGGCCCCGCTAACTAACACCCGATATAATGCCCTAAGAGACAACGCTTGGGTGTTGGAGAGGCCATCCGTAGCCCGCAAGAGAAACTGGAGAGCCAAACGACATTCTTTATAGAAGGAGCACTCGCCACAAGTAGTACGGCCGGACTCCTCCTCCGACAAGTGCACACTTCTCAAGGATGGAAAGTGTTTATGGACGTCCTCTTTGACTGGGGCGCCGTTCTCATTCACTAGTATACACATTCGATCCAGGAATCTAAGCATATGTTGACGAATCTCAACGCTAGGCATGCCCAGACGAACGAAGGCAACAAATGGCTGTACAACTACTGCTCTCTGTATAGGCAGGATTATATGTACACATTGGTGAATCCATTCTTATGTGCAAAAAGGGGTAATCCCCAACAATTATAATCATTATTATTTGAGTACATAAGCATTTACTTAGTTTCAAAATAGATGAATATTGGTCATTTGCATTTGAGTCTGCATTTAATTGGTAGATAGAACCTTTGTGTGATGGTGGTCATTAGTCCTTGTTTGGGATGCAGTTAGTGGCATATTCTATGCCTTCTGGTAGGGTAAGAATTAGAGATGATTCAATGATATAGGAAAAAAGAAAAAATTAAAATGTTACTATGATTTTCTGAAAACTTATCGCATTGGCAAGAAACGCTGAAGTAAATGTAGATATAATTTGTGTAAAAATTTTAATCAATGTTTTTGAACATCCATACACAAAATAATTTAAAAAAAGAAAAAAAAAGAGGTTCATACTTAACAATGATGACCTTTATATTTTTGATTTTTCAAACATATCTTATTTAATAATAATTTGAAAAAAAAAAGTTTTTGTTTTACAAACAGCTACAGGATGAATTTCAAAATCATACTGAAAAATTTAATCTATTTTTATAAATATTAAAAAGTAGTTTTTTCTTGTCCAATCTTAAAGAAAATGTATTTTATTAAAAATTAAATTGACCAAGCACCAACTCTCAAAATATTTTTTTGAGTTTTATTGAATTATTTTTGGTAAGATGCAGCACAATTGGTATTGTGCGATTTTTATTCCCCACATAATATTTTAACAAAGTTTACTAATGAAATAACCTATGCGGTATAGAATCGATTCATTACTGAATGTGAATAAAGTACGAAAAATTTTGTTTGAATCTGATAATTCTTTGAGTTTTGGCAACTTTAAAACAGAGGATACAGATTTTCCACTTGCATTTCGGAATACACACACTCTTCTGAACAATTATTTTAAACACTCACAAAATAACAAAATATTTTTAAAATGTTTTCCAAAATGAACTACAAAAACAAAAATGTAGCTTATTTTTTTCCTTCCGCATTTTTAAAAGCTGAGTAATATAATAAGGCACAATAATGGCGTTATTATTGTTTTCTGACAAAATTGGTCCAAGTAAAATTATTGATAATTTTGAAACTTATATACTTAAAAAAAAAAAAAAAATGGTGCTTTAGTTTACCTTGTGAAAATAATTATTTAAAGAATCAGAAACATTCAGCTTTTTTTTTTTTCGATTACCTCCCTTTGTTTCCGTTCTTCATTTCCCAAAACATATCTGGATTTAAGAAAAGAAAATTTGTTCTCGCTTTGCTGATAAAACAAAATTTAATCGTGAATTTTTTTTTATATATAAATTAATATTTTGCTGTTTTTCCGTCACTGCAGTTTTATTGCCCTTAAACGAAATCAGACGGAAAGAACAAATCGGTAAGTTTACTGCTCATTTTTTTTTTATTGTGGAAAAAATTGTTTGCACACAAAACAATAATAACAACAATAACATTATTTACTTAAATTTTTATTTTATTTATTTTTAAGCCAAATTTAAGTGCGTAAGTATTAGGGGCATTTTTGTAATTTTAATGTTTTTTTTTTTAATTTCTTATTCGTTAAAAGTAAAAAGACCAAATATAAGTCAAATTAATTTTTACGTTATTTCTGATCGAGAATTGTATATTTTTAAATAAATCGTACACAAATAATGGGTTAACAATAACATTTTTAATTGTAAAATAAAATTTAACTAAAAATACATCTGTAAAAGAACTATGAATAATCAAGTAAGACAAAGGGAATCTAGGTTTAAATGTACGTCCAATTAATCGCTAAAAAAAAAAAAAAACAGTATGAAACAGCATAGTATGAATAAAAAAAAGTTCATAAACTTAATATTTTGATGGAAAAAGTTTGTTTTATTAAGAGGAAAGATCAAAGCAATTTTGAATTATTTTTAAAAAATATTTAATCTCTGCTAACATTTTTCGAAATTTTGATAGAAAATGTTTTTATTTGAGATAGCGGCTAAAAAAAAGTTTACGACTGTTTTACAATGGGTAATGATGACACGGCCCACTTTTTTTTCCCGGTGACAAACACATTAATTTGGAAATTCTCGCAAAAATCAAATAATAGTCAAATTTGAATGAAACTTTCAGTACGCATTCACAAATGAATGAAATTATTTTTGAAATTATTATTTTTTTTAAATATCTTGGTGAAAATATTTTTTTTAACTGTTATCCCCGCCTCTAAATCCATGAAATTTTAATTAGCTGTAAAAAAAATTTTATGAGTTAAATGCAGGACTCATTGGGGCATAAATCATCTATGTTTTTTAATTTAAAGTGGACAACCTGACCGAAAATCTACTCCGATGAGTAAGATGAAAATGAAATAAAACTCTGACATAATTTAATTTGATAAACTTTTAATTGCTGGAATAAATAATAATTAAGGACATTATAGTCTGAAGAAAAAAATTTTTTCGTTTACTAATAAAATTTTGAAATAATTGTTTTTATTTTTTATTAATAATTCATAAAAGTGTTACAAATATTTTAAAAACCTTTTATAAAAACGTTGTTGGATTTTTTTTTTTTTTTTTTTACTTAAGAATTGATTATTATATTGCCTATTTAAAAGTTTGACAAAAATCGTTCACCAATTTTATTAAAATAATGAAAATTACCAAATTTTTTTTTTATTATTATTATTATTAAGTACGGTGTTCCATAGGGGTCATATTGTTTTTAGAAGTTAACAAGTGTTTGAATGAATTCCCCTTACATCGAAAACGACACAAACCACACTTTAATAAAGAAAGAATGAAATTAGAATCTTAAATTTTTTAATTTTTCAGAAAGTGTATTTTTCTGAAATTATTTATTAATATATGTAATATTTAAACATAAAAATATTAATAAATAACATAATATAACTTAGTTTAGTTATTTTAATTTAATTCTTTTAAAAGAAATTTAAATTTTTATTTATTCAGAAAGCATAGTCTGGCTATAAATCTAAACTAAAATTCTATAAAATATTATATACTCGCTGAAAATATTGTTAAATTTTTAATTTTACTATTTAGTTAAAAAACAACAAAAAAAAATTTAAATTTCCAAATGTTACGTTTTATGCTACATTAATTTTTTGTCAGTTTTGGTCACCATCCAAACATCATTAACACCTGCTACTTGTCAATAAATCATTTGTTACCTAAGATAACGCAGATAAGAGGGCACCGTAGTTAAAGAGAGATTTATATCGTAAATTTCCAGGCAGTAAGCACTTACTATATGTTTGAAATCAGATAAAGGTAAGTTTCAATTATAAAAATTGACTTAAATAACATGTCAAGGAAGTATTTTTTTTTTTTTTTTTTTTTTGCAAGAATTTTAAAACAGAAATTTGGCTACTGTTTACATAATGTGTCGATCAATCATGGCGGTAAATTTTTAAAAAAATTTTTTCAGCAGTTAACTTTTTGATTCCAATCAATATAATTTCAGTTTGAACTAAACCAGGGTATTTTGCTTACTGTAATTAATAAATTTAATCTCTTGGCTTTCAATTAAAGCTTCAAGAAAACATTTTTATTTTTAAAAATTAAATTCAAATAGAGGTATCGAAAATGAGCAGTGATTTATTGGAGGTACCTACTTCAGATAAATTTCCTTTTTTTGTCTTTACTCATTTTTAAATTGTATTAAAAATGCGATCAATCAATTATAATTTATTTACTTACCTTCAATTTAAAAGTTAGTTATTGAAAATGAGTGAATTTTTTTTTTCTTGAAACTAAAAGCTAAATAAATTTACTATTTTCAGTAAGCAAAATACTCTGGTGTATTTTAAACAGAAATTATATTGATTGGAATCGAATTTTTTTAAATCTTTCAATTTTTCAGCCATTTTTAAGCGATGGACACATTTATAAACAAAAGTTTATTCTCTTTTAACTGTGAGATATTAAATTTTCTAAATTATTCTGATTTACACAAGTATTACTTATTTAATGCATGAAAATTTCTTATTCATAGAGTTGGACTTTTTAACCTGTCTGCCATATTTGAGATATTATAAGTGTATGGAGATCAACGGTGACATAATTGTACAAATTTTTTTTCCTGTAAAGTGGAAGAAACCCTGAAACAGATGACATAAGTACTCTAGAAAAAAAAAATATATATATATATATATATATATATATATATATATATATATAGCATAAAATTTAGGATAAAACTATTTTTTAATCATGGATTGGTGATCTTTGACTTTTCCCATATGATGTACAAGCAAATGCGAGATGTATATGACAATCACAAGTGATATAATTGTCTAAATTTTTTTCTTGTAAGAAGAAACCTTAAAACACATGACCTTTTTATGTACACACAGAAATTACCATACAGAAAAAAAATTCAAATACACATAAAAATTAATTATTTAAAAATACAATGTTTACATTCCCCAATGAGTCCTGCATTTAACTAATAAAACCAATTTTCCAAGGGAGTTTTGCAGGTGAGAAGTGTGAGAAAGAAACTGTTAGAGTAGAAGAGGCAGTTACATTTAACTATTTCAATGGTACAATCTAGTAGTGAATTTATGTTGTCAGGGCACTAGATCAAAAAGCTTGTCAGAGCAATTGCCATGAAAATATTTGTAGAAAAGACATGTCACAAGTGATCTTTGGATTTTGTCAAGAACCTCAGGATGAATAGCAGCAGCAGCACCCAACCAGATATAGCAACTGTATTCAATGCATGATAAATTTATAAATTATACGAATTTTAAATTATTTACATTTTAAAGATCAGTTAGCATATACTGTGGTTTTTCTCTTTAGTTTTAGAAAACATCACCCAAAAAAATGTAAGTAACTTCAACTGGAAAATCTGAATCAAGTTTTAAATTTACTATTTAAGTTTTACAAATATTTTTCTGATCTGTTTATGAAAAGGTTAAAGTAAACAAAGTGAAAAACCCTATAAACTACCATTTTTCTAAGAGCTACTAAAGAAGTATTTCTTTCATACTGGTAACTGATACGAGTCTATCTTTATGCCTCATGTCTTTCACCACCTTATATCAAACTCTTTTGTTGGTATAAATACCAAGGTTGTATCCATTGTTGGCTTACTAAACCCGTCAAGTAGCTTACAGTATTTGATATTCCCTAGTGGTCACCCATCTGAGTGCTATTCTGGCTCAACATTGCTGAATTGGTGTTTCAATGTAATATGGCTGTACCTATGATTGCACTACTTTTGTCATTTTAATTTACAGAACAAATACAGATCTGTGCATACAAATATAATTCCTTTTTAATATGCAACAGCCTGGTTCTTCATTGGAACTCATCACTAGCACACTAGTTTTTTTTTTTTCATTTCACCCCAAGCAAGCCACTGAGTGTCGTAGAGTATAAGAAGAATAGTATTTCCCCTATACTATTAAAGAGGGAAGATAATAAAAGAACAAGAATTAAGAAGGCAGAAGATAACTATTGACATAACTTTGAGCTTCAAAAATTCAAATGGAAGCTAGAAGCTGAAAGAGAAGACACTGTTAGCATAGAAATCATTATCACATTTACCAATTTCAACTGTAAAATGATGAGATTTAACTGCAAATCTAGCACAGTGCTTAAATTCTTGAAGTTTAGGTACCATAGAGAAAACTTTTGTCAAAGCAATCAGGCTCATGTTTTGCAGTAATTTCTACATCTCTGCCTATAAATTATTATCAATAAATCTAAATTTATAATTTCTATCTGTTCTTTATTTACAGGTATCAATTCTATGGAAAATAGGAGTCGATGACAAGTTTATGCACAACTATTGTGAAAGCTCAAGTTCATTGCTGCCAGTGTCAAAGAAAAATATTTCTTGAGATTGATCTCCAGTTAATAAACCTAATTTTCCAGTGTTTGCTTCTAATAATGTATCAAAAAAATATACACAAGAAAAACTATTGTAATGTTTTTGTTTGAACCTATCCAAGAAGTTCATATTTAAAAGGACATGCAGACACACACTAGAAAAAGATATCCTTGTGACATTTGTGGCTCTTCTTTCTCATGGAGTTCAAATTTGGCTGAACATATGCGAATACATACTGGAGAGAAACCATATTTCTGTGAAATGTGTGGATCCTCATTTGCTCAGAGTTCAAAATTAAAGTTGCATGTGAGAAAACATACTGGAGAGAGACCATATTCCTGTGATATTTGTGGATCAGCCTTTTCAAGAAATGCACATTTAAGAAGACACATGCAGATACACACTAGGGTAAAACCATATTCTTGTGACATTTGTGGCTCTTCCTTTTCATGGGATTCGAATTTGGCTGAACATATGCGAACGCACACTGGAGAGAAACCGTATTCTTGTGACATTTGTGGTTCCTCTTTCTCATGGAATTCAAATTTGATTGATCACATGCGAACACACACTGGAGAGAAACCATATCCTTGTGAAATATGCAGTTCATCATTTGCTCAAAAGTCTCAATTAAAGGTGCATATGCGAATACATACGGGAGAGAAACCATATTCTTGTGATATTTGTGGATCAGCCTTTTCAAGAAATTCACATTTAGGAAGACACATGCAGATCCACACTGGAGAGAAACCTTATTCTTGTGACATTTGTGGCTCTACCTTTTCATGGGATTCGAATTTGGTTGAACACATGCGAACTCACACTGGAGAGAAGCCCTATTCTTGTGAAGTGTGTGGATCTGCTTTTACAAAAAGTTCAAATTTAAAACTGCATATGCGGAAACATACTGGAGAGAAACCATATGCTTGTGATATCTGTGATTATGCTTGTACAGAGAATTCAACATTAAAAAGGCACATACGAACTCATACAGGAGAGAGGCCATATTCTTGTGAGTTTTGCAGTTCCTCCTTTTCACGAAATGCAAATCTAGTCTTACACATGCGAATACACACTGGGGAGAAACCATACACTTGTGACATTTGTGGTTCTTCTTTTTCTCGAAAATCAAACTTGACTGGACACATTCGAACACACACAGGAGAGAAAAAATATTCATGTGAGATTTGTGGGTCCTTATTTTCATGGAGTTCAAATCTGAGAATGCACATGAGAACACACACTGGTGAAAAGCCATTTTCTTGTGACATTTGTAAATATGCATGTTCTGACAGATCAACTTTAAAAAAACATGAGCGAATTCATACTGGAGAAAAGCCATATCCATGTGAAATTTGTGGGTTTACTTTTGCTCAGAGCTCACATTTGAAACGTCACATGAAAACACATTGAAAACATTTTGTTGTAATACTCAGATTCTTATATACCTGTTATAACACAGAATGTTAAAAAGACAGTTTTCCCCTTGACACTGCTATTATTTTATCTACCATCACTCTTTGGCAATGTTGTTTTAGAAAGTGATGATTAGAATTGTAATAAAACCTAAACATATGATGAATGTAAATTTATACATATTTTTGTTTTTGAGACTTAATTTACAAGAATAATTTTATATTTACAACATTCTGAAATAATTCAATGCAATATTTATTATTTACCACTTTATAAAAAAAACTTTTTTATTCATAAATTTATAAACATTTACTAAATTATGAAAATATGTGAGCCAACTACAAGGAAATCCTTATTGTTATTTATAATTTGAATTAGCAATTAGGTGATGCTTTGATGACCATTCCAATAATATAATAGTGTTTATTATTTTTGTTGTAAATTCCAAAGAAAATGTATAAATTCACTTTCTTATTTTTAGGTTTTATTTCCAATTCTAATGATCACTTTTAAAACAATAAACATAAAAAAGGAGGGTTAATGAGGAAAACCACCCTGTTAACATTATATCTTATTATGGGCATGAAAGTCTATGTTTGCACAGATTCTAATGGTTGGTAATTGAATGACAAAGTGGAAAAAATTTCTGTGATACATTTCATTCTTTTAAAAGAACTTCTTCCAACTACTTTTATTGATGAAATCATATGCAATAAAATACAAGCATCAGAGATTTGTGTTATGTTTTTATTCCTTATCCCAAGATAGATATATAATTCCATGAATAACAAAATTTAGTTTAAAATATCCAATGTTACATTGGATTTTTTTTTCCATTTTTGTCATTCAGTTACCTTCCCCTTGTTTGATATATGGAATTTATGTATTCTATTCAGATCTCCATTACCATATAATGCAGCTTTTAAAGATATAGAATAACTTATTCTCTTCTGTTGTTCACAGACCTTATTCAAAGAAATTTATCAGATGCTGGAGAGAATGCACTTTGATATTAGGTTTGTGAACATGTTTACTTAAGTTTTCATTTAAAATCTTCCTTCAAGAAATATCTACTGAGTGGCAACTCACTGTGGTATTAAGAAGAAAGTTAGCCCTGTTGTTACATTACCAAGTTTTTCAGATGGGCTAGAATTTGAAAGCCCAGTGCTACTAAATCTTGAATTCACTTAAATTTTAATTGTATTTTAAGTTAGCCCAGGTTATTTTCATTGGCAGAGTTAGACAATAGGCACATCAACTAGAAATAATCATGTTATTATACAGGATGCTCCACAAAAAAAACTGGAAATTTTTTTATTTACTATATGATGAAAAAAATTTACCATATGCGGTTTACATCAACTTCAATTACAGAGGAGAGAGATCAGACATGCAATTCTTAAAAACTTTTGATAGAAATGGAACAATATCCGGCAAGAATTCCAACAAATAAACTGTACCAAATTTCCTGTTTTTTTTTTTTTTTGTTATTTTTTTTGTGGGGAACCTGTAGTTTAAGCATCTCAGACCATTAAAAACTAATATGTCATGAAATAAATTGCAAACATTATGTCTGCTTATTTTTAATAAAATCCATTCATCCTCATAGACAACATTTCGCATGTTACAATTGAAAAATGTCAGAAATGAGCTGTAACGTTGACAGATGTTATTATCATTCATTTTTTTGTTACCATAGCTCACACCCCTGAAGATGATCTTGGAAAGAGGTTGAAAGTACATCTGTCAATGTTACAGCTTTCAATTGTAATATGTAAAAGATTATTCGTGAGTACAAATGGATTTTATTAAAAATAAACAAACATAACGTTTGCAATTAAGAAAACTTGCTGCCTAAATACACTCATTTTAAAATATATATAAGTTAATAGCAAGGTTCACTTTGATATGTAAATTTGATAAAAAAAAATGAATTTTAAATTTTTTTTTTCCAGATTATATTTAAAAACAAAATAATTATAAGGAATCACAGGAAATGTTCATTCTATTTTTCCTAATGCAAGATGAATTTATTATGAATTTACATAGATAATTAGACTTCCTCTGCCATATTTTTAAAAAAAAGTTCATATCCATGATCTGGAGTGCTTAATTTATAGTAATATGAAAAGAATTTTGAAAAACTAATTATTCCAGATTGCAATGCCTATTGTAAAACTCCACCCTGAATTGGCATTAAAAAAACAAACATAGGGAAAACACTTTTCCAGCAATGATTTCATATCAGCTACTTTAAAAGACTCTGCAGCATGGCATTCTTTACATCTTGTTTAGGACACTATACTTAGAATTATATACAGTTCATTAGGCTGAAGCATTTCAAACTATTTTCACTTTCTACAGTTATCACTGTTTTGTCTTCCATTCATTCATTTAGAATAAGAATAACATTTTGATTCTGAATATCTCTTTCTTTAAAGATATTTAACCTGATCATAGGCAGGTTATTTTGGAATTCAGTGTTTTACAAAGAAAATGCTTCAATGCAATAACTTCATTTAAAGGGCAAAGGATTCATGTAGCAATATTTCTGTACTTCATTGAAAAGCTAAAGTAAGATTATGTAATTTTGTAAAATTGCAAAAATCATTTACTTGAGATTAAGTTAATTCATTTCTTTTCGAAGTTGTTCATTTTTTTTTAAAGTTTTAAAGTTAGCAAATAAAGTGACTTCAAAATAATTTTTTGATACAATAAATCTACAACATTTAATTCGTGCTTGCCTTTATAACAACATAATTAATATACAATATAAATTTACATTATTTGGACTACTGTCCTCATCTTTGTTGCCATTTATGATGTTTTGGCTGTTGTATGCTCCGGCCTTCTTCAGGTGCTTAAGGACACATGGCCCAGTGGATATAGATGTTGGTTAGTTTCTGATTTGACTCTTAGAGTTGTGAGCTCAATACCAAGCTACAGCAGTGGTGAACAAATAACTTGCAGAGTTAGAGGGAGAAAACTCATGACTTCTAATCGAGGCTTTATGCAAGGAATGGAGTTCATATACCCCAGTGATTGTAATAAAGTGTTCAGTTTAAAATTCTCATCACCTGAAGAAGGCCAGAGTGTACAACGGCCGAAATGTTATACAAATGGCAACAAAGATGAGGACATTAGTCTGAATAATGTAAATACTACCTCATCTCAGAAATATAGACAAACATAAATTTAATGCTAAACTGGATCCTGGTTTTATTTCTGTCATGCAAATATCTGCAGGATTTTAATGTATAGAAACCTAAAAAAAATATTTTTACTTTGCCAAAAATTGGGTGAGGATTTGTAAAAGCACTGATTGAGTTCTTAATTGCAGAGTAAAAGCAGATATCTTTTCTGCGTGGTTTTTAGTTTTTTTTTAAGTCTTCCATACTTAAATATTATAAATGCTATAACAAAAAAACTACTTAAATAAAAATGGACACAACAGTTCAAGTTTAGTATTCCACTGTGAATTAACTCTTCAATATAAACTTAAAAATATTAATTTCCAGAATAAATGATCATATTCATTCAGTCAGTCAGTTAAGTGCCATACGTGAAACACGCTTGGGTGATCATGTCTCGAAAGAGACATAACTGACTGGGCAGAAGATTATCCCGCAGTAGGTTGCCATTGCTTTCTGCGGTAGACTGGTTGCCGGCCAAGGCTATAGAACCCAATCTGTCCTGTTATTTAACCCATAACTGGAAGGAATAGATGGATTAATACCTTTCCCAAGGGTATTTGCGCATAAGTAAATGCAATGAATTCAAACTCGGCTCCCCAATTTCTCATTCCGAACCGATATGCAATGCACTACAATGCACATCCTCATATGAGTAATATTAGCTTATCAGAAACCTCAACTTCATGTACATGATGCCACCATTCATATTTAGTATTATAGCAGATTGACCTTGAACTCTGCCATACATGCACACTAAGTTATAACGCTTTTGTTTACTTCCATTGTTTATGGCAGTGCTTGGAAGTAGAGCGTGGTCACAACACCAGAGACGTTCCATCAGTAACCATAGCAGAGAATTTACATCAAATTTTGCCAAAAAGATTGGTGATACTGGTGGAGGGACTTACAATAAAGTTGCAGAAAGTGTAGGGGAGAGGAGTGTATGAGCCAGACATGAGTTTTTGAGTATGAGTGGGTCAAACATTTTCAAGATAATGTAGACAGTGACATACGTTCTGGGAGACAGAAATGTTGAAGACATCACAGCTGTTCAGAAAGACCATGAATATTTGTTATGGCTCAATTCAGTCGATTCTCACTGAAGATTTAGGTATGAGACATATCTACCTAGTTTGTGCTAAAACTGCTTCCAGTAGACCAAAAAGAAGATCTGGTTTCAGCTGTTTAAGATCTTGATTTTGTCAATATAAAAACTGTTTAACAGGTGACAAATTGTGGGTCTACAACTATATCCTTGAAACCAAGTCTCAGTCTTCATAGTAAAAGACCCCCCCCCCCGACCTCTTGTGAACACACTGTTGAGTTTTCTTTGGCCGCAAGGACATTGTTCTTTATGCTCCACCTGGTCAGACAGTAAAGCAGGATCACTACTGAAGTGTTTATAGAAAAACAACAATTGCATGCATCTAATGATTGGAAAATCCACTATGACATTGCACTTAGGGACCAAGATTTTTCTAAGGAGGAGGGAGGTAAACTCCAGCAGCGTTTTCATTTTTATACTACAACAATTCATTCATTTTCTACGACTCATCAACTCTTAGCATGTTAGAGAAAATATTGCTAATTGTAAGCATTTTTAGGCTGTACAAAATTTTTGTGGGTGTATATAATACTTAGTGATACACATCTTACTAATTAACCATAGCTGAGAGGGGAAAGAGATTTGTGGTTAATTGTGCAAGACAGATTTGGTATTATTTTATCAAAACTTCAGATAAATAATATATATTTATCTATTTGATTTAGATTGGAGTCAGTCCTTTGATATTCTGTGTAGCAAATATTTGTTTAGAAGGCAGCTTTTGGTAGCAGTTGTCTTCTTACAAATAGGTGGTGGCACTAACTGACTGTATTTTCCTCGGCTTTAAGAAGGGTGGAGAAATGTCTGAAGCAGATGATGACTTTTCATATGATACACATGGCTGGTTTCTTGGACAGTCCCTTACTCTTGTTCAGGTTTTTCTGGCATCCAGTGCTGACTATGGAACTCTGAAAGGTGTGGGGGGGGGGGGGGCACTTAGGGACCAAGATTTTTCTAAGGAGGAGTGAGGTAAACTCAAGCAGCGTCTTCATATTACACTAATCTAAACTTATTTATAAATGAAACTTTATCTGTGTGTGTGTGTGTGTGTGTGTGTGTGTCCATTACCTATAGACTCCAAAACGGCTGAACTGATTTTCTTTAAAATTTACACAGTTGTACTATAAGCATCTACGAGTGTTCTTAGCTAGGTTTTGTGTCGAGGTACCCCTGATAAATATCGAAAATCGATAATCAAATCATTTTCCTGCAGTAGGTTGCTAATACTTTCTGTGGTAGACTGGTTGCCAACCAAGACTATAGAACCCAATCTGCCCTGCTATTTAGCCCATAGCTAGATGGAGAACAGACAAGTTAAATACCTTTCCCAAGAGTATCTGTGCTTAAGTGAATGCAACGAATTCAAATTCGACTCTCTGATTTTTTTGTTCTGAGCCAATATCCACTGCACCACAAATGCACCTCCAAACGAGACATAATAATAAACATTGGTTCAATAAAGTTAATTTTTCACTTGTTTAAACAATTCAAAATAATTTTAATTCAATCTATTTAAACAGATTATTTAGATAATTCTTAAACCTTTTTTTTTTCATTTGTGGCTGTTTGACTAATTTTTATATACTAATTTGTAATCATGTGAAAAAGCAGATGGCAACAATACTTATCATGTATGCTGTATTTTTTTTAACTAGTCACTGAATGTTGACAAGAATAATATAAATTCTTTCTGCACAATGATCAATGAAAAAGCAAAGCTGTTTATAACTGACAGTTTTAAAAATTAGAGTAAAAAAATAAAATTATTTATTGAAATATTCTTTTTAAAACTGTTGTTCAAATGTTACCCAGTGCAGATACACATATGGGTTGAGACTGAGGGGCTCCTGATAGAAAAACCAAAAATTTAAGAACAATGAAGATTTTTTTTTTTCCGATTTAATGGGTTCCTTTAAACTAATTTAAAGCAATTTAGATTATTTGGGTCTCTCTAGTTAGAGTGGGACTTAAGAATTTGATAGGGCCCTTTGTAGATTGTAAAGTTTGCAATAAAAAATATCGTAAAGTTGTTAAATAATAAATTGGATGATTTCCAAAATCATTAAACATTTTAGTTAAAGCATTTCATAGTTTACATCAAAAAATATATCTAATCTAAATCTATCTAAACTTATTTATAAATGGAACTTTGTCTGTGTGTGTGTGTGTGTGTGTGTGTGTGTGTGTCTCTGACTTATAGACTCTGAAACGGCTGAACCGATTTTCTTGAAAATTTACACAGTTGTACTATAAGTGTCTGAGTGTTCTTAGCTAGGTTTTTATTTAGGTACCCTCGATAAATATCGATAATCGCAAAAGTCAGAGTGGTCCGATTTTAATCAAATTTGATACACTCATAGACAAAGGCATAAGAAACAATATTTAGAAGTTTCAAGGTTGCAGCTCTTACAATAGTGCAGAAAATTGATAATATATATATATAAAAGCTTTCATTACAACTGAGCAACACCAGGCTATACTGCGAGTTACCGATAAAAAAATAGCGAATTTTATATTGTTTTTACAAGGCTTAGCATGAGGAAAACAAATACATGGATTTGAACAAAAAAAGATCATAGAATGACATCAAAATCTTTCATCCTTTAATAGTCAGTTGGGATCTCATTTGTAAATTATATAAATGTAGCTAGAAAAAAGTAAATATTGATAAGATAGTGTGAGTCACAAAGCACTGCTTGAGGCCGCCAATTAGGCTTAGCCCGCCCCCACCTCCCCACAGTCGGGGGGGGGGGGTTGGAGGTAATACACACAGGCCCTAATTATATGTACTGATTCAATAGAATAGATAGGCAAATTGTATTGGTTTATCATTTTATTTTATTTGGTATATTGTTACACACTTAATGAAATGGGTACTTAGCTCTTTTCAAGAATGAAATCAATTCTGGGAAACATTTCAGAAAGACACACACAGTTTTTAATTGACACTTACAGGAAATAGTTTGATCTCACACATTGCTGAAAAAAATGTTGTTCGCAATAGGAAGTGGATGGGGATGGCAAAGTACTTTTTTTTTTAGACAGACAGACAGACAGACAGATATGATTTTCCATGGAATACCAAAACATTAGAAGGGAAGAGATTTTAAAAAAATCCAAAATCGATCATGAAAATTATCTGGAAGTGATCTGAAGGCATTCAGGATGAGAAAAAAATTGAGAAAGCAAATGGGCTTTTTGGGGGATAAAAAAAACTTGATTCGATAATCCTGGAATTTCTCATGTTCTCTAACCAATATCCAATATATAACCAGTATATATGAATGAATATAGTTTTAAGGTGACCAGTGTGTATGTATATATAATAATGAACTTAATCACAGTAAGGCATAATCGACCACAGCACACCCCAAATATGTGACAGGTTAAGAAAGAGACTTCATAAAATTTTTAAAGACAATGGATTTGCGATAGAAATAGAATGTAATTTGAAGGCCGTAAATTATGTGGATGTAACCTTGGATCTAACTACAGGCAATATTGCCCCTTACACCAAAAATAATTATATCCCTATTTATGTGGATAGACAGTCTAATCACCCTAAACACATATTAAATGGTATCCCCAAAAGCATAGCGTATAGGCTATCCTCTAATTCATCTAATATTGAGACATTTGATAGAAATAAAAAAATATACCAAACTGCTTTACTTAAAAGTGGTTATAAAGACAATCTTCAGTTTATTAAACCTAACACTGCTAAAAATAAGAACAGAAGTAGGAGGATAATGTGGTTCAACCCTCCTTTTAATAAAGAGGTAAGAACTAAAATTCGTAAAATTTTCTTCTCCTTAAATGATAAAAATTTTAGTAAAAACAGTAAAAAGATCTTTAATAGAAACACAATTAAATTATTCCTGCTTATCTAACATAGGCAAAATAATAAGCAGCATTAACAAAATTAAATTGAGAAAACCTAAAAATACTAGTTCTAAAAACAAGTGTAATTGTAGATTGAAAACTGATTGTCCCATTAATGGTAATTGCCAGCAGTCTTGTGTAGTGTATGATGTTAAAGTCTATACAGACAAAAATGACCCGAAACCTAAAACTTATATTGGGGCTACACATGACACATTTAAACATAGGTTTTATAATCAAAGTTCTTTTAGGTATGAAAAATATAGCCACAGTACTGCGTTAGCTTCGCATGTATGGAAAGTTAAAAATATTAAAAAAGATCCTATTCTTAAATGGGAGATATTAAAACAAATTTTCGAACTACAAAGTAGGTATTAAGTTCTGCAAATTATGCAGGGAAGAAAAATTAGCCATAGCGTTGTTCGAACTCGTGCAGAACTTGCTAAATTCTAAAACAAATTCTGAATAAATGTAAACACGTAAAAAATTGCTTACTCAAGTAGGTTTTTTTTTTGTAATAAAGGTTGTTTTACCCTTCTTGATTTGGTTTCTTCTTCACTTGAGTACTATATATTTGCTGGTTTAATCTTAGTTGTTAGCCTCTTACCCTGAAGAACCGTTGTGTGAAACCGCGGTAGGAGGTGGCTTACTTCTAGATTTCTTGTATTGTATTGTATGTATATTTATATATATATATATATATATATATATATATCTCACACATACTATAAATATAAAGAAATTTCTTTGTATTTTTTAAAAGAATATTACATAAATACATAGTTGATATTTTTTTGTTGATGTTGGACTGGGATTAATCTTGCAGAAAGCATGGTGGGTCCTGCCTGATTTGGCATAAATAGTTGAGGTAAGGTGTTAAATATTCATTGCTACAATATTTTGGTCGGTGTAGATTTTGACATGAAGTGTATTAGCACTGAGCAAAACAGATGTTTAAGATTTTTAAAAAATGGGAGTTGTTTTGAAATGTCAAACAGGCGCAAAAAAAAACAAATACATTTGGATTTAGAGATTTTCGTTTTGTCTAGCCATGGTCAGAAGAGGTTAGTTCTTATAGAGACAAAATTGCACCAGAAGACAGCTGTCAGTAGAGTGGAAGTGACATCAAGCTGACAGTTGGAAATTTTTGTAGTAATTTCAGATTTTAATTGAGAGTCTAATTTTGACTGTCAAGGAAGAAGGATTGGTGTTTGGGCTGGTAGGTCCTTTTTGTATGCGGGGGTACTGACATCTCAAATCAATGAAAGAAATCAGAATTTATGCAGATTTAATCACCTCCAGATTTGCAACAGTTTAATCAGCATCGATGTTGGGTCCAACAGTGTACTGTTTTCATAGATGAAACATACCTGCTGTAGAAGTGACTATTTAAAAGAGGTTTTACAAAGCCAGATGCTTTTCCTGATGGGGTTATATGTATATTATGTTGTTGAGCCTCAGTGAGTAATTGGGTGTGGGAACTCTTAAGGAGTCAAGTTAAAGTTGGATGAGAATTTCAGAGCAAAGCACTCAACCTTGTTTGCTGTGGATGTGAGGACTTCGAATTGATTTACTAGAGGAGGGATTGAGGGTTTTCTGTTCAGCATACTCTTCAACGAGATGCTATATGCTGTTTCATTCTCTGCCGGTAGGAGGTTCCTGGATGAAGGGGGAGTAGAAAGAGACATTTACAGAAACCACAGCATGATCAGAGTTGCCAAGAGGGCCGAGCTGCATAACATAACAAGAGTCTGGGATAGAAGTAAGGAAGAGATCTAGAAGAGAAGCGTGTCCATTGTGGTTACTGAGGAAATGTGGGGAAATCCTCCACTTGTGTGAGTGATTCAGAAGTTCAGCGTTTGGTCTTCAGCTACTTGGCATGATGGGTATTGAAGTCATCAAACACAAATACATTAGCAAATGGGTGAAAGGAAATGATCTTGTCTATATTATCTGAAATAGTATGCAGCAGTTAGAAGAAGAGGAGCAGTGGAAAAAGAAGAAATAGCTTACTGAGTTTAGCAGAGAGAGATGGAGACACATGTAGGAGTAGACAGGAGATTCAAGAGAGATCTTCCTAGCAAGAGGGATATGTTCACTGACATAAACACCCAGGCCATGCAAGAGGACATTGGAGTCCTTTCTAAAGAGAGAAAGGTATCCAGGAATCAAGAAGTAAGAGACGGGAATTGTAGGCTTGAGGTCCCCTTGCCCACAAAGAGACATTCCACTCACATTCTCTGTAGTGGCACTAGGAAGAATTCTGCTTAAGCAAAGAGTCTCCTTCTGCTAATTATTGAAGAGAAGACTAGCTACTGATCCTTGCCTGGATATACTCATCACCAATGATGGAAATTAGCACCTAATGTAAAAGAAGAGTACATTATCCAAACCAGCACTACAACTAAAAAAAAAAAAAAATAATAATTGATGCCTTGTGTGTGTGTGTGTGTGTGTGTGTGTGTGTTTTTTAATTGTTTCCTCCCTAAGCAAAGCAAAATGACACTAAAATGCAAGGGGTTACTGAGGGTGAAAAAAAATAAGAAAACTTTATTGAGGAAAGAAGACAATATAAAAACAGGTTCCAGAAAACATACGATGGTGGTTGATGCTGCACTTAAAATTTTTAAGACCATAGAAGACAAGGAAGCAAAAGACTTGAAAGGGGTTCCAAGGGCAAGTAGTGTGAGAAAAGAAACTATTAGAATAGAAGTTTGGGTTGCATATAGCTATTTCAACAGTAAAATGATGAGACCTAGTTACCAATCCAGTACTACACTTAATTTTATGAGGTCAAAATACTGAGGATGAAAGTTCATCATAACATTTGGTATAGAAATATTTATAGAAAAGGCAAAGGGAAGCTATATTATGGCAGAAGGAAACTGACTGAAGCTGAGAAACCAGGTCAAGATCAATAACATTACAGACTTTTCAATGATAAAACAAAGATTGTTGTCCATCATGAAGTGCTAAGCCAAAATGCAACTGTTAATGCAGAGTATTGTCATCAATTGAAAACACTGCAACAAAATTTGCTGAAAAATGCCCATCACTAGTTAATTGTAAAGGCATTCTGCAAGACCATATAGTGACTGAGTTACTTAGGAAAAGATTATATTGCTAAATATAGAAGTGTAGCACCAACCTCCTTTCTCTCCTGTTCTTGTTCCATCTGACTATTATCTTTTCACATCATTGCAACATTTTTTTAGAGGGAAAATAGATTTTGAATTTTTAAGTTAAAATTAATGTTTCTTTGTATCAAAAACTGAAGAATTTTATCCCTCAGTGATGAATTATTAGCCAAATAGATGAGCTTATGTTGTGAACTATAAGCGAAATTATTATCTTGATTAAATATATCAATTAAGACCAAAGAGCATTTGTTTTTTGTTTTTTTTTTCCATCTTTAAATGTGTCAGGACTTTCTTTGTAAACAAATTTATAACAATTACTGTTCTAGGATTTTGAGACAAAATTTTTATGTAATAAACCAATATTTTGAATTTGGTGTCCATGGATATTCTTAAATCAAAATACTTCTACCTGAAAAGCATAAACATAATCCTACCAGACACAGAAAGGCTAACTTGGCTGGACAGCTCATAAATTGAATTAAGAAGCTGAGTTACCTTAAAACTTAAAATTTAGGGCACTAAAGATATGTCTGCTCATAAAGGAAAGGGGGAAATTTTTCAGGAAATTATTTTTGTGGATTAAGATTCCTTAGAACTTCCTCAAGGTGCATCATTTGTCAGAATCAAAAAATATTGGCAATATTTAACCTTTGTGGCAACAAAAACAAAATGGTATGTCAAAAGGTTGGTTATTCCCTTGATACAGCTATTATTGTATAAACTTGGAAATGTTTGTTGTTTTTAAAAAGTGATGATTAGAATTTTATTAAAACCCAAACATATGAAAGTATATTTATACATTTTCTTTGTTCTTGAGAATTGACATCAAAGATATTAAACTACATTTATTATTAGATTGAATTAAATACTTGTTTTCATATTTATTTATAAAATGGTATTGGTAAATAATAAATATTGCATTGTAATTTGTTTTTCATATCTTTGTAATTATTTATAAATTTTTTTAATGAAAAAGATTTCTTTTCAAATTTCTTTTTATAAAATGGTAAATTTTTCATAAAATGAAAATAAATATCACATTGTACTTGGTTCACATGTTTTTATGATCTTATAAATAAACATTGCCAAGGGAATCAGAAGTGTTTACAATAATAGTGGTGTCAAGAGAATAACTGTCCTTTTGACACACCATCTTTTTTTGGCAGACACGAATGTTAAATATTTTTTCCCCATTAATTTTTCAAGGGGATTTTCTTCATAATACAAATAGTCACAAATTGATCCTTACTTTTGACAGAGTTATCTGAACGTAATTTATTGTTAAATGTTAAGTGTGCAATGAGAATTTTTATTAAATTTTTTCATATTTATAATCTCTGATCATTAAGATTTTATGATAGTTGTTATATTTTGTCACCTTTGTCAATTTTACTGCACTTGGATTCTACTGAAATAACCACAACCAGATATCCAAGAGTCAAAATGCTTCTCCCCAATAGCCTAAACATAATCCTACCAGAATATCTAAACTTATTTATAAATGGAACTTTGTGTGTGTGTGTGTGTGTATCTGTTACCTATAGACTCCAAAATGGCTGAACCGATTTTCTTGAAAATTTACACAGTTGTACCATAAGCGTCGGTGAGTGTTCTTAGCTAGGTTTTGTGTTGAGGTACCCCTGATAAATATCGAAAATCGATAATCGAAAAAATCAGGTTATAGAAGGAGTGGTTCGATTTTAATCAAATTTGATACACTCATAGACAAAGACATAAGAAACGATATTCAGAAGTTTCAAGGTTGCAGTTCTTACAATAATGCAGAAAATCGATAATATATATATATAAAAATTTTCGTTACACCTGAGCAATGCCAGGCTATACTGCTAGTATATAGTATGGAGTAGTGTAGCAAACTCAAAAATTGAATTTAATTTTAGTTATCTAGAAAATGGTAAAATTTACGGCACTACTTATATAGACTGGTTCACTCCTAAGAAAAAAAAAACATGGAAAAGGTTTTGATGGGGGGGAGGATGATTTATGTTGATTCTTCTTCTTTATATACTGCCCCCACCACTCAGGATGGTTGCGATTATGGTTCACCACAATTTCCTATCCTTTATAACTTAAATTTTATCTTATTTCTCCTAAACCCTGTTCTGCCATCCACTTACTTAAGTTCATGTTGTTGAGTATGTTAACCACTGTTTTCCTCACTCTTGCCCTCAATCTGTCCTGTGATTTTTCAAGATTTCCTTCCTCATAATGTACCCCAGAAATTCCAACTACTCTTCCTCATGTTAAGCATAAGTTTTCTTTTTGTTTCCATTTTCTCTAAAACTTTGTTGTGGCTCACATGTTTGGTTCATTGTTTCCTCAGCATCCTTCTGTAGAACCACATTTCTGTGATCTCAAGTCTCTTCCTCATTTTTGAGGAGGCTGTTCAGCATTCATTGCCATATGGGAGGACACGTAACAGTTTAGTACTCTTTTTTTGTTTATAATGATGTTTTTCTGTCTGTTGATACTCTGCTTAGCCTTTGAAAGGCATCTTTGGCTATCCCAATACAAATAAAACTTGTTACTTAGCTGATAGATGTTATAATCCCTCCTGGTTATAAATTTTAAAAACTATTATAAGAAATGATTTCATAGTTTTTTTCTTTTAGCTTCTGTACAAGTAATCAATTTACAGAGAAATTTTGGACCCTCTCATTAACTCTTATAAAAATGTAATATAAAAAATAACGGAAAAAAATATTATTTCTGGTCATCAAACCTATTGTACATTACAGCAGGTGGATTTTTCATTTTGTTTTTTAAAAAAATCAGCATTGCACTCAGTGTGAAAGATGGGGTTTGATGTAATAATAAAAATTAGATTCATAGCTTTTATCAATTTTTTGAGCATTTATTTTAAAGATCATCTGAAAAAATATGTAGAAATACCTAATTTCCACAGGTTTTTGCCTACAAACTGACATCAAAATTTTACTATTTCAAGAATAAATCCAAATAAAGTTATCTTATTAAACATACTGAATGGAAAATATATTCAAACCAGAATTCTAATTATGAATCACCACAAGCAAAATATGCAATTCTTTTACTGTATTTGATAAGTAAAATCTGTGAATGATTCCAAAAAAGGCGACTTAATGAATAAGATTTGTTAGATCATAATTAATAAAAATAAAAAAATAAGTAAAAAAGTTAGTAACAACAAAAAAAAATTAAAGATAGAAAAAATAACAAATAAAAAATAAAAAAAATAAAACCTCAACCAATTTTTATCCAAACAAAACAAAAGTAAAAAAAGTAACAACAAAAAAAAAATATTAAAGATGTGATAAGTGTATATAACAACATACTATGGCTACGGCTGGGCACAAATTATAACACAAAATGTTTTAAACTTGTGTTGTTTATTGAAAATCACACTAAAACTACTGCACTGTATAATATATTACATTATACTATAGCAAAATTGTTCAGCATAATTTCCCTTTGAAGTAAATGAAGATTCTTTCTTGATGGCACAGTGATTTAGTAATAATGTGCTTATGCCATGCACTTTGTCCATATAAAATTTGTAAAGGTTCGGAAAATTTTAAATTTTATAAGGCTCTCCTATAGGGCTTTCACTAATCACTGAAATGACATTGCAGTGCTACAATTTTGAACCTAAACATAACCTTCTGACTTCCTCAAAAAAAAAAAAAAAATGGTAAGGATTTGTAAAAAAAATATTTTGTGCAATGATTTTCATGTCAAACCCCAACTTTCAAATTGACCGCAATACCAATTCCAAAATTGACCTGCCCTATTGTACAGCTCTGAACAATTTATTGTTGATTAAATGAAAGGTTCAGTATGAAATTTTTTGACAGTATTTAGGATTGACAGACCTCTGAAAAGACCAGAGGGTACAACAGCCGAATAACAACAACAAATATAAAGTACAAGTGTAAATAATTTAAATAATAATATTGTCAGGTGAACTTATTAATTTAAAAAATGAGAAGCATTTTCAATAAACAATAGCTGCATAAATATTAAAACACACCCTCAAAATAAACCAATAACACACAAAGTGCTTACCCACCAATAAAACATACAATGCAAAACCATCGAATACAAATCTGAAAGATTGTTTTATTGCTCATCAAATTTAGGTAGATACCACCCACATCTCATTAAGACATAGCAGTAGACATAACATGTGGCTTTCAATTAGAAATAAATAAAATATTTCTGGAGTCATTTTCTTAGAAAATAAAGGTATAAAAAATCATGATATCCAGCCTCGACAAAAAGGCTCACAAATACGACCAAGGTCCATGTCACTCTAGCCACTGATATTCAAAACCCAATTTACTTCAATGCAAAAAAAGCAATGCTTGACTCAGTAGTGAACCAAACTACAAAGAGACTGCCTCATACTAGTGCTGCTGTTCACTGTAAGAACTAAATTCTAGCTATCTCCTTTATTCTACTATTACACACTCCGACACATACTCTTTGACACAACTACACATGTAGCAGCATGTCAGTTCTTACATATATATATATTTCCCTCCTGTCACACTCCTGCTGAGAGAGAGACAATAACAAAGCAGCATCAGCTCACTCCATTGGAGAGACATTAGTGAGGCAGCATTGGTTTAGTTCATTCTCTTTACTACCAGTTATGAAAGCTGTTGGTGTGTGTTTGCTCTTTAACAGTGCCTTATTATTTTATGTTTTTGTAACAATTATATTGTCAAGTAGTGAAGAATATATATCCTGTATATTATAATAAAGACCATTGTGTGTGTGTGTGTGTGTATATATATATATATATATATATCCTGAGCATGTAACAAATATATTCCCTCCTGTCTTGCTCAGGGGTTTGAATTTATTTTAATGTTTGAATGTAAGCTGCTCAATATTAGGTACATCAATATATATGTTGTCGTCATATCAATATAAATATTTTGCCATCATTTGTTAAGGTTTTGGTCCACTCATATTTTATATTATTCTATTGAATCTTAACTTTATGAACTTTAACAAAAAACCCAGTAGGATTCTGCTTCTATAAAGAATGTAACATTTTTGCAATGGCAATTTTAAACATGAAGTAAAAACTTTATTTTATTGGGTAAATGAAAAAAAAAATTGCTTATTAACACACTGACTGCTAACCACAAGATAAATTGTGTTTAGCAGTTTTTACTATGACGTGAACAAGGAGTCATTTTGTTTTTTGTGATATTGCCATCTGGGCTTCTAAGATAAGATTTTTCATTGTTTTTAACACAAATAACTAAGAGCTGGCATTAAAGGTAAGAATCTTACTGGCAAACTTTTGGTGGGAAAAGAATATTGAAAATACAGGGTGGTCCAAAAGTAGGTGGACAGTAGGTGGAATAGATTTGTATATTAGTTGTATTCTCAACAAGATGGTGCTCCTCTACATTATTCAAGCGCAGTCCAGGAGCATCTTGATGAAACATTTAATGAGAAATGGATTGGCCAAAGAGGTTCAATTGATTGACCAGCACGTTCACTTGATTTAACCCCAATGGATTTCTTCTTTTGGGGGGTACTCAAGGACAAAGTTTTTAGTCAAAAACCAAGAAGTGTTGGTGATTTGAAAAATTACATAAGAGATGCATTTCAAGAAATTGATACACAAAGAGATTTGTGCAAAAATGTTGAAGTGTGAAGGAAAGACTTCAAAACTGTGTAAGTTGTGATGGACGACCGTTTGAGTGCTGCATTGATAAAATGTAAACACTTTTGTATTATTGTACACAACAAAAATTGTCAATGTAATAACTGTATTAGTAAAAATAATTGTATATGTAATCTCAAAATAAATGCCATCATTTACTGTCCACTTATTATTGGATAACGCACAAAGAAAACATTTGAAAAGCAACAGAATTGTCTCAAATCCAATCTAGGTCCTTGAATAGCAATTTCTGAAATAATCAACAATGTTTGTTTTTTCTAAATCACAGAGGCTTACGGTGACATCACTTTGACACTTTGGTTGTAGTATGATCACTGAAGTAATGTCACACCTGGATAACTGATGGTGTAATAGCTAATGGTTTGGAATTGTTAACTGACAAGCTGAATTTCAATTCCAATTGGGATCATTACAGTCACTTGCACACAAATACCCATGGGTAAGGTATGAATCTACCTCTTCTCCCTCCAGCAATGGATCAGTCAGTAAGATCTGTATCACTGAATCATTACTATATCCAAAGCTAAAATAAAAATAACATTGCGTACAAAAATATTTAGATTTCGACATTAAATAACACACAGAAGTTGATATGCCGTGAGACAAAAACAACCACCAACAACTGGACTGTCACAAAAGTATCAGATTTTTTGCTGTAATTTTTGTGCACAAACCCAGCAAAGTTTGGTTGGATATTGTTTCTTTTCAGTTGGTGGTATAGCTTCTAAAAATACTATGTTCCATCATAAATTGTTGAATGTTTTGTATTATTTGGTAGTTGATCACCAAGGAAACATTTCACAAATTGCACATTGATACTATTAGTGTGAAATCAATGTTAAGATTTCAGTTGAAGGGTTCATTCACATAGTATATATGCACAAGTTTTGAGTATTAGATAAAACTAGCAGTATAGCCCGGCATTGCTCGGGTGTAATGAAAGCTTTAAAACTAATCCATGGTCCTGGAGCTCAGACTCAGCCTAAAGAATATTTATGTGAAGTCTGGTGAGAATTGGATAAAAATTGTGGATTTGTATAAAGGACATACAGACAAATAGACACACACAAACATCTTGCCTTTTATTTATATATATATATATATATATATATATATATATATATGATCAATTTTCTGCGCTATTGTAAGAACTTCAACCTTGAAACTTCTGAATATCATTTCTTATGTCTTTGTCTATGAGTGTATCAAATTTGATTAAAATCGGACCACTCCTTCTATAACCCGATTATTTCGATTATCGATTTTTTATATTTATCGGGGGTACCTAGACACAAAACCTAGCTAAGAACACTCGCACACGCTTATAGTACAACTGTGTAAATTTTCAAGAAAATTAGTTCAGCCATTTCAGAGTCTATAGGTAATGGACACACACACACAAAATTCCATTTATAAAGAAGTTTAGATTTAGATAAAAAAGCACACATGCATGCTTTTTAATGGACCCTTTCCCTCATGCATACATACTTTTGTGCTGACCCCACTGTTTTACAAAATTTGAAAAAGAAGGTTTTTGCTCTTGACTTGAGGAGCCATTGTTTTAACTGAAACAATTCATCATTTAATTTTTCACCATCATCTTTTAGTTTGTTCCAAAACTCTTGTTTTTTCAAATACTGTTCTGCATTTTATTTTTAATGACAGATAGGCATCAATGTAGGCTATCAAAAAATTTTCATACTGAATGCGTTAATCCATTTCAAATAATCGTCTGCCTTCTTCAACCAACACTTGTGAAATAAACCATTGAAAATACTGAGGCAAAACAAACTGCACTGTTTTATTCCATTGTCTTTTAAAAATTTGATAGCCTTTATTTGTGTGCAGAATCTGTCGATTTCGCAATAAAATTTCCTTTCAAATTCTACAACACCTTTACTCCTTTTTCTAGAGTTCACACCTTGATGCAAATGTTGTTTTCTAGACTTTTGTTTAATTTCAAAACAAGAATTTAGAACAGCATCAATAACCAAATTAATTTACTAAGCTTGAAACAAAGATGTTCTTTTCTTCTGTAAGTGAAATTTTTTTGCTTATCAAACTTTTAAAAATCAGCATTTTTTTAATGCATACATACTTGACTTCAGACCCCCCTCCCCCTCATATGCAAACATACACATTTTGGTTACCCCCCCCCCCCCATGCGTATGTACTATGTGAATGACATCAAAGCTAGTTATTATAAAGTTGAAGTTTGAAGTCAGATTTCATGACCTCTGGCAGTCAATGTGCTAAGTAAAAATAAATGAAATTCGGCTTATTTTATCATTACTTTTATTAAATAACATACCATTTTGCTTCAGTCTTTTCTTTAAAGAATTGTTGACAATGTTTAGCTTACATACTCACAGACGGTGTCTTATAAGGAGGTTTTTCTCTTGACACCTCTAATAGAGGATACGCCCTTGCAGTACTGAAGGTACTGGCAATTTATGCGGTTGCTTGGAGCAGCAGCATGCTGGCATGTCATGTGTTTGGGATATTCCAAAACCAAAGCTTATAAAACCATAGTTGCTGTCACCCATGACTCAAGACAGATTAAATTCTTTGGCTATTTTGTCAACAAAAAATGATCTTGGAAAGAAGATAGGTGTAGAAAGTACTATAAAAAGATTTGCAGATCTAAAGGCTCGAAAAAATGCTTTAGGTAGGATAATGTTTTCTTTAGCTTGCTTGGTTTGGTTTATTTTGTTTTATGGTATATTAACCTCAATGAATTATTTAGTACCAACAAGATTTTTAGAATAGATATATATAAATACATGGATGTGTGTTGTGATACAGTGGATATCAGCTCAGAATAAGAAATCAGAGAGCCGGGTTCAAATCCCAGTTGAATTTGTTGCATTTACTTACATGCAAATACCCTTAGACAAGCTATTAATTTGTGTCACTTCTCCCACTAGCTATGGGTTAAATAGCCAGACAGGTTCAGTTCTATAGTCTAGGTTGGCAACCAGTCCATGGCACAAAGTAATGGCAACCTACTGTGGGAAAATCTTTTGTCTAGTCAGTCATATCTCTTTCGAAACATGATCGCCTAAGTGTGTATTATGCATGACACTTAACTGACTTACACAAAAACAGAATATGTATTTTTTGTAAAAAATTAGTTTGTAGATCAGGTTTCATGGACATATTTTTATAAAGAGGATTTTTGTCAAATGTGTTGCTGGTAATATTTTTTTTCTACTTATGTATTGCTGGCATTTCTATTTTTATATTTTCAGTGTTTTGACCCCAGTTTTGGGGTTAATTATTTGCCCATATCTGAGACCCTAACAGGTGCTACAACCCTGGGTAAGGATGGATGAGAGAAGAACAGCAATTAAGCGATGGTTCCATGCTTCTCGAAACCTCCAATCTCCTGATCAGAGGCCTTGCTGCCAGATGTAGTGTGTCATCATACTCAGTAATGATCATTACTATTAAGTTGTATATTGTAATAAACTTGTTATTCTAAATTTTCAGTTTGCCTCCTTGTGAAAATTTGTAAAAATTATACTTGTAAGGGCACTGAAGTTCAGCTCGCTCAGGGTGTTAGCAACCCAAGAGCTGTCATTGCTTCCTTGACAATGTTTATTGTTTTAAATTGCTGTTTAGAATTTTAATAATAGCAAAAATATTACACATTTGTTAGATTGTTATTTATAAGACTTATTTTCTATTACAAGATTATAAAAATATATGAATATTTTAATTGACTGGCAATAAGCCTATGTTTTACCAACCATTCTGAAGTACACAATTTGCTGATTGTTTTATTCTTGATGCTTAGCATCCATTCTTCATTGGTTATCATTTGGCTGATCATAAATAATCTATCTGCATATTTACTAGACATGCTCCACAAAAATTATTTAAAAAATTAGCAACAATTTACAATTTTTTCAAAATTACATTAAAAAAAATAAGTAGATCATGATTATAAATAAGGAGAAGTAAAACAAGAATTCTTCTGAAATGGAAATAAATATAATTATTTATTTATTTATAGAATGGTAAATAATTTATATTGCATTGTAGTTGGTTCACATTTTATAATTTTGTAAATTTTTGTAAAATTTTAATGTTTGGAAAACCATGTTTATTTAAATGTTGTTTTATAGTTCACTGACATTTTTATAAATTTATGAAAAAAAAAAAATTGTTTTCCTAATCATGTTTTTATAATTTTGTAAATTTCTACAAAATTTTTGATAAAAAGATTATTTTTTTTATATTTATTTATAAAATAATGTCTCAGTATAGTTGGTTTACATATTTTTATAATCTTTTAAATAGGAAATTAATCTTTAAAAAACAATTCCACATCTAAATAAGTGTAATTTTTTTGTTATTTGTTTATATTTCTGAGATGAGGTATTTTAACTCTTTACATTGTTTGGACTGTTGTCCTCATCTTTAACATTTTGGCCATAGTATGCTCCAGCCTTTTTATGGTGGTATTTGTTGCAATTTCAAACAGAACCCTTTATTTAGTCCACGGAGATAGATTGTTCTAGTCTCCATATTTTTAATTATTTCTTCTTTGTGACACAATTTCAAGTTTTTGAGTGACTGAACTCACAATTCCATGAGTCAATTTACTTTTAGATCAATCAACCACCACTTTAACTATAAACTGTGATATCCGAAGAAATTAAAAAAAATCTACCCCATGGACTAAATAATTGATTGATTTGTTTTTATTAATGGTATATCAACTCTTTATGGGTCATTTAATGCTGAAATTTTATTTTCTTGAGAGTTTTGAAGTAATTTGGTAATTTTACTATAAATAAGTATTGTTGCTAATTCTTTATTATAAAAATGTATTTTTATACTTTCATAGTTCACTATTTGCCCATAGCTGGGACCCCTAACAGGTACTAGCACCCCAGATAAGAAGGGTGGACCTGGGAATAAGTGGTAGTTCCACACTCTACAAAACCTCCAATCTCCCATTCAGACACCTTGCTGTTGGATGTAGTTTATCGTTATAGACTAAATAAACGGTTCAGCTTGAAATTCAAGCAAATATCACCTGAAGAAGGCAGGCATGTACAACGGCCAAAACATTGTGAATGTGGAAATAAAGATGGGGACAACAGTTTGAGCAATGTAAATAGTGTAAATACTTTTGTTGTAATTAAAATTTTAAAAATTGTTCAGGTATTATACAGTAATACCGGTGTCAAGAGAAAGACTGTCCTTTTGTCACACCATTTTCTTTATTTTCAGTTATGAAGGTTAAATTTTACTGGAGTCTTTCAGAGAATTGAAATATTTTTCAAGAAGACAATTCTGTAAGGGCTGTAGTAAATGATAAAAGAAAAAAACAAAGGCGCAACATCAGCTGAAAACAGTCAGTCAGTTAAGTGCCATATGTGAAACACGCTTGGGCGATCATGTCTCAAAAGAGACATGACTGACTGGGCAAAAGATTATCCCGCAGTAGGTTGCCATTGCTTTCTGCGGTAGACTGGTTGCCGACCAAGGCTATAGAACCCAATCTGTCCTGCTATTTAACCCATAACTGGAAGGATGAGACGGATTAATACCTTTCCCAAGGGTATTTGCACGTAAGTGAATACAATGGATTCAACTGGAATTCGAACTCGGCTCCCCAGTTTCTCATCCTGAGCCAATATCCACTGTACCACAACGCATAACATGGATGAAAAAGAAAATCCCTAAACAGTAACAATGGTCACCAAAGGAAAATGACATTCTAAAGATAATTCTATACTAGTTTATCTAATCACAGTGAAACACACTCGAGCATAAAATGAAATAAATAAAATAGGGGGACACGTAAGGGTATCAATTAGTTTTAAAAGAAGAGCTTGGAAAAACTAGTTTTGAAAATTCAAGTTTGAAAATTAGTCAAAATTGATGATCATTTTTATCATTTCCATTATTATATGGGGGGACGTGACCAACTACCTCTACATATCTGTGTTGAAATCTAGGCTGGTATTCATCCATGTACAGTGTGTTTTGGGCAAGTAGGTCTGCAGACGTCTTCCAACTTGAAGGATAACCTTGGTCATGGACACAGCCATTGATTATGTAAGGAGAACTCTCTACCCTAATCATTGACTTCAGCCTAGAAAGTCCACTACCTGGCACTGGCTGCCTCCATAACTATGGCACCCTGTCTACTCTGTTGTGCAAGAAGGCTGTTGATCCTATGAGAAGTTTATTGTAACAAAATGCAGAACCTGACAAACCCAAGAAAATATTTGATACTCCAATATGAGACCTTGTGAAATTTCAAACGTGAATTGTAGCCCACTGTGAGAAATTTTTATCTTCTAACTCATTTGGAGTGACCACTTTGTTTCTGAACAAGTCATTCCAAACCTCAATTCTCAGCCAATGCAGATTTATTCACCTCATAAATGAATGTTTTTACTCCATGGTGCATTTGCATGTGATTTTTCAAATTTGACTTCCTTGTAAATGCAGATCCACACACTTCACATGAATATGGTTTTTCTCCTGTATGAGTACGTATGTGTTGTTTTAAAACAGAGCTTCTTGAAAATGTAGATCTACACAATTTACAAGAATAAGGTTTTTCACCAGTGTGTGTTCGCATGTGGATTTTCAAATATGAACTTTGTGAAAATGTCGATCCACACACTTCACAAGGAAATGGTTTCTCTCCAGTGTGTTTGCGCATGTGAATTTCTAAAGATGAGCTGTCAGAATATGCAGTATCACAAACTTTACAAGAATATGGTTTTTCTCCAGTGTGAGTTTGAATATGTCTTTTCAAAGTTGAACTTCTAGAAAAGGAACAACCACATACTTCACAAGAATATGGTTTCTCTCCAGTGTGAGTTTGCACATGTCGTGTCAAAATTGAGCTCATTGAAAAAGCAATTCCACATACTTTACATGGATATGGTTTCTCACCAGTGTGGGTTCGTATGTGTTTTTTCAAAGATGCACTTTCTGAAAATGAAGATCCACATACTTCACAAGAATATGGTTTGTCTCCAGTGTGTAAGTGTATGTGCCTTTTTAAAGTTGAACTGTCCGAAAAAGCAGATTGACACACTTCACAAGAATATGGTTTCTCACCAGTGTGTGTTCGCATGTGCTTTTTCAAATGTGAACTCTGTGAAAATACAGATCCACATACTTCACAAGAATAAGGTTTTTCTCCAGTGTGTGTTCTCATGTGTACTTTTAAAGCTGAACTTTTTGAAAACAGAGATCCACAAATTTCACAATGATATCTTTTCCTCTTAATATTTTTTTCCATGTTTTCTGACAGCAAGTCAGCATTACTGAGATGATCCAAACAAATTTGTAATAAGCTCAAATTAATTTATTTTGATTGTTACAACATCTGCAAAAGAAAGAAGATATACTTTTTTAACTTCCTCTTTTGATCAATTTCAGAAAATGATGCATAAATTAGCAAACATGGATAAACGTGCCTGCAATAAAAAGGTTGTTTTTTTCCATGACACCACTTTTTTAACTACCGTCACTCTTTGGCGATGTCTATTGTTTTAAAAAGCAAATATTAGAATTGGAATAAAAATAAATATATAATGAAAGTGAATTTATACATTTTTTGTTCTTGAAAATTTAGAACAAAATCATTAAACACTATTAGATTCTTCATTTACAAGAATGATTTTATATTTACAACATTCTAAAACTAATACAATAGGAATGAATGCAATGCAATATTTATCACTTACCAACACAAAGTAATAAATGTGAGAACAATTTTTACTAAATTATTAAAATATGTGAACTATAAGGAAATCCTTATTTACTATTTTATAAAGTTTGAATCATTTGGCAAACGGGCTATGTTTTGCTAATCATTCCATTAAATAAGTAGTGTAAATAAAAAATTTAATAGTATTTATTATTTTGTTATCATTTAAGAACAAAGAAAAGGTACAAATTTACTTTCATATGTTTAAGTTTTATTAAAAATCTAATAATCTTTTTAAAACTATAAATATTGCAAAAGAGTGAAAGTAGTCAAAATAATAGCAGTGTCGTGGGAAAAGATGTCATTTTGACACTGTCTTATGGCAGATACATTTATCCATGTTTACCCACAAATTTTTACGTATCAGAACAACACTGGATAATAAAATGACAAAAAGGACAGAGTTTTATGTAACATATTTAGTCCTTTAAAAGGATCATTGTAATGAATCTGATCATAATTTTGACTTAAAACTGCTGCTTTACTGGGAAAAGCAATATGTTTGCATTCGGGATCTTACAAAATCTCATTTTTCTTAAAACTTGTGTTGTTGCAAGTGTAGAATACTAAAAAACAATAACAAAACCCAAAAGAAACGAGATTGAATGAAATTGGCCACAACACATTGGATGCCAGAAATAATAAAATTTAAATTTAATGTCCCTAAATCTTCAATGTTTTCTTTCAAGTCATAATTATAACTAGATACCTCCACTAAATTGCTAAAAAACAGCATTGTGTAAAGAAAAAATGCCCCAAACTTAACAAAAACAGACTTCTTTTATCAAAATGTTTATGTTATTATTAAGAGGAAATATCAAAGTATTTTTAAACATTTTTAAAAAAAATTTAATTTTTTCTAACATGTTCAAAATTTGGGTAAAACATCTTATTTTGATTTTAGTTAGAAGGTAGCCAAATTGTTACAAGAGCTTACAATGGAAAATGTAACTCAATTTTTTCTGGTGAAAAACACATTAATTTGCAAATTATTGCAAAAATCAAGTAATTGTTAGATTTTAAATTTTCAGGACTTATTTAAAAATGAAGGAAATTATTATTGAAATTATTCTTCTTCAAAAAATCTTGTTAAAAAAAGTTTTTTTTTTACATCTGTTACTGCTCACCACCACCAAATAAATTCATGAAATTTCAAGAAATCAAATTTTGTGGTCAAAATTGGTTTTATTAGTTAAATGCAAGACTCATTAGAAAATGTAAATCATCTATTTTTTCAACCATTTGGCCCTTTTTCTGAAAATCTGCTCCCAAAAGTAAAATAAAAAATGCAATAAAACTATGAAATTATTTAATTAGCTAAGCTTTTAATTGCTTCAATAAATAATATAAATTAAGGAAATTATAATCTGAAGAAAAAAAATTTAATTAATAATAAAATTTTAAAAGAATTGCTTTTATTTTTTTATTAATTATAATAATTTATAAAGTTTCAAAAATACTTTTTAAATAATTCAAAGACTTGTAGATAGTAAGTTATTAAGTGAAAACTATATTTACTAATCAAAAATTCAAAAGTTAAATACAAATCTTTGAGCCATCATATTTTTTAAATAATTTTAAACTTTTTCGTGTCTTTGAAGTTTTTTTTGTATGGTATACATTAAAAAGGTCATATATATAGTGTACATTAAAAAGGTCATGTGATTCATAGTTTTCCCCCTCTTACAGAAAAACAATTTGCACAAATTTGTCAATTCTTATCTTATCTCACATATGTCAAGCTGTCATCATATGTTAAATACAGGGAAAGGTCAAAAAGATCAAGTGTTTAAGAAATAGTTTTATTCTAAATTTTATGCTATAAATAAGTAATACTTGTATAAATCAGATTAATTTGACACTATTTGCTAATTTTCTAAAAATAACATGTCGCAGAAGTATATTTTATTTTTGCAAGATTTTTTAAACTGAGAATCAACTTTTGTTTATAAATGTGTCAATCGCTCAAAAGTGGCCGGAAAATTGAAAAATTTATTTTAGATTTCAAAATTTTAGATTCCAATCAATATAATTTCTATTTGAAATGCACAGAGTACCTTGCTTATTGAAAACTAAAATGAAAAATTTCAAGAAAACTTTTTATTTTTACAAATTCAGTTTAAAAGTTAGTTATCAAAAATAAATGGAGGCATCTGATTATAACCAACATTTTCATTTAGGTTTCCACTTCCCCATCACATAGTATTTCATTAATAAGAACATTATTTTTAGTCTCTAAGTTTTTGTAAGAGACAAAAACTGTTTTTCTATTTTTGTAATACAATTAGCCAAATTACTACTGATAGAAGTAAAATAAAATGTAGGATTTAAATCATTATTTTAAAGTTAAGAGATGTAAAAATTAGCAGTTAACCAAACCCTGTCAATTTTGACACATTACTATCTGACTTTATAAGTGTAAAAGTATTCATCTTTACACTAATTTTGTGAATGGAGAATCGATTGCCATCAAGACAAAATTAGAAAATTTGTTAAATAGAGTAGATATAACAGATGAAAAAAAACCTTTCATATGACGTATTTTCAACAAAGTTCATACAATATTAACAAGAATCTTTTTTTAAGATGAAGCATTGTTGGCCATTTCTTTCATCTTAATTTTTGAGTGGCTTTCAAATGCAACTATGTAGTCATTCAATCTATGGCCATCATTAAATAAGTAATAATATCTTGAGTTTCATAAGATGAACCATTATCAGCCATTACTAATTTTTGACTAGGAATTCTTTCATTGTAATTTTAGCTAAACAAACATCAGTAAATAAGTGGTAATATCTTGAATTTATATTAGATTAAATATTGTCAGCCATTATTAATCATTTCTTTCATGTTAAATGGTTACAACTTTTTAGACATTATTTAAATTGTTCACTGTTATCCTTCACAATGTTTTGGCTGCTGTATTAGAATTTGATCCTAAACATTTTATTTTGATCTCTGTGGTACATTGTTTTGGTTCTATGAGTCATGCCACTTCTGGATGTCTTAGTTATCTTACTTTAATTCAAGTTTTTTATTCACCACTGCTATAGCAGGGTACTGTTTGGAACAAGTCCCCGGATCCAGCCAATGCTTTTATCCAAAGTTGTGAGTTCACTGGTTAGGGCAGTGGTGAACAAAAACAACTTACAGTTGAGTTAAAGAAAGATAACTAAGACATCTGGAAGAGGCATGCTTCACAGAATGAGAAGAGCCTGCCCCAGTGATCAAAATAACAGGTTCAGTTCAAAATTCCCATTACCTGAAGAAAGTCAGAGCGTACAATAGCCAAAACGGTGTGAATATGGGAATAAAGATGAAAGATAACAGTCTGAACCATATAAATAATTACAATACCTCATCTGAGAAATGTAGACACTGACTCAGACATTAGTTTTAGTGAATATCTACGTTTAAAATAAATGCACGTTTTTTGTTTATTTTTCTTTTACAGGGCCAAGTATTTCAAACCTGGGTGTTGATTAAAATATTGTTTGAAGTAATAAAAATGTGTGTGTGTATGCATAGACTAAGAAAATATGTGCAAATTACAAGAACTCAATGTGTTTTTTTTTTCAAGCTAGCAGAGTTTGTACCAAAAGATAACTAGAACTATAATATTCTATAAATCAAGAAACGTTTAAGTGACTTATCGGATTAATTGACTCAAGAGTTTTACATTGAAACTCTCATAAGATTCTAATTAAAATTTAAAAAAAATGAAAACTATTTTTGTGAAAATTCATTATTCATTGAAAAAATTATTTTTCTTAAAATAATAAGACATTGTGGGCTTTAAACTACAGTTAAAATGTATTGTTGGTCATGTTGCTTTAAATATGTGTTGTTGGTAATTTTACTACAACTAGGTAATATTGATTGGTGGGTTGATTTGTTTAGAGGCATATTGAACTTTATGGGTCATGTTTTATTCATAAAAGTAGGAACCTCCATTCATTTTTGATACCTAAGTTTAAAAGTGAATTTTTAAAAATAAAATGCTTTATTGAAGCTTTCATTTTAGCTTTACTTTAAAGCTAAATGATTAAATCTACTTTTTTTTCCAGTAAGCAAAATACGCTGGTGTATTTCAGATAAATTATATTGATTGAAATCTCAACTTTCAAAACTTATTTTTTTATCCATTTTGACATACTGACAAGTTTAAAAAGAAAAGTTGATTCTCTGTTTTAAAAATCTGGCAAAATAAAATATACATATGTGACATGTCATTTTTTAAAAATTACCAAATTTAAATTAATCTGATTTGAAACAAGTATTACTTGTTTATAGCATGAAATATAGTATAAAAATATTTCTTAATTACAGAAGTCATATGTTTCTGACAAGTGAAGTGATTGATGACAGCCAGATATGTTGATAAGCTAAGTATGGTTGACCAGAATTGACATAATTATCTAAAGTTTTTAAGGGGATGAAACCATAAAACGTGACCTTTTAATGTCACGTACGAAATATTATATTTAAAAAAAAACACCCTTCCTATACAATCTTATATATATATATATATATATAGGAAAAGCTACTTAAAAGTTGTCAGTTTAAAAATGTATTATAATACATTTTTAAACTTACAACTTTTTAGTAGTTTTGCCTATACATATTAAGACAGTATACGTGGATCATCACTATGCTATATATATATATATATATATATATATAAATATCAGTAATATATATATATATATTACTGATATTTTCTAAAAGTAATAATTTAAAAAATAATTTCATTCATTTGTGAATAAGTCCTAAAAAAATCATTAAAATCCAACAATTATTTGATTTTTACAAGAGTTTCCAAAATAATGTCTTTTGCCCAGAAAAAAAGAAACTGAGTTTGGTTATAAATATTAAATTATCCATAGTAAAATCTGGTAAAAATTTGGTCACCTGCTGATGAGAAAAAATTATTTTATCAAAATCTCGAATGTGTTAGAAAGGATTTTGTTGCATATTTGTTACAATTAAACCAATATGCAACAAAGGGTTAAAAAAATTTTTAAAAGAATTTAAAAAAAATACTTTGACCTTTCCTCTTAACATTTTCACGGAAAAACTTTGTGTTTTGTTAAATTTGAGGCCTTTTTTCTTCATTCTATGCTGTTTTTTCAGTGAAATAGTGTCAATACCTACATTCATTAAAGACAAAATAACATTCTCGAAATTGGATATAAAAATAAAATTAAATAAAAGTGGGGGTAACAAAAGCAAAAAAAAAAAGTTTACAAAGATTTTCTACTTTAAAAATTTTTTTTATTCATTTGTGAATAAGTCCTGAAAGTTTCGTTAAAATTTTATAATTATCTTATTTTTGCAAGAATTTCCAAATGAATGTGTTTTTTCACAAAAAAAAATAAATAAATAAATAAATAAATAAACACTCGAATTGGTGGGCCCTTTGTTGACGCCAGAGAAACATTTTTTAAATCTTAAGGATTAAAAAATATAACTTTTAGAGACCAAGAAATCGTTTAGCCTTTCCTTCAACACAAGGATTTTTTTTGACGATTTTTTTTTTATTAAGTTTGAGATATATTTTTCATCATTTTCTCGTGAATTTTGCAGGTAATGTGGGTGAGCATTGAATTCAGATAGTCCTTTTTTGTATGTAAACAAGAAAAATAAATTTTAAAAAATTGTTAGTTTGTCTTTAATTAAACTTGTACGCACAACTCATTTAGTGAGTAAGAGAAAACTAAAAGCCTACCCTAAAAATTTATTAGCATCATTATTTATTGTACTTTTCGAATTCATTTGGTTTACTGTTTCTCGAGTATTCTACATCATTTTTCTATTGTCCATAACAACAATATTATTAGTATGAAAAGAGTAAGACTGACCCAAAGAAAACCACATTAAGAAACGTAAAAACTCAATAAAAACCTCAGTTTCTTGAAGGAATTACTTCGTTTCATAATCATCATGCCGAACAAAAGCAATTGCAAAGCGGTGTTGAATATCATTTCGTTCCTTGTATAAAAACGTTACTCCAAAATAAAATTAGAAATTAATTTAAGGTGCAGTAACTGCAAAAAAAAAAAAAAAAAAGAAGAAAAGGAATTACATTTTCTCTTATGGTAATTCGGGAAGTGGGGTAATATATGTAAATATTGAATTTCTTTCCTTAGATTTCTTTTCCTACTAATATAAATTGGCGAGGTTCTTTTAACCTTAAAACATTTTCTTTTCCTACCAATATAAATTGGCGAGGAATTCTTTTCCTACCAATATAAATTGGCGAGGAATTCTTTTCCTACCAATATAAATTGGCGAGAACAAAAGGGTGGCGTGGGTAAAAAGGACATGCGTCCTTTAGTTTGGGTTTTTAAAAGTTTTGTACCAGAAATTAAATTTAAAATTAATATCCAAAATACAATTTTCACTTATACCAACTTGTTTTTCTTCTGCATGCCTTTTTCTTTTAGGGGCATTGGTGATCATGGTTCTCCACAGTTTCTTGTCCTTGGTAGCTTTTAGTAAATTCTGTCTTTTTATTTAACCCTCATTAATTGATGTTTTGTTGGCGATTTAAACTTTTTCCAATGATATGGAAAAGAAATTTGCCAATGTTTAACCTTTGTATCTGCAAGAAAAAACAGTTTATCAAAAGGATGGATATTCTCTCGACCCTGCTATTACTGTATACACTTTTGCCTCCCTCAGCAAGATTATAAAAATATGTGAACTATAATGCAATATTTATTATTAACTGTTTTGTAAATAACTATGAAAACAAATTTATTTAATCATAATTTTATAAAAATATCAATGAACTGTTATTATTTATCAAGAATAATGAAAATGTA
Organism: Ascarosepion bandense; assembly: GCA_037127315.1. Taxonomy (NCBI): domain Eukaryota; kingdom Metazoa; phylum Mollusca; class Cephalopoda; order Sepiida; family Sepiidae; genus Ascarosepion; species Ascarosepion bandense. Next base: position 3,499,539 of record JBBBDQ010000328.1, on the reverse strand, counting down.
TAAATCCATTTTCATATGTTATGAGCGGACTTGTGCTGTAAAAAATGACACCAAAATATTTATATCAATATGCCATCTAAAATGACAGCTATATATATATATATATATATATATATATATAGATAGATAGATAGATAGATAAAATAAATAACCTAAAGAGCCAACAAACCTACCAAGGTTTCACCTTGCTAGGTTTGTTGGCTTATTAGCTTATTTACTTTATTTACTTTATCTGCTCTGCTTACGTATTGAGCACTTTTTTGTTATAGATTACTCGTCTTGGTTTTTTTCTTTGGGCTACGTACTTTGACTGATGTTCATGTGCTTAGCTCTTTCTTTTTTTACAACCATTTTTTCCTTCTGCGTATATACTCAGAGGGTTTTTCGAAACGAGTATAGTGATAAGCTTACAATTATATATATATATATATATATATATATATATATATATATATATATAGATAGATAGATAGATAGATAGATAGCAAAAGACAGAGTATCTTACATTAAGACATAAGAAAAAAAAAATCCCAACCCCTGAGTGTGACAGGACAGAAATATATATATATATATATATATTATAAGAAAGCTAAAGAACAGATAGATTAAAATATACTATTCAGGCATTTACTTTTATAAAGAGTGCTCAATACAAAGTAGAGCTTAAAAGTGTCATGTCTTAGCATTATGTTACTTTGTACCCTTTCGCATTTTCAGCTCCATAGTTCAACCTAATTCTCACTTTTGATTGAACAATATTGACACACCTACAAGCATATTGATTAACTTCCTCCAACTACCACTCTTAATTTTCTAAATAATCATGAAATCATTTTCTTCTTATTCTATGTGCCTTGTTCTTTCAGGATGTAGGCGATCGTGGCCTTCCACATCTCCCTATCCTTAGCACGCTTTCTCTTATTACACCCACTCTGTCATCCACTTAATCAGGCTGGTCAAGTATATTACATACTGCTTTTCCCTGTTTTTCTTTCCCTCTATTTGGCCTGTGAGTATCAGATTCTCTAAACCCTCCATCCTAATTGCATGTCCCAGGAACTTTAGCTGTCTTTTTCTGATGCTCAGTATTAATTTCCTTTTTGTTTCCATCCTTTTCAAAACCTCATCATTGCTCACATGCTCGATCCATGATATCCACAGCATCCTTCTGTAGAACTGCATTTCAGTTTATTCAAGTTTTTCTTTCATCTTCAATGACATTGTCCAGCATTCAGTGCCATATTAAAGAACTGACATCACATAGCAATCTAGTACTGTTTTCTTTGTTTCTAGCAACATATTCCTGTCTCTTCATACTCTACTTAGCTTCTGGAATGCATCCTTGGCCATGCCAATTTGCCTTTGGCTCATTGTGTTGCACTTTTTGTCTTCTGTTAGAAATCTTCCCAGGTATTTAAGTTTTTGTACTTGCTTGATTTTAGTATCCCCCAACTGTATTTGGCATTTTGGGCTGCTCTATTTGCTGATGACCACATATTCGGTTTTCTTTCAGTTTATTTGTAGCCCTTTCTTGTCCCTCTCTTCAACTACCTTCTGTAGAAGATCTTGTAGTTTCCTTTCTGTGTCTGCTAACAGCACTGTATCATCTCTGTACCTTATGTTGTTCAGATTGTGGCCTCCAATGATGAATCCTGGCATAACTTCTAGAGTCCTCATAATAGTCTTGCTGTACAAGTTGAATAGATCTGGTGAAAAGTCACATCCTTGTCTTATGCCCGCTTCTATCTTTGTATATCTGCTGAATTTGTTTCCTGTCCATATGCAGGCAGCTTGCTGCCAGTAGAGATTCTTGATTACTCTGAAGTCTTCCCCAGATATGTCAAGATTGCTGAGCATTTCTATCAATTTTTTGTGGTATACTTTGTTGAACGCCTTTGCATAATCAATAAAACATAGGTACACATTCTTTTTCATTTGTATTGCCTTTTCTGATAGCATCCTAGTCATAAATATCACGTTTCTTGTTCCATTGTCTTTGACAAAACCGCACTGTTCTTGTTCTATCTCTGGTCTGATTCTGCTTCGCACTCTATTCATCAGGATTCAGATGTTGAGTTTTGTTACGTGGCTCATCAAACTGTTCAGTGGAATTCACACTTGTTTGCACCTGGCTTCTTAGGCAGTGCTATGAAAATTGACCTGCGCAGGTCGTCTGTTATTATACCACTGTTATAAATTTAATTTATTATTTCTGTAATTTTCTCTACCCCGAATTTGCCCAGGACTGTCAGCATCTCTGTTATGGTCCAGCTGCTTTGTTTCTATTCAGTTTAGCCATTGCAGCTTCTACTTCAGACTTTAATATTTCTGGTTCATCCTCTTCTTTGTGTATTGCCAGTTGCTCTCTTCATAGAAAAGATATTTTAAATATTTTTCCAATCGCTGGAGTATTTCCTCTTTCTCCAATATGATCATTCCATGCTTGGATTTTATATATTCTGTTGAGGAGCATGGTTTTTGTCCTGTCAGTTACCTTATTTCTTTATGCATGTCTACTTTATTAGTCTTGCCCAATCTCTTTACTTCTGCACACTTGTTGTTGAGCCATTCCTGTCTGCATTTGCTCCTTATTTTCTTGTGTATTCCATTCCATGTCTTGGCATAAATCATTTTCACCATTTATTTTAAAATATCTCCTGAAGAAGAATGGTATTGTTCAGCAACAGGAAAATTTTTGTGTAGTGATATAATGCTTTTATAAACTATTGTAATAACAAAATTACAATATATATATATATATATATATATATATATATAAGCATGTGGTGTAGATATAGACGAATCCAAAGGAGTATCCTGTACATACAGTGGTAGGATAACTCTCTAAGAGAGCTCTAAATATATATGTATATAAATACATATAGAGCAAATATAAGAAAAAATTTAGGCAGACACGTTATTTCATGATAAATCGGAAGTATGGGCCTATTTCAGGTGAACCATCATCAGCTTCTGTCTTTATTGTACAGAAGATTTTACAAAGCTGATGATGGTTTGCCTGAAATAGGCCATACTTCCAATTTACCATGAAATAATGTGTCTGCTTAACTTTTTTCTTATATATATATATATATATATATACACACACACACATACACACACAAACATTCTTAATTGTAATAGAGAAGGTTTTTTTTCAGTACATGGTGACATAATTATTAAAAAAATAATAAGGCACTGTTAAAGAGCAAACATGTGGCAAAAAGTTTCATAACTGGTAGTAAAGAGGATGAACTGAGCCAATGTTGCTTTGCTATTGTCTCTCTAATGAACTGAGCTGATGCTGCTTTGCCATTGCCACTCTCCCCATGAGTGTGACAGGAGATATATATATATACACACACACACACACACACAATGATCTTTATTATAATGGAGAGGATTAAACTTACAATCATTACTTATTAAAACAATAAATATTGTCATGGAATGGAAGTTGTATACAGTAATAGCAGTGTCAAAGGAATAACTATTGAAAGTTTGGAATTGGCAAAAATATTTATCATTGACAATAGAAGATTGTGACATCAGTGTACTTTCAATGTATTTTCTCCTCAGTGAATTCTTTTCTCTTCTAATCATGCTTACAGTCACATCACATTGAAACACCAGTTTTTGCATAATAACCAAAGTTAAACAATATTGAGCCTGGTCAGTACTTAGATGAGTGACTGCTTCAGAATACCAGATGAGGTCAAGTTTGGCTGTGCAGGTGGTGTAATGGATAATAGCTCAGAATTGTTAATCAGAGAGCTGAGTTCCAATTCTGATTGGGTTTGTTATATTTAATTATGTGCAAATATCACTGGGAAAGGTACGAATCAAACTCTTTCCTTTCCAGCTATGGGTTAATTAGTAAAATTTGTATCACTAAATCATTATAATCTCAAAAATAATTTTTTTTATAATTTAAATATATTTTCAGGTTAAATAATCTACAAAGAGTTGGTAAACCATAGAAAATTAATCAATCAATCTTCTAATTGGTTGGTTGATTTTGTTTAGTGGCATATCAACACCTCTATGGGTTAATGCTGAAATCTAAATATTCTTAAATACAATTTTATGGTTTCAAGTAGATATATTTTTAATACAAGATAAAGATAAAATGTATTGTTGACCATATTGAGTTAAGTATTTATTGTTAGTAATTTTAGTATAAATAGGTATTGTTGGTTGATGGGTTGATTTGTTTAGTGGCATATCAAACACTGGCTTATTTAATGCTGAAATCTAAATTTTTACATGACTCAAGCACAAGCCTGACTCAATATTGCATGGAGACTCAAGCACAAGCCTGACTCAATATTGCATGGAGACTCAAGCACAAGCCTGACTCAATATTGCATGGAGACTCAAGCACAAGCCTGACTCAATATTGCATGGAGACTCAAGCACAAGCCTGACTCAATATTGCATGGAGACTCAAGCACAAGCCTGACTCAATATTGCATGGAGACTCAAGCACAAGCCTGACTCAATATTGCATGGAGACTCAAGCACAAGCCTGACTCAATATTGCATGGAGACTCAAGCACAAGCCTGACTCAATATTGCATGGAGACTCAAGCACAAGCCTGACTCAATATTGCATGGAGACTCAAGCACAAGCCTGACTCAATATTGCATGGAGACTCAAGCACAAGCCTGACTCAATATTGCATGGAGACTCAAGCACAAGCCTGACTCAATATTGCATGGAGACTCAAGCACAAGCCTGACTCAATATTGCATGGAGACTCAAGCACAAGCCTGACTCAATATTGCATGGAGACTCAAGCACAAGCCTGACTCAATATTGCATGGAGACTCAAGCACAAGCCTGACTCAATATTGCATGGAGACTCAAGCACAAGCCTGACTCAATATTGCATGGAGACTCAAGCACAAGCCTGACTCAATATTGCATGGAGACTCAAGTAAAAGCTCAATGAAATTTTGCCTATAGATATAAGTGTAAACCCAACATTAAATTAGCCTGTAGATTCAAGCATCCATCAGATAAATATTTGCTTATAAACTCAAGTATACAATGTACCATTTTCGCCTTGAGACTAAAATATAAAAAAATAATTGACAATGTGGAGGCTAATGTAATGTTAATTCTCTGAAACTAATCTTTTGTTTTTAATACAATTGTCACTATTTTTTATCCTTCAACATTTTCCATTTTCAAAAATTTTTCAAAAAATATGTATTATCATTCCAGAAGGGGGCTTTTGTTCATAATATTGACACATTGCAAAATTGATCCCTGACTTTTTATGGAGTTATTACAAATTAGCTGTTTGTTTACAAATATCAATTTTGAAAATGCTAAGTTTTTTTTCTCTATTATTTACAAATTGACCAGTCTCTTTAAATTTGTTCCCTGACATTTTTTTCGATTGGGTCCTTATGTTTACTATCACTGAATGAAAATATTTTTTTTTTTCAAGTTTATAATATGGGTTATTAAGACACAGTTCATGTTAATACATATACATATCAAGAAGTCTGTAGCGAACTGCCAAAAGAGAAGCCATTTTAGGCAATACATATATTTCAAATTAATTCCATTCCTTATCAATATATGTAACTTTACTCTTTTCCATTTTTCTTTTTACATAGTGTATTATAAAAAACCATAATGACTCACAGCTTCATGGATTAAGACAGTGGAAACTACCACAACTTGATCAGCCAAGACATTCATTAGGTGGTACTAATATTATATGGTAATATAATTGTTAGTGGTACTATTTGAGTATAATAAAAAGATGTACATATCTCCTCTTCTTTTTTACTGCTCTAAGATGCAGCAGTATTGACAAATGAGACTTTATCCTCACTGAGGAGAAATTCTTTTCCTTGGGCAACTGATGATTATATTTTTACACTTTTATATATATATATATATATATATATATATATATATATATATTCAAATGAACTCCGAAAAGTACATATGCCATATGGCCATTTCAGTGAGGAAAAACCTCACTTCTTCAGTGGCAAAATTCATTTATTATGCAAATGTGGTACAAAATTAATTTACCAAAATTTACTCAAAGAAAAGCCTACTCAGAAGTTTACATGAAAGAAGAAAATAATAATATCAGAAAGAAAAATGGGAGGGGTGTCATATTAGGGTCTGTAAACAGATAACATTATTTATATCAAGCCCTCTACTAGGATCATTCTTAATATTAATGAGATTAATATTAATAGGACCTGTTTTGAGATTTCACCAACATGCCATTTTCATTTTTTATTTATATAAAAAAAAGGAAAAACATTAAAAAATGACTGAATTTTTACACTTTACTACATATATATATATAAAATAGTAAAAATTCAGTCATCAGTCACCCAAGGAAAAGATGTTTTCCTCAGTGAGGACAAAATCTCATCTTGGAGTAGAAGAGAAAAGAGAGAAGAAGAAGAAGATACATACATCGTTTTATTTATTTATAGTCATTAATTCCCATATATATATATATATATATATATATATATATATATATGCATATATATATATGCATATATATATATGTGTGTGGGAATGCACCAGATTATTGTGTAATGCATGAAACTCCAAGTTGTATTTCTAATATAGGATATGTATATTTATTTATATTTATTACACACACACAATTCCTACTATGTAAATATTTAATGTTTTTCCTTTCCTTTTCAGATATTTACACATTAGTAGATTTTGCTTCTTTGTAAATAATTTGTTAGTTATATAGAAATACATGAAAGTATTTCCCTGTTGAAAAATATTCAGTTTCTCCTTGTAAAATATTTATAAGTCTACCATTCATCCTTGCTTTGAATATTGCTGCCACATTTGGTCTAGAGAAGAAATGGATCCATACTCTTTCCCAAGGGTTATTAGCATGTGAATGTAATGAACATGACTGGAAAGCTAACACAGCTTTCTCTGATTTCTTGATTTATGAGCAGATCTGCAGTCACTCACATACCGGTGTGATGTGGCTTCCCTGTGCCTCTTCTATAAATACTTTCACGGCTTCTGCTCCGATGAACTTAGATCACTGGTGTCCCCTAGGTACGAATTTGCACGAGATACTAGATTAGCAACTAGGTCCCACCCTTTTACAGTGAAACCGATAAAATGTAACCGCAATTTCTACTCCAACAGCTTCTTTTCTCACACTTCCCACCTGTAGAATTCCCTTCCACATGCTTGCTTCCCGGACAGCTACAATCTCCAGGAGTTTAAAGGTAAGGTCAATAGACACCTCCTAACACACTAACTCGCATCCATTCTCTCACTCTTCCCACCTACCCAACCCTCATCCTCGGTATCTCTACCCATCTATCACCCTCCTTCTGACATTTCCTATATTTAACCACTCTTTCTCATCACCTTCCCCTATGTAACCCCTTGCGCAATAGTGGTAGTGGAATGCATTGCTTATGGCGAAATGATTAAAAAAAAATCTTATTATTTGGGAACAGATGAGCATACAAATTGTGAACTCAAAATAATAGAATAAAGGCAGGATTAAAAGCATTAACTTCATGAAGACATGGGGTGGTGTAATGGACAGCAAGTCATTCTTTGTTTCTTTCACAATAACATCTGATAATAACTGATTTCAATCTTTCACACATCAAATGGTTATATGTCCCATTCTCTCAACAGAAATTATAATAACTGTATCTACAATTTCAGTTTATAAATGAAGCAAAAACAAATCGACTCATTAAAAATGCCTTGGTATTTTGAAATTCATTCAGTTGCTGTTTGCAAAATATTTTTTCAATAAATATATATTTGAAAAAGCAAAAAATGTAAAGTTCAAATGCTATTTTTGAGTCTGAATGTATTTAAAAATTTTTTTTTCATTTTCACAATTCTTAGATCATATTTTGTATGCAAGTTCAAAAAGGAATAATTATGTGACTTCAATCATTAAAAAGTATTAATTGAATAAGTCTGTAACAATTTTCCCCATTTTTTTAAGCACTGCTTAATAGAATTTGATATCATGAGAATTTACAAAAAACATCATTAGGGGCAGTTAAATATTTTATGACATTAAATAGATAAGAAAATAATGAAAAAATATGCAATGAACAAGAATAAAAAAACATAATTTAACTATTTTTTTCTTTTTTATACTCCTACTGTAGAATGTAGCCTGAAAAAAAAAAATTACTCATTCACAATTTCATAAAAATCAATAGAATAAAAATATACAATATATAAAAATATATGAAAGATATATAAATATAAAATATAAATATTAAAAAATATATATAAATATAAAAAAAGTAGAATAAACAAACTGTTGCTATATATGTTTTGAATTTATAACTGTTGGCTATATATTATAATATATATATATATATATATATATATATATATATATTTCTAAACATAAACATTTCCAGTTTCTAGATTCTTGTAGTTCTGATCTTAAACAATTAAATAACAATTAAATAATTCAGTTTTATGTGCATCTTTTTTTAAGAGGGGTGACAGTATAAGACTAATGTTCATGACCTATAACTTAAATGTCAGCTCATTAGCTACTGTGCATAAATAAATGCTAGGTCTGCTGTCTTATAAGCAACAAGTAAATATTATTTTTACAAAAGACATTTAACTTAAGTTTAAGTTTACTGATTTACTTTAAAACAAATCTCTAAAAAAAAGACTGAATTTTAAAGAGATTTTAAGATGTTCTTATCAATAATGGTGGTTATATAAATGACTACACTGATGTTTTACACATGTCTAAAGCTTTATTTCAATAGGTAAGATTCTTTCTCTTTGCAAATTAGATTTAGGCTATTATCAGTCAAATAAAGCCAAAATTTAACTTCAAAGAAGACATTTTAATTTATTTTATTGGTACTTTTAAGATGTTTTTAAGCTTATATAAACTGAAACATCACACTTACCTAATTTTTCTTCTTGCTTAGCTTCCTAAAAAATAAAAAAACACAGTTTAAGTTTAAAGGAGATGGAAATAAACCTTTCTTATATATATATATATATATATATATATATATATATATATATATATATTATAAGGAAGTAAAAGAACAGATAAATTAAAATCCACTGTTCATGCATTTACTTTTATAAAGAGTGCTCAATACAAAGTAGAACTTAATAATATCAACAATAGTTGATAAAAGCATAATATCACAACACAAAAGTTTTTGTTTCAGAACAATACTGTTCTTCTTCAGGTGATATTTTAAAAATAAATGGTGAAAATAATTTATTTAGAAAATATAAGATGAATTCATGGTTAGTCAGACAATTAAGAAGGTGTGTTTGGTAGAAGTGTATGATTGTAGGTGTGTCAATATTGCTCAATCAAAAGTGAGAATCAGGTTGAAAATTTTGGTCAGGAAAGAGAACAATATAGCATAATGTCAAAACATGACACTTTTTAATTTTTTTTGGTAACATGCAGACTAGGGACATAGGGACATTACATTTTATTATTTTGGGCAGACTAGGGAACATACATTATTTTAATGGGCAGGACTAGGGACATACATTATTTTAATGGGCAGACTAGGGACATACATTATTTTAATGGGCAGACTAGGAACATACATTATTTTAATGGGCAGACTAGGAACATACATTATTTTAATGGGCAGACTAGGAACATACATTATTTTAATGGGCAGACTAGGAACATACATTATTTTAATGGGCAGACTAGGAACATACATTATTTTAATGGGCAGACTAGGAACATACATTATTTTAATGGGCAGACTAGGAACATACATTATTTTAATGGGCAGACTAGGAACATACATTATTTTAATGGGCAGACTAGGAACATACATTATTTTAATGGGCAGACTAGGAACATACATTATTTTAATGGGCAGACTAGGAACATACATTATTTTAATGGGCAGACTAGGAACATACATTATTTTAATGGGCAGACTAGGAACATACATTATTTTAATGGGCAGACTAGGAACATACATTATTTTAATGGGCAGACTAGGAACATACATTATTTTAATGGGCAGACTAGGAACATACATTATTTTAATGGGCAGACTAGGAACATACATTATTTTAATGGGCAGGGACTAGGAACATACATTATTTTAATGGGCAGACTAGGAACATACATTATTTTAATGGGCAGACTAGGAACATACATTATTTTAATGGGCAGACTAGGAACATACATTATTTTAATGGGCAGACTAGGAACATACATTATTTTAATGGGCAGACTAGGAACATACATTATTTTAATGGGCAGACAATTTTTACCAGCAGGTTGGATTTTAGTTTGTTTTTATTTTTAATTTGATTTTGTACTACCTCATCCGTTAAAGGGTCTGGATTGTTTAGGTTAGAATTAGAATTAAGTAATTATGTCATACTAAGGCATATTAGAGTTATGAAAATCAAATAAGTATTGTGTGGGTCATTTATTTTAGTAAAATAATTTGTAAGTAATATTAGAGCATAAGTTATAAATGAAGAATTATAATTAATTGAAGTTTAGAGAGAAATATTTGTAATGTTTACATAAAACCGTCAATTGATCTTTTCAATTTTGTAGTACTTTAAACCTTTTAATTTACAGCACTTCATTCAGGCACAGAAGGCAGATGTCATAGAGTGCTTTACAGATTCTTGTTTTTTTCCAGAATTTTCTATTTTACTTTGAGGGTTTTATTTGTATCTTTTAACTGCCAAAAATATGCAGAAAGGGATGTTTGGTTTCGGTACGTGTTATTTTTTAAGAATGTTAAATGCAAATACCACTTCTTGTTAAAAGTTTTCTTAGTAGATCCAGTGTAAACCTTTTTAATAGTTAGGTTGTCATTTGATGATACAGTACATTGGTAAACATTAGAATTTGTTAGACACCTATTTTCCAGTAGGCAATTGTTAGGATTTCAACAATTACATGAATCTGTATTATTTTTATTTTCATTACTTGGTAATTAGTGTTACTTTATTTTATGTGCTGATTTAAGATTTTATTTATATGATTTTTAATAATTTTTTCTAGATTATTTGTACAACTATAACCTAATTTAAGAGTATTTTTATTAAAAACTTCAATTAGATGGTCATTATTAGGGAAATGTTTCTTAATTAAATTGAGGAACTTCAGTCCTAACTTAGTGCTAACCATCTGGTTAAATGGTTGTGTATACCAAATAATTTTTTTATTTCTATTTTCCTGTTATAGTCATCTGTAAATCATGTATTATTTCTAAAACCATTTAACCCCTTTTACCAAAACTCTACCATGAATAGTAAAATAAAAAATGCAATAAAACCATGACATTATTTAATTAGATAAGCTTTTAATTCCTTCAATAAATAATATATATGTCAGATATTATACTCTGAAGAAAAAAAATTTTTTGATTAATAATGAAATTTTCAAAAAATTGTTTTCATTTTTTTTAATAATTTATTAAATTTATAAAGTTTCAAAAATATTCTAAAAATATTTCCAAGATTTGTAGATGTTAGGTTGGTAGGTCATAAAGTGAAGAATATATTTACTAATTGAAAAATGAAAAGTTTAATACAAATCATCTAACCGTCATATTTCAAAATAATTTTCAATTTTTTTTTATGTATTTGAAGTTTTATATTTATAGCATGTGTACATTAAAAGTATGTGTACATTAAAAGTATGTGTGTTTCAGGGTTTCTTCCTCTTACCAGAAAATCTTTTTACAATTATGTCACTTGTGAGCCCCATATACTTATCTGTCAATACATTTCAATTATGGTTAAACAAGGCTCAACTGTATGTTTAGGAAATGTTTTTATTCTGAATTTTATGCTATAAATAAGTAATACTTTTGTAAATCAGATTAATATAGCATTAAATTTACTAATTTTACAAAATTAATGTGCCACAAAGGTACATTTTATTTTTGCAAGATTTTGAAACCCAGGAATAAATTTTTGTTTACAAATGTGTCAATTGCACAAAAAAGGACAAAAAAATTACAAAATTTTTTATAAATCTTGAAATTTTAAATTCCAATCAATATAATTTCTGTTTGAAATACACCAGAGTATTTTGCTTACTAGAAATAGTAAATTTAATCATTTAGCTTTCAACTAAAACTAAAATAAAAGTTTCAAGAAAACCTTTTTATTTAAAAAAAATCAAATTTCAAAGTTAGTTATTGAAAATGAGTGGAGGTACCCAAATATATATATATATATATATATCAAACACTTAAGGAAGAAAAGGGGGATCATATTAAACTAAATCAAGATACAAAAAGTATCAACATATAAAATATGTGCCGGATGGAATTATTGGGAGTTTTAACAAAATTGTGGCCATATCGATCCTAGAAATATTGAAACAAATTACTAGTGTTACACCATAAAATCAAGGAAGAAAAGGTGGATCATATTAAACTAAACACTCAGTAACTCCTTGTATCTTAGGGGATTTATTACCTTGATTGAGGTGAAATAATTAAAACAAAAAAGTACCATCAGATAAAATAAAATTTAACAAGAGTAGTAAATATATATCCTTGTAATTGAACAAAAACATAGCAACTCAAAATGACCAGTAATAACTGGAGCACTGGATATAATGAAGAAGAGTACAGCTAAGTGCATGAACAAGATCCCTTGCAGCCATAGCTTACAAGAGATATGAAATTACTAATCTACTCAGAAGATTTATCAATGTAAAGATAATATGGGCAAAGTATACATGAAACCTATCAGAATTTGTACAAAAAAGATGTATATATTTACTACTTTGCACTTATCCTAAGGCTGTTGGTTCCAATCTAGTTGCAATGACTACAAAAACATCCTCTTTCTCAAATTTATATATAAAACATACAAATGCATGTTGGGATTTCTTTCCAGTCAGTAAGATAAGCTACTTCTCAGTCTCAACTGTCAAATTCTTGTCTTAATGTCAGAACATTACACTTGTCTGTATCCGTTTTGTGAGTTAACACCATACTTTTTGCCTCATTAGTCATTGCTCCATTCACTTGCATGCAAAAATATAAATCTATCTCTTCTCCCTCCAGCTATGATTTGAATAACCAGAACATATTAGGTTCTGTCACCTTGGTTGGCAACCAGTCTACCACAGAAAGAAATGGCAACCTATTGTGGGAAAATCTGCTTAGTCAGTCAGGGATTGAAAGAGACATAATTTCCCAAGTGCGTATCATGTATGGCACTTGTCTTGCATATATTGTTTGCTTAGTATTATTTTTGTCCTTTTCTTTCTTTTTCCACAGTCATAATATAACTTCCTCATAGCTTTTCTATAAATATTTTCATGGTGATTTCTCTGATGAGCTTGTCACTTTATGAATTTAAGTGCAGTACTAGACTGGTAACTAGGTCACATGATTTTACAGTTGAAACTGCTAGATGTAACCCTATGTTCTATGCTGACAACTTCTGTTGCACTTTTGGATTCTTGCTTTCCAGTCAAATTTGATCTTCAAAACTTGAAATACAATGTCAAACAATGTCTGTCTCCTTAATTTTAGTTCTTTTTTACTCCGCTGTCTTTAATAACTTTTTTCTTTTAGATTATTTTATACTCAAAAACTGGAAACTTTGTCAGTTCTGTCTGTTGGGTATTTCTGCCAAGTACATTTAACCATGGCCAGTTACACTTCGGACCCAGTAACAGCCTGCACTAAACAGAATGCACTACTAATAAATGTGTGATATTCATGTGGAAAATAGAATTGACAAATCAAGTTCAAATTCTGAGCTAGTCAGTTGCATTCAGTTTCACACTAAACCCTTGTGAAAAGTACCAGCTATGGTTAAATAAAAAGGTAGACTGTTCTATCCAGCATTGAATGGTAATCAGCCTAAGAAAAATAAACCTACTGAATTCTAAACTATGGAGTATACAATGGGAAAAAAGCTATCATTGCTAAAAATTCATAGCATTTCTTTTTAATAGCTAGATACTTGATTCAGAGTATGACTCTCTACAAGGATGAACAGCTGATCCCTGTTGTAGACACCTTTTCAGGTACATTTGTGTTTGTTCAACACTCACAGAGCCCACTTGTGGCTTATACTACAATTATCTTGAGAGGACCCTAGTTACAATTCCTGGGTGAGAGAGTGATCAACACTCTGAGCAAGGCTAGAATGCTAAAACCCTCACTCATGATGACTTGTGACTTCGTGCTAGCATGACCAGTGGCAGCTCACAAATTGTTCTATCCACCCAATTACACTCACAATGCTTGGTACAACATGAGGTATGGTTTTCAGGCACTTTCTAATGGACAATAATATCAAGAAGACCCCTTCCTAACAAATGCACTATTGTGGGATTTGAAGCTGGGACTCATGATCAGAAAATGAATGTTCTAACCATAGCCATCTAAATCTAAATCTAATCTTATTTATAAATGGAATTTTGTGTGTGTGTGTGTGTGTGTGTCCATTACCTATAGACTCCGAAACGGCTAAACCGATTTTCTTGAAAATTTACACAGTTGTACTATAAGTGTCTGCGAGTGTTCTTAGCTAGCTTTTGTGTCGAGGTATCCCCAATAAATATTGAAAATCGATAATAAAAAAAATCGGGTTATAGAAGGAGTGGTCCGATTTTAATCAAATTTCATACACTCATAGACAAGGACATAAGAAACGATATTCAGAAGTTTCAAGATTGCAGTTCTTACAATAGTACAGAAAATCGATAATATATATATACATATATAAAAAAGGTAAGATGTTTGTGCGTGTGTCTGTTTATCTGTCTTTATGATCTTTATAGAAATCCACAACTTTTATCTGATTCTCACCAAACTTCACACAAATATTCTTTAGGCTGAGTCTGAGCAGGACCATAGATTAGTTTTAAAGCTTTCATTACACCTGAGCAACACCGAACTATACTGCTAGTTCAATAATAATAAAAAAGTTATGGTTTCTGATATCCTGAAAGGGATTGGCATTAAAAGTAGCAATAAAAAGAAATTTTTGTGCTTTATGTCATGTGAAAGTAAAATAAATAATGCAAACATTCCAGAACAGTCATCAAATTAAACTTTTGTAAATGGCATTATTTTCTCAGGGGTAAAAATGAACAAAAATAAGATTTAATTAAATTTTACTGCTGGTAGAGTGAAGGGGGATGTGCGTTGTGGTACAGTGGATATCGGCTCGAAATGAGAAATTGGGGAGCTGAGTTTGAATTTCAATTGAATTTAATGCATTCACTTACACGCAAATACCCTTGTAAAAGGTATTAATCCATCTCTTCCTTCCAGTTATGGGTTAAATAACAGGACAGATTGGGTTCTATAGACTTGGCTGGCAACCAGTTTACCACAGAAAGCAATGGCAACCTACTGCGGGATAATCTTCTGCCCAGCCAGTCATGTCTCTTTTGAGACATGATCGCCCAAGCGTGTTTCACATATGGCACTTAACTGTGAAGGGTGAAAAGTACAGAGGTTATTTGATACAAAAAAAAAAAATCTGTTAAACATAGTTAAATCTTAGTGAATGTTTGTAGGAAAATATATTTTTCTTGCAGAGTTTAATCTGCCCTGTACAAATAAGCCCTACCCAGTGACGTTCAGAAATTTGGTGATGATGTCTGAGACCAACTACTTGTCTGCCCCTAAGACTCCATTAAGAATCGAGGGCTAGAGGATCTTTTAAATATGTAAAAATAGATGAAACAATTCAATTAATTATTAACTAAATTTTGATTTCAATCTTTGAATGAATGCCTGGGGCTGTCACACCCTCTTCCCCTCCTTCCCCTCCCCCTTCTGCACACTATAAAATATAGTTTGCTCAAACTTTTCTTGGGAATGAAATTAAGTTTTTAAGCAGAAGCTAGAGATTTTGAAGTGGAGATTCTTTTTACTAGATACCACCACTTTTTTGTGATATTTCATGATATCTAAGTTTTAAGATGAATTTTTATAAATGAAAAGGCTTTTTAAAGCTTGTATTTTAGCTTTAATTGAAAGCTAAAAGATTAAATTTACTATTTCCATTAAACAAAATACTCTGTAGTGTATTTCTCAAACAGAAATCATATTGACTGGAATTGATTTTTAAAATTTTTTTCTAAAATAACTGATTAGCACTCTTTTTAGCCTTCTTCTGTTGCAATATAATTTTCTTTATTAAAAAATCTTCCAAAAGTAAAATATACTTTTCTCAAACTTTGAAAATATTAGCTGATTTAAAGTATCATTAATCTGATTTGAAACAAGTATTATTTACTTAAAAAAAAAGTATTTTAAAATGAACATTAGTAGTGATTTATGCATCTTTCAACACCTGACAAGCACTTGTCAATCACTGATTAACATGTTTACTGCTATCCTACAGAGACTTTATATGTTAAGACGAAATCTAAGAAAATGATGGGCGAATGTTTTATGTAATTTTTAATTATTCAGTAATTTTACAAATATTGTAAATATTCTCTGTAATCTGATCTTAGTAATGTTGACTTTAAATTTACTATCATCATTGATCATATTTTCTGATAATGTCATGTATGGTCATCCATACTTTCAAAATGAGCATATTTTATACATATTAAAATCATTTTAAAAATCAGTGTGATGATTTGTATTTAGCTTTTCAGTTTTTTGTTTAGTAAATATAGTCTTAACTTAATAACCCAACACAGACAATGTTTTGAAAACTTTTAAAAAGATTTTTGGAACTATAAATCTATTTCTCTTTTTCTGTAATTAGGAAATCAAATTGTTGAAGTGTAAGTAAAAATCCCTAACCACAAACCCAAGTTACTATCTTTGACATGATTTTTCTTGTCAAAGATCAGTCATTTATTTTTATTGCCTTCTGTACTTTTGTTTATTTTTATATGGAGAAAAGTATGGATAACTGACAAGATTAACATTAAAATTTCAGTTGTAAGGCCAACGTAAGCATATGGAACTTATTTTCATATGCTTATCACCACTACAAATTTGTGTATATTATTATATAAATATTTGTTGTTGTCTTACAA